>JAVMKO010000007.1:34143813-36543813 GCA_032164245.1 Sternotherus odoratus
TCTCCTAAACATAGTGGGATTCTGATCTCATCCCTGTGTAAATATTGGATAACTCTATTGAAGTCACAGGAATAAGAACTGTGTAAAAGTGAGATCTGAGTCAAGTCCCCTTATATTTAATAACTTTAAGAAGCAATTGGGAATAACTATCACATAAATTGATAAATAAAATCTCTGATAAAATGCTTAAAAACAAACAATAACCATGTTCATTTTCCCCTATACAATTTAGCAACAGATTGAAAATTATTCAGATAATCATAGATTACTCTAAAAGTAACCCACTTTCAACACTTAAACCTATAGCCATCACTCTGACTTTTCTAATTCCATCTGAGGACATAGCACCCATTCAACAAACTAGTATATAGACAGGCAAAACAGAGGTGATCATGTCTCCCTTGTGGCTGATCCCAGAAAGGATAGGAGCTAATTAAGCTAAATTAGCAAAAGCTAATTAAGAGAGATCCCTGCTTTGTCAAGCACCATTAAACACAAGAGCCTTTGACTTTCTTATTGTTGATGATGGCATGCCCTAAAAAACAGGGAACTCCATCCCTTATATATTTCAACCAATGACATACAGGGATTGTTGAAAACACCCCATAATACAGTTCTGGTATAATTTGGGTAGAGAAAAGCAAAACAGGAACCTCAAATCCAAACATAGATAAGGAGTTGAATGTGAATCCCTTGATCAGAACCTACTTTTCTGGTGATGATGATGAATGATAATAGTTGTTCTATTTTATGAGATTTTCATCATTCTCAGCCATAATCTCAGAAATAAAGATTGCAAGATTTTGGTAGATGCAAATTTCAACCCAAAATGCTAGCCTAAATTTAATCCAGAACATCTTTCCTTAGTCCACCTCTATTTTGAATTTGATTCTCCACTATGAACGAGGCAGAAACTGTCAGAGTAGAGCCAGGGAACAGCTGAGGTTTGCAGCTCAGTGAGGGCACTAGATAAGAGGAGAAATGGAGATTTAGGAACACAAAAATCCTGCAGGGCCAAAGCATAAAATGAGAAATTCAAGAAGGAATGTCTTAGAAGAGGCTAATTAATGGAAAAGACCAAATTACTTGAGACACATTTTGCTCTTTGAAAGTAGTGGAAAAATAATATATTTTCTGTTGTAGTAAATTTCAGAAGGTTCACATTCTGGTTTTCCTACTATCAATATTATATATTGTTCCTGCCAGGTTTATAAATGTTACTGTGTGTTTATATATTATAAACAGGTTATTTTGCAGGGTTCTTTTTGCAATCATCATATTCTATATGCTGGTATTTAAATTCACTCATGTTATTTTATTACATATAGTTAAAGGTTACAAAAGGGAATAAGTAGCATACAAATCATATGATGTGTAAACAGAAGCACCAGAGAGACATGGTGCTCATCTGTACTCTGAAAATGTATAAATGAGAAAAAAAGTTATCAAGCAATTATAATTATTACAAAAACCTTCTAAACAACCCCTAATTACAGACTGATTAGGCACATAAAGAAAAGCATCTATGTAACAAATACTACCAAAAGCGACAAGGAGTCCTGTGGCACCTTATAGACTAAGAGACGTATTGAAGCATAAGCTTTCGCGGGTGAATACCCACTTCGTCAGAAGCATGCAGATCCAGACTAACCCGGCTACCCCTCTGATACTAAATACTACCAAGGGATTCATATCCATGAAAAGGAGGAGAAGACTGGGATCTGTTATGATTTCATTTAAATCAGTGTAAATCAGAAGTAAACACCTCTGAAATCAGAGTTACTCCAGTATGCCAGTGTAGGTGAGATCAGAATTAGACTTCTTGAATCCAATGCAAATTTGGATCAAGGGTACAACTCAACTGAAATTAACTGAATCAACTAAGGTTATTTTTCATCCATTAACTGCAATAAACACTGTATCATGAAAGATAAGTACCAACATTCAAGGCATACATTTTTTTTAAAAGAATTAAGCGGAACCACTTTAATTATCTTAAGGAAACAAAGTTTTCTTTTTTAAGTGTTAAATATAAGAAATTAGTACATTGAAAACTGCATTAGGAAGGGCCTTTCATTTAAAGAAAAAAAACTATTTTTCCACCCCAGCACATATTATTCAAGTGCAAAGAAGCAAAATGCTGAAGTCCCATTTGGATGACAGCACTGAGTTAATCAATACAAATTAGACAAGCAGTGCTGCAGCAATTCCCAGAGTACTAACTTCATATGTGGAGCCCCTAAAATGAAGTGCACTGAACATTCAGTCCTACCTAATAAAAAGAAATAAACAACAGAAGAGCCACTTTCATCAGAATGCTTTGTCTATGATAGCTAGAGTGTGACAGATAATCAATGTTCCTCTTAATAGAACAGAGATGAGTTGAATCGCTAAGAACACAAATATACGTGGTATGAGATCATTCCGAACAACTGGAGAAAACAGACATTATGCAGAGAGGTTTTCTTATTCCAAAGATGGAAAAGAATAGCTTTCACTCTACTCCAAATTTATTTTCACCTTGACAAGCTGAAATGTATTTATTAAATAATAATAATAAAAGTTTAGCTCTCTATACTTTATCTTTTTTCTTTTCCTTTCTCTGGCATGGTTCTCTCACTCTTAGAGATGTTCCTTTCTGACCAAGACTGAGGCACACTGACAGGGCACTGTCATGAAGCTTGAACTACTGTTGACTCTTCTAGAAGCCTAGAGTCTCGAGGCAATGTAAAGAGAGTGGAAATCTCCCATAAGTCCAGATAGGTGTAGAGCAGGCGCTAATCAAGGGCATGTTGGGAGCCAGGACAGCAAATGGCCAGAACATTAAAATTTCTTCTCCAGCTACTCACTACTGGTACAGAGCCCTTTGGAGGTCATATCAAATGCCACAAATTTAAACAGCCCCCATGGCTGTTCTAAACTGTATCAGGATTGGGGCTGGGCCAAAGGATCAGGGACTTTTAAGCAGTTTCCAACATATCCCTGCTCTTTGCACTTTGCAGAAGCTGGATTCAGTACTGAATCTCATATATAGTTTCTTATATACTTATAATATATAATTTCTTAGGCCAGGTCTACACTACCTGCTAGATCGGCGGGTAGGGATCGATTTATTGGGGATCGATTTATTGCGTCTCGTCTAGATAAATCAATCCCCCCTAGCGCTCTCACCATCGACTCCGGAACTCCACTGCCGCAAGAGGTGAAAGCGGAGTTGATGGGGGAGTTGCAGCAGTCAACTCACCGCCACAAGGATGCCAAGGTAAGGTGACCTAAGATACGCCAGCTTCAGCTATGCTATTCGCGTTGCTAAAGTTGCATATCTTAGGTCAGCACCCCTCCTCCCCCAGTGTAGACCTGGCCTTATATATTTGACCTCCACCCCTTCCTCCTGGATTCACTGAACTGAGACCACAAGTCAGTGTTTGAGACAATACAATTCAGAACCATGGAAGTCACATTGGATTGTAGTAGCACAGAATTGTTTAGCAAGCAGGAGGAAGTTGTTTAGAAAAGAAAAAAGAGATTATTACACAATTAGCCTTGTGAGCAGTTGTGCATGTCTACTGGGGTAGAACAAATTATCTAAGGAGGTTGTGGAATCTCCATTACTGGAAGTTGTTAAGAAAAGGTTAGACAAACACCTGTCAGGGATTGTCTAGATAACACTTAGCCCCATCTCAGTGCAAAGGGCTGGACTAGATGACCTATTGAGGTCCCTTCCAGTCCTATATTTCTATTATTCTATGAAGAGGGTAAGGAACCCTTATGGGCCAGTCTATACTCCACTCTGGTTCTGCAGCTCACCAGGAATATTAGCTGGTGGCTCCTCTATGGATCTGTAAGCACAGATGTATACCTGCCATCGTTGATGAATTCCCCTGACCTCTTCTTCTTGTGGTATGGAGACCCTGCCACACATCTGTGTAGAGTGCATCAGGTTGCAGCCCTTCTTCCAACTCTTTCAGAACACCTTCCTGAAATTCCAACTGAACTTTCCCCCTCACTTGTTTATCCTAGCACATCCTATCCACTGCCCCCAAAGAGTTGGCACACCTCCTCCTTAACCTCCTCCCAGTGCTGGCCAACATGGCCCTCCATCACACCAGAAGGATGTGGCCGCATGGAGGAGCTTGCTCTGCAACTATGAGGCCTATTTGTGGCCCCCTGTCCACTCGTCTCTGGACAGAGTTCCTCTGGATGTTGTCCACTGACTCCTTACGCACCTTTGAGTAGTGAGCACTGTTGGGGGGCGGGGGGTGTCTCTGATCGTTGTCCCATCTGAATTCCTGATTTTTACCCTTTAACCATCACTCACACCCCTGCTTTTTCATGTATTGTCTTTAGTCTTTACTTGTGGCCTAGGCTTCTCTCCCTCGTTTGAGTGGGTTAGCCTGTAGCTTTAGGCGGGCGTAAGTCTGCCATCTCCCAGCAACCACCTTTCAACTTCTGCAACTGCACAACTAGAGCTCCTACAGAAAACTACCTCATTCACTAGACAATCTGCCTCATTCTCTGTGTACTGAATGGGGCTTGGGTCATATGGAAACAATTATATGTGGTCTTAATTAATGGGGGCTGTGGGTGGACTGCCTCCCTAAAAAGCAGGCTCCAAAAATATGACTGGTTGAATCCTGGTTAGATTTTTGGTGCCTATTTCATTCTTAAAGAGACTGCAGCCTGCAGTCATTCTTCCTAAAATCCACAGGGGCCAGGTAGGCTGGATCAGGTGTTTCAGACTGTATAGGTCATTGGTTCTCAAAGTGGGGGTCAGAACCCCTCTGGGGGTCGCGAGCCAGTTCGGTGGGGGTCGCGAGCCCCTGCTGCCAGCAGCCAGCCCCAAACAATGCTGCTGCCGCGGGCTGCTGGCATCCAGCCCCTGCTGCTGCAGGCAGCCCGTGCCTCTGCCGCCGCGGCTGCCAGCGCCCCCATAAGGCTGGTCCCGGCCGTGGCTCCTGCCGGTCCCGCAAGCCTGGTCCCAGCTCCGACCGCGGCGGGCTGCTGGCGGCCCCGCGAGCCCGGTCCGGGCCCTGGCTCCTGCTTTGGCAGGCTGCCGGCACTGCCACGTGCCCTACCCATCCCTGGCCTCTGCAGAGGTGGGCTTCCGGCACCCCCATGAGCCCGGCCCCTGCCGTGGTGGGTTGCAGGCGCCTCCGTGGGGCTGCTGGAACCCCCCCCCCTGGCCTCGGGGGGGCTGCTGGAACCCCCCTATCCCAGCCCCTGCCATAATGGGCTGCAGGCACACACACACACACGCCTGACCCCAGGCGGGGGTCGCGCTTAGAGGCCCGGTGTGGGAAAGGGGTCACCACTACAAAAAGTTTGAGAACCACTGGTCTAGGTACAGTCACACAATAAAGTAATCGCTGGATTCTCTCAGTATGGGTCTGTAAAATGCTGAGAACCTTGTGAGATGTTGAGCTCCTCAAGTCATTAGGGAATTTAGTTCATCACTTGATCAGGCCCTATTCTTTTTCCCATAGTATTCTTTTTTCACTTTATCTTTTATTCCTACTTTCATTTCTATTCTGCTTCTTTCCTTCTCTCTGGTACTTCTGAAATGTATTTTTGAGGTTCCTTCTGTACTACAGTAATCCTCATTTTTGTTTTTTTCCCGTCGTGATATTTTTTTGGGGGGGGAGGAGTTTCTTATTCTTTCTCCGCCTCTGATCCTGACCCTATAGAGCCATCCAGCTTTGCACCATGAAAGAAAATTCCCCCTCTTCTCTCTGTATGTTATACAACCTGTTCCATCAATTCTAAATGTCCAAAGAGACTGACATGTCTCCAATCAGTATTAAAATACAAATGTGTGTGGTTTGGATGAGATGGGGTTAACACGGAGAGAAGGATTTATTGTGTGTTCTTTAGAAAGTGATGAAGCAGCAGAGGGTGTGAGTAGGAGGGATTGTAAAGAAACTTTAATTACAGGATATAGATCCTGGCTGGCTTATAACTAAACATTTTGTTGCCCTAGGCAACCACCTGTTCACAGTGTCTAAGACAGCCAGCCTTAGATGTACAGGCACTGCACCCAGAAAGCTGTAGACAAATACTCAATGAAATAACTTCTGCTATGACTGTGAAATCTAGTTTGTCCTGTGAAATCAATGGGACTTGCAGAACTCTGAAAACCAGATTGCTTTTTGTAAGTGCCTAATGTGGATTTTAGGTGCAAAACTTTAGGAACCCAAATTCAAACATTTTGGCCAAGGAGCCTCTTAAATTATTATTAAAGATACTGCTGTCACTGTGCAAGTTTGAAAGACTATTATTGGGATTGTAAATTTACTCTTATTACAAATATTTGTCAGCATCTCCACCAACAGTTGGGCTAGAGGCCTTTGAAACTACATTAAAAAAATCCCTTACAGCTGGATTACACCTATTTATTTAAAAAAACAAAAATTCTATATACCATGAGCTCAGTTCTTCCCTCGGAAATAGTGTGTAGAGCCAGAGCCTTATCAATGTAAATCAGCAATGTTCCATTGAGTTCAGTCCACACAAGCTAGGGATATGGTCCATTATGCATGACTCCCACTGAACGTGCTTATGTCCTATGTTTTAATATGGGCTGTTTTAGTCTAATTGACAGACTGTGAGGTACCAAGAAAGAAAGGGTACATGAAGGCTTAACAATTTATTGCTTAGAGGCACTTTATATGTCATTCTAAGTATGAATGCAGTCAGATTAAAATAACAGACAACATTTAGGCTTCCTGCTAGCTTTGAGACTGCATGATTTATTCATTAAAGAAAATCAAATAGATGTGTAAGGTTTTTTTGCATTTCCATCATTCTAATTCATGCTCATACACTTTGCAGAGCATGTTGAAGATCTTCTCTGTGGCCAATGTGGCAGACAATCACCTCCATCTTTTGTTCTCAAAGAGCGCACTTTTTGAAGTCATCCCTGAAGACATGCAACATGTAGCACAATTCATGAATAATGAAAAAATCAGTATTCACTGAAAATAGAAGCAGCACTGACATTATCTCTCATTCAATGCTATTTCTTCAGAGTGTCATTTAGGTCATCCTTACTAATAAATAAGCCAAACACTGTATTCTCACATGCCCAGTTAACACCGGGCTTCAAATTGCTGAAAACTGATGCAATGTGACCATTTCTGGCAATTCATACAAAAAGTAGAAAAAGTCTCTATTCTGAGTGCGTATTGCCATAAACTTTCAAGAAATCATCTTCTGTGAGCTAGGGATCTTGTGCAATAGAAAATATCTGTGCAGCCCTGCAAATCTGCAGATATCTGCTTTATATCCACGGACCATGTTTGCGGATTGTGGATTGGATGCAGATACAAATTTTGTATCTGCACAGTGCTCTAGATATCTCTTTTCTTCGTATGATTTTATATCATTTCCTTAAATGTAATGAGATTTACGAGGATCCACAAAAAAAAACCCCAAAAAACAATACCAGTAGATCTCGTGTCAACTAGTTCCTGCACACGTAAAGCTATCTAACCTAACATCGATTCCATGATGTGGTTTCTTTTGCAAGTGAGCTCAATGATAAAGAATTGCAGAGCTGCACTCATAGCCAAACTACACAGTAGCTTTAGTTAAACTTGAATTTAGTTGAACTATACACATGCTGAAAGTTAGGCATTTGCTTAATTAACTTTAGAATACTCTCTTCATGTGTTCTGATTTCTTTTGATTAATGAACATGCCAAAGGCTTGACATATAGGCCACCTTAGAGTTACCCCCCTTATACTGTTCCATAGTAATAATACTGCTAGAAGTGTGCTCTGCACACAAAATGAAAACAGTCCTTGTCAATAAGAACTGACTATTTGAAAGACAAACACAGAAAAGATGGGATATTATGGGATGCTTGGAGGAAGGAGCAGTTTTGACTTCTTATACTGCAAAAAGGCTGATCTTTTGCCACTTCCAGAGTCTGTTCTCAGGGAGTTATATTCTTCCAACATGGGCAAAATTAACAAAACAAACAACATAAAAATTGCCTACCTTGGGCTACAGCTCCAAGGGGATTCTCCCTTTCATTTCTCAGTCCTTCCTCCTTCGTGGGTTTTTGCATGAATCTTCCATGCTCTGTTCACTTAGCACCACCACCCAGAGATTCTATATGGAGACACTTTTTCCCCAGGGGTTTTCCACTGCCCCTCCCCACAGGCAATTCTGACAGGCTCTCCCAAAGAACATCCTGCTGTCCTGCTTCCAATACCCAGGCCTTCTGGTCCATCTGCCTATTCCATGGGAATAGGCATTGAGAGCTCCATGTCTTCATCCACTCACTCTGTCCCTTTCCTGACTGACTCTCAGGCCTGACTCACACAGGTTCCGCCCCTGCTAGGGCCAGCTGCTGTCTTTTAAGCCTAATTGGGGTCAACAAACCAGTGCACTAGCCTTGCTCCTTCTTTATGACTATTCATAAAGAATATATTCACTTCTTGTGAGTGTCACTGAATATCTGAGTCTTTAGGCAAGACTTGAATGCAGAGAAAAGGGTGACTTCCAGGATGAAAGAATGGACTCTAAAGAAGGGAGACTGGAGCTCAGTGTATTCCCATGCTCCTATATAGACTTAAATGCAAGAAAGCAGGCTGTGGGGAAAAAACTGATTTAGAGGATGCTGACTGTCATCTCTAAAACCATTCCAAAACTGCAAATAACTTGTTTGATTATTGGGAGAATTAAGAGAATTTATTTCTCCTTTATCTGCAGTGGGTGTTAGGGCTAAGACTAGGGTTGATTACCTGGTTTTGATTTATCCATATATCCTACTACACATAGTTTTTGTTTCCTTATAATGACCATAAATAGCAAATTAAATTAATCTGCCCTATTTTATGTTGCTGATTGACTATTTCCTCACTAGTAAACAGAGTATGTCTTTGGGAGATGTCCATTGACAAACCCTCTCCCTAAAGATTTTCAACTCCATCTGAATTCTTTGGGTCAAAAATTAAACACAGGTGCTTAGAACTAGGCTTCTAAGCTCTCATTTAGAGTCCTAAATACTGTAAGTGGCCTGACTTTCAGAGGCACAGAGTACCTACAATTCCCACTAATTTCAGTGCGACAGTGCACTCAATATTTCTGAAACTCAGGACAATAATTCAGGTGCCTCAACGTGTCCAGATTTGGACAGCTACATTTGAAAAGTTTGGCCTTTATTTCCACAGCTTCTCTCCTGCTGGTCCAACAGGCTTCAATTCTATAACTGAGAAACGCTTGATTGTGCGTTTTTCCTATGCAGCTAAACAGTGGAGTAAGGCTCCTCCCACATCCTGTATGCATGCATAGTATTCTCCATTTCAAGTCTGAGGGGATAGCAGAGGCTGTGAACCAAAATTCCCTTAAAACAAGTGTGCAGCAAGTGGAGGAGTCATGGCTCTATACCCAAATTCTAGTCATTGTTGCATGAGGGAGCGAGTATGCTGCACCTCAAAAAGGAGTGAAGTATATTACTCCCTACCTGCAGGTCAAAAGAGGAATCTAGGGAGCCACTGAATCACAATTTCTTCATGGCGTTTGTCCTGGACACAGTACTGCTACAGTGCCCCAAATTTAGGACTGAGGTTTAACCTAGCTGAAACAATATCTACTTGACTTGCCATTTAATTTCTTTATGTAAATTCAGACTCTAAAGAGCTTGGAGTCTCAAGCCCCACATCCAGTGGCTTTGCAAAAAACCAATCTGTCAGATTTTCAGCCACTTCAGTTGCTGGTTACAGGTGGCTTAGCTTAAAGCAGCACTGAGACTGTAAGTTATGCCAGGGCATTTGTCCGTACAGGATCAGGGAGAAGAAAGTGAACATGGCACTACCTTTCCAGTCTTTCCTTCATCAAACTGCACTTACTGTAAACTCACTTTTCGCAGTTGAGAACTGAGCCCTTAGAATGGCTGCCTGGGTTATTAGGTTGTCTGCCTCCTGATTAGTCAAACCAAGTTTCTGTCTAAAATCAGCCCCGGTGCAATTCAGCAGAAACCTACACAAACATCTCTGTTGACTTCATTCACCAGGATGTTTTCATTTCTTCCCTGAGCAAAACATCTGAGGAATTAGAACTACCCACAGATTGTAAACAAAAACATAGGTCTCAGCTGGCTGGGTTTATTCATCCTCTGAGTCATGCTTGTTAGCAATAACAAATGGAATGTCAAACACAATAATACTAGATTTTCATGTTTTATGATTCCATGTATTAGAAGGCTATCCAATGACAAGCAAGCAAGACTGTCTCAAAGTACCTCTTTGTCTAGGTAGGGAAAAAATATCACAATTCATGCCCCTGATCTTGTTTATTTATTGCTTCGCTACTACACCTCTAAGATATCCTTTTATCGCTCAGTGGCACATGTCTTATTATACTTTATTGCTGAAATAGGTCATATAAAAATGATTTTTCATTAGTCACAACAGGTTCCCAACAGATTTATTATCTATTTCTAACCTTTATTTTTAGCAAAGAGTCTGCATTCAGAAAGTTATTTACAGAATTATCCCATTGCCTCTCACTCCTTCACAAAATGATGTGCTACCTCCTGCATACCTCATGTTCACTCCCATGATTACTTAAAGCTTACCATGAAATTGCCTCTTATTTCCTTTCGATCTACTGCCATCAAAGGGCTTGAGCGTGATGCCCAATACATATTCTCACAGAGCAAAACTTTGTTAGCTTTGAGTTAAGGTTGTTAGATTGTGTATTAACCAATCCACATTCTGCAAAGCACACAAAGAAGCAATTCAGTTGTTCAGTCTCTCTTCCGTGCTCCATTCATCAGCTCACCTTCTCAACACTAATTACCTCCCTTACATTCCTTACAGCCCATAAATATCTACCCTCAACCTGAAAAAGCCCCAAGCAGACTTAAGTCTTAAATCTAAGGCCAGGTCTACACCACCCGCCAGATCGGCAGGTAGAGAGCGATCCCCGAGTGCTCTCCCATCAACTCCAGAACTCCACTGCGCCAAGAGGTGGAGGAGGACTCGATTAGGGAGCTACTCAGCGCTGCGAAGACACCAAGGTAAGTCAACCTGAATACGTCAACTTCAGCTATGCTATTTGCGTAGCTGAAGTTATGTATGTTAGGTCCATTCTCTCCCCCAGTGTAGCCCAGGGCTAAGAGTATGTTGTTATTGGTTATATGTTGGTGCATTGTGTTCAGATGGTTTAAACATATACCACATAAATATGGTCAGAGTTAAGGTTGCACTTTGGTTTTTCAGGGTGAGCATATCAGGTCGTGCAAAGAAGGTAGGTGAGCCACTGTGGTGAATGGATACAAGGGAAATAACCATTCTTAACTCTGACCCATGTCAGGTTACTAGGACCACTCTCTTTGCTTGCACTCCTGTGTGTTGCACCTTTATTAATAGTATGTTGCCAGAAGAGAAACAACTGTTAGCCATTAACAAACCAAAGAATAATAGCATAACCACCACAAAATGCTTATATCTCAGGGCAGCATCATTGTGTGAATATGAATTACCTTTTCCCATGTGTGTTAGCCAAGGCATTTATAGCATCATCTGTCAGCTGGCATCCATTAGCAGAAAGGCCCTGGAGGCTGAAATGTAAAATGACAGTTATTTCTCTACTTTAAAAAAAACCATCCCTCGTTTAAATCCATCAGCTTCAAAAATGTTACACCATGGTTGTATTTGTCCTCTTGTCCTTCTGACACTTAGGAGACATAAAGGGGCTGGAAACTGGATGCATCTGTCCAGCAGAAAAAATACATCTCAGCGGAACTCCCAAATTATACACAAGTGCTGGCTCCAGCCTCTGTGCTTACTGTCTCCTCCCTCGCCCCCTGTGCAGAAAGGGACTTCTTTGGAGCCAGGCAGGGAAGGGTCCATGGCAGAGCTCTGTTCTGTTACACCTATAGTGCCTGCTTCAGTGGCACAAGCTGGAGCTGCTAGGAAGAAACTCTAACTCCACCAAGGTTGACCTGGGAACCAGGGAGTCAGAGCGGGAACCCACTCCTGGTTCCCTTCAATTCCTCCACACTGAAGAGGAATTGATCTTGTTCATTACACTAAAATTACATTTTTCATTACACTACAATTGATCTTTTTCATTACTTTGCATAGATAAGCAGATCCACAGGAGAAATGTATACCTATTGCTGTAAAGCAAGCAGGCGGAGAAGTGAGGAGGTTTTAAGTGTTTTACCTTAATGAAGCTTCTGCTACAGCAATGATTCCTAAATCAGTAGCCCCTGTCCAGCTTATATCCACAGATATCAGCTGGCTGCAAAAGGTGCTTGCATGGAGAAGAATTGTGTCCCCTCGCAATCTAGGACCGCTGCAGCTTGTTACGTTCAATTCCTGGGTGAACAAAGAACAAAATAACTGCAGTGTAGGACAACTTTAAATAATAACTACTGCTTGTAGAAGTTTGCCTTCCAAACTACAAACTGGGTACTGTCTCTGTCTTCTTTCATTGTTGTTTTTCAATGTACCTTCTCATTTTCATATATTTTTACACACGCACATACAGAGAGATTTTATGATATTAAGGGCCAGGTTTTTAATGGGCCTCTAACAGAGCCCTGCAATATTCAAGGTGCATGCATTTGCAAACACAATTGTGGACTTTTGCAGGTGGGAATGGACACTCTCCAATATTATTTGGAAAGTCTTTAGGGTCCACCTTGGCAACTAAGAGTTCAACTCTTTAAGGTGTGGAGCACCCAAAAATTTAACTGACAGTGACTTGCTTTCACTTTACTAACTTCATTTTGAGCTGAGGACTTTCAGCATGTTACATCAGACACTCAGCACTTCGCAGGGTTGGTCTTTTAGTACCGAAGGTCCAAACCACTCATTTTTTATTGGCCTGATTTTTGAAACACTGTCTTAAAGCCATTCTACTCCTTTAAAATGACATACAGAAAATATCAATTTTTCCCTTAACTCATTGTTATTTAAGTAAAACGATAGACTCACAAGGCATAGATTTATGGACTTTGCTACATACTGTATTGTCAACCTCAAGTATTCAAAAATCAAGAATCAGGCCCCAAAATAACATTAATGGCTTTACAATAATGAAATTTGAACAATAATAAAGTTGGGATTTTTTTATATTTGTCTTCTGGTTGTTGAGCCTTTAGTGTTCCCATTTTCAAGATTTTCTTAGCCACCAAGTGCGTGATAACTTACTGTCTTTTTTACATGAAAACTGACATTCTCACATAATCAATGGACCGCAAGAAGGGGTTTTAAGAAAAAAAAAACCCCAAATGGAAGATTGTCTATATTGGTCGGTAACTCTATTTTGACTGCCTCTTAATCTCCATAATGGACTGAGATAACCAGGAGTTTTTAGCAGACTTTGTGTGCCAACTAGCTGTAGGTTAACAATGATGAACATCAAGATTTATTAATCTGGATGATCTTTCATTCAAATGGAAGAACCTTAGGGCAAGTTTTCCCAATCTGGACTTCAGGTGGGCTGTCAACAAGCAACATATCACCTGAAAAGAGACTTGAAGCTGCTCTGGAAGGTCACCTCACAGACGGGAACATCATTTTATAAAAGGACAAGTTTTGGTTTTAGCAGGGGCACTCTCTCAAACAAGAAGACAACATTGGGTAAGACAAGAAAGGTAGGAGGATCTCCTGGGACATGGATAAAAAGGACCAAAACACAAAGGGTTCTGGAGTTGTGAGGACATTGGAAGCAGGAATTTCCATGCAGATGTTTGTTATTTTCTCATAGATCTGTATTTCTCTTGTGCTTTGTCTCTGAGTAAAGTGTTTAGGAATTATTTTGTGATAGCTCTCTCTCTCTTAGTTTAACTGTTACATACTCTCTGAATGATGAAACAGTAATCCAGAGAGTCCACAGTTTCAGTGGAAATCTGAGAAGCATGTAATTGATTAATATCAGGACCCATTGGCCTGCAGAGTCCCATATCTGAGAAAGGAGTCCTAGACAGAGGATCGCATCCCCAGAATGTGTCTAGAACTACAGTGTTTATGACAGTGACTGGACTCTGTCCCAACCTAGCCAGCCTAAATTTAGGCAGAATCCAAGGTTTGGGCCTAATACAGCAGTGTGATGAGCATCCACAAGGAGAGCTCTATTAACATTGTAACAATTGTACCATATTGTAACCTAACATTTCCTTTTCTGAGATAAAGTACTGCTCCAGATTAAACAAATAATTTCACCACATGCTTAAAATTAAGCATGTGCTTAAGTGCTCTCCTGCACCGAGGCCTGGATCCTGCAAGGCTTGAATGCATTGATCTCCCATTGACTTCAAAGGGAGTGCAAAATCAGCTGTTAAATTTTTTTTTACAGCCACTACATCTCTGTAATCCTTACCAAGAAACATCAACTACATGAAGTTACTAATGTTCCTGTAATTATCTTTTGAGCTGTAACATGTGTAGTTGTGCAGGAGAATAGCATGGTTGTGCCTTCGTTTTATATAACACATTTTTTCAAACAACCAACAAATATTACTTAGATTTCCCATTGCAGTTGTTCTCCCCTTCACATTCTGTTCCCTTTGTAATTGATTTTGAAGTACAATCACAGTGATAACTGGAAAATAATTGTAAATGTCAAGAGCTTCATGACAATGGATCCATTGACTGAGTGCCACAAGTAATTTCTTTGTAAGATTCCTGTACAATCTTCTGAAGTGAAAAGTAAAATCTACTTCTTGACATGGGGCCCCTGACTGTCATTTAGTTGCCCCTTTTCAACCTGGGTGGCTTGTCAAATTTTGGGAGCTTCCAGTTGGGGATAGAAAGTGATGAGAAAGTCTGGTATTTTCTTTTTTCAATTTTGTTTATTTACAAGGAATGTGCCAGTCTTTGCTTCCCTGAACACAGGAGGAATCAGAAACAAAAGAGTATTATTTTAGCTTATAGCTCCAACCCCCTTTAGTCAACCCCAGATCCCAAATACACACACAGTCTCTCTCTCTCGTGTTTTCCAGGGTCATACACTGTGCTCGGAGACAGCTACTTGGCTTTCTTGCATTTTGCCTCTGTCTCTCGCTTTTTATGTTTTCACCCCAGTTTGTATCTTCCACACATCGACAAACATGGAATGGTAGGAGTAGGAAGATCATGGAAGGGACACCCCTTAAGGCCACAACAGCAGCAGCTGATAAGATCAGATAGATTGTATCGTTCTAGTCATTGTGAAAAGGGAAAGACAAGTTTCAAAACTCTCTCCCTTCGTCCCATAAAAATGTTTAATAAGACACGTTTATTGGCATTTCATCTTTGCAACACATCAGCACAGCACTGCTCTCCAGCCCAGCCATAGTGAATATAGCTCACAAAGGGCAAGGGATGGAAGGAATTTCAGTTTCATAAAGCATTACAATTTTGGTCCCTAGTTCACACATAGCAGTAGAGGGCAATGAATATTGGCACTGTTTTCCACAGGCAGTAGTGCTTTTGGCTGATAACTCACTCCTGAGGGTAACAAAAGCACAGAGAGCTGCTACTGGCATCTTGAATCTTCCCAAGCTCATATGCTGCTAGCCTGTTTACTATAATGGTACCAGCTGAACTCATCATGGAGTGGCATAGGAAAATGTCTTACATGGAGGAAGACATATGGCAGCCAACCCTAGAAACTTGTGGAAGAAAGTTTTATTGAGATCCCTTGGGAGGATACAGGGATATCCCTATCTATCCCTTGATTTCTCATCAAGATGGCAATATTATTATTGTCATTTTCCTGTACTTTAAAATAAATCAAAAGTAAATATGTTCAATGACTTACTTTAGAAGAGTAGACTTGGTTCTATTAATTAATCTTAAACTTGTGGGAAAGAGTATGTAATTAAATAACTATCACACAAAAGGTGAATTACTACAGAAATTAACTGAATTATTTCCAGCAGTCTCATGTAATGGCATAAAATGTCAGAACATAATGTTTTCATTATGGAATTCATGGCAGCAGTCCGGAAATAGTTTATCTCTGAAGAAGACTATTTATTTCATATCAGCTGACATTTTATTTACTAGTCATTATTTTGGGAGAATAGTTTTATTTGTTTATATGCTTGTTTTTGAAGGATTTGTTTATATTATTGAGATGGTACACTGTATTTATTTTATGGGTGGTTTACTTTGTAGTGACTATTTGTATTATGAACAGAACATATGTAAGCACAAACCAATAAGCCATAATTTTATTTATTTAGCTATTGTCACATTATATGTTCCAACAAATACATACGTGCATTCTTACTCTTCGAGGACTTGATTCATTAGAAAAGATCTGTGGCCTTTAAAGTGAATAGTGGTAGGGCTCTGACTTCCCTTCCCTATCTCCCTCAAACCTCCTCCTCCCCAATTCCCCATATAGTGCAGACCACCCTGAGAAGAAAAAGCTTAATTAATCTGATGTATTTTGGCTGGCCATTTCCAAAGCTGAATCTAGCTCATTGAAATTATTGAGGAAATGTGTTCCTTCTGAAGGTATAATATTATAGATGAACTGAAGTGGGAAGAATAAGTTGTATAGTTGTATGTACTCTGAAACCATATCCTTAAGGACTAAAATTTCAAATCTCAGATGCTTGACACAAACATATATGCAAATTTTTCATGTGAGTATATATAAACACTTGCCCATGTAGATATTTTGTATTCCCATTGGCATCAGGGCCAGGATTTCACCCAATTTCCACATGCACATGCACTATGTGTACAAGAAAATATGGTACAAGGAAAGTGTACACTTTTGCAGGTTTAATTAGAGCTTATATTAGAAAGTCTGTCATATGAGACAGCAAATCATACAAAAAGGAAAAATACATTCTGTGCGCAGGCAAGTGACAGTTATTCATTCACAGATTCATAGAAAATGCCAGAAGGGACAATTGTGATCATCTAGTCTAACCTCCAGCATAACAGAGACCATAGAACTTCTCTGAAAGAATTTCTGTTTGATGTAGTCGTCTCTTTTAGAAAAACATCCAATCTTATTTGAAAATATCTAGTATGGAGAATCCAACACCAACCTAGGTAAGTTGTTCCAGTGGCTAAGACCCTCTGAATTTGTGTAGCTTCACCTTTCAGTCATTGGATCTTCTTATATCTGTGTCTGCTAAACTGAAGAGGCCATTACCAAAGTTTATTCCCCATGTAGGCTCTTATAGGATATGTCTACTCAGCATTTTGGAACCAATGGGAGTGAGCCCCCCAGCTTGGATCAACAGTTTTGAGCTGGGGGACTCAAACTAGCACCCTAAAAATATCTGTACAGACAGCACTTGAAAGTTGTGACTCAGGCTCTAAAGCCTAAGGAGTGGGGTGCACTTCAGAGCCCAACTCCAGCTCAAATCACAACTTCAAGATGCTGTCTACACAGCTATTTTTAGAGCACCATTGTCAGCCCCACTAACCTGAGTTTGTCAACCAAGTTTGTCATGGAAGTTCCGCTCCCATAGGCTTCAAAATGTTGTGCAGGTATCCACGTAGACTGTGATCAAGTAACCCTTTATCCTCCTCTTTGTAAGTTTATCTGTAATATTATCAGTTAACAATTTCATGGTTTCTTCCAGGTCGTTGAGAAAAATGTTAACTAGAGTAGGGCTAAGAATCAATCCCTGCAGGATCCCATTAAAGCCACACCACTTGATGATTCTCCATTTAGAATTACATTTTCAGACCTGTCAGTTAGCCAGTTTTTAATCCAATCTTTTTAATCTAATGTGTGCCAAGTTCCAAGACTTATTGAAAAATCAACATTAACAATCCGGACAGCTCCTCAGCCAGTGCTTTTAAAACTCTCAGATAATTTGTATCTGTATAATTTGCATACAGACCTGCTGATTTAAAAATATCTATCTTCAGTAGATGCTGTTTAACATCTTCCTGACTTACTGTTGGAAAGGAATGTGTTTCAGTATCATCTTATGATATGAATATGTTTTCTGTCTTCTTCCCAAATACAGAATACAATTACTCATTGAACACTCCTGCCTCTTCTCTATTATTATTAATTTTTACCATTTCCATCTAGTAAGGGACAAATACCATGGTTAGAATATATTTCGTTCCTTTAGAACCATAGAACAGACGGATAGACATATAACCAAGTGAAGGACTTTCCTCGGGTCTCCCTACAAAAAAATTGCTGTTTATGGTACTGTAGGGTGCGGAAGAAAAATGTATGGGCATACGCTAGGCAAGGCAATTCGCTTCCATCGCATCTCCATGGGAACGCATTGTGGCCAAGGTTATCGGCCTAGAGAACGGCCTTGGCTCAGTGTTGTCTCATGTGTATGTGTCTGAGAAGTGGTTCTCAGCGCCAGCTGGGAGTTTATCTAGCCTGTGTGAAACTCGGCTTGTGTGAAACTAGACAGGTAAACTGAGGCAGGATTGCAAAACATGTTATTAGCTATTCATGAGTTATGTATGAGATGCAAATGTGCAAGTGTATTTATGTGTCTGAGCCCTCTTGTATGATGGGCTTCATCCTGAACACTGCTCCAGTGTGTCAGGTTCCCCATGTCCAGTGGCAGCACCGTGAATGGGCCCCCGGTGCGGTTATGTCACTATTTGCCTTCAATAAACTCATCATTTTTATTCATTTAGCCACTATGTGTGAACCTCGTTTTTATGGGACTCAGTGTACCTTGCAACAGGTACAAAATATTTACATGTTGTTGTTTCATGGCAAACAGAGTAGTAAAATAAAAAACAAATTATCTTGCTGGAAGGTTGCAACGTAACACTAATTTACTTCTGAGAATTCAGAACAATAACACACGAACCCAAAAACAGAGAGAGAGAAAAACAGGCTGCACCTTAAGGCAGAGAGGCACTGCTCACCATCACCCAGCTTTAAGCTGGCTGGCTGCAAACTGCCTCTGCTTGTAAGCGTCACTACAAAACCCTCTAATCTGCAAGCAGGTACAGGAAACATTTCCCTTCCCCTTGCTCTTAAACCAATAGCTTGCAATTCAAACATGGTCCTGAACACACCACACTTATAAACACTAAAATAAATCATGATGTATTAACAACTATCAGGCACAGTATGTTACAATGCCTGGGGGGGGGGGGGAGCAACCATCCCCATATTAAGACTTCTGATACATCAGAACCAGCATGCCTAATATCTACCAGCTCACACATTGATGAATGTATTAAAATTATATGGATTGTGATGTGGATGTCAATACATTGTTACTAAAATAATAGGACACAAATTGTGTAAAACTCTGCCCAATAATGTGTTAAGTGTCCCAAAACATGGTTCTCTGTCCTGTTGTCGTCATCCCCCCGTGTTCCTTTCCTCCCCCCCCCGCCTTTTTTTTTAAAAAAAGGAATGAGCTTTTTGTGCCATATTAAAAGAGCTCAACACAGAAATTAAGGCCCTTGTTCAACAGTTAGACACATACTTAACTTCACACTCACCATTCATTAAGTTCAACAGAACAACAAAGACTACATGGTAGTCAGTCTCCTTTCTTGCTAGTCTGATGAATCCGTAGCAGCTGGGATATTTTCTTTTAAAAAGTTTCCTATGTAGAGATGAGCACGAATGAGAATCAAGTCCTCATTTTTTAAATCCATTTTTCCCCTTGTTACCATGACTTCCCTGAGACTTTAACTGGAAATTGTCATTAAGAGTCCTAAGGATGATGATTGTCTAAACCAGCGGTCGCCAACCGGTGGTCCGCGGACCACTGGTGGTCCGTGGGAAAATTCTGGTGGTCCGCGGCGCCGGGCTCCCTCATGGCCGCCCCTCTGGGCAGGCAAGAGGCTGCGGGCGCCTGTCCCGCCCCGTCCCCGGCGGCCAGCAAGCGCTGGCTCGCTACTGCCTCCCGTCTTCTGCCGCGCGAGCCAGGGGGCCTGAGCCGCGCCGCTGAAGCTGGGGGGCTGCGCTGCACTGCTGAGGCCGCGCCGCGCCGCTGAGGCCGGGGGGAGGGGGGTCCGAGCCGCTGAGGCCAGGGGTCCGAGCCGCGCCGCGCCGCGCCGCTGAGGCCGGGGGGAGGGTGGTCCGAGCCGCTGAGGCCGGGGGTCCGCGCTGCGCTGCTGAAGCCGGGGGGAGCTGCGAGCCGCGCCGCGCCGCCGCTGAGGCCGGGGGGAGGGAGCTGCGAGCCGCGCCGCGCCGCCGCTGAGGCCGGGGGGAGGGGGGTCCGAGTCGCTCCGCGCCGCCGCTGAGGCCGGGGGGAGGGGGGTCCGAGTCGCTCCGCGCCGCCGCTGAGGCCGGGGGGAGGGGGGTCCGAGCCGCTGAGGCCGGGGGTCCGCGCCGCGCTGCTGAAGCCGGGGGGAGCTGCGAGCCGCGCCGCGCCACCGCTGAGGCCGGGGGGAGGGAGCTGCGAGCCGCGCCGCGCCGCCGCTGAGGCCGGGGGGAGGGGGGTCCGAGTCGCTCCGCGCCGCCGCTGAGGCCGGGGGGAGGGGGGTCCGAGTCGCTCCGCGCCGCCGCTGAGGCCGGGGGGAGGGGGGTCCGAGTCGCGCTGCGCCGCCGCTGAGGCCGGGGGGAGGGGGGTCCGAGTTGCTCCGCGCCGCTGCTGAGGCCGGGGGGAGGGGGGTCCGAGTCGCGCTGCGCCGCCGCTGAGGCCGGGGGGGGGGGGGTCCGAGTCGCGCTGCGCCGCCGCTGAGGCCGGGGGGAGGGGGGTCCAAGCCGCGCCGCGCCCCTGAGGCCGGGGGGGGAGGGGGGCGCGCCGCGCTGCGCTGCTGAGGCGAGGGAGCCCGCGCCGGTCGAGCGGGGGGGGGGGTGGAGCCGCGCCGCTCGAGCGTGGGGGGGGGCTGCGGTGTTAGTGGTCCGCGGGATTCAAAATTTTGACTTTACTGGTCCGTGGGGACCAAAAGGTTGGCGACCACTGGTCTAAACCACCAGTTTGATTAGTAATTTAGGATGGCCAAAGTACTGGCATTAGACACATTGGCCCTAATTATCCTCCCATTTACATTTCTGTAAAGCAAGAGTAATCCCATGAAATAATAAAAGAAACTAATATATTACTCCATTCTCTACCTTATGCAAGAGACATCTTACTACTCAGACAGCAGACCTAACTAGATTTTTGGTTTCCAAAAATATATTTATCTTTGCCTTAAACTCATTTGCCTATCTGCTTCCACATCACCATATGATAGAAAGTTCCAATCTAAAAACTCCCTTAAAGAAGCAGGTTGCCCCTCATCTCTAGCCTGTGCCTTTCCTTCTGGAAATACTAGTTGTTGCATCTTTTTCTTGTAGTTACCAAATATGTCTCCACTCTTTATGTGACCCTTGCAGATTCCTGAAAACCATAAAGAGTTCACATCGGCACCTTCTTTATTAACTCTTGAAAACTATTTAAAATATTCAAGGCAAAAACTACATATTTTGTAGCCTGGCGGATAAAATTATTTCCTTGCATTTAAGATACTGAGAGTAAAATCCTTGTTCCTCTGAAGTTGATGGCAAAACTTCCACAGACTTCTTTGGAGATAGGATTTTACAGTAGTAGGGTTGCATTTTTATTAAATACATGTCTTCTCTTTGCTATGAGCATTCAAAAATATACTGCATCCGATTAAAAGTTTTCACTGTCGCTTTGAAAAAAAATTAAAATACATAAAAGTATTAGAAATAATTTTCAAGAAGAACCACATCCATTTGCATCTTGAAAATAAAGATGTAATACCCTCAGCTGTGCTTGTATAAAAAATATTATGTCATATTTATGGGGTAATATCGGCTCCCCCGGTGGTTATTTTTCATTTGCATTTTTCGTTTTCTCTCACAAAAATCCTGAGCATCCTTTTTTAGGACTAAGTGGATTCCCTGGGTAAAGACAATTATAGAATCAAATCTATCAAGACAGTGTTTTTTATTATAAAATATGTTATTCAGATCTATGTTTCCTTTATCCTTTATTTTAAAAAACTAAAAAAATCATTGTTATCAGATCATTAATAATTAAGAGATGCAAAAACAACCCATTTATATAAAGTTGTACTGTATGATTTTTATATATAATCAAACATGTTAGAAAAACTTGACTCATTTAAAGTACAGTAAAACCTCCATTTAACAGACTAATTCGGGCAAGGGGGTGTCCGTTAAATCAAAAAGTCCGTTATTTAATAATAAAAAAAAACCCGAGCTGTCGGAGCAGCAGCCCGCCCGCCACAGGGTCGGGGCAGCAGCTCCGCAGCCCGCCCGCTGGCGGGACCCGGGCGGGAGCCGGCAGCCAGCCCGCCCGCTGGCGGGACCCGGGCAGGAGCCGGCAGCCAGCCCGCCTGCTGGCGGGACCCGGGCGGGAGCCGGCAGCCAGCCTGCCAGTGGCTGGGACCCGGGCGGCAGCCGGGAGCCAGCCCGCCTGCTGCCGGGACCGGGGCGGCAGCCGGGAGCCAGCCCGCCTGCTGCCGGGACCGGGGCGGCAGCCGGGAGCCAGCCCGCCTGCTGCCGGGACCGGGGCGGCAGCCGGGAGCCAGCCTGCCTGCTGCCGGGACCGGGGCGGCAGCCGGGAGCCAGCCCGCCTGATGCCGGGACCGGGGCGGCAGCCGGGAGCCAGCCCGCCTGATGCCGGGACCGGGGCGGCAGCCGGGAGCCAGCAGCCGGCCGCCAGGAAAGGGGACCGGGGCCGCAGCAGGGAGGGGTCGCGGTCTGATATGGATCAGAAATTTTGTCCGTTGCATCCGAAGTCCGTTAAATCGAGGTCCGTTAAATCGAGGTTTCACTGTAAAGTCAATAGGGTACATTAAATCTGTAAGTATAAGGAAGATCCAAAAAAAGCTATCTGATACTATTTTTCCTGCCTCGTTCACTGCACAAGATGCAGAGTCAATATTTTGTTTTGTCTTTGGTCAATGTGTGACTCCCAAGCCTTATTCACTGCAGACTATCCAAACCCTGTTCTGAAGACAGGATTCATTTCCTTAGGAACTTCTCTATGGTTCTCATCACTATCATACGAGTGCTTCACAAACATTAATTTATTTATTTTCACAACATTCCTATGAGGTGAGAAGTGACGTCAGGCACTACCTCTCAGTAATCAGGCTTAGTGGTTGGTGTAGGCTGTTGAAGCTTGGTGTAGGGTCAGGACTAGGCCAACGATTATATTGGAATTGAGATACAGGCCAGGGTCAAAACTGAGATCAGAGTCCATAGTCAAACCAGAATCAGTATCCTAGCCAGAGTCCAGGTGCAAATCAGTGGTCAAAGCTGCCAATCAATAGAGAGACAATGCAGAGACCATTGAGGTTGAGATGGAAATAGGAGAAAGACTTGTTGAAAGTCTCTGGTTAAGGATAAAAGAGGTAAAAAACAAATATTAGACCACCAGGAAGAAGAGGTCGATGAAGCTTTTTTTAAAAAACAACTAACAATCATCCAAAGTACAGGATTTAGTGGTGATGGGGGATAAGTATCCACACATCTCTTGGGAAAATAATATAGCAAGGCACAGATTATCCAACAAGTTATTGGAATGTATTGGAGACAACTTTTTTATTTCAGAAGGTGGAGAAAGCTATTAGGGGAAAGGCTGTTTCTAGATTTGATTTTGACAAATAGGGAGGATCTAGATGAGGATCTGAAAGTGGCAGGCAGCTTCGGGGAAAGTGATTATGAAATGGTAGAGTTCATAATTCTAAGGAATGGTGTAGGAGAAAAATAAAGATAATGGATTTCAAGAAGGCAGACTTTAGCAAACTCAGTGAGTTGATAGGCCAGATCCCATGGGAAGCAAGTCTAAGGGGAAAAACAGTTCAAGAGAGTTGGCAGTTTTTCAAAGAGACATTATTAAGGTCACAACAGCAAAGTATCCCACTGCATAGGAAAGATCGGAAGTATGGCAGACACTATCCTGGGTTAAGCTGGAGATCTTCAGTGATCTGAAACTCACAAAAAGAGTCCTACAAAAAGTGGAAATTGGTCAAATTATAAAAGATGACTATGAACAAACAACGCAAGTATGCAGGGACAAATTTAAAAAGACCAAGACACAGAATAAGATTAAACTAGCCAGAGATGTAAAGAGTAACAAGAGAACACTCTACAAATTCAAGTCTCAGGGCTTTTCTACACACAAATTTAATCTGCGGCTAAGCAAGAGTGTGAATCCATCCCACAGTAGCCTGCTGCAGGCTAGCTGTCATGTGGCTCATGCTGATATGCATTAACAATTTGTTAATGTGCTGGGATCTAGCCTGCTTCAAAGAGGAATAGATCAAGAGCTTTAAACTGTTAATGCATGTCAGCAAGATCTATAGGGAGAGTTAGTCCTCCGAAGGCTCTCTCTCTCTGCCCGTCACCCCCCAGCCAGGGTATGGGCCACCAACTGGTGTTGGTGTTTCAGTAGCAATTGGTTCCCTTACGGGGTGGAGTTGCTAGCCCCACGCCCATCCTCCGAAGGCTAGTGAAGGTATATTCACACTTCAGCTTGTCAAGAACTAACTTCATGTAAAAAGAATGAGTACTTGTGGCACCTTAGAGACTAGCAAATTTATCTGAGGATAAGATTTCGTGGGCTACAGCCCACTTCATCTGATGCATCTAATGAAATGGCATCTTATGCTCCAATAAATATGTTAGTCTCTAAGGTGCCACAAGTACTCCTCATTCTTTTTGCAGATACAGATTAACATGGCTGCTACTCTGTAACTTCATGTAGACAAGTCCTTAGTGTTTCTCCAAACAAAAGGATTTTGTTCAGGGATTTGTTACAGCTTGTTTGTATAAAGAGAAACATCAGACCTGGATTTCCCGGTTTTTCTGAAGGACCCTTTGTTCCTTAAGAACTGGAAAAGAACAGCGACATCAAATTAGGTTGAAACCTGAGCTGCAGCTTTTCCATGACTTAGATGAGGGAAGGAGGGGACATTGAGTCAGACTTCTTTTAAAGTTCTGTTTTAATTAAAACTTCTTTAACTCCAGCTCCTAACATTAAATAGCTGGAATACAACCTGATACCACTATGGACCCACTCTGAAATCACTTAATTCGCTGGTCTTCCAGAAGGTCCTTCAACAAAAGAAGTGACTCCAGAACATGATATTTCTAATATAAAAAACAAGCAGGAAAAAATCCAACAGCTTTTCTACAGAGTTCACCTTTAAACAAGGGCACACATTAAATGGCAATTAAATACAATTACCAGATAATTTGTAGGGATATGCACTGTATTTACTGTAGTTTGACCATGCAAACAGGGAGAATGCCTTGAAATGCACCATTCCATCCTTGTAAAAAAAAATTAGGTTTTTTTTTAATTAGTAAGAAATAGAAGTATAAAAAAAGAAGAAATGAAATAAACTCACTAATATTTGTTTCCATTCGCCACTGCTCACTGTGTTTACAGTCACTCAACTAGAAACAGTAACTAAGGATGTTACATCATGCGGACTTTGTCAAATTTCATATGTAAGCATCACACATCTTCTAAAACAAGGGATTACAGTGATTAATTTGAAAGAAGAGAGGGGAAAATAGCAAACAAAAAAAAAGGACGAAATGACAAAATTAAGTGCTAGGCAGCAAACAGAGCAATATCCTAAAACATTCTATGAAAGTGAAGGAAAGTTGTTTTCTACATCATGCAATATACATGTTGATTTTATAAGAAACACTAGCTGTGATAAGCATCTTGAAACTGCAACTCATAAGCACAAAAGAAAGGCATTAAAAATGAATGCAGATAGAAATTTTAAAAAACAGAAAACAGTTACAGAGCAGTTTAATACCAACACCGAGGAGCAGCTTTACAGGAGAAATAAAGCATTCAAATGAATACTCTCTGCTGCAAATATACCCCTGCATACCCTTAACAGTGCAAAACTAGATGATTTTTAGACCCCAAGGTAGGTGTTATACCAAGTGCAGATCAACTTAGAAAATGTTACCTTCCAAAGTGTTTGACTGTCACATTGAAGAATTAAAGGAAAAGTTGCAGTCCTGTGAAGGAATTAGTATTGTGGCAGATGAAACTACGGATGCTGAAGACAAGGTGTGTGCTTAACACTCTTGCCATTCCCATCCTAACAAGCAGTGACAATGCAGGCTCTTCCAATGCAAGTGAGACACAAGCTGGATTTTTTTGTGTGAAGTTTTGGAAGCAGTCAATTTTAAAACTGTCCACAAAACTATATGAAAAACAGTTGACAAATCTGCCCTACCATTTGACCGAACACTGCATTTGTGACCAGTAATGCCATGTACATGAGGAAAGCTTGGGAATGAGGTTTGGAAACTTTGTTTTTAAATGCTGCACACCTTATGTGAATGTCACATTTGTTTAACTTTGTGAGCAATCTGTATAGGAAGATACTTTTGAAAGTAAATGAATTTATTATAGCTGTAAAACATGCTATCACTGCCTGCCCTGCAAGAAAAGCTCAGTTCTGTATGTTTCTAACAGAAAGATGGAACAATCCTTCCATCCCAACAACAATCCCTATAGTAGCCAGATGGAACTCCTAGTTCAATGCAGCTCTTTATCACACTGAACACACTGAGGATTATGTTTCATTGTTTAAAGAAGTGAATGGTCATAGGAGTAGTTCAAGTTTTCAAGAGATTGTTGATCTTTGCCAATCCAAAGCATTGAACTCCGGGCTCTAAAAGAGTTTGCACCCTGAATCGTGAACACGCTTACTGCTTATGAAGAGCCCACAGTTCATGCTTATTGAATCAAAAATGACATGTTCTTGTGTTGACGGCAGAGAGCTGCTCTGAAACTTGCCAACACCCAACAGCAAAAATAACACTAAATAAAATGAAGTCTTACATGAACACTAACTCAACCTCCCACTTTCACCAACCTGCTACCGCTTTTGTGAGTGCTTAACTTCAGTGTATTTGAGCCAAATCATGCAAAACAGGAGACCACAGTATTTAACAATATACACTGTTTGAAAACAACATTTCAGCACAGAGAGACTATTGGGCTTACTGTGGAGCAGTTCCAGAATTATGGAACGAGGATGTTTTCCAGTTCTGGAGAGGCACAATGGCCAAATTCCCAGCTCTGTCAGTATTCGCCCTGCGATGCTTAGCAGTACCAGTCAACAGCATGGACGCCAAACACTCCTTCTCATCTTATAAAAATGTGCTTGGGAATAACAGATGCCACATAAAAAATAACAATCTGTCTCTGCATAACTTGTTATACCAAAATTACAATAGTTTGCAAAAGGGACTTTACTAAAAAGAATCGGTTATTTTTGTAGTTTTTCATTATTTTTGTTTGAAAAATTATTGCACAATATGAATATATAATTTTGAAACCATTTACTTTGACAAGGAAATGAAAACTACTAATGCATTAATGTTGTTTGCTTTTGTGTAAATGTTATTAAATTATTAAATTGTTACATATTTTTGTTGTCATGACCATACCCCAATTTTATACATGACTGTTCCTTACATTTTGCCTAATTTTACCATGACAAAACTGTATCCATACTTATTATCTAACCCTTTACTAACGGTTTTTAACATTTTGTTAGCTTTTTTAACTGCTGCAGCAAATTGAGTGGATGTTTTCAGAGAACTATCCATGACGATTCCAATCTAACTTGGACCCAATCATTTTGTATGGCTAGTTGGGATTATGTTTTCCAATGTGCATTACTTTCATCTGCCATTTTCTAGCCCAGTCTCCCAGTTTTATGAGCTCCCATAATTAAGTCCAAAGACTGACTATGAAGAGTTACAAACCTGAATAATTTTGTGTCATCTGCAAACTTAGCCACCTCACTGTTTACCCCTTTTTCCAGAGCATTTAATGAATATGTTGAACAGCACTGGTTCTGGTACAGATCCTTGTCCACTGAGAAAACTGACCTTTTATTCCTATCCTTTGTTTCCTGACTTTTAACCAGTTACTTATCCATGAGAGGACCTTCCCTCTTATCCCATGACTGCTTTCTTTACTGAAGAGCCCTTGGTGAGAGACCTTACAAACAAAGAATAAAAGGAGAAACGAAGGGTACAACTGATAGGTGGGGGGCAAGCACAAGGAATCAAGGACACACTACTGGTCATCATAAGTATGACATTTTTAAAATACTGTGAAAAGGTGATGAGAAAAGCAGAGAGTTGAATGAAATACTTCTTTACTGGGATGCTAACTTTATAATTTTGGTGCATATGACAGAGCACATGTTTAGAAATCTGTGGGCACATGTTTAGAAATCTGAAATATATTAGTATTGCTTCATACTAAATGTCTGAGAAAGTAAAGCTGTATTCTAAACATAGGCTGATGTTACCTTAAGAGAGTCTCTGCAGTGCTGAAAGAACTTCTTTAATCCATTATGAGTAATGCTCTGTGTTTCGTCACGGCAATGGTAAAGAGTGAAACACTGGGGATGGTGTAGTCCCAGGTGGATCAGCCACTCATCATTCAAGCAATGGCAGTCTACAATCTGAATCTGCCTCCCTGGAAAATGAGAGCCAGATTACTAAAATGATCAAACACAAAATACAAGCCCATACTCATTGTCTATTGTTTCAATTAACCTGATAGAATATAATTATTGATGGATCTCATTTGGAGAACTGAATTTCAGGGTATCTTTGCATAATGTTTTCACTAATGTATCCATCATTAAAGTGCAGCTTTCAAAAAGCCATGGTATGAACTGAAAATGCAAAATATATTTTTATATCAAGTGATCACAAAGTCAGTGCTCTTCCAAACAAATGAAATTCCATCATATGTGCTTCCTGAATATTTTCTAGCAAAGAAAAAAAAATCTGAAAACATTGCACATGGGTTGTTTTTAAATATTCTTAGAAGAGCTTACTGTGGAGGAGTCACCATGTTTTTTCCCTTGTATGTATGGTCTATAAACGCACTTAAATGTTACTGTAACTTTCTGAGATTTTTTTTTGTCAGCATGAGATGTAAGAGCATTAGTAAATACTAGTCATAACCATGATATTGACATAGCCAACATCGCTAGCCTGGAGCCTATTTCATTTTAAAAATAGCATAATTGGCTTTTAAAATGCAGAGATATAGCCCCAAATCCTGAAGTCACTGAGAGTTTTGCCTGAGTAAAGACTGAAGCACAGATTCTCAGGTGATGTATACTGGCATAGCTTCATTGATGTCACTGGTTTCATTATACTCAATAGACCTAGGGCAGGTCCTACAGCAGCTGAGGATCTGCTCCTAATTACGAAATCCTGGCCCTCTGGAGACCATGGCAAAACTACAGTGATGTCAGGTTTCCACCCTAAATCTTCCTGGTTTTGGTACAGAAGGACTGATTCTGCAAGAACTGAGCATTTTGTCTGGGGTGCTGAGGGCACTCAGCACCTTGCAAGATATATCCAGTAATTAGTGCTGCTCACTAGCTATGAGCTGTGTGATTATAAGACCACAACTGCATGCACTGTAACTTTCAATTATTCTGCCAGGGCGATCCATTTTCTTATTTGAATTAACATACCTATATTGCTTTAATCTATTCCAGTTTTCCGGGCTTTTTTTCCCCAACTCTAGTTAAAATCTAACCATTTCTGAGTAGCCCGTGCTAATGACAGCAGCAGATACTGCGAAACATAATCAGAATGTCTTAAAATCTGTGCTAGATTTAAAGAATTCTCATCATCCTCTCGTAGACGATCTGATGTAATCGACTAAAAGTGACGTGCAGAGTACGGTAGCACCCCCAGCAGATATAAATAGCAGTGTTGCCAGTGAATCATGCCCTGAAGAATATAATCTAGAATCTTGTATGCAAAAATATACCCTCCGCTCTCGACACTCACTCAAACCATGCCTCCAGTCTACAGTGCTTAGCAATATAGTATCCTCTTCAGGAAAAGGCTTCCCCTGCAGGGGAACCTCCAGCAGGAGGGAGACAGCAGAGAAAGACTCTGCCAGCTCCTCACTGCTGGAGCCCTTCCCTGCTGCAGGGAAAGGTTCTGGCAGCTGGGAAGGTAGCCAGGAAAAGCTCCACAAGCTACCAACTACTGCAGCTTTCCCCCTCTACACCACCTCCCCCTGCCCTGCCAGAGCCTTTCCTCGTGCCAGGGAAAAGCTCCAGAAGCAAGGAGTTGTTGAAGCTTTTCCGCGCTGTCTCACCACTACAATCTAGCTACACACCACAGGACACAGCAGGCTTTTCAATGTGGTGTCTAGCTATACATTCCCTACACACTGCCACCAGTTGTGTGCAGTGGCCTCATAGCCTCAGTGGGAAAACTGTCACGTTCCAGACCACAATATCAAGCCAAAGAACAGGAAGAATTACTCTTTAAGCACTTATCTGTAAATGTGTGTGTGGGGGGGGGGGGATGTGTTCTTTTAATATCACCCACCTAGTCTCTATAATATCCTGTGACCAACATGGCTACAACAACACTGCATATAATATAGTATACAGAAATCATGGCTGCTTTTTGTTAATTTGCGTAGTATCAGGACTTCTTATCTCGTGTTGGATACACATATATATATTATACCAGCTCTAGTTAGTAGGTAGGGGGACATCTAAATTATACTTTATTCATAGAAATGGTGAACATAATCACCCAAGGACTCACTTTGAGATTGTGCTTCCAGGTAAATCCATAGGTGTTGAAAGCATTTGGTATCTTGCAAACTGTAAGCTTCTAATGTAAAACTAGTGGGAATTTCAATGATTTATCAATTTGTGGCCTAATCTAACCTCACATGCATTTTACATCACTATAACTCCTTTCATTCAGTAGAGTTACTCCTGATTTACAACAGTATAAATAAGAGAAGAATTAGACTGTTGGCAGGAAGACAAACTTCTTTGCAGAGAAAACTATATGCATAAAATATAGCTATATTTGCTATTGTTATTGCCATAAATTTTTTCAGAACACTCTGATAAAAGTAAGTCCAGCTAAAGCTTAAGGTAAATTAGTAATTTCCTCTCGGATATATCAGGCTTTGCGTAAAGAACAGTTCACCCTCAGTCATGCCCTGCTTAGTTCCCAGAATTAGATCATAATGTTCAGGTAGCTCATGTTGTCTTTATCCACTACCAAAGCAATGTCTTTGATGTCAGCTAATTAGTTCTGCACTGCTTGAGCCTGTTCAACAAGACATAGTTTATCTGAACTAATACAAAAGAGTGTATTAAACTGCCAACAATAAGCTTGTGATTTTAAATATATTTTTTCTCAGATTATACCTGTAGCCTTGTTCAAATAGATTCCAACTTCCCTCCTGAACATGGCCTTGGTAGTATCAAATAATTTTATCTGAGCAGGGCCTTTCTTGCTAAAAAGCTTTTAATACTTGTGTTAAAGAAATCCTGTCTCCCAGGGTTTCACTTTATTTCTTTCCTTCCAGCTGAGACCCATTCTTTTTCCTTGATCTCTTCTTTGTTTCAGGATGCTGCTCAAACTGATTCTATCAGGATATGAGGATTTGAGTGACTGATCTGTGTCCTGTGAATGTGACTTGACCAAGGGACCATCTGAATAGAAAGCAAACCTTAGAGAACCTGAGCTGATTTTTTAGCATTCTAAACATGAAATAAAATAATCCCCACCGCCGGTAAGGCATCTTAAAATTAAATCACTTCATTACAATGAAGAGTTATTTGACTTCCACTGTCAGAAGAATTAAATTTACAGAGGTTCAAGACTCCTTAAATAACTGAGACCTTCAGACTTATTTCTAAGAAAGGGCCTCAAGGTTTAGCCCTTATTTGTGTTTGATGCAGTATTACATAGTAATGCCCATAGCAACACAACAATGGAACTGAGCTGCTGAGTAAACTTTTATACAGCCCTAGCCACACAGCAGTGGGTGTGGCAAGAGAACAATATAGATCACTGCAATTCCTTTCCCTTTTCACTGACTTAAAAAACTGTTATTTTGGCTGTCACGTCAACAATGAGAAGTCCTCTGCTGTTAACAGACATTTCAACTCCTAATCTAATTGGCTACTTTAACCTCAGCTGCCCATAGATATATAATATAAGCACTTCTAAAATAAAAGAAATTTCAAACCCATGACCCCTTTGACATGGTCTATATGCTTAGATGATTGATACATTACAGTCTGACAGACTGCATATGGCTTAACTCAAAGTGCACCATAGGATCCAGAGGAAAATGGACACAAGGGATCAAGCCTTTTTTTCCTTTTTGAATGAGGGATAAGAGAAGATACAACTTTAAGTAAAGAACACCATTATTTAAATCTTTTGCAGAAAGTGGCTTTAGCCGGTAAGACTGGCTCACTAGTCAAAGCTGAATGACATTCTGCTATAGAATCCAAAGAAATGGGATACAGGATAACAGGTGGATTACATTACTGAATAAGGTGTTTTCTTCATCTCTTTGTCCCTACATAATCCTCTAGGGTTCATGAACACGGGTCTATTTTTCCTTATGATTTTTATGCAAAAGTATTCCAAACTCCTACCTGTATTACTAATGAGATATCTTTTGAGCTATTTAGGGACAGCAATTATGTCCCTTTCTTTTTCTTTTCTTTATTAGTAGATGGGGCTTTTATGACAGAAATACTGGCAGTCTGGACTTTTTTTAAAAAAAAAGTCATCTGATATATGCTAAGTCTTTCTGATTTAACCCTTTGGCATTAAGATTCATTCATATAGTTTCCAATGTTTTTTCTAGTTATTGTGCACTTAAATAACCACAGCTCAGGTCTTTAATAATTTCACAAAACTTCGTTAGATTCTGAAGTCAACGGGAGCGGAGGGTGCTCAGCATTTCACTGGAGCGAGCCAAAAATGGGCATCTATTGTACTTTTGCCATCATTGTTTATTACATAGAAATAGAGATGTAAATAGCTCTCCTTAATAGTTAGCCCTTTTCTTTTAGTATTTATAACTTAGTGTTTGTGACATCACATTAGAAACACTTGTGATGTCACAAATCCTCAACCGTGTCATTAATGAATGATGCAGGTAGGAGGAACAGAAGTTTACAAAATGTAGAACTTCTACTATGCACAATTTTGTGACCATAGCAAGAGCAGTGCAAGAATACAGAAAGTTTCTAAGCTTGATAGGAATATATTTACTGAAGCCCTTATTTAGTTTGTAATCAATCCAAACTCTGACATAACTCAATTGCCTAAATATAGATAAAATGCAGAGACCTCCAGATTTGACATAATATATTCTTATGTGTGCTTGAATGTTGAAGTGACATATGGTAGTTCTAACTGAACTACTGATGTGCATAAATTCAGCTGTCCACATTCATTCATTGAAAACCCTTTGCTTAATATATGATTTCAATTAGACTGAAAAGATATTCCAGCAAGGTCTTCCCCAACTTGTCTACAAAGTACTATGCACATCTCTGGTGCTGTATAAAAAACAATCACAAACCCAATAAACAATTTAGAATACACACTTCAAGAGTTAGTTCATAAAGGGTCAAGAACCTTCCATTTCAGACCAGAAATGCCAAGTTGCTTTCAGTGAAATAGTTCTGGGTCTTCTTTCTCTGTGTGACAAAATCCATCATTTAACTATCAAACTCCCCTAACCTATATAGTCTGACTGAGATGATAGCAACACAACACTCAACAAAATCTTTCACCTTTTTTAAATTAAACGGTGGTGGTTAGATTAGAAGGTATAACTATTCTTTTTAGGATATTGGATGAAAAACTTCTTATATTTGGCTTTTCTTCTTTCTGTATTTAATACATCCTTAAATACAAGATGTTTGTTAGTAAAAGCAAGCATCCCTTGGGCCGCACTACCTTATAGCAGCCTTACCTATAGGTTGTGGAGCAGCTCAAGATCTCCATAGCACTGTGTTACAAGGGTACTACTCCTCTGAGCCACAGCATGCCCTCCACCCACCAGAGACTGGGAGGGAGGTACTGAAGAGGGCCACTGCCCATGTTACTGTAAACCTGTTCTATCAATATCAACTTGGCACTCATGAACATTTACAAACAATTCTCTTAGGGCTGATCTACATACAGTTTTTGTTCTGCTATAACTGTGTTGGTTTAGAAACCGATAAAGTGGTATAATCCGCTTGTGTAAATGAAGTTATACCAGTGTAAAGGTGTTTATAGCCATATAGTTTATTTCTTTAAATGTATGGAAATAAGCCTCCTTATGCACGTTAGTTGCATATACAATGGGGGGGCGGGAAGGGCGGCGGTTTCTACCATGATACTATATTGTTTTCAAAACCCATATAGTTAAAACTAGTGTAGACTAGCCCTCAAAAAGAAAATGCTTTTGCCTCAGAAGAACAAACTAATTCCTCTTGCTAAAGTCCCCAAAACAGACTGATAAAGGCCTATGCTGATTCAATATTTGTAAAACCATATGCTACAGTGTAGCTGAAATAGTTAGAAGTATGGAAATATACTGTACACCCTCTAAAACACTTTCTCACTTGTATTTGCCATGTGGAGTTGAAAAATCTTCCTAATATGTTTCCAACTTTCCTTTCTAGTGTTTAGTTCCTGATGCTATACACCATATGCACAGCAGAGATAACAAGATAAAACAAACACACAAAGAAAAAAACCCAGAGTAGAAACTAAGCTGATTTATGGCTAGTTGGTTAGTTTAGTTTACCTCATACATGAAATCCTAAAATACAATCCAAAGATTTTATAGAAAGTACTGCTGGCTTCATCTAGAAATGCAAGCCCCTATGGCTACACAATAGTTATAAACATCAGAGCTTCTCCATCAAGTTGCAAAGACCATTCATGACAGCTGTTGCTTCTTTAAAAGAACAATAAGTTTAGTTCCTAGAACATTTGTTCAGCATCACTGAAACGCAACACTCAGCTACGTCTAATGGCCCACCTTTGTTTGTTCAAGGTGTAAGTATTTGCCTTGGAGTTCACCGTGGGAATGTGACATAAGCCGAGACACAGGCGTCTACAGCATGTGACCTACAGCTTTGTTTGCCTCTCCAGTCACAGCCTTGAGTTTGTTCTTTTTTTAGAAGTCTCTTGCTTTGTTAAACGTCTGGCATTTAGTTCATTCAATGCTTTTTGTTGATGTTGTTTTAACATGTATCTATCTTTATGATTAGCTTTTGGATAAAAATATGCTGGATCAGTTATTTTACCTGAAGGAAATTCTGAGTGTGACTGGAATTCCTTTGTTTAAAGGATATAAAAATCCAGATATGAACTACTACTATTGATAACAGGATACAGAATTTTCCATGGTTTTCCAGGTCACTGGTTCAAATAAGGTCCTAGACAGCATATTTCTGTGGAGTATATCTTTACCAAGATTAACTAATTAATGCACAAACCACCTTTGGAAGTGATACCTACATATTATCCTCTTTACGCAGATGGAAAAACAGAAACATGATGAATGGGATCCACAAAGGGATTTAGGCATTGCAATGCTGAGCATCATGGTGCTTAACTTTTAGGCAACCAAAAAAAAAAAAATCACAGGAACAACACTGTGATCCACAAAGCTAAGTTAAGTTGTCTAGGCTCCCTATACAATAAACAGGGAGATCTAGGCACCTAAGAATGCAATCCACAAAAGCCAGAGCATTAAGTGGGGAGCATGTAGCCTAAGGGAGGTGCTGAGGAGATGGGTGTGTGCACTAAGCTCTGCCTTTCTTTCAGAGATAGGCCCCTAAATCTGGGCTGCAGGGAAGCACCTAGCTCTTCTTAACGATCCACAAACGGGAACCCGCCATTTGGAGTCAGGCAGCTCAGGTGCTTAAGGTGTTTCTCATGGGACTAAATTAGGCACTCCATCATAGAAAATGGTTGGACAAGGTGGTGGTGCAACCTACCTGATTACTTGTAGCCCAGTGGTTATACCTCACCTGGGAGGTAAAATACCCTGTCCAGTCCCTATTTATCCACAGCTCAACAGCTTCAACAGGAAACATTGAGGGAGCCCCACAGCACAATATTCCATAGCCCAGTGGTTAAACACTCTCCTAACACAGCCCAATATGCCAGTGGCCTTCTTGGCAACAAGGGGCACACTGTTAACTCATATCCATCTTCTCATCCACTGTAATCCCCAGGTCCTTTTCTGCAGAACTGCCGCATAGCCAGTCAAAAGACCATATCAAAAGCTTTGGTAAAATCAAGATACATCATGTCCACCACTTTCCCCATATCACAGAGGACGTATCTCTTCATAGAAGTCAATTAGGTTGGTCAGGCATGACTTGTTCTTGGTGAATCCATGTTGACTGTTCCTAATCACTTAATCTCCTCCAAGTGCTTCAAAATGGATTCCTTGAGGACCTGCTCCATGATTTTTCGAAGGACTGAGGTGAGGCTGACTAGTCTGAAGTTCCCTGGATTCTCCTTCTTTCTTTTTTCTTTTTTAAAAAAAAAATAAAAATGGGTACTATATTTGCCTTGGAAAAAGGGATCTTTTCCTTTCTCCTCTCTCCAATGTACATTATAGGATAAAAAAATTTTGCCTCCATCTATGCAGACATCAGTAAAGAGAAGAAAATTGCTCCAGAATAGTACATCTCTACAAACATGGGCCAGAGTCCCTATTTACATTAGTTTGGGAAACAGCTGAAACCCATCTGCACCTGTCCCTTACCATTGCCAAGAAAGGGAAAGCCTTGGCAAAAACAGATACATTACCTCCAAGAGGCTCCTTCACCACAAACCCTGCACATCTTATTCCATCTAGAAGGTTGAATATGTCTGTCCAGAAAACTAAGCCTGCTTCTTTTCCCCTCCAACCTCATTACCAACTGGTAAGGTCCTGGCTGGTTTGGACCAGTTCATTGGACTAAACATTTCATTATGAAGTCAATGGAAAGACAATGGGAGTTGGATCTTACCTTCAAACAGTGCTTCAAGAATATGAAATGCTTCCAAGAATTGACATTTTGCACCTTAAAACTTAATGGTATTTCTGCAGTATTTGTATGAGGGAGAATATTCAAATACTCACCATTTTGTCACTTTAGTACTAGGTTTTTTTTCAATATACCAGAACAGACACTACACATTAAGTGCTAGTTACATGCCAAACTCAATGTGTAAGATTCAGCTGTTTTGAGTTATTTCAAAAACACACAAGTCAACACACACATGTTATTTTAAACACATACAGGAAACGTATTTTCTTTTCTCCTTTTCATAACTGAAAGACCAAAATGTCTTTTTGCTCAAACTCACTAAAATATTCACCTCTGTACAAAGATCAAAACATGGAAAATGTATGTCCCTAAGGTGAATATTTTAATTAGTTATGGCCTTTGAAAATGCTGAGCTAGCAAGGAAACAGTTTGCAACCTAAACTTTGATGCTTACTTCCTTTCGTGTTTTAAAAAGGAATGTACACCACAGTCCTTAGGAACACTTATACCTGTTTCTCTTTAGCAATGGGTCTGGGCCACAAAGTTTAGATATGGATCAGAACTTGTTTCGGTTGTTCCAATTCAGGGTTTTGGTTCAGTATCCATTTTTAATTTCAGTATACATATTCAGAGAATGAGCCTGTTCTCCTTCAGGAAAAGATGCCATTTTGATGACACTTCAAAGCAAGGATTCAATGTAGTTGAAAGTACAGTAGGTTGAGAGACAGAAGCACGATTGAAAAACAATTTGAATCAATTCTAAATTATCAAGCTTTCTAAACAATTTGTTTAATTTAGCATTTGATTTAATCATTGTTAAATCAACTATTTTATTTTCTATGTATAGATCTTAATTTATACCTCCAAAGCTTCCGAATTTCCAGTGCCTTCACAGTTTTCTTTACACTTGTAAATTTATACTGTTTGCAAGGTAGCATGACGACCATCAGATAACATTTCCAAATTCTGAAGGCAATTTTTTCAATTCAACTTTGTAGGAAACAAACATCTTCCAAACTGATTGGTAATTATTCATTTGTATTTTATTCTAGACATTTTTATAAATATTTTTAGTGATTTACTCCTCTGTGTAGTTCAATGTCTGTTCCTGCTGCTATTGCTATTGCCTATACCCTGAACTCTACGATACCTTTGATATTACACTAGAGATTTCCTTTATACAGACATTCTTAGTTACCTTGGAGGACCTTCCTTTCTTTCTGCTTACTGACCATTACTAGCTAGGTATTTTAATGTACTTACACAAGGACTCATCCCTCGCAAGCTGGTGGAAACGGTGGCAGACTTGGGCAACCTGAGAAAGCTCTTTATGGGAAAACAATGAGAAGATGCATAGCCACAGTTCATCAGGAAGAAGCAGCCACACTGAGAGGTCACTCTCACGTTTACTATCCTAAAAAAAAAAATCAAAGTAACACGCTATTACAAGGAATGACAAACAAATACAATGCATTTTCTAATGGACAGATAACTCCTGTCCATGACAAGCAAACAAATCAGATTCAGGTACCAAAGAGGTACCTTTTCTTCTGTTTCACTGGCAAGCAAAGCAAGACAAGACTTTAATGCAAGGTGATAGTCTATTTCTCCTCTTCCATTTCCAATCTGAGGCATCAGAACCATATATTTTTTAATTTTAACCACCTGGATTTTGGGTTAGCTAGCCATAAAATCTGGGATTTAGCCAGCTGGTCAGAAGGAATGAGGATCTAGCATCCTGGTCAGCCACACCCTTACTAGCCAGTTCAGTTTATCAAAACAACCTTCAGAATAATGACAACAACAATAATTCCAGATCTGGAACACACTTAAGACACTTTGAGGACACATTAAGAAAGTGACCAACTACCTCTAATTTTTTTAAGTGCTTCCTATGGTTTTTAGACATAGGGCCAGATGGTCCTGTACACAGGAAAAGTACAGGAGACAGGAAAACTCAATGTATAAAATTTTAGGACATTTGCACAGCATTGGCTTGTATGGGCAGAAATTTGACTCCATATGCCCACAAATCCCCTCAACAACAATGCTTTCTGGTACCACATCCTCCATGATAACAGAGTTTCTGAAGAACAATTTTTTCCCTTAGGAATGTACTAAACTTCACCGTGTTACTTTTATTTTATAAAACTTCTCCAGAATTGTCATTCAACGTAACCGTAGATGGGCTTCAATCCCATCTCTTCTACAAATTTCTCCATCTGAATGCCAATAAGACTTTTTGTCTGCAGAATAGTGTTTTTTTATTACCTAACAATTTAATTTAAAAAAAAGTCTCATAAAAGCCCTTCAGTTCTCTCCTTTTCAAAATATAGCTATAAAAATACCATTTTTGCTATTCATACAGCAGATACATCGTTAATAGAAATTTGTTCATATTAGAAAACAGATTATTCAAATTACCAGATTAAATAAAGTACTACAAACGTTTCTAAAAAAGGTAAATAAATACATAAAGAAGTTACTGCTTTGATGAATTTGGCTCTGGGTTATTAAGGCCCGATCCAAAAGGCAGAATATTTTGAGCAGACAAGAGCCTTTATTTGTAAAGACCAGATCTGTGGTTAGTATAAAAAATAGATTTCAAAATTCTGAAACACCAGCATGTTTCGTATACAGCTACGAAGCTGATGCAGACACTTACCCAATTTACTGTTTCCTCAAAACCTTGAAATGTACTTTTGCAAGGTTGCTTGGAGTCAGTGCCTGGATGATAAAGAAATTATTCTGGAATCCCAGAGCTATGTGAAAGTCTGTTTGTTTGGTAACATATGAGAAAAGATGAAGCAATATTTCCATTTGGCCACACTATACATAATCAGAATTACAGAAATTAGAAATGAAAAAGACCTGGTAAGGTATTTAGTTCATATCCTTTTAGGGTAGGATTCTTCCCAACTGCCTTTAATATAAAACAAACAAACAAAAGCAGCAACCGCGTATGGAAAAATATATTTGGTGGTTGTACGTATCAATATCTTGCCAGTAGCACTAGATTTTCAAAAGCTGGCTTCCCATTTTATGACTGCAAATTATGGGGGCAAGTAGTTGCAGGCATAATTTTGTGCCAAAATTATTTGTGTGTATCATTATTTCGGCACAAACATTGTCAGACATATGTCTGAGTAACTGACCTGCAGGAGCAATTAGATAGTTAGACATCCATGTAACCTTAATGCAGGTATAAATAACTATACTGACAATTTTACAGGTGAAAAAAAAGAGGTCACTGAAGGCAGGAAGAAAATGCTGGTACTTGATCTCTAAAACTAACCCTACACACAGAACTAGAAAATAATATTCCCATTTTGGTAGGAGGATAGATTACGTGGCTTTAACAGCTCTTTTCCATCTCTAATATATCCGACATTCCAATGGAATAACATATTTTTGGCAAATATTCTAATCAAACTTTTTTCTGTCTTGGTGAGTGGTGCAATTATTAATTGAATTACATTATTTTTTTCTGTCACTACAGCTCCTAACAGACCAGTTGCATTATACTCACTCTACATTAAAAAAATAATCAAACATTTGTCAGTACAAAGGCCACTCCTGAGAAGGTCTTTTAATCTATGCAATGTCATACACCATTCTAAACACATTATTAGCATCTTTTAGAAAAGCAAAAATGGTTGAACGATGAAATTGTAACGCCACTGCTGGAACAGACACACTGATTGTCTTTGTACGTGGAATACACTATCGACATTAGAGATTCAAATGGACCATAGCTGCAAGTATTCATTTCAAGAGAATATTAAGAGTTCAAATGTCCACTATATTTCCATTTTAGACACAAGTTATGTAAACCAACACATAAATAGCTGTCCTGGTTACTAGGGAGCACCTTAATACAAGGCACTGATGCTCAATAGTGAGTTGCAAGACAGAGCTTTATTGATCATATCTACACTAAATGAACATTCACACAGCAATGAATAAATTCCCAAACTCTTGTCCCATCATTCAATGTACCACTTTGGATCAATTTTTTGAAAGCAAATTTCTTAGGCTGGTCAGGAGCTGAAAGAACCTACCCCCCAGGACATTATGAATAGACAAAACAGATTTGATTTATTCAGCTGTCCTCAACTGGTTAAAAAATCAAATAAAAATACTTCACTAAAAGCACTCCTTATAATAATCTGCACGGATTACTGCTGTGTTTGTTAAATAATGTTCACAGCAGAAAGAACATTCACAAAACATGCAATTTTCTCTGCTACTTTGGATGAGCACAGGAAATTCCCTTACTCTCAATTTTTCAGTTATAAATCTATGGAACCATAAATATCCCCAGGATATTTTTCTGTTTGCATGCAACATATCCTTGTTCAGTTTTATGGATCTCTTGACTGACCTATTTACATTTTATTTGCCTTCAATTGAGGTCCACGCTGTTAGGCTCAGAAAAGCCTTTTAATACTCCTAAGAAATGTTCTTTATGCAGCCAGTAATTCCCATTCCCATGGTTTATTTTTAAAATTTTAAAGGGTGTTTATTAAAGCTACTGTCATGGAATGGGTCTCTGAGGAGTGACCACTTATTTTTAAAGGAAGGTGATCTGTTTATCCACTGCAAGACATTGATTTCTACCTTCAATCTCCAAAATCATTTTGTTCATTTAGGATGAAATGTAACCATGTTATATCAGGCTATCATGTTGTCAGATCTTCCATGGTGGAGTCAAGCCTGACAATATTTATTGGAGGTCTCCAAGGAAAGCCAAAGGTGTTTCAGGAAGTGGTACTGGCAATTTACAAGAAGCCATTTCCCTTCTAAATCAGGACTGTCCCGATGCCCAAACACACTGGAAAGAAGCACTGTGGTGATAGTACTGATGTCTTGCAGATGAGATACAAACCCACGGTCCTGACTATATCTGGTTATTAAAGATCTCTGCATTTTCACAAGAGAGGAACAGCAATGAGAGTCAAGGGCTCTCAGTACCTCTCCAAAGGTGACTGTTACCTTCCAGAATCAGTCCTCACACTAGATCTGATCAGAGAACATACATATATTACATAAAACAAAAGAAACTGAGGAAGTGATCTTAGAAGTTACAGTTGGGGGGTTAAATTTTAAAAAAATATTTGTTTTTTATCTTGCTGTTCTTCCCTACAGTTTAAATTATCCCTAATTTAAATTATCTTCAAATTCTCTAAGCTGCATTGTTACAGTTTATTGACACTTAGAGCTACAGTTTCTTTTCAATTTTTAGGTCAGCATCTGTTGATTATCACTCAGCTTTAATTCCCTAGACAGAGTAAGCACCTTGAGAATGAAAACGGAAGGTAGGTAAATGGGAAGGAAGGTCAAAAGTGATTAAAAAGAACATAGTGAGTACACATGAACACAAAAATTACATGAAACAATTTACACAATATTCCTGTGTATATCCGAATAAAAACTTTATGGACTATTAATATGTTAACACCACAAGTACACACAGATTTATACTTACAGGCATTAGCAGTCTTCACAAAAGCTACTGATGTGGCTTGATAACTAGGTGGTTTCTGTTGAGCTTTTGCAGATGTGGTAGATTTTGGGAGAGGATATGCCTTCATCTGTCTGGAATTGACACAACCTACAGAAAGGAGGAAAGTTTTGACAATATTATAGAAGCAAGAGGAAGAAATTAATTATTAGATTATGAAATCCCCAATCCTAGTGCTCTACATGCCATAGAGATGCTACAGCTAGGAGGCAAAATTCTCTGGTGGAACTCCCTGTGACAGATATGGTAATTCCCTGCAATATCCTTGAAATGCTTATTTAATTAAGTATTTTTGGTGTCCAAAATGCAAAGCTTATGTATTATTGTGGGCCGGGATGATCAAAGGACTATACTGAACAAGAATGATCAAGAATGACCTTGTTGGACAAAGTTGAAGTGAATTTCCTGAAGAATATCTCAGGGATGATGCATGCAAATTCTCCACCCCAGGTTATGCAAACACCTAGCTTTTTTACATTATGCACTGAGGAGTGGGCTTTTGTCTGCTGATTACCTGTCACATGAGGTCAAGATCAAAGGCCAATCTGTATAGAGGAGACTGATCTATTCCTCCAGGTGTTTGTTCTGAGCTAAGGCTGTTATGAACTGGTAACCACAGAAAAAATCCTATATGGAGTTTGAATGACTGACTCATACCAGAGCCTTTGTTATCTCTGGTAAACTGTAAATTCTTTATTGTTTCAATATGTTTTTTCTGTAATGCTTTCACCTGAAGAATAAATGTGCTTGCTTATAACAAGCTGTGAGGTAACTCGCAACTGTTGGCAATTACATTGTTCATAGCCTTCTGAAGAGAAAGCAAAGCACAGAACTTGCCTGTTTAGGCAGTCAGGACTTGCTAAGAATATCAAAGCGTAGGCAAAGATCTGTGCCTGGAAAACCCTGGTCAGAAGGGAGAGAGATGTGGGTCTCTGCCCAAGCGAAGTGACAGCTGAAAAGCTGGGAGTTTAGACTGGGATGACCCCTTGCCTCAAATACATTAGACCTTGATTAAGCAAAGTATGTGAACACATGCCTACTTTTAAGGAAACAAGTAGTCCTACTGAATAGAATCATGCTGCCTCAAGACTTTTACATCACAATGCAAAGCACACTTCTTTGCACAGGCCATCTCCCCAATAAGATAGCCTCAACATGGCCTCTCTGGCTTTCTTGGCCTCACTGGCTTTCTTTGCCCAAAATTAGAAATAGATTTGATCCCTTAGAAAACAGTTACATGGTATTTCAAAACAAAGTTCAGATTCTGGAGTCTAGCTAAACTCCCCTTTCCTCTCCACTATCAAAAGTTACATGCTATACACACATCAAACCACTGATACATATTTAAAATATTAGTTTTCTTTGGCCTATTGTAGATCTGGTCATGTTTACTGGTTATTGATTCACGTACCTGAAGGCTGAATATTTTGAGATATATAGACCATCTTCTTTCCTACATCAGCTGAGACTGGTCTCTGTACACATTGTGATCTACATCAGGCAAACAAAAAATTGTTGGAATAGCATATTTTTTATTTCCTCTTGCCCATAATCAGAGGCTAATTATGTGATATTTATCCATATATACTATGGATTGACAAACATAGTGCATAGCTTTGGCAGTACAGTACCCAGGAAATGGAAGACAACCAAGTAAAAGGAATCACACCATTACTGTTTTATTAAATTTACTAGACATTATTTAAATATATAATGTACAACATATGTGGAGAGAATAAACATTTGATAAGCTGCAGAGCTGTATCAAAGAACATGGAACCATAGTGACAGCCATGTGATAAATGCTATGAATGAACTGAGTAGTTTACAGAACCTATTGTATATATATATCCAAGGAAGGTTTTAAAAAAATTATTTCAGTTAACTTGTCTGGGTTTAGAAAATTTGTAGTGTCTCTTAAAAAGAACTTGCTTTTTTTTGCGGGTATGCTGATTCCTCCCAGCAAAGTATTATTTGGAGAATATCTGAATCCTGTCATGTGTGAATTCATCACTTTCATTATCAGACATTTCCATCACAAATTATTAATCAGATCACTTCCAATAACAACAGCTTTCCTTTGGCTAATTTGGCAAATGAAGGCAGAAAGCTTGAATCAGATGTTCACACCTCTCACTTGCGTGCCCATAAGCTCTGATAACATTAACCTTATTTCAAGAGGAAACTTTATTTAATTTCTCCTCATTACGTTACTGTAGAGCAAATTAACTCATATATATGGAATTATACTACAAGTGCTTTTTGAATCATTATTCCTTCAATGTTAGTATAAATTATTGCTGCTTGCCCTTGTTAAATAAGTGGGAAAATGCAGAGAGCCACAGTGTATAAATAGAGTTATTAAAGCATTAAAGTTCATTTAGAAGTAAATTAGGAAATACACACATACATATTAAAATGCAGATTTTAATAGAGCATTTGATATACTCTCTCATGACAGATTATACACAAAGTTCATTCAAATTTGTTTGGGTTTAGAAGGTCACATGGAATGAAAACTGACCGAAGGAACAAAAACAAAGGGTAAAGATAAACAGCAAAGGACTGAATGCAGGGAAGTATCAAGTGTGATGCAGCAGGGATCCAATATTTTGTCCTATCGTATTTAAAATACTTTCTAATGATCCAGAAAAGGGAGTAAACTGAAATGAAAAAAAAAATCTTTCATTTAAGCGATTTGAATTTCTACAGGTATATATGTCGGCATTTTAGGTAAAAAGTATTAGGAACTATAATTTCATGATCACAGTGCATGATTCTGAGGAATGGTAGTAGGGAAAACAACAAAATAAAGACAATGGACTTCAAGAAGACAGACTTCCGCAAAATCCGAGAATTGTAGCTAAGATCCCATTGAAAGCAAATCTAGGGTTTGTCTGCACTGGCAATTTACAGCGCTGCAACTTTCTCGCTAGAGATGTGAATAAACACCCCCCACTCGCAGGAAGTTTCAGCACTGTAGAGCACCAGTGTAGACAGTGCACCCAGCACTGGTACCTATACCCCTCATGGAGGTGGGTTTTTTAACATGGTTGCACCACAGCCAGACAAGCTATGTTAAAGCACTGCTGCGGGTAGCGCTTTAGCATTTCCAGTGTAGACTAGCCCTAAGGGAAAAATGAGTTCAAGAGAATTAGCAGCTTTTTAAAGAGACGTTATTAGGGGGCACAAAAGCAAACTATCCCAAAGCATAAGAAAGATAGGAAGTATGGGACAAAAGCACCTTAGCTTAACCAGGAGATCTTCAACAACTTGAAACTCAAAAACTCAAAGAAAGTGAAAACTGGGTCAGATTTCTGCTGTTCGTCAAGCTCATGTTGAATTCTAATCCTGCCCTCCAAATTGCTGGCAATACCTCCAAGCTTGGCATCATCCACAAACTTTATAAGTGTTCTCTCTATGCCATTAGCCAAATCATTTGTGAAGATATTGAATAAAATCAGCTCCAGGATAGATCCCTGCCAGACCCCACTTGATATGCCCTTCCAGTTTGACTGTGAAACATTGAGAACTACTCTGAGAGCAGTTTTCCAATCTGTGTACCCTACTTAGGATGGGTGTAAATGTCTTAAGTAGGTTACATTGATTTTAAGAAAGAAAAAGAAAAAAAATTGTGCATTAGCATACCAATTCTAAGAGGGCTGTGACTCTTAAGTAGAACATTATTTATTATTGTCTGATTATCTGTTATACTAAGGCCCCTTTGCATTACTAAACTGGTTTAAAGGGGCCTTAGTATAAGAGATAATCAGACAATAATAAATAATGTTCTACTTAAGAGTCACAGCCCTCTTAGAATTGGTATGCTAATGCACAATTTTTTTTCTTTTTCTTTCTTTCTGTGTGTATAAATGCATTTTACTTCTGTTCCATTCTATGCATCCGATGAAGTGAGCTATAGCTCACGAAAGCTTATGCTGAAATAAACTAGCTAGTCTCTAAGGTGCTACAAGTATTCCTGGCTTTCTTAATAAAAATATTATTTCCCATAACAATTTTGTATTTTTCTTAAGCCCTTTTCTTTAACCATTTTCCATGTAATAGCTGACCTGAAGGAAGAGGGAAACACTATAAACAAATATCTTGCCACAGGCCACATTGTGACTCCAAGGGATACTAACCGTGTGGGGAGTAGACTTGTTCTTTCCCACTCAGCTGCCTTGAAGATTCCCACTGCTTGATTTGTTTCAGAAGTAGTTAAGAGTTGTAGAATTAAAAAAAATATTTTAATTCTTTATCAGTCTATTGTCTCAATTCTGTCTAACTTAATATGACTAATTTGAGTTAAAATTAGAATGCTTCAAATTAAATTGTAACTTTAGAACAACATACTGCAGAGCTAAAAAAAATTAGCAAGTTTGATAAAATTAAGGATGTTGATGTGTAGAATGTCAGTATTAAAGCCCTAACTGGAGCATTTATTACAGATAATGTTTAGTGGATTGTAAGTTCGAAAAAAGGTAAGCAAACCTTGGCTTCAATTCTCCATGTGTGTAAGATGACCATGCAATGCTGGATTTCTCCCAATGTCTCTTAGAACCAGTCAGTTTTGTCCTAATGGTTTTGGTTTCTGAGAGTTTCCTATCTAAAAATATGTAACAACACTAAATGTTACCAAACATTTACATATCATGAATTTATTTATTTTTTAAAATAAGGCGCAATCTTACTTCACTATGAGTAAATTCTGACACCGAAGTATAGTACTACATTCTACTTTACTCCAAAAGAAACATTTCCTAGAGAACATACATCATCTTTACTCATTGAGTTCCAAGAACAGCTTAATCAGAGCTGTTTATTTACATGCAAGTGATAAAAAGGGGCTAATAAAAGCAATGAATTTCACAAACAGTTGTTATGTGTCGTTACTTAGCTCTTTTTTTAATGCAAAAACTAAGCATCTCAAATCAATCCTGAATCAATTTCAGTTAACAATGAATTAGGAATTTGAGATATAGATGCTACTTTATCAGTGCTGAGCCATTATCATTATTTTTATATCAAAAGTCATAAAATTTTAGATTTACATATAAACACCCAAAATAAATAATTATGACAGTCAGAGAAGAACAACAGGATCATGCATATATTCAACAGAAGATTAGCACATTTCTCCTTAAAGTAGTCATTAGCAAAGATTATATATTTTACATAATTAAAAATATACAACTTAGCAAATGTGAAAAAATTCTTTACCTACTGAAATTTGGCTTTTTTTCTGCTCTGTTTTATTATTCAACTCAAGATTATCCAAAAGTTTCATAAAAGTAGATTCTCCTTCAGATGTGTCCTGTTCTTCAAGATGACTGTTTTCTTGTTCTATGGCCCCAGGATTTATGTCGCTAACAGAGCTTAGTTCAGTAGCTCCACAATCACTGTGAGTTTCTTCAGTCTCCTCTTGCTCAACCACCTTACTCTCAAGATTTTCGGCGATGTTTTCCTCCTTAGAGTATCCAAGGTATTCTTGGGAAGAAAATAGCTGGTTTCTCTCTTTGGGATGAAGACATCTGGCCTTATTTAACTGATCCAAATAAAAATAATATTTATCCAAAACACTAATATCACAGTCTGAATATAACAGCGGCTTATTATCCCAGCATATCTTTTGGCAATCATCACTCCTTTCTCTTAGTTTGGGGAATTCTCCGGAGCTGCTTTCTGGAACTTGTGAAGATTTCATGAATTGACTGAAAACATTCTTCTGCTTGTCAGTCACATCTCCTAGGAATACTTTGGATTTATGTTCCATATTGTCTTTACTAGATTGCGTTAATATACCTAATAAAACACAACCACATTCACTGCACCAAGTCATATCTGGATAATTGATACTTGCACAGTCAGGGCAAACTTTAAAAGTGTGTTCCAGAGGGTTCACTAATGAATTCAGCAAAGGATTGCTACTTTGCATGGCTGGATCTTTCTTAGAGCATTTTAGCTCTATTGCTTTTTGACCTCTCTTGTAGTTATTTCTATTACGTATATTCTTGTCAAAATTTGTGATACTGAAGATACTGCTTGTTTGCTCTTCTTCAATCAATTTTCTCACTTCAACAGTGGAATCTGAGTCTTCCATATCCTTGAATCTTGATTCATTTCTCTGATCTATGTCTCTCTTCAGAAGTGTAAAATCTCCCACCAGATCTTCCAATTCATCATTTTCTATCTCAGATTCACTAGAGAGCCGGATACATCTGTTTTCAGCCTCTCCCTTGATACTATCTGCATTAACCTTGCCTTCACTGCAGCCATGAGCCTTCAAGGTCAAGTGTTTATAATTTTCTTTGTTCTCTAATATGTGCTTTTCTCCCACGGTCCATATTCCATTGCTGTACGTCTTCCTCGTGGAGGCAATACTACCTCCCAGCACACCAGAACTCAAATATTTTATATATTTTTCTCTACATGAAAATATGCTGTGTGATTTCTTGATCTCAGCACCAGACCTATCTGATCTCTTTGTCTTCACAATTCTGTCTGTGCATTCCTCATCTGAACTATCAATTAGGGGAGCCCAAAAATAAGTACTAGGATCTTCACATGGAACCTCTGCGGTTTTACTTGAATAATTGTCAGATTTATACACAAATTGAGGTTGTAGCAAGACACTATGCATCTCTGACCACTTATCTTTCTCACCTGTATTTTGAAAATTTGCTTTTTCTTTGCTGTTCCAGGTTTCAAGTTGGCCCAAAATTCCCAGGAAGATCTCAGGGTCCCTTCTTTCTTTCTTGATCCCAATTATTGTCTCTCTCTGTTTATTATTATTAGCCTGCATGTTATAGAAACATTTATTTGCAGGGGATAATGTTTCATCTCTTAAACTATCAAGAGAAATGCACCTCTCTGTATGCTCTGAGTTAACTTCAGAGATTGAAGAAAAGCTGGAACTCTTGCAAATATTAACATGTGCATTGAGGTTAAAATCATCTGTTGATTGTGATAAAGAACTGTATGAGCTTCTGGTTTCTTTCTTCTCCCTACTTATTGCTATTTCACTTTCATTGCCTTGAGACAAAATAAGTCCTTGAGATAACTGTGAAAATTTCATCATCTGAGCTGCTTGCTGAGATTTACTAATGAACAATTGTGCCCAACTCATAACATGCTGGAGTTTTTGTATCTCTGGAACAGTCAGATCATCAAGTAGTCTATGATCTAATTCTGAAATACAGGTCTGCCTCATACATTCTCTGTGTGTTTCTGGATTTGTGATAATTGTTTCTTGTTCTTTTCTTTGATGGTTTTCTCCAGATAATCTCTGAATTAAAAGTTTCTTTCCATTTGTTGCATCATCAGGTTGCTGAGAGCCACTCGATGTGGAAGCCTGATTTTCTTCTTCTTTAGTGCTCACTACAGATTCTGCTCCTCTGGAAGCTGATGCGCTTGGTTTATTATCAGTACCACAAGAGCAAATCTTTGTCCTTCCACTCCTTCCATAGTACACTAAGCGCTTGGCCCGTAAGAGCTTGAGGTCACGGGTGCGAGGTGAGTCTGTTTCATTAATGATTTCAGCATGGAGCAGTTCAGCTGCTTTTCCAAATAAATGCTCCATCTGCAAAAAACATAATTACACAAAAATGAAATTTTTCAGCAAGAGCAGAACTACACACCCAGGCTCCTTCCCAGAAACTTACTTCCCTCACCCTCAACTCCTCCTTTACCCCTGACTCCCCCAAGCCTCTGCTCTGCTTGAGTGGTGTGGGAAATACTGTTCAGTATTGTAGTTTAAATGAATTATTACTCAGAACTCTGTATTAATATGCCTAGTAAGGAATCTATTTGTCAAAAAACCTTCCTGAATCTTTTTTGTTGTCTGTATTGTTACAGACATACTTGCTGACAGGTATTTTGAAATAAATTACCAAAAATAATTGAAACTGATGTGATTATATTGTGTTATTTTGACAAATAAAACACGCCGAATTTTAAAATACTGAGTGCAGAATTTTTAGTTTTTTCTTGTAGAATTTTTAATTTTTTGCTGCAGAATTCCACCAGGAGTAATCATTGTTCCATAGCAAACTGTTTAAACCATATTAAACCCTTGAGAAACTCAGATTAAACCACAGCAAATCAGATTAAATCACTGAGAAAACAATGTGTTATCATATGATACTCTAAAATAGATCACAGTCTGCAATTGCCATCTAGAGGTATAAATAAATTATACTTGTGTTTTAACAGTACAGTGTGTGGGACAGAAAATTAGTTCATTTCAGTGACAATGTTGCAGATACAAGCTATGTCAAGTGGACTAATTCAGCAGGGAAATAACTTGGTAAACATAATGGGAGGGGAGGGGAGGCAGAAAATTAGGAGGAGGATTACGGATGGTAAAACTGGCAACAGAAGGAGGAGAGTGGAGACGATGCAAAGAAAGGGCTTTTCTTCTTTCCCAGTAGAGACGTGTAATATTTGACCATGGTTAGGCAAAACTAAAAGAAATGTTCATTGGTAACTTACAACATGAGTAAGATCACATTGGATCTAAGTTAATAAAAGAGGCAAAGCCTACGCTGCTTTGTCTGGTCTGAACCAGAGTACCCATTCACAGATAGCCTATTTTACCCCATTTTGTCTCACTCCACAACAAGAAAATTATACAATAACGGCCCTCCTTTGTTATAACAATATGAGAATCTGGATGCAGAACAAGGGTTAAACATCCAGGTTTTCTAGGGATTGAGTTTTCTTTTGTTGATTTTACAACACCTATCTCTGATCTCTCTCCTGAGTTCTCTTCTATAACACTTTCTTTAATGCAGATCAGATTGATAATTAAAATAATACTTTTCACTGCTACAGTACTTTCCCTTAAAGAACCTCAAAAGACTTTACAAACATTACCAGTAGGATGGGTAAATATTATCCCAGTTGCCACAGAGGAAGAAAATGAAGAACAGGGTGATTGACTTGCCCAAAGGCACACAGATATCTAGCACAGAAAGGAATACAGCCCGGATCTTATCTGCTTTTGCTAGAAAGCAATACAAATTAAGCAACATAAAACAAATAGTATTACAAATGATTTCCAAATGATAAAAGAACAAATAATATTTACTAGATACACAGAAGTCAATTTCAACCAAACAAAATACTTTTTAGATAATGCTTTCTTAGCCAGAAGGCCGAGAAATCTAAAGTCAAAAGAGAATTCTTCAACACATTAGCTCTCCAACACCTTTTGGTACAAGCCTGTATACTCAATAACCTGGCCCTTCCAGTAATTAGTCTCTGACCCTTAAACCAGGTTTCCTCAATCTTCATGTATCCAGGTAGGTCTCTACAGGAGTAGAGCTCAAATACTGCTGCTTTAGTGCTCTCTTTAGCATGAAGGTCAAGCAAACTTCTCTGGCTCAGGTCAACCTTTTGCTTCATTTCTAATAGTTTATCCTATCTCCAGCCCACTTCACCCTTTTTTAAAATCCCCTATCCAGAAGAAATGATCCAAGAGAGTTACCACAGTAACTCAAATATCTTTAGGACTTTAGAGATAAGTTATATCACACCAGCAAACAATGCTTTAACTTCACTGGAGTGGTCAGACCAGGCTGCTTTGATGAAAATGGAGCATTGCATTCCAGGAGAGGTAGTCTGCCTGGACCTCTATTCTAGCCCCTCCCTGATTGCTCAAGGAGGAAGTTACCCTGGTATACTCCTCCCTCAGCTTCTGTCTGAGTCCCTCTCCCCAGTGAATAGTGCTTCCTTTTACAACTGCTCAAAGCTTTCTCAAGTAGCAGCAGCAGAGTAAAATGGAACTGATTTTTGTCAATTACACAGCTCCCCAGAGGATTCTGAATAGCAGCTACAAGATTGGTTAGTGTTTGCTGTGCTGCAGTTTTCACCTTGAGCAGCAGCAGCATATTGGAAACATGAGCTGCCTTTCTGAAGATTACTCCCGGGGGAATTCCTTGCCACTGCACAATGAAGAATTTGCACAGAATTAATGTTCTGTACAGAATTTCCTTTTCCCCCCAACAGCACTGGCACTGCAGAGCTGTTGGCTGTCACTATGGGCAGCTGGACCCAGAAAAGACCAACTCCCAAATAGAAGACACTGCTAGCAGGAGAAGGTGGTGGAGCTGAAGGGTTCCAGGAAGCTACAGTTCCTGGCGCAATCTGAAGGAAGGAGGCAGTGTGCAGGAAACGCCCAGGATTCAGATTCTTCCTCTGCATACATGGGCTCTGGGAGGGATGCGGGTGCAAATGTATGGGCCAGCAGTGGGAGAAGGCACCTCATGATTGGGCTCTGAAGAGTAAGGGGAAGAGAAACAGGAGCTGGATTGTCATACGGGTTTCTTGAACTCTCTACTCCTGGGGGAATTTTTCTGTGTCTATATTACAGTACACTGATGGGTATTTTGGAATAAATTACCAAAATAATTGAAATTGGCATGATTATATAGTGTTATTTTGACAACTAAGATATGTGGAATTTTGAATAATTTTAACATACTGTGCATGGAATTCTTAATTTTCTGGTACAGAATATTTAAATTTTGGCACAGAATATCCTCAGGAGTAGAAGATCCAAGAGGCAGTACTGCCATGCCCCCTTCCCCCTCGTTGGGACATTTGTCAATCTTCCCAACCATAAGGACTAGAATTTGTTATTTAAATGAAAGTTTATATAGTAGAGAAGTCTTCCAATTAGCCAAAGGCAAGAGGATTTTTCAAGCCCTGCTTATAAAACAGTCCTATCACTTAAAATAACCTGCATAATCCTTAAGAAAAATACAGTACATATCCAGTCAACTGAATAATTATATTGTCTTCATCCTCACCCACTCGCTCTCCTAGCCCTCCCTGTGCTATCTATCATCTTACCTTATAGCAAGGGCTCTCAAACTTGTTTTTATAGTATGGATCACCTCTTAATGGAGAGATTATCTCATGGGCCCTCTCTTTCTATTGCATACATTCCTGTAGCAATTACTGCAACTGCTCACATACAAAAGTAATGTGAAGAAAGTGTCTAATATATTTTTAACTTTTTTAAAATGCAGTCAAGCATGTGGAAGCAAGGAAGTGAGTCAACACCCTGTGACCAGCCAGCTGTCTGTGAGTCCTTAGCAAGCACTTCATAGACCACAAAGGTTTCATGAACAGGACAGTCCTTATCAGCTCTGGGAAGTTCCATGCCCACCTGTGGTGTTATATAATAAACAACTATCACTCTAATGTAATTTGAGTGATAGATGGGTGGACAGGTGCATGGAGGGACTGATCAAAAAGCAGCTGTGTGGGGGTGAGGATATGGCTGCCTTTGTGGTTTGGGAGATGGCTGGGGAAGTGGGTTAAGCCAGAGAGAGTCAGGAGGAGAAGAGTGATGAGAGATTTACTGAGTGTATGGACTGGTGGTTGTATGGTTTGACAAATGGGCTGGTGTAAGAATGTCTCGGAGAGTGGCTGAGTGTATGGATGGCTGGGGGGATGGGCAGATGTGTATTGGGGGTTGTCCAGGTGAGCGAGCAGTTTATGGGTGGCTGGATGGTGGACATTACCTCAAATGGGTGTGTGGATGGGCAGATGACTGAATGAGAGGGTGGGTGGGTGTATGAATGAGTGAATAGATGTAGGGCTGAATAGGAAGGTAGATGGTGAGGCATGTGGCTGGGCGGTCATATGGCTGGGTGAGTGGATGTGGATGGCTGGTTAGAAGGCTGGGTGGCTGAGCAGCTGCATGGCTGGGAGAGCAGATGAGTGATTGGGAGGTAGAACAGGTGGCTGGGCAACTGGAAGGCTGGGTGAGTGGCTGCATGACTGGGCAGGTGCCTGGAAGGCTGGCTGGGCGGCTGCATGGTTGGGCGATTGGAAGGGTGGGCAGGTGCACAGGTGGATGAATGCATGGTCAGGTGGCAATATGGCAGCTCTGGTGGCTGCATGACTCCAGGAAGGGCTGGTGGGTACATGCCCAGACAAGTGGCGGCTCGCTGGCGGGGCGATTGCATGGCTGGAGGCGTGGAAAGGGGGCGGTGTAGCTGGCCTGTTGGCCGGACAGTTGCACGGCTGGCTGGGTAGCCGGGGGGCTGGAGAAGTGCCTGGTTGGCTGCAGAGCAGAAGGGGCGGTGGCACTGCGGGAGGGGGGGCGGGTGCTCGCGTGCGGGGGTGAAACATTCAGCCCACCCCCAGCCCCGCCCGGGGCTCCCCACCCACCTTGCCCGCAGTGCTCACGGCGCCGCCCGGCTGACTCCCCGGGGCTTCGGGTTCTGCCGGCGGCACGGCCGCTGCCGCGCGAGGGTTCTTTATCCCGGAGCCGGAGGGTCCGGTCGGGCTGGGCCAGCCACCCCCGCGCACCCACCGGCCTGGGGCGGGAGCTCCCGGCACTTGCGCCCCGCCGTCTCCGTGGTAACTGCCGCCCGGGCCGGGGGAGGAGCAGGCGGCCGCCCACGCCCCGGAGCTGGGGCCGGCGCCTGCCCTGGTCCCCGCCCCGGCCTGCCCGGCTCCTCCCTTCCCCTCCCCCCAAAGTACAAGCCCCAAAGCCGGGAGCGGGCCTGTTCCCGGCCACCCCCGAGCCCGCTCTGCGCCCCGGGCCGGGCGCCTCCCCACCCACCGGCTCCGTCCTTGGCACCCCGGGCTCGGAGAGCAGCTAGCGCGAGCGGCGGGCCTGGTGGGCTTCGTGCTGCTGCCCCCGTCGGGCAGGTGAGGACTGGGACATGCAGCTGATCACACGCGGCCGGGTTGACCCCAGGGAGCCTGAACGTCCTGTCATGATATCGGGCAGCCCCACAACAACCCAGCGCTGTGCGGGGCCGCGAGGAGCTGAGCATGAGACGGCCCCTGAGTGGGGAAAATACAATCAGTGTCCCTCAGATCATACGAGCTAACGCGGAGCGCCGGAGCCCATCGGATGCCCCGAAGCCCGGGAGAGGGAATCACCAGGAGGTTTCCCCTGGTGCAGGTTCCAGTTACCCGAGCCCTGCTTCTGGGAGCAGGTAGAATACTAATGACAACTTTTAAGAGAATCCTGCTCCGAGAGGAGAGGAACTATCTGTTCCCAAGACTAGGGCAAAGCTTGTCCAGCGCCTGCAGGCTGCTGTATGTGCTCACCAAGGAAGGGTTTGTCGATATCAGTTTCTAACAAGGACAAGATCTGGATGATTTTCATTCTCGCCAAATATTTCAAGGCAACACAGGGAAATAGTGACCAACACTAGGCACACCCAGCACTTGCTGTCTATCCTGTACACTGAATGATGCAGTGGAGGAGAAGTTAGGGGCAGAGAGGGAAGGAACAGGCTAAAAGAATGGTGACGCATGGGGCAGGTGGAAGAGAAGGCTGGCAACTTACCTGGAACTATTTTATCCCCATTCTTTCTCCCCTTGATATCCTTTTCTTCTAGGGAAATTAACAGCTCACACACTGGTTTCAGTTTGACCAGACCTGTGTAAAAGCTTAACACAGGGAGCACACCCAAACACATAGATTTGGCACCTTGTGTCTGAAAGGCACCACAGCTATAGATGAGTTTTGTGTTTGCTATTTTAGAGACTTAGTTTCTGTTCTTAGCTTCATTAGCAATGATTGTGTGCAATCTCTCAGCTCCTCCAGAAATGTGATATGCCTACCCCCCAAGATAGGAAGGTTAAAGTACACAGAATTATTAACACAAGTCAGTAGAAAAGCTTATACTTGAAGATTATTTACAGGTTCCCAGTCCTGCACACCTTCTTCTAAGAATCATACAATATTTTGCTGAAGAATTGAAGAACCCCTTTGTTCTTCTGTGCAAAATCACAGCAACAAGATGGAGTTTGTAGCCACCTGGGCAAATTAATTGGCATCTCCTAAAGTCCATTGTCAGTTAAGTGTTTCTTGATTGGGCACTTACTAAGAATAGTTCTTTCTCAAGAAGCTGATCAGATGCGTCACTGAGGCTACTTAGAATCAAACACATTGACATACAAGTACATAGCAATATTCATAACTTCAAATACAAAAATGATACACGCATACAGACAGCATAATCATAACCAGCAAATTACAACCTTTCTATAGACACCTTACTTGACTTCCTTTGTACAAGATTTGGTGCAACTATAGGACTTTGGTTGCAACAATGATCTATACAGTCACAGTTCACATCAAAAACGTCACATCTACCATGCAAGAAGCTCCTTGGAGCCTGAGAGCATGCTCCATGGAGATGGAATGTATAGAGATTTTAACAGCAAGCCTCTAACAAACTCCAGTGAATATGTGGAAATGGTCATTTTCAGTGGCTGACGACTTGGCCAAATCTGTGTAGATTATTCGCGGGGGCAGCAAAAGATCTCTCTCTTGCACCAAGACTATTCCCCTGCAAAACTTTCAAGTTCCTGTTGCAAAGTCTGAAGGTGCTAAAACGCAGAAATAAAAGTTTTGTTTGTTTTTTTTAACATTGGAAAAACTACATTTCCTCCCATTCTCAGAAACAACTGAACCATTTTTTTCAAGTTTAGCAAAAATCAGGCTGTGGCAGAGAAGCAGCATGGAAAATTCAGCCCAAGTTGTTACAGTTTGGAATTATAAAGCAACTGAGAACAGGCCTTATGATGGAAAATATTATGTACTCTAGGTTTTGCTGCCTGCTCAGTCTGTAATTAATATAGTATAGACTTATGATGGACCTACTTGGTTTATAGAAATAGGACAGAACCCTCAAATCTGTGGGGGGGGGGGAGTTGTGTGCAAATTCAGTTTAAGCAATTTAAAGCAAACTCAGGGCTATTCCAAATTCTGTCATCTATCCACAGCCCCCAGGAGATGTTCTAACAGCTAAGACTGACCAATGTGTAGGAAAATCCCAGTCGTACGTCTTTTTCATCAACCTTGTCCACTACCCCAAGGGTGAAGAGGAGGAGGAGGCAGCTCTACACTTGTTAGAATTTCCTAACATAGAGAGAATCATCTACTGGATGGCTATGGCTGCTTGAAAGCAGCTTTTCACCAGAAGAGGCTCACAATGTTGTCAGGTAGCAGTGATGAATCTAAGTCATTGGCTTAGAGTAAAATAATATTACAGAGATCCTTCCATTCACAGATGTATTATTATACAGATGTAAGAGACTGGGAGATCTGCTACAACAGGAAAGATGAAATACAATCAATGAATAAAACCTTGAAAATATCCACATTTGATTTATTTCTATACTTGTTTTTAGAACTGCCAAGCAATTGTAAGGAAACAAACTGATCAGATCTTCCGGAAGTATAGCAATGGCAGCTAATAAACTGTGGAACATGTCATTAGAAGATGAGATGTATTTACCAACTAAGCTTTATGACTTATGGGCAGAAATATACTCACCTAAAAGGTGGCACAGTGATGGCTCTGTAGCAGTAAAAGGCTGATGAACAAATATATAGGTATAACAGGTTTCCAGGGGAACCCAGAAGAAAAGCAATTCTAAGCCCTTTCTTCTCCCAAGAGACAACAAAAAACTAACCATCAGGAATTCTTACCACGGAGATAACTCATAAGTATTATTGACTGCCTTGTTTTCCTGGAGCCACAGGAGACAAAATCTAATTTGATCCCAGGTAATTTTAAAGAATTATGAGTAAACCTATACATTTCTGATTCAACCATGTTCACAAGTCTTTTGTTACTTTAGAGGAAGACTTTCAAAATGTCTTCGTCCCCCCCCCCCCCCCCAAAAAATCCAACACTGGCAGATTTGAAATATCTTAGTCCATTTGTAAAGGAGTAGATCGGGGTAGGCAACCTATGGCACAGGTGCCAAAAACGGCATGCAAGCTGATTTTCAGTGGCACTCACACTATCTTGGTCTTGGCCACCGCGGGGGGCTCTGCATTTTAATTTTATTTTAAATTAAGCTTCTTAAACATTTTTAAAACCTTACTTTACATACAAAAATAGTTTAGTTATATATTAAAGACTTATAAAAAGAGACCTGAAAACATTAAAATGTATTACTGGCATACGAAACCTTAAATTAGAGTGAATAAATGAAGACTTGGCATACCGCTTCTGAAAGATTGCCAATCCCTGGAGTAGACCAACCTCTGAAAAATTACTGTAAAGTGTCACTAGAGGGCAGTCTTTCACTTTTTGCTTGCTTTATGAAGAAATTTTGAGTCTCATTTCTTTCATAGAATTAGTGCAAGAGATGAGAACAAAGTTCTTCAGACTGACCTAGAGAAAAGATTAGAGTTCAAATGGTAACTATTTAATAAAAAGTATTTTCCATTTTGGCTTCTGCTTATATACCTATTGAGCTAAGTATTTTTGCTGCTAGAATATTTATGTTTAAATTTATAATTATATGATAAAAAGGAGAAAGTAAGCAATTTTTCATAATTCTATGTTCTGATACTTTTGTGTTATGTAAATGCTGAGTAATTATTATTATTAAATTTCAAATTTGCAAACTTTTTATTGCCATTTTTATCTCATTAGCCATGACTAGCTCTCATGTTCTGAGAAATGTCTTTTGAAGTTCCTGATAATTGATTTTGTTGATCATTCTACTCAGGTGGTGAGGCCAGCGGGGGTCCATTGACTGCAATGACATATTTCTATGCAGAGCAACATAACCATTAAAAATTCAGCAGTGTAAAGTAATCCAGTCATTATTGACAAGCAAGAAAGAAGCCACATCAGCGGACACAAAAAATCTGAAGCAGATGTTCCTAGCCTTTCTGCCAATCCTGGTGGGTGCTGGATGGGCAAGATAAGTTTAAACTTTCTCAATTATCTAACCATATGTACAATCTTCAAAAATGAGCCAATTATAATCTGTAAGATCATGTTTGCTATAATTGGGCATTTTAGGGTGCTCACAAGAATGGTGAGTATAAATGTAAGTAGACATATAAAACAATATTTTATATCTATCAATGACTCACAGGAAATGTTTGAACATGTTTTACTAACCTGGGTGACATACTGGTTCAGTGACAGCAGTTCAGAGAAAAGGGTTTAGAGATACAGTTAATTTTAATGCAAGGAGTGTGCTTTCAAAATTGGCTGTTTCAGTGTAAGGGCTGCTTTTCAGAATGTGACAAAAGAGGTAAAAAGACATTTCACTGTGTATGATTATCAAACACTTAACCTGTCTCTGCCAGGGAGCTGCAATACCACAGCTGCACAAAAAATATGTATCCATGGCTCTTTAAAAGGACCATTTCAAAAGATGAAGATAATTATGAGCTCATAATTATGATGATTTGGAATTGTTTAAGAACACTTCATTGGATAATAATGAAAGGCATAATTTGACAATCATGAAAGAAAGCTACCGCCATTAAAAACCACCTTGGTGAAGAGGGGAAGAGAAAGCAGCAACAAAAATCATTATAAACTTCTATTATAGACAGAGCTGTTAGTGCCACCTATAGTTAAGGTTCTACAATTCTATTTTCAGTTACTTAGAACTTTGCCTATCTTTATAGCGTTTTAGCTGGAATTTTCTATGTGGAGTGACTTTCTCAGGCTGTATTTTCTGGGAAGTTTAAGATTAAATGGTTCTGCCATTTCTGAAAAGGGGATTTGGGACAATTACATGTCATGTATTAAAAAAATTCTTAAAATTGTTTCACTGAAAGCTGTTGCACGCCTTTGCTTTGGAACAATGAATTGAAATTTGCCAGGAGGATCAACCTGGTATCAGGCATGTGCCTTTTGCAGTCACTGTGAAAATTCACCCAAATTTGGCCAAGTTATGAGTCATGAAAAATGAAATTGCACATGCTGTTGAGCTATGTGGGTGGATAAGTTCTCCAAAGCTTTCATCTGCACTGAAAATGCTCCAGTCTGTGAAGCTCCTGTGTGCCAACTGGACTAAGTTTGTGTACTCCCCACAATCATTGAATCTTCTCCATCCCAAGATAACAGGTGCTGATCAGGCTTTATTCAGTTATTGCTGTTCCAGATTGCTATGGGCCTGGGCACTGGAACGGAGAACAGGAAGCCTGTTTCCTGTGCTCTTAATGTACCCCCCCCCCCCAGCTGGCACCTAGACAGCCTGGAAGAGGAATCCTCATGACTTGAATGCAGAGAGAGTGAGGAGCTCGGGCAGAGGACAGCAGAGAGTGAAGTATATAGCATTAGAGGGGATTGGTGGGTATATAAGCTACAGAGAAGGGGTTAGACCCAGGGGATGGGGAGGTTGGATAGGTGAAGAGGGGGAAGGAAGCGGAGGACCAGGGTGTGAGGAGATTGGTCAGACACAGAGGATAAAAGGGGAGAGAGCTGAGTTGGGAGTGGAGGTTGGAGCAGAGAAGGAGGAGAGGAAAACAGTATCTGGGGAGTGGTCGAGGGTGTTGAATAGGAACAAAGGGGGAAGGGGACAGAAGACATGGAGGAGAAGTGAATAGAAGCAGAGGGAGATGAGCATATGGGGCAGAAGTGTCTGTAACCACTAGTGAACACTTCCCACCAAAGTCTGAAATCAAACCCAGAAGTTCTGAGTCTTAGGATTCCTCAGACATCAGCAAACACTCATGAAAGCCACTAGGAAAATGGCTCGCTCATTCTTTTCTGATGTTTTGGTCCACACAGAGGATAACAACCTACTACTGCTACCAATTACTTCATTAGTTCAAGTGACAGAGGTCAGTGCTACTGTAGTGCTTAGGAGCCCTAATCTTGGACTAACTTCCGCTGCTCCTCCTGCCCCCATGCACTAGGTGCTTTACAAACAGCGAACATATTCTCTGTTTCATCCACAAGTTATTGGACTCAATATTCATTTATAGAGAGAACAATAATTTTTTCCATTGTAGAAATGTTTGTTAAAACTATATGGCCTGTTTTATGCAGGAAATCAGATATGATCATCATAATGGCTCCTGGCCTTAATATCTATGAATTTCCAATAGGTCACTGAATAACTTACTAGCCAGTCTTAAAGAAGAAAAGTTAGTTACAACTTTTGATTAAAAACCCTGTGTCATAAGTATAAAGTAGCCTAGAATTACTGTTTACCTTTAAGGGGTTAACCCGAAGGTAACCTGAGTGGGGGATAGGGACCAATAGGAACCGGAGATGCTAATCAACCTCGAAGACAAAGAGAATTTTAGTTCTGGTTTATCTCTCTCGCTCTGTTTCTTCTCCTGCTATGGGATGAACCACACCTGTGTCTTTACTCTACCTATCTGTAATCTTCTAACAAGTCAAATTCAGCAGTAAGTGAATTGTATCACTTGATAAAATCTCCATTGTGGAATTTAGCTGTGTTCTTATACTTTTAAGCTTCAGCAGAAGGAGAATCCCTAGGGAGGGGTCAGTCCTTTGTGATGCTGTTGTGATGCAAGTGGGTTTTTCTATTGATTTCTGTACAAGGGACTTATTCCTTTCTTTTTTTCTTTAATTAAAATCTTTAAGACTCTGACTGCTTGTTTTCCATTGTGTAGATTCAGGCTTTGACTCAGGAAAAGTCTCACAGGAAAAGTGAGAGGTTTTTTTCTCAAGCCTCTTCCAGGTAAAGGGAAGAAGAATAGATTTGAGGGGGTTTTGAGAAGGGTCCAAAACTACCCAAACCCATTGTTTTGTGGGCTTAGTTTGGTGGTGGTGGCAGCTGGTACCAAGTCCAGACACAGGAGAAGTTTGTGTTCTGGGGGAAAAGTTTTAACCTAAGCTGGTAAACTAAGCTGGGGGGGGGGAGGGTTACTTCTTTTTTTTATGCGGGTCCCCACATCTTTACCCTAGAGTTCAGAGTGGGGTGGCAATCCTGACACCCTGTCACAAGTATTGCTGGTGAATGATAACTTGAACTCTTCTACAATACTGAATGCGAATGGAATTTATGCTTTTTTCAAAACTAAGCTGTTTTTCCTTTTGTGTGATTGTCTAGAAAGATACTTGATTACCTCAGTACCTAGAAATTGAATAACTTTGGCATGACAAATCTGAATTTGTTCAATTTTTTGGTGTGTACAAAACTTTCAGGATTTAATAATTACAAAAGGATTGTTGAAAGGACCTTTGCAAGGCCCAGAATAAACTGACGGTAGTAAAACCTGTTCTGAAATTATTTGTGAGCTCCAGCAAGCTTTGATAATTGATTCGGAGGTTCTCAAACTGTGATGTGTTCAACACTTGGTGGTGGTGAGCTGCAGAGAATCATTAGCATTGTGAGGCTCCCTTTTTTCCTTATTTCCAGTTGCTAAATTGCTTTTAAGAGAGCCAAAAATGAATCAACCTCTTCCCATTTATCACATTTTCTACATAGGCTATTGTAATTGTCATCGTATTAAAAACAACAGGAAAAATATTTTAAGTGATCGAAAAAGTTCCTTTTTCAACACACATTTCATTTGCTAATTCTTTTTGTTAAAGATTCTAAATCGGGCATACGGCAATGCAATTGAAAGGCCTTTTCAATTTCTTCTATTGATAGCTATCTCCAGTCATGTATAATTATACTCTCCCTCATGGAACACAATCAATAATGTTAATTATTTTCCAAAATAAGAAATGCACCTCATCTCACTTCAAACATTGCTCTAATGAAACCAATCAGAACATAAAAAAAACATAAGGCTGAACATCAAGAACATCGTCTCTATCCAAGGGGACACAATGCTGAAATCTTCATAGGTCACTGTTTACTTCCTTTCTTCATTGTGTTATCTGTTTTCTCTATACAGCAGATAAAGAACCTCCTTTAAATAGAAAATGAAAGCTAAAATGAGAAAGATCAGAATGCCACAAATATGCAGCATGTCTTATTCATGTTTTATTTTGGATTATTTTAATTAGCCCATGAATTATGGATAGTGTTTCATCTCTTCCCCTGAGTGAAAGCAGAGATAACCTTGTTCCCCTTTATTATGATGCAGTAGTATAGACAAGTGATGGATGATGACAAGCTGACTGTATGTTATGAAAAAGAAGACTTATTGTTAAAAATTATACCATCGTTTTAAATTCAGATCATTCTACATCTCTACGCATTATTTGACAGTACGGAGACCATCTTAATTCTCCAGGGGGGAGCTGCACAGCATTTAAGAATTGTAGCCCCTTACAGTGGTGTATAATGGAATAACCCTACTGACTTCATCTGGCCAAGGTGGTTTCCATTAACCTGTCTTGAAAAAAATCAAACAGAAAGGAGACTGCTTCAGAGACTAAGATGGGGTTCCTATAATGATCTGCAGGAGAGGGTAGATCCCACTGAGGAATGACTGGACCAGTCACTGGCCTTTGTAGAGCTGAGGAATGAAAAATTGCTAAACACATTGTTACTACTCTCAAGAGTACCCTTAACAGCTGCAATGGCTGAAGTATACACAGGGAGATCACTCAGACCTTTCTGGAAAGCTGACATGAGAAAATCCAAAGTACGCTGGTGCAAACAGGACAGGCAGTGACATTCCTGGAGTCACACAAAGCTGATGACAGCCTCCAGATCCTACAGCAGTTTCCCGTACTTTTGAAAGCAGAGACTCGCTTTACCAATCCTACCATTTGTCTTTAAAGATCTACACATCTTAGTTTATACATAGTTTGTGCTATCCTTTCCCAGTTAGTCCTTTGCACACATTCATTTTGGGAAATGGTAGTGCATAACTTAGTAATATAATATTTTATCCCCTTCATGATTTGATGTGTAGTACACAATTTTGAAATTTAAAGTACTGTATCCTCATTCCTCAATGAGGCAATTCACAACTCAGAATTATTGTTTTAGACTCTCTGCAAACTCATTTTTAACTGAAACTAACACATATACACTGGACCCTCGCTATAACCCACATCGCTATAACCCTGGATTCGCGTATAGAGAGGTTGCGGCCATGGATCCCAAACTTAATTACCTTAATAGGGATCCATGGTAAGATGGTCCCCGTTAAATTTTAGTGTGTGGATGCTGGGTGTTGTATGTGGCCTGTGATCTAGAGGAACTCATACTAGATGATGTGGTGTTCCTTCAGGCCTTAAACTGTGTGACTTTATAACACTCTTTGAATGTTCAGAAATATGCCAAAAGTCCAAACTAAATATGAAAATTGTTTTACATCAAAAATATCTTCTTTTAAAGCCTGACACATGCTGTATCCAAACATAAAGAAAACATCAACTTGTAATAGTTCCACAGTGTGTACCATTTTATAGGGCAGCCCAGTCCCAAAAAAGTACATTGTGAACATTACATTTTGTTTGTACAGGATTAATATGAATTTATGTTGATATCCAACGCTAAGAAACATTCCTTTATCATAAGAAGTGCCATCATTGCAGAGTGCTTTTTTTCCAGTGTATTTTTTATTAGGGATTCCTGCCATCATATCAACATACAAAACAATCAGGATATTGACAGAGAAATGTGAAATGCACTGTACAAAGATAAGGCTTGAGTTACAGGTACATTCCCCCTTCCCCCCCCCCCCCCAAGGTCTTTTGTATTTCAGTGAAATAAACCGATTTTTAATTTTTCCCAGAGTAGCATGTATAAATATTAGACAAACCACAAAATAGATTTCAAGTACATAACATTTTACCATATATCCAAGCACAGACAAATACACAATACTGCACCTACAAATTCTTCATAATCCAACTCTGTCATCATTAGCACTAAACACCAGATTGTTTCTACATGTGTGGATATGTATGTGCCATACTGTGTGTATGTTTGTGTATTACACACACTGTGTGTATATTATGCAAAGTTCCAGCCCTTTAAAGTCCTAAGTCGTATGTCACAAAAAGTATGTTACAGGAACTCTATGTTTTTCAGTGGAATTCAGTTTAAAGACCAGAAAAGCTCCTGCATGATGGGAGAAACTTTAAAGACCAGGGCTATATACACATACAGTGAAATACACACACATAGTCTCTCTCTTGCATTTAATCCTACATATCTCCTTATTGCACTATTAATTCTCTGAGGTAATCTTTTCCTCATGCAATTTAACCATTTTCTGATAGAGTTAAATCAAACAAAACAAATGCTCCTATTTCTGGAGCGCTATGACTTACATAGACAAAACTACGCTTTAGAACACAGCACCTAACTTTTTATAATTAAAGGACTTAATCAATAGGATCCAGCATGGAACCCTGCCCTGTTGTCTAGCAGACTGCCAGCTTTCATAACCATCACCCACCTAGAATCCCTCATCTGACATCTTTGTTTAGGAAACCATTTGTATGAATAATATTTCCTGCTAAGGGAAAATATCTACTTTAGTTCACTGTCAAAAGCTCTAATAGGCTGGATAATTCTTGTTTAAGGAGAACAGATTGTTTAGCTGTACGTTACACAAGATGAAATACACACAAAATGACTAATCAATAGCGATTGTCATTGGGACCGAGCTAGTGACCAAAGAGAGTGAGAAGAGAGGTGACTAAATGGTTCTATGTAGTCTTTGTTCTTTGGGAAATGGGGAAACAACCCAAATGATTACAATGGAGAAAGCAATTCCTAAGAACTATGATTGTTTTATCCTTTTAGAGGTATCAAAGAAAAGGAGAAAAATTCCCCTGTTGGAAATTTCAAATTGATCATTTGCAGAGGTTTAGAGGAAACAGTTGCAATTCACCTTGTCAAGCATAAATGATTCTGAAGTATATAAATTACAGTTACTGATACAATATGTATGTACAAGATGACAAAAACTCAAATATCTCTCTTATTGAAAAAAATCTCTTTATAAAGTACACAGACGTTATGGGTTAAAGTTGCAGCCAGTACATAGGCAAAACTTCCACTGGCTTTAATGGGAGTTTTATCTGTGTTATGGCTGAAGGATCACACCTAATTATTTTGATTTAAAAAACAACAGTCCTCTATGATGATGCTCCAGTTTACAAAATACAATTTCCTTTTTTCTGTAGCATTTTGATTGGGATAGGGCCTACTGAATTAGAAAGTCCTACTGATCTTTCTAAATGCTCCCACGGTTTTATGTATATTCTCTATACAATATTGGGAGCAAATCCTCAGCACATTAAAGTAACAATGAACCTCATTGACTGGAGTCCTATCAATAGGGAAACAGTACGAGTACAATGCCACACATACATGGAAAGACAATCAGCATGCACAGGAAGTAGACACATCAAATGATGATTCTCTGGGATGTGTTTCACAGAATACTGAGTAGAGAATAAAGAGGAATAAAGAACCAAGATATTTCTCTTAAAAATATTTTGTCCTTTTATTATGATTCAGTAGAATATCTGCATGTCAACTGTACAATCTAATGCCCTGATTTTTAAAGTACTGTATACTTTTTATTCTCTAACCATTTTTTAAAAGTAGGTTACTTTTCTACCAATATAGCTAGGCATTTCTGATACTTACTAGCTCTTCATCTTTCCATGTTATGTACAATAATCTACATTTAGTCCAAAGATCATCACCTTCTGGCAAAACTTACTTACACGGTCTTGTAAAAACTTAGCACTGATTGAAGTGCAAGATGACAGGACACAGATGAAGGTGGATTATCATTTTCTCAGCAATATTCACCACCTTTAGCATTAGAACTGTGCCATTAAAAACTTACTTGAGGATTCTGTCTCATTTCATCTCCCCTCACCAGTCCCCCTGCACTTGAATAAACTTTCTGTATATTCTACAAACTGTAAGCCATCTTTTATAGAGTTACAATAAACTCATTGTCCATCCAAAATATTTAAAAAACAAGCCATTGGTAAAACATTAAAAAATCCCCTACATGCCCTTGTGCATTAATTTTACCAATCTGTACACTTAAACAACTTCAGAAATCATCTTTTGCTAAAAATTTACCAAAATATTTTAAACACATAAAAATATAAAAAGACAAAAATAAAACTAAGGAACAAAAACTTAGCATAAACATTGCTTGTATAGGCATTGGTTAGAAAAGATTATTACACCACTAAGGAGTATATTCAAAAACATTTCCTTCTCAGCTTTACTATCATTGAGATTCAGAATGTCATGGCTTCTAATGTTAGAAATAATGAACCCTAGTACTATTCAGTCTTGTCTGATATAACGGATGATCAGGAAGTCAACAGTGACATTAAAATAAGACCTCTTTTTGGTTATTTGAAGGCCACCAGATAAGCCTATAACTAAAACAACTGTTATGAAAAGCAAATATTAGATCTTGAACAGTCTGTAATGGATGGAAAATGAAGATAGCTACCTGCTGATGGCCCCGTGGGTATTATGAGAAGCTAATGTTAACTGAAATTTTGAATATAGCCCTTAGTTGTATCATATTTCTTAAACATTTAAGAATTTCCCAGCATGTCACGAATGAAGTGTATTTTGCAAGCCACCCACTGCCTAAGAGGACAGTAATATTCAATGTGAAATTGCTGAAACTCTGGCGTCTGGCGGATTTCGTGAAGAAAGGAGATATCAAGGTCCGACTCCAAGAGGACAAGGAGGAGTGGAAACACAAACAACAACAGTCCAAGCCCTACAAAAAGAAGCCTGGAGAAACTCTTCACAAAGGCGTTTACCTGCATGTTGCCCATTACAAAGTCATAACTGCACCTAAGCGCTCTACGGGCTTCTTTCAGCTCCTCTTCCTCAGCAACCAAAAATGCATTTTCATCCACTTCCAGTTCCTCAAATGAATCTGTATCTTCTCTCTCATTCTCTGCTCTTGATGGGGTGTCAAAGAGCATGTCAATCTCATCATCATCGACTGGGGTGGGCAGCAAACTGGCACTTGGGTTGTACACCAGTTCTGAGATAGTTAGAGGTTCCTCTTTGATCTTCTCTTCCTCTTCAATGGTGAGATCTACACTCTCCCCAGTATCCTTAGCAGGAAAATTAGATATCTCAGGTATGGAGAGTTCATCTTCCTTAGGCAGCTGGATACCTAAAGAAGGGAGATAAAAAAGGACACAATTTCTGATGTCAGATGAATTCATCCTTTCACTGGGATCTTGTGTAAGCGATTGTACAAACAAAATGTACTTTCAGAACACACTGACAGGAGGATTCCACAGTTACATGCTTACAACTTGATTACTTAGATCAGTACATTTTTAGTACTGTATAGTTCTGGCTGGCTTAGATTAAATAGAACATTCCCTTTAAAATTCCACCTGTTCTGCAGACAAGGAGGATATTTTTTACAAGAACTCAATCCTCTGAAACTTGAGACCTGACTACCTTTTTATCTTAGCATACATAAATTAAGGCCATGAATATTTGTGGTTAACTGCAGCACATGGCAATCAAAGGAGGTGATTTTCTACTAAAAGGTGGACTTCCAATAATCCAGCTCCGGTTTTTACTATACAAGCAGGTGTTACTGGGATGCAGTTAGGAAAACGTAGCTCCACCCTTCATTTGAAATGAGAGACAAGAAAATGATAGGATAACACCCAGAGGTTGGGAAATTTAATCACTACCATTCAACCACAGGTGTCATGATATCAAGACAGGTTATTATAAATTCTTGTCAAGGGGAGACCATGTGAAAGGAGGAGAAGGACTACACAATAGAAAATATGGATGGAAGTGAATGGATATCCTGGGTCCTGATAGGAATATCTCTCTTCCATGTCTGTCTCCTTCCTTTCTCGTCCCTCACTCACCTATACTCCCTCCTTGATCAGTCTCATCTCCCTCTCCTTGATGCTTTTTTTTCCAGCTCTCCTCCCGCACACTAAATCTTTCTTATTCTCACCAATCTGTCCCTTTTTCTTCCTTCCTTCCTTTTGTTCTCAAGTTTTTCATCTCCCCAATACCCTGAAGTCTCTCCCTTCATTTTCTTCTCCTCTTCTAACTAAGGGCTTGTCTTCACTACCGCGGGTAGCCATCTATCTTTTGGCGATCGATTTCTCACGTCTCATCAAATAGCGATAAATCGATCGCCAGCAGCACGCCCGTCAACTCCGGAACTCCAGCTCGCCAAGAGGCGCAAGCTGGAGTCGACGGGGGAGCGCGCCGCCAACTGCCGCCGCCGTGAGGACGGCAGGTAAGTCGGCTGAAGATATGCCAACAAGTTGCATATATTTAGTCAAACACCCACCCACACCCACCTCCACAGTGAAGACCAGCCCTAGGTTTCCTCCAATATGCCACTACATTCTCTTTAGTTGGCACGGACAACAGCAAAGTGAAAGTAATTTAAAAATCCCAATTTAAAAAGTGCTCTAGCTGAGGCATGATTGCTATATGAGTGCTTCAAACACCCCAGTGTTTTAAATCACACCCATTTACCCCTCTCCATGAGCCTTTTTGACTGCTGCTGAACACTGAGTGAATGTTTTCATAAACTATTCATAATGACTCTAAGGTCTTTTTCTTGAACGGTAACAGCTAATTTAGACGTCATCATTTTGTATGTATAGCTGTGATTATTGTTTCCAATGTGCATTACTTTGCATTTATCAGCATTAATTTAATCTGCCATTTTGTTGCCCAGTCTACCAGTTTTGTAAGATCCCTTAGTTAAGTCCAAAGCGGACTGCAAAGAGTTACAATTCTGATAATTGTATCTGCAATATGCTGAACAGCGATGGTCCCAGTATGGATCTCTGGAGGACCCTACTTCTTACCTAGGATGACCAGATAGCAAATGTAATAGGAGTAATATAAGAAAAAGACCCAAAAATCGTGACTGTCCCTATAAAATCGGGACATTTGGTCACCCTATTCTTACCTCTCTCCATTGTGAAAACTGACCATTTATTCATAGCCTTTGTGTCCTATCTTTTAAGTAGTTACTGATCCATGAGAGAACCTTCCTTCTTATCTCATCACTGCTTACTCTGCTTAAAAGCCTTTGATGTGGGATCCTGTGGAAGGTTTTCTGAAAGTCCAAGTATAGTGTATCAACTAGAGCTCCCTTGTCCACATGATTGTTAACATCCTCAAAGAATTGATTACAAAAGCCATGTTGAGTCTTCCCCAAAAGATTGTGTTCATCTAGATATCTAATAATTGTGTTCTTTACTATAGTTTCAGCCAATTTCCCTGGCATGTGGAGCCTTGTAAACATGTCAGTGTTCTACATTTATTCTCTGTATCACGTGTCCTTCGTTTGCAAGTCAAGAGGGGGCTATATTTTCCACTACCTTGCATATCATATTGTCCTTTATAGTGGTGTAAAAGCCTACCAAATCAGAATAGTAGTGTTATACACCTGCTTGGGACAGGTGTAAATTACTGCAGGTGGTGTCTGGCAATGAAGAATATAGGCTAGTGTTTCTAACTGCCAATGCTGCAAGGTCGAGCTGAAAAATAAAAAACTAAAACAATCTCTTCTCTTCTTTCCTTCATACTCAGCACTTACCATAACATTTTGGAATCAGGGATTCTGCAAACTTGCACTGTCCACTTATTTCAAGTTAAATTTCCAGGCATACTAAAGTATACACTATATATATATATGTGTGTATGTATGTATATGTATGACAGTTGTGTCATGACATGGCATCATATCATAAGTGCCATGCCATTAAGGCAGAACATGATTCCAAATGTTGAGATTTTATAAAATTATATGAGAACACACTGTCAAGACAACACATTTTTCAGCAGAATTTACATCATTGTAAAAGTTGTCCCCTTTGTTAGTGTTTGAATACAATTCAAGAGCATTTGAATTGAAAGTTAACTACAATGATGAGACCATGTTAAAAGAAAAGACTAAGATCCTGGTGAAAGAGAGATGAAAAACCCCAAAAGTAATCTTGGAGACAATTTTATTTAATTTAGTCTCTGTCACACCTGGGAATCTTTTGCACTTACTCATGAATGAACTCTGTTTTGTCTTCAACCCTATTCAGTCAGGGAGGATACATTATTAAATAAAGTTTTCTGGGAAGTTTTTAGAGTCCACTGCTTTTTCAGTACTAGTTAAGGTGGGTTTTTTTACCGTTAGTACTTGGACTAAAAAAAGAATCTCTGGGTTGAATATTAAATTGCAGTCTGAAAGCACTGCTTCTTTCTTTCATGCTTTGTCTACTTTAAAGTCATTTATATTCCATAAAGATCCTTTCATACATGTTATTGGCATCAGATCACTTCAAAATGGCATCTCTTTTATCTGTTATATTGTATATCTATACCAAAGGTTTGCAACATTTTGGGGAAATTGTACCAGTTTTACAGAATAAAACATCTTGCTGTACCAGCCAGGATCCAACTCCTCCCTTCAGCTATGTATGCTTTACTCCAAAACAAGTTGGGATGTCTCTAAACCTTATTTTCCACAACTGCAGATTAAAACATGAACAGTTGTGTACGAGACAAGCAAACACTACAGCAGTAGTTCACTGTGCACCAGGACCGAGCTGGTCCCCTGGCAGAACTTTCACCAGCTATTAATGGTCCAAAACTAGCAGCTGAAAATTAATTAGGGTCTAGAGGCCCAGTTCCATTATATTTCCACCTACTATTGATTCTTTATAGTAGCCCAGAAAAATGTAGTGCATCTTAGTGAAACTTCTGCTTTAGGTGACTGGATATATTGCACAGCTTTACATACTAAGTGGAAAAAAAAAATGTTGGGGCATGGGTTGTTTGTTTGTTTGTTTGTTTTTGCCTAGAGTAAAAAAAATCACGAGGAGGAATATTAGTACTAATAATATGCTCAAAAGTAAAACTAAATAATCATGCAGAAATTTCAAAATGACACAAGTTAAACAATTAAAAATGAGATAAGGCAGGTTCTTTCCTCCATCCCCTTTCTTCATCCTGCAAGTTTTTAGATAGGAAGGGAGATAACTCCTCTGCACTAATAATGTCACACAAGGAAGTATCAGCTACAGGTAACAACATCCACTCAAATATTGACTAATGTAGAAATACAGTGGATTTGCATGTTAAGTCAAGGAAGAATGAAATCACCTGTGCAAGCCCACTCTGTGCACTTAAGCCTCAGAGCAATACTGTGCTGAGATAGTGAATACAATTATCATGCAGCAGGGGCCTTCACAATCCTGCATGGCGGAAGAGTTCTCTGGCTTGCTTAGACCATAGTGAAGAGAGTATGGGTGAGCTGGGTGATTACTGGGATCTCTTAACTCAAATTTCCTTTACAAGTGGTTGTTGAAGTAGCATCGCAGCCACATGGGAACTCCACCACTGCCTGCCCCTGTGTTGCGGTTTCAGGGTTGAAGGTGAGCGGATTTCATCTCAAGCCTGCATTAATTCGGTACTTGGTGTTTATGTACACTCTGGCTTTATGCAAATGAAATGAATTTCACTCTGAATAAGAGCTCAATCTTTAATATCTACCTCACACAATTAGCCAGCTGCCTGCTTTCCTGATAGTAATTCCAATTTGTTTTAGTTGTACTGTAAAGATAACTAAAATACCATTGTATTTGCCAGCTTTCACAGTATATTTGTGAGTGCTGTGATTGTATAATAATAAAACTAGCCTCTCACCAGATGTGCAGGTAGGGTGGGGAATTCTGCCTGAACCGTAACTGATGCTGCAGTTCTCACTGCAGCCACCAGAGGCTGCTGCAGGCTTTGGACAGAGGCCCAGTGCTCTGCCTTCTGTGTCCCGTAGTAGAGACAATAGTGCTGCTGCCTGTGCCCATGAGGCAATCAAAAGCAGGGAGTTGTGTGGGGATCAGCAGAGGCAGTTCTCACCCATCCGCCCCATCTGTCCAGCATTAAGTGGGGGTGAGGGAAGCAAAGCAGAGGAAGCCATAGAAAAGGGACCCCAGGAGTAGGTTTCTCCCCTTTCTCCAGCCTCTAGGGATCCAGCTCCTGCCTAGTTGTCCTGTCTCAGAATTGGGCATAGGTGGGAGAGGGGAGGAAGGGAATTGGAGGGGGGAGAGGAAGAGCTGGGCAGAAGAGCCAGGGCAGTGTCCTGGGAGGAGGTACATAGCATAGGATAGATAGAACATGCACTTGGCAGGCCCAGCATCCAGGAAGTTGGGATGACTGGAGCAGGGGGCTGTTTCCAGCATTGAAGCTGGACAGGAGTAGTGCCCTGCAGAAGTAGGAAGAGCAAGACAGGAGGCTGCAAAGAGCAGGGAGCAAAGATCAGTGCCTGGAGAAGGGACATGTGGAACACCATCAGAAGTAAGAGGGAGGAAGGTCCCCATTTCTGTGTGCCTTTTTTGAGCATTTTAGGATGAAATTCCTGAAACACTCTCACATAAAACAAGACACTTTCCTCCAAAATGTGCAAAAACCAGAAAGCACCCCCCCCCAAAGCATCAAGTTTGTCTTTTTTTAATATGATTCTTAAGTTAATCCAAGTATTTTGGGAGATTTCTCTCAAGATGTTTGTGAGGTTGCAATGCCATAGGCTGAATATTAAATAGGTTCCCTATCAAAGGCTGTTTTCAGATGGGTTCACTTGCATCCACAGAAATCATGACAGCAAGGGTGCAAACCCAGCACACACACATTTCTCCTGGCCTGGTGTGGAGTGGAGGTCCCACAGCGGCAGCTCCTGCCCTGCGGGGCTGGGCCTGGCTCATCACTCCAAATGTTGCAACCTGGCACTCAGGGTCATAGCACCACCCAGTTTTGGCCCAGCTGGTCCAAACCTGAGTGGTGGTGTGACCCCTTGCATTAGGTTGCAACACCACTCGTTTATATTTGGCCCAGCTGCCTCCTGTCATGACCAGGGCAGCCAGGCCGAACTTAAGTGGTGCTATGATCCTGTGCACTAGGTTGCAATGCCCAAGTGAAGAGCCTGGCCTAGCGCTGCAGGGTTGGCTCATTCGCCAGTCCCCGGAACCTCCCCTCTGAACCAGGCCAAGATTAGGTTTGCAGTGCTGGGGCAGAAGGTGCTGCTGCCGGTGGTCATCAGGAGGCCACATCCACCCCCTTTTCTATTTTAATCGATAGAGGGATTTTGTGCAAGTTTACCAATAAGGATTAAAGCCAGACAAATAGTATTGTTTTCAATCCACGTGATCAGAAACTAGTTTCTATCCCAAGGTCCAGATTAATCACTGCACTGGCCGAGAGGTGATCTGTACATACTCAGAGACTGCGTTTGGACTATTGCAGCGATGCTGAATTTCTGGAGTGTAAGACGACCCATGCCATTCTTCCCCACCCCACCCCACCCCCCGCCATCTGCCCTGGAATGCCACCAATGCTGGGACATCCTGTTGGGAAAGGTGGAGGTGGGGGCACACCACAAAAGCCCTGCTGCACTGGGGATCGTATGATCCCTTTGTACCCACTACAGCAGCATCAAAACATGGGGTGATACAGTGAATTTTCTTGGAAATTTAGGTTTTGGTCAAAGAGAAGGATTTTTAAAATGTAATATTAATATAGATGTAGTTTAAAAGAAAATTAGACAAAACACACATTGTTCTAAGTACATGGAAACCAAAAAATTAAACTGACAGAAAAGAAAGTGAAACTGGCCAGTCAATTTACATAGTCCTGGCTGACTGAAGTGCAATAAGTAAACAAACAGTATCACAAAAAGTGGTATCATATAAAACTGGACTGGATTCTGACTACATCTCTTTTACATTAAAAAAAATATATTTCCTGATGTACATCAATATGATGCCGATTATTTTTCACCTGCACCCTATTAATTAATAAATTGAATAAAACCTTCAATTATTGCAAAATAAAGAAATCCAAAACACATTTGGGTTCAATTACATGAAAAAAAAATGGCATGGATTGACAGTTCAACTTGGTCAGTTGTAATTAGTGAAACATTAGAGATAAGCTAAGAATAGTCATTATTGTACTTCACCTATTAAACAAAAGATCTCTAACTACTCTTTTCAGGACTACTTTATTGTTTCTAAACTTATCATAGGTTTAGATCTTTTTTCTTTCCTGAAAGGCTGCAGGCGTAAAATTCTACTTGCTAGCAAAAATGAACAATTCACACTTAAATATATAGCATGTTAAATAAATTATTCAGTGGATCTCATTCATTTTTTCATCTTATCCATTTTTCAGCTGTCAGTTTCTCCTTCTCTCTGCCCCATTAAAAGTAGTATTCTGTTATTAACAATATATTTTGCTTCCCTCAAAATTATCTATTTTTAGTACGACAAACTACAAAGAAAATCTGGACACCAGATTTCTTTGAAAAGAGTCCTAAAAGCAGCTAAGTATATTAGAGTGAAACTTACCAGCACTTCTGGCTGTGATCCTTGACCCATGCCTCAGCAGGCGAATACACACATCTTTGCTACAGTGGTTAACCATACGCAAATGAATACTTTTCCTGGTTTGGATTTTTACCAGACATTTCACCATACTGACTATTATATTTTCTATCACAGCCTTGTCAAACTACCACCCATACTGGTTTTGACCTTTCACTAAGTTTCCACTGTGTTTTAAAGGACTAAAGCCAGTTGCTCTGAATGAATCAAATGACAGGTTTCTAACATGGCCAATAAAAATATCCCAGTAGGGAACAGAAGGGGAGGTTATTTTTAAACATTTCCAACTGTCTCATAATGTATAATGCAATATTTTCAATAGCATCTTTTTCACTTAGCAGTTGCTAATAAAACAGCTGAATTACACACACAAATATAAAAATATGTAATACTATGTAAAAACATAGTAAGATGAAACAGGCCATAAAAAAGACACACAAAGTATCTGGGCAAAATGACACTGTGATCCTTAATTTAAAAAAAAAGTTCAATTCAGGCGTTCAGAGTTGCACAAAGTCATCTGTGGGTGCAATTTGTAATTATGTAGGGCTAATTCCTTGGCCAGTGCATGGGACGTAAAGCTATTCTCACCAGGAAGCTGAGTATTCCTCCTGCCAGGGGGAGGGGGGTGTGTGTATGTGTGTGTGTGTATTATAAAAGTATTCTACATTTTGAGGTTTGAGACTTAGATTCCTCAACTAAGGTCAAAGTCTGACCTGTCCTGTGCCCTGGAATAAGTGGGAGAAGAACAGAAAAGTGCAATTGGCACCTCCCTTTAGAGACGTGCTCCAATTCTCAATGGTGGACAAAACCAGAGGATGTTCACATCCATCAGAGAGGTGTTGCTCCAGAAAGCATATTGTATTCACTGGTTAACAAAGGATATGCTGGGTCATGAAACAGACTTAACCGATATGTGCTTATAGTGCATAACTAATTCCAACTGGAAAATGGAATATAACGGCATGCATAGTGTCATGCTGACCGTTGTACTGGCAGTCCTTGCTGGTGCCAATGAAGCCACATGTCACTTTCCACTTTAAAAATAGCAGACCAGACCTTTTGTCTTTATTCATAACAGCATCCCAAACTGACAGTATGCTTATCTCATGAAAAGAGAGTCCCAGGCGAGCATGGCTGTAAAGTGCTTTAAGGATGTTGGGTGAGCAATACACTACAAGACATGAGAGTATCCTGTTAATTAAGTCTAGGTTCTAGAACGCATGTCATGATTTTATTTTATATGTATACTTTTGTTTCCAGTACTTCTACTTGCTATTACTTGCATTCTGTACTTTGTTAAATAAATTTATACTGGATTTCATTGTAAACAAATGTAAGTGCTGTGAGTTAAGCAGAGCAGTGATCTGGGGTGAAACTGGCAATCTGAGCTGTACTGTTCCTTAAAAAGCAGAGGATCTGTGAATATTCCGAATGTTCAGTGGACCAGGGCCTGGACACTCCAGGAGATGCTCAGAGAGTTCAGGGGTTGAGATGTGCCAGTTGCTACCTGTACAGTGGCAGCAGGGCCTGCAAGGCTTGAGAGGAGAGCTTGTGTTGTCCAGGACCAGTGCAGCTGAGGAGCTGACCCAAAGCAGGCACAAAGTTTCCTCACGTGAAGGGCAGGTGGTAGTGAGGTATCCCGAGAAATATAACAATGAAGTTCAAACAAATGTGAAGAAAATCTTAAAGGTCAGAATTCACAATTGTGTTCTGAGGGAATCCTGGCACAGCTGCTAATTGCCTCTCAAGGACATGAATCTGTATACAGTGAAACCTCGATATAACGGACTAATTCGGGCGAGGGGGTGTCCGTTAAAGCCGAAAGTCCGTTATTTAATAATTTTTTAAAATCATTAAATAACAGGACTTTTGGCTTTAACGGACACCCCCCTCACCCGAATTAGTCCGTTATATAGAGGTCTTACTGATCACGGCCGGGAGCCGTGAGTCAGCCCGCCCAGCGGCGGCCAGCAGCCCACCCGCCCGGGACCCCGGCTGCTGGGATCCGGGCGGGAGCCGTCAACCCGCCCGCCCGGCTCCCCGCTGCTGGGACCCGGGCGGGAGCTGTCAGCCCGCCCGGCTCCCCGCTGCGGGGAGCCGGGCGGGAGCTGTCAACTTGCCCGCCCGGCTCCCCGCAGGGGGGAGCCCGGCGGGAGCTGTCAACCCGGCCGCCCGGCTCCCCGCAGCGGGGAGCCCGGCGGGAACTGTCAACTCGCACGCCCGGCTCCCCGCTGTGGGGAGCCGGGCGGGAGCCAGCAGCCCGCCCGCCCGCAGGCGGAAGCCGGCAGCCAGCCCGCCCGCCCGCAGGCGGAAGCCGGCAGCCAGCCAGCCCACCCGCAGACAGGAGCCGGCAGCCAGCCAGCCCACCCGCAGACGGGAGCCGGCAGCCAGCCAGCCCGCCCGCAGGCGGGAGCCGGCAGCCAGCCAGCCCGCCCGCAGGCGGGAGCCGGCAGCCAGCCAGCCCGCCCGCAGGCGGGAGCCGGCAGCCAGCCAGCCCGCCCGCAGGCGGGAGCCGGGCGGGAGCCGGCAGCCCCCGAATAATGGATTTCGGATGCATCGGAAATTTTGTCCGTTGCATCCGAAGTCCGTTAAATCGGGGTCCGTTAAATCGAGGATTTACTGTATTTTTGTAGGTTTTGCAGAGGGAATGTGGAGGAACAGTTGTTATTTTTGCATTGACAAAACAATGTATGCTTGCAGACATTGATGTTTCTGTCATGGGTGGTTAAACCTACAGTTTTGTTTGATTTGAAGTTAGAGGACTGAATAGCTCATGAAAAACAAATGCTGCATTCTATTACACGTAGAATAGGCTGACCATACATCCCGTTTTGAACGGGACAGTCCCGTTTTTTACATATTTTCGGACCGTCCCCTCTTTTTAATACAAATATCAATAAAGGCTTTACTCGCCTTTATTCTTTCCAGAGACAAAGGCGTAGGGACCCATCCTGCCCTCACTGCGATCAGTAGCAACACTTCAGTGGGAGCAGGGCCCTTGAACTAACCAGACTGGGGCCGCTCTGTGGACACTACCCTCCCTCCCTGTTCGGTAGCTCTTGAGCCAGCAGCCTGCGGAGCGAGAGCCGAGATCTGGCCCCACACGGCCGCCCCGTGCTCCGGGGCTCAAAAATGCACCTGCAGAGGGTCTGTCTTTGCAGAGGACACAAGGGGTCGCACCTCCCCCCGGTATTGGAGCTCAGCAGAAGCGCCTGAAAAAGCAGGCAAGGTGCAGGCAGCAGAGAGAGGGAGAAAGGCAAAGAGATCAAAATCGCCGATGAGCAAACTGCATCTCGCCAGCCCAGCATCAGTGTCCCACCGCTGGACGGGTGATGGAAAAGATGCCCGAGAACTATTTATTTCTAATAACTTCCGGCCGGCAGCTCCCCCGCCGGCACGCCCGTCCCCACCTCGGCCCCCGGCTGTGGCTCAGGACAGCTCCGCTCCGCCGTTGGCTTCAGCCCGCCGCCCGCTCTTCTCTCTATCCCTCCATTCCTCCCTTCTCTCTATCCCTCCATCCCTCTCTTCCTTCTCTCTCCCTTCTCCATCCCTCCCTTCTCTCTCTCCCTCCGTCCGCTGCCTCCTCTTCTCTCGCTCCCTCCATCCCTTCTCTCTCTCCATCTTCTCCATCCCTCCCTTCCTCCCTTCTCTCTCTCCTTCCATCCGCTGCCTCCTCTTATCTCCATCCCTCCCTTCCTGCCTTCTCTCTATCCCTCCATCCCTCTCTTCCTTCTCTCTAGCTCCCTTCTCCATCCCTCCCTTCCTCCCTTCTCTCTCCCTCCGTCCACTGCCTCCTCTTCCATCTCCCTTCTCTCCATCCCTCCTCCTCGCTGTCCCTTGCCTCCTCCATCCCCCCTGCTCCCTACCCCATCTCTTCTCTCATCCATCCATCCTCTCCCTTCTCACCTTCGTGCCTTCTCTCCGTCCCCTCCATCCTCTTCATCCCTCATCCCCCCTTCTCTCTCTCCCTCCATCCTCTTCATCCCCCATCCCCCCCCATCTCTGTTCTGTTTATTCCTCCATTCCCCCCCCAGTCCCCCCTCTGTCTCTCCCCCCGCCCGGCGCTGGGGGGCCAGGTGGGGCCATGGCGCTGGTCACCTTGCCCACCGAGCTGGAGTGCCTGGCCAAGTCGCTGTTCTGCCGCAAGGGGGCGCTGCGCCAGAAGGTGATCCATGAGGTCAAGAGCCACAAATTCACGGCGCGCTTCTTCAAGAAGCCCACGTTCTGCAGCCACCGCACCGACTTCATCTGGTGAGACCCCCCTAGAGCCCCCCCTGACTGCTCAGAGCCCCCCTAGAGCCCTCCCCCCCCGCCACACACACACCCTGCGCCCCTCAGCCCATGTTCTGCAGCCACTGCACTGACTTCATCTGGTGAGACCCCCCAACCCCGTCCCGTTTTTGCCATCCCAATGTCCCGTTTTTGTGTCAAGGAAATATGGTCAGCCTAACATAGAACCACTTGGAGACTTCAGAAAGAAATGTTTAAGATTCAGTACCAAGATAAGTAAAGGCAGACAAGTCCAGTCACACGCTATGGACTTAGTTCCACAAATGAGATAAAGATCTCACCATTCAAAAATAACTGAGTATTAGCAAGAAATTAAATTACAGGCAAATTGAATAAAAGATGCCTATTATGTTTACAGGAGTTTGCAAGAAAATTAGAAAAGCTGCCTCCGATCTGTAGCAATCTCAAAATGGAATTGTTATTCAATTTGAAAAAGCCATGGAGCCTTGTGATGCCCTGCTGCCTGCTAGTCCCGGTTTTGTACAGCAGATTTAATCAGTACTCAGAAGTACTATTCTCTTAATTTTAAAATCAAAGGCAGTTTGTTTCTACAATGCAAGATATTTAACATTTTTCTCACCATCTGATATACAGTAATCTGTGTTGTATTTTATATTCAACTTGAATGATTTTAAGAATGCTAATGCATAATTGTACATATGTTCAATAGGTGAAGTGCAGTTCTAACCTGAAGTAACAATTTAGCAATTTTACATCAAAATTGTTATGCAAATTTCTCCCCTTTCTCCAGCCTCTAGGGATCCAGCTCCTGTTATGCAAAAGTGGCCAAATATTTAAAGTTGTGTGCCTAAAATGTATGCTAAATTTAGCAAAATACATAAAATTGTGTGATATAACTCTGTGTATCTGCTGCATCTGTGTTAGTCTGTATCCACAAAAACAATGAGGAGATCAGTGGCACCTTAAAGACTAATGAATTTATTTGGGCATAAGCTTTCTAAGCTATTACTAAATATTAATTTATATCCAATTGTATACCCACTATATATCTATCTTTTAATTAGACAGGTAAAGGCACATACAGAGAGCAGGATAACAGATCTCCAAACACAAAAAGAGGCACCTAACCCACAGCTTCTCAGTCCCAGAGGATATATCCTCAGAAAATAATATGTCCCAAATTTGACCAACCCAAATAGAACAAAGGTAAAAAAGTACAGAACTCTATGTGGAGGAAGAGCTTGGGAAAGCTGATTTGGGGAATTGGTTCTGCCGTGCCAAGAATCAGAAAGGCTCTTTCCTGGAGCCAACTCTCAACACTAAGGCATTGTAAAAGTGTACAGAGAGATTCATGTATAAATCTTCAACTGAAAAAGACTTGACACAATTAAAGCCACTCTGCTTCAGACTGTTTGACATATGATCCACAGCCCTCCATAGGTCAGAGCAGTAATTAATACACTGTCTTAAAATAGTCCCTTAGTCATTTAGATGTGATTTTAAACAGTGCTTACTGAATTAGTGTCAATTAAAACAAAAAGTTGGGTGGACTTCCTAAAGTCTTAGTCTACTCCAAATAAAGTATGAAGCCTGTGGAAAAGGACCTCAAGGGGATCGGCATGAGAGTAAGAAAATGTTCAGAATTGGCAGGCTGAAGTGGAGATCGATCCATCACCGACTTTAGAGGGAATTTAGGGTGAGACTAGAGTATCATCCTTTTCTTTGTATAACTTGGCATAAGGTACAAAGTCACTAAAAAGACTCAAGGTTTCTCACTCAGCGAGCTAAAGTCACTGCTCCCAGTAGAATAACCTTCCCTGTAAGAAATTTGAGCTCACATGTATCAAGTGGCTTAAATAGCACTTTCATCAGTTTTGTCAGAACCACATTCATATCCCATGACTCAGGGGGCTTTCAAATGTGTCAAGCCCTGCTTGAACCTGGTGACTAAGGGATCCAGACACATTGGTCTACTTTTGCTAGTTCCTGACAGCAGGAGGGGGGAAAAAACACCTTTTGTAGTAATAATTAAGTGATCTGTGTCTAGCAGTTGACAAGAAAGTGTTGAAAGGAAATAAATTCAATTAGTATAATGACTAAGCCATTTAGAGTCTCTGTTTAACCCTTGGTTGATAGTGTCCAATTTGTAGATTAATTCCAGTTCCACAGCTTCTTGTTGGAGTCTGTTTTGAAAGTTTTTCTGTTTTAAAATTGACACCTTCAAGTCTGTAATAGAATGGGCAGGGAGGTTGAAGTGTTCTCCTACTGGTTTTTGAATGTTATGATTCCTGATGTCAGATTTGTGTCCATTTATTCTTTTGCATAGAGACTTTCCGGTTTGGCCAATGTACACGGTAGAGGGGCATTGCTGGCACATGATGGCATATATCACATTGGTAGATGTGCAGGTGAATGAGCCTCTGATGGTGTGGGCTGATGTGATTAGGTCCTATGATGGTGTCAGTTGAATGGATATGTGGAGTTGGCATTGGGCTTTGTTACAAGGATAGGTTCCTGGGTTAGCGTTTTTGTTGTGTGGTTGCTGGTGAGTATTTGTTTCAGGTTGGGGGGTTGTCTGTAAGCGAGGACTGGTCTGTCTCCCAAGATAATGGGTCATCCAAATTAAACAGCCTCTTAGAATTGGTATGGTAATTTCCAACTTTTTATGCTTTCTGTGTATATAAATGCATCTTATTTCTGTGTGTTCCATTCTATGCATCCAATGAAGTGGGCTATAGCCCCGAAAGCTTATGCTGAGATAAACTGGTTAGTCTCTAAGGTGCCACAAGTATACCTCATTTTGTTTATGGATACAGACTAACACGGCTGCTAATCTTAAACCTTAAGTTCTATGTAGTCTTGCTGTGCAATATCAAACAGCTGCCATATTCCATCACAGAGTTTGTTGCATGTCATTATTTAGTGGAATGATCCCCATACTTCTTACCTATTTTGCAGGTATGTTGTGAGGCTTTGTGTGCCTTTCGCCTGAAGATCTCAAAACTGTTATCCCCATTAATTCCTCACCAAGACAATTACTCTTAAGTCATGCTACTTGCATGGAGCTTTCACACCACACAGCTGTCAGAATTATGAATAATTTTTCAATACAATGCACAGAGGAGTTAATGGTGTAATTCCAAATGGTAATTGCACAGCTATTTCCACACTTACTAAGTTGATATTGCATCTTTTAATTAATCTTTCCACGTGCACAGGAACGTTTTAATAACAGTTTATAACAGGTATAATTTCAAGTATGAACCAGTCAGAAAATTGACTCACCTTCATCTAAAAGAACCTCTTCTTCCTCACTTGGAGAAGGGAGGAGGGGCTGCAGTGGTTCCATATTGATTATGAGTTGTTTATTCAAGGAATGAGAGCTACGACTCTGAGGAATGCTGGTTCTAAAAGTAAAGATAAACATCAGTTTGTTCACGAGAAATCATTACAAATAAATACAACTGCCTTTGCCTTAAAATAATTTTGCAAAAGTTATAATGGGCCCCCAAGAAGAACATGCCACTTACAGTGAATATCCTTTGACTCCTCCCCTATCTATTAGGTCACACCCTTGGCTGAATGGTACCTCCGCTTCTGAAGTGCAGCAGAGGGGCCATTAGTGGCCTTGCAGTAGGGCAGCTTCCTGCTTCATTTAGCCTCACATCTTCTCATTTTATATGGCATTTCAGCTTTACTGCTCCACTCTACACTGCACAACAGTGAAGAGAATACGACTCCTTAGAGAGAGAATGCTAATCATTTTGCTAAAGACCATGCTCCACTGTCTCTGGGACTGGGTCAAGGATTTTCTATGGTTTGGTCAGTATAGATTTAAGACTAATCATGAGTGTTTCTGACACTCATCACTGCATGAAGAACAGCTCTCACGCCAAACACTGCCTCTAAATCATGCCTTCAGGTCCTTAGTTTGTTTTTATTGGTGTCTATTATTATTAGCTCTTTGGTACAGCCTTCCCTGCTAACAAGTGTTGATCTTGCTAGGGAAGGTTAAGAAGGTTCTAAGTGACTCACTCAGCCACCTGGCTCACTATCTTAGTCACTTGTTAAGAAGATGAGGAGGTTACTCACCTGAGCAGTAACTGATGTTCTTGAGATGAGCGACCTTGTAGGTGTTCCGCTCCAGGTGTTGGTGTGTCCCTGTCCCTTCACTCAGAGATTGTTATAGGAGAACCCGCATGGGCCACGCACATCCGGTGCCTGCCTCACACGCTGACGGTACCTCAATATTGTGCACGCTGCCCAGGCTCCTCAGTTCCTTCTCTACAATGGAGACCGCCCCAAACTCCAAAGTAGAGGGAAGAAAGATAGATAGCGGAGCACCCACAGGCACACTCATCTTGAAGAAGTCAGTTACTTCACAGGTGAGTAACCTCCTCTGAGAGAGAGAGAGAGAGAGAGAGAGAGAGAGAGAGAGAGAGAGAGAGAGAGAGAGAGAGAGAGAGAGAGAGAGAGAGAGAGAGAGAGAGAGAGAGATATGTCCCTGTGGGTACTCCACTCTAGGTGACTGAAAAGCAGTATCTCTTAAGGAGGTAGGGACTTTGGATCTGGTGAGAAAGCTGTAGGCAGCACAGCTCCGCCCATTCTAATATCGGTCAGAGGTTCATGAGTAAGAGCCTGAGTAATGTTTAGCAAAGGTATACTTTGAAGCCCAGGTGGCAGCTTTGCAAATATCTGTGAGGGGAATGCTACATAAAAATGCCATAGACATTGACACAGATCTGGTGGGGTGTGCCATAACAGAAGATGGAGGATTCATCTTCTTTAGTTGGTAGCATAGGTGAATGCAGTCTGCTATCCAATTGAATAGTCTCTGGGTAGAGAGGGATTTGCCTCTGGATCGTTTTGCAATTGAAATGAAAAGTTTGGGCGAAGCCCTAAATAGCTTAGCCCTATCCAAGTAAAAGGACAATGCTCTACGCACGTCAAGTGTGTGCATTGTTTATTCAAAAGAATTTGCGTGACGTTTAGGGGGAAAGATTGGTAAGTGGATAGGTTCCTCGATGTGGAAGTACGAGTGCACCTTGGGAAGAAACTTCAGATGCATTCAGAGCTGAGCACCTATGAACTCCAGTCGTTCGGTAGGAGTTAATGTGGATTTGGTTTTGTTTATTTGTAAGCCAATACTGGAAGCAGTCGATGGCCATCTGTGTGGCTTAGATGACCTCCCTGAGAATGTGTGCTTTGAGCAGGCAATTGTCCAGGCAAGGAAAAATTATCATTCCTTTGTTCCTTAGGTGTGCCATTGCTACCGTGGGAATCTTGGAGAAGATGCAGGATGCTGTTGAGAGGCCAAAGGGCAGAACCCTGAATGGATAATGATTTGAGCTCATAACAAATCTGAGAAAACCCTGTGGGCGGGGAGAGAGGAAATAAAACTAATTTGACTAAAATACTAGAGAAACTGTATAAACAACTGACTGTCTAAAAGTGAAAATCCTTGAGTGAGACTGCTGAGCTCCATCTCAGGCTGGGGATGGTAGAGAAAGAACTGAGGAGCCCAAGCTACGTATGCACAATATTTAGGCACCATCAGCATGTGAGGCAGGCATCATGCGTGCGCGGCCTGTGCGGGTACTGCTGTAAAAATCTCTGAGCGAAGCGATGCACCAACACTTGGAGCGGAGCACCCACAAGAATGTCTTTTGAAGAAGAATGGAGTGGTTTTTTCAAGAGAATATTTTGGGTTGTAATAATTAGGCCCACATGTTTACTCTAGTTGTGAGTTAATGATAAGAATTGAGTGAAAGTTCGTAAGATGTCATGGTATCTTACAACAATAAATGTTGATGGGAAAAAGTACAAAAGGGAGACAGACCAAATTAGTCCACACCAAAAGGCCTACTGATATAAATCAAGGATTCTGTTCATATCATGCTTGGTAAACAAGGAAAGTGTGAAACCAGAAGTCAGCGAGCCAAAATTGTTGTGTCAAAAACTATGTCTTATTGGTAGACAAAATAAGGAGGAGATAGGCTATTCCACCAATCGCTCCCTTTGTGTGTCCTAACACAAAAGGACTTTCACGAAAAAAATAGACTAGCGGAGGCGGTATCACCATCCTAGCTGCTATCCCAACCGTCTCCTGTGACCCCAGACCTTCTTTGTCCTAACCCTGAGAGACATTCTGACCAGACTGAACCAGAGAGAGGAACCTAGAGAGAGGAACCACATTACCACCTCAATTGTTTCCAGCTGAATCCCAAACACCACCTAGGATGAAACAGGATCAAACATAGGAAATGACTTCCTATGGGTCCAGGAGGTGCTTAACCCCCTGCTCTGCCTCAGGTCCCACCCTTTCCCTCATGCCCCTCACTTGTCTTGCCTCTTTCCTCCCTGACCCAGGCCACACCCACACCCCATCCCTTCTTCCAAGTCCCCCGCCCTGCCTCTTTCAGCTCCGCCTCTTCCCACCCGAGTGCACCCCATTCCCACTTCTCCCTCTTCCTCCCAGTGCCTCCTGCACGTTGTGAAACAGCTGATTGCAGTGGGCAGGAGGCATGGGGGAGGAGTTGATTGGCAGGGGCTGCCGGTGGGCGGGAGGCGCTGGGTGGGGAGGGGGAAGCTGGCTGCCAGGGGGTCCTAAGCACCCACTATTTTTTTCCCTGGAGCACCCACAGACTCAGTGCCTATTGGATCAGACCTTAACAGCAGCAACAGTAGCAGCTCCAAGCCGTCTCAGCTAACTTCTCTTTTCCCCAAAGAGGACAGTCATTACCATCTCATCTACCATATTATCTAAGAGACAAGGGGGGTTTTCCTTCTCAAAATTCACTTCCGCTAAAGAGAAATGGAAAGGGAAAAGGGATGTTGTTAAATGAAGGCCTCACTTAAAATGCTTCAACTGTTTTTCCTTCTTTTCTTCATCTTTAATAAAAGGTTAAAAGAATTGTTATTAATGGTGTGTTTGCCATGGTGCTAAGCAGGCTGAGGTCTCCATATACCAAACCCTGAACCTTGTTTAATACTGGACAGTGAGTGGATTATGCTAACACCTTTGGGCTGTATATATGCTATTTAAATTAATACAGCAGGTTGTAGGCAGGAACCCCAGTAGTAAATTGTAAAGGTTTTTGTTAAAAGAGCCAAACCCTCGAATGAGGGCAAGTGTCCGATTCCACAAAGTGTGTGGAAGGCCCTTGTCAGCCTGCCAGTAGAGACTGACAAGGGCACTTGCCCACATTCTACTCATCTGCAATACTCTTCTCATTCATTTTAGATCACAAAATTACACACTACTTAAAATAGTAATCAAAAGAAAAGGCAGTCAAGTTCATGCAGCAATTTTGTGTCATGCAGAGTAAACCCTCAGCGTAGGCAAGAGGTATATATTTTGACACCGTTCACTTACATTATTTTTGCAATGCTGTAAAACACAGAAAAGCCAAATGCAAAAGAATTTTTTTTTTAAATCAAACTCATATTTATCCCTCAGAACGGACTGGTAGAGAATGGACAACAAATAATAAATCAAGACACCTTGGACAGCCACACAGATCTCCTATGTTAATGTGCACTTGCACACTTTAACAGTGCATTCAATTTCAATGGAAGACCCACCCACTTATTTTTGTGCTCTTATTTAGACACCTAATAATTTTTAGACCCTCCATTTGGTGCATCATTTAAATGTCACCTGGTTGTTACTCAATGGCCATGTATGCCCATGTTAGGATGTACAACACAACTGCATCTTTATGAATGTTACTTTTTAGACATTATAAAGCACCTAACTAGGGCAACTCTTCATACTCCACCAAGGGATAGCTGGTATTTCAGGACAATTTAAAAAAAAAAAAAACACACAAAAGTAATGGAAAATTAACTTTACAACAGTAGAGTGGCTGTGGCTGCAAATATTCAAAAAACTAAGCAATCACTCCAGTCACTGACACAATAGTATGTTTTGCAAGCTTTCTAACATCTTGGTTCCCTTTCCTTCTTGCATGTCTTTCCTCTCTTCGGTTTAGTCTCTAATCATGGAGTTTGTGCAAGTTTTCCATTTGTTTTGATCAGGGTCTGATCAGCTCCTGCTGGCTGTACAATGAGTGACACGTCTCAGGAAAGCACCAGTCTATTTTCAAAGGTCCAACAGCTTTAGGAAAAGCAAACCAGAGAACTTTTTCCCAGATAAGAACTATTCTCCTTTCTTTTTAAACTAGTTTTTTAAGTCAGTGGAAAAGTTGCTACATAAATCCCTCCTCCTAAAAAATTAAAAACAAGACAATGACTGGGACTGAAACACAGATGATTTTTTTTTTGCCAGGATCATACTTCCTACCTGATGATATATAGGCCAATAAACTATTTTACTGATTGATTAAAAGGAATTTCAGGTTAATACTGATTCAACTCCCTTGTCTAGGAGAGAAAAAGTGCCAGAGACAACTGTGTTATACTAACGTAGCATCTTTCACTAGGATTGATTGTCTCAAATAGCTGCTCAGAATGATGATCCATTAATTCCATAGTAACCAAAGTGACTTTTTCTGTGTAAAGCAGACTCATCTTCCTTGGTCCTTAAAGTTAAAATATCAAAACATACCTGTGCACTTCAGGAGGCTCTCTCTGGATTTTAGAACTTGCTTCAACAACCTCTTTGGCGACCTTTCCACTGTAACAAACATCAATTAGAATATTCAAGCAACTTTTGAGGGATATTTTAAATTTATGTCAATATTAATATTATGTCAACTATTAAAATGGCAACAAAGAAAAGCAACACATTCTTAGAAGACAGGATAACAGAGTACATTATTTTCTAGTTTATCAGAAATCAATGTAGTGCTCCTACTGAAAATAGTGGAGATCATTTAGCTGCAGAACAAGTACAGAAGAGCTGTGCCAGCATGAGTTTCACCCCACTGTCTCACCAACATATGTCCACCCTGATTCTAGAGGCATCTGGTGAGAGCAGTTCAATCTCTATGCTATCCGAGTTTTGGCTTGTCTTGAGACTGCAACAAAGGATGACAACTAGTGCCAAATATTGTGGCTTTTTATCTTATGTAAAACACTGTTCACTAGGCTCTAAATGAAACCACCAACTCATTTCATAAAAGACACTGAAGAGCAATCTGGCTTTGAATCCCTACTGACCCGCATTTGGTACCCTAGAGGTAAAGGCTCAATTTCCCATTAATAATTTTCCAAAGCTCTCTCTTCCACCCTTGAAATGGTTAATCTTAAAAAAAAAAAACCATAAGAACAAGAAAGTGCATACCTATATCGAAATCTACTGCCTTTAAAAAATATTTTGCTGCTGGACATCGTCTTGATCTGACTTGATTTTCCATACCTTCCAGAAAAAGAAGAGTACATGGTTGTCACATTTTCAAGAAGTTCAAAAAGCAACTTAATATATAGAAATGAGCAAGACAGATGACAAACTGTTATTCTTCTACTACAGCGTAATGTTCTATAATTGGCAGTCTAAAACTTCTGTACTGGTATGTGTAATAATTTCAACATAAAAGTACATGTGAAACATAACAGCGGTATCTCACAATTTAGATTGTATGGAAAGACTGCATACCAATGAGCAATTATCTGGATAACAGAGCAAGAAAGTAAAACACATACTCCTACAGGGCCCGTAAACATTTATATATACCATGTGAACCAAGCGCCATAGAATCCAGTGGCCCCAGCGAGAGTTCTTACAATATTCTGTATGTGGGAGATGTAGTTACCTCCACACCACCCAGCCATGCCAAGAGGAGGACAGGAGGTAATGGATGTGATTTAATTAGGCCACATCTTTATTCACCTAAAAATTTGGAAGAACCTGACAATAAATGGTACAATGCAGACCATCAAAATTTGCTTAATCATTTCCATATAATCCTCAACAGGTCTCAGCCAGCCCATTGCTGGGATCCTGCCAGTCTCCCCCTGTTTGAAGTGAATGGGGGCTATAAAAGGAGGGGGGAAATTGTTTCCCTGATGAGGGAGACAGTAGCCCCCCAAAAAATCCTCTCTCAGCTTCCTTAAGGGATGCTTTCCTTCAAATCCTTTTCCAGTCCATTTTATCTGCTAACAGTATCCTTTCCATAATGGACATCTGCCACGAGTTTTATGTATTAAATTCTGACATTATAGCCTAATCCGCCCCCCACACACACACACATGTCCCACCAGGTCCCAGAACTGCTGTGGTGAGGACAAGTACCCTGCACAACCTCGGCCATCTGGTGGTGAGGGAAAAACGCTTTTCCAGACCCCACAAAAAAGGGCAACTAACATAGTGAGTCATGAGGAAACCCAGCATCTTTACAACTTCATGGGTGTGAATGCCAGTCTGATCCAAGTAAGAGAAGGCTTTCTTGGGACTGCCTGGGATATAAATACCCCGCCCTTACTCTTTCAGTTAGCAGGAAGGGCAGCCTGATCCATGCTGGTAAACTATCCCCCGTCCCCTTCTACTATGCACTGTAAGGGGGAGGGCCCCTTAAAGTGGCAAGAACCCTTTTTCCTCCAGCAAGTCACGCAAGGACTCCCCACACGGATGCTGCAGTGAGCACACTGATATCATTGAAACTAATATGAAACAAAAGAACAGGAGTTTCTCACTCAGAAAACAGCCAAATTTTCTGTGTCTTTATACAGTTGATGTATGAGTAGAGTCTATCCAATCCAGTCATTTGGAATCAACATGCAACATCATTTGGCGACATTAATCAGAGCTTGGGGGAGGGAGGAGAGCTGGCTTATGAACATCGAGGAACAATATAGCTCCAGATATGCCACCTCTCTGCTATTCTGTAGTTTTGAAATGTCAAGTGAATTTCGTATTTCTTCCCCAAGCTTGAAGAAACTCTGATTTATAACTGTGTAAAAATAATCACACAAATACTTTAATACAAGGCAGAATTAAGGCATAGGCGTGTCTAGGTCCCTAGTTCCTAGAGTCACATGAAGAGATCAGAATCTCAGCCTTAATTTTTAAAAGCGTTAAGTTTCTACTTCTTATGTTGAAAAGAAAGCTTGAAACCATGATTCAAATTTAATCAAGGGAACATCTCACCAGCAGGAATTGCATCCAAGTCTGTTTGGTTCTTTTTCATGAAAATATTTTTTGAATAGCAAATTGATTGTAAGTAATTTTGTGTAATCAGCCTACAGGGTTTGTACTGCATGTAGAACTATTCAGAGTCCAATTTTACCTTGGTTAGACTTTCAGCAATTTCATGAAGAACTTTATGTCCAGAAACACCAGCAATTTTTTAAAATTCCCCAATTTTGGGTGACAAGGTGGGAGGTGGTTCTGAATCCCCAATCTGTCTTTGCTGGTTCTATACTATTATCCTATGCTTTGGGCCACAGTTCTCTTTGGTCCCTCCAGGCTTCTCTCTGATTCTTTCCTACGAGCCCTTGGGTCTGCTTTTTTTTTAAAACTGTCTATGGCCCCCCATGTGCTCCTCTCGTCTCCCTGACTTTGAGGTTTTCTGGCTCTACTGGCTCTTTTCTGGTCTTCTCAGCTCCGTTATCAATTTTATAATGTCTTCATGAATCTTTACATTCCCCATTAAAGAAACAGCCAGAAAAATCCCTCAATTTCCTCCAGCAGGCTAAGGAAGTGCTTCCTTCTTTCCTGTAGCACATTAGTAGGTCTTGAGTGTAGATGGTTTGCAATGCTATTCAACCTATCTTCATTTCACTTTAATTCTGCAGACTATTGATTTATAGCAACCAATAATCTAATCTGACGAAGTGGGTCTTCGCCCATGAAAGCTTATGCCCCAGAACATCTGTTGGTCTATAAAGTGCTACAAGACTCTGTCACTTTTGCAGATCCAGACTAACATGGCTACCCCTCTGATATTAATCTAATCTAACCAACCAGTGTCCAGGGAGTGCTACTTCCAATCCTCCCTCTCCCTCTACTAAATCAGTAACATAGTGTACTTCCATTCTGTCTACAGATGCGGAAATGAAACAGGCGAATATACTTCCAAAATCTTGAAGAAACAACTTCACAGGGTTGTATGGAAGACACATGGAGAGCATGGCAAGGAAAAAAGTAGACGGGGCAATGATGCCTTAAACCCATATTATGAATATTGCTACTATGACACCAAAATATCAGATGATATTTTATACCAGTCCACATTGGATATTCATACTTTGACAGCTGCCACTATCTGAAAGGCAAAAGGATTTGACTCCTCTCCTTTGAATGTAGCTGGGAGAGTGAGTGTTGTACCCATTCTGTTTTATATTACTAAAAATGATTGCAATCAGATCTAAATGCTTAAAATCAAACATGTGCAGATTGTTTTCCTCACCCAGTCTTCCAAGTGAAGAATGTTCCTAAGTGGAATGTCTGTAATAATTCAGTTTCAAAGAGTTTTCAAATGAAATACAACTAAATTAATGGCTGTATTGTAACAGGCCTATATTTTATGTCTTTCATTCAACACACTGTGGCATCCATGTTAAACTGAAAGAAAGAACCTGCTTCAACATACAACACATAATTAACACCATGTTAAAGCACAAATTCTATCTACCCAGTCACAAGTCAGTCCCTCTCCCATCAGTGTTGGTTACTTTGCAAGCACCAAAGAGACAGGTTTTTTTTACAAAATAAAGTATCCCAGATGCTGTAAAGAAACTCAGTCACAAGAATAAAAGAAATATGCCCAAAGGGAAATGTTAGTACACATGGCGAAATAGCTAATTAAATTAACTGGGGAAAGGAAAAAATGAATGAGTAGCTTTGATTATATATCTGCACAGTATCTTTTGAGGTGTAGGAAAGGGAATAGATTCTGGACTTCTTCATTCTCTTGCAACTGGTTTACAGCCATTTACTTTTTGAACTAGATGAGTGGCAACTTTCCAAAATGCATCCAACAGCACTTCCATCTTTTTGAAGTGTATTAACCCATGCTGTGGAATTCCTAGTCACTAGTTACAGGTCCTTGTGGCTTCACTGGAAGACAATGTTTATTCAAAATTGTCCAGATGAATAATACTTACTGCTTAGTACTCTTCTAGCATAGATCTCAAAGAACTTAATAGAGGTGAGTAGCATTCTCACCATGTTACTCATAGGAGAAACTGAAATTCAGAACAGTTAAGTACCTTGCTCAAGTTTGCAGAGGTGGTCAACAACTGAACCAAGAGTAATACCCATGTTCCTTGACTCCTGGGGGTCTGTCATCCTATTCACTTAGCTACACACTGCTGCTACAATCTTAGCTAATACAGGCTACTTGGAAGAAAGTTCTTGATCCTCCACCCTAAAAAAAGCACCAAATGCCTCCTGAACTATGATCCTCATTTGTAATGCAGTACTACCTCCTGGTATACCAATTTGCATATTTATCCAAATATGCTTTTTGGCATCTACATTTAATGATGCAGCAATATTGTTTTTGTGTTCCATCCTGTTAAAGACACACAGAAAATGTCACATGGAACTATCTTCTACCCTAGTGCACATGCTTTCCTTTTACTATGATGAACAGATGTAGATTTACTTACTTATAAAAAGCCTGGTTCTCCACCCCACACTTCCAAAGATGCTTGCAGGCTGCTGGTGTAGAGGTATGAAATAACAACATAGCCTTTTTCTAAGTGTAGAAAACATAAATAAGAAAAAACATAAAAGTTGAATTTTTCAAGACTGCGAAATAGTCTTCCAGAGAACTGACAAAAACTCCATCTACTAAAAACCATTTAGGACCAAATTTTCCGAAGTGCCATCAATCCACACTTCATTGCAACCCATTTGCATTTGATTTTCCCTCCGTCTGTGAAAATGGATTTTTCACATAACCAAGCTACTTTTGTGGCAGAGAAAGAGATGGTCGAGTGATTTGTTAAGAGAGGAATGGACTCAAGGTCATACTTATTATAGCTGTAGGTACAGAAAGTTGAGTTTTATGCAAATGGAGCAACACCCTAATTTTCATATTTAATGAACATGCATTGCCTAAACTCCCCTGTCAAATCCTTGAATTCTTTGCTTCTCCTTCATATGAAGACAATAAATTCTCTCCCCCAAAGCAATCACTTCCTCCTCGAGTTCCCCCGTCCCCTCTGACCTGGCTCCCCCTTGATTTTCCACTATGTTCTCCTCTCTCATTCTTCAGAGAGGTAGCCATGTTAGTCTGGGTTTGCAGAAGTGTCAAAGAGTCCTGTGGCACCTAAAAGACTAATAAAAGTATTGAAGCATAAGCTTTCATGGGCTAATACCCACTTTGTGGGAAGCATGCAGTGGAAGTATGCAGAGGCAGGTATAAACTGATGAGCTACAGTTCATTTGCAAATTTGACACCATCAACTCAGGAGTAAACAAAGACTATGAATGGCTAGCTAACTACAAAAGCAGTTTCTCCTCTCCTGGTGTTCACACCTCCAAATCAGCTGCTAGAAGAGGCCCTCATCTTCCCTGATTAGGGATAACAAGATAGTTCAGCCTGATTGAACTAACCTTGTTATCTCTAACCTGGTTCTTGCCTACTTATTTATACCTGCCCTCTGCATACTTCCACTGCATGCATCCAACGAAGTGGGTATTAGCCCATGAAAGCTTATGCTTCAATACTTTTGTGAGTCTTTAAGGTGCCACAGGACTCTTTGTCGCTTCTCTAATTTTCGTTCTCCACATAGCCACTCCTTGTCCTTCTTCTCTCTCTCTCTCTGGCTATCCCTTCTCCTTTCTGACTGGCTCTCTTCCTCAATACTATGTCCATCCCTATCTCTGACTCTCTTCATCCACTACTTCAAGCTTCCTCCCACCCCCACAACTAGCTCGCATTTAAAATTCTCTATTTCCCTGGACTGACTCCCCCCATACTCCATGGCATGGCTCATTCTATATCCCCCCTCTAGTTTCTGGTTGCCTGTGTCTAGCTTCTTTCTTCCATCCACCCTCTCCCCTCCCGCCCGTCTAGACTGTAGTCTTCAACATGCCGACAGCCTTGGAGACAGCAATGCCCAACATCACTCTGACTCTACCATCCTGAAGGTTATGGGCATGTTAAGAGGTATGCTCCAGAGCAGGCAGAGCCTCTGTGGTCAGAACTCTTGAGAAGGAACGAATACTATACAGACACTAGATAGTGAGCTTCTCCCACAAGTCTGCAGTTCTCCTACATAGCTGCTTGGGAGTCCAGCAGGATGTTCCTCAAATCAGAAGGCTCCCAAACAAATCAAGAGACTTTAAAATTCAGGTCTGGGTTAAGGCCCATGTAACAGGGTCAACTGCCTCCTGAGTGCTTCTTGTGTCTGGTGTGACTCTACAGCAGCCTGCTTTTAATTTGCCTTTCTGGACAAAACTCCCAAAAGGTTTCACAAGTCAAACAGGAGCAGCCTTTCTTGGGTTCTGGTTTATTGACATAAAAGTCAAAATAATTAAAACTGTCCGCAAAGTCCCAAAATAATTAAAGTAGCCACACTAAGGCTCCTCTTAACTCGAGTCTTCCACTGATCCTTGTCTGCCTTGTCCAACTCGCTCTGGCTCTGAGGGTATATCTATACAGCAGTTAAACGTCCATGGCTGGCCCCAGTCATCTAACTCTGGCTCACAGGCCTTGGGCTGTGAGGCTGTAAAACTGCTGTGTAGACATTTGGGTTCAGGCTGGAGCCTGAGCTCTGGGACCCAATGAGGTGGTAGGATCCCAGAGCCTGGGCTCCAGCCCAAGACCGAGCATCTATACAGCTATCTTTAGGCTCAGAGCCTGAGCCCCAGCGAGCCCAAGCCAGCTGACCCTAAGCCAGCCACGACTGGGCCACAGGTCTTTTATTCTAGTCTAGCCATCAGCAGGCAAACCCTCTTTGCTGTTCCCCTGGTTTTTCAGTCACTGCAGGAGCCTTCTGCTCACTGCAGCTCTTTTGCCCTAACGACCACAGTATCCTCTCCATGTTTCCTGTTCCCCTCTCTTTCCAGAAACCAGTCGCCCTTTGTCAGGCCCAATAGGGAGGCTGGTAATGAGACTCAAGTGGCCTGCCAATTCCATCAAAAATCCCAGTCCACCAAGTAACAGCCCACTTGAAAATTTAACCATAGAAGTCAGGGGCTTGACACTCCTGTGCATTACTCAGGTGTTGTGCAGGTGTAATTCTCACATTTAAATAATTTGACCCTTAAAACTAGACTGGGTAAATTCTAGGGAACAAGTTGTAAGGAAAAATCCCTGCACTGCATGGTTGGATTAGATTAATCTAATAGGTCTTGTTAGCTCTAATCCCTTGGTCAAGTTAGATACCTTTTCTCAAAAAAAAAAGAAAAGACATTTATTTTTATTTTACATGTAATCTACAATATATGAAATACAATTGGTCAAAACATCCGTTAAAAAAACCCATTTTAAAATTAAAATACATTAGTAGTTTTTTTTAGTATAAAAATAATATCCAACCTCTTTCTGAGCTCCGAGCACATAAAATGTCTTCCCTTCAAATTTCAATTTACAGACATCAGCCCTAAGAAGAAAAAATCTTTGAAGTAAAGGAAAAAATTGCAGTGAACAAAAGTGATGTGCATTTTCATGCAAATTTAACTGATTCACAAATGTAGAACAGGCTGCCATAGAAAACGCTATTATCTCATCAACAGTTCACTCCTGGTAAATAGTGTAAAACCCATCATTCTAGAGCAAATAATATACTTATTTTCTTCAGAGTAGAGAATATAAACTTGGGGTGTTATGCTTTCCACATTGCCATGAGCCTTTAGAAAGTTCATTTAGACCAGGGAGAAAGAGTAGGAAGCTGCTGAGAAGTAGAGATAATATATTTATATTTATACTTAAGAATTTTTTTCATTTTTAAAATCTTGGCACTCATTTGGTACTTAAAATGATGAACAAGTAACACCTTTAGGAGCCAGATGCTGTGTAGAATGATCTGGAGTTTTCCCACACAGAATCCTGCAAATGCATCTCATTTCTCACCAGCAATATCCCATCTATTTACATATCTGCTTATTTATGCATTGAGTTCACTCATCATTGTATCGGAACACTTACAAATAGTGCATGATATGCCAAATTGCATGGGGTTTTATGATGCTTAGTATCTCTAATAATGGGTACAATGAGATCAAACATATATTTTACTCTGTGTCCTAATCAAGATTTAAACCACTAAAAGAGGACATATACAGTAGTGCAAGGGTGGGTAAACTTTTTGGACCAAGGGCCACATCTGGGTTCAAAATTGTGTGGAGGGCTGGGTAGGGAAGGCTGTGCCTCCCCAAACATTCTGGCCCCTCCCCCTATCTGACTCACACCTAATTCCCACCTGCTGACTGCCCTCCTCAGTCTTCACTAATGTTGTCCTAGCTTCAGATGTGCCCTATAACAGTGAAATCCTTGAGATATGAAGCAAGTTGCCCTAAGAAAGAAAAAAAACAGGGACCAAATCTACTTATATTTACAAATCTGCAAGGGAATGATCATTTATAAACATATAAAATCTCACCTAAAGTACTTTTTAAAAAAAATCTTATTTTTTCTTTTCGTATTTGAATGAGGAATTGACAGCATGTTCAAGATTTTTGAGCATTTCTGTCAATTAGTTTGACTTGTCCAAGTTTGTCATGTAGACAATTTCCAGTAAGAAGTAGAATGAGACCAATTTCTTTTTCATGTGTGATCTAAAAATCCTTGAAAAGTAAAATGTTAAAGGGAAAAGAAGTGAATATTCAATATTCTATATGTAGCTTCCTTAAAGGAATTAGGGGGAAAACCATAATTAAAAGAATCTTAAATAATAATCTAACTACAGTTGATATGCTTACCATTTTAACAAATGAATTCTTTTATTTCCTTGAAAAACTACAAAGCCCGTTGCTGTGAATCCTAAAAAAGTAGTGGTCCCGGTTGAATCCTTAAAATAAGAGAGAAAATAACACAAATTAAAGCTGTTTGTTTGATTTCTCCCCCTTCCCCTCCCCCACGCCCAATATATAGAACATTCATAGTTGATGGTATTTGGTTGGTGTTGATTCTTAGTCCATTGCAGTCACAGATACGGTATCTGTGTTTTTCTTAGGACTAAGCCTTCTCGGTCAACTAAATTTTTCTCAACATCTAAGTTCAATCCTCAGCAATAAAATGCCTTGTTTCTTACTTACTGGATAAAATTGTTTTATGCTTTTTTTCTTCTTCACATGCAGATTTTGGCATAATGGTAGCACTTAAAGGCTTATTCTTTTCTATGAATACATACACAAATAGTCCCACTTGATATCAAAATGCTCACCAGTATCAGTAAGGGATTCACAGTTTTGCCCAGATGTGATATTCCCATCTTATGTCCTTAAGCCTTGAAATTCATAGGAACAAGCTCTCTCATGTGATTCCAATACTTCACAATATCATCTGTGCTGGAAATATTGTCACAAGACAGCCTTTCTTGCTGTATTTAGATATTTCCAATTTTGGTGGAAATCAGAAGTGCAAAGATAAGTGGTGTTTTCTTTTAAATCAGTAAACCAAACTTTTTTAAATTCCACAAGAAAACTTTGGATTCCATTTTTTTTTTAAGCAAAAGTTTAGGTCAGTTCATGTTTTACATTAATCAGCCTATTTCCAAACTCTCATTTGCCAAGCTTATTCTGCTTCACTATTTTATGAGCTTTATTTCAAATCATTATGCAGTCGAAGAATATTAGGTGTTTTTTAAGCTTCCTGTGGAAGGTAAAAGCAAAAACACAGAAGGACGCAGTTTCAAATGTAAGTACCCTACTCTGATTACTATTTAAAAAGTCTATAATAACCATACTTGGCATCTGAAATAATGCAGTATGGTTCTCATCCAAAGCTCACTGGAGTAAAGGGAAGTCTTTTCATTGACTTCAGTGGGCTTTGGATCAGCTCCCATATCTAATTTAAAATAGAAATACAGTAAAACCTCCATTTAACGGACTAATTCGGGTGAGGGGGTGTCCGTTAAATCAAAAAGTCCGTTATTTAATAAAAAAAAAAGAGCTGTCAGAGCAGCAGCCCGCCCGCTACAGGGTCGGGGCAACAGCTCCGCAGCGCGCCCGCTGCCAGGATCCGGGCGGCAGCCGTCAGCCAGCCCACCCGCTGCCTGGACCCGGGCGGCAGCCGGGAGCCGGCAGCCAGCCCGCCAGAAATGGATTTCGGATGCATCAGACTTGCTCAGAAATTTTGTCCGTTGCATCCGAAGTCCGTTAAATCAAGGTCCATTAAATCGAGGGTTTACTGTACCTGCAATAATGCAGATATAGCTTTGGATAAGAGTTTGCTGTTTAATGGTGAGCATTGTAAACTGCTACATGTGTGTGCAGGATCTATAGGTCACTTATTAGTTTGCCCCATAAAACCATGTTGGAATGCAGTATTGTTAAAATATAACAATGCTAATTAACAATTAGATCATCATAAAGACAGGCAACCTTAAAAGCAAATTACAAAGATAAAGCATCATTCAAAAATAGAGGGGTATAGTGGCTTCATTTGTACACACAAGAAAACTAGTGGTTATTACCAAAGACACCTTTGTAAAAGAAATACAGAATAGTAAAGTAGTGGATTGTGAAGTTGAATACATTAGTACATGTACAATTCACCCTTTTGTATATGCAATTCCTTTTTGTGTTATGGTCTGTATATTTTGCTGCTGCAACTGAAACACTTGTGTTTGAAATGTCAGCCTAGAAGTCCCAGCAATTGGTTGTGGCTTCTGTATAACAGTAACACATGGTTACTGAAAATGTGAAGCATTTCCCATCTAGAGAGTTTAACTCTAATATACTGTTTCTCAGGAATTACATGCACTATATACAAGACTGAAACTTAGTAAACCCTCCATAAGATGGCAATAAGGAAGAGTTTTGAATGGCAAAGAAATGATCAGTTATCAAAACTTTCCCACAGTACACTTAGCAAAATATACTCTACCTAGTATGTTTACTTAGGCTATCGTTTTCTGTTGACTAGAAACAGTTATGAGCAATAACTGTTGTAAGAGGACAGCACAGCACTACAAGTTGTTCACACAGTTGGGATGGAATTACAATACTTGTGACCTGCCATGACCCCCCCAAAAAAGTCTCCTCATACTGACACAGCATGCTAGTGTGTCATACTGTGAAATACTGCCTATGCAAGGCAGTATTTCTGGGACCGACACATAGGTGTTTGTCAATCAACATTTGACAAAGCTGCAATCTCTCTCACTTTCTGAGGATCTTTTAGAAATGTTTTAGTACACATAGCAGGATAAAAATGACTAATTGATTGAATTGAATGGTTTTATTTACTTGTAAGATAATTTATTTTAAAAACCCTCAACTATTACCTTGCAAGGATGGGGATCAACACCATAGGTTTCCAAAGAATGTGCTTTCAGTAGTAAATTAAATTCAGCAACAGCTGGGCTCTGTCCTCTGAAATTACACAAGACAAATGTAGCAGTTTAACAAAACACAAGAAAAAGTATATTTCGGCTCAATTCAGTAGACCACAGTCATCAAAACCAGGCAAAGAAAGAAGAGACCTACTCACACGTACACAATGTCATCAATATAGAGGGAACTAGGATATCTTTCATGTGATTTCTGCTGATGCTCTGCCCGAATGCCTAATCTGTTCAGATTAAGTTTTGATGCTTTTTGCATACTGCCAGGACTCATGATCTGTGCAGTTAATCAGGGATATCAAGTATCCATCAAATATTTGTTATCTTCTCGTGTACGCACAAGTCGAGTCTTACTATGAAATAAACCTCAGCATCTGTTTTTTCCACACACAACCTCCCAAACTAATTTTAAAGGATTGTCCACATTAAGATACATTCCTTCCAGCTCAGGGTATTGACAAGGCAATCATATTACATAGAGTACTGAGACACATGCCTAATTATAGCAGAGCCTGCTACCACCACCATAGATTAAAATCTGTCAACATTTCCATTATATGCCCTTATTTTTAGCAGGTGGTCCAAAATCAAATACAAATATTCACTAAAACTTAAAACATGGAATGCAAAGTCTCAACCCTGAAGCAAGTGTTTCTGGTTTTAACTCCTTCATTGCCAGCTTCCATTATAAACCATTGCAAGATTATTTATTTTAAGATGCTGTGGAATGCCAATATTTTTTAACCAATGTATTGGTGATTTGAGAGACAAAGCTCTTTGTGGTATATTAATATCCAGTTTGCTTTGACCACAGCTGCACATTGAAGCAAGGACTTCATTGAGCTGCCCAGATCCCTTTCCTGAAGTGATAAACAACCAGTTTAGTACCCTGTAAGGTGTCAGAGTAGTTCAACTGTTTTCCTCCAATGTGCATAATTTTGCATTTACAAAACATTGAACTACATCTGCCATTGCGCTGCCTGCTGTGTTATCTCTGGCATTCCTCAGTCTCCCTGGGGGGGTGACTAACCTAAATACCTTTGTCATCTGTAAATTTGGCTGTGTCACAGCTCACCCCTCTTTTGAAATCATTAGTAAATATACTAATCAACATCAGACCTAGTACACAATCTTGCAGCACCCCACTGTTATTCTCTTGCTATATTGAAAATTCACATTCACATTCATTTAACCTTTATCTTCTGTCTCTTTGCAAGTTTTTTATTGAGGAAAATCTAAGTAAGTTATGTTGATGGTTCTCTTCTAAAAGGCCATAGGTGAGAGATCCAGGATCAGGGCCCAAGTCTGAGTCCCAGTCCAGCGCTTTCTATCTCCTGAAGAACCTTGCCACACTTACTAACTCACTATTTGCTCTGGCATGTCTGTTCCTTATCATCTACATCAGAGCAATGTAAAACTCAAAAGAGAATGAGAAGAGACGAGCTAGTCAAAACATTTTCATTGAATTTCTTCCTAATAAAAAACACATTTTGGAAAGAAATGAAAAATTTCGCAAATAATTTTGGTTTCCTTCAAAACTGATTATTATCATTAAACTAAAAAAATCATTTTCTTTCAAATCAAAATTTTCTTTTCACATCATGGAGGCACATAACATGTTTGATGACCTCTATGCCATCCAACCAACAACGTGAGAATGAACCAAACCTAACCTTCATCTAAGTGGCCCTTTTCATGGTAAGGAGATCATTTCTTTTTTCTTTGCCCAAATAGCAAGCCCTAGTAAACCTACTTCCTAGGACGCAGTTCTCAGTGTGAAGGGGAAGGAAAAGCTGGCCACTTCCCCTTTATTGTCAAATCCTAACATCAGGGAGAGCTGCAAATTAATCACTGTCTTAACATTAGATTCTACTTTTGATCAGTGTCAGGAGCCTTAATTTTCTGCTTACGATGGCCTCACACAGAGGCAAAATCCTTTCATCTGGGGTAAATCCTCCAATTAATGCCCTTAACCTTCAAATGAGGGGATATAACCAAGTATCTCTGTGGCATATATTTCACTTCAATCAGGAAAGCTGGGTATGCTTTCCTGACTGAAATTATTGTATTTCCAGTAGGCCACACATGTGCAGAGATATATAATTTATTCAGCATTAAAGAGACTCCTAAATATATTACATCTTCAGAAATTTTACATGCTCAATTTCCAGGTGAGAAAGCCCAGAACAGTGCACTCAGGAAAATGGACTGAGATTTTTTTGTGCAGAAAAGCCTGGCAGCCTACAGTTCAAAATGATAAAATGCATTTCTGATTCAGGGCTCTACAACTGGGGTACGCTATGTATTAATGACTCATCCTGTGTGCACTCTGCAACTATCCCATAGGAATCTATCAATTTCAAAGCTCCAGCTAAAACTTTGAAGAAGAGAGACTCCAACTGAAGAACTGAGCAGCTCACAACGTGTTCCACTATTTCCTTTTAAGCTAATGAGAGATGTACATTAGAGGATGTACAGACTCTCACTATTTACTTCAACATGCACCTCTGGCTCTGATGCTCTTTGAAGGCCAGGGAGTTATGTAGCTCAATGGGATGTGGAGTAAAGGCTATGTCACTGACACTAATTGCTTCTCCCCCCCCCCCCCCACACACACACACACTAATTCACTTCTAAAATACTTTTTTCCTTCCTTCCCTATCATCTGGGCCTGACAAGAAGCAGAGCACATCCTTGGCTGCAGTCAGAGAGTTGAGGGTGCACCTCAGAGGATTATTGGTCTCATTTCTTTAAACAGTTTATGTTTATAAACAGTATAAGTTTGTTTTTAGGGAACCATGGAATAGTAAATCAAAAAAATGTTAAGAATCAGAGAAGTAGCCATGTTAGTCTGGAATAGCAGAAGTGACAAAGAGCCCTGTGGCACCTTAAAGACTAACTAAAGTATTGAAGCATACGCTTTCGTGAGCTAATACCCACTTCGCTGGATGCAAAAAAAAATTGGTCAGATTTATTTCCTGCCTCTGGCCTGCTGGTCAAGTCACTTCCACTCTCTGTACTTCAGTTTCCCCATCTGTGAAATGGGGATAATGACACTTATTTCTAAAACGCTTGGCGTTCTACCAGTGCAAAGCATTATTTAAGAGGTATTATTATTCATGGTTTTGTAATCACTTCTGCATCACTTGGAGCCACCTGCTGCTGAACACTTATATATTGTCAAGAATCAGAGAGGTAGCCGTGTTAGTCCACAAAAGCTTATGCTTCAAAACTTTATAGTTAGTCTTTAAGGTGCCACAGGACTCCTTGTTACCTCACTTATATATTGCATTCCTTCCAGGAGTCATTGCTCAATATTTTAGATCTAAACTGTGGACAGGTTAAAAGCAATTCATAGCCTTACAAAAGCATGCATGCAATGATCTAATATTCAGAAGTGCTAAGCATCCTCAGTTTCCACTGAAGTCAATGTAAGCTGCAAGCCCTCTACTCATCTAAGGTTATATGGGTTTAAATAACATGGAACAAAGTCCCTTTTGAGATTCCCTTTCACTCAGGTTTGTTGATGCTGATCATCCTGTGTTATAAATCTCAGCAAGATAGATTACATTTACTTTCTCTGAAGGCCATCCATCTCTGAAATGTTCTCTACCTCATTATATGCTACATTACATGTGGCATCTTTTAGCAGAACTCATGACATTTAAGTTTTCTTTTAAGTCTATGTGGATTTGCCTGTCTTTTATAAAGGATTATCTGGGTGATTTATTTCTTACATGTCAGGGGCAGCTACCAGATTGTGTGGGGTTGCTGGTTTTTAAATATTTTTTATCCATGCTAGTTGAGAATTCTACAAAGTCATGTGTTTGATATACTGAAAACTTTACATAGTTTTTAGTTTTCCCTTATTCAGACAAACTTCCTATATGCTCAAGAACAGTTTTGATTGCAGGCTACATTAATACTTGGGTAAAGACTTCAGGACTCGGCATTAGGATTTTAGTTTTTGGTGGCGAGACTAAGGAGGATTAAGCACCTAAAACTCTACAGGAATGAGGCACCATTTAAATACAAATATAAAGATTACTAACAGTGCCTTTTTTACTTCTTGGCTAAACTCAGTTAGTATACAGTTTTTGACTGCATTGCTTTATAGTAGTTACGATGAAATTACCACACAGATAACTTTATACAGAAGTGCAGAATGACAAATCTTCTAAACTACTTTCCAACCCTGTTCTGTAGTTTGTTATTGAGTATTAAATTAAAAATAGCAAGGCAAAACTTTGCAAATTATCTAAGCAATGGCATTGCTGCTCTTGGAATTCCCATGGCAACTGGGATCACAACAGAGCAAAAGCTTTAAATTATTCTGTATGTGAAAAAGAAGAAACACTACCGACTAGTTAACAACAACCCAATTGCTGAAATCCTAGTGGAAAATTTGAACGTCAGGAAAAAACAAAATACAAATATCAAGTCCATCCAGATATCAGAATCCTTTGTGTTCTTTATATAAAGTTCCCATTCATGATTATAAAATTTCAAAGATCATTCATTTAAAACAAACAAATATTTAGTGTTTATGATTTAATACTGCAACAGTAATAACACAATTTTAGTTCCTTATATCAGGTGATTTCAAAGCACTTAACGAAGAGAGATTCCTGAAGTCACACAATATCTCAAACAACCCTGTTTAGCAAACCACCTTTTAGATATTTGTATCTCAACATAATGACATTCCATCATAATGTAATGCAGTGATGCATTACAACTTTGTGCTCCAGGAGCTTATTTTAGGAAACGGACTGCAGTGTGGGCCCTAGAAAACCTACTTCCTAGGATGCAGTTCTCAGTGTGAAGGGGAAGGAAAAGCTGGCCACTTCCCCTTTACTGGATAATCCCCTCCCTCCCCCCCCCCCCCCAAAAAAAAACTGCCCTTGAGAAACCCTTAACTGAAATGCAGAGGGGCATCTGAATTCATTCAGCTTTGTGGCAAACTGCAGAACCCAATCCCAAAAGTCTGTACCAGCTAGAGGATGATAAACATGGAGAAGACAACAAATGCATTCTATATGCATGGTTCCAACTATCTTTTCTAGAAGAGAACTTTGCTGGGAAAGCAGCAGTCTCTGCGCAGCTCTAACAAATGGCACAGCATAAGATGACCATATTTTTCCACTTTAGCACGTTATTCCTACTACTGAACAACATGTGCTCTGACTCACAAGGGATTCCTAATAAAATCATGCAAACCAATCTACATTTTTTTCCTTGTTATTCACAATATTCACTGTGTTTTTCTTTTAAACACAGAGGATTTCTCCAGAAGTTCCACTGCTGCTCTAGTCACAATTTCTAAGACATAACGTTAGTTAGTTTCATATGGAGATTGCTCCTTAACGCAATGCCTCCAAAAATTCTCTCCAGGCTTGCTGTGTAACTGTTAGTTCTGGTCTGATCCACTCTCTCCATTACTCACACACAATTACAGATTGAACTTGTTTTTAAAATGTCTTTGAAATGTTTTTTCCTGTGAAAAATGGCTTGTTTTCTCCTCATGGAAGTTTCCATTTTTTCTGAATATTTTTGGGGGGAAGTTTACATCAAAAAGCCAAACTCAAAACTTTGCTTTCATTTTTTTGGCAACCAAAACCTGCAAAATTTCAACCTTTCAGGATTTTTTTTTCAATAAAACTTATTTTTTTGCCAAAATGAGTGAAAATGTTCAGCTTTTGTTGCTGAAAAATATTCCATTTTCTGGCTGTCAAAAAATATTGCAGAAAAAAATAATATGGTGACAATGTATATATTCATTTTTGTCAAAATATTTTATGGAGGAAAAACATTTTCTGACCAACTCTAGTTACACAGCTTACAAAGCTTGAAAGGGTATAGATATTTTTTGCTGGACTGGGTCCTTATTCTGCTTAGTCTCTAAGACTGCTTAGACTCTGCAATGTATCTTCTCTGATTAACCTACATTGGCTCCTTAGCTGTAGAGAAGGCATTCAAAGAAGACAGACTAAAGAAGTAATGTTACTGGACAAATGACTGCCTCCTTTAAAAGTGGATTGAGATTTGTGCCGTCTGCAAAAGGGATCTGCTCACAACCTCTTGACAGGAAATTCTCTCATTTCAAATAGACTCATTTGCCTATGTACCAAGACCAACGCAGCTACCACAACACTGCAAACAATCTGCCTATGTCAATCAAGACTGTAATGGAAGCCCACTAATTCAGATTGGTGGTGATGTGTTTTTTTAAAACATTCCATAGATTTACAATAGCCACTTAAATATATGCTGAAGATATTGAGGGTTTTACTGACCTCTGAAAAGTGCAAAGTGAATTGTGGTTGATGCTTGTTTCCCCATATGCAGTTTATACTAGAATGGGCATGCTGAATACAATGATCCTAAGAATGTAAATTCATTCTCTATCAGACATTTCTGATACCTGTCTGGTATTACTATGGCAACACAGACTGGGCAGTAGCTATACAGCTTGGATACCTCTAATGCCAGCAATAGAAAGAATTTTCAGTGTTAAAGGGAAAGATCTTTACACTGATAAACTTGTTTTCATCCCCAATGATACAAACACGCTTTACAACCAAAATGATACACAAACTAAATACAAAGAAATATCACTTCATTCACCACTGAAATGCAGCCATCTCTAAATATGAGCCACTTGTTTCAACAGCTTTCAGATTTAATTCAATGTCCCCAAGTGCCTCGATGTATTTCTTCTCAAAAGAAAGATACCCCACAATCATCACTGATTTCTTCTATTTGACCTCAACCAGATTGAAAAAAAGTCTTTTTAACTGTAATAAATCTTAAAGGTACAATTGTGCATATATCAATCTAGATGGAGGTGCAATATATTCAAAAGTTTATTATAATAGTTATTACCTAATTCCCCTAAACAATAACCAGAAAGTAAAACCAATTACTCCTCTCTCCACCCATCACCCCCCAGGCGGGGTATGGGCCACCAACCACAGAGCACTCCATTTCTGTTGTTGGCATTTCAGTAGCAAGTTGGTTCCCTATGGGGTGGAGTTGCTAGCCCCACGCCCATGTTAAGCCTACAGCACCTGGTATTCCTAGGAGGTCTCCCATCCAAGTACTAGCCAGGCCCAAGCCTGCTTAGCTTCCAAGATCAGACGAGATCAGGCGTGTTCAGGGTGGATTAGCCATATACCAATTACTTGCTTTTCTATAAAATGAAATGGCCTATGCCATCTACATCCTCAAAATCTGAAAGGTAAGGTATAGAAGCTAGTAGAGTAGTTGAGAACTGAATTAAATTCACAGCCTTTTCAAGGATTTGCATCCGATGTCTTTAAAGGAGATTCCATCTTCTTCTCTACCAAATGTAGCTCTGACTTTGGCTGGGAGATTAAGTTATTGAAGAGAAAACTGGAGAAAAGCCAATGTTCTTCAACGAGCATTGAATTGGGTCTCTAGAGAGGTATACGTTTCCTTAAGAATATCAGTTCCCATCAGAACAGTCTCTCAAAGACCATTAAGATATAATTGGAGCATTTGAAAAAAAGAATGCTTCTTAGCAGTCTCATTACCAATTCTCTTGTCTCTAAAACATACAATGGCACAATTATGTTAATTATTTGATCTCTATAATTATTTGAACCTTATAAGTCATCAGGCAGTTATTGATCAGTGTTAAAGAAAAAGCCTCAAAACATTTGTGCAAAAACTTACATTCAGTACAGACAGTTATTTAAAAGATGCTTTAGTAAAATGCTTTTGAGTTTTCTACTAAAGTATCATTTGAAAAGAATGTCTTTGCTTGAGACTGCATTTACTAATGGGAATGGATCATTTCCAGCCTTTCCACTTGCTGCCTCAAAAATGTTTGCTGTCATGTTCAGGTGCATTATCTTCCTGCAAAACCCTCCTTAAAACTCTCCTCTGCCATAATGCCTAGAAAAACGTAATAGTTAACATGATACTTCTGCTATCATGCTGACCAATATGGTCTCATTGTTTCCTTGTACTTCTCCATCTGTATCCATCTGTTGTCTTTTGTCTTACACTTAGACTGTAAGCTTTTGGGGGCAGGAGTGGTCATTTTGTTCTATGTTTATATAGCACTATGGTTCATGAGTAGATGCTATGGTAATATAAATACATAATAATAACAAATAACAACAATGTGTTTGTTTTTCAGTGTGAGAAAGACAATAACAGAGATTAATAATCAACACCTGGTGTAACAGAGAGCCTTCCTTTTCAGTTGTTGACATTCATGCTAGTGTACTTTCTAGTCAAACTAGCAAAAAATATTCCAGACCAATACAGTCTTGAAAAGGAAATTTGAGTATCACAACTTTTTTAGTCTAACAGCAACCCAGAATCTACCCCACCCCTTCCCCGAGGCCCCACCTCTTCCCCGAGCCCTGCCTCACTCACTCCATCCCCTCCTCTCTTTTGCTCACTCTCCTCCATCCTCACTCACTTTCACCAGGCTAGGGCAGGTGCTTAGGAAGGGGTGTGGGCTCTGGGCTTGGAATAAGGGGTTCACAGTGTGGGAGGGGGCTCTGGGCTGAGCCTGGGAAAGGAGGTTAGGGTGCAGGATGGGGTGAGGGGTGCAAGCTCTAGCGCTATTCAGGGCAGCACTTAAACATGTACTCAAAGTTAAGCATTTCCTTACATTCTGTACTGAACAGGGGGGTGGACTTAAGCACATTGAAGTGCTTTTCTGAACGGAAAGTCTATATGCATTTATTGGCACTGCTCCTCCTGCCATATTCCCTTGCTATGCAGCCAGCCCTACAAATTGTCCTTTTGCTTTACTGGTTTATCAGTCATAAGTTGATACTAAGGGCATAGACCTCAACTTCCAATTGTCAATTTGTATATTTCTACTACTGGCAGGTGTGTGTATCTCTATGGTGCTATAGTAAATAATAAACAGCTGGAGCTGAGCTCTGGTAAAGTTTCATTGCAGTGATTCCTAAAGGTATAGCAATTTTAATTACAAAAAGCTATGTTAAAGCTGGGTTTTGTTGCACCAAAATAGGCAATAATTTCTTAACTGAGTTTCTCTCTGCAACCTTAAATCTACCCATTATGTGATTAAAAGGCCCTACTGAAATACTGTTACTAGTATAAAAATATTATTCATGTTTTCACTTATCAATCATCATTGTAAAGAGCACTGTAATGTGAAAACAAGCTCTGGAGAAGAAGGAAGAAATCCCAACGGCTTTGAAACAAAAAGCAAGGTAGGTGGGAGGATCTTTTAAAAACTAAGTGCGACTGCCAGCCTGACATTAATGGTAGGTGCTCCAGTTTTAAGAGGGACAGAAAGATGTTTTTTCTGTGCAAAATGTTCACCTCTTCAGATTCTTTTTCAAGCAGCAGCAAATTATACTCAGGAACATGTCCCCAGACTCACCAAGCCAGGTTGATACAAGTCCAGGAGGACCAGAAATCACATTTATCAGTATCTCTGCTCCCCATCACTCTGCCAGTCACGACAAAATTTAAAATTAGAGCTCAATCCTCCAAGAAACTGAGCACCCTCAATTCTCATATACATCAGCAGGAGTTGAGGATACCAAATACCTTGCATGAGTGCTCAGAATCCTACAGGATCAAACCCTAAGTGAGAGTCCTGAGTCCTTTAAGTCACAAGACTCCTAAGGGTCATTTCTGTTTGCTTCTCCTCAGCCATGTAAAGTGCATGCTCAGAAATATGACAGGGCTCCATATTCAAGTCAGACAGATGGAGATCAAACAGCTTTGATTTATTTGAAGAACCATTCACCACCTCCTGCTAATGCCTAATGCATCTTAAATCTTCCAACATTTACTTTGCTTCTAGTATCCAGTTACAAAAACTGCTCTCTCTCATAGGTATGCTGCGTTTCTAAAGAGCCTTTATTTGTAATGACATGAAAACCAGAATATCTGTTATGAGGACAGGACTTCATTTAGCCCCTGGTAAGGTTTGATTAGATTGTTACAGTGCCCCTTCCCCTCCATTACTGAGGTGGACAGCCATTAATTAAAATTCACAAGACAATTATCGCAGCTCTATAAAGCTGTCATGTGTCTCTGCCTGTCACAATCTCTGTATCAGATTCAATTTGTTCAGTCAGGTTCAAAGAATGGTCACATGAAGTTCACAATTTGATAAAAACCGAACAATGTTTTCACTACCACATAAAGAGAGACCGAAGCAGCACATCGTACATCTGTTGTGATTAATTAGAACAAGCCCTCTCATTGAGTCACCAAGTCATTTGTAGCTGTCACTGTGACCTATCAGCTACTTCCCAGGCATTTCCTTCACTGTTTTCATATTACCATCAGGAGACAAATACTTCCGTCATGCACTGGGATAGAAGAAAAGATGTGCCCAGTTAATGGGCCATGAGATTAATGAGATGAAATTTAGTGAGGAAGCAGATTATCCCAAGCTACAGGATGATGGAACAACATTCTGCAAAAGTGAGAAATCCTGATTTGTATTAACTCATTTAGAGCTGCACTGAAAATAACAGACGTTGAGATTAGTTCTCTCATTACAGTAATTAATTGCATTTCCTGAGTTACTGACAACAGATCTCCATTCAAAAGGTGTATTTTTCTCCTAGTGATAATGGACCATCTACATTTAACAGCCCTCTTAGAATTGGTATGCTAATGTACAATTTTTTTTCCCTTTCTGTGTACATAAATGCATTTTACTTCTGTTCCATTCTATGCATCCAACGAAGTGAGCTATAGCTCACGAAAGCTTATGCTGAAATAAACTAGTTAGTCCCTCAGGTGCTACAAGTATTCCTCGCTTCCTTATTGAAAATAAAGAGGCTTGTTCACTTTCACCAGTGGAAATCAAGAATGCTCCTCTGAAGTCAGTGGAACACCACAGGTTAAAAGCAGTAAGAACAGAATCAGGCTCAAAGGCCTGCCCTTTACATCAACAAATACATCACTCAAATGCCTTTGTTCAAACCTTGGTAACCTATTCTCAGAGTTTTCTTAAGCACTGACTGATTGACAAACTAGTGATTCACTGGTCATCTGCCTATTATTCTTATCGGAGGAAAAATCAGGAATCTGAATTTTATAGCACCTATCAAGTGACAGGCTAATAAAATACATCAACAATATATAAAACCTGGTAAGATTAATGCCTTTTCTGATTATTTATCATAGTATATAGGTTTTCATTCTGCCATTACTGAGAAGGTAATGACATCACAAAAATAGCACGTTGCACTTTCCCGATTACAATCAAGTTGCCACATATTCTCAATGTCCACTACGTGCAATAAAAGTAAGGGCTTGTTTTCTTCACCTTGGTCTCCATTTGTGCACATACACACTATTGTGCATTTATGTTTCCAGCACTGGAACTGAATGGATTAGGTTGGATCAGACAGACAAACATGCTAGGGTTGTGTTTCAAGAATTTGTGTGCAAACATGATGGAATCTATCACCTCTGTGTATAGGCATTAGTGCTGAGAAAATGCATGCACGTATTGCGTGTGCGCGCACACAAGATTATACATGGATAAATGGAAGCCACGCTGAGGTCCCAATGGAAGTCAAGGCCTAAAACAAATGTAAAACAATTTTCATAAACAAGTTTATAGAAGAATGTTTGAGTACAAGATGCATTGAATAAATAAATCCCCCTTCCCTCATTATTTTTCTGCAATCTGTTCTTGCACAAGAGTTTTGACCACATTATTTTCTCTTAACACACACACTTTGTCAATGAAAACAATTAAATTCCTGTGCCTTTGGGAATCTAAAAGACATTGTTTGGAAAAGAGGTTTTAAAATCAAAACAATATTTATTGCAAAATAGAGAATGTTTTTTACTTCTGTTTGGAAACTGTTTTAGTTTAAAAGTTTAACGTGGTTCTAGAATGCTTCCCTCGTGAGATATTATGTCACTTAAGGTATGGTCCTGGCAAAAGAGATACAAAACAAATATATAAGTTTTGGGAAGGGAAAAAAGGCTGGGAAACAAAATAAATAGTGACACAATTCCTTGCACTGAAATGTAACAGTTTTTTACTAGATGTTCTGGACATGCCAGCTATTGCTGTGACTGTCAGGGAGGCTGTATTCAAGGTGTAAAAAAAACCACTTGATACACTTTAACTGTTTATCACACAGGAAATATTTAAAGCTTTAACTATATAAAATCTGAAAACTTTAAGATTCAAAGGTGTTTGGGGTTTTGTTTTTTCCATTCCCCACTCCTTTATGGTAAAAGTGATACTTCTGCATAGAACGAGACCACCTATCTACCCAGCTAAATACAGTAACTATTTAATATACAAAATACGATACAAAAACAAGTAGAACTAGCTGAAGTCTTAATTCCTGAATCCTTAAATAACAATAATTCTCCCCCCATTGCAAAAAACAAAAAGTTACAGTAAAAATTACAGAAATAGCATGCAGATCACGTTCTGATCAGGTCACTACATTGTTTCTACAAACTGCAGTGAAAGGCAAAGTTTTTTTAAAGTTATGAAATTTCACTTGTACACTCCACTGTTACTGTCACATCAGCTTGAACAAATTCCTATTCGTTCCTGACAACCTCAAGCATATACAACGCACTGTGATTATAAACATTAATCAATCTATTTTTCTTTACTTTTTTCCATGTCAAATTCTTCTTCCACTTCTCCCACAACTGCTCCTTTCCTCTAAGCAGGTTGACAAGAGCTCAGTTGCCTTTATTGCTACTATCCATGTTATTCTTATATGCAATGTTGCTGTTGCTGTGTTGGTCTCAGGACATTAGAGAGACTAGCTGGGTGAGGTAATATATTTCATTGGACCAACTTTTGTTGGTGAGAGAGACGTGCTTTTAAGCTTACACAGAGTTGTTCTTCAGCTCCAAAATGTATCTCAACTACAGAAGTTGGTCCATAAACTATATTACCTCACCTACCTTGTGTCTGGTTATTCTTAGGCAGTCCTGAAGAGGGTATACTTGCACAAAGCAGTGCTTGTTCTCCATAGAAACAGGGTGCTTCATCACATTTAGTTCTACTAAACTAAGAAGTATTTTATTTTTTGTCTACTCTGGTCCCGTATTTAAGGATCAGAAAAGAGGAGGGAAAAGGGTCCTGAATCTAATCCCCCTCAGCTTTCCAAAAAAACGTTATTTGAATACATTTACACAGAAATCACCATCCTGGCTATTGCTCTGTGTTTGTATGTGCATGCATGTATTCATATCCATAAATCAGGGGGTCTCAAACTCAAATGACCATGAGGGCCGCATGAGGACTAATGCACTGGCCCGAGGGCCGCATCACTGACACACACCCTGCCCTCGCTGCCCCGGCTCCACCCCCACTCCACCCCTTCCAAGAGGTCCCACCCCTGCCCCACCTCCTCCTCTGAGCACGCAGCTCCCCATTCCCTCCTGGAAAGCGCTAGGCACCACCAACAGCTGTTTGGCAAACAAAGCAAGAGCAATCTAGGAAGTCCAGAGCTAGAAACACGCGCGGCCCAGCCAGGCAGCAGAGAAGCCTCCACTTCTGGCCCCTCCGTCCTGCAAACTGCTATGGGGGGTGGGGGGGGAACGCCAGGAAGCTTGGCGGGCCGCAGGGAAGGACTTCGCGGGCCGCATGTGGCCCCCGGGCCGCATGTTTGAGACCCCTGCCATAAATACAAAACACACACACACAATCATAGCATTAAAGCAAGTGAACAGTTCCAGCTAAAGATACAAACAAGATGAACTATGGGAAATTTAATAGACAATGCAAGTGATCAAGTATCATAAATCTCATTATAAAAAGCTCTACATGGCTACCAAGTTTTCATTTAAAAATCAGATTCACGTGAAAGACAACTCTAAATCAATAGCAGCAGCCCTCATAGTGTAAGCCAGGCCCACTTATCAGAGCCATACATTTCATGCTAACCACATACCATGGTAGCAGTTGGGAGCACAAGTCCGTTGTGATTTATAGTGGGGTTTGCATTCCTGTTAATATTTTTAAGCTACATTGCATTGTCAAATAATGTACCTTTGACAGCATGTATGTATAGAATGGGGGGGGGGAGAGAACCTGTATCTTTATGTATATTTAGGACCCTTCATTTTTGGTTTCTACTGAAAATCTCTGAAAAAATCCCATGTTTAAAAAAAAAAACAACCAGAATTTGGATGTTTCTAATTTCTACCAGATTTTGTACCTGCTTGAACTTCCCAGACCCGGTGCTGTAGCCACTCTCAGATTCCCCGCTGTCCTCCTCAGCATGCCTGTGCCGAGGAGGGTAAATGCTGGTTGTTGGCTGCTGCTGCAGTTGTCCAGTGAAGGAGCAAAACAGCCAGGGAGTCTGCTGAGACCACCAAATACTGCCGTGACAGGCTGCAGGGAGAGGAAGGCTGTACTCTGTAAGTACTGGCCCTCTCCTGGCCCCAGGTTTACCCCTGTATAGCACCTCTACCCACTGCCAATGTATCAATCACCACTTTGCTTCCAGTGGGTGCCCCCATGAGTTCCAGGAGCACAATCCCCACCACATGTGCTGCCACTATGAGTACTGGACATGCCCCGCCATCCCTGCTCCCCATCCCTTTCATAGCCACTGGGAGCAGCTGGGTCCAGAGATCTGTCACTGCCTGGAGAGGAAGCCCAGGGCACAGAATCCTTTCCTGCTGCCAGGATGGGAACAGTGAAGGGGGTGGAGCTGAGGAGACATATTGGAAAAACTGCTGCAAGCCTGCACCCTCAGGCGTTTATAATTCACACACTGAAGACCCTTATATCAAGTGTAACTGCACAAGTCACAACAGTGAACTGATCTAGTTTTAAATGCAGTTTTATTTTTGTCGTGGGAATTAGGGACACACACAATACACTTTTACCGTTCTCTATTTGTTGTTTTTGTTCTGTCCTCCTTTCCCCAATATTAAACCTGATATTCACCTAGAAAACTGCTAAATTAATTTTCTGCACTTATTTTCAGCCATTTTTAAAATTTTTGAAATAACTATCAACACATTCCTCAGAATTTAAAAATAATAACCAGAAACTAAAGGCTTATGCATATTGTATAGAAACTGACACACAATAATTTACAACTGCCTCTTTCACAAGCAGCACTCAAAATTACCTGAATTCATTTTGATGTATTTCAGCAATTTTCCTTTCCAGCTTCTGTGATTGTTTGGGGAAAATCTTGAAGTCATTAATGTAATTGTCTGGGTGTTCATCAGGATCATAATCACCGAGCTCAGCTGGACAGGTTAAAAAACAAAACAAAGTAGCAGAATGAATTAAACTGAAGAGTAAGTTAATGAAGGAAATCCAAGACCATGGATGCATGTGTCCTCCTGTACGTCAACCTCCATGTGTCATTCAGAAAGTTGCCAAATTAATAAGAGTTCAATAAACTATTTCCAAAGGAAACAAGCTTGTTGCATTCATAACTAAACTAAGGCTACAAAATATCTAGAGAGATTCATTCTAGTCTTTGAGGAATGTGCATTACTACTATAGGAGCACAAACTCCTCCCAATCCAAATGAATTTCAAAGAACAGTTTTCACTTTATTGATTATAAAGGGTCATTGATAACCATTATATGGTGATAACACTCACTGAAAAATATATAAAGTTAAAACAAACATCTTCATCACTCTGTTGACAAGCAATTTAATAAAACGGACCAAAACACTCTGAACTAGATCCTCCTATCACCTATTTCAGTGTAACAACACTGAAGTAAATAAGTTTAATCTTACCCTAGTATATAAGCACAAAAGCTGTGCTCACTAACATTAGTGAATTTGCACCAGTTTATGCCAACAGTAAATTTGCCAAGACTGAAGCTGTTGGGTGTTCAGCTCTTTAGAAAATCAGGCCACTTATTTAAGTGCCTAAATACGGATTTTGAAGCCTAGTATTGGGCACATATTTTTAGCCTTCCTGGCCTTTGCTATCAAGCTCTGGGCCTCATTCTGGCTTTGGATATATTGTACATGAGGGACAATGCTCCCTAATGCAGCAAAAGCTGCATGTGCGAATCCAGAAGCAGAATATACACCCTCTTTTTCCAAACATTTATACACTCCTGCTAATCATGTTAATAGGGTTGCCAACCCTCCCGGTTTGGCAGGGAGTCTCCCGGTATCGAGCTCTATCTCCTGGATGCTATTGAAGCCAAACTGGGAGATTTTAGGCCGCTAAACGTCCGGTGGCACAGCAGGGCTAAGACAGGCTCCCTACCTGCCCTGTCTCTGCACTGCTCCCAGAAGTGGTGACATGTCCAGCAGTGGTTCCTAGGAGGAGGTGCAGCCAGGGGGTCTCTGTGTGCTGCCCCCGCCCCGAGCACTGACTCTGCAGCTCCCATTTGCTGGGAACAGGGAACTGTGGCCAACGGGAGATGAGGGGGTAGTGCTTGCAGGCAGGGGCAGCACAAAGAGCCACCTAGGAGCCACTGCTGGACATTTCGCCACTTCCAGGAGCCACTGGAGGTAAGTGCCATCCAGTTGGAGCCTGCACCCGGAACCTCTTCCTGCACTCCAACCCCCTGCCTCCTCCCACACCCGAACTCCCTCCCAAAGGCCAAACCCTCTCCTGCACCCCAACTCCCTGACCTAGGCTCAGCCCAGAGCCCTGTCCTACACTCCAAACCCCTCAGCCCCACCGCCCTGCCCAGAGCCCGCACCCCATCCCACTGTCCCAGCCCAGTGAAAGTGAGTGAGGGTGGGGGAGAGTGAGTGACAGAGGGAGGAGGGCTAGAGTGAGCAGGCATGGGGCCTTGGAGAAGAGGCAGGGCAGGGCTGTGGCCTTGGAGAAGGTGTGGAGCGCGGGTGTTCGGATTTGTGCAATTACACAGTTGGCAACCCTATATGCTAATCACTTAGAAATTATTGTGAAGGACATTATTAAAAACCTTAAGCCAAATAATAAACAAAATTGTGAATAAATTGAGGTATTACTAGGAACAACATAAAGGATAAGAGAAAAAAATATCATTTCTAAAAATATTACAAAGATTTTAAAAAGACTACTTCAAAAGAAAAATCAACTGAGCTCTTTTTCCTCATACACTATTTCACCACTCATTTATGTGGGAAAAAATTGGCATTTACATCACAGTACTACCCCTCTTACTGTACAGGCCTATTCCCTACCCGGTGTTTGGTCACTTCTTGGCATATGCAATTGGCACTACGGCAAATGTAACTAGAGCAAATGTAATGATCAGAGTCCCCCAATCTGATGGCAGAATTTGGTGATGTACTTCCAACACAACTTTGCTGACAAATCACTACATCACAATGTATGCCTATTGTGGCAGGGTGCTGGCCAGGAGTGCCTGAGCCAGCCCTGCCGGCCCTTTAAGAGGGAGCAGAAGCCTGCAAACCTCCCTTGCAGAAAGGCTAATTAGCCACCTGGGCTGCAGGGCAATTAGCCTTGAGGAGTGGCACCTGGCAGCCTCCTCAGGGGGATAAAAGGCCTGCGAGAAGGCAAGCCCAGTGTGGTGGGGATGGTATAGAGTGAGGTGGTGGTTTGAGCTAGCCCACGAAAGCTCATGCTTCAAAACTTTATAGTTAGTCTTTAAGGTGCCACAGGATTTTGTTTCCTCTGCTATTCCAGACTAACACGGCTACCTCTCTGATACTATACACAAAATACTGTATAGTCTCATATAAAAACCTAACAGAATTTGTTTGTTTTTTTCTTTGTTGCTGGTTTCTTCACTTCTGAACCCTCTCCATTTTTGACGCACATGTTAAAGTTTAGAGAGAGGGTGGCACAAGGACAAATAGTTCACTATTTTTTTCCACCTTATTCTGAAATACACCTCTAAACCCTTTGCTGTTTACATTGAATACCACTCTTGAGGTGCTGAAATAATTCACAATGGTGTGTGGGTTGTACTTACCTTGGACAATACAGGCACCCAGGAAGGCAGCATCAGAAAAAGAGCACAGCAAACGACCATGGAAAATGTCCCTTTTTATTTGTAGATACAAAAGATATCTGCAATACAGTTTTTAAAAAGCACTTTAGAATAAGAGTGAGGTGGCCCCATTTGAGAACTTTTCATGTTGTATTTACTTTATCACTAAGACTACAATTGTGGTCAACTATTCTGGGTCTTTCCTTTGCTGCATGAAAGGCAGTGAAGAGGAATGGGAAGGAAGGCATGACCCGTAAAAAAACTAGAAGAGAGCTGCTGATTTCCCTCTGGAAAATATAATTGGGAAAACAAGAGTGACAGTACTTTACTGAGAGAAAGGCAAAGAGTACAACATAAGGTGCACCCTATTGTAAACGCAATGTGATAAATCTATGTTAGCTCAGACAAAGGGTGCTTGGGATTATACCATCCCCTTTCAGAATGTTCATCTGAGCAAACTCAAACTTCCGAAAACCAGGAAATACAATGTAAAAGTTGTCCATGCCACCTTAACTCTGCCATTTTTCAGCAATGCCCCAATATGCACAGTTTATTAAAAATACCTTTATTTTGGCAACCCCACAGTTTCTGAAATATACATGCTCTTTATCTCCTTTTACAAGCCATTCACTTTCACCCACAGGATTCTAACTAACACTATTTAAAGGACAAAACGAGGGGAGGGAGATTACCCATACCATGTTCACCAGAACATCTGGTAGGACACCGCCTCTTAAGTCATCAGTTAGACTCTGCGAAGTGGGCAAAACATGATGTCAATGCAGGCCACCCAAAATCAGACTGTAGTCAACAATCCCTATGCCCTCATTTACTCCTTGCTCTGCCGCAAATTACTGCAACCTCATGATCCAGGAATCACCCAGTATCCACACATTGGCAACCCTGGCAGCACACACATTTATTTTCCATCAGTGGTCAAGCTACTGTGCTGGCAATTCCAAATCTCCAAACTATGCATCTTGGGAAAGACCACATTAATCTGCCCCGCGATCAGGAAGTAGCCACTTGGGTCCACTCCCTCGACTAGTAAAATACAGATTTTCCCAAACCATGAATCTAAGTAAGGTTTGTCTATCACCCATCCTCATGTCTCACCCCCTCCACAGCCAGAGCTCCTCTCACTGTTCCTGTCCACACCCCCACCTCTCCTCACCATCTGATACAACATCTTATCTCCACCCAATATAACAAAAATTTTCGTTAGACCACCTGCTGACTATTCTGCTGTGTTCATAGTAAAGCTCCCCCAAAAATAAATATATTATAAGAGACATCACTTGTAGCAAGCAACATGAATTATTAGATCTTCATTGCACAGGGTTACAAAAGTTCCAACTAGAAATATCAGTGATGGGGTATCCACTAGTGAAAATGGTGTTGGCACATTCCCTCAAACTACCAAGTAACAAAAAGCAGCTGCCTAAAAAAACCTCTGTTTTTAATTGGTGCACCCAATTACAATCCTTCCACACTACACATCTACGCAAGTGAACATGTTCTTAAATACTCATCTCAGTTTTGATCCCGAGAGATTTAGTGAGTTCCCAGCACTACCTTGGATAACGCTTGACAGATTGAAACCATTTTGACCCACGTCACATCAGTAGCTTGATCTCTGCACAAAAAATCCCCACCTAGAAACTTTTTGAAAAATGACTTTTTTTTTCCAGGGCTTATATCTCCACAACACTTACCTCAAACGATTCAAAGTTTGGCTTACTAACCTTTTTCTTCAACCTCCTGAGGCACACCAAATTTCAAAGGAACCTAAGCATCTAGATTTTAGAGGACTTGGAAAAGTTGACTGTGACGGGTTACACTACCCTCCTGGGATGCCACCTGATGTATTGGGATTTCACTGAGCCTGCCTACTCCATTAGCCTAGGCTCTCTCCCCGTGTTGCTGAATTATGCTCCCCAGCACACACACACACACACACACACACACACACACAGAGGAACGCAGCAGCCGCAAATTCAAACAGAATCTGCAAACAGATCTCTCTGAGAAGAGTCAGCTAGAAAATCACCCAGCACTCAAGTACAGCTCCCCAATGGAAAGTACACCCAAAACAATACTGTTTTGCACTGTAGGGAAATCTATACAATGTAAGCTCAAAAATCCTCCCTCAATGTGGAGGAAGATACACACAACTTCTTGCTCCCCCATCCCCAGTCAATAAGTGCACAAACTGGGTTTAATAATAATAAAAAATTAATTAACTATAGAAGGCAGATTTTAAGTGATTATAAGGGATAATAAACAGAACAAAACAGCTTATACGAAGCAAATAAAACAAAAACATGCATACTATACTTAAGATCTTAGACTGACTTCAAGAAGTAATTTCTCAGATTAAATGTTGTTTTGGGCAGGATGCAGAGTTTCTGTAGCTTAGACTTTCAGTTACTTCTCTTTACAGACTAGACATTTCTGTCTCCATTTGGATTCAGACCTTACCTTTCTCACTGCTCAGTTCCTTTGTCTCTTCAGTTACTTTCAGCAGTCTTTCTTATTGAGCAGAAAGGCAATGGAGAAGAGTCCTGTTTGCCTTACTTCTCAGCCTTAAATAAGATTTACAGAAGGCAGGAACCTTTTGTTTCCCAGACTTGACTTCCCCCTCCTTTTAGTGGTAAATTATTAGAAGTCCAACATGGTGTTTAACACCAGTTGACAGGATTACCTGACCTAGTAGTGTCACAGCTACATCTCAGGACATCTCTCAGGAAGGAGAGATATTAGTATCTTTTAAATCTTATTGTTTCTTCCTAATGGCCCATCAAAGGACCTGTTGTTTGGTGGGTGTCTCAAAATACACCCCCAGTTGTAATTGTTATATACTCAATATTCCTAACTTTAGATAGAAAAATGATACATGCATACAAACTGGATAATCACATTCAGTAAATCATAACCTTTCCAATGATGCCTTACAAGACCCATCTTAAAATATATCTTAGGCCATATTCATATCATAACCATATTTCTATGAAGAATATGGGGTGTAATGTCACATTGACCTTTAAGCAGAAGTTGTGATACAACCTTAACAGCACCACTATACTATACACTGGTTAAAATACTCACTTATTATCCAAAACACCATCATAAATTGTTAGTTTTTGTGGACCAACCCATTCATTTAAACACTGGCTGCATTATGGAATCTTTGTCTCATAATCCTACAGCTACTACCAATAATATTCATGATGAACCCACTGGCCCCTGCTGAAATTCTCTCCTTTAGCTTTACAGAATCTGAGACAAACTTCCAAGCAAAGCTGAGAGGTCTTGGGGCAGAAGTGGGCACTGGGGCAGAGGACAGCTGGTTGCAAGAGTCCCCCCTCCAGAGCTGCTCACATTAGAACAGAACTGATGAAAAGGACACAGTCACCTTCTGCTGGCTACACCACAGAGCAGTACTGAACTCCAGAAGCAAGAAGAGAGGTGTTTCTTTAGGGACACTTCTCTAAGGGACAGCTGCCCAGGAACTCAAGTCCAGTACTACCAGCAGCAACAGATCATCTTGGAGCTCAGCTGCCAGTGCAGAGCTCCCTTGTGAGCTAGTTGGCTCCTTGCAGCTCCACCATGCAGCTTCCTAACCCCTGGTGAGAAAACAAGCCATTTGAGCACAGCTGCAGTTCAGTCATCGGCCCAGATTTTTGGAAGCTCTGTGTACTACTTTAAGTTTAGCAGCCATGTTAGTCTGTATCCGTAAATACGAGGAAGACTTTGTAGCACCTTAGAGACTAACCAGTTTATTTCATCCTAAGCTTTCGTGGGCTATAGCCCACTTCATCAGATGCATAGAATGGAACAGAAGTAAGATGCATTTATACACACAGAAAGCAAAAAAAAAAGTTGTACATTAGCATACTAATTCTAAGGGGCTGTTTAATTTGGATGGACCATTATCATCAGGAGAAAAAAATACCTTTTGAAATGGATCTCTGTGTCTGGCAGGAGATAACAACTATTGAAGGTAAATTAACTAGGGAATGCAATCAATTAGTGTAATGAGAGAATCCTACTACTGGAATCCTTCAAGACTTGCATTGACCATGCTCGGTCCACTCCCACCTGCATGGTCAACTTATGGAAATGGACCTCCTGGGCCCATAAGACAGCATTGTCAATAGACATCCTGGCAGGGGTCTCTCTTTATAGGTCTAGGATATCTGGCTATGTATTTACCCCATACATCTTTTACAGGCAAGATTGCTTGGCACATCTGTAATGAACTCCAGAATGGAGTATGACTCAAAAGCGTTCAGTCTTCCACCAGTGTGCCTCCTCCTTTCCCCAGAACAGACTATTACTAAATATTAAATCGACGGAACATTATATCCCTCTTCAAGCAAGTAAAAAGATCACTTTTCAGGAAGTCCCTTTTGTGTTGGACGTTTCCATAGGAATCTTGTCCCTGAGAGGCTTCATTTACTCTCACACGGCTCTCAATTATTTATGTTTTTCTCTCTCACTGATATAAACTTTGTCCAGTCACGGTTCACTAATTCATTTTAAACTTGACACTACTGGATCACAAGTGATTCCCATGAGAAAAAAATGTATTCCAATTTAGTGAATGGAAGGCCCTAGTGATTTTCATCTAAACAACCATTTTTCTTCTATTTTGTGCCCACTAAGCAAATACAATAATTTTCTAGTAAACCTTGTGCTGTTTTGCACCTAATCGATTTTTGTAATTTAGTCTGTAAAATATTAATCTACTTTTTTAGACTACAGATCACATCTCCCTGTAAAACCTGAAGTAATTTTGTCATAAATAGCAGCTGACCATGTCAGCTGACCACTTCAACCTTCTTTTATATAGATATAGATATCTATATATATAAAAGTCAAATGGTGTATGTATGTATGTATGTATGTATGTATGTACGTAAGCTTACTCCTTCCACACCATTTGAGTTAGAGACTTGAAATTTGGTACAGTTAGAGGTCTTGGGGTCCTAATGACCATAAGAGTCGAAAATTTTTCAAATCTCACCTCTGACGCCCCCCAGGGGTGAAATTCTTTAAGGGCCAATCACATCAGCTGGGCAGCTGCTGTTCTCTGTGACATAGTTCTGATGTCATAATACCCCCTCCAACAGACACCGCACTCGCTCATCTCTCTGCCCCTCCCCCCTCCAACGGAACCCCGGAATCCCTCAGCTCTGTGCCCCCTCCCCCCTCCCAACGGAACCCCGGAATCCCTCAGCTCTGTGCCCCCTCCCCACCTGCGACGGACCCAAGTTGGGTTTGGTCGGACGGTAAGTGAGGTAGGGGTGTCGGGTTTGGTCAGGAGGTGAAGTGGGGGTGTCAGGTTTGGTCGGGGGGGGTGAGGTGGGGGTGTCAGGTTTGATCAGGGGGGTAAGTGAGCCGGAGGGTGTCGGGTTTGGTCTGAGGGGTGGGAAGGTGTCTGGGTGGGTGAAGGGTGAGGTGTGGGGGTTGGGGTTGGTCAGGGGGTCTTGGGTTTGGTGGGGGGGTAAGGTGGGGGTGTTGGGTTTGGTTGGGGAGGTGATGAGGGGGGGTCGGGGTTGGTTTACGGGGGGTAAGTGAGGTGTGGGTTTGTTTGTGGTGGTAGGTAGGGGTGTCGGGTTTGGTTGGGGGGGGGAAGTGAGGTGGGTGTGTCAGGTTTGGTCTACGGGGGGTGAGGTGTGGGTGTTGGTCAGGGGGTGTTGGGGTTGGTAGGGGGGAGACGTGGGGGTGTTAAAATGTGAGTCGGGGTTGGTCAAGGGGTAAGTGAGGTGGCGGTGTCGGGTTTGGTCGGGGGGGTGAGGTGGGGGTGTCAGGTTTGCTCTCTGCCCCCATCCAACGGACCCCGCACTCGCTCAGCTGTCTGCCCCCTCCCCACCTCCGACTGACCCAAGCAACGCCGGGTATTTTCGCTAGTAGATATATATAACCTTCTTCGTCCATGCTGTCAAACTTCCAGGGGCAATTTGGGTTTATCATCCACAGTGCATTGAAGTATAAATTTCTAACTCAGCCTTGAAGTGGTAAGGGGAACATGAAAAGCAGTATATATCAAGAGTATTTGGAAGATCACACCCCCTGTTTACTCTGAAAGCAGCAAAACACTCCCCTATCTCCCACAGAAACCTCAAAAGTTGGAACACAGAGTTTCTGACCCTTACCCAAACTTTTCCTGCTAACGAGATGATTTGGCTCTCAGTTCTTCATTGAAAATATGGAAGGCCAGGGAAAAAATGACTGAATATCGAGTAACTAATATTTATATCAGCCAAGTTTTTTCAAATCTGAGGGCCTAAAGTTAGGCTCCTAAATCCAGATTTATGTACCAAATCAACTGGCCTTATTTTTCAAAAGTTCTAAAGACTAATCACCAAATACTGACCTGCTGAGTACTCCACATATTGGAAATCAGACCACTAAGTGTTATTTACAAAATAAAATGCTCATCTGACAATAAATAACGTTTTTATTTTATCTACTTTGTTGGACAGAATTTTTTTATACTGTATTATTTACAACAACCAAATGATTCAAGATCTGTTTCTAAAACATGTTTTAGAAAATAACACAAACTTTTGCTGAAATAGTCCACCTTTATGCTTTATTTCCCCCTAGTGATATTGTTTTCAGCTGCACATAATCATGGATTATGGCTGATTCAATATTATCTTTTAGACCTTAAAGGGACTTTGGGTGCTCTAATTTTAACACAATTATAGACGAGACACACTTCTAGTCTTTTAATAGGACTATGTAGAGATTAAGAGTTAGGAATGCATGTGGCTCTGTGTTTGAATTAATAGCACAAAAATTAGTAACACTTTTTTTTTAACTGAAGCAAGAACAGTGGAACAAACTGACATTTAAAAAAAAATAATAAAGTTTGTGCCAAAGTAGATCTGAGAGACCTACGGCTCTATTTGTCTTGCTCCTGTCACGAACCCATTCTTCCCATGGACAATCCTACTTACTTTCATAGAGCAAGCTGAGCCCATCTCTAGGACAAAACAGGGGTTTGGAGACCCTTTCTAATGCTTCTCTACAGGTTGCTCTGAGCCACTTGCTTTTTATCTCCACACAAAATTGTTACAGTAATTAAAGCATCCCTAAATTTCAAACTAAATAAATAAATCATTATTAGTACAGCTGATTAAAGTGGACATCACTCTCCCCAAAAATAACTGGATTAGATGTTTATGTAACATGCTGGCTAAATGCATTGTTTCCCTTTTTAGTGTCTGGTCTATCAAGAGATTAAAAGCCTACTTATACTAATAACAAGTAGTTGCACCTTTAGCTTTGGAGCAGAAGATACTGAATTCTATCCCTCCCTGCTGATGACTGTTGTCATGGGGTTGTTACACTTGTATCTCTCTGCACACACGCATACTGCTAAACCCATCAAGTCTGTTAGATATTTAGGTGACACAAGTTCATGAAGAATTAATCAGCTGAAATGTGCCAAAATAAGTCAAGATGATTTAAAAAAGCTTGGAAGAACACTGAAAATGTGTGTGTGCTTTCAACCTCTCCGTCAGTCCTGCAGAGTCTCTGCCCCAGACATCTAGCTGCAAGAAGAGAGTCTGAGTCAATGAAAAGAGAAATAAACTGTTTGTACAGGGACAAACAAGCCAATGAAAAACATGGGGTGTTTTTTTTTCCCTCAGGGTGTTGATTACTTGATTAGTGTATGTTAAAAATTAGTAGTTACTGTTGTGATCTGGGATATTCAATAAGGTCAGACACTTTTTATAAGCAGTGTTCATTACTCTATTAGAGACAGGCTGCTTCCCATATCAGACCTCCAGATATCTTATATCTCCTATATCAGTCTGTGTCATACAGAGAGCTACACACCCTATAGACATAGTATCTGAGGCCAAAAAACTCACACAGACTACAGACACTCCTAGTGAAGTGATAATGCCTGCTCTACAAATACCCACCCCATTCCTCACAGTTCTTCCCCATGGCTGCTTCATCAGGTAACCCCGAGGGATGAGGAGGCTCACAGGTCCTCGTCCCTCTATTGCTCCCTGGTCAGCTGAAAGAACTAACTGAGTTCATCCATAAGGTAGAGTGCTAGTTTGTGTGTTATTGGCAACGCTGCAAGTTTGTCACAGACATCACAAATTCCATGATTTTCTGTGATCTCTGTAGCGGCCGGTGCACCTGGCACAGGGGCAGCTCAGGCAGCCTCTGCACTAGGCGCACCGGCTGCTGCTGGGGCAGTCTCAGGCCACCATTCCCCACCCTCTCACCAGCATAGTTTGTGTGTGGGAGGGGAGTTGGGGGACAGGATGAGGTGGGCTCTGTATGGTCCTTAACTGGGGAGCTCTAACCACTGCCTCAGTCTATGGTGCATTCCGTTGGAACCCACACTCTGTCACCACTCATTTACATGCATCAGTTAAGCTCCCAGAGAGTGGCTGGAAAAGTGAAAGAAATGTATGTTAAATAAATGCTCAAATGTTTAGCGCAGCATATGTGATGTTAGGTTTTGCTGTGAACCAAAGGAGACCGATTCTGCAACTAAATGCATGATTTCTTGACTTGGTAAAGATTTACATTAAATGCACAGATAGAAAAAATACCTGGTGAGCTCTTCTTTAATCTTCAAGGGTTCGTGTGGGTAGAATTTCACTCTAAAGCACATGGTATATGGTGGATGAGCTGAAACATTATAAAAAAAACAAAAAGCATGAGAACAGCAGCAAAGAACATCGCCTCAATCACGCTCCAGGGGAAGCTTTCAACACTCTTACAGAATATCCTGTGAGATGATTAGGTCTGCAATACCAGGCAGCGCACCAAATAAAAACAAAATATAATAAATTCTATGAAACATATGACAGGAAAGCCCAAAGCATATGCAGGATCCAGCAAAACTACAATAATCAATTATTACATGGTTTTGCACCTCACCAGTATTTATTGCTCAACCCATGCAGTGGAATCAAATAGAATTGTTTTTCATGTCAATTAGCATAGTAAATCGGAAGCTTTAATTGGCTATCTTGTTGCAGTGAAGTGAAAATATGTCTTGTATAACTGTTTTTCCTGGTAATGGTAGTGCCTAGATTACAAAATGGAACAAGACATTCATTGAATTTCATTTGTGTATTTTAAGAGTGTTTGCAAACAACTTACCTGTATCTAAACCAACTGTTTTCTAATTAGAGTGCATCATCATCACTATCAGATAATCGTATCTCAAACTGAAGTACTGCATCAGCAATGGGGTCTGATTAAGTTTAATGTTTTACCCTCTCCAAAGATGACATATATAGTGATAGAAAACAAACACTTGTTTCCTTTTTTGTTATGGTTCGATTTTTTAGGATTGGGGAGTTTGATTTTGGTTGTTTTTTGTGTCTGTTTGGTATTTGTTTTTCTTTTTGAAAGTTGGTAGTTCTAATGCTTGTTTTAAGGAGTATATTCATATTTTTATTGTGGATTGCCACGGACTTGCAGGGGCGAGGAAAAAATTGCAGGCCTGTTATTTACCAGGCCGCACGTGGCAATAAACTATATAGGTAAGAGACGCAAGGGGAGTGTGGGTCAGGACACAAGCTGCAGATGCACACACACACACACACACACACAAGTAAAAATTAATCAATTTAAGGTTTTACTGGGGATAATTACAAGGGGTAAGGGAGCAGTTTTTTGATTAGCTAATAGACAATGAAACTTAAAACACGCAATGACTAAAATGCCTGCTAACAATATTTACAAACAAAGATGCAGCATTTAGTAATAATTGATACTTACAAATACAAACCAACGCATAACACGACCGGTAAACGTATAAGCTCTATTTGAAACACATGAGCTGAGAGAGAGGCTTCGAGTTGATCAGGCTTGGTTACGTGGGGTACACGGGATACACGGATACACGGGATTTGTTTTCCTCTCTCTGTCTGCACATGGCAGGCAGAAACATAAATACCAACTATGACATCACAAAAGTGTCATAGGGGACGGGGCCCAAAACCTGTTTGTGTTCACTTCTGATTGGCACAAGCAAGGTTTACACCAAGTAGGGGAGCAGGTGCCTCAAAGTCTGGCTTCGCCCCCAAAAGGGGAGGAAATGCATATTGTTATAGAATGCACACAAAACTGAATGACAAAAGACGAGGCCAGGGCAGGAGCAGGTGACCCAAAGTCTGGTTTCGCCCCCAAAAGGTGAGAAAACGCACATTGTTATAGAATGTGTGCAAACCTGAATGACAAAAGAAGAGGCCAGGGCAATACCGGGATGGGCAAGTGTTACAGGATGCAGACAGAAACTCATCTGAACATTTATAATATGGCTAACTTCACTACAGAATGCATATTGTACTTTTTTTTAATAAATAGTCAAAAGAAACATTAGGAGGAGTGCAAAAAACCCCCACCAAATATGAGTGCAATAAAAGACAATAAAAATAAATAAAGAGAAAGGACACAAGTAGAAGGTGTTCACGGAGAAGAGAATAAATAAGTAAATGGAGACAGAGCAATGAATTTGGTTCCACTCACAATGGCACAGAGTTTTCTAACTTTTCTCTGTACATTTATGTTACTCCACAATGTACAATACAGTGACTGTGCCATGGTCAGTGTTTGAATAGTAAAGCTAATTGATCAAAGACCTGACCCAAAGCCAACTGATGTCTAAAGAAAGACTCACATTGGCTTCGCCTTCTGTGGACTTTGGATCTGGTTCCTTGTTATCAAATAAAATGTTAACATCTTCCTAATACAATTACAATCCAGCAGTAAAACAAAGAAGGGAGTGAACTTCTGGAGGTTTACTGTATACTCATCAGGTGCGCTGTGAGGGGGCAAAGTGGAAGGTCAAGTGACTTGGGGATGTCATAGTAGTAAAATAATCCCCAAGAAAAGTACTGACTAGAATGCATACTGCGAGAGAAAAGCAGAAATAACACAAAAAATGGTGTCAAGAATCAAAGAGGTAGCCGTGTTAGTTTGGAATAGCAGAGGTAACAAAGAATCCTGTGGCACCTTAAAGACTAAAGTATTGAAGCATAAGCTTTCGTGGGCTAATACCCACTTCGTCGGATGCAAGCAGTGGAAGCTCTTGGTTTATTGTGTCCAATCTGAAAATTAATTCAAGCTTAACGGAACTTACAAATGGTTCTCTCATTACACAAATTGATTGCATTTCCCTTGTTAATTTACCTTCAAGAGGTGTTAAATCCTGCCTGATAGATATCCATTTCAAAAGGTATTTTTTTCTCCTACTGATAATGGCCCATCTAAATTTAACAGTACAACTTTTTTTTTCTTTCTTTCTTTGTGTGTGTGTAAATGCATCTTACTTCTGTTCCATTCTATGCATCCGATGAAGTGAGCTATAGCCCACGAAAGCTTATGCTGAAATAAACTGGTTAGTCTCTAAGGTGCTACAAAGTCTTCCTCATTTTATTTAAGTTCTGTCCTATAATTCTAATTACGGTGTTGTTCAGAACAAATGTGGCCCTATCTATCCAATCCCAGGAAAGTGACTAAAACATATCCTATATTTCTTTGAATCAAAGGTTATTAGGTACAATACTCTCTTTCCCACCCCACCTCCATTGATAAATGAGGCAGAATCAACCAACATTTTGGGTGGGAGGGAACTCATACAAGTTTTCTTTCCCATTTTACTTTTAAAAGAATCATAAGCCTAATGGAATCCTAGTAAACCATCTTTTCATTGCAAGTGAACAGCTAGTAAAGTTCTAATTTTGTGCATGTTGCAGCACTGAAATCAACAGCAAGAAAAAATAATCACCTCTCTCACACATTCCTATACATTTAAGGACAGCAAGCAGGACCACAAGTACAGCAATAAACATTACTGGCTCAGGCAAAACATGATTATCAACCCTGCCAGTCACCTTCCTAAAACAGACCTATGTTCAGCCAATCACTCAAACATTAAAAGTGGAAACAGTGACAAATAAAACAGAACTTCATTTTCAAAAGAAAATTTCTCCACCAAAAAAACCCCCAAGGATAATATAATTGGGTTTATAATAGCTACAAGGCTTTTCTTTCAGAGAAGTCCTTTATCTGTCAGATAAGGACCAGCTGCTGCAGAAAAAATGCCCTAAGACTTTGTTAGGATTTCCTCCTGTGAGGCTTTACCATATTGCTTAAATATATTCATAATTATAATTATTTCAAAGGATTTTAGCACAGAGAATTGCATTGGGTGCAACTTCCTCACAATGAAGTTATTAATTCACCAGTTTATATACTAACAAAACTCAGAGATGAAGGAATTAAATGGAATAAAATCCACTTGAATTATACCATACATTGAAACTGTCAGCTGCAGTAAATCAAGACACAAAATCCATGTGAAGGAACTTTACACATTACATGGCATGTTTCCTGGCAATTAATTGTAATGTTTGTATTTATACCCAGTTGCAGACTACACTATGTGCTCAAGCAACTCTTAATTGTAAGATGTTCTTAGTTGAAACTAGACATAAAACGTGTTTTCTAGAATGAGTGCCTTTGTGTCCTTTCAGCACCCACATTGGTGTACACATATCGGTTTCATAAATGTTTCAAAGCAAACCCACCTGAACAGTTCTGCTCTTCAAATAGAAGGCAGAGAGAGTTGACTAGACAGTTTCGGGAGAAGGATATGCCTAAGAAAAACTATACACTCACTTCTTCCGTCACTTTCACAGAGTGATCACCATCAAAAGCAACCTTATTCTGGAGAACAGCTATTAATATAAGGAAAATCCTCTTGAAACAAAAACTAGTGAAAAGCAAGTGTCAAAAATAATCCAGAAATTCAGGTGGTAAGTACAAAAGCATGTCAACTGGCAGGATTTCTTAAACAAGCTGCCTTTGCATGAGGAAAGAAAGAGTGACAGGGCTCCATATATAACCCCAATAACACTTCCTTTCCACTGAAAGCGTGGAAGAGGGGCAGTGATTGAAGTCCAAAAGCAGATGTTTAAGTTATTTCTGTATTCCTGAGAATGCAAGTATACAGAAAATTTTCTGCATACCTCAGTTATGTTCCATGTTGCCAGGGCAATGTAACCTCTTAGAAGCTAGCAGGCTTTACAAAAAAAATCTAGTATCCAAATATTTTTTATCGTTCATCAACTCTGCAGAAGAATCTCTGTAGAATGCTGAACATATGCCATTATTCTGCTTCCCCTCTTGGCAAATAAATCAAATGTTTATGGAATCCACTTGCTGAACACATGTAAGTGAGCCCGAGAGGATCCTAGTTGGTATGTGGTGAGTTTTTTAGGTTTTTGTTTCTGGGGAGGGGGAGGAGGAGGATACCAAAGCACCATACATTCCATATAACAGGTTCTTCCTCAATTACTGTATAACACAAGTAGGAAGATTGAAGCATTATGTTCGTCAACAGACTGTGCTAAGTATTTTAACAAGTCTTGGAAGGGATCATATGGGAAGTAATATAGGATTTAACAATTAATGCAAACCCTTTCATCAATTTTGCTTTGCATGGAATTATGTCCACTGATTTTTGTTCTCAGTGTCTGTTTCTAACAAGCTGCAGGAAAGCCAGAACCAAACAAGTAAAATTTCATTTCAAACAGTTTTTAAAACTCTGAGAACTTAGCATATGTCTACACTTCAATAAGACACCCACAACTGGCCCATGCCAGCTGATGGGGATTCGTGGGGCTCAGACTAAGGTGCTGTTTAATTGTGGCATACATGTTTGAGCTTTATTTTGTTATGAAGTTCTGAACAATTCTAATTTCTGCATCTCTCTTCATTCTGGGCTACCTAACTTCACTTCTTCTCAGGAGCATCAGGTGCACATGTTCTGAGAGAGCTGCTGCCCAAATCCTTTTGGCTGGCATAACAAACAAAATACAGCACTCCCAGACAGCAATGTCATTAGGAGCGGAGGTGGTGAGAAATTAACAAATTGCAATGGCCCACTGCCAAGAATATCTGCCCAGATTATCTAGGGGCCAGGCTGCTGAAGCCTAATGTGAACTCTTGATTTTGTGCATGGTAGAGCACTGTGTTACCAATCAAGCCACAGAACTGATCTTCACAGAATTTCTTCCTTCTACCATATCATTTCCTTCTGTAACACTCATAAAGGTCAGTCAGGAACTAGACCCCATAGGACTGGATGTTTCTCCCCAATGAGCCAACTTTACAGAATGGCTACAGTACATAGTACACACAAAATTTACTTTTTTTAAAAAAAAGATTGGACAAACTGCACCCTTCAATACGCTCAGCATTGCTGTTGAGATCAATAGGAGCCATTCTGGCATAACCAAGGGCAGAATTTACCTGAAGAAGCTTGGCGGGGTGATGGAGGGAGAAGGAAACCTTATAGCTCAACATTTTGGGAGGAGAGAGGAGGGAGTGTTACTTTGTTCTTAAAATAGCAAATTCACCCCAAGGACAGATGTGTACAGAAGAGAAAAAAAAATCATTCCTAGTTCTACAAAGACACATCTACTCTACTTCGCAAAGGGGCACCTTCGAGAATTTTCCAATAATATATTAGTGTAAGTTGATCCCACCGACAAGAAGTCTGAAGTGTGCAGCACAAACCTATTGATTGCTCGCCCTGGACAGATTTTTGACCAGTACAAAATGAAACTGGCGGTAATTCAAGAAATTTGAGAGCCCTGAGAGCCTAATACAGCATGTTTCCTTTCACAGACAGAACTAAGGGCAGTAAAAATGGCAAGGGGGTATACTTAGAACCCATGCACCATATATTCTGATGCACAGCACTCAACTTAATAATGGAGGTGGAAAACTAAAAGTAAAGTGCTAGGAGAAAGACTGGATGCTGTGGCAGCACTCATACTGTGTTGAATGTATTACTACATGACAAAACAGAGCATGTTCAGAGATTCCTCCCCACTTCCAGGTATTCTTACTAGATACAAATTATTACCATAATTAAAGAGGAGGAAATTGAGAGCATCATATAAGAATCAATATAACTTATCCAGGGAACCTTAAGACTTTCTTACAAGAATCATGATAGCCTATTAAATGTATGGCTGCTGAAATATGATAGCTATGTAACGTGACTAAATATAGGGATTATGCTTGAATCATTTTATGTATTATTCAACACCAAGAAATCTAGTCCCTGATAAAATATGCATAAGAAAACTATTCCCATCCACTCCTGTCTGTTCGTCACTCTCTGTGAATACAATATATAGCAAGCTTGGTACTGTGCCGGAGGAAAATTAAATCCCCACATATGCCAGCTGAGATCAAATAAACAACCTGGTTACAGACACAAATGGATTTCTTCCATGCTCTTCTCTACTTCTGCTCTATCTAACCAAGAGCTTTGTAAACAACCAACAAGAATGGTTGTTTACACCACAACTAAAGGGGGGCAGAATTTGTCTGGGTTTACCCAAAGGAGAGCAGTTCTGCTTTGTGGGTGGGGAGGGGAGAGAGAGGAAGAAGGTCAGAAGCTGCTGTAAAAGGTGCTCGGTGGGCAGCTTTGCAGCAATGACTCAAACCCTCCCCACACCACCCCCAGGGATGTGCGTAAAGGTATGAAATCTGGGCGGGACGAGTCTCTTCATCCAGGCAGGGAGAGAAGCACAATGAGGATTGTTTAAGCAGTATGGCTCCAGGGGCACAGAGAAGGGGGAGCTCAGGAAAACAGGTCTGTTTTCCCCCGGCCCTGGAGGCAGGGGTGGGCAGGCAGAAAAATAGGGTACAAGTAGAACAGAAGAAAAGCTCAGCGTCTGCTGCAGCCAGGAGACAACCTGGCTTCAAGGTCCGAAACAATCAACGTGCATTGGGAGGGAGCAAGGCGAGAAAATGTAACTGTTTCATGTACCCGCCCTGCTGCAAGTGGATGTATCAGGCTGAAATTCTTTCTGGCTCCATGCAGATTGCTGCTCAGGTATCGGGAGGGAGGCTGGAAGCTGCAGTCGGGGAGGGGGAATTGGCAAGGACGCTAGTCAGAGTCTCAAACAATCAACGTGCATTGGGAGGGGGGAAGGAAAGAAAATGCAACTGTTTCATGTACCCGCCATGCTGCACGTGCTCGTATCAGGCTGCAGTTCTTTCTGGCTGTGTGCTGGTTGCTGCTCAGGTGCCTGTACCTTTGCTGGAAAGGGGCCAGGCAGCGGCTACAGCAGGGCAGTCCCAAGGGACCCCATGGACTGGAAGGGGACCCAAGTCCATGGGTCCTTTAATGGGGGGCCCTGATGGTATTACACACCTGTTGCAAGCTAATTTACTACAGCAGCTTCAGGCACCTAGATGTGAGGGGTCAGCACAGGGTGACAGGGTAGGCCCAGCATGGGTTCACGTTTGGGCAGCAGGTCAGGGAAGGGCACATGGAAACTCATCAGCCATTGGGGAATGTAACCAAATGGGACAGAGTAGACACTCCCATGGGGTCTATGGGGGAGCAGGGCTCTGTAGAACTCCCTCCATGCCGTTCTCAGTACGATTATTCCAGGGGTGGCTTACCGGATGGGAGTTCACCTACTCAGTACAACTAAATATAAAATCCTGAGAGGCCAATTTGTGGATATAATGTCCCTATGGCACAGGGAGGTGTTCGCAGACAGTAAACATGGGCAAGGCAAGCAAAGGAGCGAACTGCCCAAGAGGTCAAGGGTGACTAAAACATGGGAAAATTGGAAGGCTGCCTTCCCCATCTATGCAGGTGTTATGGTACAGACCTACCCAGACAGCAGCCCTGCCTTCATTAAGTATACGGATATAATTAGGCAGGCATGCAATATGTTTGGGGGAATGTCATAAGCAGTTTCGATTTAGGGCAGCCACACAAACTGGAATAAGGTGGCATCACACACTATGGTTTAAGTGGATAACAAGGATGCCAGGGGTTTGTTCATACCGCAACAAGCTCGGAAGGGGGCGTCGGGCACATGATAGTATTTGCTGGGCATTTAATGATGGTGGTTTTCGCAACCCCTGTAGATGTAGGCATGTTTGCAAGATGACTACTGCTGGCAATTTTATTTTGATAAGGCTATGCACATGGGCTGTTCAGTATCCTGGGCAGCTTTTCAGAAATTCAGTACAACGTTGCACTGGGCAGTGGTGCGGTCAGCGGGACTAAACCAAATAGTGCACCATTTGTGTAATTTTTGTTCAAAGGGCGAGCTGGGTCAAATGAGTGTTTTCACCTGTTGGCCACATTTCAGGCCCTGGCTAAAGTGTGAGGGAACCCCTAGAGAAGTACAAAACAGAAGGCCCTTCCACTACATTAACTTGCCTAGGCATTGAGCTAAACTTTCCTTGCAGGATCGTTGCCCTGGGGCAGGCGTTTTGTGCCCGGCTGGCAGCAGCCAGCGTAGCCAGACTACACAGTTACATACGAGTCATTATAGAGATGTAGGAAGACTTGTGGGTGTGAGAAAGTTTTCTAAGTCAATTAAATGGGGTATCATTGTGGAGGTACAAACAGTTATTAATTTGGGGAGTTGAGCTGGCTAATAGAATGGTGTGCCTCTGGTGCAACAACATAGCAGTGGTACAGTTTAACAACTGCCATACATCCAGATTGCACAGGGTTGTGAAGTTGGTAAGGGCCTTTGACCCTTTAACATCTGTTTTTTCTTCCAAGCACGTGCCAGGCATGGATAATGGCACAGCAGATGCCTGGTCTCATTTCCAGTTTGCCAAATTACCTCGGAATGTCACATAGTCAGTGGAATGAAGATTTTTGGCTCCAGCTTACAAGTTGTTTATTTTGTTTCTTTTAAGGAGTCTTGTCAATTTGCATCCGACGAAGTGGGTATTAGCCCACAAAAGCTTATGCTTCAAAACTTTATAGTTAGTCTTTAAGGTGCCACAGGACTTTGTTACCTCTGCTATTCCAGACTAACACGGCTACCTCTCTGATTCTTGTCAATTTATGGATCCAGAGAATGGTTCGCCTATGCAGCCCTCCGTTAAAGGGCAGTTGTTCCAGTACCGGATCAAGGACAATGTAGCTGCTGGTGCCCCTTGATGATCACACATGGGACACTGAGTTCTCTCTACCATAGGACTGCTAGCCAAGAGGCCATTTGCAGATGTCTGGAAATGCGGCAGAATTGAGGGGGAGGCAGCCAAGCAAATGGCTGGTGCCTCCTTATGGCAGATGCTCAGTGCAGGTACTCCATACGGAGGGCAGCCAGTGACCAGATAAATGGCTTAAGAGGAGGTACCAAACTCTACACTGCAGCATTCATGTTTTTTTAGAAAGACTATGCCTTCAAGGACATGTGGGCAAATTTCTCCCTCCTGTCATAAATAAAGCAGGTTGACTCTTTAGTAAAACAAGCAGCAGATCCCAATGACTGAATTTGAGTCTCCACAGACTATGAAGTGAACACTCTCCTCAGCTCCTGGAAGGAAATAATTGACAACCCAAGTAGTTTTGCTTACTGAACAAGACTTTGACATCAGTCCATTTATGAAAAAATAATCCTTGCCATAACATTTCCAAAGCAACTTGGCTCACCTAGCAGCTAGAGAGCAGGCAAGGTTTTGGAAAATAGGAACCTCAGACAAATGTGAAAAGATTTAGTCTAACTTCTAGAAATCTTTGATTAATTTCTCCAGTTAAATAAGAGTGAACAGTGTAACACCACTGCAAAAAAAAACAAATATTGTTCTGGGATGTATTATCACCAGGATTGTTGCAAGTAAGACATGAGAAGTAATTTTTCCACTCTACAGAGTGCTGATTAAGCTTCAGCTGGAATATTGTGTCCAGTTCTGGGTGCCACATTTCAGGAAAGATATGGACAACTTGGAGAAAGTCCAGAGAAGAGCAACAAAAATGACTAAAAGTCTAGAAAACATGATCTATGAGAGGAGATTGAAAAAAATTGGGTTTATTTAGATTGGAGAAGAGAAGACTGAGAGGAGACATAATAGTTTTCAAGCTCATAAAAGGTTGTTAAAGGAAGAGGGAGAAAAATTATTCTCCTTAACCTCTGAGGGTAGGACAAGAAGCAGTGGGCTTAAATTGCAGAAAGGGAGGCTTAAGTTGGACATTAGGAAAAACTTCCTGTCATGGTGGTTAAGTGCTGAATTAAGTTGCCTAGGAAGGTTGTGGAATTTCCATCACTGTTTAACCTGTTCTTAAAAATCTCCAAACACCCGTAAGGGATGGTCTAGATAATACTTAGAAGCCTGCCATGAGTGCAGGGGACTGAACTAGATGACCTCTCAAGGTCCCTTCCTGTGCTACGATTCTGTATCACTCTCCTTTTCCCTCCCACCTCACTCCTTTTCTCTCCCTTTGGGCAGGGGGAGGGAGAAAAAGGGGAACAGAACAGGGAAGGGGGAGAAATAAAAAAATACTTTTTAAAATAAGACTACCCTTAAGATAGCCAAATGTCACGTGTTGTAATTTTCTGCTTGACTGTTGCTGGTAATGCAGCTGCATCGCTGTAGAATTTCAGTGTAGACACTTACTACAGCAATGGGAGGGAGTGCTCCATTCCTGTTCGTAATCCACCTCCCAGAGAAGTGGTAGCTAGGTCAACAGAAGAATTCTTATGCTGACTTAGTACTGTTTATATGGAGTTAGTTTGATTTTAACTAAGTCTCTCGGGGGGAAGAAGTAGATTTTTCATACCCCTGAGACTCATTCTATGCTTATGTAATTTTTCTGTGTGAACCAGCTTTCACACTCTGCATTGCCACAAAGCAGAAGACTCCAATTTGATTGCCACTGTGTCTTGTTTCTATAGTCTGAAAAGGACTGGCTGCACAACAAAACCAGTGCACTCGGTTCTTTTCATGAGGGATGCTGCACTGAATCACTCTAGAGACGTTGCCAGGCACCTGGTTTTAGTCTTACCCTGAAAGTCTATAGTCATAATGAAGGGTCTTGATGGTAAGTGCTGTACAGTATAAGAAGTACTGAGGAGAGTATAGACTTCTCAGGGCTTCAGCAAGGACACAAAGGACCCTCTTGCACCAGGAAATAAATATAATACACTATAAATGACTGCAGAGAAACACAACACAACTCATGGGCAGTTCAAAAAAGAGTACCAAGACATAAAGTAGGCTGTTAGTACTTACATTTCATTTGCTTGGAGATAGACTTGTTGGGCTCAAGCCAGTGCTGAAAAGAAAGAGCAGAGGTCAGAAGTTAGCATGTTTTACAGTACAACACATACTTAAAAGTAAGAGGCTGTTGATAAACTGACACACAATATTTTAATTTTCCAATAATAGCTAGTTTATAGGGGGCACCTCAAAGGTAGAGAAAACAACTCCATTGTGTTACAGTATAACCACAGTATATAGAGAGTATGGCACAATTATATACACATATCTGTTCTAATAATAGAGTATGAATTGCTATTTATTGTCTCTATTTGGCATGATAAAACAAGCATTCCAAAGAGATCCATTCAAGCAGAGTAGCAGCACTGATCAGTCCCCAGCAGTGATTTAGACATTTGTTTCTCCTCTTTTCCAAAGGAGATGTTCATGTTTGTGAAATAAGGAGAGAGACCATTCAGAATCTAAAACCTATATTTGCTAATCCCATTAATGAACTGGATACATAGTATAGTCTTTACAGCTGCCGCATATACTAAATCTTACACTCTCAACCCATATCAGTGTAAAAGTTCCTATCCTTTTCCAGCAAGAACTGGAAACTATCAAAAATGGGAAAGGACAAAGAATACATTTTAAATTGAATGGTGTCACTAATAGGATGATACAATGCACAATGGGTGATCATGGACATGTTTTGGTCTCTTCACAGCCCATGCGGGACAGGGTAATAGCTAACATTCATAAATTTTTGTCTGCTTTGGAACAATAAACGGTATGAAGTTGGGGAGGTGGGAAGAGATTTTCAGTCCTGCAGGATGGATTCATACCTGTACAAATATCTTGGACTCAAATCTCAGCAGTAGATGAACTAGGGCAGGGGTCTCAAACATGCTGTCCGGGGGCCGCATGTGGCCCGCAAAGCCCTTCCCTGTGGCCAACGAAGCTCCCTGGCGTCCCCCCCATAGCAGTTTCCGGGTGGGAGGGGCCAGAAGCGGAAGCTTCTCTGCTGCCTGGCTGGGCCGCTGCCAATCCCCAGCTACCAGGCACTGCTGCTGCGGCTTCAATGAATGAGCTGGGGCGGTGCTTCACAGGAGCCCTCTGCAGCGGTGGCCAGGAGGGGTAAGCCAGGCTTCCCACCTCCCTCTGTGGGAGGCTTACCACTCCGGGCCTCCGCTGCAGAGGGCTCCTGCGAAGTGCCCTGGCTGGGCCACTGCCGAGCCCTGGCTTCCAGGCGCTACTGCTGAGACCTCAATGAACAAGCTGGGGAGGCACTTCGCAGGAGCCCTCTGCTGCGGTGGCCAGGAGCTCAGAGGAGGAGGCGGGGCAGGGAGGGACCTCATGGAAGGGGTGGAGTGGAGGTGGGGCCAGGGGCAGTGTGGGGGAGGGCATGTCAGTAATGCGGCCCTCGGGCCAGTGCACTAGTCCTCACACTGCCCTCATGGTCCTTTGAGTTTGAGACCCTTGAACTAGGGCATTTGACTAGAAATTGCGATAACATTGAGCTGCGCCACTGAGGCAGCTGTTTTGACTGATGTATGGATGGGTTGATACTCAATGGACACTTTTGCCCATGGTCAGCAACCTTTCCACTGAGATATTTCCTGAACATGAAAATCTCCACATTAAAATGAAATTTGTGCTGCAGCAGCAGTTGGTCAGCAAGTGTGCTGTTCAGCTTTACAAAGCATAGTCAATGCTGTGAGGTCTTGCACCATAGGGCTCTTTTTAACTCATTCCATGCTAGCTCAAAAAATCAATCTTTAAAAGTTGTATAGGAGCACTAATCAATGTAAAAAAATACCAAGAGAAAGGGGCTTTTTCAATGCTTGCAATGTCTGTTGTATTGCCTGTCATAGCTATTGTAATGGTACCAACATGCAGAACAAGCTGAAGGTAATTTACACCACTTGTTAATGGGATGGTACAGTAATTTAATTTAGAAACAAACTGGTGACTGCCTGAAGAAACAGCTAAATTCAGCGGTAATTAGTGGGTTTCTCATGTACAATTGAGAATGAAAGACAAATGCCTCTAAAAAGCACATTTCTGAATGTGTGTAACTCACAATTTAGGGCTGTTAAGCATCACAGACAATGGCAGCATTCTGGGTGACAGGCACTGCTCCATCGTTATATTAGGCTGATTTTAAAGCCCATCCCTATCTGCCTCAAAAAGAAACCCATTCCTCCTCCCTGACATATCCCACACGACATTTCATCCTAGGGCAGAGGAATTCAGAGAAAAAAATTAATTCTGGAATAAATTTTAAAAAATCATTCAGAAAAGCAGTTTTTTAACTACGGTGTTCAAAAGAGTGCCCATCACCAACCTACTGGAAAATGTACTAGCATTTATTTGATACCCCCATCTACAAACCAGCTTGGATTACACAAGATAAAATGTTGTTCACCTTGCACTGGAATAATGTGTTTTAGAACATTTCTTGGTGAGAAGTAGGTGATTGCTGTGGAAACTAAAAATATATAGTCTAAAGAGTTTGCAGTAGGATGAACATAACCCATGCTAAGGTAGTAGGGAAGGGATTAACAAGGAGCTCAGAGTAGGGATATAAGGAACTTGTACTCAGCCAGGGTCAGGAAGTTCCTGGGCCCCGATTCAGGCAGGAAGAAGACACTTGGAAAGTGACAACCCTGCTGACTTGGTCTGCAGGAGAATTTGAGAGTTAAGAAATGTTCCTTTTCTCTCTGACTGAAGCAAGCTGTGTTTGTTTACCACTTTCTTTTTAAAAGGCCAGGCTGAAGTGTCTCTGCTGTTTCCCATACACTATGCCAGGACTGAAAAATACTATACATAGCTGTGTGTGCCTTAAAATACTAGGATCAGATTTATTTCATGTGTCATAAACACCAAAAGAAAAAAATTGTTTTTCTCAGATTTGAATTTCAATTAAATATTGCAGCTTCTATTATTTACCAAGCAAAACTGAAGCTAATTCATCAGATTAGATTTTTTGCTTCAAGGTTAAAGAGGGATCAACAGTGCTAAAAAGATCAAATTTCTGGGGTGACCTTCCATCGGTGGAGATCAGGGAATTTAAGGATAGCTTTTTGAGTACAGAGGCAGACGAAGCATTCAATTGGATATTTGAGATATCTGAGCAATTACAACTGCTTTTTCTGTAGTGTCTTGTTGGAGATTTTTAAAGGCACAGCCAACCTAACTGTTTGTGTCTTTGAAAGCCTCCACCATTGTATATGTTTTTTAATGTTCTGTGTAGAATTTTGAAAGATTTTTCTCTTAATTTCTCTCTTCTACCTTTGCAGAAATAGATATTAACTTAAACTACACCTCATAGAGTATTCATGTTATATTTAGTCTCAGACTATGAAATAGCTTTTATATTTAGGACCAAATTAAGGCTTCTACATGTAAGGAAGGGGAGATGTATTTCTCAGCAAAGGGTCCCTGCGGACTAGAGCGGTTTGGGAATTCTCACAATGGTTTTTGTTACAGAAAGTCTTTATACAAAAGTCAAAATCTTTGGGAAAATTTCAAATTGTACCGAAATTTATCAAATTTCTGCTGGAAAACAAATAAAATGTTTCATTTAAGATGGGTTGTTTTTTAAGACAAATTAAACAATGTTTTGAGCTCAGTTTGACAAACTCTGTTCACCTGTGCTGCTGAACTCCCTCATGGGAGACAGTTTGGGTGCCTCATGTCCCCGTTCTTCTCTATGGACTGGATTCCCTGGCTGGACTGCATCTCCTTTGATACACTGTGGTCTCCCCTCTGGCTGAACCACCATGATGCATTATGGATAAGGTTAAGATTTTTTTGTCACCAGTATTTTTAGTAAAAGTCACCGACAGGTCGTGGGCATTAAACAGAAATTCACAGAAGCCCAGGACCTACCCCTGACTTTTACTAAAGATACCCAGGGGGAGAGGGGAAAACTAACAATCGGAGCCCTGCCAAGGGCTGACCACCAGCCACTGCTCCAGTCCCGCCGCTGCTTTTGCAGCGTTGACTCAGACCACCCGCTGCTCCAGCTCCTGCAGCTGGGGCTGACCACTGGCTTCAGCAGCTGCTGTTCTGGCCTCAAGCCACTACTCTGATCCTCCCCCCCCCCCCCAACTGCTCCTGGCTAGGGGCCAACAGCGCCTCCAGCCCCACCATCGGGCCTGGTTAACGATGAAGAATCTGTGACCTCCGTGACAAAATCAGATTCTTAATCATGGGAAATCCATTGCCATAGTGCAATACCAGGGAGCCTGGCCCTTAGAAAAGAATGGGGACATGGGGCATCTAAATTAGAACTCTCGTGTGGCAACTCAGCAGCTCAGGCAGACACAATTTAATAACCCTAGCCAACATTAAATATTTTGATTCAGAAATGCTGAAATATCTAGTATCTAGGGAAGATTTTGAAATGGGATATTCTGACATTTATAAATTGATTTTTTTTTCTAAACTTTCCTGTCCATAAAAAAATTCAGTATTTTGATCTTCTGCTCCTATTTGGGGCAAAAATAAAATGTCAAAATATCAGAATTTTGTGCAGAATAGAAATTCCTATGTTTAACCAACATTACTGGAGACATTCAGAGGCCACTGATGCTCCCTGTGACACTTAAAGAACAATGCGAATGATCTAATCTTATTCAGACCAACTCCTTTCATTCACTCTAGTTGTCAGGCAAGTATAATAACTGAACAATTTAGTAACTACATGATCTCTGAATGTTAAAGCAATTTGACCCCTATTTCCCTCCCCTAGCATACACCTGTAATTGCAGTGCTTCTCACTATGCTGCATTTTTTAACTAAAAAAAGGTCTTTACTTTCTAATGACTAGTTGACACTTAAGAGGCTGCAAAAGTGCAGCGGCACCAATCCAGCTGTGCTGCAGGAGCGCTTCAGTGAATACACTACCTACACCAATGGAAGAGCTTGTCCTGTTGGCGTGCGTAATCCACCTTCCTGAGAGACAGTAGCTATGTTCACAGGAGAAGCCCTCCCATTGACATAATGCTGTTGCTGACTAAACCACAAGTTAGGTCAGTACAAGTGCGTTGCTTAGGGGTGTGGATTCTCCACAGCCCTGAATGATGCAGTTATGCCAACATAAATTGCTAGTGTAGTCTAAGCCTAAAAGTATTCACCTGTGATCAGCAGATAAGTGGCACTGAGTAGCTATTTACAACACCAGGTGCCCTCTTATTTATCCACAAGGCTGATGTGTTATGCATGCTTCCACAGCAAAAAATTCATGGTTAGAAAGGACACCACAAGGCTAAAAGAACAATTTTAAAATAAATATTATTTAACCAAGGAAGCACCACAGCTTTTCCACATAAATATATTTAACAAATCGATTATTTCATTTAAAGTAATTAACTGACATATGGGCCAGATTATGCACAGCACTTATTTATACATCTGAGAGATTGAGGAGATAAGGCAGTGGAGCAAGAAGAGTGCAAGGAGCCTCCCAACCCTCCTCTCAGGAACCTTGTACGGGTCAGGTATACTTGCAGTCCTGTAGCTCCCACCACCACCTCACACTGCTGCAAGACCAGGGCCCAGCACCACTCCACAGCAGCCCACAGAGTAGGAAAACAGCATAGAGTCCAATGTTGCAATCCGCCGCTATGCTCCCTGGAGACTCCACACTGTCCCCAAAACAGGGATGTATCTTAAGAAGCTAAAAGTAAGCCCATAAAGAGTTACTGATGAACAAATCATGGACCAACAACAGGAACCTGGGGCCTGACCCAAAACCCAGTGAAGTCAATAAGAAGCCTCCCATTGACTGCAGTGCACTTTGGATCAGGCCACTGTTTTGCAAGGATGCGGGAAGGGAGAAATTTTCCAAATAGTATGAATGTTGGTCATATTCAGAAGACAAATGTTCAATTACAGACTCAGGAGTGCAAGTGGCTGAATGGGATTACAAGGAGAACACCAGATTTCATAAGTGCATTCTAGCCAATCTGCATTTAGCACTAAAGATGTCCATTCATGCAACAGTAATTTTACTATAATTTTTTATGCCCTTGGGATGCAGTTTCCTGGACTTTTCAAAGTGGAAGCAGTTTGCTTCTGTTCATAGAAGAGGTAACAAGAATTATCTGAAGCAGGAACGGTGAAACAAAAACAAAAAATCCCCAAAACCTCTGTTATATATTATAGCCTCATGAAGTTTTGGGATAGAAGCAGAGACTCTTGAGGGAGTGTTATAAAGATGTGACAAAAGAGAAGTACAGTAAGACCCTGAGTTATATTTCCTGATCCCACATATGACTCGAGTCAGGACTGCAAAAGTTTGGGTCTGTCACATCATAGAGGTCAGTATTCACTATACAGTTGTATCATCTTGTTTCGTGCCTAAGAAGCCACGTTTGTCCATTTTAAACGGGACAAGCAGATGCAAAGAGCACAAGGACACATAGAAGATACACTGCAATATTACTGAAAAACTACTGGAGATAAAACAAAATTAGAGTCTTTTATCCCAACTTCAACCCAAAGCTAATCTAAGATAAATACCATCCTGCACCCCTTCTTTGAAAGAAAACAAAATAAGAAACTAACCCCTTTTAGCATTAATGCAGTTCCTCTCTTCAGGTCATTGCCAAGAACAGACACAGAGAAGGACAAACAACAGTAACAACAGCTAGAGCTAGTACAGGACACCCAGGCACCGTCACATGGGTACTCATGGGTGCCTACTTTATGCTGGCAGAGATAATGCAAACTTTCAACACCAGCTCCAAGTGTCCCACAGGCAATATCCACAGTGTAAGGGAGCTTCCCAGCAGGTCTGGAGCCTTGCCACTAGCACTGCATCCCCAGCAGGAGCTCTTAAATATAGGAAGCATGTCAGGGGCCTTCTACAGCAGGAACGAGCTGTAGGCAGAGAGGAGTATGCGGTTACAACCTGGCTATCCTGCACTGATATAATAGCCTACAGAGACACTCATTAGGGTAGCATCGAGGAGCCAACACCTCCCAGTACCGGCATTCGGTTCTTCACCAGTACAGGGATGAATCTGGTCTAGAAGCAACTACAAGAACAAGACCACCAGTGCTGGTGGCCTTCAGCTGTGTTGTTGTGGGCTGAAACCAGCAGTGTGACGTGGCAGATATTTCAGCTCCGTACAAGGAATATCACACAAGCTGTATGCACAAAGGGTAATGTACATGGGAGAAACCCACAGTCACTGCAGTTGAATCCTCTCCAAAACCAAATACTCCTATTTAATTCATGATGAGCACCGCCTGGTGCGGCAAAAGAAGCCACTTGTGCAGCCTGAGCCTAGTCCCCTGCTGCCTATTTCCCTATGCCAGCACATATTCTGAATCACTTCCCAAGGAAAGCAACATTGTGACACAATCTCTCTTCCCCTCTCCCACTCCTCCATGTCATCCAGTTTGCATACAGCTGGCACTCCTACCCAGAGAATTGAAGGCTGCTGGTATTTTTCTTCAGGAGGAAAAATGTTGAATGATCCATAAGTGGCAAGCGGAGCACACAGCTAACCTATGGAATCATGTGTTCTTATTCCAACTTGCCTTATCCTTCCTCCCCCAGGCCTCCTATGATTTGACAAACCCACTTGTGACTGCCTTATCTTAAATTAGACTAAGTTCTTTGGGCAAGGGGCTGTCTCTTCCAATGAGTATGATCAGCATCTAGAATAATGAGTTCTGACTTCACCTCTGAGTGCTACTATAATTATAGAAAGCGAGGAATACTTGTAGCACCTTAGGGCTGGTCTTCACTCGCGCGGCGCGGGATCGATCTTTTGGCGATCGATTTATCGCGTCTTGTTAAGACGCGATAAATCGAACGCCCGGAGCTCCCCCGTCGACTCCAGAACTCCAGCTCGCCGGGAGGCGCAAGCTGGAGTCGACGGGGGAGCGCGCCGCCGACTGCCGCCGCCGTGGGGACGAGAGGCAAGTCGGCGGCAGATACGCAAACTTCAGCTACGTGATTCACGTAGCTGAAGTTGCGTATCTGCCGTCGATCCCCCCCCCCCTCCAGTGAGGACCAGTCCTTAGAGACTAACCAGTTTATTTCAGCATTATTTCACCTTAGTCTCTAAGGTGCTACAAGTATTCCTCACTTTCTTTACGGATACAGACTAACACGGCTGCTATTCTTGAACCTATAATTATAGAGGTGCTGTTCACATTAGCATACATAAGATCAAGACAGGAGAGGAGCAGCTGTTACCTTGGCTATATTAGTGCCTCTCCACAGAAATGATGGTCTGGCAGCGCCAGTATCAGCTCCATCCATGAATGGTTAGACAAAGGTTCAGCGTTTCACTGATTGATGTATACTGGGCAAGGACTGAGATGTACTTTCTGATGAGTATTTCAGATTTACACTGAGGCGGCCATCCAGCCTCATCCAGGGAACCCTCTGGGCTAGTGAGCTCAAAGGCAACACTCAGAATCCATAAAGAAAGTCAGGAATACTTGTAGAATCCAGAGTTTAAGGCCAGAATAGACCACTAGATCATCTAGTCTGACATCCTGTGTATCATAGGCCACCACCACCACCCAGCACCTGCACACTAAGCCCAATGAGACCAAAATAAACGAGTTCCACAGAAGACTAGACTGGTATGTGCCACAGGCACAGAATAGGAGGGAGTGAGGTACACCCATGCTTGAGGCCCCTGCAATGGTAGGGAAATGATTGAATGTGATATACCCCCATAATCTTGACTAGTAACCCTCATCCACATGCTGCAGAGGAAGGCAAAAAATAAAACACAAGGTCACTGCCAAACTGACTTGGGAGAAAATTCCTTCCCAGTCCTACATATGGTGATCAGTTAGATCTGTGCAGGTGAGCACTAAGCACGTGAGAATGTTCAATGCCCCCTCTCAGAGCACTGGCCCTCCCCATCCAGTGACCCATCTCCAGTCCCGGCCATCCCTGATACTTCAAAGGAAGGAGATTTTAAGAATTTCCAGAATATACTGCGGGAGGAAAACGATGCCTTCCTGATCCCTGCAGGTGGCCAGTTAAAACCCTGAAGCATGCGCCTTAGAAACGTAAGACCTAAACAGGAAGTGAGCCCCAGAGCAGTTGACCCCTTCTTCCCACAGTCACAAGCAGCTGAGTCATACAGTTGCACTCATAAATTTAGCAAGCTCTCTCTTAAAACTAATTGTTTGTCCCCACAATTCTGTGACCAAACGGACTCCTATTCACACCCTACACACCACTGTTATAATGATGTACAAAGTAAGTCTTGTGAGGTATCATTTGAAAATTCATAATTTACTGATCACTATCATCCCGATAAAATGTGTATCAACATTGTATGTGAAGTCATAAGATTACACTATATGGCGTTTTTAATGCATGTTCCAAACGGAGGTCTGTTTTAAGCAAAGAAAAGTGTTCTATGCATAAATTGTATTTAAGCAGTAAACAGCCATCAAGCAGAAAGGGAAAGAAAGGAAGCTCAAATATGTGAGTAAAAAGCAGCAGGGGACATCCTTCCCCATAGACTTGTCTCCTGGTATCCAGCTGGAAATGTATTTTTCTTGTAACTAGTTCTGACTTCTATGTCTCATTACTTGTACTCACTTAAAATCTCTCTTTGTAGTTAATAAAATTGTTTTATTGTTGTATCTAATCCAGTGTGCTGAAATTAAAGGGTCTGGGAAAATCCATTTGGGGTGGCAAATCTGTGCATATTATTGTTAACAGATTTTATAGAATTTGTATTGTCCAGGAGAAGGCTGGGCAACACAGGATATACATTTCTGGAGGGAAATCTAAGACCTAGGGTGTGTTGGAATCACTCTGCCATATAACCAAGGCTGCTGAAAGCCAACGAATGTAACCAAAGTATGGCTGGCAGGCTAGTTACACACCAACTCTCAGGGTGTGGCTTGCACTCTGGAAGGCTGTTTGTGAGTAGCCCAGGTGGGAACTCCTTCAGCAAGACCCAAGACTGCGGGACAAGGGTGTCACAGCTGCTCATTAGTCTGTTCCCTGGTATCTCTCAAACTCCAACTAGAAGGCTGTTCCACAACCTCATCCCTCTCATGGTCAAAAACCTTCTTCAAATTTCCAGCTGAATTTTTGTTCATAGCCATTTATAGCCATTTGTTCTTGTGACAACTTTATCCTTTAATTTAAACAGTCTTCCCTCTCCCTGGCATTTACCCCCCCCCCCCAATGTATTTATAGAGAGCAATCTCCTCTCTCAGCTTTCTTCTTGCTAGACGAAACAAGCCAAGCTCTTCCAGTCTTCTCTCATAAAAGAGGCCATCCATCATCATAGTAGCTCTTTCCTGCACCTGTTTCAGTTTAAGTTGATCTCTCTTGAACATGGGTGACTAGAATTATACACAGTATTCAAAGTGAGGTCTTACCAGTACTTTGTTCAAAGGCATTAATACTTCTCGACCTCTACTGGAAATTCCTCACCTAATACATCCTAGGATCGCAGTTGCCTTTTTCCCAGCCATATCATATGGGTGGCTCAATCATCATCCTGTGATCAACCCATGCCCCCAGGTCTTTCTCCTCCTCTCTCACTTTGAATGATTAGCCCCCAGCTTGTAGAAGAAATTCTTATTAGACCCTACAGTGCCTGATGTGCACTGTCCACCCAGTACCACCTATGTCGGTCTTCAACTGCTACCATGACTATTGCATAAGGACAGAAAAATACTCAGAGTGCTTCTCTCCAGGCTATTTTGGTACTGTCATAGCCCTCACTCTGCTATACTTTACCCCTGTCATAAGTATGAAGTGCCCTAGAATTACTGTTTTACCTGTAAAGGGTTAAAGCCTGAACAGGAGAGGGGATGATGTAAGAGCTCGCATTCCAAGAGACAAAGAAGTTTAGTTTCACTTTTTCCCGGGCTCTCAGCCTCTCTCCATCTTCTCCCTGACTCTGGGGTAATGAATCACCTTTCTACTCATCCCTTGATAAGTTTCTCAGTCAGCCTGGCAGTAAGTGAAATTGTTAATTGTATAAGCTTGTCATCAATCTATGGTATCTTTAGCCTCATCAGGGAGATAAATCCCAAGGGAGGGGTAAGGCTAGGAACTGAGTATCTGTGAAGTCTGTGTAAGCTGTATGCTTTTCTCTATTAAACCTTTTTTTGTTATAAGAATTGTCTGTTAATTCTATTGGAGGGGTCCTAGCTTTGGATCGGGCACAGCTCACGGCTAGGGAGGGTCTGTGTGCTTGAGTCTCTCCCAGGTAGCAAGGGGGAGGGAGTGTTACTCTCGGGGTTTTAATGTGCCCCACCCCATAGTTTTGGGTTACTCACATTAATGGTGGCAGCGGATTTCAAGCCCCAACTGGAGAAGTTTGGGTTTTGGGGGAAAAGATTTAACCTAGGCTGGGAAAGTAGCTTGGAGTTAATTGGTCTTTCACATAAGAGATCCCCACATCTTTACCCTAGAGTTTAGAGTGGAGAAGGAAATCTCTTACAACCCTCTTCGTTAGAAACCCAGATATTCCAAAATAATGTCTAAACAGGACTTCTGGATCCCATTATCAGTTCCTTTCCAAAATCGGATTTCAATAGTAAAGTAACATTCAGAGAAGCAGACCCTCTACTGAAATAAATCAGCACAACTCTACTGCAGGCAATAGAGCTGCAGTGATTTATACCACTTAAGACCCTAATCTGCATTCATCAGCATACAGTGAGCCTGCCATGCTGTTAAGCAGACAGTGATGTACGTGTGCTATTGATGAAAACTGGCTGATTTGTTTTAGTTTTGTTTGCATTCATATTAAATTGCTTAGGCATCTGTTTGATTTGTAAAATCATCATTTCAAAGATATGAATCTTCAAAAATTATTTCAATCAGTAATACTACTGCAGAATTAAATAGTGTTTACAGTTACACTATTGATTTTGATTATTACAAAATTTTAGTTATTAGAAGAGTACTGGAGAGATTCCCACCACACATACACACAAACTATCATCTCACCCTAATCTATAGGTCTAAAACACAATCTCTCCAGTGATCCTCCTGCACTATGCATCAATCCCTTCTACGAGACTGTGGCATATATCTAGCCCTCATATATAGCTGAGATTTATAACATGCTACATGTAGGTGTAGTAAACAACTCTTCTATCACCCCCAATAGATGTTGGCCATTGTCTAATTTCTCTCTCTTCCTTCTATTTTAAACCATAACCACAACCTGAGACCTAGTGCAGATTATAGCGAGCAAGTGTAATATGGTCTCCTTGGCCATCATGGCTCCATAAGACAGCAGCTGAACCCTGCACTTGCTGAAGCTGCCAAAAGGTCTTAATGATGCAGGATAGTGTTTTGGACACTCTGTGTTAAACATTGTGCGGCTTATTTCCTCCTGAAATAAACATACCTGCCCGTAATGCAAATAATTCTGGACACTTCTTAAAGACTCTCAACTCAAGTGGTATCAGCTGACAGAATGGAATCAGCTGAAAGGATAATGTCTATTATCCTTGCTCAGAATACACTCACACACAGCACGGTATTGGAGTAAGATCAGCTGATGGATGAAAACCAGCCAGTTGAAGCTGAACCCCAGCAAGACAAAGTCTAGTGGGCAGGGAGGAGCATTTTCAAAAACATGCGGCCACAGTGCAGCTTTCTTTGGTTGAAAGTGCGCACCCACAACTCTCAATTCAGCCAGCAGTTCAGGAGCATTCTTTGATTCCTACCTTGTACTAAGTCCTCGAATAGCAACATCCATAAGTAATGCCTTCCATCATATCCAGCTGGCCAGGAGACTCCACCCCATCTTGGAGGACGACAATAACCTGGCCTCGGTTATTCATGTCTTTATAATTTTATACCGATGCAATATGCCTGGGGATGAAGCCTTCTGCACTTAGGAAACTCCAGCTACAGAATACTGCGGCACACCTCTTCAGCAACACAAACTACCATAAGAGCACCTCTGTCCTCTGCCTTCTAAACTTTCTGAGGGGCCAGTCTGTGTCTGTGCAATGAACGCCCCCAAGAATCAAGGACCATCACACTCCACTCTAAGAGCAAGGCACATATCTTTGACCATGCCTTCTCTAATATATATACACATAGCAACAGGTATATTTAAAGAAATAACAAAAAAATACCAAAACAAGATACTCCTCCACACATATTTCTCCCCACTATGGAGAGCATGAGAGAACAAACACATGACTGATATTAGTCAGATGCTACAATAAGGACTACAGTGCAAAAATCTAAACACATAATGGATCTGATAAACTCTGTTTATAGACTTTGTTTGAATTCATTCATTCCTGTTTTATTATAAGCAATATCAAATTAATCAGTCAGCAGGTATGAAAATTAGGGGTTTTCTTCTTCCTTGCAGAGGCTGAGAGAACAGTGTGACATTTGGGAAGCCTCTTCTAAAGAATACAATTGCTTGCAGGTGGCAATCTCTGGGCAGTTCTTGTGCTGCTATCACTGCCAGCTGTGATTTCATGCTTTCCACAACCTTTCTGTATCTCTACAGCTTCATATCTCAATACAACTCATCTGCTGGGACCTCATTTTTTGTGACTAGCCTCAGGAAGCTGAATCATACAAATGAAAGTATGGAACACTGTATGTATAAAGCTCTGACTCTGTACTGTTCCCACTATTTTTTGTTGAGCTGCATATTTCTGAACTTCAACCAGTATTTTCAAGACCAGTTGACAATGTTTGGGTCCCAGTAGGTTACGTGATGTAGGGCGACCATTTCTAGAAAGCCCGGGGAAAGAAGGTGCATACAAGATCTGGAGAGTCTCCTATTCACTCATTTACAATAGACAGCGAAATTATACAGATTTTCTCACAAGATCCAGCTACATGTGGAACTTATGCCTTATCTGAGGTACAGATAAAACTCAGGTAAGTGAACTCAATCAAGATGATGAGTAAGAGGAAGACAATTACAGAATAAACATTGCTTCCTTGGAACAAGAATATTTCATTACATTTTTAGTCCACATTCATCACTTGATATGCACTGTATGAGGTCAAGACAGTAAAGGACTCAAATATTTGCTTAAAACCATAAGCAGCAGTGGTAGCAGTACCCAATATTTATATTATGGTATTGTCCAAATGCCCTAATCTGGACTGGGGCTCAGCTGCACTGTGTGCAGTACAAAAGAGAGAGCATCCCTGCCCTGAAGGACATACAGTGTACTCCCTCAAGGAACATGATTAGGGTATGTACCACTGGCTTCCATTAATTCAGCATCCAGACAGCAATCCTGCAGCTCCCAAGAAAGCCCAAACTGAATATACAGCTAGCATAGAAGTACATATTCCTGACAGTGAGTACCAGTGACTACATTAGTGTATTGATTGCACCTTGAGTTCTCACTTCTTGACCAAATTTGTACTGGATATCTCTGGGGAATAATTTCATGTACTTGCTTAAGATTAGGCACTGCTTATGGGGGGTGGACCTTAATGTAGGATTCACTGTACAGGAAATCTCTCTTTTGAGGGAATGTGTAAAATACCTGAATAACTAAAGTTGAAAGGATACAGTAAAACAGAGCATGGAGGGGAGAAGGGAGAAATGACACATGGTGCCGTTTCTAAATAAAAAGAGAATGTTGCTCTCAGTGTGTCATCCATGGCACTTACGTATAGCTCACCAGAGTGTTCCATATAATTACACAGCTTTAACATATTTACCAAAGAGAGGTTTAGGATCACACAAAATAGCCAGAGCTGTTGTCTAATTAGACACAGATATCCCCGTTTATGGTGGTGTTTAAAAAATAAAATATATTGTTGTTTCCCCTCATTCTAATTTGGAGTAAATATCTTCAGTTCTACTGTTTATGAAGGATGAACTACACTGATCCGAGCTATTGCTAATTGAGACTTTTCTAATAAGGCAGGTGATGTGCAAGCGGCCCAAACAAAGCTTAGCAGTGCAACTTCTACAGTATTCAAATTCTATAGGTCCAAGCAGAGGGTGCTAATCATGCTGATTTTTGCCACACTTTCTTGATTTGTGGTGCTGACAAGTATCCAGTGGGAGCTACACTGAGATTATCAAACTCATTTTCACTTCTGACCCATGCCCATTTTCAGCCTATTGTAGGCCCCCGGAAAGAAAAGGCTTGTGTGCTGTGCCACTTAATTCCCTAGCTAATCCTTAGCTGTGCAACAGAACCATATGGTGCCGATGCTGTTCTCAATTCACTGTCCAAAGGCTTCAGTTTCTAATGCTGATTGTCCCTTACCATTCACAACCAACTATAGTAATTCAAAGACATGCAGAGATAAAATAAGGATGCATAGGCATACAAGAAAACTACAATAGAGGACAAAGTGCAAGGCCACCTTCCCCCAGAAGAGAATGTGCAAATAACTGCACACAAAATTGGCACTAATACACTTTGCAAAAGTATATTACCTGGAAATAATGCAAAGATGGCTAATGGTGAATACAAATTAGAAAATTTAACCTGACAAGCTGTTTTCTATATTACAGCTCTCCAAGCTCATGCACCCTGTAAGAAGTGAACAGGGATAGCTGACTGCCTTTTGCTGTTAAACTCACTGTGCTTTCTGCCAGCAACTTCAGAGAAGCAGTCCCTGCATAAAATGTATTACTACTATAGAATCCACTGCACTGTCAGAGCCTGGAGCTAGAACCCTTTAGCAGAGCTCTCACTGCTCCTCATGAGTCATGTCTCAATCTTTCCCTGCTTCACTAGGACAATGGCAAGGAGCAGTGCACAATTTAAAATATGCCAATTATCCTCCGGTCTATAGACGTACGTTTATTGGTTCATTTGAATCATATGAAGTGAGGGAAATGAATTTAATAAGCAAATTTAGAATGATTTATGGATTGGGGTCTGAGAGAACTTCAACAGTAATACTGTAGCTTTGCACTAGAGGTTGCCTACTTGTTCTCCATATCAGTACAATGTTACGTAGAAATAAATTTAGTGAGCGTTCCTCTACATACCCGTTGTTTCTCAGGGTCGACATATCGAATGCCAAAATAGTCTTTTTCCAGCAAGCTGTAATAGTTGCAGATATGATCTATGAGAAACTGACCTTTGGTCTCCTTCTGGAAAAGAAAAAAAAATAGTAACCTTATATTGTATTATTCTAAATACACTCAGCACACATTCTAAACCCATTATTTATGAACTCTTAGAAGTCTAATAAAGAGAGTCAAAGAAAGTGGGAATAAGAGCTTTTATGGCAAACAAGTGAGTACAAAACAATGAATATCCACTTCCCTTGAAGAGATACAAAAAATAAAATGTATTCTAAAAATGCTCTCGTATTCATCACCTGTCTCTTCACAAATTGCTACATCAGAACAAAGGGTGGCATTTCCTCAGCCATACTCCTGATTACTTCTAAAATTGCATATTTAGATAATCCAATATACACTGTTAACCATGTTCTTGTGGGATGTTAGTCTATCCACTTAACCTTATGTCCACACCTTATCCATCCTTCTCTTTAGCCATAAGCATTTTGCATAATGGCACTACAGACATTTATTCAGCCACAGAATTTCAAACCATTCACATGTTTTTTGCATTCATAAGACCTGTGTTGGACCTGATTTTTCACTGCTTAGATCTGTTTGCAGAAGTACACCCACTGTTTGTGCTCCACTACAAATGCACTCATTTGTTCTACCCATCCACTCATATGTGCATGCAATTTATGGATTTGAGTGCTCATACAGATGTGGATAGATGCCCAGGTATCGTAGGACTGAAGATAAGATTCCTTACTATACACAATATCCTAACGACATAGAGATTTCTCATCTAAAAAAAAACAACCCTAGCCACAGACAAACCATTTGCGAATTTTTATTGCTAGTCAGACAACTCTGGAATTAAGCAGGTTTTGAGAATGTCACAATAAATGTTCACACACTGAAAAACTTTCATCACACATGGGGCACATTCAATTATTTGAAATTAAACCTACATCTTGCACAACAATGCTGGTATCCAGCCAGGCATAAGAGGCCTTTTGGATAGAACACATCACACTGAATAAGTTATTCCTTTGTTTCCGTGTTATCAGCATGAATCTAATGATCATCAAGCTATAAGGTGACATGGGAGTTAGTTCCACATGGAAAGTATTGCTTGCTCTATCTCATCACCACAGCTCCATAATGCAAAGGTCAAATGCGTTTACAAATTAAGAAAGCACAGCATGCTTTTTTCACCAAATAGTATGTTGAACTGCAGAAGTTTACTTTCGGCACACATTTCAATCCTTCTATGAAAACTCAAGCTGACTGTTGGTGCACTGTTTCTCATGATAGTCACAGTCACATATGAAAATTTAACTTGTATTGCAAATACTGAGATTTCAGATTACTTATTCCAAGTACTGTATTCTCGGTACTATGCACCCTGATAGTATTTCTGTGCACTCATAGTATCGGTTTATCTTCTGCATCTTGTCAGTACCTAGACCTTGAGCATTTTTCCTGTATGCTTGTGCAGACCTCACCACAACAGGGCCTTGATTCTTGAATGGTGTTCCTAGGCACCATTGCAACACAAATTATAAACAAACAAGCAAACAAATAAAATAGACTGGGATTAGATAGACATTAAAGTACATCAAAATAGCTCCCTTTCTCTCCTTAGACAGCAATGTCCTTAAGAGGCTTTAATTAAACTGCACTACATATGCTGTAGTTACCCACAAGATCCAAAGTCTGGAAGTTAAAGCTATGCAAATTCAAACTGAAATTAAGGTGTACATTTTTAACACTGAGGATGATATACCCACTGGAATAGAGGTTCTCAATCTGAGGGATGTGACACAGGGGGTCACGAGGTGTCAGCTCCAGGCTTGGCAGGGCTCCAGCTGACAGCAAGATCCTCACCAGGCATGGGGTTGACAGTCCAAGCCCCTGTTAAATTAAATTAACACACATACCCATTTTTAATACATGGGCGGTGTCACGCTCAGGCTTGCTGCAGGCTGTATGAAAGGAGTCGCCAGTACAAAAAGTTTGAGAACCACTGGACTCAATGATCAAAATGTTCCCTCTGGCCTCGGAACCTATAAATCTATGAACTTACATCCTTCTTCCTGCTGCCCTTAGCCTCAATGCAGCCTTCAATCTTGTGTATCACCACCCACTCTTCCTGGATTATAATGTCTGTCTCTGTCTCTGTCTCTCTCTCTGTCTGTGTGTGTGTGTGTCCAGACTCTCTCCCCTCTGCATAAAGATGCTTCTTCTGTGGAACCCAAAGAGATCACACTTCTTGGGCCACTGTCCTTTTTCATTTTCCCTCTTTCTCACAGTCTTTGCCTTCAAACCCAGCTACCACTTACACACGGATAGTCCTCACTTGAATCTGCCTTTTGTTTATCATATTCCCTTTGCATTTTGTTTCTCCACCATGCATGTATTTAAACCACTCAATTTTTCCCCCTAGTCCATTCCCTCAAAACTAACATCCTATTTGTCAATTTTTCAATGGATGGTTAAATTACAAGCTGAGTGGGTAGGCAAAAACTAATAATTAGCTTTCCCGCCATGCTTGCTATACATGGATCTATCATAACACTTTACAAACGAGGGTGAGTATTATCATCCGCGTTTTACACAAGAGGTAGGTAGGTAGCTGAGGCACAGAGGGAGATGGAGTGCCTTGCCCAAGGTCACACACTGTAGGTCACTGCAGAGCCCAGGTTTTCTGACTCATCAATAGTCCAGTGCACCTGACTGCTTTCCATAGGAAAAAAATTGTACATCACGATTATGCAAAGTAAGTAATATGTACATAAGCAATAACTATTGCAGAGTTTTGTTATTTGTATAATGGCCACTTTATAGGCACGTTTTGGTACGTGCATGCAGTTTTGGTATGGATACAGTTGCTCTTCCCTGAATCCTCTTTGTTGTTTAAAAACTTCCCAGATTCTCTCTAGGGTCCCAGTCCAGACTGGTGCTGAACAGCTTTTACTTGGAGTTGACACTCCCAGCCCTTCCAGGATTGCTCTCTCCATCCCTTCTTCTTTACAATGATATATAGAATCTTCTCTCTTCCTCTCAGCCCACCTCTAGCTCGTACTCTAGTTATTCAGACTTTTGTCTCTGTTTTGTTAATTCATCTCTAGATTTCTTTTTTGAGGAATGGGGGAGCATCTGCCATTTCTGCCCTCCTCCCCAATACAAGCTTCTCCTGTTGTGCTCTTCCTTCCTCTCATTTCTCTGTACCTATGTACATTTCCTATGTATTTACTCTTCATTGTATGTCCCCTACTCTTCCAACCAAAACCCTGCTTCTTCATATCAGGGAATACCACTGCCTTCTTTATTTCCCTGTCATTAATAACTTTCCACACTTCCAAATGATGTTAACCCAGTTTGTCTTTTGTCTCCTTGTATATGTTCACTCCCCTGACTCTCTCTCTCCCCACCTCTCTCCCATTAAGAGCACTACAAAATGTCTGCTTCTATAATTGGCTCTGTATAGCCTCAAGGCACTTACAGAATGACTTGTTACTGGAATGTTTTATGCTGTTGCTTGTTAAACTCTATATGTTTATCACTATGGACACACTAATGAAGGCAGAATGAAGTAAGTGGCGGCTCAAAAGGAAGAGGTCTGTACCAAAAACACAAAATGTGAAAAGGAATGATGTCTATGGGATGCCTCTCTGATTGACCAAGAGAGAAGGTGTACTCAGCGGATCTAGATCTGTGACAGCAAAATCTAAAACATCTCTCTGCTGCAAATTTTAGAGGTCACTGCTACATATGCATTTTGTTTAAATATGCTCCAGAAAAGAAAAGAAAAGAAAAGAAAAGAAAAGAAAAGAAAAGAAAAGAGATTAAAACAAGAATAGTGATGCCTTAGTACACAGGCAATCAATAAAACTAAAACACAAATGGTTGAAATTCAAGATGTATTTAGTTATAAAATAAGAATGCAATAATCAAATAAACTAGCTAGATTTTAGGAGTAAAAGCCATTTTGGTGACTCACAAAGGGAAGCAACAAGATGTGGATTTTACTAACAAAAAATACATAAAGCAATTCCATTTTTAAACCAACAGTTAAAAAATCCCAGACCTAAAATGGTTCAAGAATAGCCGCCATGTTAAGTCTGTATCCGTAAAGAAAGCCAGGAATACTTGTAGCACCTTAGAGACTAACTAGTTTATTTCATCATAAGCTTTCGTGAGCTATAGCTCACTTCATCGGATGCATAGAATGGGAAGTGAGCTATAGCTCACGAAAGCTTATGCTGAAATAAACTAGTTGGTCTCTAAGGTGCTACAAATATTCCTGGCTTTCTTTATGGACCTAAAATGACATTTTCATCTGACAAAGTTATACAGAGGCAGGAAGAACAGTCAATGAATGCACTTTTATAGATTTACTTTTTAAACCATTCGTTTTAATGAGAGTCTTGCATCACCCAAATCACCACAAGAAGTATTTGAGCTCATTAGTGTGTGATCAAAGGCTGGAGCAATCATTCAGTTTTTCAAAACAACAAAGCTCTCTTTCTGAAATCAACTGCTGCACTAACCCTATTGCATAGAAAGTTGGTGGCTCAAAAAAACTGAATTGAATAGAACGGAATTTTGTTTTATATAATGACTTCACACTTCAGGAATCCTTAACTCTTTATAAAGGAGAATGCAAAGACAATCATGTAAATAAATACAACATTTCTTATACACTCAACATTAGTTCACATATAACTTCAGGATTTGATCCTGCAAAGATTTAACACATGCTTAAATTTAAGCTAATGAGCAGTCCTTTTAAAGTTAATGGGTTTTAAATTCTACCTGGACTTTCACCAGATTTAAGAAAAAAATCTACATTAATAAACACATACAACGTTACATTTCTCAAAGTTGCAACATTTTGCCCCTTCCCAAAAACACTGTTTTAAATATTAGTTTTAAATGTTTTAAACTAGAAAAAGTAAGGAAAGTCTCAGTTATGAAATCAGAGGTTCCGAACCTGAGGATTGGTGCCCCTGGAGGGGGTATGGGATGTATTCTGGGGAAGAGGGTGTGAGAAGCTTTAGGGGGAAAAAACCCTACTGCACACCTTTTACCTACAGCAATGAACAACTAGCAAAGCTGATTTCTCCAGACATATCAGGTCCTCAGACAGTGCTGTGCATATGACTCTAGATTGTGCTGTGCACTTTGACAAATTTCTGTTAAACCTGCATAGCATTATGCATAGTCGTTGCCATCTATACGTTAATCCATTTGCTACAACACAGTGTGCACAATTGTTAACATCAACTAAAATCGCAATTCTGCTTTTGCTCTTATTACAATGGATCATTGTCTCTGTTTGAATCAATGTCTTACTGTTTTTAATATTCAACGAAAGTTGCATGATATTTTTTTAAAATCGGTATATGTACCTGTGTGGCGGGGGAAGGGCGTAAACTACCACACAAGACACAAAGAAGGGGAGGCAATCAAATAAGTTTGAGAACCACTGAACTAAACGAATAAATGTCTTAATATTCTCAAATGTTTTATCCAATTTAATTTTAACGGAAATATGTGATGGTGTTTCTTCCAACCACTTCTTTTCAGACACGCAGTCATAGGCCTCCTGGTTGGGAAATATTTCCTGACATCTGGCCTATTCTTTGTAAATTTAATCTCATTATTTAGAGTTATATTCAGGCAGATTGCCATGAAACATTCCTGTTTACAACCTTACATACTTGCAGAAGGTTATCATATTCCATTTAGAGAAGGAACTTAGACTGAGCTCTCGTTTGCTATTTTAAATGCAGCCTGTAGTCTGATTCTGCAAAGACCTAAAGAGCTGGCCATAAATTACATAAGGCATTAAGGGAAGAGGGTCCTTAATCTTTCATGACAGACTGTTTGTTTCAGTATTACAAGGCGGCGGGTGGGTCTTAAAAATCATCAAAATATGTGCTGTGTAACTTATGGACAGCTCCTAAACATGAGTAATTTTACCTGTGTGAGTAGTCCCTTTGACTTCTATTCAGGAGATTAGGCCCTAGCGCTGAATACTTTTAAGTCCCATTTTAAACAGGTTTTAGTTGAATTTGTTTGTGTACCGAAAATACCATTTGAATGAAAACAAACAAGGTGTATTTTGTATAATATTGTAGCAGAGATGGTGTCCCATTAATATTGTAAACAATTAGTTTGAAATTTAGCCAAAGTTAACAAAGTGAGTTTGAAATAGAAGCACCCGCTTCTCTGAGTCTCCCTGTCAATTTTGGTGGTTTTGCAATGCTTTTCCCTCTCCTGTGAAATATGCGGATGGCCCACAAAAGCAGCAGTGGAAACTGACTGAACTGATTATATGCAAGTGATCTCAAATGCACCAACTAAATAAACTGGAAAGAGAGGCAATTTCCTTTTCCTCTCATCTTTTTAAATTATAGTTAATGCTAGGTGTTCCTTGTAACAATGATAGTTGTTCCTTGCAACAATGGTAGAAACTGGGAAATTTTAGTAGGTAAGAGTTTTTCAGACAAAGAGCGATATTTCAGTATATGTCATAAAGGATTTATATATAGAAATAAATACCCGAAGCAGCACCATGATGCCATGGAAGTCTGAGATCATAATGAATGATTTAGCAAAACAGAGTGGTGTAATGCTTAGTCCATCATTGCACTGCAGAAACCACAAACAGCTGCTTTCATGATTATTGTAACATTGCTGAAAGCCCTCTTGAGCTTTTTGACAACTTACTGATATGGGTCTTTTCTTAACTATATTTTTGGTACATTTGTACCATATGGTAAAAAGGTTGATATGTTAAATATAGTTCAAAACTACTCTTATTTGCAAAGGAATATGGACAAATTCAGTGGAAAAACTGCCAACACACAACAAAGCACAGGAATCGAGTTGAATCTTAGAATAATGACTATCAAATTCATCCTGAAACTCAACAACACCCACACACAATAGAGCCAGGTTTCAAATTAAACGCAATCCTTCCCCCAAATGCCATACTAAGAAGCATGTCCATCCATGAAAATAATGTGTATGTTAGAGTGTAACATTCTTGTAAGAAGATGACAAAAAGGCTTTACTGAAGTACATTCCCTGAAACTGCACCCCCAAAAAATGAGGGGGTGGGTATCAAAGCCAGGCTGGGTCAATACAGAAATTGAAACAGCTGCAGGGCCATGAGGGTAATACTCAGGCCAGATTTCTAAAACCTGCCAGCTAGAAATCTCAGACAATGATGTTAAGATCTAGCCTGGTGACCATGAAATGTTTCTCAAGCAGATGATGCAAGACAGCTGGAGAGGAACAGAGCAGAAGTCACAAAAGCATACAAAATGGAAGAGCTGAAATATTCTGGAATGTAAGTTAACAAAGTGTCCTTGAAGAACTTTATAAGAATGCCAAACAATGAAACCACTTAAACTTTAAAAAAAGCAGTACCAAGTAATTCAAATCTAACATGTGACCTACATCAAAGCTGATTTGGAGTATCTAAAGCAGTGGTTTTCAAACTTTCTAAGTTAGAGACCCCTTTTTTCTTTTCCTCGTGTGCTGCAGCCCTGGGGTATGTCCACCAAAATGCTGCTGAACGGAACACTTCTGATGTCAGTGGCATTTTGGCGGACTCGCAGTGGTTCTCTGTGTACCCGCCGAAATGCCGCCGAAATGCCGCCGAAAGCGGAAGTGTTCCACTCAGCAGCTTTTCAGCGGACACACTCCTGCATTCGGAGTGGCCGCTGAAATGCCGCCGAATCCAGCGGGAGCTCGCGACCCCCCAGGAATCACCCCGTGACCCCCCAGGGGGGGTCACGACCCCCAGTTTCCAGGAGGGAAATGTCATCCATATTGTGAGGAACACATTTTCAAAATGCCTTAAATCAAATCCCAAAACAGCACAAGCTGTGCACAAAGAGAGGCATTTGCACTTAAAAGTTGAGTAGTCAGATGTAGCGGTCTGATTTGTTTGTGTAAAATCAATTAGTGCGTAATAGATATCAGATAAATGCTAAATCTTGTAAACAACAGGATTCCTAGTATAACAAATATCTGTTAAAATTCACTTTACCAGTAGGATCAGTGTTTTCTATTCACTGATGAAGCTTCAAGTATGCATCAAATAGATGAGAAAAGTAACAACAACAAAAAAGTAAAAGCAAAAACAATGGACATTTCCCAAACCCAGGGTCTGATTTTGTAAAGTCCTTCAACCTCTTACAAAAGTCACTCAGGATCTCTCAGAATCGGGCCCTTCCCCCTTGGCTGTTGCTTTCAGATTTGGCTATAATACCACACAGACATGACACTTAGTACATATAAGCCACTGAATGCCATTATAGTGAGGTTTTACATAACTGCACACGGCAAAATTACAGCTGCATATCTGTACTTATTAGGCCGTATCCTTCACAGTTGGCACTTAATCAATAAAAAGATCACGCTATTGTGCATTTAAAATGTCATACCATAACAATGCAGCAATATAGCTTTTTTTCTTCTTGGTATTTAATTTGCCTAGTTTATTTTAGGACAAGAGAGAAAAAACTATAATCGCTCTCACATTGAGAGAGAGACAGAGAGTCTGATTCTCCTCTCACATAGAAAATCTACACTGACAGAGTTGCACCTAGTTTACATTTATGTGAGGAGAATCAGGACTAGTATGTGCATTTATTGGAGTCCATAATTTTATATTAAAATGAAGTGGCTAGTCTACATGCATTTACAGTAGAGACTCGATTATCCAGGATTGGATTAACCAGGATGTGGATTAACCAGGATGTCAAAAAAAATACGCGCAACTTGCAGGGCCAGCTCTGGCTTTGCTGCCGCCCCAAGCACGCACACAAAAAACCCCACCAGGGCGCAGGGCAGCCAGTGAACCAACACCCCCTCCCCCTGGCACAGGATGGCTGGTGAATCAACCCCCACTCCCCATATTTCCTATGGATGGTGATTATTCAGGATTTTATTAACCAGAATTATTATTTTCCCTATCATCCTGGATAATCGAGAGTCTACTGTATTTGAATGTGAAATGTGAGAACCAAATAAGTGATCTGAGCCTATTTATTTGAATGCTGTCACAGATATAAGGCATCCACACGAGCAGAGACAATACATGCACATGCCCCAATCCTGCAAACGTTTTACACATGTGAGAAGTCTCAATAGCTGTAATTGTGCATGCAAAAGGTGTTTGCAAGAGACTGTAACTTGCAGAATAATCCATCAACAGCCTGAGAGAGTTAACAATTCAAAATTTTCCAGAGGCCTAGGATTAGGTGACACATTTTTGGGACTTTTTTTTTTAAAAATGAAGATTTCAGTCAATCAAAACATTTCATGAATTCATGTCAAATTCACCAAACTTTGTTCAAAAATCAAAAATATAGTTTTAAAAAAATCAAAACCACCTGATTTTTACATTTTTAAAAATGAAACATTTCATATTTTTCCTTAATTTAATTTTTAAAAAAGATAAACTAAAAAATAAAATCTTTCATTTTGGGTCAAACAAAACATTTAGTTCAAACAAACAAACAAAAAATAATCTTTTCAGTTAAGCCGGCAAACCAAAAAATCTATTACTGTATTTACACAAATCTGCCAGGGATACTCCTTGACCATCACTTCCTTCATTCCTTAGCTCTTATCACCATGTCCAGTCATTCATTTTAAGCAGCAAGAGACTTTTCTTTCTATATCTTAGTATAATGAATAACTTGTGTTTTCATCCTAGCAGGAAATAGAATGGTGTTTACATTTAGTCTGCAGCCAAATACAGAGGACTTGCACTTTTACCCAGAAATGTAGCTTTAAAAGGACATCTGGGAACAATCCTCTGTTCAGTTGTTTTGGAACAGTCAACATTATGTTTGTATTCATTTGCACTGGTGTAGCAATAAAGCTCACTGAGTAGCACTGCCAGATAGGTCCTTGTGCTGTGAGAATTGGACAGATTTTAAAACAACATAGTAGAGACTTCTTTTGCTGCAGGAGTGCGGGGAGGGGAAGAGGAGAAAGAGAACAAGAACGAAGAGCGAGAGCGCACACCTGGATTTTCCAATAAGGAAAAGCTTTTTAAAAAGCTGAATTCTGAAAGTTCAATCCTGTGCTAGCAGGCAAGATCCAGCCAGTGATAGAATGGCAATAGCTGGTGGCAGTGAGGGGTACCAGACCAAGCTCATGTGTTGAAGCTGAATCCCAATCCCACCCTTGCCACCTACTCACTGTGAGGCTCTGGGCAAGTGTTTTATTACTCGGCAAACTCAATGGGATTACTCATGGGAGTAACTGCTCAGCAGTGTGAATAAATTGCCCCTCAATCTCTCTACCTCCATTTCTCTCATGTTTAAAAAAAGAGGCAGTGCTAGCCTGTTGGGTGCCCTATGCAGAAATACTGTGGAGGGCTCTTAACCTTCAAAAATACTAATTGAATTATTTACACAGATCAAAATATATACCAACACAACACATACTAATACAGATGTTTAAAAGTCCATGTTAAATAAAGTGAATGGTATTTTGGAAATACTAAATCAGGGGCCGCTTCAGCTTCTTCTGTCCCTAAGCAATTGCTTAGTCTGCTTATGACTAGCCCCACCACTGTGTATAATGGAGATAGTAAAAATCACCCTACATCATAGGAGTTTTGCAAAATTAGATGTTTAGATTAACGGTGCTTTGAAAATACAAAGTATAGTATAAAAGCTGTGACCTATCAATGACATTCTCCTTTTCCTCTCATAACTAGCTCCTTCCAATATGTTGCGAGTAGCAAGTCATTATTATTCACTTCTATGTTGCAAAATTTGTGGAATACCATGATGACCCAAATGTTATTCTCCAGTTTAACAAACAAAACAAAAAACAATGTAAAAGAGGCATTTGGTGCTGAGTAAAGTCCAGCTTGGAACGGGAACATTTTATGCCAGGAACAAAACAATTATGCCAAAAAATTGTGTTTGCCATGGAAAAGTTGACACATTAAACATCCACAAGTCTGAAACATCATCAATACCAACCCCTCTGGGATAGCTCCAAAGCAAGTAATGCAACAAGCACATTTACCAGCTGGTCAGTCAGTTAGAAAAGCCCTCTTCCCCTACTAACTTTGCATGAATCAGGTCTTGCACATGGTGTGCTCTACTGTGTTTATTCAAACATCTAAGTAAGTTTTGCATAACCATTTAAAACGTGTAGGTTGTGGGAGGTTATTTTTTACCAGTGGTTAGAAATGCATTTTGTAACCAATAAAGCTCACTCATACAATGCTCTAAATTTAGATTTTGTAGAAACTAGGTGTTTTCAAAATCCCATTGCTCTGTGCTTTCATGGCAGTTCCACCCTGTATATAGGCATATTTAACAAACAAATTAATAAACACGTCTGTTTTTTAAGATTGTTTTTTATTTTATTTTTAAAACATTCCTCTGAAATGCTGGAAACACAACCACAGCATCACCTCACACCTGCAAACCAGAATGTGACGCTACATAGAATCTCAAAGTCAGCGAACTGATCGGTCTTGATTCACAGGCCACATTGAGTGCAATCAGGGGAAACAAACAAAACAAATTAAAGCTTATGCTTCTATACTTTATAGTTAGTTTTTAAGGTGCCATAGGACTCTTTGTTACCTCTGCTATTCCAGACTAACATGGCTACCACCACATACCTCTCTGGGGACATGGTTAGACTGGCGCTTTGCACCACCAAAACCCTCCTTTAGCGCTATAATTTTCCTACCGAACACACTTCAAAGGGAGATTTAGCGCAATGACTCCCCATTTACAGCGCAAGTGTTAAACCTCCTTTTCGAGAGGGATAAGTCTTTTTGCGCTAACGTTGTAGCGCAAGGGTGGGAATGTGGACACCCATGGGATCTCTTGCATGCCTCCAAGCCATGGAAAGCTATCAGCAACCCATTGAGGACCATCAGCAAGCCATTAAAGACAATGAACTTGCCATGTAAGGCAAATGACGTGAGGTTTTGTTTTTATAAAGGTGGAAGTAGCTTTGCAGTTTCTCTCTAACAACTAACACAGCAAATAACCAGTGAAAATGCTTGCAGAGGGAGCTGTGTCTCTGAAATAGACAGCCTGTCAGTTTTCGCTAAGGAAAAGTAACTGACAGCCAGATCTCATCTCCCTGTGAACAGCTTCCCAGTTCCCCCTCGCCCCCCTCCTTTGCAAAACACGTTGCACCCAGCTGAATGCTGGGATACCTGAAGCTCATGCTTCAAAACTTTATAGTTAGTCTTTAAGGTGCCACAGGACTTTGTTACCTCTGCTATTCCAGACTAACACGGCTACCTCCCTGATTCCAATTTAAAGTGGTAGAGAAAGGAATGTGTGACTACACAAAACAAAAGCACAGTGGTGCTACAAGGACGTGCCAGTTTAATTAGGGTTATATATATATATATAAATATATATATATATAATATATATAAATGGAGATATACCAATCTCCTAGAACTGGAAAGACCTTGAAGGTCATCGAGTCCAGTCCCCTGCCTACACTAGCAGGATCCCCCTGCCTACACTAGCAGGATTTTTGCCCCAGATCCCTAAATGGCCCCCTCAAGGATTGAACTCACAACCCTGGGTTTAGCAGGCCAACGCTCAAACCACTGAGCTATCCCCCCACCCCCCAAATAATAAATGGAGATATACCAATCTCCTAGAACTGGGAAGACCTTGAAGGTCATCGAGTCCAGTCCCCTGCCTACACTAGCAGGATTGAGTACTGTCCCCTGACAGATTTTTTTTTTTTTTTTTTCCCCAGATCCCTAAATGGCCCCCTCAAGGATTGAACTCACAACCCTGGGTTTAGCAGGCCAATGCTCAAACCACTGAGCTATCCCTCCCCCCTTCTTTGGCGTCTTTGCATGCAAAAATACATCACATTTAGTACCAGTGTGAGCTTTGAACTACTATATAAAACAAGCACCTGTGGCTTAAAAAGACAAGAGTATATGGAACTGTAGGTATTAGAATTATACCAGTCTTCTATCTTGCACAAGCAAAGCTGATCTTTATTTATAGAATATGTAAGCTTGTGGGGGGTTTTAAGCCAAAGGCTCAGACTTCAAATCCCATGGTTCTCTCTCGATGCCACCTGGTGACTATGCTTTCTGTACGTGAACAATACATGAGTGCCCAGTGCATAACACGTCTGCATAATATAGATATATTTCTAAAAATCTTTAATTTTCCTCTCCCTGAGAAAAAAACCAACAACAATAATATCAAACTGCAAAAGCAGCTGAATTGCCTTTGTCAATGCCTACATCTTACCCAGGATTATGTGATCAAGTTTTATTTCTCCCACAGGCAATGATTAACTTAAAAGGCGCAAACACACTGCAATTTCCAATGTGCCATAACTCAGGAGACAAATTCAAGAACTGTATGAAAGACTACAAAGATACAACACAGAGTAGTTTTCTTACATAAGATTTATTAACTGATGAACTTACTTCTGCAGAAGGACCTGGATTGAACAACAACATGTCTTCCACATGAGCATGGGTACTACAATGCTGTTTGCAAACCTGATTCATGGATTTGCAAATAGGATCTGAAAACATTTTTAGAATGACATTGCTATCTCCAGGGCCAGATTTCTGAGCCCTTAATTATTACTCAAGCCCCAAGTGTTAATTAATAATTACTGAAGTGGAATAAAATCCTTTCCCTCTATTCCCCTTGGACCATGTAGGAACAAATGACTAAGGCTTTGTCAACACTGATTTTCCTCAGTGAAACTTTTGTCATTCAGGGCTGTGAATAACACCTCCCTCCCCAAGGACAAAAGTTTTACCACTGAAAAGCACTGGTGTGAACACCATTTTGTTGGTGGGAGAGTGCTCCTGCTGACAAAGCTACCACCTCTCCTTGGGGATGGAATTTCGGGGTGGGGCGGGATCGGCAGGAGAGCTCTCTCCCATTGACAAAGAGCAGATACACTGCGCATCTTTTAGCAGCTGTGTCACTAAAACATGCACAGTAGAGACATGGGCTAAGAAAAAGGAGACATAGTCGAAAGACAAAAGGGAGGCGAGAGAAAAAACATTTTTTTAAAATTCCATGCATGTTAAAGGGAGTAAAATTTCAGGGTTGCGTAGGTACATTTAGCTGTCCCATCACTGTTAAATGGAAGGGTACACCTAAATCCCAGTGCATTGAAAATTTAGTCGGTGATGCTGAAGTGAGATTGGAAATAGCTTTTTTAAAAGTTCAATTTCATCTGTGCCATACATTACCTCAGATGTTACATGAGAATGGTAAATTGGAATTACCTATTTTTCTTTACCTTCAGATTCTGAGTTTGCAAACAGCTAATAATACTGTCCAGATAACCAAATTCAATGAGATATTTTCATCCTCTAGCAAATAAGAATAATTATAGGGCAATATTGGTCAAATAATAGATTATGGAAGAGAAACTAAAGGATACAATTATACAATAAAATTTGCCAGCCCACACTATCTTTGCAAAGCCATCATCAATCCATAATTATACAGGAAGATGGGGGTTGTATATTGCTGATTGCACAACATAAAGGGATAGCAGGAGTAGATTAAATAGTGGGTAAAGAGACTTCCCCAGATAATTTGCTTTCTATTGATCAGCTATTGACCTGACTTCTACCCAGCCAGTAAATTAGCCTGATCTGGGAGTAAATTAAAAATATTTCTTTTACATATTGAGGCTCTCAAAGCCCACCACACACAGAGCAGCCAAATGAACTGCGCACTGAATGCTCAGCTAGAGGGTTCATTATCATTATTATCAAGTCATGTTTCTCTCAGTATGGGCAACATTTGGCCATTTAGGTTTCAATGGCCCTGAAGTGCTAGCCTTACAGAATGCCCTCCAGCTCTAATTGCTTGGTTCTGCTAGTTGTTTCCATTAGTGCAGTAGTCACAATGCTATCTCACAGTGCAATTGATTTTCTTAAAAGGAACAGAGCTTCCATCAGCAAATCTTCATGCTATTTTCTTCAATTTTTAACTTCATTCAGCAAAGGTATCCGAAATGAATCATTCCTTCCTGCTCCCCCATTGCATATTCTGAGTTTAATCTAATTTGCAGACGACTGACAGTGCATAGAACCACAGTAGACCAACACACCAGAATTGACACAGCAGATGACAATGACATTAATTGAGTTTGACTCCAATGCAAGGGCAAGGATTTAGAATAGACTTCAGGCCTGCCCACAAACTGAGATGCTAAACTGTACATTTGCATTTCAGCAGAACTGATCAGGGTAGCCAATTTTACATGAAAGATAGAGGGCAGTCTGCCATCTTTGTATTCTAATTATAAAGTAAAATTATCAGCAATTATTAAGAAAATGATACTTCAGTTGAAACTTAAAAGTTAGATGCTATCACTCTAATGCAAACGAACAAACAGCAGTATAACTAGAAGCAATAGTGATTACAGTAGGGCATGGTTAAGATTGCACCAGGATTTCCATTTTAACAGGGATGAAAATAAGAAGTCTGTTTTGATATAAAAGATTAATTTCAAACACATATTGCAGTTTATGAACTTTCTTTAACAGTTTGTGGGGGGTAAAAATTAGTTATGACTGTTTTTTGCCATGTCACTAACATTATTCCAATATCTGGTGTTTTCTTCTGATCCCTTTTTAAAAGCCTGCTACAGCAGTCTGAAGTATGAAATTAAATGTACGTGATTGTTTGCTATTAGTACAGTATAATGAAAAAATGTTTGCTTAATGTTGCAACATGATTTGAATAGTTACATTTAAAAAAAATCAGTGTTACAATTGATAGAAGGTTACTCTTCAGGGTTGATATTTTTCTACATTCAACTATTCTTTTTACGTGAACTTTGGAACAGCTATTGAATTTGAACTAAAACAGAGTTTCCACTGAAGTAAAAAATGAATATTTTCAATAGCAGAATTTGATCAATTGTTTATTGTGATCTATTGTCTGTTGGGAAGAGAGCTGTCAGATTTTACATATAGAACATTAAGTATACCCATATATGACAAACGTGTCCAAAATAAAATGTATATATTATTTACATCAGACATACAGAAGTGATTCATATAATAAATTTATCATGAACTGTTGAACACCTCACCTATACTCTACCCTATGTTGTGATGAGAACCACAGAAGCACCTGGATAGAAAAAAAAATCCATCTCCCCTAGGGACTTATTCTAACATTCCAACTCCGAGAGCAACTTCAAAGAGCCAGCATTTTATTTTTCCATTTGACCTTCCAGAAATGTGTCTTTCCCCTCCCACATCACATGGAATTTCCTTCACAAAATAACCCTTCCCAAAGCCCAGGATGAAGAAGATTCAATCTGGGACAGAGAAAATGTTTCTGCGTATAAAAATGTCATGATTTTCTTCCTGTTATTTTTGCGTTTCGACTGGAGGAGCCCGACACTCTCCTAATGGCTGTTCCTGAATCAGCCTCTTGGTTAATAGCATACTCTAGGGGTGCAGCAGTGTCTTTTGTACCAAGACTGGACAGAATGATGACATAAGGCTGTTCACAGAGTAGATCCTTTCTTTAAAGGGGAAAACAGTCTTATAAAGCTTACCCAGTTCCAGTATTTCACATAGTTATTTAGAAAGAAGAGGAGCTTATGGGAAGCTAGTATTTATATTCTCTTATTTTGAAATAAAAATGAATATCCAAGCCTGACTCTGATATTTTCATATTGCGTGCCTCATCCCCCTGCTTTTCCCCAAAACAGTGTTCATAAACTGTAAATCTGAAAGTTCCAAAAACAATGGAAGAACAGATACGCAGCACTCACACACCATGTGCTATTCTGTACCTTTTGCTCTTAGAAATAGGATTCTTGCATGTATTTGAGAAAAGAATGGATGAATCGCTAGTCTTGTGTTTGAATACAGCATTAATTAATTAGCTGCAGCTGATTGGTTTCTTCCTGTGCTAATAAAATATTCAACAATCCACCTCCTCATCCCATCCATTTCACAAGTAATTCCAAAAGCGTGCACTCAGATGTGCTTCTTGTTTTCCTTACATCTCCACTGAAGTCAAAAGCAATTATGTGTATGAAACTTACTGTATGTAGCTGAGTAGACAACCCTTAGCAGTAAATAGTACACTATCATTTTCAAATGACACACAATGAGATTCAATGCTGAGTGTTGTGTGGGTTTGATTCGGAAGCAGAGACTCAACCTTGTAATCAGTATGTTGGTAATAGCAAGTTTGAAACAAAATCTCGGAGTGCTATAAACTGGAGACAGATTCTGTTATGGCAAGGAGGTCAACATCCCCAAGTAACTTGGCTAAGAGTGTAAAATACACTAGCCAAGTGTAATAAAGACCTAGATAAACTCTTAGGGATGGACAATAGGAAGCCCTTCCCCATCATGTATTAATCGGAATAACTGAAATCTGTAAATTATTACATGGAATGGAAGATGATAAAGAAACCTAGCTAGCTCCACTACCTCATGATGAATTAGCAAGATTAACAAATCATTTTTCTTCTAAATACTCCTGATCGGCACTGCTGACAAGTAGAGACCACATTTTATTTTAGCTACAGCCAGAACACAAAATGACGACAATCCTTTTGTGCTAACATTACATTGTCCTCAAAAGACATCAAAAATAGTATTTCCAATGAGATTTAATCCAGAATAAATAAACTCAAAGACATACTGATTTCAAAATACTGAAGCAAAAATACAAAATAAAGATCTTTCGACAAATGTCTGGCAGGAAAACTACAAGAAGACTCTGCAATCTGTTTTCAAATAAGTTATTTAGTTACAAAGCAGACAGTAAAAGTAATAAATTTTACAACTCTCGTAAGAGATAAATTGTTGCTTCTCCAATTATAAAGAAATGTTTAATTAAAATGGGTAGCAAAACTACAATCAGAGGAAAAGGCTATCCTCAGAGGGCCAATTTGGGACTGGTAAACCATCAAGTGCTTCTTGGGCACATATCATGAATCATGTACCATGTCTCAAGACATACATCAACTGGAGTTGCATCTACCTACACCAGGACTGAATTTCACCCATCCATTATCGCTAATGAAACAAACTCTGAAGATGCACTGATGCCATACTTTCAGACAGAAGGCACTTTCAGGCATTTTCTCTGCTAATGGAAGGTTGCTTTGAGTGTACAAAGGACTAGTCCGCAGATAATCCAGCATCACAAGAAATATCACTGAACTATAGGAAAGAAAAGTCACTTCAGGCATGTCTTCACTACCACTTTAATTCGACCTTAATGACGTTAGGTCGAAGTAAACGTGTACCTGTCTTCACATACATGCCCTTAACGTCGATGTAAAGGGCCTTAAAGATCGATCTTGGCACTCCAGCCTAACCAGTGGCATAAGGCTAATCTCGACGTTCCAAGCTCGACCGTGGGCTAGTGAAGACGGAACCCGACATTAATAGCCTCCAGAGGCTGTCCCACAATGCTCCATTCTGACCGCTCTGGACTGCCTCACTACTGCTCCACTGTGACCGCTCTGCACTGCACTCTGAACTCGCTGCTCTGGCCAGGTAGATAAGACCCGGGAACATTTGAATGCCATTTCCTGTTTGGTCAGCGTGGCCAGCTCACCTGAACTGATCAGTCGCCATTCAGAGCAATCAGCAGCACTAGCCGCCATGCAGAGCTCAGCATCACAGGAATCCATGCTGAGCTCATCTACCCTGGAGACCAGCCAGAGGAGAAGAGCTCCAGCATGGTCCACTCGTGAGGTGCTGGATCTCATCGCTATCTGGGGAGAGGAATCCGTGATGTTGGAACTCCGCAACAACAAACGGAATGCCAACACCTACGGAAGAGTCTCCAAGGCCATGCTGGAAAGGGGCCACAACAGGGACACCACACAGTGCCGCGTGAAAATTAAGGAGCTGCGGCAATCTTTCCAGAAAGCCAAGGAGGCAAACGGACGATCAGGGGGCGCGCCACGGACATGCAGGTTCTACAATGAACTAAATGCCATAATGGGGGGCGCCCCCACCACCATCGCGCCGGTGTGCGTGGACTCCACCGATGGGATCATCGTCAGGGAGGAGACTGATTCCGAGGAGGACGAGCATGAAGAAGAAAATCTCACGGAGCAGCAGGAGCCCAGCGGAGAACCCTTGTACCCAGAGAGCCAGGAGCTGTTTGTCACCCTGGAGCCAGTACCCTCCCAAGCCTCCCAGGGGGGTAAGTGTTTCTTTTTTAAGTGATTACATGACGCGTGATTTTGTAAAGGAAGTATTTATTAATGCTTGCCCTAAGGCATTAATGCTTGCCCTAAGTAACTTGCCCTAAGGACTTAGCGTGCTTTCATTGCTGGTCAATTTCTACTCAAAGAGTTTGTCAATATACTCCGGGATTGACCATAAGTCCTCCGCGGACATTTCAAGGAAGCTATCCAGGAGGTAGCGATGAATCCAGCGCAGCAGATTTCTGGGGAGAGCTGCCTTATCTGGTCCCCCGTGATAGGACACCAACCCACGCCACGAAAGTAGTAGGTTTTCTGGTATCATTGAGCAGGCTAGCATTGCGGCGTATGGACCAGGACTTTGCATGGACTCAAGGAGCATGCGCTCCCTATCTCTCCGAGAAATTCTCAGCAAAGTGATGTCATTCAGGGTTGCCTGTTTGAGATACGGACTGCAATTAGTCGGGAGATAAAGAGTCCCAGCTGCAAAGTACTCTTTTCTGCTGAGGACCGACGAACCGAACCCGCCCCCCCCCCCACGAACGCTGACCGCCGCCCGCCCCCCCCCAGCCCGTAGCGTTAGCTGGCAGGGAATCTGAGCCGTCTGCACGCGGTCTGAAGAGCCCCAAAAAGACCTTAGCCCTTAGGCATTTGCTTTGCAGTTTGCGGTTTCAGTGGGAGCCAGCCACGCGGTGGGGGGAAGGGGGCGGGGTTGCTCTACAGTATGCAGGCGCCACTTTTAACTTACCATGGCCGGCTGCACGGTGATTTCAGAAGCCGTCTTGGGCTGAGGCACGCATATGTGTCTGAGATGCTCTGACTTTTCTGTGAGCTCTCCTCTCCTTTTAGGTGTAGAACATGACCTTGTACAGAAATCATATCAGGCCTCTGAATACTGAGGTTGCAAACAGCATACTACTCCCATTGTGTACCGTCCGAGTGCCTCCTAACCTTGAATGTATCTGTCTCATAACTTTCAACCTTTTTTTTCCCACACACTTGCCCACAGATGAACAACAACAGTTGAACTCCCGCCCTGCACCGCAGAAAAGAAAGCGTAAAAAGAAAACGCGAACGCGCGATGAGATGTTCACTGAACTCCTGGAGAACTCGCGCGCTGAGGCAGCCCGCCAGACGGACTGGAGGGAAAAAATGATACAGGCAAGGGAACGAGACAGAGAGGAAAGGAATCGAGAGAGAGAGGAAAGGAGAGCCGCTGCAGAAAAGAGGGAAGCCGCTGCAGCAAAGAGGGAAGCCGCTGCAGAAAGGAGGGAAGCCGCTGCAGAAAGGAGAGTAGAACGTGAGGAAAGACGCATGGATGCTTTCCTCCGCATAATGGAGGACCAGAGCGACATGCTGCGATCTCTGGTGGAGCTGCAGCATGCCCAAAGACCACCTCTGCAGCCCCTGTGTAACCACCTCCCCCCCTCCCCAACTCCCATAGATTCCCCACCCAGACGCGGGGTGAGAACACGGGGGGGCAAGGCCCGTGGGCCGCTCCACTCCACCCCACAAGCCAGCAGAAGCAGCAGCAGCAGCAGGCTGACTTTCTCAGAAAACTTGTAAAAGCTGCTGTGTCTTGCCCACCCCTCCTCTCCCCCCTTCCCCCCCCTCCTTTGCCCGCTCCTCCCCCACTGCGACTGCCGGTTTCCCTCCAGGATACCAGGACAGTGATCCCCTGCATTTGTATTTCCGATGAACCAATAAAGGAACCATGATTTTTCCAACAGTGATTTTATTTCCTCTGCAAGCATGGGGAGGGAGGAGGGAAAGCATGGGGAGGGGGGAGGGAAAGAGGGTACAAGGGCAGCAGGCTTAGAGCACAGCAAGGGAGCAGATTCTCAAACGCCATCTCGGGCACTCATAAAACTGTCTTTCAAGGCGTCCCTGAGGCGCAGGGCCTCACGGTGGGCTCTTTTACTTTCCCTGCTGTGTGGCTGCTCATAAGTAGCAGAAAGTAAATTTGCCTCTGCCTCCCAGCCCGCCATAAACGTTTCCCCCTTGCTCTCACAGATATTGTGGAGCACAGAGCAAGCAGCTATAACAATGGGGATATTTCTCTCGCGGATGTCTGAGCGTATCAGTAAGGAACGCCATCTCCCTTTCAAGCGGCCAAATGCACACTCCACGGCCATTCTGCACTTGCTCAGCCTGTAGTTGAACAGCTCCTGACCCCTGTCCAGGGCTCCTGTGTAGGGCTTCATAAGCCAGGGCATTAGGGGGTAGGCTGGGTCCCCAATGATCACGATCGGCATTTCGACCCCCCCCACAGAAATTTTCTGGTCGGGGAAGAAAGTGCCTTGCTGCAGCTGCCTAAAAACCCTAGAGTTCCTGAACACTCGAGCGTCATGAAGCTTTCCCGGCCACCCCACGTACAGGTCGGTGAAACGTCCCTTGTGGTCAACCACTGCTTGCATGACCATTGAGTAATATCCCTTCCGGTTTCTGTACTCGGCGGCCTCGTGGTCCGGTGCCAGGATTGGGATATGAGTCCCATCTATAGCCCCACCACAGTTAGGGAATCCCATGGCGGCAAAGCCATCTATTGTGGTTTGCAGGTTTCCGAGGTTTATAACCCGGTGTAGCAGCCGCTCGACGATTGCCCTGCTTACTTGCATCACAGCAAAGCCCACTGTAGACCTACCCACCCCAAACTGATTCGCCACTGACCGGTAGCTGTCTGGCGTTGCAAGCTTCCAGAGGGCTATCGCCACTCGCTTCTCCACTGTAAGGGCCGCTCTCATTTTGGTATTCCTGCGCTGGAGGGCCGGGGACAGCAAGTCACAAAGTTCCATGAAGGTGCCCTTTCGCATGCGGAAGTTTCTGAGCCACTGGGAGTCATCCCAGACCCGCAGCACTATGCGGTCCCACCAGTCCGTGCTTGTTTCCCTGGCCCAGAATCGGCGTTCGATGGCATGAGCCTGCCCCATTGCCACCATTCTTGACAGATTGTCAGTCGCCCTACTTGCAAAAACGGCAGTGTCCCTGTCGTCCCCGCTGTGCACGTCAGTGTCCCTGTCGTCCCCGCTGTGCACGTCAGTGTCCCTGTCGTCCCCGCTGTGCTTGTCCATCTCCTCCTCACTGTCGTCGGGTTCCGGAAAGCGCAGTTCTCCCCGGATCGCATTCCTCCTCTGCAGACGGTGCAGCAGGAACTCAGCAACCGTGATCGAGGTCCTCACAACAGCCATTACTGCAGCCGTGGTGTCAGCGGGCTCCATGCTTGCAATGCTATGGCGTTAGCACGGCGGAGAAAGGGCGCGAATTATGGGATGCCTACCTACAGTGCACCGCTCGGAATGGGGGTGGGCGGCGCGGAAAAAGGGCGCGAAATTTGGAAATGCCTACCCATAGTGCAGCACTCGAAATGGTGCCTGCTGGGGGATCAGGGAACTGTGGGATAGGTACCCACAGTGCAACGCTCGTCATGTCGACGCTTGCAAAAGTTTTGCGGACAGACACTGTCGACGTGCTGTGCGTAGCTGTGCCTAGTGAAGACACACAAAATCGACTTTATACCGTCGCGTTCACAACATCGAAATAAAGGAAATCGAACTACTGCTGTAGTGAAGACATACCCTTATTCTCCCCAGGCAATCAGTCTCTTACACAGTGTGCAGCATTTGAAAAACCTAGAACACATTCAGAACAGATTCACCATCAAAAAGTACTGGACTCTTGTCATTTACAAATGAATGCTGTCTCAGATTACAAACTCTTGAAGTCCTACCAGTACCACACTCAGGTGACTCCATTTTGGACTGGTTTCAACCACTAGATTGCAATAAAGAAAAGCACATGCACAGCAATTGCATATGCACCTATTGTGGATGCCACGCCATCTGACATGGCCACAGTCTACTACAATGTTGAAATGTAAGGAAAAGTCAGTGACTCTGGGACAGCAGTAGCCCATTAAAACCATGGATCAGCAGCTGTATGCTATTGCTCAGCAAAAATGAACCCTGGTACTGATGTGATTTGTCTGTGTGGCTTTCACACCTGGTACTATTTTACTGAATGTATTAGGAAATTTGGGGGAGGTGCAGGATTGCTAGAGCTTGATGTGTATGTGGCATGTATTGCAGATCAAAGGCTTGCTGGTTATCAATCCAATCATGCTGTATGAGATTTGACTCTAGCATTTGAGGCACTGAGTGGTCTGAAATTTTATTCATATGTTAAATGGTGTGAGAAGGGAGGAGATACTCATGTTGTTCCAGCATTTGTCTGGCAGATGTTGTCTGATACACAAAAGGTGTAAGGATTTAGTGTCTTCAGACTCAAATATGTCATTAAAAAGCTTGGTGATACTGTAATTCAGTGTATGTTACCACCACGGGAGGAATTTCAGACACTGAAGTATTCTCAGTCTCCTGCTTTCAAGTTATGGGATCATTTTCTCCAGATTATGCAGATACTACTAAATATCAAGGCAAAGTAAGACTGTGGTTGGAAACTTCACCGGCACACACACACACTCTGCACGCCATGCTTACATACATCTTTACAGCAAACTGACCCAATTATAGGCCAGGTGGATACTTTCAAAGTAGTCATTTTAATTTATAATTCTGGTTAATAAAATCCTGAATAATCACCATCCATAGGAAATATGGGGAGTGGGGGTTGATTCACCAGCCATCCTGTGCCAGGGGAAGGGGGTGTTGGTTCACTGGCTGTCCTGCGCCCTGGTGGGGTTTTTTGTGTGCGTGCTTGGGGCGGCAGCAAAGATAGAGCTGGCCCTGCGAGTTGTGTGTATTTTTTTTTTTTACATCCTGGTTAATCCACATCCTGGATAATCGAGAGTCTACTGTATTGTGTGTGTGCCCACATAGAGAGGGTGCATTAAGGTGACCAAATCAATCATGTCTGCCTCTCATTTACAAGAATAGTGGAAGGTGATCAGGCAATTTCACTCAGATTGTAATACCTCCAGAGAAGTACTACCACCTGGAGAACCTCCATACACCAGTTCAAACTGGATTCTCCAGAGACCAACAGATAAAGGAAAGAACTTTTGAATAAATAGCCTGAGTTTAAACTGACTCAGGACCTTTTTTCTGATCCAGCAAACAGAGAGGACCTTCAGTTCCAGACCCCAATCAATCCTGGGAGGGGCTGGAAGGACTTTGGCCCAAAAGACTGATGCTGGGTGACCTCTGGGTGACCTTTTAGCATTTGTATATGAACTTTAATTGTTTTCAATATGTTTTCACTGTAATGCTTTCATCTTAATAATAAATGTGCTTGCTTATAAAGAGGTGTGTGGTAATGTATAACTGCTAGCAATTACTCTGTTCATAGTCTCTGGAAAGGAAGCAAAGCACAGATGCTGGCCTGTTTAGGCAGTCTGAGCTGCTGGGAATATCATAGTCTAGGCAGGGAACTGTGCAGCCTGGAAAATCCTCATAAGAAAGGACACAGAGACAGTGGTCTCTGCCCAAGAGAAGTAACAGCTGAGGAGCCAGGAGTCTAAAGTGGAGGACTTCAAGAGAACATGGGGGAGAGTGGAAAGAGAGAATAAAAGGGAAGTTGCCCTTAACGGTGACACTTAAAAAAAATACAATGAAACTACTGCTACTTCTTTGGTCTAGAACTAAGATATAAATGTTATTCACTTCTCTGAGTGGAATGCAAAATCTCATTAAAAATACAGGGTCAAGTCCTGCATTCTGTCTTTCCACAGAAAAAGTATTCCAGAAACCTCTCAGCATTTTGTCCTTATGGCAGGATGGGTTTGCCACAAGACATGGGGTCCCTGGAGACTTTCCAGAAGCAGAGAGCCTAAGGATCCACAAGCAAGTCTGGGCCCATCCGTCCAGACCCCTCAATTAGACCTTTTGTCCCCAGCATATAAACTCCTTCAGGAGTTACTGACAATGCTTTCCCAGTATAGCTGTTCACTGACACCATCCTCTGACAGCAACTGTCACAGGGCATGCTGGCCTTTTCAAGGCGGTTCCAGGTCCAATCTGTACCCGGTTTCTGCTTTCCACCAAGAATGGAGGGATTTCGAGACCCAAGACCAGAGGGAACACAGGAGTTGGAGCCTGTCAAGGGTTATCAGGAAGGGGGCTTGTAATCTATATGCTCCTTTACCCCAGCATAGGTTTGAAGAGGGAACCAGTTGTGGGGCAATCCTGTTCTTGCATAACCAAGCTGTGGATCTCTCCGGAGAGAGGGATCTTAGGTGGCTGTTGGATGAGCGGAAAAGAGTCAGATGGAGACAGAATGAAAACCAGGAGAGAAAAGTTTATATTTTGAAATTACTTATGGACAGACACCCAGAGAAGGCAGAATGCTGGCAGCAAGCAGAGAAAATTGCCCCTGGGGGCACCAGGCACTTGTTTCCTCTTCTCAGGGTACAGAGCTGAAGCTACTTCCATGCTATTGGACTAAGGGGAAGAAAGCACAATTCCTCAGGAGGGAAGGGCTGGGTTTTCATTGGACTTGCTGTCCCATTTATTTCTAAACATCTGCCAGGGCCAGAGTTTTCATTTTAGCCATGTGCTAAACTACCCAGCCAGCAAAAGGCTGCACTCTCACAGCAGACCAGGCAACAGTTGCACTACACAGGGATCAAAGCCATGAAGCAGGAGTCAATGCTATGTGGGCTTTCCTTGGAGAGAAGCAGGCTTCCTAGCCTAGTTGTTCTTCCCTCCAAATACTCCCCTCTGCGCCACATATTGTTAACATGCTACCCTAGCTGTGCTTCCTTTTTCCACACTCTTTTTCCTCTGCTTGGCTCCTCACTGCATGTCACTGCAGAGGGGAGAACAAGAACTAACAAAGGAAGCTAAAACTGGGGTCTCTTACATTTGCATCTTTAGTGCAGGGAGCAGAAGCCAACCTGGTCCATATGCACCTAGAGTACAAGGATCCAGAAACCTTTAGCACTGCCAGAGAGGCTAGCTTGCTGACTGAAATCAGAAGTGATAGTCACATGCTACACCTCCAAGATGTAGGTGTAGATGCCACTTCTGAGGTCCTCTCCCTCCCCCCCCCCCCCCCAAACCCCAGAAGCATGCACCTGCCTGTATGCTTGAGAAGTCAAATGCCTTAGATGGCTGGACTATTGCACTGAGCTTTGGAACACCCAGGTCTCATTGTAGCTGAGCTTTGAAAAAGCCCTGACAAAAAACTAATGGGAGAAAACAGAAACAATGGAGGGCAAAGGAATGCAAAACAAAAGCAAGATAAATGAGTCACATCTTGTGAGCGCCAAACAGTTGTTGCTTTTTAAATGCAGTATTTGTAATGCAAGCTGAATTATGAGGCAAGCCATGAAAGCCGGGGGAGAGTGGTTAGCAGTAGAAAACTACCAGAAAGAAGTGAATATCTGAAGGACTTAAGGGAAGTTTTCTTGGGCAGAGTCTACACTAGAAAAGGTTTGCTGATATAATTATACTTGTGTACTTACTTATATTGGCAATCCTCCATAGATGTTGCTTATATCACAAAAGAGTGCTTTTGCTGGTACAGCATATTCAGGCATATTCAAGTGAATTAAACTATACTGGCAAAAGCACTTTTATGCTGGAATATAACTGCATCTACACTAGAGTTTCTGTTGGTATAGGAATGTTAAAAAGAAAAAAAATCACATCCCTAGCCAACCTTACTATACCAACAAAATTGCTTGTATAGACCTGGCTGTGGTATGGTAGAGAAGGGAAGCTTCATTAATTACATTTGAAAATAGATACTTGCATCAGTATAGGTACCTATTTGTGCATACCCTGTACAATTATAGGTGCACAATTGGGGTTTGGTAGATCTTTATTTTTGATAATTTGGCCTTTAAGTCCTTTAGCAAATATATCGAAAAATGTATACATTGCTGAACAATATACCTATTTTTTAAAGTTCCACTTACAATGGAAAAAATACATTTGCATGCCTGACTTATTAGATGCGTTTTTGGTGTCACTTCTTAATGCATTTTTGCTTGGTTTTATTCACTATACATGTGGGAGCCTGTTATGGAAAGATAGAATTAATAAATTATTAGATTTAAAGACCAGAAGGAACCATTAGATCATCTAGTCTGACCTTGTTTATCACAAAAGCGATAAAAGTTCAGCTAGTTACTTCTGTATTGAGCCCAATAAACTAGTGTTTGACTAAAATATCCCCCAGAATGGCATTAATTCTTGATCTGAAAGCTTCAAGAGATGGAAAATCTACCCTCCCTTGCTAGTTTGTTTTACTGCATGAGATTAGATCTTTAAAAAAAAAAGTCTTAAAAATCTACTTTACTAACAATATTCAGGGAACATCAGAGTAAGAGACAAACTTCTGAGATTTTTTTTCTCAAAAGATTGATCCATCCAATACATACTCCTACAATCAAATGTGTTTAATAAAGGACAATAATCTATTTGACAACATTCAAAAGTTGTTAGTTTTTTTAAATACATGCGGTCACATTTAATAACATCCACTTGGGGAGCTATTTTGGTAAATCAGAAGCCTTGAGTACAAGTATTCATATAAAAATTCTGAAAAATAGCCTCATCTTTTACAGAGTTCCCAAGATAGCTATGAATACCCCAGCACTACACTTCATGAAATAATCATTTTTCCCCAAGCCAAACAAACTCTATATCTACATACATATTAAATTTCACCTTTCCCATGTTAGTCATCAACATCATAATTTAAAGTTGATGTAATTTTTTGTTTTTCACAGGAAATCATGAAATTGTGAATAATTCTGAAGATTAAATATTTCTCCCTGAAGTGTAAATTGAGCAAAATGTTAGAACATATCCAAAGAAAAAACATATAATAAGTAGTAATTTAAATCGCTAATTTTATGTTAATAATAATTAACAGTCCACAGGGAGTTTGTGATAACATTTAGTAAATAAGGAGTAATTTCTCTCAAAATGGCTGTATTCGTTGCACACAAGGCAAAACTCTCATCTGACATAGACACATCTCCATTGCTTGCATGGAGTTTTGCTCATTTTCTCCTTCAGAGAATTTGGCCCCTTATATATAAGGGGTTTGCCCACTGGATGCTCAGCCATAGAGAAGTTGCCATGCTGGCACTCCTCCCCAAGATTCCCTTCATGTTGGCCTACGTGGAGCTGGCACAGAGCCCAGCTTTACTGCCCCACAGAGCCATGCAGTCTCCCACAAATGGCACCCACTCTGCAGCCATTCACCCAGACATAGGGGAAATGCAGTTCTGCTGGGTCAGAGGAATCTGACTCGAGGCACATCATGAATAATTGATATAAAGGCTTAGTAAAAATATATTGTGCATACTTATTCTTGTCATTTCTGAGATGAAAACATCTTCATTGTTTCAAAACAGTTTATGATGGGTTAGCAGAGAGATGGCTACTCTGGCAGTTCCTGTAATACGGTAGGAAGTGTCTTCTCTTGACCCACTCTACCAGTACATCCTGGAACTCTGACTGGGAATACAGTTTCCTGCTGACTAACAGTGGCAATACACCTTATTAACTCCACCCTACACATAATAAAATGAGTATCCTTCTTCAAGCAGATAAGTCTTAGGAACAGTGCACAGAAAACTTAGGCTGAAGTTTGCATCTGATGAGCTGCCAACAAAGCTAAACTCCGGGATAAGGGGTCAAATTTTGGACTAAATGCAGAGTAGATTCTGTTTAGGGCAGGATGAAAATTCTACCCACTTATACATCTTTACTATAATATAGCCTTTTTAGACTTTTTTGCTATGCTCTAATTGGAATATATCCACAATTCATTTCACCTACAATCACATGCTACCTAGTGACTAGGGCGGTCTTCAACAAAATTGGGAAAGCTTCAAAATATGAAGTTAATGCATTTAATTACAAATTTTACAAAAAAAAAAGTCAGATTTTACTCACATATAAAACCCTGATTTTTGCTCAGAAATGGCCCTAATTTTAAAATGAAAACTTGAATGCTTTCCACATTTAAAATTATTAATTTTGAATTACAAAATATCCAGCTAAAGAACAATTTTTGCATCATAATGTATGTTAAATCTGAAATTCACATTTTGATGTGGAAAAAAAATCTTATTTTGCATACTTTTACAGTAAAAGTAAATTTGGGGCCAGGGGTTCAAAGATGCACAAAATAATTATCAACATTTTTGTTAAATGGTAAACATTTTTGCATATGACTATTCATTATCTAGTAATTAGATTCTTAAATCTCCAAAACAAGGTCTGCAACAAGGGTTGCAATTTCTCAACTTCTTCACTGAGCAACCATCAACTCCACCTCTCCACAACTGGGGACATCTACTGCATTCCAGAACACTGCCCTCCTAGGGATTCTATTGCAAAATGTTGTGATATTTGTTGTTTTTCTGAAAGGCCCATTTCCTATGGTCATGCAATTAGGTGAGAATCTCAGATTTCATTAAAAAATGAAGTTGCAGAGAAAATAAGAAACCTAAATTTCCAAAAAATAGAAGGGAAAAACAAAATTATTTTTAAAATGTCATATTTTAATATAATTTCATTCATTCATTTCATTCATATAATTTTGGGAGGCTGACTCGATTTTTTTTTATTCTTTAGATAGGCAAGAATACCTCCAGACCAGTGGCACCGCTATGGCACCTGCATGGCCCCACAGTATGCCAACATTTTTATGGCTGACCTGGAACATTCCCTCAACTCTCATCCACTCACACCCCTTCTCTACCTATGCTACATTGATGACATCTTCATCATCTGGACCCATGGGAAGGAAACTTGGGGGGTGGGGGGATAGCTCAGTGGTTTGAGCATTGGCCTGCTAAACCCAGGGTTGTGAGTTCAATCCTTGAGGGGGCCATTTAGGGATCTGGGGCAAAAAATCTGTCAGGGGACAGTACTCAATCCTGCTAGTGTAGGCAGGCGGATCCTGCTAGTGTAGGCAGGGGACTGGACTCGATGACCTTCAAGGTCTTTCCAGTTCTAGGAGATTGGTATATCTCCATTTTAAAAAAAAAAAAATTAAAAAAAAAAAAAAAAACTTTGGAATAATTCCACCACGATTTCAACAGCTTCCACCCCACCATCCACCTCAGCCAGGACCAGTCTACATGGGAGGGCCACTTCCTAGACACCATGGTGCTATAAGTGACGGTCACATTAACACCACCCTATACCGAAAACCTACCGACACTTCCTGGACACACCATACAATCCATTGTCTACAGCTAAGCAATGATATACAATCGTATTTTCTCCAACCCCTCAGAGACCAACACCTACAAGATCTTCATCAAGCATTCTCAAAACTACAATACCCACACGAGGAAATATGGAAACAGATCAACAGAGCCAGATGTGTGCCCAGAAGCCTTCTGCTGCAAGACAAGCCCAAGAAAGAAAACAACAGAACACCACTGGCCATCACCTACAGTCCTCAGCTAAAACCTCTCCAATGCATCATCAGTGATCTACAACCCATCCTGGACAACGATCCCTCACTTTCACAGGCCTTGGGAGGCAGGCCAGTCCTCGTCCACAGACAACCTGCCAACCTGAAGCAGATTCTCACCAGCAACTGGTGGCCGTGCTATAACAACTCTAACTCAGGAACCAAACCATGCAACAAACCTTGATGCCAACTCTGCTCACATATCTACACCAGTGACACCACCACAGGACCTAACCAGATCAGCCACACCATCACCAGTTCATTCACCCGCACATCTACCAATGTAATATATGCCATCAAGTGCCAGCAATATGTCCCTGCTATGTACATCGGCCAAACTGGACAGTCCCTATGAAAAAGGATAAATGGACACAAATCAGATATTAGAAATGGCAATATACAAAAACCTGTAGGAGAACACTTCAGTCTCCCTGGACATGCAATAACAGATTTAAAGGTTACCATCCTGCAGCAAAAAAACTTCAAGACCAGACTTCAAAGAGAAACTGCTGAGCTACAGTTCATTTGCAAATTTGACACCACCAACTCAAGATTGAACAAAGACTATGAATGGTTAGCTAACTACAAAAGCAATTTCTCCTCTCTCAGTGTTCACACCTCCAGATCAGCTGCTAGAAGACGACCTCATCCTCCCTGATTAGAGATAACAAGGTAGTTCAGCCTGGTTGAACTTGTTATCTCTAACCTGGTTCTTGCCCACTTACTTATACCTGCCTCTGCATACTTCCACTGAACACATCTGACGAAGTGGGTATTAGCCCATAAAAGCTTATGCTTCAATACTTTTGATTTCAATTTTAACACAGAATGCATGTCAAGAATCAGAGACGTAGCCGTGTTAGTCTGGATCTGCAGAAGCGACAAAGAGTCCTGTGGCACCTTAAAGACTAACTAAAGTATTGAAGCATAAGCTTTCGTGGGCTAATACCCACTTCGTCGGATGCCCACGGGTATTAGCCCACGAAAGCGCATGCTTCAATACTTTAGTTAGTCTTTAAGGTGCCACAGAACTCTCTGTTACCTCTTCTTTCTTTAGGGCTCCAGACAAGGACCAACAAGCGCTGCTGGTCCAATTTTACAGATGACTTCTTAAGTCTTTTTAGAGAACAAAATGCAATATTTGGGGATTTTAGTAAGGCTTAGTAAGAAAATGCACAGCACCCATTCAGACTCTTGAAGGGAAATATTATCAAGTTCATGAACATTTAGGGTTGTCAAGTAATAAGTTTATTTAAGATCCAAAGGTTAAGGTTTTCCTTGCAGTTTACGGTCTCATTATTTAACTAAATACAGTTGCGGTTTTTTTAATATTTGAAAAATGCTAAGGGCTAACAAAGATTTAAACTTTCCTGAATAGAAATGCAATATTTTGTGCATATTTTCAATATCACATGTAAATTAGACAACAGTGGAAAATAGGCTGCATATTTTGTTTGTGTTTTTAGCCTACTCATTAAAGAGCTTTCTCTTGGGTACAGACATAATTCTTCTCCACTCAATTAGTCTCTACATCAGACTTTTCAGCCTTGTAATAGGGATGTATCAATGGGAATATTGTGGTACTGAATATGAAGGAAATGCTTGCATGACTCACTACACTCTGGGCCAATGCTCAAAAAGTTGCAGTTGTCATGGGAATGAAGCAAAAGCTTGAAGCAAGACATATATATGAAGGGAAAGGGGAAAACCTTCTGTGACTACTCCCTTAAAGGAAGAAGGGGAAAATCAAATGAAGTGCCATGCTGATTTGCTAAAGATAACCTTTTAAATCTCATTATGTACTAGAAAAAAAAAATTCCCCACCCCCTTTTACTTCTCAAGATCCAATTCCTTAAACTTTTATCTCTACAATGAGAAATAATACTATTTTCTGCAATAAAAAGTAAAATTAACAATTGATTTCCCAGCTACACACTACTGTATGCAAGGTCCCTGAAATTCTGCTCTACAGCTGAAGGGTATACAGGTAAATGAAAGCAGGTAACATTTGCTTAGGGTATGTCTTCACTACAGCAGTAGGTTGATTTCCCTTAAGTCGATTTTCTAAAGCAGATTGCATAAAGTCGACTTAGTGCGTCCCCACAAAGCACAGCAGGTCGACAGTGTCTGTCCTTACAACTTTTGCAAGGGTCGACATAGCGAGCATTGCACTGTGGGTAGATATCCCACCCTGCCGGGAGTCCCCAGCAGGCACCACCTTTCGGGGCAGCTGGGCACACTCTCCAGGGGACCAGCCACCAGTCCGAGCAGCTCCGTGGCCCCCCATGCCCACCCGAGCAGCTCCGCGGACCCCCCCCCCGCCCGCCCGAGCAGCCCCGCGCCGGCTCCCCCCGCCCGCCCGAGCAGCTCCACGGACCCCCGTGCCCGCCCAAGCAGCTCCGCGGACCCCCGTGCCCGCCCAAGCAGCTCCGCGGACCCCCGTGCCCGCCTGAGCAGCTCCACGACGGCTCCCCTCCCCCCCCCCCCGCCCGAGCAGCTCCGCGGCCCCCTGCTCGGGCGGGCTGGGGGGTCCGCGGACCTGCTCGGGCGGGCACGAAGGAGCCGGCGTGGAGCTGCTCTGGTGGGCACGGGGGTCCGCGGAGCTACTCGGGCGGGCGGGGGGGGTCCGCGGACCTGCTCGGGCAGGCGGGGGGGGGGGTCCGCAGAGCTGCTCGGGCGGGGGGAGCCGGCGCGGGGCTGCTCGGGCGGGCGGGGGGGGGGTCCACGGACCTGCTCGGGCGGGCGGGGGGGGGTCCGCAGAGCTGCTCGGGCGGGGGGAGCCGGCGCGGAGCTGCTCTGGTGGGCACGGGGGTCCGCGGAGCTACTCGGGCGGGCGGCGGGGGGTCCGCGGACCTGCTCGGGTAGGCGGGGGGGGGGTCCGCAGAGCTGCTCGGGCGGGGGGAGCCGGCGCGGGGCTGCTCGGGCGGGCGGGCGGGGGGTCCGCGGACCTGCTCAGGTGGGCACGGGGGGCCACGGAGCTGCTCGGACTGATGGCTGCTCCCTTGGGGAGCTAACGGGCATTGTGGAAGGTCGGAGGCTTAATGTCACATGCATCCTCACTAATTGACAATCGACCCAGAGAGGTCAATTTCAGCGCTACTCCTCTCGTTAGGGAGGAGTACAGAAGTTGATTTTGAGGTCCCTTTAAATCGACTTTAATGGCATGCATGTGAGGACAGATATATGTTTATCGACTTAACGTCGCTAAAGTCAACGTTAAGCCCTAGTGGGGACCAGCCCTTAGTGAACAATCATTGCTGCCAATGGCTGGAACAGCCAGCCATATGTCTCCAAAGTCAAGGCCAAAGCCAAATTTAGCTTACCTATATAAGGATTTTTCTACAGATAGTAGTTATAAACATGCAGTGATTTATATTCACAAACATTAAAAAATAACTATTCTACAAGACCTCAGCTTGAAAAGAAAGGGATTGCTTCACCAGCAATGAATTTGGGTCCATATCCCTTTTCTGTAGGAAAGACAACGCAGTGAGTATGTATTCTGTTTCAGTTGATCACAATAAGAACTTCCTGAGAAAACTTGATCCCTCTATAACCGTGTTTCCCAAAGCGTGATACATGTACCCCTGGTGGTACGCGAAAGGGTTTCAAGGGATATGCAGCAGAATTTTTTATTTTAATTTATCATAGGGATTTTTTTAGCAGCAGAAAACAATTCACTAAAATTTAATGTATATGAATGATGTACACTTGAACATTTACTTCTAACAAACATTTAATCCAGAATGAAACGAATTAGGAGTATGTTATCAAAATGTCCCCATCCCCCCAATTATCTTATCCAGAGAAGGGGGTACGCTGGTAAGAAAAATGTCTCAAAAAAGGGGTACACGAATGCTGTAAGTTTGGGAAACACTGCTCTATAAGGCTCCACCCTATAGCCCTTATTCAGGCAAAACTCCCACTGAAGGATTTGCCTGAATAAGAACTGCAGGATCTGGCCCTAAGTGAAGCACTTACATTTACAGCTTTTAATCCCTTTTTAAAACCTTTCTTTTGTGCTCAAAAGTTCAACATGGCAGTTCTAAACCCAAGAATGTATTCTTGAATTAAAAATAGCTCTCAAAAATGGTTATGAAAAAAGTGAGGTGTTCAACTATTTTAAGACCACCTCTACAGCAGCTAAAGAACAGATTTAAAAGCAGAGATGTTGCTTCTATTTAGCCTTCATTTGGGCAGATGCTTTTAAGTTTGTTTTTGAATGTAAATTGACAAATTTTATTAAGTCACTGTGTGATGGGGTGTTCACACAATGGGAAAGGGTTAATATTCACCTGGTGAGCCAGGCCGAATAGAGAAGGTCCAGCTAGGAGAGAGCAGGACTTTTTTTCATGAAGAGCTGGTGAGTGGAGGCCATAGGAAAGAAGGTGGATATTTCCCTCTCTCTGGGAAGCAGCCTGAAAGAAAGCTGAGAAGCAGAGGCAGGGATGTTGGAGCAGCAACTCTGCCATACACTTACTTGAAATATAACTGTTGTAAACTACTGTACTTACATTAGCTAGTGGGTGAACGGCAACAACTAAAAAGTTGGTAAATGGTAATGACAGTATTGCAACCCAATATGGGTGCCATCGGAACATGCAGAGACATGGAACATGCAGGACCTGAAGCAATTATAAAGGAAGTGTCTCAGAGACTGCAGATAGGGGAAAATTAGTATCTTAACCACTGTATATAGACATGTTTAGGATCTCAAAGGAAGAACTGTAATGGGGCTAGAGAAGACTCAGATCCAAAACAAAGACAACAGAAGAAGTTTACTTCAAAAGGGCCTGACACTGAAGTGCAGAGCACCACCTGGGAAGTGCTCAGTATCCTTAACTCACCAGACCTGGGAGCTGATGCACAACAGTGCTTCTCAGGATCAGACCCAAGGTGTGGTTATTACACCTGTTGCCACAGTGGGATATATGTTTGCTGATAGGGGCTGAAGAATTCCAGAAGAAGCATTTAGTCTTGCGATGCACAGAATTCCTTGTGTCACTGTGAAGTGACAGTTCTAGTTATGTTGCTTAATGAGTTGCAGAAGGAAGTGACTCAGGAAAATAAAAGGAATTCCCAAGTCTTCGAAGATGCTAGCTCTGGAATAAAAGAAAAATGAAGTTAAACAAAAACCAACATAAATATAACACTATAGTTGAAACAAACTAGAAGTTTTCAGAAATTCATGATGTGCCCATGATGCACAGTTCTGCATGTGTCTGAAGCTAACATGCACTATCGCCACACTTCCTACACATAATGCTGGTAAGAGACAAGGGAGGAAGATGGGTTTAATATCCCTGCTTTTTGTGTTTGTTTGCCTCCTGACTTCAAGACCCAGATTTTCCAAACTGGCAGCCAATGGTCACACACAAAAAAGCAGGTATAATTGAATGCCTAAATTTTATAAATACAGTCACCATGTTTGCACACACAAATTGTTACTTAGGTGCCTGATTAAATGTCTGCATGCACCCTCACCCAATTGGCTACATACACCATCATTGCAAAATGTTTGCAGAAATCCTTCTGTTTGTATAGGTACTAATACAGGCTCTCAACCCAGCACGTCATAGACTTTATGGTCAGAAGGGACCATCATGACCCCTAGCACATTGCGGGCACCTTCCCACCCTGTAATAGACCCCTAACCTCTGACTGAGTTACTGAAGTCCTCAAATCATGGTTTAATGACTTCAAGTTACAGAGAATTCACCATTTACATTAGTTTAAATCTGCAAGTGACCTGGGCCCCATGTTGCAGAGGAAGACAAAAAACTCCAGAGTATCTGCCAATCTGAGGCAGGAAAAATTCCTTCCTGACCCCAAATATGGTGATCAGTTAGACCCTAACCATGTGGGCAAGACACACCAGGTAGCTACCTGGGAAAGAATTATCTGTAGTAACTCAGAGCCCTCCCGATCTAGTTTCCTGTCTCTGGCCGTTGGGGATTTTTACTAGTGGCAGTCGCTGATGGGCCAAATGCTATTGTAAGCAGTCCCATCATACCATCCCCTCCATAAATTAATTAATTTATTCTTGCAGCATCCTTGATGTAAGTTAGCACCGTTACACCCATTTTACAAATGGGAAACTGAGATGCAGAACATTAAATGGTTGGTCCAAAGTCACATAGGAAGTCTGTGGCAGTCACGTGAAGAAAATCCAAATTTCCAAAGTCCAAATCCACTGCCTTTAATCTAGATCTCAGGACTCCAGTTTTAAGAACCAGAGCTTCAGTGTAATTTTTTTGTACTTTGCTTGTGTTGACTTTAGATTTACTTCATTAGTCAGAAGTGACAAGGAGTCCTGTGGTACCTTAAAGACTAACTAAACTTCATTAGTCAGATTTCACTCGTTACTCTGAATCATTCCTTCCTACCCTCCACCACTACCATCACAGATGAGGACCAACAGAACTACAGGCAACTTGCAAGGAAAGTAGTACATGCACATGCAGACTTTTCTCACTTAACACTATGATGTTATATTTACTATCTGTACACTGCACCACTTTTCCTCAAGCTCCTACCATTTTTGGGACCCCTTGTGATGGCTGTATCTGGCTAGTACAGGACTCAATCACCACCCTGGAATAACATTTTCCCCACTTGATGAGTTCTCTGGATTCACAGCTTGCTCGTCTGGCTGCTATATAACAGCCTGCAAGGTCAGCTGCACTTTATTCATCTGTGTGTCATTTTTCTTCATGAGCTTGCATGAACAGCGTCTACTGCCTGTTGAAAATATGGCAGAGATTAAGACCTATGGAAATGCAACATGAGCATAATGACCTTGTATAGTGACAAGAACGGAATGTGTCCCCACGCCCTTTTACAAGTTCTGCCAAACATCTGTGGGAGCCTCACATTCTACTGAAATCCCACTTGCATATCAAAATGTGTGTGAATCACAAGTTAACCCTCGAACCTCTGCTGTGCAGTGAAGCCACTCCATGCAAAAAACCAATTCCTTCCCAAAGCATCTGTAAATATCATTTTCTGTTCAGCTTTTTAATTTGTCTTTGTAAGCATGTGTTTTGTTACTATATTTTAATGTTATACTTAATGCACCAAGCACCACAGCACAAAGAGAATTTGTTTTATAAATAAAATAACTTATTAAAAATAATTTTTCTCTACAATTTTCATTAAAAACTCAGAAAGCATGGGGAATGTGACAGTATATTAATGCTGTAGAGGGAAAATTATACTTAAGTCTGTAACTCTCATTGATATGCACTGGGAGTTAGGGCACCAACCGCCATTTATGCCTATGAAAATCTCTCTGCTTGCCTTCCATCTACACCATGGAGACCTGGGTTTAAATTCACATGGTCACAAGTGAAAACATATCTGGTGATCTCAAACTATGGTCTATTGAACACATATCCACATCGTAAAGGGGCCAATTCTATCACTGTTTTTCATGTTGAGTAGCAACTTACTCAGTAAATAATCCTGGTAACTTCAATGAGATTTTAGTCGTATCTACACAGGAGCATGGCCAACAGGTAAATGAGTAGCAAGCCTATACCCCCCCCCAAAAGTACAGATAATCTCTCTCCTTAACCATATGAATTTAAAGATTTTTAAGGAATATGCATTAGGAATTCTTGAAAGACAGAGCAACAGTGTTTACCCCAAAACACACACTTTTAAAAGGCATCACCAAGACAGGAACTCTGTGAGGGTACATTTTGGGATTAAGATGCACAGAGCTGTGTTGGGGAGTGTACACAAAACTAATCTGCATTATGCCTGGCTGAAGCCAGATCAGTTTTAACAGAGAACAGATTCCTTCAAAAATGAAAGGGAAAAAACAAAACACGATACTCCCTGCTTCTTGAAGAATGTTTATGTTTTCAGGTAGAAATACAAGAAAGCAGCCCTCCAGAATACTGAAAACAAAAATTGTCTATAGAACTATTGCCAGAGCTTCACTATTAGGCTGCCAACAAGAGGGTGTTCCAAGATTACATTTTACTGGTTAGAGTCACTCTAACAGAACCCATCAGAACAGTCAGACATGAAAATCCACCCTGAAAAATGTAGTTCTCGGTGTTACAAAGCATATGGCTAAGCACCAGATATGCTGCTTTTTCAGATAAAAAAGTTCAACATCCATATTCTACTCTTTATTAGGACCTGGTGCTAATCCCACTAAAGTCAACTGAAAGACTCCCATAGACTACAATGGCCTTTGGACAAGGTCCTCACATATACGCAATAGCATTTAAGTAAAGAACCTGAACACAAGTGCAACTGAGTGCAAAATTTAGCTGATACTTATCTTTAAAAGCTTTTCGTGTTTGGGACCTGAGAGACTCAGAGGAATAAAAATGGGATGCAATTTTTTTATTTTTTTACTATAAGGTCACTAGGTTTAAATCCAGTCCAAGCTAATAGTAACTCAAGCCCAATACAATGGTGATAGCTGTTTAATGGCCTATGGCCACTGAACAGGTGGAAAACCAACAAAACTAGCAACATAACTGGCATTGTTGTGGCAGCTTCAGCAAAGAAACCAAGTGCTCGACAAAAGTGGAAACAGAATTCCCCTTTTAATTAAGAGGATTTTTATACACATCAACCAAGAGAGATAAAGGTGTGTGTGTGTTTGGTGGAGGTAAAAGATACAGTATGTCCTACAGAATCAGCACAGGCTCCCTCATCCTACAGTCCTGTAACGTAGCGTCTCCGGAAATCTCTGCTGAAAAGATGTTTCACTTCTGTTTATTCCCAAAACACAGTTGTACTCCCACACATTGGCTGTTCAGTAGCTATATGCAGACTTCTGTAGGAGGTTTAATGTGACAGTAGTACAGTCTAAAAATGTTTGGTAAATTATTACTACTAAGCACACGAAAGTAGAGAAAGTAGAAACCACCCCATTTTTAACAACATGCTTTTTCCAATGCATCCTGGATGAAACAAGAGTTGGTAAAAGCCAATCAGTCCCTTTTGGGTGTTAATTACATTTAAATACGTTAAGAAAATGTTGTGGATGCAGATTTTATTGTTCCATCTTTTTGGAGAAAGGATTACATACTCAGAGAAAGAGACTGATACGTGTCTAATTTCAATGTAGCTTCCGTAAAAACCAATGTATCATTTTTGTAACTTCATACAGAAGTATTCCTTAATAAATCATAAGTTCTATCCCTACATCTATTCTATCTATAGGACTCATGGAACTACATTTCTTCTTCTCCAATAGTAGAATACATCTTAGATAAAAAAAATTGTGCCAAATCTAGCAGGTCCTATTCTCAGACTCATACCTAAAACAGAAATGCACTTGATCTCAGTAGAGATACTGACAGAACAGTAGCAGAAACACTGACTGGAGCCACACTAGGCCAATAAATTGCTAATGTACAATTAAGCATGTCATACTAACTCTATACATAGTAGCAATGAGTTTAAGGTTCAAGGGATTAAAACAGTCTCTCAATAAAACTATCAGCTGAAAAAGAGGAATAATACACACGGGAGAAGTTACTGTCACGTGCCTCCAGTCATAAGGCTGAATATTTGTCACCTACTAGCAACATCAAGAGTTCCAGTGGGGTGTACAATTAGGTTAAGGACAATTTACTGTGAAAAGGCTCAATCTATTAAATAAACTGTAAAGTTTATCCTGCTTGCTCTCTCTACACAGAACATCAACACAAGGAATTTATTTTAATCTGGTATTTTAAAGAAACTATCTGCTCAGATCAAGATGGAGTTCTGCTTATTGAGACACTGTTGTCCTGAAATATACCTCTGAACTGACGACAAATGCAGCTGCAAATCTGCTGCACTGTTACACAAGCCCAGCCCAAGAAGCTCTTTTAGCCATGCAAAGTTTGGACATCCTTAAAATAGAATGAAATACCTCACCACTATCATACTTTTCAAAAGAGTAAATGAAACCTATGACACTCAAAACATCAGCTGACTGAGAAAAACAATCCTTTAAAGACACAAAGGAGCGAAAACAAATGAGAGACTATTTTTAATACATTATACTGATTACATTAAATTTAAAAAGGTTTCCATCCTTCACTGCCAGGAAATCCTCTGCAATAAGCACAACTGTGTTCACCAATCTGAAGCCAACTACCACTAACGCTATAAGAAGCTGTTGCCCTCAATTTAATGTTTGATTTACATTGTTTGTTTTTCCAGCAGATGTTTCATCAGATGACAGTAGCAGAATCCACATTAGCAGCCTTCTTTACCAGGTTTTCCAAACAATTCTATTAAACAAAGAATTAAATCCTGTTACTGGATTCTTTGAGGAAGTAAATGTTGTACAAGATAATACCTTCTGCTCAATTGTTTGTGTGTGCCTGCCTACACTGCTCTGTACAGTAACTCCTCACTTAATGTCATACTTGTAAATGTCGTTTCATTGTTACATCCTTATGTTGCTGATCTATTAGAGAACATACTCATTTAAACTTGTGCAATGTTTGCTTATAACGTTGTTTTGCTATAGGGACTTAAAACCAGGGTGGGCCAGCAGCCCCCCTATCAGCTTCCCACCATCCCACCAGCACCTCCCACCCATCAGCAGCCCTGCTGATCAGCATCTCCTCCCTAACTTCCAGCCTGCAGCAATCAGCTGGTTTGCAGCATTCAGGAGGCTCTGGGTGGGAGGATGCAGCAGAGGCCTCCCCTCTCCCTCCCTGTGCCTGCCCCCTCCCACCTGCAGCAGTGTTCAGGAGGCTGGAAGGAGCACATATGCGGCACACTCGGGGGGAGGAGCGGGCATGGGAAGAGGCAGGGCAAGGGTGAGGTCTTAGGGCAGGGGTGGGGAACCTCCGGCCCGCGGGCCTTATACGGCCCGCCAAATCATTCCGTCCGGCCCGTGCGTGTCCCTGGCCGGCGGCTCCCCCAGGCGCTTCCCGGCCCCTTCGCCTAGCGCGGAGCCACCCCCGCCTGGCGGCCCGTGCATGTCCCGCCAGGCGGGGGCAGCTCCGCACTCGGCGAAGGGGCCGGGAAGCGCCTGGGGGAGTTGCCATCCGGGGATGCGCGCGGGCCGCCAGGTGGGGGCGGCTTCCCCAGGGGTTTCCCGGCCCCTTCACTGAGCGCGAAGCCGCCCTCGCGCGTCCCTGGCCAGCGGCTCCTCCAGGCGCTTCCCGGCCCCTTCGGCAAGCGCGGTGCCGCCCCTGCCTGGCGGGACGTGCGCAGGCCACCAGGCGGGGGCAGCTACGCGCTCGGCGAAGGGGCCGGGAAGCACCTGGGGGAGCCGCCAGTGCCACGCGGCCACCATTAGCCAGGCGGCGAAAGGAGGAGCCGCGGGGAGCCGACAGTCATGGGGAGGGCTGGGGGGCAGGCAAGGGGGAGGCCAGGCTGGGTGGGCGGGCGGGGAGGGGGGCAAGAGACTAGGCTGATGGGGTGGGCGAGGCGTGGGTGCGGGAGGGAAGGAGGTTTGGTGGGGAGGAGGCTGGGCTGGGCGGGTCAGGCATGGGGGGCAGGAGGCTGGGTTGGGAGTGGGAGGGGGGGAGGTTAGGTTCGGTGGGGTGAGCCGGGCCAGGCAGGGGTGGGGGAGGAAAGGCGGTTAGATGGGGGGAGGCTGGGCGGGGGTAAATGAAGATCACCCCCTACACCCAGGCTGATAGCGGGAGCTGACTGGGGCAGGCGGCAGGACCCCGGCTGGCAAGGGGCCAGCGGAGGAAACCCCAAAGCAGTGCAGGGCTAAGCACTCCGCCTGCCACTGCTTTGGGGTTTCCCCTGCTGGCCCCTTGCCAGCTGGGGTCTCAGCTCCCATTGCCAACCTGGGCTTCCTGGGGGGGGGGGCGCGAGCGGCCCGCGAATGACATTATAAATACCCAAATGGCCCTTGGCAGAAAAAAGGTTCCCCACCCCTGTATTAGGGGAAAGGGTGGAGTGGGGGCAGGCCTGGGACAGAAATGGGGTTGAGCACCCCCTCAGGCACTTTGGAGGAGCAGCTGGACAATCCTCCCTTTTTCACCCTCTGACTCCACCACCTCAACCAAGCTTTACAATCATCATTGCTGAGTACAGTATTGCACTGTTTAAAATTATTTAAAACTTATACTGCATATGCATATAATGTCTTTTGGCTGGTGGAAAAAAATTCCCTGAAACCTAACCCTCCTGTTTACGTTAATTCTTATGGGGAAATTGGATTTGCTTAACATCGTTTCACTTAAAGTTGTATTTTTCAAGAACATAACTGCAACATTAAGCGAGGAGTTGCTATATGTCTCTATTCTTCCATTATACCAAGGTGATAATCTGTTTAATATACGAGGTGTTTGAATCTGTCCCTGGGCAGGAAGAAACTCATTGTAAACAAGCTGTCCAACTTCACTGGGTTCATCTGTGGAAATATCTTTGAAGAAATATATCCTAAGTATCAAAACTAGAATTCCAGATCAATCGATAAGATTAAAAATACATCAAAACAGAAGCTCAAAATGTAATGAGATCAAAGAGGCATCTTCTTGTTTTCATTTATATTCACAGAGGGTGTTCCAGATGAGTATAATGTAAAGAGCCCTGTATAAGTATGATGTTAATGAATATTTATTTCTTGCGAACATGAAAATGAAGCCTGTATGTATATAAGCTCTAAGGCATAAACAAAACCTCTGAGAAGCACAGTCGCTTCAGAGTTCCCCTGATGTGCACATTTAACAGACTCACAGAGCAGCAGGAATATATATAACTGTAGCACACATTCTGCAACACTAAAAATACAGCAACTTCCAGAGGACTGGATGAGGTCCAGCCATGAAAAAGCAACAACAACATTACTCTCCAAGAAAAACTGGTGTGGTATTTTATTTAAGTTGGAAAGAAGTCAACCTTTATCACTGGCGATTCTCAATAACAAAATTTACCACAAAATAGAGAATTGCATATTGCTTCTTGCTCTTGCACTGTTGCTGTTAAAAGCCAGGCACAGTGAACTGTACCCATAGCTAGTACAAGTTTAACATGATAATCATCATATCAGGTACTAGGCAGAGAGCATCTGTCACAGCTCCTGTACTGCTTAGTAAATTATGTTTTATTCCTAAAATTTAAAGTGTGTGTAATACTAGGAAAGAGTAGCAAGTTAGAACAGAGGGAAATTATTGAAATCCATGGTATCCTCCCTGTTTGCAGCCCCTTATTTGGGTAAAATAGCATATTAGGAAGTCACTATATTCATTTTTACATTATAACTATGAGGGCAATTGTGTTTACTGTTTTCCTACTTTCTCCTCTCCATGTTCCCCTTGTTCATACAAATGCCTGACAGCTGAATATTTTATGGGTTTTCTTAGCAACAGAGGTTATACTGTGACACAAAGGAGCCAAGCAAGGGTAAAGTCTCACGGATTCCAATCATCATCACCTAGGCATGAAGGAAGTTATCTTGATAACTCAGGATAAAAGCCAGCATGAGCACTTCACATTATTTAATAGGGATAGCCAAGATCCTTGGATTAAACATACAGAACTTGAAACAACCAGCCCAAGAGCTGAAAATATACAAGTTACAGGCCACATGCAACTAGTTGCCGTTTCACTTGTATTTGTGTTGCATTCATTTTTCTAGCATTTAAAGACTATAAAGACTTTCTTACTCAGCCTGCTGGAGCCACTACACAAGCCAAAAGGATAAGCCCCTTGAGCCTGGCTTTGTGTTTTAAATTAAATAATTAACACTACAGTCAGCAGCAGCGAGGGAGAACTCTGCTGGCATACTACTTAAACCCCTCAGAATTGTAGCTTGCCATTTAGCCTGCTGGACTGCTTTCAAAACTGCTATATTAACCTGCAAGGAATCATGGAAAGATAAAGGTCATGTAGCAGGGTGGTCACCCCACTCTTGCAGGGAGGGGTTAAAAAGCAGCCCTGGAGAGGATTGCTGCTGGGGAAAGGCTGAGTGGGGAATCAGCCTCAGCTTTGGCCATGTCCCAATCAGGGCTCAGCTGGCCCTTACAAGAGGACAGTGGACCAGAAGCAGTCAGTCTCTTTCTGTCTCTAGAGGGCCCGGCTGCTGGGAAGCTAAACTGAGTATCCGAGGGGAGCAGGGCCGTGGAATAGGACAAGGAAACTGGGGAGCTCCTACCTGGAAAAGCTGCAGGCTGTGGCCTGGTCAAGGCCAGAAAGGTATGCGGGTGCAGTGAGGGTAGGTAGAGGCAGTTGGTCCAAATCCCTCCTTGCTTGTGATGATTGGTTTATATACTGTAGTCTGCCCCACTGTGGGGGGGCTTGAGAGCATTTCCCTAGAATGCTGATGAACCACTGTTTGAATTCACTAAGGAGAACCCTGCAAGCAGATCAGAATTCACTGTTTTGCTGTTACTTGCAAATCTATCTCTATGAGGCGCTTGGAAAAACTGGTGCAGTGGAGATTGGTTCTACATCTCAAAAATTAGACTGAGTCGGTACTGGCCTGTTCACTCTCATAGCACTTCTCCTCTGGGGACCCCATTGATTACTGCAGAATTTGAGTTTTAATTGTTTCTAGCCTTATTCTTGCAAAGATTTATTTCAGAAAGTGATCAGATATTGATACTTCCTGAGCCTGTAGGTAGAAACTCTGAGAGGCCTGATGGCCCCATTCATCTCAACCATTTTATCTCTGAAGATTAAAAAACAACCTAGCAACCAAGTTTTCCAAAAGGGAGATTTGACCTACATTTGCATGTCACTGTAACAACTGTGCTAACAAATCTAACAACAATACAAGTAAAGGGCATAGATGTCTAATAAGGCATTTGAGTGTGCAAGTCCCTAAATGGCGTAAGAGTGGCAATTAGACTTGCAAATGTAGGCCTGCTTTATCACAAGGCCATGAGCAATCACATTTTGAAAATGTGACCCTAAATATCAACAATATTAACTATTTTGTATCTGATCATAAAGTAAAACCATCTAGCTATTATGTCAGAGTTTAAAGAGTCCTCCTAATATGACCCTTTCCACCCAGATTATACCTCTGAACTTGCATGATAAGTCAAGTCAGAAAAGGAGTTCCATTTGGCTCTTCCAGACCACACTAGAACGATGACATCTGGAATATGGAGATATTTGTGTTTTCCAGCTCCCAAAGAAGGTCAGAATATTCTTAGAACATAAAATGTTAACTTAGTCCCTTGAGAAAGTGTTTCCTGCTGAGATAGATATAGACAAAAGGAGATTTGTTTTTAGTTAAACAGGCTCCAATAGGAATGATTTCTGTGCATCACACAGAACTGCAACGTAGTTCCAGACACTTAATCATGTCACTGTAAATTTAAGTCTGAATTTGCAGAGTTCACTGTACATAATTTCTCATGCAAAAATGTTCATATTTTGTGTGTCAATTGGTCATTTCAATGTGCCATTCTAGTAACTGCTCTCAGAAATTGAGAAAGTGCCCTTTTGCAAAGGCAATTTCTTAAAAGGCAGGCCCCTTTATTCCATCTCTGACTCTCAGAGCATACCCACTAAATGTTCTTTAAAAGGATGATATGCTTACGTAGTCCCCAGGAACACTTCCTATTTACAGGGTAAGTATTCAGTCAAACTAAGGCCACACAAGAAGGTTGAACATCTCTTACCCTTTTACCCTTTCAATTCCCAGCTTATCATAAAGCTGTGCAAGAGGGTGTTCATGATGACCAGGCCATGTTCATGTTCAGAGTGATCCCATTGGATGCAGTAATCCAGCCAGGAGTGTATGAGACAGCCTAGATTTAGGGCACCTTTTCTAGACCACTCCCCATGAGTGATGAGCAGAGGGGATCCTCAAGAAGATTGCTCAGTCACGATAGTAGCAGTAGCTGCTCTATATCAAAGGGTGTTAAAGCACAAACCAATGCTGTCTGCCAACTGGAAGCTTGTAATCACAGCTCAAACAATACTCAGCGTTAATCTCTAACTCTAGGAGTTCATGAGACTATCAGCTAAAATTATGTTGGAATAGCTGTGGGGAAAATGCAAGACATTAATCAAATTAACTGATTTTAGAGCAGGCATGTCATCTAATTTATTGCATTACTTTTCTCAATATAGTACTTTTGTTACTGAATGTTAACCATGTAAATCTTGTCAGCGATTTTCAGGTATTTAAAGAAATGATAATATTTGTCTCAGCTGCAATTCTATCTTCCAGCAAATTCTGATAAGCCATTTGAGTCCCATGCTGCTGCTTCCAAAAGCATAAGCATGTTCCATTTTATTGGGGGAATAGGACAACAACTGTCCCAGGGAGTTAAATGGAGAAAATATTGGATCTGGGGTGGGGCGTGAAGTGAAAAAAATAAATTGGATATGCTCCATTTATTTTTTAAAAGTGTCCCAACCTCTTAAATAAATTGATTCAGACGAGTGTAATAACTATTCCAACTGTATTATCTCTCTCGTGGATATGAACAGTCACCACCCAATGGTCTGAAGTTCAACCACAACAGCATGCATACTCTCTAGCAGACGTTATTAACCACCTATAATCAGCTAAGGAAAAGATAAAAAATGCCTCAAGAGGAGTGAGATTAGTATCTTCTTTAGAAAATAATTATACAACAGATGCTGTCATTTGTGAACATGTGACTTGGGTCAATTTCATTTCTGGCTCTCCATATACTGTATCTTATTGTCTGACTAATACTATAGTAAAATAAAACCACATCAGACAGGTGCGAGAAAATATTCAGTTACTTTGCATCAAAAAACTCAGTAACCATATCCCTGTTTCTTTTCTAAATGTTATGGCAGGGAATAAATAATAGTACCATATTGCTCTGGTAGGATCCACTCCTAAGAGGTTCTGGTACCTGTAACTCACACTAATTCCAGTGGGTCAGTGTGTGCTCAGCAGTCCTCAGAATCAGGCCCCTATCGGTCTATCCAAAGATCCCAAAAAGCCTTAGAAGTACACTAACAAAATATTTCAGGGCTAACTGACCAGACTTGCTGTTCATTTGACTCCCACATCAACGGGCAACAGAAACTGAATTGCTGAAATAAGAAAAATCCATCTCAAGGAGAAAGCAGTCCTTACATTAAGAGTAAGCAATAGAGCATGCAAATACATTAGGGCTGGAAGGGACCTCAGGAGGTCATCTAGTCCAACCCCCTGCTCAAAGTAGGACCAATCGCAATTAAATCATCCAACCTATTTTTGCAACCTATTCCTAAATGGCTCCCTGAAGGATTGAACTCACAACCCTGGGTTTAGCAGGCCAGTACTCAAAACACTGAGCTATCCCTCCCACCCAAGTCCTATCATTGCCAACTGTGGTAGAATGAATTCCTAGAGGTTTCATTACATGACATTATCTTTAATTAAAGATTCATCTTTAATTCCTTGAGACTTCTGGACAATCCCGGAGCGTTGACAACTTAATAGCAAATGATCATCAAAACATTCCTGTATCCATCCCTACCATAGCACTCATGATCTCCAGTCAATCCAGTGATAGCAGGCTTGAGGACACAACAAGGGAAAGCTCTGTCAACAGAAAGCTGGTTGAAAAAGGATGTGGGAGAACACACTAAAAAAGCAGCATATCTCCCTTGTAAGGTGTCTAAATTATGTCAAAATAAATGAAGAAGCTGTCACTATTGGTGTCCTCTCTCAAGGAAATCAATTAACAGCATAAAATTCATAGTTCCCACTGCATATGATATCCAATTAAAAAAAAACTAATATTGTGACTGAAGCCAATAAGAAAAACAAGGAAATTCACTATCAAAGCTAAGTTCCAGTATTTGTGCATACTACGTGACTATTTTTAGAGGTTTCTGACCGTTGTGCATACATATTGGGAATCAATTCCCTAAGAAGTCCTTTACAATTATAACGTCTATCACAGCCATAACATTCTATTAGCATTTGGGGAGTCTAGATTTCCTTTAGTTTAGTGTTAAATTAGCTCAAATAATTAGGGGTTTGTGGGGTTTTTTTTGTTAGATTGGGGCTTGGGGTTTTTTTTGGGAAACCAAAACTTGGCTTTACAATTGATTTCCAAGGTTACAAGCCAAGCCAATGGCAAAGCTGGAAGAGAATCCAGACATTTTGGACTGCCAGTCTTCTGATACAAGTTCTACATAACTTTGCCAAACTGGGAAGTATTCCCGCCTAGGAGATTTAAAAGACATTTCTACATGAAAACAGAAAAAGGGCCCCATTGTCACAGCCACAGGTCTCGTTGTACCTCTGTCCCCTTTTTAGTCTCTGAATGCACCCCTCAGGTGCTAGGCCTCATGCCTTTACCCATCCTGGAGTAGAATTCCACAATTCTCTTTCTTTTACATCAGGCCCTAGGATACAGTATCTGATACAGCAATCATGCTTACGCAGCAGATCTGACTGAGTTTGGACACCTGCAGTTCTTCCCTTCAGGAGTCTGTGACCAGTGGTATTCAGTGACCATTCAGTCTTCTTAAGCCAAAGTATTATTTATTTTAACAATAGGAACAAAGCATTTAGAGAAAAAAGGATCTTAAAAACAACACAGTCTACATGTGTTTATCTTACTTAGAGCTTGAATCCTCTGGTGGTAACCTATGCAGGCCTAACAGACACCCTCTGTAAGTGCTGGCATCTCAGTTTGGTTGCCTCAAATAACCTCCTTGAAAACTCACCCCCCTCTGGAGCTAAAGTCCTTTATAAAACTGCTTAGGCCCTTTAATCCGGTATTGTCCTGTAATGGCAATGGCACAGTTTCTCAACAACCCGTTAGTGTCTGCTCAGAAGTCTTGAGCCATTCTGTCTTCCTTCTGACTTGTTTTTCCTTACAGTCCTGGTAAGTTAAACCAATGCATTTGTACAGTAAACATCCCCATACCTAAATCAACATACAGTATTCGTAAATCACAGAGCAGCTCCTGTTCAAAAAGAGAATATATTGAGGGCTGTTTTGATTAGAGAGTCTGTGAAGGATTTTACTCCTAATAAAATCTCATATTTGAGCACCATGTGTTCAATATTCACAGTCAAAAAGCAGATGCTGCATCTGATCATTGTGAAAGGGACCTTTACTTACTCACCAAAAACAGAGTATGGATACCATGTAGATAATATCAAATGACAAAGAATTATAAAAGATAACAGTTATCAGAAGATTATTACATGAGTAGCTGATTTTACAGTGAGTAGTTCCATTAAAGGAGAACTGGCACAGCAGACTAAGAGCTTGTCTACACTTACCAGGGATTGACAAGCGGTGATCAATGCATCGGTGGTCAATTTAGCAGATCTAGTGAAGTAAATCGACTGCAGATTGCTCTCCCGTTGATTCCGGTACTCTGCCAGGTCAAGAAAAGTAGAGGGAGTCAACGGGAGAGCGTCTCCTGTCCACATCACATAGTGTGGACTCCGCGATACGTACATCTAAACTACGTCTATTTGAGTTCGCTATCCGCGTAACTCAAATTGCGTAGCTTAGATCAAATTTCCTATATAGTGTAGTGTAGACAAGGCCTAAGGAAGCAAAAAAAAAAAAAAAAAACCCATACACCCTGAGAGAGGCACATTTACATTTTCAAAAAGTCAGAATTGTTTGGCTAGGTTCAGGTCAAGTTCTGAAACTGAGCCAGATCTCTTGTTGGATTCTGAAACTGAGCCAGATACTGCAACAGCACTTGCAATTACATTTTAAAGCAGGTACTGTGGAGGGAAGTGTGCTAAAAGGCAAATTAAGAAACTTAGAACATGTAAGAATTGTCACCACAGAAGCCATTTCACACAATATGTGGGGACAGACAAAAGTGCAGGATATTGAAGGATTTATTGACCATGAAAATGAGATTGACTTTGTTGGGGATAGTGACACAGCTTAATGTAAGCAATTCCTGGTATGCACATCTAGGTACTATTATTAACTAGACATTCACATTTCAGCTAGATCCCACAGCACGGGCCAATTTAAATCTAGCAGAAAATGTTAATATTAACCAGGAGAAATAAACAGAGCTGAATTGGGATAAGATTGGCTCATCTAGCCCCTGTATTCCAAAAGAGAACCATTTTTTTTCTTTAACAGCTCCACACTTTTAGTCAATCTGGACCACATGTATCTTCCTTGAAAATACATCATGAGGATAATCTACTGGAAGGATCTGGGTACCACTGTGAAAAACAATGTAAGCATGCAAGCAGCAGAGTGACTTATATTGGGTATACTTGAATACATGCTCATAGAAAACTGCACAGATCTGAAACCTGAGAAATTTCTATGAACACATTTTCATCACCAAATGCAGTAGGAAAATATATTAGCATGGTTAAGGAATTATAATTGATAGTGGAAAATCTGCCTGGGATAAACAACTACCATCTGAGTTAAATAAGACACAGGCAAAGATAAACTACCAGTTTACCCACGTGTTCACATGGAGTAACATTATTTTATTTACTTCTAATAATAATTTTATCTATAAAATCCTGAGTGTTCTCCCCAAAGCAGTGCAGGAGGGAGGGAACATAATAAAATTTAAAATATAGTTCAAACAAGTATTATAAAGTTTAATTAAATATTTAAGTCTTTAAAATAATTAAACGAACATGCCATAACAGATTGTTACCCATGATAGTCAGAAATAACATCTCTAAAATACCAGAATAAGTATTGTGAACATTAACTCAAAAAAAAACTTAGAGGACCTTCTTTTTAAAAAACAATAAAAAAATACACACACACACACACGTAGCTAGGTGGATCCACAAGCCATTCCCCACATCTGTGGGAAAGGGATGCATGGGCTGTGGATGTAGCTGCAATGGCGAGAAGGATTCGGTTTTGCGCACATACTCTGCAGGAATCCCCTATCAAACCTCTTTCTTGGGAGGTCTGAGCAAAACATTTATATAAATGTTTGTATTTTGATGGCTTACCCTAATCAACAATACTACTACAACAACACTATTATTACACAACATTTAACCAACTCCTGCTTCATTTCGTAGGCCATCCCTTCACTTAAAACACTATAGCAGCACAGCTGCAGCATTTCAGCGCTTCAATGTGGACACTCGCAACAGGGATAGGAGGGGTTCTCCTATCACAGTAGGTAATCCACCTCCTCCTTTTCCTCCTCCCACTCAAAGAATTATTTTCATCTCCTACATCAGACCCTTCTATGATGGTAAGAGCCAGCTATGATGCTTCCTTCTTCTCAACATCGTTTTTAAACAGCTTTAATGCTTACCATGGAAACTAAAAAGATAAAATAAACACACATGCACGCAAAAATATTTTTTCATAGTGTCTTGACCACACTGGGGACAAAAAATTAATCAATACATGTTCACACCTGAGGGCATCTGTGATTACCAATTCAATTTTTCTCTTATTATATTCTAATATCTTGTGATCTTACAGGCAGAAATAATGAATCACAAAAGCCTCACTAATGAATCTCTCTTATAAAATGTGTTTTCAGGACAGATTTGCATATGTAATAGTAATATTGTGTGATATCCTGCTAGAATAGTGAGATTTTAATTAATTGTTTTATATGGAGTCTATCAGACTTCAAGGATGGAAGAAATAGGAAAGCTGGATGCCTACTCTTAAAATACTTATAAGCACACATTTCAATAATGGGTTTGATACTTTTCTTCTGGCCTACAACACAGGCAAGACTAGCCTCAGACAATTCTTTTTTTTTGGTCTGCTTTTGTAGAATGCTATCTGTTGCCCAAAGAAATCTCTGTGTCTAATGCCAGTTTTCCCTTTGGAACACTTTCAAAGGTAACTATTGCCAAAGCATGTATGCACACATAAATTAATAAAAATAAGACTGTCACATTTTTGTGAGCTTATGCAGAGAAGAAAAGCTACATTTTAAAAACCATTTGAGTAGAAATGAATCATAATAATACTTAGGACCTTTACTTTTTTTGGTCTACAGTAACAGGACTGGACAGAATATTCCAAGCTTCCAAAATTTAGTTGTTTGTTAACTGTACAGGAAAAGCTTAGAAGCAATTTGTAGAATATTTTAAAAAGAAAATATAAAGTAGTTTCTACAAGAACAGATAATTGCCTGAGTTTAACTTTGACATAATGCAATGGAAAACAAAATAAGCAAGCACCTGGTTTGTTTGTTTGTTTCAGTCTCTCCCCTTAGGTATATATGATATTGAGATTAAGTCAAGTAAAATTTAAGACAAAGTGAGAATATTACCTATAATCAACATGTCTTTTATATATTCTGAACCACATTGACTTCTGCAATCATGGAGAAAGAGGTTCCATTTGTATTTCTATGAGGATCTCATTGACTTGGAAGTGCTTTGGATAAGGCCCTGAGAAAAGCAGTGATTTTTCCATGATACCTGTAAATTAATATAAAGTATCCTTGGGCTTCTCAAACATTTAACACTTTGACACTGGTTCCCCTCCCGATGCTGAAATATTTTGCATTGCAGATTAGTTTTAGGAAATCCCAAATGCCATCAACTAATAAGTTAGGCAAAGAGAGAGACAACAGAAGCTGGTCCAATAAAAGACATTACTTCACTCAACTTGTCTCTCTAATATCCTGGAACTGACACAGCTACAACAACACTATATACCCCAATAGACTGTCACTGCATACATCTAAGTGAAACTCATTTGTGTCAACTTTTCCTATTATTTATTGTCTGGCCCACCAGACTGATCCAATTTATGCTCTGCTTCCTTTTACCGCTAGGAAGCAGATATGAGCTTTAGAGCAGTGTACTTTGGCCATACCCCAACCATGCCTCCAAATCTACCCCACTGGGAACAGAACCAGTATGGAACCATTACACCAGTTCTACACCAATCAGGGATTATTCTATAGGGATTATAAAATTCTAATTTTAAAAATGTAGCATATCTGAGAATCAAAGTCACTCTATTTATTTGGGCATTATTTTATATTATGCATTCTGACTGGACCACATCTTCTCATACAACCTAGAGAAACATATGAAAATATACTGAAATAATTTTAACATTAAAATGTAATTTAAGATGTGTTTATTTACATTTTCCAAGTCTGATACTCAAGGATAACACTAAAAATAATACTTGTATACACTTTATATTCATTCTTGACATTATCAATCTCTGCACAATATTGCAGAATAATTTATGAATAATAGAATAAGCATGCAACCAATTATTTTTTACATCTTTGGTCTCCAGGAACTCAGAATCCTTTCAGTCTAGTAACATTCTCCTCCTTCCCACAGTCCTTAATCACACTAAACAATCCTTTAAAAACCAACTGTGAAAAATTCATTAAAAAGTATTTAAGCTCTTCAGCTCATTAAGTTTCTAACAACAGACACTTTCCAAATTATACCAAAAGTATTAGTTTCTCTTGTAGATCCCAGACTGTCATTGGTTCCCTCACTCCAGGAGCTTGTTACCTGATCTAATTTTGGAAATTAGCAGTTTTATTTTACAAAAAGTTTTTCACATATATTTTTCTTATTCTCCTCCTCCCTCCCCCACCCCACCCCCACATATATATTCCTTCCCTTTTCCCTCTTCAGGATACATCTGTATACTCCGTTCAAGAGTAACATTCATCAACATTGACATCCTGCTGCAATGTTCCCTACAGGATAGTTCAAATCAACCACTAAGCCAACAAGCTAAGTAGCAGCCAATCACCATGCCTTTATTTTTTCCCCAGAAGCAAATAGAGACAGTTTTCTTGTCCTAAGCATCCATAAATATGAATATTGTTCAAGCCAAACATCAAGAATCATGTTGTGACCTTTACATGCAAGATATTTGAGCTCTCCCTCTTCCTACAGTTTAATCAGAACTTTAACAACAAAGGCATCGGTAGTGTTTCTATAGTTTTATTATTTAAAGAGCATAGTTAGTTAGACTTTTCAGTGCAAGCAGGTTTCAAAATCCCTTTAAGCATGGAAAACCATTGATCATATTAAGTTACACCACTCACAGGCTACTGTCTATTTTCTGGAAAATTACAAGTCCACTTAGTAGTTCAAAAGAACTAAAACCAGGCCCTTTATTAAATGTCATAGCTAGGAAACAACTTGATCGGATTCCTCTAAATTACAAATGGCTTTGTTTAAACATTTCTAACTTCAGGCAGATTTAGATCTCAAAAAGTAAACAGAGGCAGAGTCTGGATTTTTAAAAAGGGTTTTTTTTATATGGGGAATGCAAATAAGATTAAAAAATTGCCACATATCAAAGAATTTGTCTACACTGCAACTGGAAGTATGATTGCAGCATGGGCTGGCATAAAGGTGCTATTTTCAGCTAGAACCGCTGAAAAGAGCAAGGAAGACAGTGGCAACGGGGCCTAAGTGTGGTGTGGGCTCTACAAACAAACAAGAGACCTATGTACATAGTTACAACGTTAGCCCTCACTGAATCCTCTATCGCCATGGCTTCACTGCTGGTTTTAGCTAGCTAGATTAAAGCTAGCACTGTTATACGGCCTGTACTGTAAATCACACCTCCAACTGTGTAAACATACCTGACGTGTAATATTATACACATCCAAACTTCAGGCTATAATGTTTTAGATGCCAGCACTTTTACAAGAAACAAAATGTGACTAGCCAGTGGAACTTAATCTCAGTGGAAGCAGGGAACTTTCAAGGCTCTGCTAAGTAGGCAGCTTCCACAGCAGTGTCTCACCCAAAAAAGTGTACAAGGTGGGAGTTCCTTCACTGATGACTTTAGGTTGTCCATAGTAGATGTGTTCCCTTGTTGTGGTCCCTATGAGATGGGCATCTAGTAGCAGAGCCTCCTACCTAAATGTTTTAGGACACCTCTGGCAATGCAGCTCCTTTCCTAACATGTCTCCACACCTTAGGTGGTGCATAGGAAGGCACAGCCAGCAATGATTGAATATTAGGCTATTTGCCCAAGTTCAGAACAGAAAGATATGCAAGGTCCCACATCTTCCTGTGGAATTCCAGTAGTACACAGCACACATCCAACCCCGCTCTTGGCAGGATTTTTAAAGCTCCTGCCTCAATCAACATTTTTTAAATACATCAGACCTGATATTCCTTTTAACATATGCTGCACCCTGTGCATTAAGGATATGATTTTTTTAAAATAGCTTTGATATTGCAATTCCCCCAAAGAAACAAAAGTGTTAAAAAATACCAAGACGTTAATACATCTATGGAAATAAGTTAATCCGTATGTTCAGTTCTCTATGTAGTTTCAATTTACATTTTGCCCTAAGCTGGTTATGTTAATTTGATATGCCTAAATGGTTGGAGCAACTGAGATATTTACCATAGAAATGAAACTGTGTACATCAGACTGTACAGCCTAGGAAAAAATAATTTTGTCTTCAAAACTCAAAAATATAGTCTACCGTTTAAAATCACAAATCACATTAAAAATATTGTATGACAAAGGAAAGCAGAAATAAACTCCTAGCACTGCAGAACAATTAATAGTAAATTCCTGCTGAGCAGATCTAGACAACATGAGAGGAATCCAGTATGAAGAGAAACATTAGCATAGCTAAAGCCATTGAAGGGAAATGGCTTTGAGTGACCCAGAGAAAACTGGTGTGAATTTGACCAAATTATGAGCTTTAGAAAGTCATGCACTAAATATCTGCAGTCAGGGCCAGCTCCAGGCACCAGCACAGCAAGCGCCTGGGGAGACAAGTCGCAGGGGGTGGGCTTCGGCAGCATTTCGGCGGGAGGTCCGCAGGTTCGGCAGCATTTTGGCACCTGACTGCCGCACTTGGGACAGCAAAAACCCTAGAGCCACCCCTGTCTGCAATAGATGTTTTTTTGTTTTGCACAGCTCAGGAGGAATTGAATGCACATGCATGCATGGCTAACTTGTGAGGAGCAGACTCAAATATCTTGCTATGCACTGGTAGGAGTACCTGAGGCTGAGTGGCATAAGCCTTTGCCTCCGCTCCTGAGGACCTTGAAACATATGAAGGCATTAAGTGTATAAGAACATTCAGGGACAGATCATGGCCTATCCTGTGCTGAGAAGTAAGGGTACTTTCTTGCCAGCTACGCACATGCAGGGAGGCAGCACAAAGGGGAGAGAAACAACACCTGCAGACCAGCTACTCTCTTCACCTTCCCAGCTGAGTGGATCCTTGACAGCGCACCACCTTTGTGGTGGGCAGAACAGTTGCCCTGGCACACCAGAGACATACATTATGCCAGGTATATGGCTGGCACTTGTGCACTCCCACCCATCTCAGAAGCAGATTCCAACTGAGAGTCACAATCTGTTTCCTGGATGCTCCTAGTTGGCGCAACTAAGCATTATCCCATACACAGGCATAGTAGCAAGGCCATGACTGAGCCCTCTGTAAGGTGAATGAGAATGATCACACAGATGCACCTGAGGAGGAACACATATCCTAAAAAGCAACAAGGAGTCCTTGTGGCACAACCCACACTGTTCCTTGTCCCCGACTGCCCCCTCCAGAGACCCGAACGCCCCTAATCACCTCCCTGGAACTCCACCCCCTATTTAATCCCTCCTATTCCCTGACTGCCCCAACCCTATCCACCACCCCGCGACAGAGCCCTGGGACTCCAACCCCTCCATTCCCTGTCCCCTGACCACCACCCCAGAACCTCCACCCCATCCAACTGCCCCGGGTTCAACATATTGAATCAGAGGGATAGTTCAGTGGTTTGAGCATTGGCCTGCTAAACCCAGGGTTGTGAGTGCAATCCTTGAGGAGGCCATTTAGGACTATGGAACAAAAATCTGTTAGATTATTTAGTTGGGGATTGGTCCTGCTTTGAGCAGGGGGTTGGACTAGATGATCTCCTGAGGTCCCTTCCAACCCTGATATTCTATTAATAAGTAAAAAGTGATTAAATATAAAAAGTAGGATTTAAGTGGTTCCAAGTAATAACAGACAAAATAAAGTGAATTATCAGCAAAATAAAATAAAACACGCAAGTCTAAGCCTAATACAGTAAGAAACTAAATGCAGGTAAATGTCACCCTCAGAGATGTTTCAATAAGTTTCTTTGACAAACTAGACTTCCTCCTAGTCTGGGTCCAGCAATCACTCACACCCCTGTAGTTACTGTCCTTTGTTCAGTTTCTTTCACTCCCAGATGAAGACAAAATGGAGGGATTTCCAGAGGCTTATATAGCCTCCCTCTTGTGGGTGGAAACCCCCCTCCCCCCGTGTAGAATCACAGCTACAAGATGGAGTTTGGGAATCACATGGGCAAGTCACGTGTCCATGCATGACTCAGTTCCCTACAGGCTGAGCCATTGCCCACCTTAGCCAGAACATTCCCAGGAAAGCTCAGATGTGGATTGGTGTCTATCAAGGTCCACTGTTAGCCAAGTACTTCCATTTACTTGAATAGCCCCTTCACGCTATGTTGACCAAATCTGCCTTAGGTGCTATCTACACTACAGCAAACACTTTAAATACATAGAGACAATGCTCATAACTTCAGATCTAAAAATGATACATGCATACAACTAGGATGAATACATTCAGTAGAACATAACCTTTGCAAAGATATGCTATATAGCATATCTAGCATAAAACCTATTCCAGTTATGTCATATTTACACTCATAAGCAGTGGTCCCCAACCCCCGGTCCGCGGACCGGTACCGGTCCGTGTAGCATTTGGCACCGGTCCGCGGCCGCGTTCCCCTCCGCCCCGCCCCTTCCGGCTTCCGGCCGCCGTCCGTTCCGCTTCCTGGCCGACATCCCTTCCGCTTCCGGCCGACGTCCCTTCCGGTTCCGGCTGCCTTCCGCATTTTGCTGCTTTCCCGCCGTTTCCCTGCGGCTTTTCGGCGGACACACATGATCCCGCCGCGCCGAAAAATTAAGAAAAAAGGCGGAAAGCAGCAAAATGCGGAAGGCGGCCGGAACCGGAAGGGACGTCGGCCGGAAGCGGCGGGGCGGGCCGCCGGGCCGCAAGCCTCACTCGCATGCGTGGCCCGGTCCGCGGCGATGAAAAGGTTGGGGACCACTGCTCATAAGCATATTTCCATAAAGCATTATGCAGTGCAACATCACAGGTAGTATGTGGGGAAAGGGAGGAGGTGTGGCTATCCCAGTCAAAATAAAGGAAGAGTATTTTGTAAGGGATGATCCAATTTTCATTACAAAGCAACACAAGATCTGTATGAAAACAACATGAAAAGAGAATTCATGAGATTCTTCTTTTCCCTGGATTCATAACCTCTCTCCATCATATAACCTGAGGGGATAAAGTATTCTGAGAACCTTCTCCTTGCAAATATTTTGTGTTCTGCATGAGTAATAAATCCTCAAGAAGCAGAACAAGCAGAAGGAGTTAGGAAATGCAATTCCTTCGGTACCTCACATGGAAAGAGGCCAAAAATATGATTTAAGGCACAATGATGATCAAGGTTCTTCTTACCGTCTGTTGGCACTGTCAAGTCATCACATTAGTAGTTTAAATTATTGTGTACACCCTGCCATGCCTGATGATCATGCTATGAAAGCAGAGTAGGAAAAAGAAAAATGTCTGACCCAGTGAACAGAAGCAAGGTATTTTATTTACCTCTACCAAGAGAGAGTTGATTGGTGGGATCTGATGTGGTGGAAGAGGAACAACTCCACAACAGACATCAGTTATTTCTACAGTTATGGGGAAGGGGGGAAAGTCTTCCAATAATATTATTCCACACCTCAAAATGCTTTCCAGAGCGATCAGCTGAGAAGATGTCCTAAGCAACAAAACCCTCCAATCCTCAACATATTGGTTAACTGGATTAAAATACATGCAATATTTGTAGACTATTGTAGAAGCACTTAGCTTTACAATTAGTGTCTCACAAACATCATATTTAAACATTTCAGAATTGGCTTGTGCGCATTGTATTGTCACAAGGACCAACAACGGACTGAACATCTGAAGACTAAGGGTAATAAAAAACAGCAACGTACTGAATCAGATGACAGTCTCAGTGGGGATATTGCAAGGATCTGTGTTAGACCTGGTGTTAACACAGTCATCTAATATATAGAAATGAACAATGCTAACAGAGACTGAAAAGCAGTAGTGGAAAGCAAAGCAAACGTATCTGCATAGCAGGATCATCATGCCATGGTCTGGGAGGTAGGAATCTCTCTAGATGCAACAAGATCCTACCTGAAATACTGAGTTCTTTTTTGAAGACAAAAATCAAAAAGATCACCAAATTGGAAGGAATTCAGGTTACGGTAATAGATGTCACTATGATGGGACTGGGAAATATTAGAAGAACTATACTTTAATTGAAACAGTGGCTAAAGCAAAGAACAAGATAAACCAGCTATAGACATTTGAAGGCATGAACACATGGCCTGTAAGCTTGGAATCTTTGTTGACACCTCCATCTCTCTCACAATATCACATAAGCTGCCTCCATACTTGCCCCAGTTGGCTAGGGACCCTGGGCATGGCCCCGTTGGGCCAGTGGCTAATCAGCCACTGACATCACCATCCTGCTCCAACAGTCTTAAGCCCTTTGTTTGCTTCTTCTACAGTCATCTTCATGCTTTTTTACATTGCCCTTACAAACAGAAAACCCACCCCAAACTAACCCATAAGGCTATTCCCCTTCTTCGGAGTCCTCTCCCGCAAGCCTGCTATGTCCATATCTCACTTTATATGCAAGGTGTAAACCAGTTATTTCAAAGCATGAAGCTCTGAATTATCCTGAATTATAAAAGTTTCCTAAATGAAACAAACATGTTTTTAAAATGACCATTTTTGCAGCAACACCTATAGGAAATGTCAGCAAATGATAACTAGGCTGAGCAGGACTCTGGGATAGCAGATATTATTTATTTTTAAATTAGATTATGTGGAGCCACTGAATGGTGCACACAGGTAACCTATATAGTCATACAATCTTATTCCCCCATCTTCCCTCCAGCTCTTTTCTTGTATATTCCCTTGTTATATCCTGTTTCAAAATTAGATCACAAACTCTTCTGGGCAGGGACAGTGTCTACCTGTGCATTTGTACAGTGAGAACTATTAGACAATGGCACAAACTCCCAAGAAAAACACGTTTCATCAGAGGTGATTTTAGACCTGGACTAGGTAAAACCCTGAAAAATACACTGTAGGAACAAACCTGCATCTTAAGAGCAATGAGCTTAAGGACTATAAAGGATGTGTTAGATCTTAGGATTTTTTCATTAGTCTCTGATTTCTACCTTCCTCTGGTTAGCCAGCCAAACAGAACTAGAATGTCTTGAGACTGTGTAGATTACTGTTCACATTTCACTTACCTGTGCCATTATTATTTTTAATGCTCGGTTAGCAGGATTTTTCTTTAAATTGATTACATCCTTCCTTTAAATCTCCCCAGTTCCTACATCTGTTTCTGAGGTACAAAAACTGTGAAACAACATAGGAAAATGAATTCAAGGATCCTAGCAACGTGAGTGGATTCTCCAGTCAAAACAAAAACAGGATTTCCCTAGTGACTGACTCAAGTATAGTTGGTTGTTTCGTTAGGTTTCTGTTAATGGACGAGTCTGCATCATGACTCATATCAAGCACTATCTGTAATAGTCTCTCTTATTTCTGTTCATTTTTCAGGATGAAGCTAGAAAATTCACACAGATGGAGTGAACACGAGAAACTAGCCTCGGTACATTTGATAGCGTACCACATATAGTCTGGAAAACATGGAGAGCCAAAGTCCCAAAGATTCAAGAATAGCAGCCGTGTTAGTCTGTATCCGTAAAGAAAGCGAGGAATACTTGTAGCACCTTAAAGACTAACTAGTTTATTTCAGCATAAGCTTTTGTGAGCTATAGCTCACTTTGTCCGATGCATAGAATGGAACAGAAGGTGCATTTATACACACAGAAAGAAAAAGAAAAAGAAAAAAAATTGTACATTAGCATACCAATTCTAAGATGGCTATTAAATGTAGATGGTCCATCACTAGGAGACCTTTTGAAACAGAGATCTGTTGTCAGTAACTCAGGAAATGCAATTAATTACTGTAATGAGAGAACCAATCTGAACTTCTGTTAAGCCCCTGGTTAATAGTGTCCAATTTGAAAATTAATTCCAGTTCCTCAGTTTCTCGGAGTCTGTTTTGGAAGTTTTTCTGTTTCAAAATTGACACCATCAAATCTTTAATGGAATGGCCAGGAAGACTGAAGTGTTCTCCTACTGGTTTTTGAATGGTATGATTCCTGATGTCAGATTTGTGTACATTTATTTTTTTGGTATGCTAATGTACGATTGTTTTTCTTTTCTTTTTCTTTCTGTGTGTATAAATGCATTTTACTTCTGTTCCATTCTGTGCATCCGACAAAGTGAGATATAGCTCACGAAAGCTTATGCTGAAATAAACTTGTTAGTCTCTAAGGTGCTACAAGTGTTCCTCACTTTCTTTAAAGTCCCAAAGGTGGCTCATGTTCAGAATGGTAGTTTATAATTTAAGCTCTCATCCACAGCTCTGATTCACTCTCGTGTTCTAGGTTCTAAGAACCAATGAAGGATAAGATTCTCTGATGTATCTGACAGTATAAAACAATATAAAAGTATTACAGTGAGAGTGAGAAATGTCTCATTTGTAATAGAATCAGAGAGGTAGCCATGTTAGTCTGGAATAGCAGAGGTAACAAAAAGAATCCTGTGGCACCTTAAAGACTAACTAAAGTATTGAAGCATAAGCTTTCGTGGGCTAATACTGCTTGCATCCGACGAAGTGGGTATTAGCCCACGAAAGCTTATGCTTCAATACTTTAGTTAGTCTTTAAGGTGCCACAGGACTCTGTTACCTCATTTGTAATACATTATCTCAGAGTAACTAAACTCATCAGGAATCAGAAGTGTTGATCATTTCTCTATGTACAAAAGCAACATTTGAAGCTGCCATTTACTTCAGAGGCACAACTGTCAATTAAATAAGTCCTTAGGCTTTTCTGTGTAAAGACAACTAGAACCTGGATCTCCATGGATGTGCTGCCATTAGAACTATTTTCTAACTGTGTATTTAGCTCTGTGAAAGAAAATGATGATAAGGTTCCTGATGAGAGATGTGTATAATCTAAGATTATGTCTTCACTAACAGAGATATGTTTTTACGGTGAGCTATCTAATGTACATGAGCTATCTCTCTGTAAAAACACAGTAGAGACAAGGCACTTTAGTTTTACTGTGAGGCAAACTAGACATGGTCAAATCCCAGGTGGATAGGGTATAGCACCAACCTCATGGGAAGCACTGCAAGTGCCTGGTTTGTGATTTGGATTTTACAGCAAAATAAGGTAACATGTGAAGGATAGTTAACACTTGTTCTGTTTAAACAGAACAGATGGTATCATAAAAAAAACCCTCCAGCTCTCTTCCTGTAAACTGATCCCACTGAAGTCAGTGTGGCTCCCCCAAAACACAGGTGTCTAGCCACATAGAACAGGTTGCATAATCAAAGTCTAAGTGTAAATTAACGCCTGGATTCTATAAATACTTTGTGCATATAAGGACTCCCAATTAAATCAGTACTTACACTAGTTCAAACCAGCAGCAGTAGTTTACAATAGTACCCACACTCTTAAAGTTTCCACTGACAAGGATAATAGAAATGTTATACACACATAAAGCTTTCATCATTTTATATTTCCTTCATTTTAGAGTGCCTCACATGTACAACATGAGTCTTTCTTACAAGGCTATTAGAATTGCATCTTTCTACATATATACACACACACTACAAACCCGCTCTAAATCTTATGTACTAGTTTTCCTAAAGAGTGACCATCAGTTTGAAACTACTTTCAATTATTAAAAAAACAAAAAACACACACCCGCACACTAGATGGGAGGTACTGCACCTCACATGTAGGTTCTGCTGCTCATTTCTGCTTTATCATTTTCCTGTGTTGTTGTGGGGTCAAGGGATGTTTAGTTGGTTGGTTGCTTTTGTGTTGTTGTTTTTATATTATTACACACACACACAGAGTTGTATGCAAGACCTACACAGACAAAGTGGGCATACAGATTTTACAGAGGAAATAGTGAAACTAGATACAAAATGTCAAATTTACAAAGTAAATGAGGTGGTGATAAAATGGGGGGAATCTATTCTTCCTCTAGTCTCTCATTGTAACACTATAGTTACTACAGCAGGCCAATAATTTCCAGATAAAAGCTGCTTTTTACCTTTGAAATGCATGGACTTCTCAAACTAGATTTCCTTAGACTAAAAGCAATCAATAAACAAGGAATATAAAGTCTCCACAACAAAAAGAAAGATACATGGAGTCATTTTAGCATTCTGCATCTTCAGTGAAACTCAAAACAGCAGCCACTTCACAGCTATTGCTACTGCCAGAGAACAGGCCTCTGTACTTAAAGGTACGCTAGGAAAAACAGTGAAAACATTCCCTTTGGCCAGTTACATCGCTACATACACAACACTAAATGACATTGGGGGGAGGGGGGTTTCCAGATTTATTCCTGCATGTGGCTTCCACAAATATACTTTGTTTATAAGAAAAAGGATAGAATTGCTTATTACCAATACTGCAAACTACTGAGCGCCCCGGTAATTCAACATCACTAGTAATAAAGACTGAAGTCAGAACTTAAACAGTTCTGTGAATGATGTTCAAGCCTCAAGCCCCACTCCTACATAGTTTAGGAAATCTCAAAGAAAGAAAAAGATAATAATTAACATAATACTTGGTGCTTATGCTTTCAATTCTAAGCTCTCAAATTTACAGAAGTGATGAGTACTTTTTTGCCCCTTTTTACAGTGGGAGAAACTGAGAGGAATCAAGCAATTTGCCCCAAGCCATGTAGCAAGTCAGTGGCATGGTTGACAACAGGAGTCAAAACACAGATTCCTTGCGCTGTGCTTTAAACATTAGACCATGTGTCTCCTAATTTTACATTCTGATTGGTTAATAGGCTCCAATATACACATACAGTATTTTTATTATGTTAACAGCCGTATTATGTAAAAGGATTAATTCCTTACCAGTTAAGAAGATTACTTTGAATAAATTGCCCAGTGCTAAAATTAATTTTACTATTCTCTCTGCAACAGTTTAAGTCTCTTTTAGAGCAATGCTAACAGATTTTCAGCATTGAAATATATGTAGACGAGCAATTGGGGAAATGAAGGTGTGTGGGGTTTTTTTTAAGCAAAATGATCATTACCTCTTCTACAAGCATCATTCATTTTTGTTTTATGGTCATACTGCACTGTTTCCAAGATAAATAGAGAGTATACAAAGACCGATTAAGTGTTCTGTTTTATCTCAAATTTCCAGGGTTACTTTCAATGACATAGCTAGTTTTCCTTTTCCTCTAAAGTAAATGTTACCATAGTATGGATTTCCTTATAACAATAAAATAATACTTGTTACTTTGTGTCTTTCATCCCTCAATCTTTCTTAAGTAAGCTGCACAATACCCTGTGATGTCAGTAACTATTATACATATTTTCAAGGATCATTTCACCCACTACGGAAATTCAGCCAACTCTGGGGTTGGAATGCAAAGGCTATTTAACAGTACACACAAATACCAAGATTGTGTTATCAGTGGATGTTTATACAAAATAAAAATAAAGTAAAAAAAGGAAACTACGGGAACAGTAAGAGTTGCATGGGCAAATAGAATGGAATAAGGCTGGATATAATAAACAAAGGTGGGGGATGTACAAGAGATAGGTCATGTAAAGACTTGAAGGAAAGGACAACAATATTAAACTTGCATTAATAGGCATGGGATTAGAACAGGAGCAGAATGTGGCCTGATATGTGGGCAAGGAAAATTATACTAGCTGCTCAATTCTGGATGAACTGGAGAGAAGCAATGGGAACTGAGGAAGCCAGAGAGAAATACATTGTAGCATTTAAGACATCAGCTAACCAAAGCATCGACATGCAGCACTAGCTGAAGGGATTAGTAGGAAGTGGTGTATTTTCACTATGTGATAGAGAAAGGAACAGCAGGGTTCATTTGGCGACAACTTGGATGTGACAGGAAAGAGAGAGAAAGGATTCCGAGGTGACCTCAAGGTTATGAACGTTGGTAACAAGAAGGATGGCACTTAGGGCTGGTCTTCACTACAGCAGGGGGGGGGGAGGGAGGGATCGACTGCAGATACGCAACTTCAGCTACGTGAATCACGTAGCTGAAGTTTGCATATCTGCAGCCGACTTACCATCCATCCTCATGGCGGTGGCAGTCGGCGGCGCGCTCCCCCGTCGACTCCAGCTTGCGCCTCCCGGCAAGCTGGAGTTCCGGAGTCGACGGGAGCACTGCGAGTGATCGATTTCTCACGTCTTCATAAGACGCGAGAAATCGATCACCAGAAGATCAATGGCTACCCGCCGATTCGGCGGGTAGTGAAGACATACCCTAATTGTCTACACCAGGAGAGAAGAGAGGAAAGGGCTTAAAAGGCAATAGGAGGAGATAAAACTTAACTACAGCATGTTTAATTACACCCAAGGACACCCAAGAGATAGCAATGCCATAAAAGTGCAAGTATATTTCTACATCAACAGGAATCATCCTATATTATTAGACACCAACTTTGCTCATTATCTGACCTGAATGATTGAGCCATCAGCTATGTACAGACTGTCACATGATGACAATCCAAATCTGTAGGGAGAAAACTCAAGAGATCTTATTCTCTCTTCTCAGGAAGGATTCAAATCCCATTTTTTTTGTGAAAGAGAATTTCATGGAGGCCAAGTAAGATATAGAGACATCTTGGAGAAATAAAAGCTTGGATTAAAGTGAAGGCAACAAAAAATCCTAAATAGGATGTTTCCACACGGATGATTTGTTTTGGCACGAACCTGGAGTGCAATAGTCCTGTTAAGTGATCTCCCAGTTACATCAAGTGGTTTATTATACCTAGACAGAACTGAGCATTTCAGAATGCCAGAAGTCCCTATCATGTGAGGTACAGAGTACCTTCAGTTCTCTTGCAAGACATAGGAATCCATGAAGTCATCAAGAGCAGGAACTGCTCTACACCTCACACAGGGCGCTCAGCACGTAACAGGATCAAACCCATTATTTGAGGAAATTTCAGTTGTGCTGGACTGTGTCTTATTTATTTTGTTATTTTTTTCTCCACTGGCTTTGAAGGGTTTTTTTATTATTATTTGTATTACAATAGTACCCATAAAGTATTAGCCTTTGTCCAAACATATAGGATGGCAATCTGCACCTCAAAAATCTTTATGTTCTTGGAAGACAAAACTAATGGAAGGTGGGTAGAAATCAAAACATTAGTATATACTATCATATGTATAATTATTATTTTAGATTAGTATCAGCTACTCCCAACTTCCTCTCTAACTAGTAATTATTAACTGGCTAACTTTGTGAAGTGAAAAGTGCATTTTTATCTCTTTCCTTCCTCACATAGTTCATAACAACAAGTCAGAATTTTTAGTACATACGTTTATTTCAATGTGACAGGCAATTTGGGGGGGGGTGAGACCCAAGAGATTATTATGTGAGTCTAATGGCATAAACAGAGATAAATTCCTATTTGTAATTGCATTTACTTCTAAATTTCACACCAGAGAGAAGACAAAACCCATGAAGATAAGATTCAAGATTTTTTATAACTAGGAACTACTATTATATGTTTTTTGGTTTATATACCCAGCTAATAACAGTCAGTATTTTTTATTTTGTTTTGTTTTTTATAACAGGTCAGTTCTTAAAAGGGCACACCATACATCTACAAGTGTTTCATATACAAGAATACGTCATTGTAAGCCTGTGGAATTGTATGAAAGGACAACAGAAATCTAGTTAAATACAAACAGGCACAGTCTCAAATTGATCTGTGGGCCTTTGGACATGCAACTCCTGTCAAGTGCACTACTAATAATTGCACAGCTACCAACTCAGACATGTAGTTGAGAATATAGCCTTAGTATCACATCTTTAAATGTATCAATAAAATGTGACATGAAACTCACTCTAATTTGCATCCCCTTCCTACATCTTCTATCTCTATCTCCTAATAGCAGAATTGTTACAGCACCATCAAGCAGCTTAGGGCATTTGCTGGCTGCAGCTCTGACATCACTTACAGGATAAATATAAATTCATTAAATCTCCTGCCTGCTGTCTACATAATCCTTTAACCTTTCCCTTTCCACAGCTAAGGTTCATTTCATCATCTTCATCCCTGGCTTCTTAGCTCTCTCATTTCCCTTGTTTCTCTCTCCTTCCAATTTATTTTCCAAGTTGTCAACATCTCACATGTCTTCACAGTGGGGTTCATCTCCCAATAGACACTGGTCCTTTATCACAAAAGCTTGCTTCAGCATACTCTATTGTTCTTCATGTTTCACCGAGTGATGAGAATTTAAGAGAGTCCTTTGGTTAAAGTTTATTTTGTAAATTTGTATCTTTCTGTAAGACGCAAAGAAGATTCAAGAAGGTGGGTCCACAATTATTAATGGAAAGATACAGGAGACTGGAAATGTCACATTAAAGAATAAATACCAACACATGAATCAATTCCTTAAATTACAGCAGTGAACATGTGTGCTCAAAAGAAAAGGTAAACGAAAAAAAACTGTTCATAAATAAATAATCAGTATCACAATCTAAAATAGGTCAGAAATATTTTCTGCAAAGGGCTGTAGAAAATGTACATATAAAGGTCAATGTAAAATTGATGGAGCATTTACAACAGATTGTAATGACCACTCTCAGATTTGGTCTTCCACATTCTTTTTAAGTCATGCACTAACAAGTGTAAGACCTATCAGTGGATCATAATCAAAGCAGAAGAAAGTTTGTTGTTTTCCTTTTTGAACCCAAAACAATTTTTTTCCATAACCTCCCCCCCCCCCCCCCACACACACACACCCTACCAGTTTGACAACTGGACTCACCAAAAAATGAAGTTTTAATAATAACCAAATCATCATTTATGTACCAAAATGGTAATGTAATGAAACTATAAGCAAATATATACATTTCTATTCAGAAAAGATCAATTCAATTGCAGCATCTTTTGTTGAGCCAGGTCCTGTTATTGAAGTTTTACAGCTCAGCTGACTGAAGCATAAGGAGATTGAGTAATTTTCCCCGAGTCATTCAATATTTTTAAAAACTCACAAAGAAAGTAAAGTTCACTACTAGCTTTAATGTCTCGATACTAAACTATGATTTGGAGGTGGGGAGCTCTTTCACACCAACCTTACAGAGCCTCTTAGCAGAGTCAGAGCAGCTGGAGTTGAAAAACCTGAAATGCCAGAAGTTGTTAAAAGGTATCAGATTGCAGTGTAATTTAAATTAGAAACAGGTTACATTTACTAGCCTTTCTGGAGATGAAGGTTAAAATTCTGCCTTAGGTCATCAATGAAAATTAATGTAATGGTTTCATAATGGTTCATGACAAACGTTTGTTCACATAAGAAACCCACTATACAATTTGATAGTGCAACATAACACCCTCTACTCAAGAAAGATCAGATACTGGAATTAGCAGGTGTATCGGGATTAAAGGTATATTGGAATAATTAAGGCTCCAACTCAACACATTATACATAAACCCTTCCTTAATTTCAAGCATGTCAGTTAGTCCCATTGAAGTCAATGACTTCTTCCTGTTATATGTTTGTACAGAACCTAGCACAGTTGGCCCTTTCGGCACCGCTGCAATATAAACAACCATATCAAATATTGAAGAATAGACCCACTAGTACTTAAAATACATAGTCTCTAAGAACATGCGAGTCATAAAGCCTCCTCTCATCTATTCATTAAGGTATTTAGGTTATGGTGACAAAATTTAAACCACGATAGTTTGATATTTTAGCTCAATATTGGGAAAACCAAGAACTGACTCCCTGTTTGCTTTGCACGACTCTTCTCTGGGTTTCACAGTTCTTCAACAAATTCTTACTGTTCTGAATCTGATTGCAGAAATAGGATTTTAGAACCTTTTGCTGCCATTATCCGTTCCTAAACTTTTACTGAAATCCCTTTAGTATTGTGCTTAGTCAGGCAGGTCAAGTGTCTTTTGCAAATGGAAACAGACAGTGACCATGGTACCTTTAGGTTATTTTCCATGCTATCTACCTTTTAGCTATGCAACTATAGCTTTACCCTAGCGCTGCTCTAAGACTGTCAGATGTGCAGGTCCCAGAGAGGCTTAATAAAAAAAAGTGGGAAACAAATGTCATTGCAAAAATTAGTTAAGCCTCAGTCCCCAACCATTTCCTGTGTCACTCATCACTTTATCTAATTTGCACTCATGAAGACTCACTGCTAAAGAAAGCAATATATTGAATTCTGACCTTTGAGCTATACCTAGCCCTAAGCTACTTGATGACCTACATGGCAACAGTTCTACAGCCAGTTGGCTAGAATCTGCAGATGCATGATTCATATTAGTCTCTCCCCAACCCACTCCATAATTTGATATTTCACAAAGAAAAATAATTTCCAGCAGTAGGCACTATTAACCTCTCGAGTGACCAATGTGCCACTTGAAAGAACCTTAATGCTAAAACGCAAATGCTGTTCTTATTTTTCCTTGAATCCCATTAAATTTACACAAAGAAAATTAAGCCACATTTTTTAACTCAGTTAACAAGTACCCTTTATGGTTTGGCTGAAGAAAGCACAATTCTGGTTGCACTTTTGGTTAGGCCAAATTCTGCAATGAAGCTGTGAACAGGTATACAAATGAGCATATTTGTTTAGCTTTATGTTGAAGTGCCTATTGTGAGCTCTAAAATAACTTTACACTTGTAATGTAGCTATGGTCTAGGGTATATCATCAAATAGGATTTGGCAGTGTAAAAATTTTGAGACAGCATGTTACAAACTACATATAGCTGCATTTCTCACACGCCCCAAAAAAGCACAGACAGAACATGGACCCCTCTATATTTCTTACTACATCCATACTGCCAGTGCTCAGAATCCATATTTGAGGAATTAGGCTCTACTGTCCTGTGAATGATCAAAACACTACTGTCCAGTGTTTTCCAGCTGTCACAACTCTGGCGTTACTGCTGTTACCTCACAGCACACAACATGGGCTGCTCTCTCTCTTATGAATATGCAGCATTTGGTTTACATAGCTAACATGCAACATTTTTTTGTCCAAATGAATTTTTCTGTGTGATTCTTGGGAGGTGTGTAGGAGTTTTGTGAAAGTGTGAGGATGTCTACTAAGGTGCACGGAAATTTTAAAGTGTGGGTGTGGGTGCTCATGATTGTGTGTACCACTGAAGAACTGGCTGAGTTGGATTTTCCTTTTCACATGCCCTCTTTTTGGCAAACTACACTCCATTTTCCTGCTACAAACACATCTTTTTGCCCTCTGCAAGCGTTTGTTCTTCATATCCACTGAATCCCCTATCTGGACAAGTCAGCTCACTTTGCATTTTATATCTACCTTCTCTTCATCTTGCATGCAAAGATGAACTTAGAGTCATGTAGGCTCCTGAAGAATATTGTCCATTCACACACGTGATACAGATGCTGAAGAGATATCTCTTGTGGCCGAAGCTTGGATTTTGTTCATTTGTTCAATTATGTAGTTAAGCTAAAGGCCTAACACCAGAACTATGTTTTAAGCAAGGCCCTGTATGTTCCACAGTGTAGTCCCTGGATTTTTGACAGACTGGAAATTGAGTGGCAGATTCGTTTAAAATTTTAACTAAAGATTTTCAATTTTAATATTAAAATACTATCACTACAGTAGCTATATTCTAATAATTCAAATTTTATATGGTCTCTGCATATTCACTTTTTGATACACTAAAGATTTTTGCATTGACAACGTATAACTGCACTGTATAGGTTATCGCAGGGAGGCTTTGCCAGCTAAGCAGGAGACAGTTTGAGTTTTTGGCAGATGGGAGAGAATGAAAGACAGTTTGGGGTTGTGAAAAATGTACTTTTCTGGGTGTGTTTAAAAGAAGAGCAGATATATGCTAATTTGCACCTGAAATATGCTATAGATAGACTGTAAAGTGCTCAGCAGTGAAATAAACAATGTTGACATTTACATAGTCATCCTTAGGTTTCAGAGTCCACACCCCATATAGAAAATGAAGATGTTCACATCTGTTATATCTACTGTTTTAGGCTGCTTGCAGACTCAGGAAGACATCATCTATAATGGGTTTTAGTTTTCAGGGTTGTCTTCATAACAATGACAGTTAAAAACACTTTAAAATGTTGCTGTTTTTCTACATATATCATTTGAATACCACAAATGCAACATATTTACAGGTTAACCTAACTGTATCCATTAGCATAATAAGCTAATCACCTGGCACTCACTCTGCAGAGTCCCTAAAGGCCAGATTCTCAGCTGGTGTAACTGTAGCTTCGGTAACGGAACTAGTCTGATTTACAGCAGCTGAGAATCTCAGCCGAAGTTCTTTGTTATATAGAGATACTCTTTTTTTTCCCCCCACTGATGTCAGAAATGTGCATCTTTTTGCAGTATTAAGCTCACACAAGTGCCATTCTGAAGGACATCCATGTTCATGCACTCATTAAAGCTGTGATCTCATAACTACACTGTTCAATTACCAAAGAATTTGGTACTGCATATATACAAGGTCAGTAATTCCCTGCTATTTCTAGGCATTTTACAAGGCTAAGAATCAAATTCTACACTGATTTACACCCTGAACAATCCCAATATGTGACAGTCAATCTAGCTCCGAGGCAGTAAATCAGAACAGAATTTGGCTCAAGCAAAAGAAAGTTGCAAAATTCATGGGTCCTGATTTTCAGAGGTGCTGTGCACTTACAAATCCCAGTGACCACAACTCAAGTTCTCGGTGCTCAGTATCTCTGGAAATCAGGCCTGTGGTGACCTACGGCCTGGCAAAGGGAAAAAAAGCATTCTCTTCTGACATGAAGGGCCAAATTAATCCTCAGTGTAACTTCAGTGAAGTCAGTACAGTTACACTGGAAAGAATTTGGCCTCATGTGCTTACAGAATTCTCTGCATTCCTCACATGAGAGGAACATATCCAAGTTTAGGGTTTATTAGCAAATATTCCCATTTCACCCAAACTGGTCTGTCAAAATTATTATCACAGGCAGACAACAAACTCTGCTCCATTAGAAATTTCACAGGCTTTTTTCCATTGTGTGGTTCCCTCAAATGGGGCTGTCTTTTCTTAGGCTGGTAAGAGTAAGGAAAGGCGAGCACAGTAAAAATCACCCTGATTTTAACTGTTCAGCTGTGTTAAATTAGATTAAAAATCCTTATATGAGGAACTATTTTCCACCTTAAATCATGGGAAAATATCAAGAAGTACAGCTCATTCCTTCAGACACGGTTCACTTTGAATGCTATGAATTCTCTCAATGCTCAGTATTGCCTGAGCACAAACACTTTTGGATCCTGCTTTCAAAATAATGTTTTGCTGACATTGGTAATGAGGTCCATCCATCATACATCATTGTAACGAACAACAGGTCAAACACTTCATATACTGGAGCTTCTTTTAATCCTAGAAAACTTTAGGTACTAGGAATGTTCCCCCCTGCCTTGTCTTTATATTATTAACATTTTTGTCCAATAGATCCAACACTTTCAATTAATGAATATTCTCATATAACTCTTAGTAGGAAATCAAGATTATTTCATGGGAATATTGAACAGAACCAGATTCCAGGCACTTTAGAATGGGGGAGGGTTAATAAATTCTCACATAGTTAATGGTCACTTTGCCAGAACAGAGTGTAATAATAATAATAATAATAATCAGTGTGTAGGTCCATAATGTATTTCAGGTGCAAATTAGCATATATATGCTCTTCCGTTAAACACACCCTGAATATATTTCCATCGTTGCACACAGCAGGAGCAGCAGCAAGGCTGCCAGAGGGCACTGTATCTGCTCATTCACAGGTGCTCTCCTGTTCTAGACAGGAAAAATAAGGATAGGTGGAAAGGGCATCCCACAGGAACGGTCTACCACTTTGCTAGTAACAAATGGTGTAGAGCCTAACGATAAATAGGCTCTTTTGAGGTGAAATGGGGGGCTGGCTGTGACCAAATTACCTAAACAGATCAAAGGCAGAGAGTACTTGTTTCCTGTGCAACAGGGCAGCAGCTCAGCTGTGCTCAACAGCAGGGTGAGGTCTGCTCATGCAAAAGCCTGCAACAGCACATATATCCCCACTCAATGGATTTTGTTACTGCCAAAAACAAACAAAAAAAACACACAAATCTTTCAGTGTGAGTAAGGAGAGGGAATACTTAAGAAAACCTCCAGGATCCACCACTACCAGAAAACAGAAATGCAATTTACTATCATAATCAATAGCTAATTGCTCTCAGGCAGATTTAGCATTGCAGTACCAACTGTAAACCTTGTTATACTTTGTTTCTTTTTTCCATTACAATGTTTTACAAGGAAATAAATATTTTCCAGTATGTCATGGAGACACAAACATTACACACAGAGAGACACATGGACCAGATTTGTCCCTGGCATCACTCCTGCTAAGTCAATAGAATTACAACAGAACTACTACTACAGCCAGCATTTCCGTTAGTCAGTTCCTAGGTACTGGGAGTGGGGTGCTGGTGCACCCCCCTGGTTTGAAGGGATTTCCATCAGAAACAAGGTTTACAGTTTGGTTCAATGGCTTTCAGCACCCACACTATACAATTTTTTCCAGCACCCTGTTATTCCAGTGAAATTCATTTGCAATACAATACTGGCCTTTCCCAGCAATTCTCTAACCATTTTTCTTCTGGCAGTTTTCTTCAGTCACACTCTCCCCCATAACCACTCCGTTTATTTGCCCTTTGCTTTCCCTGCCTGCTTCTCTGGAGGCTCTCACTGCCCATATATACAACTTCTCCATACACCCAGGCAGTATGTGTGCGGGAGAGAAAAAGGAAGACGGCCGGATGGAATGACACGCATGGTGTGAATGTCAATGCAGGTTGATGGGCCGAAGAGCACATGGGCTAAGAGGAAAGAGGGGCCAGGCGGTATGTGACCAGGGGAGGGAGGATATATGAAGGGGGCCAGAGTTGTAAGCGCCCCCAGGCGTGGCTGACCCTGCAGAGGGACCTGAGAGGCCAGAGGGTTGGAGTATTTGTGTTTTACAGCCCGGGGACTGCCCGAATCCTTCCCAATCGCCCATCTTCGGGCAAACCCCGGCGCCCCTTCCCCACCCCGGCGGGCACCTGGATATGGCAGCAGATCTCGGAGTCGTCCAGCAGCCGGATGGTGCATTTCATCTCCTGGCTCAGGGACCTGATGCTCGAGCTCCGGAACCGGATCATTTTCATGCTCCTCCCGCTGCCTCGCCTCATGCACTCGCAGGGGGCGAACATGCACCACAGCCCCCGCGGGGAGCGAGCCCAGCCGCCCCGGCGCCTGGAGCCACCCAGCCCGGGCCGCGCGGTGCAGCTAGAGCAGAGCGGGGCGGCCGCTCAGCCCCGAGGCGGCGGCTCCTGCCGCGGAGCGGCCACCATGCTGCTGCCGCCGCCGCCGCCCGGGCTCTTCCCAGCGGCCAGCCCCGCCGGCGGCCGCGCGCCCGAACAGCGAGTCCCCCCGGTGGCTGGAGAGAGCGGGAACCCGGGGTCCGCGCTAGGGGCTGGGACCGCCACTGCCGCTGCTGCTGCGTCAGGCTCTGCTCGCCTGTCTCCAGCCCAGCCTCAGCATCCCTCCACCCCCGCCCTGCCTCGCAGCCCCTCCCTGCGCCTCCCCCCTCCTCTCTCTCAGGCTCACCTCTTCTCTCGCGCGCCCAGTCGCCCTCCCAGTCTCTTCCTCCCTCGTCTCACCCCTCAACATTTTCTCTTCTCCTCCCTTCCACCTCTTCCCTCCCTGCCTGGCTTCCTCCTCCCATTTTCTCACCCCCGTTCCCATGCATTCCGTTTCTGCGGGGGCACAGGTGGGATTAAACTAAGGGGCTGGTCTCACAGCGGGGCCCTTTCTGCAGTTTGGGAAAAGGCAACATATTCCCCCTTTGCAGGGAAAATTATTAAAGTGCTAAGGCTGCAACTGCTCTGTTGATTTTAGCAAGTGACAAATAAGCATAGGTTCCTTGACCTAAGGAGGTTATAGTACAAAGCCCCACTGGAACCTGCTGCACTCCGCTATAGTACACTGCTATAATTACAACCTGGTCTCACTAGATCCTGTTTAAGAATGTACATCCTACAGTCACCTGACTCCAGAGAGAACTAGTCCATTATACATGATACCATCTCATCCCATTAGCTGGTCCCTACCTATGATTGGAGTGTAGAAAAAATAAAATAATCAGATCACTAGGGAGCCACTATCTTGAATGCTGCACCATCAATAGGGTGCAACTCAATGTGCCACAGAACTACAGTACAACTAGGGTTACTGGCTATCCTGTCTTCGACCAGAAGGCCCAGTTGAAAAGGGGCTCTGGCGGCTCCACCAATGGGGCTGTTAAAAGTGTGGTTGTCAGCACAGCAGAAGCCGAGGGCTAAGGCAGGCAGTTAATGAGGGTGCAGGAGAGCGGACATAAGGAGGGAGGATGGAGCAAGCAGGGGCAGGGGTATTTGGTTTTGTTCAGTTAGAAAGTTGGCAACCCTAGCTACAAAGGCAGGTAGTGTCAACACTAAGAACAGGTTATAGACAGACAATAGTGGTTCTCAACCTTTCAGGAGTCTGATTTGGCTTGCACACCCCATCTTTCTCCTCACTTAAAAACTACTTGCTTTTATATTTTTCTCTGAGCCACTATTATCCTTGTAGAGAGAGAGAGAGAGTGTCCTGGAATTAAATCCTATCACTGGGAGTTTTGCCTAAAATTTGTCCTTGGAAACTTTGTGCACACACACCTGGGTTGTGAGCATGGAGGTACATGTTACTGTCTGGTCACATAAGTGGCAGGTGGAGTAAAGTTGAGAGCCTGGTGGTGCATGCTTGCAGCAAGAGCTCAAAATCTGGTAACTATAGCACCTCTTGTTAAAATATTAAGGTCAATCAGTGTTTCTCAAACTTTTTTTACTGGACCCCTTTCACATCACAAGCCTGTGAGTGCAACCCTTCCTAATTAATATATTAAACAGTGTGTTTAACTTAACCCCATTATAAATGCCAGAGGCAAGTGGAGTTTGGGGTGGAGGTTGACAACTTGCAATCCCCCTCCCCCCTATAATGACCTTGCAACCCCCTAGGGTCCCATCCCCAATTTGAGAACCCCTGACATAAATGGATTTCTTTACTAAGACCCCCATAAAGGAAAGCATGGTTCAGGACTTAAGGAGAGGAGAAAAAAGGATCTTCCCCTTGAGCAGCCTTTGTCATTTGAGTTCCACTCATGTCAAGTCAATGCCCACAAAACAAACAATTCTACTAACTAGCATTTATCACAATATAGTCAAACACAGAAGCTGGGCTTTTAAACACTCTTGCAGACAACAGCTATGTTTGTGGCAGGAGACATTAAAGAATATACAAGAGGCATTTAGACTTGCAAATGCACCAGTTTCTCCTCTCAGTAGAGGGCTGAGGAAAGATCTCTACACCCAGAGATCCTTCTTGGTTCTAGCTCCACAAGCCTGCCTCTCCCTATTTAGACTTGCAAATGCACCAGTTTCTCCTCTCAGTAGAGGGCTGAGGAAAGATCTCTACACCCAGAGATCCTTCTTGGTTCTGGCTCCACAAGCCTGCCTCTCCCCTAGCACTTCTTTCCTGTGCATTGTTCTACCCTCTGTATTAATGGGATAATCGGTTCTTTAATCTTTACTAGCCCGTTCTAATCCATTAATTGGGCAGAGTCAGGTATGGGGGAAGAAGGGAGAATTAATTGGTGTTTAATTTATCAAAGTGCTGGCTCAGCTGCTGGTTCCCAGTACTCTGCCATATAGCCTTCATAATGAGTGGTGTTATATCAATGTAAGCTATTATTATACTAAGTAACGCTGAAATACATCATTGCATAAATTCTAGGGCATGGCTGTTAGGATGAAAACAAAAGAGAAGATTAAACAACAACTTTGTTGCAGAACCTGTATTCCAGTTGGAGGCAAGAAGCTTTTAAAATGAAAAAGTAACCTCTTGAGGCTGATCTCACGTATTTGGTGATTACACCAATATAATCCCACTGGCCTCATCCTCAGCTGTACCCAATATCTGCTGGATTCAGCTCAAGCTTCATATTAGTTTGCAGCTCCCTGAGTTTAGGACCTGATTTAGCCCCTGCTATATTTTTAGAGCAGCCCAGACATTGCTCTAAATTATACAAGTGGCTGTGGCACCCCCAAAGGGCCAGCCACAAGTTGCCAGAGTGCAGTATACTAGACCTATCTCCCTGTCCCCCCACAGCCCGTATACTGGCAGCTGCAGATGACACAGGCCCTACCAGGGGAATCCCTAAGTAGAGTGAACTAGATACTCACCAGCCCCTTTGCCAGATAGAAACAGCACAAGAAGATCAGAGCTAGTCTGAGACCAGTGACTTCAGAGTCACTTCTAATTGACTGATTCAGCAGAGATCAAAATTATGCCCTTTGTCACTATTCAGTTCTTGTTCTCATGTTTCAATTTATTCTCTTAGAGATTGTATTGGCTTTTTATCCCAGCACAGTAAGATGCAGGAAATTATGTTACATGACCAGTTCCTGGTGGGAATTACTTATGAGGATTCTTATACAAATGTGTTTACTTTGCTCAGTTCACATGAGGAACTTTTCTAGGTTGATATGAATTTTTATTTCTTATGTTAATCACTTTTGGCCAGAATCTGTTATTAGTAACATTGATTTAAATCTGGATAACTATGTTAGCATCTATGCAATTACTTTGGATTTACACTGGTGCAATACAGCAGAATCTGGCCCATAGTGCTTGGATGTATTTCAGTGTCCAGAAAAACTAATATTCTGGATGTATCAACTATCTTCCTTTACTGTTGCTCAGAAATTAAAAATAAAGTGGCTTTTATATTTAGAATTGAGTTTATTTAATTGTATAAAAAGAGTAGTGTAATCATATGCAGTCATATAGTAGTCAAGTTAGTTATAGATCACTCTGGGGGATGCTTTGATTTGTGCTCGTCACCTTTAAGGGGATTCAGTTACATAACTTTTATTTTCAATTCTTAAACTTAAAAGTATAATCTCAGTCTGATCTTGACATCATCAGCAAGAAACAGTGTATATTGTTGTCACTCCTGTTTGTGTGAATAGAGGGCTGGAAAAAGAAAAGCATAAGAGTACAGGTGGCTCAGAGCTCATGTTTCAGTTTTGTTTGGATTGCCACACACAGAGTGCCCTGGAGGAATATACCACACTAAGAAAAATTGGACATGATAAAAACAAAGGTATCAAATCTGAATCTCACATCTATTCAAGCAGTTTTAATTTAGTCCATTGGCACAAGGCCCAGCAGAGGGAGGGATTCCTTCTCCATAGGGAAAACCTCCAGTGCGGTAGAGCTGCCATAAAGGCTCCTACATTGCCCTCCTGCTCCCATCCCCACCCCACTGCTGGCATGGCCAAGGGAAAGAACCACAGGCAGGGTATCCCTATGATAATAGGGAGCCTATATAAGAAAAAGATCAAAAAATTGGGACATCTGGTCACCCGAGTGAAACCAGCCAATCACTATGCTCTCAAACTCACACAGGAAAATGATAAAAGACAAAAACACCCCATCACCTGTGAGTGAACACTTTTCACAAAGTGATCACCTCATATCTGACTTACCAGTCCTCATCCTCAAAGGAAACCTGCAAAGACAAACCTGGGAGCTTAAATTCATAACTTTGCTAGACACTACAAATCATGGTCTTAATAAAGACACTTGATTTATGGTTTATTACAACAATCTGTAACCCACTAACCCTCCCTTTTTTTTGTTCTATTAGCCCCTTTACCTTGACTGGTACCTTAGAATATGTGCTTAGACTACTTATACTAAGCTATCTGTTAACATTGTATTTAGCTGTATGTGACATTCTATACCCTGGTGAACTATACTATTCTATACTCTGTGAACATAATAGACTCACATATGTGTTTTATATAGAGAAAGGCATAAGCCATTTGTAAGATTATCACCTTTTCGAATTTGCCATTCAAAGGGCAAATGTCACAAGCCAGGGACCTCTATATTTTATACATAGACTTGGAAGGATTCAAATTTTAAGGTAGGTAAATGTCAATGTCACCATACACCAGCCCAGCCCTGCACAACATGTGGCCCGGGGGCCACAGGCGGCCCGCACAGGCTCACTGTGTGGCCTGCAGGGGGTGAGTAGGGGTGGGGCAAGATAAGCGGGTGGGGAGAGGGGGGAGAAAGCGGATGGGGGCGGGGTGAGGGCGGGGCTTTTTGGCCTGCCGCTGGTTTTTTTGCAGTAATACGGCCCTTGCTGCTTTCCGAGTTTCAGGCCTGCACCAGACCAACAAACTGATAATCAAAACTGAAAGCGAAGCAAAGTGAGAAAAATGTTCCTTGAGAACTTATTAGAGTTTGATGTAAGGATGTTTATTTTGCTGTGAGGTTGCCAATTTGTTTTTTTTAATGGTTGTAAATATTTAACTTATTGAATCTCACCATCCACTGTAATTAAATAATTGTCTAATCCCCACCCATAATTTCCTGCTATTATGAAATTTTAAATGGATTAAAATGGAAAAAATGCTTAAAAATAAACACTGCTGTTAGCTGTCAAAATGATAAAATAAATATTGACTTTCACCAAGCCTATTTACAAGCATCAAATAGAAGCAAAGACGCAGGCCTGAAGGACCCTTGGAGGCAGAAGCCCAAACAGAAATCCCTCAGGATGGACAAAGAAAAGAGAAAAAAGTAATAGCACGTTTTTATTTAAGTACACCAGAAGCAAGAAACCTCACCCCTGTGGGGCCATTGGATAACTGAGTTGATAAAGGAGCACTCAAGGATGATAAGGCCATTACAGAGAAACTAAATTAATTATTTGCATCAGTCTTCATGGCTGAGAATGTGAGGGAGATTCCCAAATTTGAGCCATTCTTTTCAGGTGACAGATCTAATCCTAACCCTACCCTTGCCCTGGGCTCGTTGTCAATGCTCCCTCCTTTTCCTGCCCTAAGAACATAAGATTGACCCTAGTGGGTCAGATCAAAGGTCCATCTAGCTCAGTATTCGGTCTTCCGCTAGTGGCCAATGCCAGATGCCCCAGAGGAAATGAACAGAACAGGTAACCATCAAGTGATCCATCCCCTGTTGCTTATTTCCAGCTTCTGGCACACAGAGTCTAGGGACACCATCTCTGCCCATCCTGGCTAATAGTCATTGATGGACCTATCCTCCAGGAATTGATTGAGTTATTTTTTTAACCCTGATATGGTCTTGGCTTTCACAACATCCTCTGGCAAGGAGTTCCACCACTGCACATTGTGTGAAGAAATACTTCCTTTTGTTTGTTTTAAACCTGCTGACTATTCATTTCATTTGGTGACCCCTAGTTCTTCTGTTATGAGAAGTAGTAAACAACACTTCCTTATCTTATCCACCATGACTTCAACAGCTTCCACCCCAACATCCACCTCAGTCTGGACCAGTCCACACAGGAAATCCACTTCCTAGACACCACAGTGCAAATTAATGACGGCCACATCGACACCACCCTATACCGAAAACCTACCGACAGCTATGCCTACCTTCATGCCACCAGCTTCCATCCCGGACATACCACACGATCCATTGTCTACAGCCAAGCACTGAGGTACAATCGGATTTGCTCCAACCCCTCAGACAGAGACCAACACCTACGAGATCTTCACCAGGCTTTCTCAAAACTACAATACCCACACAAGGAAATAAGGACACAGATCAACAGAGCCAGACGTGTACCCAGAAGCCTGCTGCTACAAGACAAGCCCAAGAAAAAAAACAACAGAACACCACTGGCCATCACCTACAGTCCTCAGTTAAAACCTTTGCAACGCATCATCAGTGACCTACAACCCATCCTGGACAATAATCCCTCACTTTCAAAAGCCTTGGGAGGAAGGCCAGTCCTGGCACACAGACAACCTGCCAACCTTAAACAAATTCTCACCAGCAACAGCACACTGCACCACAATAACTCCAACTCAGGAACCAATCCATGCAACAAACCTCGATGCCAACTCTGCCCACATATCTACACCAGCAACACCATCACAGGACCTAACCAGATCAACCATACCATCACTGGCTCATTCACCTGTACATCAACCAATGTCATATATGCCATTATATGCCACCAGTGTCCCTCTGCTATGTACATCGGCCAAACTGGACAGTCCCTACGAAAAAGGATAAATGCACACAAATCAGATATTAGGAATGGCAATATACAAAAACCTGTAGGGGAACACTTCAACCTGCCTGGACACACTATTTCAGATTTAAAGGTCACCATTCTGCAGAAAGGGAACTTCAAATCCAGACTGCAAAGAGAGACTGCAGAGCTTCAATTCATTTGCAAATTCAGCTCACACACTTTGGGATTGAACCGGGATCTACAATGGTTGGCTCATTACAGACATTGTTTCTCATCTCTCCATGTCCACACACCCCATTCAAATGCTAGACGAATAATCCACACTCCCTGATCGGAGATAACAAGCTGGCTCAGCTTAATTGGACTAACCTTTTCACCTCCCCCCTACCTACTTTTCTATAACTGCCTGTTTGTGAACAATTGAACACTTCTACTGCCTGCATCCGACGAAGTGGGTATTAGCCCACGAAAGCTCATGCTTCAAAACTTTATAGTTAGTCTTTAAGGTGCCACAGGACTTTGTTAACTCTGCTATTCCAGACTAACACGGCTACCACCCTGATTCTTCCTTATCTAGGTATCAGAGGAGTAGTCGTGTTAGTCTGGGTCTGCAAAAGTGACAATATCTGACGATGTGGGTATTCACCCACGAAAGCTTATGCTCCAATACGTCTATTAGTCTATAATGTGCCACAGGACTCTTTGTCACTTCCTTACTTTCTCTACACCAGTCATGATTTTATAGACTCTCCTCTTTGGAAGCTGTTCCATACCCCTAATCATTTTTGTTGCCCTTTTCTGAACCTTTTCCGATTCCACTGTATCTTTTTGGAGATGGGGCAACCACATCTGCCTGCACACAGTATTCAAGATGTGGGCGTGCCCTGGATTTATATAGAGGCAATATGATATTTTGTGTTCTAGTATCTGTCCCTTCCTTAATTCTGGGCTAGATGGCCCTTTGCTCTGCCCCAGTAGGGCCATTCTTATGTTCTTAGGGCAGGAAAAGGGGGAGCGCTGACAGCGAGCCCAGGCAAGGTCAGGGGTAGGCGTGCGGGATGCAATCTAGCCTGGCCCTGCGCTCGCTCTGTACAAACCCCCTAGGCAGGGAAAGGCCGCGGTGTCTTTTCGGGGCAGAGCCGGAGGCGCGGCAGGGAGGAGGAGCGGAGCAGAGCGGGGGAGGCGCAGGTGCGCGGCGGAGCTCGGCATGGTGCTGCTGGTGGTGATGGGAGTGAGCGGCTCGGGGAAGTAGGTGCTTCTCCCTCCCCGGGGGCGTGCGCGGACCGCCCCAGGCACCGGAGCCCCCTGCGGGGGGAGCTCCTCGCCCGAACGGCTCCTTCCGGGTCCCTCCCTGCGGGCGCTGGGCGGGCTCGGCTGTCCCGCGTGTCTGCCCCCTGCCCGGGCTTGGCCTAAGGAAAGCGGGTGGCGGCGGCTGCCCCCTCCTGGGCTGCCGGATAAACCGCGCCGGGCCCTCGCCCGCGCCGGGGCCCCCTCAGGCTGCAGCTCCAGGGGCCGGGCTCCCCACATTGCCCCGGATCAGCTGCGAAGTAACCAGGAGAGGAGACCGGCTCCTTTGCCCCTCAGCTCCACGCGGCTTTTACAGGGGGCGGGGCATTTCCTCCTGTCTGCAGAGGGGGAAAGTCCTCGGACCCTGCGCTCTTGCAGGGCTTTGGGATAAGGGCTGAAGACTTAACCCAAAGGCTAATCTGGGGCCCATGGCACTTGCCTGTGCTGCGGTACATCTCCTGAGCGGTCCCCGTGTTAGTCTGTGTCAGCAAAAACAACCAGGAGGCCTTGTGGCACCTTAGAGACTCACAGGTTTATTTGGGCTTAAATAAATTCCTGCCAGGGCACTTTTCAGTAGTTGGTGGGTTTTCATTCTTCAGAGAGGAAAAACAACACCACGCCTGCACTAAGGAGCCTTTGGTGTTTTACACCCACACAGGTATGGAGCGTGACTCAGGCACCTCATTACAGTCACAAGATACATTTTCTTGTATTACTCCTGTGAGCCCAAGGAGCCTACAAACCAGACCAGCTCTGTGTAATTCTCATACTGCTCCTGTGCTAGGCTACGGTACACTCTGCATGTACTTTGAGTGGATTTTCTTTAATTTAGTGAAGAGTTGGTGCTGGCAGAAGGGTGGCTTTTAAAATTTTATTTCTGTACTTCAAACCATATTCAGTTTCTTCTGTTTTATAGCTATATAAACCATTTTAAAAACTAGTTCATGAATAACAAATAGACACAGGTGTGGTGTTAAGGCTAAAGCTTCCCATTTGTTTCCTGATATTTCAGCACACAGCAACTATTTAGGTAGCTACCCATTATGCACTGTGGGGCTAATTAGGGATAACTTCAGCCTTAATTTCATTTAATTGCTTTTGTTGGATTAAAATAGACCTTTGACCATTTAACATGACTTGTATCTACTTTGCTTGGTTGATGACATCAGTGACACTCTGGTAGAGAAATCGAGGAATACTTGTGGCACCTTAGAGACTAACCAGTTTATTTCAGCATAAGCTTTCGTGGGCTATAACCCACTTCATCGGGTGCATAGAATGGAACACACAGAAATAAGATGGTAGAGAGACATCTCAGATCAAAGGACAATGGGGGAAATTGGGTTTAGAGGGTTGAACAGGGCCTGCCTGACCACTGTCCTCACTGCAGGAGTTCCTCATTTAGTATTATCTTATGCAGTGTAGCTCAAAGCACAGAGACACCCCTTACAGCTGTGCTTTCCCCCACTAAAGGGTTTGGAGGGTGACAACAGGTATGAAGCATTGGCAGCAAAGTGACTGGGAATCTTTTCCCTGGACTTGTAACTAAGTAAAAAGGACCAAATAACTTGGGGCTCATGGCTATGCCTGCTCCCGTCCACCTTTTTTATTTTTTTCAAATGGCCCTGAGAAGAACTTTCAAGGGTGGACTTCCTCACACAAGATTCCACATTACTGTGATCCTTATTAGCTTGAAAAGAGCTTGGAGAAGCCTCCTTTCAGAACCCACCAGGATTTGTCTTGACTGGGATAAAAGGTGTGTTGTTGGAACATGTTAGCTCAGGAGTTCTCAAACTAGGGGTGAAGAACCCTCAGGAGGTCGTGAGATTATTACCTGGTAGGGTCGCAAGCTGTCAGCCTCCACCCCAAACCCCGCTTTGCCTCCAGTGTTTACAATGGTGTTAAATCTATTTTAAAAGTGTTTTTAATTTATAAGAGAGGTCACACTCAGAGGCTTGCTATGTGAAAGGTGTCACCAGTACAAAAGAACATGAGAACATAAGAATGGCCATACTGTGTTAGATCAAAGGTTCATCCAGCCCAGTATCCTGACTGTCAACAGTGGCCAATGCCAGGTGCATTGTTTGGGAATCTCCCTAACATCCTCAGCCATGAAGACTGAAGCAAAGAATTCATTTAGTTTCCCCACAATGACCTTATAATCTTTAAGTGCTTCTTTTGTATCTCGATCAGCCAGGGGCCCACTGGTTGTTTAGCAGGCTTCCTGCTTCTCATGTACTGAAAAAACATGTTATTACCTTTTAAGTTTTTGGTTAGCTGTTCTTCAAACTCCTTTTTGGCTTTTCTTACTACATTTTTACACTTACTTTGGCAGTGTTTATGCTCTTTTCTATTTACCTCATTAGGATTTGACTTCCACATTTTAAAAAGATGCCTTTTTATTTCTCACTGCTTGAGAACCACAGTTTTAGCTAGCATCTTAGGAACTTCTGAAGAACTGGAAGAGAGAGAAGAGTGTAACTTGCATGATAAATTCTCATTAGTTCTATGTAGAGGTTAAAAAGAGCAGAAAGGAATCAAAAGGGGAAAACTAAGGTATATGATTAAAAGTTGTACAAAGAAGGTGAATATCACAAACCAGTACATGACAGATTTAAGAACATCAAACAAAGCAGAGAAAGAGCTAGGAAGAAACAGGAGAAAATTTTTTTTTAGCTGAGAATAATTAATGCTTGGAATGGACTAGTAAATGCAGCAACAGAAACAGCTATCATTAACACCCCTCCAAAAAGCATTAATTACTTTTAAAAAATCATGTGCTATATCAGTGGTTCCCAAACTTTTTACCTCAACCCCCCCCCAGCTTTGTCCACACCTCTACCCGACCTGGAGCCGAGAGCAGGGCTGTGGCTCTGGGGGAAGGGGAGGGGCGGACACAGACAGGGATAAGGGGGCCAAGGTAGGGGCCAAAGCTGGGGGAGGGTGTGGCAGCCAGGGTGCCGGGAGCAGAGCCTCAGGGCAGGTTCCGGGCCCAGCAGCTGGGGTATGGGGCCGGCAGACGGGGCCCTGGATTGTCAGCTGGGGCCAGGGACATGCTGGCCACTGCTTCCCACCGCCGCTTCCCACAGCTCCCATTGGCCAGGAGCAGCAAACCGCAGCCAATGGGAGCTGCAGGCAGTGTAAACAAACTGTCTCGCGGCCTACCAGTGGATTACCCTAACGGGCCACAGGTTGCCCGCTACTGGATTATACCATCTGGTATTCCCAGGCCTCTATCCAACATCTCTTAGAATCATAAAAAGCTAGAGATTAAAGAGATTGGGTTATCTCACTCTAGAAGTTATCATGAAAATGTATCAGCCCAGGGACCCTTCTATGTTTTACCATGAAATAAGGAAATGATGATATTTCATCCACACATCAAAATTACTTTCCTAGGCAAAGGGCAAGTAATGAGTTTATTTGGTTCACCCCCTCTTGCAAGTGCACAATTCCCTATAGAGCTTTATCCAGTTTGGTTAGTTTCACACAAAGTTATCAATGAGGTTTCCACCACATCCTTTAGGAGGTTATTCCATAGTCTGATTTCTTCCTCCAGGCTGAAAGTGTTTCCCAATTCCCAGGATAAATTTCTTCATGCTCAGTTTCATCTTACTACTCCTAATTATATACTCTTGAATTATTTTCCTTATATTTAGTGTGGATGCATATGTTTCTGTTGTTACTCATCAATACTCCAACTCTGCATAGATACAATCACCCAATCATTTAGAATTAGGCCCTCAGCACATGACCTCAGTCAAAAAATAATCATGTCTTTACATGCTGCAGCTCCTATTGATCTAAAAGTTAAAAGCATCTTGTGATGGGTAAACACTGCTGGAAGTCACTGCCAAACTGATGTAATCAAAGATGACAACTGGCTGCTTTCCAAATAAAACAAGTGAGGCTGCAACTTTCAAAGTTTTACCAGGAGCCCCGCTGTTTCTAAAATCTTAATTTAGATGAACTTTTAAGAACTTGCAATAGTGAGTCAAATTCTTTTTAATAACTTGAATGATAAAAGCTGTGTTGTGTTAAACTTAATGTGTCAGATATTATTGTTTCCAATAGTACCCATAATGTAGTAGGTGCTGTACAAATAAAAAGGCTAAACTCCTGCCCTAAAGAGCTAGAGTATGTCACATTATTATATTCTGAATATAAAGAAAATTCATTCTTAGCCTAGGTTATCACATGACCAGTTAAAGATGTTACCCTTGATCTACACTAGGAAAAGGGTCAAGTTTAGATCAGGCCTAGCTAGCATGGGTTAGCTAAGCTCTACCTAAACTTGATTATTTTTTCTAGTCAAGACAAAGACTTAGGTGCCAGACAACATATGTAATTGTTCTATTAAGTGCTAGGTGGGAGATCATGACTGATGCCTTCAATAGCAGTTTTCAGCCACCATGGGACTGGAGCAGGCTTGCGCACTCACTGCAGATGACTGAAATCAAGCAGTGGATATAGTGTATACTGCTTGTTTCCGGACAATCTGTCATTTGTTCAGCACTTAGCACAGTAGGGGCTGGTCCATGACTGGGACTCCTATGTGCTATGATAATATAGGTAATAAATAAAATAATCATAATAATAAATGCTGCTGAATATTTTGCCACTGTGCTTTCTGCCCATTGAGCTTATAAAGGCAGAATGGTTCAGGAAACTTTGTTGGTCCCTACAAATTTACTCCCCTCCACCAACTCAATTTAATTCCTGTCAATTTGTAAAACAACTCCAAAACAAAACACACACTCTCTCTCTGCCCGCTTCCTCCCCCTTCCCCCCCTTCCCCCATTTACTAACTATTGCCTCCTGTTGCTTTAATAATGGACTTTTCCCCTTATAGGTATATTCACTACTGCCAGCAGTCTTTAAAAAATAATTTAATAATATTAGGGGTAGGGTGAGTTAAGAGGTGATAGTTGTACTTGTGTGTTAAAGTAAAGCACTCATCAGTTTGGTCTCAGAATGCCACAGAATGCTTAACTGTATGCTATTATTGCTTGCTTATGTCCTATAATATCTTTGTTAAAATTCAGGTATAACTAAGGCCAGTCTAATTTATTCACTAAAGATTACTTACAGATGTTGTTGCCAGTAGATATCATGTTTGCATATCCTCAGCCTTTTAAATATTACCAGACTGGAACATTATCAAGTAATCCTAACTGAATTTCTGGTTTGCCCACTTACAGTTGAATAATTCCCACTCTCTCCTCCCCTTTCCTTTCTCTTCCTGACACAGTGACCAAAGTTTTATTGGTGTCTTTTTAGTTCAAAGGTTTGTTTTTTTGGGTTTTTTTAAACAGGTACAGCTAACCATACATATTGGGGAAGAGGAGGAAAATAGTATGTAGGCATACTGCCTCTTCAATTTATAGTCCTGATAGGATGTCTGGGTTGATTTTATATGTTTAAGGATTTATCCTCATAGCAGATTATACTTATCTGTATGTGAACATCCACCCTGTGCTGATATTATCTCTGACCACTTATAATTTGGGAACATCAGGATTATTGGGGCAGAAGGGGACTTATACTTCCTCTGAAACATATGATTCTGGCTAAAGCTAGAGATTAGATGAGGAACTAGATGGTCCATTTGTTTGAGGTACTATAGCAATTACTACATTCCTGTGACCAGTTCCATCCCAAGGAAAGACAACACTGCACTTTATTTTAAGGGGAAGTTAATATTATGAAGTAATGTTTACATAGTGCTCTCCCTGTGTTCTCTTACAGATCCACTGTTGGGTCACATCTGGCAACTAAGGTATGGTATTTTCTAACTACACTGGTTTTATTGTAATTTTACATAGGGTTTTTTTTTTTTTTTTACTTCTAGCAAGTCATTGTTAGTTAAATTATAAATCTTATGTCATATGTAAATATTACCAATTTATAAAAAGTTGAATCTGTCCTGACTGAGTCAGGCATGGATGAATATCATTATATAGTGCAGTGTGAATTTGACTTATAAACAAACATGGTATATTGACTTACTATTTTCTTCCTCTTGATTATACCTTGTATTTCTGGGAAGTGAGTTACCGTGAGCTAGTTTGTTTATGCTAAATTATACATAATTATAATTTTTTCTTAGCTGGGGTGGAAATTCTATGATGCTGATGACTATCATCCTACAGCGAACACAAAGAAAATGGCACAGGGAATACCACTAAATGACCAGGTAATCATACTGTATATAATCCTAAAGGCAGAGAAGTCAACATATGTTTACCTTTCTAACCACTGACATCATTTTATAGGGAGTTGTGCTTTATATAGATTAACATTACTGCTTCCTGCTCCCTTGACTCTGGACCCAGGCTGAGTTTGCAGGGCTGGTGTTAAATTAGGGGAATTATTTTTTACTTGTAAACTATTATGTATGTAAATTTATTTTAGAGTCCCCAAAATATTCTTAGTGCCTCATAAAAACCAGAAGAGACACTATAATTTTCCCTCTGTTGATACTCGCACCTTCTTGTCAACTGTTGGAAATGGGCCACATCCACCCTAGTTGAACTGGCTTCGTTAGCACTGACCTCCCACTTTCAAAGGCAGCTCCCATCTTTTCACGTGTTGTATATTTATACCTGCCTACTTTTTTCACTCCATGCATCTGATGAAGTGGGTCATAGCCCACGAAAGCTTATGCCCAAATACATTTTTTAGTCTCTAAGATACCACAAGGACGCCTTGTTGTTTTTGCTGATGCACATTAACACAGCTACCCCTCTGAAACTTACAAGGTGCTGGTTTGTCCCTGGTCCCCAAAGAACCAATGTCACAGCCAGAATCTCTTTCTAGGCACAGTTTTATTTCCCAAACACAGATTTAAAAAACCCACAACAAAAACAGTCTTCAGTCCTTCGAAGGCTATAACTCCCAGGGAATGTTCCCCCTTTGCCTCTGTCAGTCCCTGCTGCTTCAGGGCCTACTGCAGAATTCTTCCTTGCCCTTTTTGCAGGCACCACCACCCACAGCTTTCTCCCTGGATGCTCTCTTCCTTCAGGTTTCTACTGCCTCACCTTGGAGAGGGGGTGGGGTAACAAATTCCTCCCTCCTCCTGCTGCTGATCCCTTTCCTTACTGAAAGCCTGACCCTTTATAGCCCAGGTGCTGTCCCACTCACCTAAATGGCCAAACTGGGAGAACTTGTTCTGGCACTGGAGCCTGGGGCTAGACACCTATGGCAGAGAAACTCTTTGATCATAAGCGTGTACATAACTGGTATTTGACATAATAAATGAGGATCATAAACAGACAAAAAAAGGGGGGGCAAGGAAAGAGGAAGAACAAGGGTGACAACAGGATCAGTTACTCAGTAATGATGCACATGCCTTGATGCTGTTGTTGATTGAGGGTGATGAAATGCAATCTGCATTAGCCAAATTTTTCTTCCATCAAGGTATTTAGTTCAGTCCCACCCTTATATTATCTTTCCCCTCTTAGATTAGATGGCAAGAGCAGCTTGTAGGAGGGATTTGAACAGGGCAGAAGACATGGCTTGGATAATATTTTTGGGGAAGGCACTCCAGGCATAAAAGACTGCGTGAAAGGAGGCCTGGAAACATGTGAGAGGAGACAAGAAGGTTATCAAGGCTGGCATCATTCATCATTAGCAAAGCAAAGGGTTGGTGGTTGCTCCAAAGGGGCAACTGCTTAAAGGTGACTTAAGGTGGATATAGTCAGTTTGTTGAACTCCTTAGATTCCATGTAAGAGCTGCCTCTAATAACACGGCCACATCTTTCACACGCAGTGTGTAAGGTGTAACAGGTGGAAGGTTGGCAGTGATTAATGCAGAATTAAGATTAGCTGACTGATTTTGCTGTGTAATATTTGTATTTTCCGGGACAGTTACTGTTCCTAAATGTTTTCCTCCATTCCTGCCCTGCGTGATAAACATTTACAACTTTATCTCCAGCTTAAAAAGCTTGTTGTTGGTGGTTTATTTTGTTTTAGGTTTCCCCCCTTTTTTCCCTGTTGAAATTTTGTAGCATTTGTCCCAGAGAAAGATAAACACTGATCCATGCAAACAAGATACCCCCCCCCCCAATGGGAGGCATCTGAGGGAAAAACAGGATCGGCAGAAATTCACTCTACCTGCCTACACACGCATACAGACAGTTAGTTACCTACCTACTCCCAAGAATAAACTAAGCATACACACTCTTAAGCCCCATTCACTCTTAAGCCCCATCCACAAAACTGCCAAACCTTGCAGTGCCTAAGCTCAATGGGCGCTTACATTATTAAGGTAAAAATGGCAAGTTTCTGTCTCTGAGCATGTGCACTCTAGGCTTCACTCTAGGCTTCCAGACACTTATCTCCTGCCTCAGTCCCAAAGCGATTCACAAATTGGGGGGAGATAACTGTTCATCCATCTAAGTTGCTGGGGCCTCCCTTTTTGTGTGGAGTGACGGAGGCTCCAAATGTATTCCCTCAAAAAATACCTTAGGTGCCTAAGCCTCAGGACTTCAGGCAGCAGGTTCCCATTCAAGATCGTTTAGCAGAGCTAAGTGTCTCCCTGCAGTCTTGACTTAGGGCTTGGCTACACTTGCACTTTATATCGCAATGAAGCCTCCCAGAGCTCTCTACCTTACTCCACCGTCCACACTGGCAAGGCACGTAGAGCGCTTTGACTCCCTGGATGGAGCGCTCCTAGTACTCCACCTCCCCCAGGGGATTAACAGCTGTTCCGTATTGGGTGAGACGCTTCAGGGTCAGCGTGGAAGAGGAATTACGTTACTGTGCGTTACTGCGCTCTGATTGACCTCCGGAAATACCCCTTAATCCCCTTAAGTCAAGTAGTCACTCTTCCCTTTGTTGTGAAATTGCTGCAAGAATGCAGAATTTCCCTTTCAAGCTCTGTTTCAGACAGTGGCTGCTTATCTGCTAGGAGGCAAAGCAAACATTTTTTTTGAGTGAGAAGCAGGGGGCCTATGGGGGAGTGAACTTACAAGACAGTGTGCTGACACACTCTCAGCACTCCAAAAACCCTCTCTCTCTCTCTCTCGCCCTCCCCTCCCCCACATACACACAACACACTCCACCCCACCTCCCTCATTTGAAAAGCACATTGCAGCCACTTGGGATAGCTGCCCATAATGCACCGCTCCCAATGCCACTGCAAGTGCCACAAATGTGTTTTTCACAGCCATGAATTTGATAGGGCCCTAGGTACAATAGTTAGTGCCTAAGAAACCAAAAAGAGTGGGAGTTTAGGATATTACAACTCAGCTCTTTAAGAAAGAGATTCATAGCTCCTTTTAACACTGCTGCAGGCAGACCTCTTTATGGCTATTTGCATAGAACAGCCAGAAATTGTTATGATTATTTTTGCACAAGACAGAATTGTGATACACTTGAAAGGAAGCATGGGGGCTGAAAAATGTTTCTAGACCCTTTTTTAAAAACTTGAGTTAATGCTATGAAATTCACACAGGTTCATATCTAGAGTTTTCCAGCTGAAAAACCTATACATTCACTAGACCAATCAAACTACGACATACAACACTGACATATGATACCATGCAGGTGGTGTGTAGCTTTCCTGCACCGTACTAGTGACATTAAATTGTGAAGAGGCCTTCTTGAAGACACATAGGCAGGAAAGTGTTTTGCAGTAGATGAACTAGTTCCTTCATTGTTCCCATGCTTTCATTTATTAAATTTACTTGTCCAACATTAGTTGGATGGAAAGGTGAAACCTGGGCATCCATTTAATACTCAGCAATTATGATAGAAGCAGCAGGAATCTTAAAGCTTAAATTGGATTACATTGAGAAAGCCTATCACTCATTTTATTGCATTTGCCAAGTCCATTTGAGCCAAATGTAGTCAGAGGGCATTCCTTTAGAGAGCAAAAGTGTTGCATAAACACTTATGAGTGAGTTTGTTTGTGATTGCCACAGATGTAATTATGATGTAATTAACTTATCTGTGATAACTGAAGTTAGGTCTGTTTGAGATAGTTCCTGAGAGCCTTATGAATACATGTATCTGACCCAAAGCATTACACACATGTACTAGGCTGTTAGTAGAAGGGGGGGGGGGGGGAGAATAACAATTCCTGCTATTTTAGATGTGAAAACAGCTATGTGAGAATAGATTTGCTGTTTAAATTGTCAAATAAAACAAACACTAATTTGGTTCTTCAAAATGTTCACAATATGCCATAGCAAACCTAAAACATACATTACTACTACATACAATTTCCATTGATTCTCCTTTTTCATCCTGTACATAAAATTCAAAGCACTTAAGTTTTCAGTGTAGACAAAAAATCTCCCCTCTCCATCCTCCATGAAGTTGTAGCAGTTCTGGATGAGAAAGAAAGAGGGTAGAAGTTGAAAATCTGTTTGCTTGGCAGAACATTACATTATTTATAAACTACAAACTGAAGGAAGTAGAGATCTTCAAAAAGAAATCATATGTAATCAAGATATTTGTTGCTTATGTAATCATATCATTAGAGATGGGATCATAATGCATAGGCACAAGGGTAAGAATTAAAGTTGCACAAGCGGGAACCTATCTGGTGTTTCTTCAGTTGCTTGACTTGCTACCTAAACAAATAGGGGGGTTTGTTCATATGTAAAATATAGTATATATACATAGTGATAGGCATAAAGGCATGTATCTATAGCAGAATGGTATAGACTGAATTTTTAATTTAATCAGCTTTCAGTTAATGAAGACAAGTGTTAAGAATTCATATTAATTTGCTGTGTTGGTGTTTTATTCTGTTCTGCTCCAGTGCTTTATTTTTTCAAGTAATGGGTTTACACAATTTAGATATGCTTTTGTTTTTGTAAATTTAAATGAAAGTTTTATAGGTTACCCTGGAATGTAGAAACAGATACTGGATCAGTTTGATAATGTGACTGAAGGGGGGGAAAGTTGGTCTATTTGCCTCCCCACACCAAAGGAGGATTGAAAGAGATTCACCCAGTTTTGTAATTCAAGTTAACTGCTATGTAGATGTTAGACAATTTAAAGTGAAACTCCATAATACATACTTTCAGCTAACTTGTTGTGTTTCTAGGACAGGATTCCATGGCTTTGCAAATTACATGATATATTAATGAGGTAAGAGAACCTCTGACTTGCAGAGTGATTGCATCTTTAATGATTATTGGCCTAAGACTAAAGTAAGAGGGGGTTTTCAGTTGTATTAGTGGGAATAAGTATGTATGTAGTATTGTAAAAATATTCTTCAGTCAGTAAAACCATTCTGTATTAGTCTGTGAAATACTTTAATACTAACAATAAAGAAACACCTACCGTATTTTTCGTCATATTGGACGCTCCGGCGTATAAGACGCCCCCGACTTTTAAAGTAAAAAAGCTGGGGGGAAAAAAAAAATAAAAAAAAAAACCCCACCACACACAAAAAGCGCCCCGGTTCCCCCCTCCCCGCCGCGGGCGGGCTGCCGGGGGCGCCCCGGTTCCCCCCTCCCCGCCGCGGGCGGGCTGCCGGCGGCCCGCCCGCGGCGGGGAGGGGGGAACCGGGGCGCCCCCGGCAGCCCGCCCGCGGCGGGGAGGGGGGAACCGGGGCGCCGCGGCAGCCCGCCCGCGGCGGGGAGGGGGGGAACCGGGGCGCACGCACTGTTTTTTTTTATTTTTTTTGTGATGGGGCGAATAGGTATATTCGCCCTATAAGACGCAGCAACTTTTCCCCCCCCCCGTTTTGGGGAAGAAAAAGTGAGTCTTATAGGGCGAAAAATACGGTAAATACTACTACTTGAGAGTTTTCACCATTGTCTATATGAAGATATTTATATTTCAAGGATCCAATTCAGTAATAAGTTTGATACCAGTTAGGTCTAGAGGGGACACTGTATAAACTTAAGGCATTTTAGAAAATTTTGCCCAGTGACTTTGAAGCGTAAGTTTCATTGACTTTCAATGAGATTTAGGTTCTTAAGTACCTAAGTCATTTCTGAACATGTGATTAGGCTCCTAAGTCACTTACGTGTTTTAGAAAATTGTATCCCTAGTCACTTACCCCAGTTGACTCACTTGCCATTGAACTTTGCAGCATGTGCACTTCCTAAATAGTGATCCTAGCTCATAAATTTAGATCTGTTAAAAAAAATGGGAAAAATAATGCACAAGTAATTTCATGAGTCTTGGGAGAGAGAAGAGTCAAATCTGGAACTTTACATTTCTACATTTTACATTTGCATGGGTTTATTCACAAAGGCAATCACCATCCTCTTCCCCCACAGACAATTACATACATTACAGTAACAAGTCGATGATCCTCATCAGCAAAGACAGATCTGAACCAAAATCTGGATTTGGGTTTTACAGCATTTACTCTTCTCTGCTTCTAAGTTGCATACTCAGTATATTCTCCATTCTGATGATTCATTTAAGTATCTGGATGTGATGGAGACGGGGAAAAGGGAGCTTTCACATTCCACGTATGTGCTGCTTCTCAGAAGGGCAGGAGGCTGCTGAGCTCCGTGGATTAAACGAAGGATGTAGTTTCTTTAAAGAAAGGTCAGGGAGGACATGGAATTCAAAAATAATGGGATAACCTTGAAAGGGCTAGTCAATGACTCTTACTGCACCCTGAAAGTAACAGGGTCCAAATGGGCTATTTGCCTATCTAATTTAAATCACAGAATTGCCCATGTATAACAGAGGGCAGTAACAGTTTACTACTATGTATAATGTGTTCACAATTTGACTGTAGAAGGAGTTTGTTTTTTTATTTTGCATATCTCAGTCATCAATTCATGTTCATTTACAGTATCTAATGCCAAAACTAACTGGAAGGCAGGATTTGGAATTTCCAGTGTAACGAACACCAATATTGTCTGGTTACCTGGAACTTGAAAGATTGTTGCCAGAGTAAAATGAAAGAATTATGCAAGTGTATTTATGTTAATTTCACTAAATCCAACCCTCCAGAGTGACTATTAAAAGACCCACGATATATACAGAGTACCCATTAGTGTTAACAGCAGTAGTATGGCTAATCCAAACAATTTAGTTAAAAAATCTTCAAAAACTGACAGTGGAACCAGTTAAGAAAAGAGTCAGTTTGTAGGGGGGAGGGGGCAGGAGAGTGCCTAATGCTGTCCAACAACCATCCTTCTCAGTAATTAAGGAGTAGTGCTGATGGCTCTCTCTTTGGAATCTAATTACTAGGGTGACCAGAAATCCTGATAAAATCAGGATTGTTCCGATATTTAACCCTTTGTCCCACATCCCGATTGATGTACGATCAGGACGCCAAATGTCTCGATATTCAGATAAAGAGGCAGTGAGCTCCCCACTCTTTGTTGTCTTCTCCTTCCCCAGCACGCTGCATCCCCGCTTCTCCCCTTCCCTCCCTCCCAGCACTTCCGGCTGGTTAACAGCTGTTTGACACAGTTTGGAGTGGGAGGAGTGGGGACGCGGCACACTTGGGGGAAGAGGCAGAGAAGAGGCAGGGCAGGGGTGGGGACTTGGGGAAAGAGGGTGGAATGGGGGTGGGGCGAGGGTGGTGCAGGGGTGAGCGAGCACCCCCTGAGCAGAGGGGAAGTCGGCACTGTAGGGGAGTGGCGGGGTGGTGTGAAAAGATGAGTCGCGGGTAAGGAGGTACAAAGACGAGCATTGGGTGGGGGACTGAGGAGGGATGCAGCAAGCCTTTTGGTCCTGCTTTGAGCAGGGGGTTGGACTAGTTGACCTCTTGAGGTCCCTTCCAACTGTGATAGTCTATGATTCTATGAAGCCAGCAACGGGCTGGAGGATGAGGAAGGGCACGGTGGCCAAGAGGGACCTGAGGACAGAGTGGCGGTGGAGCGTGGGAGGAGTGGGGGGATGGACTGTGAGCGGGGCTGACAGCACCCCAATGTGTCCCTATATTTCAGTGTTGTGATCTGGTCACCCTACTAATTACACTTCCACGGTTGGGAAGATGGTAGCCATTATTAAGACTCCAGCAGATGGAGCTGTTAAAGGGACACGGGATGAAATCTTATTTTTAAAATGCAAGTGTCCTTACCTGTGTTAGAAATTTGACTTCAGAGTCCCATTAAAATGAGAAAAAAATCCTTACACCCCATCTTTGAAAGGCCGCGTTGGTTGCCCATCTTACCATCTATTGAGAACAGTCAGTCAGTGTTTGAATACACCAAATATGGGCATGATATTATTATGTTATTGCTACTAAAATTTTCTTTGCTTGATAGAGAAGAGGCAGCTGGACAAAGTGTGATTCTGGCCTGTTCAGCTCTGAAGAAAATGTATAGACGCATATTAGTAAGTGGAGGGGATGCTGTGTATTCTAAGAGTGATCAGCCAGAGGAACAAGGAGAGTCCGCCACAGAGAAGGTCCTTTTTATCCATTTGGATGGATCTATGGAACTCATCGCCAGCCGCCTAGAGAAGAGGAGAGGGCACTTTATGGCACCCGAACTACTACGGTCTCAGTTTGATACACTGGAGCCTCCATCAGCACCAGAAAACTTTATTACTGTGAGTCTGGAAAAGTCTGTTTCTGAAATTGGGTCTGAAATTGAGAAATCTCTTCACTTAAAGAAATGCTTTTCCAGAGCAGTTCTGAATTAGATGCATATTAATTCTTTTAACTGTGTCATATTTGTGGAACAGCATTTTAGTTGCTTTTTCAAGTTAATCAGCATGGTTTGCAGTATTAACTGCATTGTCTTGCCATACTTTAAAGGGACTGGAACACTGCTATTACTGACATTTTCGTTAAGACCTGTTCAAACCTGGAGATATAACTTTCAGAAGTAAGTGGCGTTTGCCTAATTCTTCGTCCATTTAAAATCACAGATAAAACACCCATTGGCTTTGATAGAAACGGGTAGGTCAACACCGAGCGCTTCTGACAATCCCATCCTAGGGATTTAGACACAACAGAAAAATCTCAACAAATTTACCTTTCACTTTTTTCTTGCCAAAACACAGAACTTGGCCCCAGTCATCACTACTGACATTTAAGTGTTGAATGGACACTTGACAGATGAACATCCTTTGAAGAGGAGGCTGGGTTCTCTAGTAGTGCACAGGGGCAGAAGCTGGGACAGCAAGGTTCAGGTCCTGACTTCACCATTAGCTCCATGCGTGATGTGGAACAAGTCACAACCTCTCTGTCTGGATCCTCTTCTGTGAAAATAATTGTCAACCTCAGAGGGGTGGTGTGAGACAGGGGTGTTGTGATGCTGACTTAAACACTGTGAACTCCTGTGGGAAAGAGAGCTATGTAACTGCAAATATTATTCGACCTAAATTTTTAACAATAAACTAAGTACTGCTGTATTGTCTGTGATTTCGTCTTTCATATGCAAAATGTACACACAATGAAACAGGAGCGAGATTGACTCAGCCAGTGAGGTAAGATTTATGTATCACTGGATTCATCAGTTCAGAACTGATGGATATTTTCTCCCTTCAGCTTGACCAGCAGGCAGCTGTTCAATGTGACTTTTTCTCTAGCCTCTAGTGTTAGGCTGACCATACATCCCGTTTTGAACGGGACAGTCCCGTTTTTTACATATTTTTGGACCGTCCCGTCTTTTTAATACAAATATCAATTCTGTCCCATTTTTTGTAAAAAACGGAACGCGGCTTTACTCACCTTTATTCTTTCCAGAGACAAAGGCGTAGGGACCCATCCTGCCCTCACTGCGATCAGTAGCAACACTTCAGTGGGAGCAGGGCCCTTGAACTAACCAGACTGGGGCCGCTCTGTGGACACTACCCTCCCTCCCTGTTCGGTAGCTCTTGAGCCAGCAGCCTGCGGAGCGAGAGCCGAGATCTGGCCCCACACGGCCGCCCCGTGCTCCGGGGCTCAAAAATGCACCTGCAGAGGGTCTGTCTTTGCAGAGGACACAAGGGGTCGCACCTCCCCCCGGTATTGGAGCTCAGCAGAAGCGCCTGAAAACGCAGGCAAGGTGCAGGCAGCAGAGAGAGGGAGAAAGGCAAAGAGATCAAAATCGCCGATGAGCAAACTGCATCTCGCCAGCCCAGCACCAGTGTCCCACCGCTGGACGGGTGATGGAAAAGATGCCCGAGAACTATTTATTTCTAATAACTTCCGGCCGGCAGCTCCCCCGCCGGCACGCCCATCCCCACCTCGGCCGCCGGCTGTGGCTCCGGACAGCTCCACTCCGCCGTCGGCTTCAGCCCGCCACCCGCTCTTCTCTCTATCCCTCCTTCTTCCCTCCTTCTCTCCATCCCTCCCTTCCTCCCTTCTCTCTATCCCTCCATCCCTCTCTTCCTTCTCTCTCACCCTCCGTTCGCTGCCTCCTCTTCTCTCGCTCCCTCCATCCCTTCTCTCTATCCCTCTTCTCCATCCCTTCCTTCCTCCCTTCTCTCTCTCCTTCCGTCCGCTGCCTCTTCTTATCTCCATCCCTCCCTTCCTGCCTTCTCTCTATCCCTCCATCCCTCTCTTCCTTCTCTTTAGCTCCCTTCTCCATCCCTCCCTTCCTCCCTTCTCTCTCCCCCTCCGTCCGCTGCCTCCTCTTCTATCGCTCCCTCCATCCCTTCTCTATCCCCCTTCTCCATCCCTCCCTTCCTCCCTTCTCTCTCTCCTTCCATCCGCTGCCTCCTCTTATCTCCATCCCTCCCTTCCTGCCTTCTATCCCTCCATCCCTCTCTTCCTTCTCTCTAGCTCCCTTCTCCATCCCTCCCTTCCTCCCTTCTCTCTCCCTCTGTCCACTGCCTCCTCTTCCATCTCCCTTCTCTCCATCCCTCCTCCTCTCTGTCCCTTGCCTGCTCCCTACCCCATCTCTTCTCTCATCCATCCATCCTCTGCCTTCTCTCCCTCCGTCCCCTCCATCCTCTTCATCCCCCCTTCTCTCTCTCTCCCTCCATCCTCTTCATCCCCCATCCCCCCATCTCTGTTCTGTTTATTCCTCCATCCCCCCCCCCCAGTCCTCCCTCTGTCTCCCCCTCCGCCCGGCGCTGGGGGGCCAGGTGGGGCCATGGCGCTGGTCACCTCGCCCACCGAGCTGGAGTGCCTGGCCAAGCCGCTGTTCTGCCGCAAGGGGGCGCTGCGCCAGAAGGTGATCCACGAGGTCAAGAGCCACAAATTCACGGCGCGCTTCTTCAAGAAGCCCACGTTCTGCAGCCACCGCACCGACTTCATCTGGTGAGACCCCCCAACCCCGTCCCGTTTTCGCCATCCCAATGTCCCGTTTTTGTCTCAAGGAAATATGGTCAGCCTATCTAGTGTTCAAGCTGTATCACAAAGCATAACTTTCGCTATAATCAAAATCCAGAGCTGTGGTGAGGAAGAGCAAGAGTGAAAATCCCCTAATAAGGGAGAATACCACTTCAAGTAGGGTGGCTTGCACATTGCTTCCCACAGACAGTCTTTGGATTTCACAGATACACACAAGCAATTCAGCATATTATTTTCAGTGTCCCTTCCAAACTGAGCCAGTGAATTAAGGTTCTTTGTTACAGTAATTTAAAAACACACATGCCAAAGGTCGCACTCCCTAGTGACATACTTCAATTCAGATGTAACTATTCTTAAAAACTTGTTTTCTTTCTCTTCAATTTGTAATGCTCTTTAGGTGTTAAAGTCCTTATTAAAGTGAAGACTATATACAACTACGGCCTTGAGTAGTCTTAGTGGAGACAATGGACTTCTCCTGTGTAAAGATATGTGTTTGCAGGATAAGGGCCTAGGACAGCCACATACAATCATTACTCTCAATCCAATATAGTCAAGGACTGTCTATTAAACAACAAAACCCCTCATTACAACAATAAGATAAAAAAGTTTAAATATACTTGGAATTTTTTGCATAAAAAGTCGCTTACATAATTCACATAATTTAAAAAATATGAAAGTGTGTTTAATTTTTTGGTGTGTGTGTGTGTGTATGTATATATATATATATCAAAATATTTTTAAAATACCCTTTAATCATAGCTCAGTGAACTAGTCTGTACTTCCCGTATTATCCGAAACCAGCCCTCCTCCCTGGTATCTACCTCTTTGTTTTAACCTTGTAAGTCATCATAGGATACATTTTCTCTGAGAGATGCTCTTCAAGAGAAGTAATATTGTGAAGAATCTCTCTGATATATTTCTATGTATATATTACTCCCATTAGTATGCTCATCCCAACTAATTACCTTGATTAATGCGACTAGCTCACTCCTTTTCAGGCAAGAGTGGTGGTGTTCAAAGACATCTTTGAGGAAATTAATCAAATCATTAGTTGGGTTACCAGTTAAAAATAAAAGAATAGCTTTTTCTAGTAGAAGTTAGAGTTGTTCTTGTGGTACACCAAAGAAATACTAACACTGTCTCCTTGGCACAATGCTATGAATGAGTTTTGGGGACAGCAGTGATAGTGAAACTCTGCTATACCAGACAAATCAAAAACTGAGAACTAGCTGGCGAGTATTTTCCCTATAAGTGGCACAGCCAAAAATCAGACTGCAACAGATTGATCCATTTCTTTCTGTACTAGTGTCTTGTATAAAATGCCCATAAACCTATTTAATCCAAAATCTGTATCTAAACTGTTTGCTTCAGTGTGAGAGTTCTGGACCAATAGCCAATTCATTTCAGATTACTTTTTGCATATCCTTCTTGTTTGTTATAAGAGAAACTAATTAGAAGTGGGCCTCAATTATAAGATTAAGGTTCAGTGCATCACATTGAAATGGCCAAAGGTAACATTCCCAACACACAAAGCATCGGGTATTGTTCAGATCTAGAGTCTGGTTCATGCCAACATTAAATTCTGGTAAATGGTGCCCTCTTGTGGTGATTCCACTAGGTCAGATCTACATTTACTAAAAATCATAAGTTCTTCCTAATACATGTACACAATGCAGTTCTACAGGCAAAAGGCTTATTCTACCCAGGATATTTCACACCCTAGATGAAACTTCCACCTTGCATAAATTTCCACCTACATACATGAACAACAAGATACCTCAGAGGCTTAATTATACCAGCCTCCACAATGGCCAGCAATTCCCAGTACATCTGGTTTGTACCCCAGACTAGTTACATTACCTTGTGGGGTTGCTGTGTCCACTAGCCTCACTCTTCAGAGAAATGGGTTCACAGTACAGGATCAGTCTTGATCAAATCTTCAAACACATGCTTAGGTCATTTGTAGCATCAGCAGCAGAAATGGGAACCAGCAGCATCTGTCATAACAGGAGGAGCCTGTCCCATTGCCACAGACAAGATAAGCGACAGGTCTGGAGAGCAGACAGCAGGCAACCCTCTCACCAGTAAACCAATGAGCAGCAAGAGGCAGGAACGGGAAGACAAGCAGCAAGCTGTCATGCTCTGAAGCAAGAGTGGGAGAGAGCTCAGTGCCAAGGCATCTTCCTTTGAGTGTTTTCCCCCTAAATTCCTCCTACCCAGCACCTTTCCATTTATTTCAGGAGAGCAGGTCCACTCTTTTCCCTCTAAAAGATTACTGGGAAACAGGGCCAGGTCCATGCACCAGACGGGGAAGCATGTTCTGGGGCAGCCCATGCTAAGGGGCAGCATTCCGGCCATTCTTTGGGCAGCATAATCCGGCCGCTTTTTTTTTTTTTTTTTTTTTTTTGCTATTGCCTCTGCTAATAATGGAGGAAATTACCTGAGCAGGGAATGGGGTTTATATCTGCAAAAGCAAAGAGGAGTGCACTTAGTTCATGGGTTCTCTGCTAGGTTACCTGCTAGGTTTTGGTCCCCTTACTCACCATCAACTATCCTTATCTGGAAAATTTGATGGGTGACTACAGCTAGCCTTAACTCTCTTATGGAATAGCACCACATAATGGACTTTTTCATTAACAACTCATCCATATTTGTATTTTTAAGACTATACCTGGGCTTGGTTGAAGTTTTTAATAATTTTACAAACAACAGAAAACATTTCTTTCAAAACATGATTTCCCCAAGACAGACTCTGCCTCAAGGACTAAGCAGGATATTGATGTTCTAAGTCAGTGTTAAACATTTTGCTATCATGCCCTCTTATACAAGCAAAGGAGCTCAGATCCCAGTTGCACCCTGCTGCAGACTAGATCACAGACGCTATAAGGAGTCTTCCCAGACCTCCAACATGTGTGAGATCCCACCAAGATTAGAGGAATGCATGCAGGAAACCTGACAAGGAACTTTCCATTTTAAAAGAAGGTAAGAATCTCAGGCCCATCAGTGCAGCCTGGCTGAATAATTTGAGAAAACCCTACTAAGTAACATATATTATGCAAAAGCACCTTTGCCTCTATTAAAGGAATGCTGTTAGATTAAAAGATTTTTAGTTAACTTACCAATGTTAGACACCACCTTACACTGTTCAGACTGAAAGATGTAAGAATTTACTTTCATCTATTAATGTTTAGTTACTCCTTATGCTTCCCTCAGTTTAGACGTCAGACCCTCTCCTGGAACACTTGCAATACTTCACACAACTAGTTCTATGGAGTTCATAGGAGTACACATGTATTTGCTTGTTAGATCAAGGCCTGAATTACCCAGGATATTTAAATACAGATCCATCTCTGTGAGTCGTCTGCACAAAGTCAATCCTTGGTTTACTTTCATTCAGTTTTTTGTTTTTAAAATGAACCCCCATATGTAGGATTTTATTTTTTTCCAAAAATGTTGGTAAACGTTGATTTCATTGTATACACATGTGCAAACCAAAGAAAAAATATCTCAATTGAAATATACAGAAAAAAGCTGCTTGAGAATTCAATTGAGGGATATTTACTTTGTATATTTTGACTCATCACATTGATACACTGATTCTAAAGCTTTAAACTTTGTATATCTCAATGACTATTCATTCAATTGTCTTGACCCCCCACATCCATTGTCTCAACTGTAAAAATTTAAATCAAAATTAAAAAGTTTATTTTTTAACTTTGCTATTAGCCATCAAAATGATTAAAAACTTCAACCAAGCCCAGGTATAGTGTAGATTTCCTGTTGCAAGTTAGATTAGGCTCATGTAATAACATCAAGGAGCACTGACATAAGATCATTTTGTATGGGTGAAAACTGCAGTATATATTGAAAATTATAAATCACAACAAAAAAGTTTGTTCTTTTTCAAAGTCAGGAGAATATTTACAGCCAAACTAGACTTTCCTTTAAAGTATCTGACAGTCTGCTTTAAGAAGTTTTGGACCTTCATCCTAGCCCCACTTATTGAGAGAAACTGGAGTTTGCTATTAACTTTCTGTGACTGTCCATACCTCAGTTTCCCCATCTGTAACAGAAAGGCAATACACCTCAATGGGGTGCACCAGGATTAGTTTGTACAATGGCACATAAGTACTGTGAGCTACATAAGAGACTAACTCCTTTGTAAATATTTTATTAAGCAAAATATGGGACTTGACATCCCCAGGAACTAAGGCCCAAATTCACAATGGCATATAGGCTTCTAACTTCCACTGAAAATAATGGTAGGAGGCTAAATACTTTTGTGGAACTCAGTTTAATAGCTTTGTCTGCAGAACAGGTAGCAGTTGGAAATGTGAGAGCTTAATAATTGCCTTGTTATAAAGCAGCCTCGACTTGCAGGGAGCATCTCCAAGGGGCAAGGAATCAGGCCAGTCTCCAGGATTTTCAGTGCTTGGCTTCTCCAAAACAGCTAAGTGTGGGGGTAGCTATATTGTGTGGGCACCTGTTCACTAGAAACTGGACTGAGATTGTCAGATCACTTTGCATCCAAAGTCAGCTGCCAGCCAATCGATGACAATAACTTGGAGACACTACTGACCTGGACTGAATTTGAACTAACAACTTTGAAGCAATAGGTTCAGCTTACTAATGGCATGGGACAAGTTAAGTCCCCCATGACTGTGATGCTTTTTGCATTATACACTGTGCCTACTCTAACACATTTGAAGTTGACATGTTCTCTTACAAAACTAGGTTCCCTCCAACACATGTATAAAATGGTCAAGTGTTAATCCATTCATGTTCATCCATCAAAACTCATGAGCAAGAGACTACTAGGACTGAGTGTTTGATAAATGAAAATGTATATGCCTCAAGTATCAAACTTGGTCTAGCTTTCAAGGTACATCCTTGAGCCTACCATTTTACACATAAGAACGGCCATACTGGGTCAGACCAAAGGTCCATCTTGCCCAGTATCCTGTCTTCCACCGGTAGCCAATGTTAGCTATCCCAGAAGGAATGAACAGAACAGATAATCATCAAGTGATCCATCCCGTTGCCCATTCCCAGCCTCGGGCAAACAGAGGCTTGGGTCCCCATTCCAAGGGAATTTTAAGCAGAAGCAAGAGTCCCCTTGGCAGGTTATAAAGAGATCATGATCCAGCCATCACAAATATATTTTAAGTTATCTCCAAGAAAAGCTCTTACAATTTGAGCTTAATGCTTTACACTTCTTTCAGTGAATTTGGAATTCAATTTCCTCTCTCCTACTTTTTAATTTGACAGTTTAAAAAATATCAAAATAGACTAGACATTTTAACAGCTCTTGATTCTCCATTCAAGTCTTCTGAACATACCTACCTTTAAGGCCACTGAAATCAAGGAATGAAAGTCCAGAATCACAAGTCAAGTGAAAACCTTGATTAAGAGTAACATGACAAAATAGGGTGGTTATATAGGAAACTTCCTACATCTTCACTAACTCCCTCTGAATTGCACCTGAAGAAATGCCTTTTCCACAGATTTGAGTAAAAGATTTGAGTTGAAGATTCCTGAAGATTCAGACTATGGTATGGAAAGAAAACACCTTAGTTGTCTATCTTCCAAGATGGAACAGTCCCAGTCTTTTTACTCTCTCCTCATATGGAAATTGTTGCATACCCTTTATCATTTTTGTTGCTTCTTTCTATACCTTTTCCCAATTCTAATGTACCTTTGAGACAGGACAACCAGAACTGCACGCAGTATTCAAGATGTAGCTGTACCATGCATTTATATAGTGGCATTTATCATAATTGTTTTATTATCCACCCTTTCCTAATGGTTCTTAAAACTGTTTTTTTTTCTCATTGCACATCAAGCAGATGTTGTGAACAAAGAGGTTTTCTTGAGCTTTTCCCAGCACTGTGCATCAGCTGTAATTGAGCGATTTACTTATTAGTGCTAAAGTTCAGCTATAATGTTTACCATCCCAGAAAGGTGCAAGTGAGAGCAACAAATTCTCATGAGATTTGCTCTAACAAACATTAGAAGATTTCAGTTTTATAACCGATGTAAGTGATTTAAATACAGAGTACCTAATCTCATTTTGTTTATATTTCAAAATTCTTTTTGTTCATTTAACTTGGTGAACTTTGAATCTATGACGTATGCATGAAGGATAAGTTTAACCTGCTTCCCATCACCTTTTGAGGTGCATCACACATTTATAATCAACATCAAAGGAAGTGATTGTTTACATGACTTGATAAAATACAATGCTGAGATTAAAGTATAAATAGTACAGGTGAATAATCTTCAACTACTAACATTTAAACTCGACATAAAAGGCCCCACAAGGGATGCATCTTCAAAACCAGAGCCAGTTTGCTAAGCAGTGTTACATTTTACCTATTCTAAGGGGTAGTCCTCATAATTCTGATTTCTCTTATTTTTTCTCTCTCCTTTATAATCCAAATTTTGTTTATTAATCTGGTCAAAGAATAAAAATGTGCATGGTGCTCCAAAAGTCTCCCTTAATGGCCAAATGTCAAGATGTTTCACTTTTCTGAAAGGTAAAGAATCAGCAATTGTGCACACACACTTGAGACAATTTGCTCAAAGAATTTTTAATTCATTTATTACCTGTGCACAAGAGAAATAACTACCAATAAAAACTCAAAAGATATACAGTATTTTTACATGGTGGTTAAAAGTAATTAGAATATCACATGACACTGTCAGTGAAAGTAATTCTTCCAATTACAAATCATAATGCATGTTAGAATCTCAATGAAAAATCAAAAAGCCTTAGAAGCAGTTTCAGAGCATACAGTAGTGCTTCTTCAATCTGCAAAAAAGATTAAGATAATTTACAGTCAGTCCCTGTGAATACTGAGACAATGTTACAATGCAGTTTTCTGTAGTTAGATGTAGACTTAAGAGATAATTAGATCAATAATTCTAGCATATTTTAAATGAACTTGCCTAAACTCTTGCTGAGAGATGTTCACCAAAGATGCTCAAAATTTCTGCACTAGAAATGTGTCAATTTTATTTGTCTGGATTTTTTTTAATTACATAGATTCATTCTATTGCAATGTGTAAGTTCCTAGAAGTCAGCTGTTTCAACATGTATAGTGTGTATATTTTATACAAATAAAAGCAAAAATGATAGATAAATCGAGTGGTATAAATCTTACAGCATTTTGCTAGCAAAAAATACATGCTGAAGTCACAAAAAGCAGTATTGGTACCGACAAATTATAGTTTAATTTAATTGGTTTCCTTTTTAATAATTTCTACATAAATTACTACCCAAAGCTAATGTTTAAGTAGTAAATAAATTGGACAATTGTAGGTCTGACAAAACCTGTTCATTCAACTGTGAAAGATGATATTTGTTTCAAAAAAATCACAATAAATGCTGAAGAGAAGTGTTTGATGCATGCAACAACTGTGAATGAAAAAGCATTGATTCCCACTGTTCAAAGAAAACTACTGCACTCCACCTTAAAATGCATCAGACTGGGTTTAGTTATAACAAGACAATCCTAAGAGTCAGAATGAAATAAAGCAACTATTTTAAAGATTTTAAGAGCTGTTATCAAAAATAAATTACATTTTTCAAGTTAAAGAAATGTTGCTATGATGGTTGGGAGCCCAGTAGCCTTTCAATAGCTGCGTTGATATCGCCTCCTGTTGCTATTAGAGCTTGTAAATTTGCTTCACGGTTCAAAAAGCCCATTGCACTGAGCTGCTCCAGTTGTTGCTGAAATCTGACTTCTGGATTTTGTAACTGCTAAAAAGAGGACAATTTATTTCAAGCTGTAGACACCGGCTTAATACAAATACTGTGAAGAAATTGTACTAGATTATTAAAATACATTTCATTCTATTCCATACTTTGTTTTGGCGTATTTATGCAACTAAAGTTTCCTTTAAGTCTCCAAAACTGCAAACAGCAAAATTGAAGTGCTTGAACAACTGCAACTGAATAGCATCTTTCTCTGAGGATAGTCTGCTGACTGGTTTAAGAACACCTGTAGTAAAAGTTGATTGTCTTTGAAGTGACTACAGGAAGTGCTGAATGTTTGATGTGATGTAAGCGAGCAAAGCAAGATAATCCCATTGAGAATCATTTCCTTAAAACAGTTCCTGCAAAGTCTCATTAACAGATTGTTCTTGTAAGTGAAATGAAGAGTTAACTCCAATGATGCTATACTTCAGAGATTTTTAATAAACTCTCTGTTGGTTACTGAATGCGATGAGACACAGTAAAGTTATTCTTGTTACTGGCATATCACCTTTTATAAATTCTAAAGGCTTTTAAAAAGAGGTCATGAAGTATTTGAAGTTTGCAAAAGTTTTATAACAGCTAGAACTTCCAAATGGGAAACCGAACAGTTGAGATTTTATGGTCTGATCCTGCTCCCACACAATTAGTGGCAGAACTACTGACTTGGATGGCACAGGATTGAGCCCTTACTAACCATCAGAAGTTTGAAGCACTTTTTGAAACCATTTTAATTGTAAGTGACAACATGTTTAACATAGGTATTTTAAACCATCAAGGCCAAAGAAACTACACTTCTTACTGTTTCTAGAAGTTGTCATTCCAAGAGTTCTTTAATTCCAGTTTTGGCAGATAAGCAACAAAGGAGAAACTACGAGGGGTACTTGTGGCACCTTATAGACTAACAAATATATTTGGACAAGAGTACTCCTCGTTGTTCTTGCTGATACAGACTAACACGGCTACTACTCTGAACGGAGAAAATGTTTTTCAAATACTAGGTTTTAAAAAGTGAACACAGTTACAAGAGTTAGTGACCAAACCATAAAAATACAAACACTTTTTTTGATCATTAAAGGTGCTATTCTATCTTGATTCCAGCTATTAAGCCCATGTTAAAGTATTACAGCAGAGATATACAGCTGATCTGAACTTCCTACATTACCTATGTAGTAAGAGAAAATTAAATGGATACCCCCCAAAAATTCTCTTAAACGTTTTTACCTACTATTTGTTACTTAGAACTCTGTTTAACAGATTAAGCAAACACAGTTCGCTCTGATTTCTAGTTCGTGTGCATGATAGTGAGTGCTCTCTGTATGTATAGGTCCTTGATATAACAATTATGCTGACAAATATTTTGAAGATAAAATGTTACTGTACAAACAAGAGTTGGCAGAAATCTTAGGGGCTGCTGTAGTACCTGAAACAACTTGCTTTTTGAAATCTAGTTCATTTCAAGTTTGCAATAAAGGCAATAACCAAATTAAGAATTTTATAGATTTTGTCAGTATAAGCTTGCTCTTTGTACTACTAAGGACATTTTGAACATTGAGATGGTGGTAGAAGTTTCTCACAGTCTTTCAGATCAATATAATACAAATGGCAACTACACAGAATTGAAATAGCCTTAAAAAAAAAAAAAAAAACTTACTGGGCAGAGGCACAAGTGAAAGGCTTAACATCGACACAGTCTACGCATTTCTCTGTGCACGTGAACAACTCAAGGGCTAATGGTCCCCAAGACAGAAGTATTAAAATTTAAATTTTTCTAGCATTTATTTTCACATCTGGGAAATAACCGTTTTCTAGTCTGGTCCGCTCATCCATCCATGAGCGGGCAGTATTAAGCATCTGTTTTTTTCCCAAGTACTTTCTCTTAACTCCACCTTTCAGCCCAAATTGATAAATCAAATATTAGATCCAGCTTAAAGTTCGCAGTTTTAGCCATCTGATACCTTACCTGAGCATTTGCACCAGCGAGGGCCTGCAACATTTGCTGAACAAACTGTTGGTGACCAGGTTCAGCAACTCCTGAGGCTGGACTTGTATTCTCACTGGGGATGGAGCTAGGTACGGTTGTCCCTGTAGGAACTCCAGTGCTTCCTAATCCCCCTACACCAGGATTAAATCTGCAGAGATGAGGAACAGCAATGCTACCATTCGTTATTGTATTAAAGTTGATAATCATATACCATTACTCCTCCCCCCACCAACTGTCACACTGGAATTCTGTGGATATCAGTGGGAATGGAGTATGTGCATTTAATGTAAATAAAGCATCCAAACACAGTAAGATCTATTATAACTAGGGCCATACCAAGTTAGTGTCCATTTTGGTCAATTTCAAGGTCATAGGATTTTAAAAATCATGAATTTCATGATTTCAGGTATTTAACCCTGAAATTTTAATGTGCTGTAATTGTAGGGGTCCAGACCCAAAAAGGAGTTGTGGGGTGGGGGGGGGGGGGGGGAGTCACAAGATTATTGTGGGGGAGGGATTGTGGTATTGCCACCCTTAGTTCTGCACTGCTGCATGCACAGCTGGGCCCTCAGTCAGCAGTCACCACTCTCCAGGCACCCAGCTCTGAGGGCAGTAGTGAAGAAGTAAGGGTGGCATGGTATGGTATGGCCACCCTTACTTCTGCACGGTCGCTGGTGGGGTACTCTCCAGCCACCACTCTCTGGCCACCCAGCTCTGAAGGCAGTGCAGAAGTAAGGGTGGCAAAACCACAGCCACTCCTAAAATAATCTTGCAACCCCACCACAACTCCTTTTGGGTCAACTTGAGAAACACTGATCTCCTCCGTTAAATCTGTACAGTATAGGGTAAAATCACACAAAAGACCAGATTTCACGATCCATGATGCATTTTTCATGGCCCAGAATTTGGTAGGGCCCCAATTATAAACATTAACATTTTTTAAGGGGAAAAAGTAGAAGAGGCATGAAATGAAGATGTTTAGTAAACTGAAGATGGTGTTTGTGTGGAACAACTTGGACAACTGGACAAGCTTTTAAATTTAATGCAGCAAGACACAAAGCTGACAAATAAACCAAATAGATTTAAAATAAATAAGTAAAGAAATGTACAAGTTTGTTGGGCCAACTCTTACCCTGGTATAAGCCCCGGTGCTTCTGTTGCTAGTGTCTGCAAGCCCTGTTGAATTTGTAGCAAAGCTTGCATTGCTCTAGGGTTTGACATTGCCGATAGTGTGTCCGGGTTCTGCATCTATGAAAAGGAAAAACTCGTTACAAAACTCAAATATGTACCAGTTAATCTTCATCACGGTTTGTTTTTTGTAGTGAACCCACCCCCTCAACACCTGCTTTTATTCTAATACCTCTCTGCATCCTTCTTGTGATAGTTTCCTCTTTTGCAGTAATAGTTCCACCAAAACCTTTTAAGTATGGGGGAAGAGTGACAGATAAGGAAATATCCTTAAAAAAATGTTACTGTACTAAATGCAAAGCTTGTATATTATTGCAGGCTAGGATTGAAGGTAACCTCTTGGGGGGATATGATGTAAGACCTGGACGTTCAAAGGACTATAGTGAGATTATGCCAGACAAAAATAGGTTTTCTGGGACAATAAGCGTGAAGTGAACTACCTAGGGAATCCCTAGGGAACCGTTAATGCAAATTACCCACTTCCAGTGATGCAAAAACCCCGAGGAGAGGGTGATTGTCTTCTGATTACCTGGTCCTGGAGGCTAATGGCCTGAGCTGTATAGAAACAAGATGACCAGCCCAGTCTTAGTTCTGAGACAGTTATAAATTTGTAACCAGGGGAAAACCCAGATGCGGGTTTTGAAGGACACCTACCAGAGCCTGAAGCTGGAATGATCTCTGGTAACTTTTGAGCATGCACGTCTGTTCGTCTATTGTTTTTCAACATTTTTTCTGCAATGCTTTTACCTTAAGAATAAATGTGCTTCCTTATAAGCAGCTGTGTTGTCATTTATAACAGCAGGCAGTATATTGGACATAGCCTTTGGAGAGAAAGCAAAGCATAGACGCTGGCTTTAGGCAGTCTGGCTTGCTAGGAATATCACAGTGTAAATTAGGGAGCTGTGCAGCTGTACCACCACAGGACAGGAGGGTGAGAGATGCCTTTGGTGCCTAGGTGGACCACCTAGGGGAAGGGGGGGAGGGGTTAGGAGGAGGATAAAGGTACAGTTGGCTTGAATTGTGAAAAGAGGTACTCCAGAAGCACTGTTTCTCACTTTTCCAGCAAAAAGTATCATCTGAGATACCTGATCTTCAGAATAGGACAGTTAAGTTCAGACTTTGCAAGTGTATGCCCATTAGTCCCCTCTCTGCATTATCTATAGTGCCATATCAGCTTACTTATGTACACAAATGCTATCTAGATGAGGAATACAATATGATGTATACACTTAAGATGGTTAGATGCTGGAACATCTGAACCTGTAGCTCTCACAACCATTGATAGAATCATAGAATATCAGGGTTGGAAGGGACCTCAGGAAATCATCTAGTCCAACCCCCTGCTCAAAGCAGGACCAATCCCCAATTAAATCATCCAACAGATTTTTGCCCCATATTCCTAAATGGTACCCAGAAGGATTGAACTCACAAACCCTGGGTTTAGCAGGCTAATGCTTATGAGCACAAGCCAAATCCTGAGATCTGAAAATCTCTAGACACTGAGAAGTTTCAAATAGGAAACTGAAGTTCACAGCTTTGGCCCATTGCTTATTAGAACAACTGAATAAACAAAAGGCGAAATCTTGCAATGACTTTTGAGTGACAAGATCTGCCTAAGATTCAAACTCTCGGGGGTTACAACAAAGACAGCATACTCATTTACCATTTGGAGGATCACCTAATGGATCCTAAAATGAGGTTGGCTTAGTGCTTTGTTATACTATGAATTATTTTGTCTTCAAAGTTACAATGGACCACTACCAGATTTTTGACAAACACTGCGCCTTAAAAGGAAGTGGCTGAAAATTAGGACATGTTAAGAACAATTTCCTTCCGTGTTTTGAGATTGTGACATTGCTTTCCTCTTAGGGGTTTAGTTTCAAGGTCCACACTTGAAGACTAAAAGAAGCAAACTGTTTCCAGAAGGCCCTACCAGAAGTGGCTGCTCCTCTAACAACCATTCTTATTGGGTATTTTAGTATAAGATACAAATTATAAAAATCCTACTATGTTAGACTCCTAACCACCCTGCTCGCCGTTTCTCTCTTAGGCTATGCCTACACTACAATAAAACACCCATGGCAGCTGACTCAGGCTCACAGGGCTTGGGCTGTGGGGCTATGAAATAATAGTGTAGATGTTTGGGCTCAGGCTGGAGTCTGGGCTCTGGGACCCTTGCATGGATCAGGTCAAGTTGTCAGCTTCCACAAATGCAGAACAGGATCTGGAGAAAAATTCAAAATCTTCTCTGGTTAAGTTCAGGCCAGTAACACTCAGTGAGATATTAGAAGTGTTCTGGGTGGACCCTTCTTGCCCACAATATGTCTTTTAGATAGGTTGGGGAAGGCCAAAGGGAAAGAGGGAGAGCCACAGCTAGTGAAGTTTGTCAGTGTCTCTGAGGAAGGACCAAGTGCCAACTTCTGTAAAATAAGCTGCTATGTACTCTTTGCTTAGCAAAACAATGTTAACAGCTTGTAAAAGCAACAAAGTCTTGTAGCACCTTATAGACTAACAGAAGTTTAGGAGCATAAGCTTTCATAGGCCCACTAAAGTATACGGTGCTACAAGACTCTGTCGTTTTTACAGATTCAAACTAACACGGCTACCTCTCTGATAATGTTGACAACTTGTCTATCATGTAGTGTCCAACAGTCTGAGTTTTATTATAATAGAAAAGACTAAATTCAGAGCATGTAGATGTCTTAGATTTCCTTACTCCTGTTAATGAAACTATATTGATGGAGGAGGATCTCTCCCAGAAGCGGATAGGGCTGCACACAGCGGTGTGTTCTTCCTTGCCAAGCACTCCCACAGAGTAGTACAGTAAACCCTCGATTTAACGGACCCGGATTTAACGGACTTCGGATGCAACGGACAAAATTTCCGATGCATCCGAAATCCGTTATTCGGGGGCTGCCGGCTCCCGCCCCGGGGAGCCGGGCAGGAGCTGTCAACCCGTTGCGGGGAGCCGGGCAGGTGGGGGGGGGGAGGGGGTTGACAGCTCCTAAAACCTCTATATAAGGGACTAATTCGGGTGAGGGGGTGTCCGTTAAAGCCAAAAGTCCTGTTATTTAATGATTTTAAAAAATTATTAAATAACGGACTTTTGGCTTTAACGGACACCCCCTCGCCCCAATTAGTCCGTTAAATCGAGGTTTCAAAGTACTATGCAAATGCTCGTTATCCCCAAAAGACACAGTCACAATTGCCCTGGGATTCCATCTCAGCTTTCCTCACCTAGAGGATTAGTGCAGAGATATGGGCTGCAGCGCTTTCAGCTCTGCATCTCCACTTCATCCTACTCAGTCAGTGGTCTAAACACCTGACTCAGCCTCTGTGGAGACTGAAAAGATGGATGAGAGTGAAGTGGCTCAAGCTCAATCCAGATAAAACTAAGGTTATTTTATTTGACCTGTGCAGTTTGGTCAAGCCAAGCCACAGTGTTCTTATCAACAATGTTCCAGGCATAAAGACCTCCAGGAAGCTGAGTCATCATGCAGTTCTCAACAATATGCGTCATTGTTTGTGGCTGTCCACACTCACATAGTGAACTTTTTCATTCAGGGCACTCTCCCAGGCCTCTACCGTTTGTGGAGGGAAAGGCAAACCAAGAGCTCATGTTAGTGGTGAAGGAAAAGGAATTTGGTTTGGTATTTGCAAGTATTTAAATCACTAAAAGCCAAACCCTCAATTGAAACTAGTGTTTGCAGTAGAATCATAGACCAGGCCTTTATGTTTTCAGCCAGAACAAAGCAAGACACACATGTTTGCAGTTCAGCTAATAATACATGCAAGATGTTCGCTGACAACAGTTAGCCTCTCTTTTACTCACTTGTTGAAGGAAAGTTGGGAGTTGTTGTCTCATTTGTTCCTGAAGCTGAGGATTTCCAGCAAATAACGGATTATTCAGCATCATCTATGAGGCAAATGTTCAATTTTAGCTGCAAATACTAAACACAGTAAATAAAGCTGCTCCCCTCCTCCATCCATCCCCACCCAAAAAGGATGATTTAGTGCAACATATTCAGTACATTTATAATTAACTGTTTTACATGACAATTAGGATCATCTTTGAAAAAACAGAAATCTTAAATGACAATGTTGTCTTCCTTCACTTACTGTCCTAAACCAATTTCTGGTAGACATCCAGTCATCTAACACTGGACAACAAGGTGGGGTTTTTTTTTGTTTTGTTTTTAAGTTTTTATCCAAAAGGAAGCATCAGATATTTGCATAAACATCCCCTTGCAGAGGAGACAGACTAAAGAGGATGAACAGGGTAAGACTTGCATACTACAGAGTTGCGGACTGGTCCTCTATGCACAGATTCAATTATAAAAAAAAACCAGTGAAGCTCCCCTGCTAAGTTTATTATTTTGAAACGCATGAGACTTTCCGTTCCACTTCACATGGCACACATCCAACCTGTGCGGACCCTTTAGAAGCTAAACCCATAGGATAAGTGATATTAGGAAAAGACTATGCCACCATTCATAAAGTTGTAATAGTATTTGCACTTATACAGCAAGGCCACAGCTGAAGACAGTACCATGATCCCACTAACAACCTGAACAACTAACTCCTAAAATCAGTTTGGGGTTACATATACCAGTGACCCAGCCTGCAAGTCTGAAACTAACTTTTCAAGTGGTTTCTATAGGAGGTCACAAGTGTGTGGTTTTTAAAATGTTTCACACTGAAGCACACAAACAAAACTTTTAGCTCTCGTGGTTGTTCTGTCCATCTAACTTAGTACTACCTTGCTCCTTTGGTTCACCTAAGTCTCTGAGCCAAGAGCTTTTGTAGTTTGCTCTACAGTCTTGGCTTGTCAATGCTCACTGTTTAGTTCTATCCTGCAGTTAGACTCAGGAGGTTGACTATCAAGATGTTTAACTGGAACTGGAGAAGCATATTAATAGGCTACTAGGTGTTAGCACGTAAAAACGTTACTTTGAAAATTCATGCAATAACTACTGTCACAACAATCTCTCTCTTTTCATTCAGTACATAGGTGCATTTACCTGTGCTGCAAGATCAGGGTTCTGGCTTAGTGACTGCATCATGCTTCTCATATAGGGTGCAGACAACATGTTCTGCATAAGCTGTGGATTTTCTGTTATCTGCTGCAACAAACTCTGCATTCCTGGAGTGTTGAACATACCAGCTTAAAAAGTAGAAAATGGCCACTTTAGCAATTCATAAACATGAAAATAGTGACAGATGCATTTTCATCTAATTATAATGAAATATGGTGATGAGTGCAAAACACATTTCCATAATTTAACACGAGAGAGTAATTACTGTCTAGAATGGACAGACTACTTATCTCAAGAAGCTTCTCCACTTTTAACCCACTTTCAGGGGTGGGGAACCTATGGCTCATGGGCTGGATTTGGCACCCTGCTTAATTTCATCTGGCCCATGACAAAACTCGGCGCTGCAGGTCAGAGTGAGTGGGGGAGGGGTGGTTGGTTTGTGCAATTAGAAAGGTGGCAACCCTGGGGGAAGCTCCGAGCCTCTGCACTCCACCGTGGGGCTGTGTGGTCTGGGATAGATTTTTTCTGTGGGTCAATGATTCCCCACCTTTACCATAATCAAATGGAAGAGATGCCTCATGTTTATATATTTTAAAAGTAACTAGCACATAACTGCAACAAATAGCTGAAGAGCAAATTCCCTTTTTTGGAAAGGCAGGTTTCAAAATGAAAAACGAGGTTCTAATAGTGGCAGTAAAACCAGTTACTCCCCTTCTCCAAACTACTGTTCTTTGAGATGCATTGTTCATTCCAATCAGATGTGTGAGCGCGCATGTGCATGGTAGCCAGAAGATTAAGAAGCAACTGTGGGGGGTGGCGGGTCGGCAGGGCTCTATATTGAGCGCCATGAAGGAGCAACTCCCGGGGGCGCCCAGGCCGACCCTACGGATGCTACTAGGGAAAAATCTTCCAGCTGCTGTGCAAGTACACACACCTCATTGAAACTGACAAGAACAAGTACTTGAAGAACAGGCTGTTAAACTAATAAGGGCATGTCTCAAAATTGTGAACTCTCCATAATTCTTTTAAACAGCTCAGAAAACCCGATTATCCCATCACAAATGGTACCAAAACTTCTAGAAGTGTGTCCAGTCACACCCTTCCATTCTTACATAGGCCTCCTGCACACACTTTTGGAGATGTGTCTTCCAATGTTAATTTATACCTCTTCAGTTATTCATTCTAATCATTCCTTCATCATCTGACCACATGCTATCACTACAAAGTCAGATCCAGCATACCCATACCGCGTACAGGAAGAATGCAATGTGCTTTTTGGGTAACTAAAATAATCTGCCAACATTAGAAAGCAACAAACAGTTCTGAAGAGAAGTCAATTTCCAAAGCTGTGCAAGAGCACTACGAATAAGTTCTTCCTTAACCTGCAAAACTTCAGTTTGTAACCAATGAAGTTATGAGAGTGTGGAGTTGACACTGAAACCACTTTCCATTTTGCACACTTATTCAAAAATGTTACCTAGTTTCTAAAGTTATTAAGTTATTCTCTGGCAAATAAAGGTTTATATGCCAAATTTTTGCCAACCCCCCCCCCCCTCCCAAAATCCCCCTGCCCCCAACCACCCTCCCTGGGACCACACCCCCTACCAAACTTCCCTGCTCCCTGTCTCCTGACTGCCCCGATCTCTATCCATGCCCCCACCCCAACAGACCCTCAGGACTTCCTGCCCCTCATCCATGTCCTCTGCCCCCTTACTATGGTGCTCAGAGCAGTGTGTAAGGCAGCCATGCAGCTGGATAGCACTAGACATGCTGCCCCCTTACTATGCACAGCGGCGTGCTAAGGCTGTGGGGGAGGGGAGGACAGCAAGGGAGGGGCCAAGGGTAGCCTCCCTGGCTGGGAGCTCAGGTGCCAAGACAGTCCCATGGGCCAGATGTGGCCCGCGGGCCATAGTTTGCCCACCCCCGCTTTAGACTGTAAGCTCTGAAGCACAGACAATATTTTTTGTTGTGTGTTTGTGCAGTGCCTAGCAGAATGAAACTGTGGGTCCATGACTGGGGCACCTACGTACCATGATAATACGAATAAACTGACTTTGAAGTCGGGGCATTACTGGTACCATTTCTAATATTGGTTTATTTAACCCATTCACATTTCATTCCTCTGATTACGTGGTAAAATTTGAGTTTGTTTCAGATCTCACATGAACTCTATAGGTCCTTTCAGGTAAGTGGGAAAGACAGAGGCTGTATCTAACAATATCTCATTCAATACCTACCTTACTGGACTTTTGTACTGTGTCTAGTGTGCATAATGTTTTTAATTTGTCTAGCGAGTCTCTACTCTTACTGTTATTTTAGCAGATTTGTGGCTCCTCTTAGTATTCTTGGGATAGGTTTACTTTGCATGTTTGTTTTCCTACATAGGACTTTGATACTAGAAAAGAGAGCTATGCAAGGAAATATTAGTAACACTAAATCAAGTCATTTAAACACAACTTTGTTCAACACAAAAATGCCTGTCATTTCAGCAATTTCTTGCATAGGTGCAAGTAAATACAATTCTATCAGAATGAACATACCTCCTACTCCGGGTCCCAAATTAGGCATGGTTGAGGCTGGTCCTGTGCTGGTGGTGGTGCTATTTCCAACACTGCTACTGCCCCCACTTTCGCCATTGTTGCTGCTACTGGTTGTGGAACTCTGAGAACTGGACTGAGGAGCCCAAGGATTTGGCAATGGGTCTCTATTTTCTGTACGAGACGGCTGACTTTCCCCACCTGGAGATGCATTGCTTACTAAGGAAGCAAATGGGTTACCTCCAAACTACAAAAGAGGAAAAACAAGAAATACCATCAATTAAAACCATCAATTTGATTGGTTAGAAATGACAGGCTTTGAGATATATGCAAAATTACCAACTTGAAGACTATTGATTCTGAGAGCAGTCTATAATTGTATTCTCCAACCTAAAACCAGTTCCATGGTAGAATAATCAGCTGTTTTGAGATGCTAATCTTAAAAAGGGTCATTAAAAATTAAAAAAAAAACCACATCTCTGAAAATGCTGTACCTTTCTATAGCAGCAACACCGAGGATTTCAGGTTGAAAGTAATTAGGGAAAAATCTATTTTCTATTTTGTTAACATTTGGTACATTTGTCAACACTTTTCTTACAGTGAAACTGATTACATATCTTCAGTATATTCAGTTTCTCTCCTGTTGAAAATACTTAAAAGCAGCAAAAAAGACTTCTGAAACTGTTCATAAGGAATCTAAGATCGAATTTCCTGAATCTATTTAAAGAGTATTTTTATAAACTTTTAGGAATTTAAGTCAATTTCAGAAAATTCCAGTTAAGCGTGTTCCTTTATGAAACATGACAATCACAATCTTTCAGACAGTGTCACAAAAACTTTACTCTTTCACAGTTGAGAGTTTAGGATTTCTGCAACCCTATTTCTACAAGTGGAAACAGAAGATGGACCAAATTACATTTTCCTGAATGTTTGTTTAAACAGTGCATAATTTCCTTCACTCCTGAGAAACCAATTTAATATTAGGTTGTATGTACCAATTTCTCACCTGCTCTTGGGCTGCATTCAACATTGGCTCCTGAATATCTGTGTACATGCGTCGCAAGGCATTATATCCACCTGGTATACTCTCAAGGTTGCTCAAAGCTCGATCTTGGTTTCTCATCATTTCCTGCATCATTGCAGGATTTCTCGCAAGTTCTAGTGTCTAAGTGGAACATTTAATCTGTATTAGTAAAAAAATCTATTTTAAAGTGAAAAAAACATCTGAAACAGTGTCTCAATTATAACAGCTATTTATAGATTATCTAACCTGCTGTAGTTTAGTTTGAACTGCTATTAGAGCTAGAGAAAGAATTTTTCTTGTTGGAATCATTAGAAGGGAAAGTTCAGTTGACTTAAATTTGGCATTTTGTCGAAACTGTAAAATGTTGAAAGTTTAATTATATAGCGCTCATACAAATGGTATGAATGTATGGTACTGGGCAGGAGAGAGGAAGGAAGACACAGAAAGTTATGTCCAAGTTCAATTCTATTCAAATAGAATTAGTGAATTTACTAAATATTTTTTCAACTCAGAAATATGTATGCTGCTTCCAAATAGGAGACATTAGAAATAAATACCTAGTTTCTCAAATCCACAGTATCCATTAGTTTGTGTTTTAAAAGTCTCTACGGAGTAGAAGTATGCCAGCAGTTTTCAACTGCATTTAAAAGCTGACTGAAGTACTAAAAGTTAGATTAAAGCAGTGGGGTTGTTTTTGGTTTTTTTGGCAAGTACATTATTGGCTGTATAACAACTCTCCTTTCTCAAAGGAAACAGGAGATCTTAAATGCACACAAGCTCTGTCCTAGTTCAACTTCAGAAAATGTAGTTATGTAATCCTAACATACTCTCTAGGGAATGTTATAGATTTAACATTAAAGACAACATATTGAACTATTTCAGACATTAGTGACTAGAAAAAAAATCAACAGCATTTGCCTAGAGTAGCATTCCATGAGTTTTGCTATATGATCCTAAATTTCTCAGCAATACTTTAAACACTCAAGTCAGCATATTTAATTTTATTAAAGAATTCTAAAGTTCATTAATTTACAGAACTTTCAACATACTTGTCTCATTATATCTGGATTATTAAGCATGTGACTGATCTCTGGATTTCGCTGTATCAATTGCTGCATTTGAGGATTTGCCATAATTAACTGCCTCATCAGGTCAGGATTTGAAAGCATGCTCTGAACAAAGGGATTTTCCATTATCTGAACCATCATTTCCGGGTTGGACATGAGCTGTCGCTGCATCTGACTTTGTAACTCTGAAAAGTTAGATGTATTCAGGCCCAGGCTACTCAGACCTGCCAGTCCTCCGAGGCCACCTTAAAGGGGGAGAAGAAAAAAAAACCCTGAACTTTCTGCTTTTAGTACATTTCTAAATCAATTTCATCCAGATAACTTTTCTTAAACACAAAATATTTTAATGTATCACCCACATTTCCAGACAATGCAAAACAGTGGAAATTCCATCCTTCCCAGACACTAAACAGTCCTTTCTCCAATATCTGTTGTAATAATGAAGAGATTTAGCTGACAACCAAACTTTGGATGAGACATACATGTCATTACCACTCTAGTAATCTGTCTGTGTCCTTAAGATTTCAAAAATTTCTACCTTTTAAACCATGCAGTATATACATGCATGTCTGCAAGAGTCTATTTGAAGAATGAGTCATTGAAAATTTAACTGAGAGGAAGTCAAAGATAGCATTACAATACAGTAAATTTTCCTTTTATTGATAAAGCAGAACTCTTCCCAGTTCCTAATGCATCAGGTACTAAAAATAAGCTAAAATAGTTTTCTACAATCTTCATGCTTTCTAAATTGCATAACTTCAAACTGACCCCAAAATTGTGGCAACCAAGATCACCTGTGAAAATCTGAGCCACTTTAAACCCATACCAGCAAATGCTTACTAAGTTTAACTTTTTTATTCTATTCATTTTTCAGAAAATGAACAAGAGATAGAGGGTGTGAATTGCCAGTGCTAAGTCTGATGTGGGTAGTGGGAGAAAACCACTTTTCAGCTGCAAAACAGAAGCCTTTCTGTGATTGGGAAATGTATGCTCTGGAAGCAAAGGTAAGATAGAGCTATTAGGCCCAGTGATTCCATTTGGTCAGAGAAGTGTGCTTGTGGGTGGGATAGCAGTTTTGTCACTGTTGTTCACAATCTGGGTGACAGTAGGGGCCCAATTTACTGCAGTGCCCTCCACTCCTTGGACCAATCCAGATACATTGTAGAGCATGCACAGCTCACAGGGATCTCTAGAATGTTTACACTACCGGTAACGCTGGAATGAAATACCAGCTGCATCTTGCTATTTGTTCATGTGCTATATGAAGCAGCAGCATACATGGAATAGATGGATAGAAAGCTGGCTCGATCATCTGTCTCAATGGGTAGTAATCAATGGCTCCATGTCTAGCTGGCAGCCGGTATCAAGTGGCGTGCCCCAAGGGGTGGTCCTGGGGCCGGTTTTGTTCAATATCTTCATTAATGATCTGGAGGATGGCATAGACTGCACCCTCAGCAAGTTTTCAGATAACACTAAACTGGGAGGAGTGGTAGATACGCTGGAGGGTGGGGATAAGATACAGAGGGACCTAAGACAAATTAGAGGATTGGGCCAAAAGAAATCTGATGAGGTTCAACAAGTGCAGAGTCCTGCACTTAGGATGGCAGAATCCCATGCACTGCTACAGACTGGGACCAAATGGCTAGGCAGCAGTTCTGTAGGAAAGGACCTAAGGGTTATAGTGGATGAGAAGCTGGATATGAGTCAACAGTGTGTCCTTGTTGCCAAGAAGGCTAACGGCATTTTGGGCTGTATAAGTAGGGGAATTGCCAGCAGATCGAGGGACATGATCATTTTCCTCCATTCGACATTGGTGAGGCCTCATCTGGAGTACTGTGTCCAGTTTTGGGCCCCACACTACAAGAAGGATGTGGAAAATTTTGGAGAGTACAGCAGAGGGCAACAAAAATGATTAGAGGGCTGGAGCACATGACTTACGAGGAGAGGCTGAGGGAACTGGAATTGTTTAGTCCGCAGAAGAGAAGAATGAGGGGAGATTTGATAGCTTCTTTCAACTGCCAAAAACGGGGTTCCAAAGAGGATGGATTTACACTGTTCTCAGTGGTACCAGATGACAGAACAAGGAGTAATTGTCTCAAGTTGCAGAGGGGGAGATTTAGGTTGGATATTAGGAAAAACTTTTTCATAGAGAGAGTGGTGAAGAACTGGAATGGTTACCTAGGGAGGTGGTGGAATCTCCTTCCTTAGAGGTTTTTAAGGTCAGGCTTGACAAAGCCCTGGCTGGGATGATTTGGTCGGGGACGGTTCCTGCTATGAGCAGGGGGCTGGACTAGGTGATCCCCTGAGCTCCCTTTCAACCCAGATATTCTATGATTCTATGAATACTCCTATGCAAGACTTTCCACAGAGGAAGATTTCAAGGAAATAAGATTCCTATGATAGAATGATGAAATTAAACCCTTTCCTCTAAATGTCTGGAACATGGGCTATAACAACTAAGGGAAGGGCAGTGTTCTTAACCTACAAAGTTAGCAGATAAAGAATCGTACCCAAACCAAAAGGGCTGCTGTTTGTTGAGGCTGGTGTGGAGGTACTACTGCTTGATGTCGATGTGGTAGAAGTATTCACTGTGGTGTTTGTCTGCTGTACTGGATGATCTTGTGATCTGAAAAATAAAATTAAAAACTTTAAACCACTTTACAGAGGCAATTTAAAAGATTTCTGGAACAATCCAGAGACAATTTAACATGAAATAACCAGAATATAAATTATGACTATTTGCATATAGTGTCAATACAGTTATTTAAATATGGACAGCAAGTAATCTGGCTTGAGTGATTTATTTAGAACATGCTTTGGGTATTTTTATTTTCTGCCCAACTAATTAAACTCCTATCTCCAGCCCAGTCAAAAAACAGAATCGCAAGATTCTCCAGGACAATCTCTAAAAGGAAGGATTTAAACTCAAACAGGGTTAAAAAGGTGATTGTGTGTGTTTTATCATTCCACACTGATGTTTTCATTGAGATCCCACCCTTCACTGCAGCTGGAACAGTGAATAGGATTTCAGCCAGTCACTGAAGCAATGAACACAGTACCACAGCCATTATTTCTGGTAAGCTTCAGCTATTTTCTGAGCAATAGCAGGTACCAATTCATTTCCCTTCCCATTATTATCCGGCTCAAACACTGAAAATAAATTGAGAGAAACAAAACATCCATACTTCCAAATTATCTGACAGTGCAAAGTAAAAGCCTGTCTCACCTAACCATTTCGAGCTGGGGCACTGTGGCAATGCCAGTCTGGTGAAGGCCAATTGCGGATACAACTGTAAACAGTCTACAGCCAATACAAACAAAACTGAGACATTTAGGGTTGCAACATGTACTGCACACTACTGCCTATTCAGAGTTAGAACTCTTCAGAAAATGGGAGCACAATTATGTAAACCTGGCTACTGATTTATGACCAAGTCTGTTCCCAAACTGAGTCATGGCAGATTTCTCATTTTCAGTGTCAGGATAGCAGTACTTGATGGGTGAGCTCAGCTTAAGACAGGTCACTCTGTTCTTTGCTGAAATGATCTGGACCAGTCCCAAAAATGTGAACACACCGATTTACAGGAAATTAGACAAGAGGTAGCTTCACTTTATCAGTACAAACCACATCTCCAGAACATCAATATGAAATTGTTCCCTGAAGAAACCAAGTTGGCACAGGGAGGGACTCAAGATTTGGACATGCACGCATTTCAAAACCCATTTCTAATTGCAGATTTGTCCCTGGACTGTCACTAGGCCTGTGAAATCCAGAGATTGGTTATCATCCAACAGTCCCTGCAATGCTTGCTCTTAACTGGGATTCTGGGGTCTGCTATGGTATCTATGGCACAGGACAACCTCAATTTCATCCATAAAATCCAGCTTTCCATGTATGTGAAGATCATGCTATTTTCTGGCTGACAAATCATAGTCACCAGAACGGTGGTATCTTTGATCCTATGATGGCATAACAATGCTTGCAGTTGAACTGTTTTGCAGGGCTTTTATGTGCTCTGTGAATTGGCTAAGGGCAAGCTAAGATTTGAATAGCATAAGCATAAACCAGAGCAATGAGAACATACTGGTGGGGAGTATGAAGACATCCTACAAAGCAGGATCCTTGATCAGCCATTCATCCAAATAGGGTAACATGTACTCCCAAATTCTGCAAGTAGGCATTTAGTGAGAAGAATACAGCACTGATGTCAGGCCAGAGAAAACTGCTATTTCCTTCAATCTGAGATACTCAATGTGCTAGGGAAGAAGCACTCATGTATGTATTAATCCACGAGATCCAGAGCATAGTCAGTTGCCTTCTCCTAGAAGTAGTATGATGGTTCACAAGGTGACTACAATTAATTTCTTCCTTGACAAATTATAATTCTGTTCTGAGATCCAATATAGACCTTTCGTCTCTGACTCAAGAAATACCTGGAATAATTCTTCACCCTGTGGCACAATCCAAAATAGACTGGTTCTTCTGTAGCATATCTTCCTGATAAAACAGTGCCAGAGTGCTTTCCAGGGACAGAGGCAGACATGTAATTTGGAGGGTTTTCTGAAAGCCTAATAATGTAGGCCAAACAGAACTCAGTACCCATGTCTGATGTGACAAAGTCTGGCTACAGCAAGTGGCATGTTGACTCTATGCATTTATGCCTCCTTTCACTCTTTTGTTTTTTCCTCTCTGAACAATTGTCAACTTAGGATCCTTGGCTTCTGCAGCCGTGCAAGCTGAGCAGCACCTATAGGGCATACAGATCTCTCCTGCAAAGGCAATAAATCTGAAAACCAACCTGAAGGGGAATTCTCCCAAATTCTTCCCTTTCTTCATGTTTGAGGGACATTCCAAAAGATCTCACTGTGGCCTGTCTCTCCTTTGCCTTCTGCATAGTTAACTCCACCCATTCCACTAACAGGTTCTCTCCAACATAAGAAGTCTCCTTGGTCTTTCAATAGACTTCCCAGTTGAACCCACAGTCCTCCAGCCAAATGGACCTATGGATATCCACTGATGGTAGGAGCCTCACCACCATCAAAAGCTGGCCATGTTAGCTCTCCATTCCAATCTACACCCTCAGACATAGATCTGGATAGAAACCTAGAGTCTTGGTATTCATCAGCTTGTCTTTTGCTTTGGTTTTTTTTTACCCTTTGAGGCACTCCAGCTCAGCCTTGTACAAGATACACAGAAGTGCACTTGGAAAAGTTGAGACTGGAAATCTTTCACCTAGCCATGTGCGGCTAGGAGTGGAAACCCTGGATCACATCCCCCAGCTGCTTTTGGTGCAGTTCACTGTTGCAGAAGGTAAGGAACATCCCTGGAGAACTGCTTACATGCACCCCGGACAACTGCAATGGAACTGTCCTCCGTTGCATAAAAGGTCTGTGAAAGCAGCCATATGTTTGTATGATTAGACAACATTAAATTGTCTTGGCTAAAGAAAATATATTATTTGCAGTTTGTACAAAGTGTAGGTGATTAGCAGATGTTGGAAGGTCTTGAAAGATGGTATGCTTAGCTGAACATACTGGGCTTTGAATGTGGTGTAAATGCAAAAACTGGACCTGGAAGGTAACTGATAAAACAAGTGAAAAGTCTTGAAGAAGCCCCAATCATCAGGGGTGGTTCTATGTGGCTTTAACAAAAAAAAGAAATTCATAAAGCAATGACTATAGTGTCATAAGTTCTGAGACAAAGTATAAAAGGGTAAATGCAAGCGGTTCATTACTAGTACCTGCTGTCCAGTTGAAGCCAGTCAATGTAGGTTTGAGTGTCCTCAGTCTAGTCCCGTAGTAAGCACCTGAACAATGCTTATAACTGCATGTTACTATATGGGTATATGATTGCTTAGGCATTTAAGGGAAATTTGGAGCAGCTGTATAAATTGCATTCAGGCTTTGAATTTAATAAAGGAATTTAAGATTGAACTGGAGTTCTGGTGATGCCTGTATTATCAATAAAAATAATTTCAATAGGGCTTCTGCGCTACAATTGGAGTTTACCTTTAAGTCAATCAATACAGCTGATGTGTTCATCTTTTGCAGATATTTTTCTGCCAGTTGGGCATGGTTTGAAGTTGTTGAACAGGCAACCTTCATCTTGGAGAGGTGAAAACTGAAACACCTAAAGCTAAAGGGCAATAAATAATGCTAGTGTTCAGCACTTAAGTGCCAGGATTGAGTGCCCAAAGAACAGACACTGTTTGTTTTTTATTAGCAACCTAAAGGGAGGAACATGGCGAGCAACACTCATGAAAAGAACACTGACTGTAGAGGCCCAGCTCCTGCAAGTTTTCAGTGACTGAAGTCAAGAAGGAGCTGACGGGAAAGTTCTAAGTGCAGTGGTGAAGTTCAGAACGTGGCACATGACTGCCAAAAGAGGCTGATACTCACACTATCCTGCTATTGCAGCATTTACAGAACAAAAACTTCAAGAGTTTGGAGATTTCCACTTATGTTTTTGCAATGGAACTCAGGAGCAAGAGTATTGTTTTCTAGCCAAATCTAGTAATTGCACAATAGGAATGGTCTAACTGGGAAACGAGAATGTTTATTTGGTTTCTTACAGCTAAAGAACAGAAGACAGCTTATCAGCAAGGTTACCTGTTTTGTGTTTTGATGACAAGATGAACAGTGAGTCCATCATGAATTCCATGCTGGGTCAGAGTATCTTGATCTTTTAAAATTTTTCCAGCAAATATTAATACAAGTTGATCTGTGTGGGACTTGAAACGCTTAGAGATTTCTTCCTTAAACTAGATATTAGAAAGAAAAAGTTAATGTGATTAAGTGTAAATCAGTGCATTAACTATTCTATTTTAAATAACTTTTAAGATTTGGTAAGTTATTTTGCACGTTTATTATTTCAAGTGTCAAGTCATACAACATATGCCCCCTTTATTATGCTCACTCAGTTTTTTATTTCTGACAATGATTATGAAGTCAGATCATTCCTATTTGTATATTCAAAACAGTTAAACAGCATGTCAATCAATAGTGTTAGAAAGTGATTAACTTTCAATTTTTTCCTGCACCACCCACATACACAAAAGTTTAAATATCAAGGAATGAGAAAAAAAGAACTTGATTATCTTTTTCAATTATGGCTTTTCTCCTATAATTTTGTATATGTGTATGTGTAAGAGGTATAACTCTTAACAACACCTGTAACAGATAAGTATTTGAAAACAGCATTTTCACACCGAGTAAACCCATTTTTGACGATGTAGCATCAACATGATGTTAGGCTTGTTACAACCTCACAAAAGGAAGCATTTCCAGTGTTCTTATATCATTGCCATGTACTGAAATGGGGTCAGATTCCTATGGTCAAAGCACATATAAGAGAACCATAGCTAAGCTGAGCTAATGTTACCATGGCCATCTAACTTGATTTCCGTGCTCTTATGGGGGTTATATAGCAACACTATTTTGAAATACTTCTGTATAGTCTATCATTTCACCACTTAACTTCTGTACATGGTACTAGGCCAGGGGTGGGCAAACTACGGCCTGCCGGCCACATCCGGCCTGCGGGCTCTTCCCATCCGGCCCCTGAGCACCGGGCTGGGGAGGCTGCTCCCGGTCTCTCCTCCACTCCCCCCAGGGCTGTTCAGTCTGGCAGATCAGCACGGCAGTGTGTCCTGAGGCGTGGTAAGGGGGTCGAGGCATTGGATAAGGGGCAGAGGGTCTTGGGGGACAGGGAAATGGGGGAAGGGGTTGGACAGGGCATGGGAGTCCCAGGGGGCCTGTCAGGGGGCAGGGGATGGGGGTGATTAGGGGTGGGTGAATGTCTTGGGAGGGGGTAGTCAGGGGACAAGGAGCGGGGGATGGTTGGATGGCTCGGAGGTTCTGAGGAGGGCAGTCAGGGGGCAGGAAGTGGGTGGGGGTTGGACGGGGATGGGGACAGGCTGTTTGGGGAGGCACAGCCTTCCCTACCTGGCCCTCCATACAATTTTGAACCCTGAAGTGACTCTTGGGCCAAAAAGTTTGCCCACCCCTGTACTAGGCATTAGCTTTACAGTGCTGGTGCGTTATTTACAAAGTTATGGAAAGCAGTTGTGACAGATATAGCAATTTCCTGCATATCCTTGGGAGACTAAGTTTAGGTATCTTTGAGGTTCATTGTACGAAATGCAAAGTTTATATATTATTGTGGGACAGGATTGAATGTGACCTGGGGGAGAGGGACAGGAGGATGTGATGTGATGCCTAGGATTTCAAAAGACTCTATGCCAGACAAGAATGGACTTTTGCGTTAATAGGTTTTTAATTGATTCCCTGGGGAACATCTAGGGAGAGGTTAATGCAAAATCCTCACCTCTGTTTAGAAAAGTCTGGCTTGCTGGGCATATTACTGTTGGCAAGGAATAGGGAGGGAAACATACATATCTGCCCAAGAGGGGTGACAACTGAAGGGCTGGAGCCCCGAGTGGATGCCCTTGGTGGACTACAGGGGTGGGGTGGGGGAATACAGGTGCAATTGCTTTGAACTGTGACAGCTGTTGCACATGTTTTTACTTGTCTTAGTTTTTATTCTTATCACCAAAAAAAAAAAAAAAAACAACATTATAGAACACATTTCAAGAAATCAGGCAAAACAACAGGAATGACTCAGCGGAACTGATAGAGCGACACAACATTTTCAACATCCAGATCACTAGTTCTAATGAGCAGTGACCAAAGTCTGTTTGAATCCTATGACTATGTTGTGGCTTCAGCCTAATTGTACTGAACATACCTCCACACCACAAAACAAAACAAAAACCCCACAAAGAAACACAACCAATGGCACCAAAGCCATCCTTGGTTGGCAGTCTCAGAAAACAGAATGACAAAGCAAGCTAACTATTTGGTTCTCTGCCCTCTAGCGGTGATCCTTACAGCGTGCTAGGGCTACATAAGCAAGGTTGGACTGCCACCTGTCTGTGCTTCATCTATTCCATGGATAGGTGCTACACTGACAGCACCTCACAAAAGTAATAAATGCATTTAATTTTAAAGCAAGAAAAAAAGGAAGATATTTTGACAGGCTGATGACATGTGAAAAATCAAATATTTCAATTTATTTCTCGATTTAAGGACTAAGCTGGCAAGCTAAATTGCTTGGAAGATTTTAGGCTTTTAAAAATCTTTCAGAAGCTTGCCATATTTTTTTATTACTGACTAGCATAAGTGCCCGGCGCTGCTCGGGTCAGTCGGAGGTGGGGAGGTGGCAGACAGCTGACACCCCCTGACCAACCCCAACACCCACCCCTCACCCCTCACCCACCCCGACACCTTCCCACCCCCCGAAGCAAACCCGAAACCCCCACCTCACCCCCCCGACCGAATCCGACACCCCCACCTCACTTACCGTCCCACCAAACCCAACTCAGATCCGTCGCAGGAGGGGAGGGGGCCCAGAGCCGAGGGATTCCGGGGACCTTCGCAGGTGGGGGGGGCACAGAGCTGATGTAGTCCGGGGTTCCGTTGGGGAGGTGGGAGGGGCAGAGAACTGAGGGATCTCCGGGGTTCCGTTGGGGAGGTGGGAGGGGCAGAGAACTGAGGGATCTCCGGGGTTCCGTTGGAGGAGGGAGGGGTGAGCTGAGCGAGTGAGGTGTCTGTTGGAGGGGGGTATTATGACATCATCACCACCTAACTGCCAAGCTGATGTGATTGGCCCTGAAAGACTTTCACCCCTGGGGGGCGTCAGAGGTGAGATCCGAAAATTTTTCGACCCTTACCAGCATCTAGACCCCAAGACCCCTCACTGTACCAAAATTCAAGTCTCTGGCTCAAACGGTGCGGGAGGACTTCGCAGTCATACGTACATACATACACTCATACATACACCACTTGACTTTTATATATATAGATAGATAGATAGATATAATCAATTTAATTTTAAAAAGTGTATCTCCAGGTAGAAGTGAATTCTCATTCCATGCAAGACCCCAAGATACTGATCCAGAAATGAGTTATTCATTTATAGTGCAGTAGCACCGACAGGCCAACCAAGTCAGGTTCCATTGTGATAGACACTGTATAAACATAGAAAGTGACAGTCCCTACTCCAAAGAGTTTGCAATCTGACAAAAAAGACAAGGCAACAGATGGATGAGACAAACAAGAAGGTACTGTTGTGACAGTGAAGGCAAGAAAACTCTGTGTCTACCCAAAGCTTTATTAAGTCAATTGATCTCTTCACATGTGGAACTCATTTCAGGATGAGGGTCTAAAATAAATTATGGCTCAGGATTTTTTTTTAAGGGGGCTTCTTATCCCTCATTGATCTTGATGGCTAGTTCCTAGTCAAAAGACATTTTAGATACTGCTATTTACATGTGCTGATTTGTCATAAAAACAAAACAAAACAAAACAAAATTTAAAACACTGTTTAGTGACAGCTTTAAAGCTAAAGAAAAAAATACTAAAGTTGCAATAAATGAATATTATATTAACAAATTTAATCTTATATCAAGTCTAATTTGCTATGACCCAATTTCTAGAAGGAACTACTCATTCAAGAGGTCAAGCCACTGAACAATTTGTGGGAGATTATCAAAAGCAGCACCACTCCCTTCTCTTTTCTCAGACAGATCTATGGTTTTCAGATGACCCACAAAAGAAATACAAAAGGTGGGAGACTATGGGCATGTCTTCACTACCACTTTAATTCGACCTTAACGACGTTAGGTCGAATTAAAGGTGTACCTGTCTTCACATACATGCCCTTAAAGTCGATTTAAAGGGCCCTCAAGATCGATTTCGGAACTCCTGCCTAACGAGAGAAGTAAGGCTAAATTCGACATTACAAGCTCGACTGTGGGCTAGTGAAGAGGCATCAGAAATTAAGCCTCCGACCTCCGAGCAGCCCCGCGAGGGGGGGGCTGTTCGGGGGGGGGCTGTTCGGGCGGGGGGGGTGTCCGCGGGGCTGCTGAGGGGGGGGGAAGCCCGCGCGGGGCTGCTTGAGGGATCGGCTCAGCTGTCTGGTCAATTTCACCAGGCAGCTGAGCCGATAGCCCCGCGCCGGCTCCCCCCCCCTGGGGGGGGGTCCAGTGGGGGGCTGTTTGGGTGGGGGGGCTGTTGGGGGGGCTGTTCGGGTGGGGGGGGTCCGCGGGGCTGCTGAGGGGGGGGGAAGCCCGCGCCGGGCTGCTTGAGGGATCGGCTCAGCTGTCTGGTCAATTTCACCAGGCAGCTGAGCCGATAGCCCCGCGCCCCTGGGGGGGGGTCCAGCGGGGGGGCTGTTTGGGCGGGGGGGCTGTTGGGGGGCTGTTCGGGCGGGGGGGGGGTCCGCGGGGCTGCTGAGGGGGGGGGAAGCCCGCGCGGGGCTGCTTGAGGGATCGGCTCAGCTGTCTGGTCAATTTCACCAGGCAGCTGAGCCGATAGCCCCGCGCCGGCTCCCTCCCCCCTCGGGCGGGGGGGGGTCCAGCGGGGGGCTGTTTGGGCGGGGGGGCTGTTCGGGCAGGGGGGGGTCCGCGGGGCTGCTGAGGGGGGGGGGAAGCCCGCGCGGGGCTGCTTGAGGGATCGGCTCAGCTGTCTGGTCAATTTCACCAGGCAGCTGAGCCGATAGCCCCGCGCCGGCTCCCCCCCCCCTCGGGCGGGGGGGGGGGGTCCAGCGGGGGGCTGTTTGGGCGGGGGGGCTGTTTGGGCGGGGGGGCTGTTCGGGCGGGGGGGGGGAAGCCCGCGCGGGGCTGCTTGAGGGATCGGCTCAGCTGTCTGGTCAATTTCACCAGGCAGCTGAGCTGATAGCCCAAGCAGCCGCGCGCTGGCTCCCCCACCCCCCCTCGGGCGGGTGGGTACGGCGAGGGGGGGGCTGTTCGGGCGGGGGGGTCCGTGGGGCTGCTTGGGCGGGGGGGGGGGGGGGTCCAGCACGCATTGCACTGTGGGCTACCTACCCACAGTGCAATGCGGGCTATGTCGACCCCCTGCAAAAGTTCAAGGACAGACAGTGTCGACCACTGTCGACCTGCTGTCCTGGTGGGGACACACTGATTCGATTTTCTAAACTCGAGTTTAGAAAATCGAATTAAGGGAAATCGACCTAGACCTATAGTGAAGACATACCCTATGCCAGTGGCGACAATGCTAACAGACCCTGAAAAGCTAGGGCATAATTCCTACATGACATACCTAGGCCAAGGAACTGGTCAAGCAATCTCTTCTGCTTAGGTAGTAAAACTACTCTGCACTGTGAGACATGTTTGCAACCTAGCGGATTGCATCAAGCATTGCTGCTCACTGCAAAGATCATCTGCATTTGCAATAGCAGAAATTATATGGTTATGCACAATGGAGATATAGTATCCCTCTTTTTAGAATTTAATCTGTCAGCACAACAGAAAGCTCTAGAAACACTGAAGAAAATCCAAGCCATCACTTGTGATTTTCAGCAATCATTTTTATGGATGGTGAAAGGAAGCCAAGAATACCCAAACCAACAGCTTACAGATTGCCAGTTTACAATGCATTTGAAAACCCAACCAACCCACTCACCCACCAAAACAGAACACAAGTTGAACAATGGGTACTCCAGAAACCAATTTTCAGTACAGATGACTTCTAAACTATTGCCAGCAGCTAATCTCCCATTCCTGAACAAATTAATTGTTTTTCATTAGCTTCTCAATCTCCAATGCAACTGCCAATACAATAAACCCTTCTCAAATAGGTTCTACAATAGAATTTGGCACAGAGGAGCTGCTGGTTTCACCTTTAAGCTAGGCACAATGGACGAATAATCATATTCATTCTTCGGAATCTTAGTATTTGAAACAGTACATTATGAGATACTTTTCACAGTAGGGCTGTGAGGGAGGACATTTTTAAAAAATCAGAAAACTATTATTCTGGTGAAAATTTAAAAATAAGATCCTGAGCTCCCTTTCCACAGCCCCACATGGAAAGCCAAATAGTGTCTGCTGACACACAGTAAGCAATAAAAAACAGCAGTTGCGTGTGCTTTGTTGCCCATTCATGTGCCTGACTGAAGGCAAAGAGTGTTGTGAAATAAAAGGAATAAAACCAGGGGAATAAAAATATCCAGAAAGACCACTTCCCATTTCCAACCAATCGAGACCTAGCATGAGATACACCTACACAACTCATAACTATTATAGCAGGGATTTTCAAAGAGGCCTACAGAATTAGACACCCAACTCCCTTGAAAACTGGGCACCAAACATCTTTTGGCCCCATTTAAAATTCCAGCCTGCAACTTCATGTATCTAAACAAGAAAGCGAAAGCTGCTCACAGTTCCAAGTACAGGACTTTTGTTTTGAACAGTGAAATACATGCAGTTCCGCACTACAGGAAAGACTGTCCGGGCTTTGTAGCTGGGTGAAAGAGTTACAAGATTTATGTTCCTAAAAGTTGTTTAAAATGCAGTTCTATTTCAAAAATTGACACCACCTTACTCAGAGCTTCTCTCTGTTATGTTCCAAGTCATATCTGTATTGACAAATAAGGTTTTACTATTATTTATTCCTATTAAAAATAGAAGTAACACAGCTAAAAGAATATTAGTTGGATTCCATTCAGGTCTGGTCTACACTACAGTGTTAGGTTGACCTAATTATGTCAGTGTACATATCACAGCCTTGCTTCTGTCGATTTAAATGCCCTACTACATGGACATAACTCCATCTTCATGAGAGACCCAAGGCTTATTTCAGTGTATTTAGGATGAAGCAATGTCTCTGTAGACATTGTTACTTACATATACTGGCTGTCATTCTTGTCAATTTCACTACTCCAGTTTGTGTAATGCCACAGCCACTCCAACAAGGAACTGCTGAACTGGAATTAATTTGCAAACTGGATACCATTAAATTAGGCTTGAATAAAGACTGGGAGTGGTTGGATTATTACACAAACTGTAATCTATTCCTCCTGTTTCTCTACTGTTACCCACACCTTCTTGTCAACTGTTTGAAATGGGCCATCGTGATTATGACTACAAAAGTTTTTTCTCCTGATAATAGCTCACCTTAATTGATTAGCCACAGTTGGTATGGCAAGCTCCCCCTTTTCATGTTCTCTGTATATGTGTGTGTATACATCTTCCTCCTATATGTTCCACTCTATGCATGTGATGAAGTGGGTTCTAGCTCATGAAAGCTTACGCCCAAATGAATTTGTTAGTCTCCAAGGTGCCAAAAGTACTCCTTGTTCTCTTTGTGGATACAGACTGACACAGCTACTACTCTGAAGCCTGTCACTCTGCAACAAAGTATTTCATTTATTAGTTTTTTCTTGTGGACTGAATTTGGAACAGTAGTTAGAGCAGCCTTTCAAAGATCTGCTTTCCCAACTGATCCAGGGTGAATGATTTAAAAAAAGAAACCCATCAAGATAGGGAAGAAAATTAGATCTTGTGCTTTGGTTTATAAACTTTCATTACAATTCTGATTTACAGAAAAAAAGTGATGGAGCACAGGCAATTTACTTTACTTGGAGTTATCACTCAAAAATCATATTTGATTACAAGAAACTTCAGACCCTTATTCAGACAGCTGTTTGATGCTTAACTATTTTGTCTGTCAATCATTTATCAGAAAAATGTTGGTAAAATTCTTGCTTGTATAAAGTTTTTTTTTAAAAAAACAGAATATGGCACTTTCTACCTGATCCAGGCTTTGGAGGAAAGGAAATACGTATTTTTTTTAAAAAGTCACCAAGCAGTACCTTTTTGTTGTTCTTGAAAAGCCTTTAAATCAAGTTTCCAGAATGTGGGAGAAAGAATTTAAGTTATGAAGTGCTGAGTAATTCATCTCAACAGTGTGTTTTTGTTTGGTTGGTTTTAAGAAAAAGAAATGCATGAAGAGTTGATGATTTGCAAGGATGAGTCAATTCACATGAGTTGGCTATGAGTTTGATGGGTTTTAACGTGTAGGTAGGGAATAGAAATGTACTCAAAAGAACAAGTCAAATTTTAACTTCATTTTTGAAACTTTTATACACTCAGCTGCTTAACTAGAAGAAAGCAATCAGACAGATCACACTATAAATAGCTGGACAGAGCAATAAGTCTGACTATAGTGCAACTTCCATAGTTTTGAGAGTGAACCTAGGTTGATGAAAGCCACATCTATGTTATATCATTCATCAATCTGTGTACTGCTAAAAAAAAACACTGAGAAAGGATTGGTTACACTACTTTACAGGAATTGAAAGCAAATTACACTTATCAGGAATATGAAAATATGGTGCCAACAATCTGTTACCTTTCATATATATAGTTTTATAATTACATTAACACTGCTCAACATCAGGCCTTAATATGTGGAATGTGGCTAAGCTGTAATTGTGAGAACCAATAACTTTGCATGATTTATTCATCTAAACATTCAACAATAGTGTTCTATGAATAGCTTTTTTCCTTTGGGTATTTTAAAGGTAAAGAGAAAAGTAATGCACAAGTAGCCTTCTTTTTATCATGCATTACTCCAGAATAAGTTATATATGTGCATGTATGCTTGTAAAAAGGCATTCCAGCATTTTAAAACTGAGTACAGTGTAGTATGCACAGCACATTATTTTAAAATATGTGACATCTTATTTTTAAGCTATTGGAAATTACTCCAACACACTTCAAAAGAGGACAAGAAACACTGCACAGCAAAGCTGAAATTTAAATTTAAAAAAGGAATCATGAGAGCACAAACACACTAAATTTTTGTCTATGGTTTGATATTTAAGTTGCATTGTATTAACCTTACAAGAGAAGATTTACCTGTAAGCTTAGGATAAACACGAAAATTTCAGTCTCAAGGGTACTTTTTTGCAAGAGCTATAAGCACTTAAATACAGGATCCTAAAATAAGAGTGCCTTGTCAACAACTTCAGCTATGTTTTGGAGCATTTTAATCTGTAAGTGGACTGTTTACATACAAGTTTAAAAGATAAAGCAGGCTGCATTTTTCTGCCACAGGACTGTAGTATTTACAAAATAATGCATGACTTGACGTATTGGAATTGTGATGCAAGTTAGGGCAGTCTAAGCTCTGCTCTATGCCCCGCTGTAATGGTCCCCCAAGAGGCTGTTGTTGCATCCAGGCATCACCAGAGCACAAATCACTCTAGACACATTCCCTCCTTGCTTAATACATCCTACACTGGGGCTTTGTCTACACTGGAAATTGAAGGAAAAAACTTTTGTCTTTTAGAGGTGTTAAAAAATAAAAAACACACCCAAAAGACAAAAGTTTTGCCAACATCAAGCGCTGGAGTGAACAGTGCTTGTCAGGTGTGGGAGTTTTTTGTCAGCAGAAGAGCCAACACTTGGCTACACTGTGCGACTTTTAGAGTCATGGCTGTAGCGATACAGCCATGTTGCTAAAAGATGTGTAGTGTAAACAGTCTGGATCTTGCATGTACATTCTAATTCACCAGAGTGCCATAAGAGTCTCATAAAAGCTGGTGTCACACTGGGCATCACTATCATTGTGAAATGCATGTATGAATGTTGCATAAGGAGTTATTTAAACATACGGCTACATTTTTGTCACAGATATTTTTACTAAAAGTCAGGGAGAGATCACAGTCAAACAAAAATTCATTGTGGCCTGTCCTTGAGTTTCACTAAAAATATCCCTGACAAAATGGGAAGGCAAGTCCCCACCGCTTGCCCTGACTGGGCTGCTGTGGGGTGTCCCCACCGCTTGCCCTGACTGGGCAGTTGCAGGACCCACCAGCTGCACCCAGCTGAATAGCTGGAGGGTGCCTCCACCAGCGTGGAAGCTGGGGTGGTGGTGGCGCTGGCTGGGAACTTCATCCCTAGGGCAGAAAATGTCATGGAGGTCAATGGAAGCCATGGATTCCATGACATAATCATAGCTGTATTTATATATACTGAAAATTATGTTCTGAAACATCTGTTGTCCAGGGACTGGTTACCAGTAAAAACTAAAAACTGGTTTTCTGTCAGAGAAGAAATGTTTATATAGTTGACTGTTTATATGTAAATTAAGTATTGTATGTTTCATAATGGGTCTCCTCCTACCAGTCTGAAGCAAATGCTAATGAAGAACTATGAAAAACATTCAGAGAGAAAAGTAATAGGAAGAAGCAAACAGAGAAGGAAAGGCAAGAATATTAAAGATTTCTCTGCTGTAATTGGGGGAGAAAGATGACACCCTATTATCCCTCACCTAGGAAGTAAGTGGACAGCAAGTTTGGTTCATGAAAGTGGGATCTCAAGTAGTCTTGGTTGTAAACATTGGAGAGAAATTCAGATAAGCTTCTTCAGATAAGAGAATAACTTGTTAAGTTTAGTTTTTAAAAAGCAGGTTATGATTTTGCTTTCTGTGTAACCATCTGTATTCTTATTGTGGTAACTTGAACCTGTTCTTTGATTATATACTTATTCTTGTTTTCACTATAGATACATCTGAGTGTTGTGGTGATAAGCACAGTGGTGATCCAGAGTTGAAGTTTACATGCTAGTCTGTACTGTTTCTTTGGGAACAGCAGACCTGGTAATTCGATCAGTGTTCAGTGGATAAGGGGCTGGACACTGCAGGAAATGCTCTGAGGATGGGGGTTAGTGTGTGCCTATCGCTTGCTACCTTACAGACAGAGGAAGGTCTGTGGAGGCCTGGAAGTCAATGCTTGTGCTGCCAGAGGCTGCTCGTTTCAGGGAACTGATCCACCACACCGCAAGCAAGACTTCCTCACACTAAGGATAGTTGACGGTGAGGCTTTTCACAACTCTGAGTACTGTCACACTGTTCTATTCCAGAACTCACTGTGCAGTACACTTTTTCTTAAAATGAACTTCAAAAATAAAGTCTCAAATCACTATGGGGTTATGCTGGTTGCAGATATACAGTTTAAGGTGAATTGAAAGGCTACTTAATCTGCCCACACAAATTCAGACCCTCACCTTTCTGTGTCTGACTGCAATGATGGAGGACATCATTGTCCCTGCCCACACTAGCAAAGAGGACCCATTGCTGACTATATGTCAGCAACAGATGCAGCTGTACTGTTGTTCAAAACTATTTGGTCAAGTTTACACTCAAAATTAATCCATTTTTAGCACTGGTTCAACTGCATCCATTGCTGATTGTGAGCATCGACAACAGGTTAATATGATTGTATAGCAAGAGCTGCTAATATCTGAAGTATTACAGGAGCTTCAGACCCTACATCCTCTCAGATGTTAGCAGAGACATCAGCTATTGCAGAGATAAAATCCGAGCCTCACTGATGTCCATGGTAGTTTTTTCCATTGATTTCAATGGGGCCAGCATTTCACCCAAGGTCTTATCAGGTAAAAGTAGGACCTAAATATAATTAATTTGCTTAAGTACTTGCAATTTTAGTATGTATGTATATTCTACAGATCACCTGAAGTCCAAAACATGTTTATTTTTGGAAAAGATTTCATTTCTCCATTAACTAGTTTATAACAATTCCAATTTTTAGACAGTTATCTACTAGCAGAGAGTGCATTGCCATTAAGATATCACATTTTTTAAAAGTAGCCAGAATTTATATATCTATTGTACATGTATTCATATATAGATCCAAGGAATAATATTTAATGATAAAAAGTCATGCACAAGTACATTGGTCTGCCCAGATACTTACAGTGAAGCCATTACTAGAGTACCTAAGTAGGGCTCGGAAAATCCATTTGCAAGTGTAAAGTTTTTCATGGCAAGTGAGAGTCCTAAACTAGTTCCTAGATAGAATACAAGAACTTTGAAAAACAAATTTCCAGATGTAAAATGATGCAGAGTTGTTATTTATAGCCCACAAACAGTGCTGGGCTAAATGCTCAAAGCCACCTAGGAGGAAAGAGACATTCACCTATTAAGTTCAGCTAAAGATTTGTCTACATCCCTGAAATGGCTTCGAATATCTCAGCTCTAATGTTGAAAGTTGTGAAGTTTTGGCAAAAGAGTGAAATACTACTAAATCAGTTTCACTACTGCTATTCAGAACTCTCAGGTCAAGGAGGAAATGAAAAAATTGTTAGTTTTACACAGCTGCTGATTAGGAAAACAGCCAGAAGTATCAAAGCACACTGGAATTTTGCCTAGGTAAGAAGAGTCCAAAAATGAAGCTTGCAGGCTCCATAGCAGAGAGCCTAACTCCACTGCAGCAGTCAGGAGGCTATGGAGAAGCTAGTATGCCTACACAGGTAGGTCTACACTGAATATGTTACAGCAGCATAGCTTCAGCTGTGCTACTGCAGTGTGGACAAATATTACAGAGATGGAAAGGATTCTTCCATTGCTGTAGTAAATCCAACTCTGACAGACAGTGGTTAAGGTTGACAGTTTCTACACCAGGGCTCATGTCATCTTAATTACATAGAATGGGGAATGAAATTTTTCACAACTCTGAAAGATGTAGTTAAGCTGACCTAACTCTGTATCATACACCATTCCTAACAGGCAAAGCAGCCAGGAGGAAGACTGTGATGAAGCTTCCCACCTAATAGTCAGAAACTGATCTTAAAACAAAACAAAATCAAATTCCTGAGCAGAGGCCAAAGGGAATGCCTTGGCAGAAATTTCAACATCTTACCCCTTCCTAGTAGCAGCAACGGGCTGTGCTTCTAATCAGATTGTTGATCCGAGGCCTTGCTACTGGAGCTCCCATCTTGTCCTTTATATCCTTATCTGGCTAGAAAGTTATGACTGTCAGCCAGTAGTAGGCAGCTGGTACAATTTTCTACACACCAGGCATGTCCCAAAATACCTAGTTGCAAATGCTTAGTAAAGAAGGCTACTTCTTTGATTGAAGTTATTATAGAGTTTAATTTAAGTTGCATACACTGAATACTTCAGTGATGTGCAAAAATTAAGCTCTTTTTAATAAGAGCACGAAACAAGCTCTCATTGGTAACACTTCTTTGAATTTTGTAGCGCTGATACTGTGGCAAAGTCTGTATCCTTCACCAGAAAGAAAACTTCTACTCTGTAGCTAGCTGCTTTACAGTTTAATTGTTAATATTCTATGACTTGCAGCCACAGAAATACAGGGTTCTCCTAAGCTAAACAGACGCAGGCCTGGTCCATATTTGGATGAAAAGTCTCCAAAGAAAGACTAAAGTATCACAGGAAATGGTGCTGATTCAATAGGTGGAATTCTTCCCTATGAACCCAAGGTGCAAAGGAACAAATTGATTTTCATTAGAATGCAAAAAAAAAAAAAAAAAAAAAAAAAAGACCCTAACAGTTCATGACCATTATATGGTAGTTTCTCCAATGGCATTGTCTAATGGCATCAGCACACTCCCACACAACTATGGCTGCATTTCACTGGCAGCATCTCTATCAGTATAATTTTTAAGTGGTAAGACTCTTTTTAAGGTAAACAAACCACGTGCACACACCCTAACTAAACTACACCCCTTCCCTTAGCCACGAGGACTGTCAGGTGAAGGCTGTTACTATCCTTTTCCGTCTACTGGTAACCCATGCAATATGCAAGTGAGTTCGAGGCCCAGTCTCCCGTTGTTAGCGCCGCTCAGCAGGCCGGGCTTAGACTCAGCGCACCGTAGGAGAGCTAACGCCACTCGTCTCTCACCGTCGGGACTAGAGGCAGGAGCTAAGGACGACTCGCTGCCCGTGAGCCCGTCGGCCCCGGCTGCTCGCGGCGCGGCTGGCAGCAGCGCTAGCCGTACTACAGCGGGCGATACTCAGAGCCAGGGCAGGCAGCGACAGGGTAACACTGTGGCTCTGCTTCGTCACTCGGCAGGACTCTGGCTTGGCTAAGAGGCCCCTGCACTGCGGCTGGCTCGGCTGCGGGAGAGCGCTGCCAACCTCTGCCTCTCCGCACGGAAGCGGGGCGGCTGTGGCTCCCCAGGGCTCGGAAACTCATTCGGGGGCAGGAAGCTGCGCGGCCCGGCCCGGCCTGCCCCGGCGCGGCCTCCCGGGCCCGCCCCCCTCACCTGCCGCACGTTGCTGGTCTCGGACACCGCGAACTCCTCCTTCTCTTTGGGGGTCTTCACGGTGACTTTGATGATCCGCGGCTCCGAAGAGGCGGCTCCCCCCGGGGCGGGGGAGTCCGGGGGGCTGCGGCCCCCGGAGGGGCTCTCTCCGCTCTCGGCCATAGTGGGGGAGGGGGCCGCTTACTCAAAGACTCGCTCGCTCTCGCCGCGCGGAGCACGCTGCGTAAACCCGCCCCTCACCGCCGCTGCCTCGCGCGCCGACACCGGGAAAGGCTCGCGACACTCACTCCCGGAGAGTTAAACGGAAACAACCCAGCTCGGGCGCGGCGCGTACTGATGACGTTGCGAATGAGGGAAGTTACTAGAAAGGGATGTTATCGCGCCTGGAGCGGGGCGCGCATGTGCAACGGGTGTTGCGCAATGCGCACGCGCAGTATCGACTTGCTGCTAGTGCGCAAGCATAATACCAACCAAAGGTTTCCCGCCGCGAGACTTCTTCCGGTTCGTATGCATGACCCGCGCGCCTGCGCATGTCACCTGACCGGGTTAGAGCGATGGTGCGTTGCGTTCACTTTGCTTAGTGCGCATGTTCGGCATTTTAACTGTCCGCTTGAGCGTCCGAGAGCGAGTCCCCAGTGGTTCCTGAGCGCCTCGATTGGAACCCAGGAGAGTCCCTGGCGCCCCCAGGCCGCTCCCAGCGCAGCACGTGCAGGGTCCACGGTGCCCAGTTGTTCATTGCTGGGGCTTCAGCAGCAGCTCCCCAAAATGGCCCTAGTTTCACTCTGCAACTTGAATGGTGCACAGGAAGGGCCACAAGATAGCTGCGCTCCAGGCCGTGTGGGTCATGCCGGACTCCCGCACAAGTAAGGTTAAGCACTGGGTACAGCCCACCCACCTGGCCCAAGTGAAAATTTAAGGCTCGTTTATGCAGAGCTGCTAGGTCATGGTGTCATGCATCTCACCTGACATATGCATGGGGCAGGTGAGATGGTAAATTGTCAGGGTGTATGTGTGATAGCGAAGGTCTCATAGCCTATGGAGTGTAAGTGGTGCTCTTTTGACCCCAGTTCCCACTGCCCTAGGTGAGTGGTTTTCAACCTTTTTTCATTTGGAGACCCCCCCAAAAATTTTCAAATGGCAGGATGTATTTTCCCTTGGGAAATCTTAGATCTAGTCTGTGGCCCCCCAGTTGGAAACCATAATGCCCACCTTTTGCATTCCCTTAGGCCATACTCTTAGACCACATGATTAAAACTACTGTTCTAGTGATAGCTGAAGGGTTACAAAAGATCCAGGCAGATCTGCTTAGTATAGTACACAGCTCTCCAATCTGGCACTGTCCTATCTACTTTGCCAGTGTAGAGCACTGTGGCCCTAAGCCACTTAAGCATGGTGCTTTGCTATATCAAGGCTAGAATGCTCCACACTCCACAGCACTGAGATTATGAGACCATGATAAAGATTAGTTGGTCATGAAGTAAAAATACTACATTTTGATTAAGTGGGATCTGACTTTTAAAGACACTGTGATGTTATTGACATGAACTGTGACCATATAGATCATTGTTGCAACCAGGGTCCTATGGTTACACCGGGTCTTGTACCAAGAAGATCGAAAGGCTGTAATTTGCTGGTTATGATTATGCTGTCTGTAGGGGTATATCATTTTTGTATTTGAAGTTCTGAATATTGGCTATGTACTTGTATCTCAATGTGTTTGATTCTAAAGTAGCCTCAGTGAAGCATTTGGTCAGCTTCTTGAGAAAGGACTATTCTAAGTACCTGCCCAATCAAAAAAACACTTAACTGACAACGGATTTTAGGAGACACCAGTCCACTTCTGAGCCTTCCTGGGAATGTTCAAACTAACATGTAAACAGTGGCATCGGCAAGCAAAATGCTGAATCATCCATGGACATGTGATTTGCCCAGGTGGCTACAAACTCCATTTTGTTGCTGTGATTTTGCACAGAAAAACAAAGAAGTTTCTGCCCACAAGAGAGAGAATATAAAAGGCCCTGGAAATCCTTCCATTTTGTCTTCAGCTGGCTCAAAAGATGGCCTCTCCACCACTAAGAGATACCTGAAAGAAATTGGAACAAAGGACAGGAACTACAGGGGTGTGAGTGATTACTGGACCCAGACTAGGAAAGAGTTAAGTCTATGATAGAAACTTATTGGAACCTCCCTGGAGGTGAGATTTTATCTGCAATCAGTTTCTTAATGTATTAGACTTAGACTTGCGTGTTTTGTTTCATTTTGCTTGGTAACTTACTTTGTTCTGTCTATTACACGGAACCACTTAAATCCTACTTTTTATGCTTAATAAAATCAGTTTTTTCTTATTAATTAACCCAGAGTAATTAATATCTGGGGGAGCAAACAGCTGTGCATCTCTATCAGTGTTATAGTGGGCAGACAATTTATAAGTTTACCCTGTGTAAGTTTTATACAGAGTAAAACGGATTTATTTGGGGTTTGGATCCCATTGGGAGTTGCATGTCTGGGTGCTGGAGACAGGAACAGTTGCTGAGCCGTTTTCAGTTAAGTCTCCAGCTTTGGGGTGCATGCTTCAGACCCCGGGTCTGTCTCTGTCTCGAGAAGACAGGGTTCTGGAGGCCCAAATTGGCAGAGAAAATGGGCTCAGAGGTAGTCTCAGCACATCCGGTGACAGTTCCAACAGGGTCTCTGTGACCGAACCGGTCACAGAAACCATTAATGAACTCCTGTGAGGAGTTTCAGATAATACAGTCCTGAGCACTGAGCTGTGGCTGCTGGGTTGCAATGAAAATCTTACTTAAATTTTGTTGGAACATTTTACTTTACATTTCTAGATCTTTCTGCATAAAGTGGGTGCCTTTCCAGTTTTGTGCATGATCTCTCCTTGTCATTAGCTTTTTAGTTTGTTTTCGCATATTCATTTCTCCCTGGTATCTAAAGCCTTTTAAGGCTATAGGCAAATTTATCCTAACAGATCTGTTTGTCTCCTTCCACTACCTATGGTATGTCCCATGCTCTGGTCTATCCTTAACGTGCTCTTCTTTCTCTTCTCACTCACAAACCTGGTTCTTCATACCAACTTTATATTTAGAATAGCTTATTTCTTCCTTGAGCCAAATGACCTTCTCCTGTCCTTCAAATTCCTCCTCAAGACTTTATTAGTTTTCTCTATATAATCTCAATTTCACTACCCCTTTCTGCTCACACCTGATCACATCTGAAAAATAAACGCAAACAAAACCAAAAAGATGAATATAAAAGAATACATGGTTCCTAGTAATCTCTCAAGAGCAGACCCTTCTTCCTTCATTCCTGGTCTGTTGTAATTTCTCCTTTGGGTATCTATGTTAGATTGTAAGGTCTTTAGGATGTGGTCCTTGTCTTCTTACCAGCTTGTATAGTGCTACATACACCAAATTTACTGTTGAGTATTTAGTATTTTAGAGTCAATGCTATAATGTATTTGTATATCTACACTATTTGCTTTTAAATGTGTTAATTTTCAACAAAACCCTTTAAAAGTAAGAGTGGAAGGCATGACATATTTCTACACATAAGGAGAAAAATATATCCATCCAGGTTAGTCCTCCCTTACTGATCTAAATTACCATAGGAACTACAAATACTGCAACTGTTGTTTTAGTTAATGAACATTCTTGATGGGATGCTCAACTTGCATGTTAACCGATTATTTCACTTGTTATTAATTACTCCAGGACAGTTGGCTTTTTCCTCACATACCAGTCCTGTACAACCACTGATTTCGAAGTGGCGTTGAGTTTCAAATGGAAGCTTTGAATTCAAGCTTGCAAAGAAAAATATGTGTCTATTAAGACCCCACCAGTGCAGTAGCTGAGTGATTGTTAGGGCTGGGCTACACTACCTCGGGGAAGTGGGGGGTGGTCGACCTAAGATACGAAACTTCAACTACGCAAATAACGTAGCTGAAGTCGCAGTATCTTAGGTAGACTTACCTGGACATCCCCATAGCCATGAGTCAACCATGGCCACTCCCTCGCTGAGTCCGGTTACTCCTCTTTCCGAAGTGGAGTACAGGAGTTGATTTGGGGATCGATTTATTGCACCTAGATGAGACACGATAAATCTATCCCCGATACATCGCATCGGCTACGTGCCGATCCAGCGGGTGCTGTAGCAGTACTCTAAAACAATGAATTTGTCCTTGCAACACCTCTGTGAGGTAGGGAAGTATCTTCCTGAGCTACAGAGATTAAAGTGTCTTGCCCAGGATTGGAGTTGGGAGCTAAATCCAGACCAGAGTCCTAGTTTAGTGCTTTAGGTCCCTAGCTTCTATTGAAAAGGCAATGGGAGTTAGGCACTTGTCAGTTATATCTTTGAAAATCTCTCATGTAATGACCCAATCTGTTTACAGAGTTTAAACCAATAAACATTTACAGCTACAACCTGTAGTTATGCATGTTTGTGTGGAGGGTTGTGGGGAATGGGAAGCAAGGGTATTTATTGGCACTAGAATAAGCTAATATTAATGTAGATTTGGTTCCATTGTGATGCAGAGTAAGCAAAGCTCTGCTTATACTCCAACATGTTGGCCTTACTAAAGGCTTGGTTTAAGTACCGTAAAATCAAATATTTAATATGCTTTTTTAAATTGCAAATAAACTTCCACCAGCCATGTTCTTGGTTTCAATAAGAGTCTCTCACTGACATATTTACAGACAGAGATGAATGGTATTATGGAGACACTTTCCCCAGGGCACTCGTATCCTAACAAGAGCTAAATAATGATAATTTAGTGGTAAAAAAACAAAAGTCTACATTAATGTGGAGTTAAGGTTGCTTGGTGGTTTGTTGTTCCTTTTGCAGAATGCTGAATTGATCAAAACTCAAACTTCTGAAAACCAGGAAATGCACAGTTAAGGTTACTTATGCAACCTTAACATTGCCCTCTTTCAGCAATGCCCCAATATGCTCCATTGACATAGATGCCTTTACTCTGCTAACCCTAGAGTTGCTGAGATGTACAAGCTATTCACCTTTTACAACCATCCACTCTCCCCCACAGGATTACATCTAACATGATTAAGGGACACAAAAACAAAAAATCCAGGACTACATTAATGTGAACTAAGAACCTTTTAGTTTGTGCCCACAGCATCCACATGGGGAAGTTACAGCACAGTACTGTACTTTGGTTCATACCCTTGTAGTCTGAATGCACCCCTCAGTCTTTAATACCTCTGTCTCAGTTTTACAGTACAAGGCAGCAGAAGAAAACCAAGCAGGGCTGTAATTTGAGAAGCCCTCTGTCAAATGATCCCAAATTTGGATCACTAATGTTACTCCCCCTGCTCTTATGGGGCACATCAAATTTCAAAGCAATTGGATTAACTGTTCAAAGTTTAGAGAACTTAACAAGAATAGAGTTTTAAAACATATAAAATGGCAGGAATGAAAACTCTCGTCATCTTTCTATATTGGGGCATGCACAGTGTAAAACTGTACATTTTCTTAAACAGCATTCTGAGTTACTCAAAAATTTAGTGAGGTCCAAGCACTATTGTGCATAAAACTTGATGGATTATTTTTACCCTAGCTCATCAACCATTTGATCACTAGCTCTGTGCAAAAACCCCACCTAGAAACCCTTTTTAAATGCCTTTTTATTTTCTGGGGCTTATATCTCTGAAAATCATGTCTCAAACAACTCCAAATTTAGGTCACTAATCCTATATCGCACCCTTCTAAAACACACTTAATTTCAAAATAAATCCAACTAAATGTGTCAATTTTAGAGGAATTAGAAAGGTTGACCTTTAAATAGATGTAATTATGCAACCTATTCTAAAAAGCAAGAAATTAGACATACAAATGAAAGAGTAAATTTTATTTATTGATGAAAAACTAATTATGACATTAACAGCAACAATGTTTGAGCTCTGCTGGAACAGTTCTCTACTTATCTTTCTTCAAACTAACAAAGTGCAACAAATTAACTATTTAGAATGTCAAACTAGTAATTGTTAGCTTCTTTCCCAAAAAATGCATAGCTTTGCAGTGTACAACAAATATATACATTTCTGCAAAACCCTGAAGAACAAGATTTGATTTTTTTGCTTTCAACTTGATGGTAAGTATAATCACCTGCATTGGTCAGATTCTGAGTTTCTTTTCCCTTTTCTCCCACCCTGTAGAGGAAAAGTGAAATGGTAAACTCAAAATATATTTGACGTATTTGAATATTTAGTAAGAGATAAGTACAGGTATAGACATGTACATCAGTTAAGCCAATGATTTTTGCACAATTTAACTTTTGAATTGTATAGCATTTTACATACACAACTGAAGCATTATTATCTGAGCAACAACTGTGCTGTACAAAATAGTTGAAGATAGTTCTTGCCTCAGGGAATTCCCAAATGAAGAGAAACACAGACAACACATATGATCAAAGCAAAGAATTTAAAAATACTTTTGGTAGAATTATTGAAGGGATTCAAAGACAAAGTGTGTTTTAAAGCAATAACATTATTGCCGGTTATTTATAGTAAAAGTCACCTACAGATGGTGGGCTTCTGTTATTTTTTGTTTATTGCCTACAACCTGTCCATGACTTTTACTAAGAATAACTGACAAAATCTTAACCTTACCTATAACTGAAGTGATATTTTCTTTCAGAATTGTTTTTATTTTTTTTCCAAAGGAAATACTTACCATACAGAAATAAGCACAGCATCTTATTGCTGTGAAATCAAATGGTTTCACAATTTTGAAGGTGCTCATAATTGAATAAATATAAAAGCATGCAAGTGTGATAATTCAATTCACATGAAAACAATTCCAAACATTTTTTCATGTCAGATATTTCACTAACAAAAATTGCTCTATTGCTTAGCCAGGTAGAAAAAGATGCATTAAAAAGTACAGATCATTAAATGCACTCTTCTACATATTAAAAGCAAAATGAAAATTTATTTCATTTTTCTCATTTGAAAGGTTTCCCACGGGCAAAGAAAAAGCCAATAATCAGTCTACTAAGATTTGCACTTGGCTTCAGGTTATCTGTCCCAGATAACAAAAATAAATAAAATCAAGTTACTAATTTAGATGTAGTCTTATATTCAGAATGTTAAACGTATACAGAAGCAACAAAGGTGTGCAATCTTGTTTACCTGTATAATTCAAGTATGTTTTGAGGCACAAAATGGAAGAGTAAATCCATTCAGCCACCTAAGTAAATGCATAACTATGCTTCAATTTTGTTACTGTTTTTCTAAAAAGTCCATTATATTTTTAAAATCACCTAGGTAGTACTACTTTAGCAACTACATAGATATATTAATCTTCAAAGCAACTATTCAAAAGTCAAGACTCTCTTGTATCAACCTTTCTATATTAGAATTATATTAGACATTGGTAACAAAGTCCTGTGGCACCTTAAAAGACTAACTATAAAGTTTTGAAGCATAAGCTTTCGTGGGCTAATACCCATTTCGTCAGATGCAAGCAATGGAAGTGTCCAGAGGCAGGTATAGAAAAGTAGGCAAGAACCAGGTAGGAGGTAATAAGGTTAGTCCTATTAGGTTGAACCAGCTTGTTATCTCCAATCAGGGAGGGTAGGTTATTCTTCTAGCAGTTGAATAGGGGGTGTGACCTCGGAGAGAGGAGAAGCTATTTTTGTAATTAGCAAGCCACTCAAGGTCTTTGTTCAGTCCCAGATTGATTGTGTTAAATTTGCAAATGAATTGCAGCTCTGCAGTTTCTCTTTGCAGTCTGGACTTGAAGTTTTTTTTTTCTGCAGTATGGTGACTTTTAAAACTTTGTTACCTCTGCTATTCAAGACTAACACGGCTACCTCTCTGATTAGACATTGGGGAATTTATTTCTAGAAACAATGTAAAAATAAATACCTGATATTTTGTTAGTTCTGCTTGTAATAATTTCACTTTAGATCTTTCTTGTTCTAATGCAGCATGAAGTGTAGTCACCTACAACAATTTTTTAAAAGTGTTACAGAATTATCTTCATCTCCCAACACACACCAAACATTTCTGCTGCAGTTCAACAGACTAAATTTTTATATATATAAAGTACTGCTTGGAAGAGAAGTAAATATTTAGTTTATTCAAAAAGTGATTATTCTGAAAATGATCAAAATGTCATGTACCACACAAAGTACAAGTAGTATTCCCTACGTCTCTATTAGTTCCCTAGTGCCTCTTTCTGTGTTTGCTTGAATGTGTAATACGAAGTGACAATTTTTCAGATTTTAGCCATTGCATTATATTTTTTTATGTCAGTGTACTGTAACTGATCTAATATAATGCAACACAACTGATTCAATTACCTCACCCTTAAGAAGTGATTGCCTCAGTATTTACAATGAATGGAAACTGAATTATATGATTTTGTGCATTCTATGACATTGCACAAATGGAATACTGGATCAAATTTGATATTTTAATTAAAAATCATTGAAAAGCCAAAACAAATACAGAAATATGCTGTGTACTCCCTATACTATGTTCATATCTATATATATAAAAAAGTCAAATGGTGTATGCGTGTATGTACGTGCACTTACTTCTTCCACACCGTTTGAGCTAGAGACTTGAAATTTGGTACAGTTAGAGGTCTTAGGGTCCTAATCAGGGTAAGAGTTGAAAATTTTTCAAATCTCACCTCTGACACCCCCCCCAGGGGTGAAATTATTTAAAGGCCAATCACATTAGCTGGGCAGCTGCTGTTCTCTGTGACATAGTTATGATGTCATAATACCCCCTCCAACAGACCCCGCACTCGTTCAGCTCTCTGCCCCTCCCCCCTCCAATGGACCCCACACTTGCTCAGCTCTCTGCCCCCTCCCCCCTTCAACGGACCCCACACTCGCTCAGCTCTCTGCCCCCTCCCCTCTCCAACGGACCCCGTACTTGCTCAGCTCTCTGCCCCTCCCCACCTCTGACGGACCCGAGTTGGGTTTGGTCAGAGGATAAGTGAGGTGGGGGTAAGTGAGTCGGGGGTTTGGGTTTGGTCTGGGGGGGTGGGAAGGTGTTGGGGTTGGTCGGGGGGGTGAGGAGGGGGGTCGGGGTTGGTCGGGGGGTAAGTGAGGTCTGGGTGTCGGGTTTGTTTATGGTGGTAGGTAGGGGTGTCTGGTTTGGTTGGGGGGGGGGAAGTGAGGTGGGTGTGTCAGGTTTGGTCTACGGGGGGTGAGGTGTGGGTGTTGGTCAGGGGGTGTTGGGTTTGGGGGTGAAAATGTGAGTCGGGGTTAGTCGAGGGGTAAGTGAGGTGGGGGTGTTGGGTTTGGGTGGGGGGGTGAGGTGGGGGTGTCAGGTTTGCTCTCTGCCCCCTCCCCCCTCCAACGGACCCCGCACTCGCTCAGCTGTCTGCCCCCTCCCCACCTCCGACGGACCCGAGCAATGCTGGGTATTTTCGCTAGTAATAAATATTAATGATTCGCCTTGGAAATCTGCTGACACTTCAGTAGAAATCTCTGAATGCACATCTAAAAAGGGTAGCTGTATCTTATATACTCTATTTTCATTAACACCAGGGGAATTCTGCACTTACATCTGTGCTTATACCCATTTTCAGTTTGGCTTTGCTGTTTGCTTTCATATACTATTTTAAAAAATATTCACATGGTTTAATTTTTATAACAAACTTACTTGTAAAGTCAACTCATTCTTGATACTCTGAGATTCATCAACCTGTAGAAGTATTTCTGCTTTGTCTTTCACTTAAAAAACAAAACAAGAACATTAGGCTGTATATATCCTTACAAGTCTTTATATATAACTGTAGTTGGGGTACTGCTGCATCAGTTGTTTTGCTACTCTTAGGATATTTCCTTAGCCATCATTGAAAGCAGGACCAACAACAGAGGTTACGTGGAGCCAACAGTCTATAACCATTTCCAATAGCAGCAGCCTGTGAACTTCTTAGGCCTTTTAGGAAACTTTCAGTGCTTGCACCTGTATGGGATTCCACAGACTTCACAGAGACTCACTATGAACACAGGTCCACCTATGAGGTTCTCTGGGTATGGATGGAGCTTGAGATTGTAAGCTTTTCAAAGCCATTCCTTAAATCAATCTGAAAACCTTGGCTAACATTCTAAATACACAACAAAATTAAGGTGTGCTGAACCCACATACTTGGTTACTTTCTTTGAAGTTGTAGATAATTCAGAATAGTGCTATCATTATAAACCTTTACTGTACATGTGCAACTTGGGATTTGCACATTCAAGATATTTTACCAAGCAACAAATTAATTTTTCCACAGTAAGTGTTCCATCAAATGAATCTTTCTGCCTCAGCTATTTTAGCAAGAGATCTAGTAAAAGGCGTAACAAGATTATTATTTTATAATAGGACACTGTTTCCAAATAGGGTTGCCAATTTTATACTTGCACAAAACCGAAAATCCTTGCCCCGCCCACCCCCTCCCCCATTCACTCTATCCCCCTTCTTCCACTGTTGTTCACTCTCCTCACCATAACTCACTCGCTCATTTTCATTGGGCTGGCTCAGAGGGTTGGAGTGAGGGCTCTGGTTGGAGTGGTGGCCAGAAAAGAGGAGTTCAGAGTGCAGGAGGGGGCTCCAGGCTGAGACAGTGGGTTGGGATGCAGGAGGGGGTAAGTGCTCTGGCTGGGGGTGCAGGCTCTGGTGGGGCTGGGGATGAGAGCTTTGGGGTACAGGAGGGGGATCTGGGCTGGGGGCGGTGGAGCTAAGGGATTTGGAGTATGGGAGGGGACTCCAGGCAGGGGACTGGGGTGTGGGAGGGGGTATGGGCTCTGGGTGAGGCCATACATGAGGGGTTCAGGGTCTGGGAGGGGGCTCCAGGATGGGGAAGGAGGTTGGAGTGCTGGGGGGAGTAAGATTTGTTGCTGAGGGTGCAGACTCTGGGGTGGAGCTGTAGATGAAGGGTTTGAAGTATAGGAGAATGCTCCAGGCTGGGACCAAGGGGTTCAGAAAATGTGAGGGGGATCAGGGCTGGGGGTTGGAGCATGGGAGGGTTTCAGGGTGCAGGCTCTGGGTGTCACTTACCTCAAGCAGCTACCAGATTGATCCCTCCCTCCGGCTCTTATGCAGAGATGCAGCCAGGCAGCTCTGCGTGCAACCCCATCTGCAGGCACTGCCCCTGCAGTTCCCATTGGCCATGGTTCCCGGCCAAAGAGAGCTGTGGAGCAGAAGCTTGGGGCAGGGGCAGCTGTTTCTGGGAGCTGTGCAGAGCCTCAGCCTTGCTGCACCAACTGGACTTTTAACTGCCCGGTCAGCAGTGCTGACTGGAGGCCACAGGGTCCCTTTTCGACCAGACATTCTGGTCGAAAACTGGACACATAGCAATCCTGTTTCCACACTCCTCCAAAACTGGCTGAACCAATATTCGCCCTGACCCAGAAATTAGAAATGTTCAGTAAATTATGAATGACTAAAAATTGGGGGTTTGAATGGAAACACTTAGGCAACTTTAACTATAATGTCACTAGTAAGCTGCTTATAGTGTAGCATCCCCAGTACTGGTAACATTACAAAATTTCTTCAGAAAGTTACCTTCCTCTATCACATTAGTGCATCACACATTGTAAAACGAAGTATAGTTTACATACTGCACCTGATGTCATGGAACCAACTTGAACATACATGACCCAACAGTATTAAAAAGTCTAACACAATCACGATTGTTATATTCATATTAAGAGGTTCCTTATAAAGACAATTTTGCTGAAATAGTAACTAATGAAATTGAACACTAGTCACTCAGACTGAAAATTAATTATCAAAAGTTCCTCGTAAAGGAAATTGTCAGATTAAATCATTTCACTATTACAATTTACAGTTGGCACTCATTACTCATCAATTTATCTTTATAAACTGTTTTTCAAAGTCATTTAAGTAATTTTTAAAATAAAACTTTGTGCACTTCAAAATGCACATCTTCGAGAATAAACTTTACTTACTTTCACCTTCCTGTAGCATTTTCAACAGCTGTGCATTTCTTGCTTTTACTTCTTTATACTTCACCTAGTATTGAGAAATGTAAATAAAATCACTTATTACTATACGACAAAAGGGACACTCTTTAAATTGGTGTTTGTTATTTTTAAACATCAAATTTGAAAGCAGTGATTTTACTGGTAATTTAAGAAGCACAAGAGTTCTAGGCTCATCTATTTAAATATATAGAGGACTCAAGGATGAGAGAACATAGGAGAGGTAGTTTAAACCAGTGGTCCCCAACCCCCTCCGCGGATCAATTGGTACCGGTCCGCGGGGCAGCGGCGGGAGCGGTGAGGCGGGGGCAGCGGGGGGGAGGGGAGCGGGGCAGCGGGGGGAGCAGCAGGGGGCAGCGGGGGGGGCAGCGGCGGGAGCGGTGGCGTGGCGGGAGCGGTGAGGCGGCGGCAGCAGCAGTCAACCCCCTCCCCCCCCCCCAGTAAAATTGTCACGCGTTGACCGGTCCGCGGTGACAAAAAGGTTGGGGACCACTGGTTTAAACCAATTAGAGGCCAAAGTCAAAGGAGCTCAAGCAGGCACTGGCACTACGGAAGATTCAAAATCACACATGGTGTGAATGAGGAAAGAGAAGAAAGAACTGCTAAACAGAAAAACAGAACTTGCTGGAAGATTTTAGCTCCATGTCTGACAGAGGTTTTGTGGGTTCTCTGAAAAAAATTAAGGTCACGTGAAAGAACTGTAATGCCAAAAGAAGCGACATATAGCCCTTGTCTACACTGGGTGGGAATGAGGGGAGAAAATTGATCTAAGATACGCAACTTCAGCTATGAGATTAGAATATGTTCTTATGTAATAGCTGAAGACGACATACTTACCACTGCATCTTCACGGCAGTGAGTCGACTGCTGCCGCTCCCCCATCTACTCCGCCTGCACCTCTCGTGGTGGTGGAGTACAGGAGTCGATGGGAGAGCGCTCGGGGATTTATTTATCACTTCTAGATAAATCAGCGCGATAAATCAACCCCCGATAGATTGATCGATACCCACTGATCCGGCAGGTAGTGTAGATATACTCTTATACTATGGTGGTAGCCAAAATGCAGTTAGGATTGAGTCCTCATTGCCCTAGGTGCTATAAAATGACACAGAAAGACATAATTACTAGCCCCAAAGACTTTACAGTCAAGGAAATTCTCTTTTGGACTCTTCATCTTTCAGTTTTTCTACTCAGGAAACTGACTTTATTGATCTCTCCTGTCCATCTGATTCCTGAATTGCCTCTTCTAAGGTAGCACTTCTCATGACTGGTTACTGGTGCCAATTCTGGCAATTTGGTTTCTGCATCTTTTCTTAATTCTACACCTGTTTTATATTTTCCTCATTCTTTTCTCCCTATTTCGGTATCCCTATATTTTTCTCTCTGGCCTTGAAGAAAAAATTATTTTTATGATATCTTGAACCTTGTGGCCATCTACCATGCTCCACTTACACATCAATCTCGTCCCTCATGTTAACTTCATAATGCTCCACACAACAAGGTTAGCTGGTTTATAAGCAGAGAAGGAAAACTATGTTAACTAAAGGGTGGGTGGAGGGATGTTGATTCAATTGCATGGGAGCAACATGAAGAATAGCAAATGCCAATACTGAAAAGAGGTGGGCAGATAATTCTGCAGTAGAAAACCTTCAACCTCTCCAAGAAAGTATACTGGAATGCCACACCACACCAGCAACATTTATAGAACCAAAAGGCCAATAAAAGTGAATTTAATTGTCATAGCAATGAATTCTTCCAGACTTACAGCTAGCTAAAGTTTTCTATTCTCTTCAATGCCAAATAAGTATACAAGACTATCAAGTAGAATCTCTTAACGTGGTACATCATGTGAAACGAAGCACTTAACAAGAATTCTTGTGCACTGCATTATCCTGCAACCTGTACTCTAGGAGCAATATCAAGTAGAAATTGTTTTCCATTTCAATTAATTTCATCTGTGAGCCCAACCTTGACGCATGAAAGCAACTGTTCACTTGTTTCCCATTTTGCAGCAAGCTGAAATCACATTCAACATTTCAGCTAAGTTCTGATTAGAAAGTCACTTTTGTCAATAATTTAATGCTGCTTATACAGAGTTCAATTGTTCGGTACCCCAGGCTAAGTTATGCAGTTTACATATCTATCTGTTTTTATTTACATAAACTATCCCTCCTTGTTATTCCTCTTCACCACTCCCAAGCAAGGATGAACAAACATTGGTTTAATGTGACCAGTAAGTAGCTCGTCCTGGTGCTTTAGTGCATGTACCCATAGCCTTTTGACATAATGGTCATTTCTCATAAAAGTTCCATCCTTGCTGCTTTGTATTCATTTTCAACCCACGTCATCTAGTCAGGACAGATATTAATGTGGTGTTCCAGGGCAACAATTCTGGGAATCTAGCATCCAGCAACATCAGAGGATTTAGTAAGGGGTCAACCTTTGTACTGAATATTGCTTTGAAATCTTCCTCATAGGTTGGGAGAAGGGGCACAGCAGATGCAAAGCTCCATTCCAATGCTACAGGGCTGCAGCTCTAAATGGTTTCTTGTATCTGGAGAAATATGTACTAGTTTATTTTTTTAGGCATTTCATATTGGTCTACAGTCTTGTCAGCTAACAAAACGGCAACATCTGGGAAACAAATGGTACTTGGGTACACCAAAATGTGTACTCCTTGATGGGTGACCTTTTACACTATTCAGTTTACTGTTAGATACATGTCTTCCTCAACAAGAAAGGTCAATCCATCTGGTACTGCAGGAACACTATGGAGAAAGATGCCCTGGAAAGGTAATATTTTGGTGGCCAACACAAAGTTTAGACTAGCCATGTTTTGGCTTAAACAAATGGGTAAAAAAAGAAGTTAGACTTTGTTCAATACTTGGAGACATTATCAGCTACATACCTCCCATTGAGTAATGATGCTTTTCAGTTGCTGAATTTCTGTATCTTTCTTTTCAAGTTCCAACTTTAATCGTTCTGTTTTTCCATCTTTCAAAATAACCTCCTACAGAAAAATGAGCAACCATTTTAGGACTAACTATAAGTTTGTATTAGAATTTCAGTCCTGCAAAAGGCAAAATTCAGCTGCCCTTGACTGTGTCCAAACAAAGAAAAAAAATCAACACTATTAGCCTGGTTTCTTCAAAGTAGCTATTGTGCAAAAGTGTTAATTTTCCATATCTGCTCAACCAGTAAAATAGGATATACGTAAATCAGTATCATAAGGTGTTTAAGTTTTAACAAACACCTACATGCTTCAAGTATGTTTTGAAGGACCAAGCCATAAAACATTAAAAGACTGGGTATCTGACAGAATCATGTGACAGAGCTTCTGTAAAATGTTCATTTTAAAAATATAGATTTAAAAGAAGCTTTTATGGATGGATAGACAAGCAGGGTATTTTTTAAAAGCTTTCTCAACTTCAAACATTAGCTTTGAAGGATCACATTCTGCTGAAGTGCAAGCAAAATGGAAGAAACTGTCTAAGCCCTGACTACTGGATTTTGTTCTTACTGCTAGAGAACCAGATTTAAGTGTGACAAATTATTTAACCGTTTTCAAATATTAGTGTACACACTTTAACCCCACCTGCATATACAGAAGCTGTTAGGAAAAATTGCTTGTACCCAGCACATGAGACAACTTTGCCCTTTAGTTTTACAACTGAGGAAGTCCTAATTTACTAAACCATGTTACAAGGTTTTAGGAGCTAGCCAACTTTTTGATGCTTTAGATGTATGAGAGGACGAGAGGGAATGGAAGTAGTTTTTGGTGAAAGTGTTTTGTATTTTTTAAAAAGATTGAAGATGCTACGAAGAGCTCAGAGCAAAAGTACACACAAATAGGATTAAATGCTAATGCTGTTTCAAGTTCATGCTCAAAATGATTGGATCCTGCACACTGTGTTTAGCTGGAGCATATGCAATGTTAACAGTCATCTTTTCTCAAAAAAAAAAAAAAAAAAAAAAAAAAAAGTGTTTTTTTTTTAAAAGAAAATTAGAACTAAAGAGAATGTCATTTTTCCCCCCCTGAGGCACTATTAGTGGGATTTATGGAGACTGCAAACAGTAAAGTCACAAGACTATAACCTCAGCTCAGATCTCTTTCAACTGAGTAGGGAAAGAAAGGATACCAAATCAGGAAAAAAAACTAGGACAAATGAGAATGCATAATTAAATCTTAAAAGTACAGTTGTAACTCAACTACTTCAGCTTTTTAAGTCAGATCAAGACTAAACTTATTCTCTAACATTAAAGTTATATTCTTAAGATACAGCATTTGCTCTTCCTTCTGACTATTTCCTCACTGTAGGGAAGAAACATCCCACTCAACAACGTGGAAGTCATAGGAAATATCCTAATTAGGATTTCCTGCAAGGACATTCAGTCACCATTACAGCAAGGGGCACAGAGCAGAAACAGTATTTTCTGAAGGAAAATACTAAGTTTTGCTAATGTCAGGCTACTACTACAACAAAAATAACCCTAGAAATATCTACAGGTAGTCAAAGGACCTGATGATGGATCCAGGAGACCTGCAACCAGATTGCAGCAACCAGTGTGTTAGAACTCAGTTGCCAATTTTGTAATTTTCCCATCTTGAAAGATATTTATGCTACTGGAAAGAGGTAAAAGGGGAGTGTGTCTTTGTCATTCCTTCCTCTTGACCTTCTTCTCAGTGGCGATTTGGCAGTCCCATTTAAGTTATTTGCATTTTGTTTTTTCTTATGTGATACACTGACCTAAACCCATTTTTACATAACTAGTCAAAAAAGTTATCCATAAATTGTGTTTTCAGCATATAATTGAAGTTGTGAGAGCATAAGCAGTCAGATATTTTTTAGTAAGAAGAAAAATTACTCCAGAAGCTTCACATTTTATTTGGGTTATCCATCAAGCAAACATGTGCACTTGAAAATAGCAGCCATTGTACATGCCTGACTATGTTCATGAGATGTACAGTTATCCACTCCATTGTAATCTGTGAGTTGGTCTCTCCTTTTTTCTCTAACAAGTATTTTATGAACATCATCTTCCAGTCTATTGAAGAATCCTCCATCATGCAATAAAGTCTGGGAAGAGCTCAGTTCCTGTTAAGAATTAACTTCATGATTTATCTCCATTTAAATAAAAGTCCATATCCAGCTAAACAATGAAATATAGCTGAGTTTTAAAGAAGTCTGTTTAAAGTCACAAAAATGCACAAAATATAGGCATCAGCACTTTCTTCTTTAATATACAGAGACACATCATGAGACAAAACAGAGTACAAAATTTTACCTAGTGCATATTTTACTGCCATCTATAAACTCTGAAAAATAAGAACATTTCATAGAAGTATCAGGTGAGAAAAATATTTCCATTGATTTAATACTTTTGCGCAATACCTACCTAGATTTTTGAATTATAAAATCACTGATGTTAAATATTTCATACTACTAGGAATGTTCCACTGCACAATATTTGCCCATTAATATTTTCTTATCTACTCTGCTTCTAATAGTTTTTTAGCTTCTTGTACCCTGCCTAAAGGACTTTTAGGGCCAGGCTTTCAAATCTATCTAAACTGCATCAACAAAATTTGCAAGCATGTAACCGAAGGAACAAAACTGAAAAAGGTATGTATAACTTCTCATTCATGGACTTATTTGCATTTACTCACACAATTTTTATGGACATACTTTAGGCAGCCAATTTGAAAAAAATAATTCCTGACTGTCACTAAAGAAAGTGATTAGGCCTCTTAATTATTAAATAAGTATTAAAACAATCTTCTGCATACAAACCCTCACTATTTAAGCTGATCTTTAGTGTTGTGTTATGTTTATTAGTTTAATAAAAAACTAAATCTTACCTCCTGCTTTTTAGCAAGGGGATCTGAAAAAGAGAACACAAGAAAAATAAATATTACCTTTAAAAAAACACCCCACCACATTATCTGATTTAATCATACCAAAAACTATCAAAGTGAGAATTCAGAAGAGGCTGAAAAATCCATTTTGGTTCTCCAGCATTAACTCTCATTCTTTTCCAAAAATTACACTAAAGAATTAAAGAGATCTATCTACACCAGTGATACTCAGACCTCAGTGGTTCAGAAGCCAAATTAACAATAAACATTACTCAAAAGAGCCCCAGTAGTGTGAACTCATTGTTTCATTTACTATAGTACGATATTTTATATATATAATTCTCACAGCAAATAAATTAAATCAGTGCAAGTTGATAACTTAGTTAAGAAAAGTATCCTGATTGATTAAAAATTACATCACACAGTAGTTTAATATCATGTGCTGCAAAGAGTTGCAGGAGACACGTTAAAGATCCACTTGCAGCTTGCAAGCCTCAGGGCTTCACTACTGGGGAGATCAATGCTGCTGCAATCAATGCAGTCAGTGGGTGTCGATTAGTGACTCAGTTACTCCAGCTCTCCAAGAAGAGTAAGGTAAGTCGACTAGAGAAGGTCTCCCATTGACGCAGTGCAGCGAAGACACCAGGGTAAGTCAACCTAAGCTATGTCAACTCCAGTGACATGAATAACATAGCTGGAGTAGCATAAATTAGGTCGATTTATGCCGATAATAAAGACAAGCCTTCAGTCTGAGTATCAGTCTATGTTGTATTTTAAACCCTATCCCTTAAAATAATGCAACAGAAAGCAGCTCCCAATTTCTTAAATGCATTGAGAGTTCATTACTGGCAAGCAACATTTTTGCAATAAACAAACTGCAGACTGTATTTAATTCTATTTTGGTTCTTATATTGCCCTCATCACTATACTATCTCAGTGCCTTCCATCAGCATATTAGGTGACATGACCAACATCTATAATTTGTTCAGACTCTCATCCTTTGCGGGTGTTTTAGTGGTGTTTTTGTTTCTTGGTTTATTTTTAAAATCAATATTCATTTAATAAAATACTAGTAACTTAGATAAGTGCTTACAATATTTTTTAAATAGACTTTTGATTCAGTAGTACTTTTTCTCTTCCCGGACCTTATCATTTCTCTGCTAAAGGCAGGAGCCACTGCTCTGAAGACAACAGGAACAAACCAGCACCCAAAGAATTTACAAAGAGTGTACAAAACTGCTGTGGTAAACAGTATTTCCCCTTCCTTAACTCTGCATCCAAAGCTGGCTCTTTAGGGGAGGAAAAGGGCAACTAGTGTCCTACTACTGCTTGGGAAGTAGAGGGAACTCACTAGTGTGGGGGGAGAGCAAGGCAGCAAATACAACCAAGCTGAGAGTAAAGAGTTTTTCCTCTGGAGTGAGCTTGGACCATTGCCAGATGCTGGTCACTGAAACAGGTTCAGTACTTCTTCACACCCCAGCAGTTGAATACTTCTCTCATTTGCTCCTCTCTCTACCTAAACTGATTAGTTAACATTAAAAATAAGAAGATTCAGGATACATAAAGTTAGATTTAGAGCTATCAGAACCCAGTGTTTAGTTTACTTGTTTCTAACACTGTTCGGTAAATATTTAAATACAGTGTTACTGATCTGAGACTTTGGAAATGCAGAGTTTCAATCCAGAGGGTGTTTTGTTCTTAAAAGTATACATCATAGTAATTCCAGAGAATTAAACACTTGGTTTGTAAAGAAATATTTAAACAAAAATGCATACCTATATTAATGTCTGACTGAAAGTCTTTCAGAGACACTGTGAGAGGTTTGTCTTTTCCCTGCTGGTTCTTTCTTTTCTCTTTCTTATTCACCAACTTTGAGGGAGGTGAAGAATTTTCAGCATTTTCATAGTCCTGAAAGGAATAAAACCCTATTAATTGCTCTATTTTACTCTAATGAATAAATCAATTAGTAATTTAATTGCTCTAAAGCTAAGGCCCCCAAACGGGGGGGGGGGGAAGGGAGGGAGGGCCACCCAGTCCCATCCCACCTCGCCCCCAGATTTGCTTTGGCCCCACCCCCACCTCTGTGCCTGTCCTTATTCCCAGCCTCAGGTCCGCACTCAGCCAGGGGCCAACTGCTGACCCTACCATGGCCCACCTGCAGCTTCACGCCCAACCCTGCCCTCTGCCACTGGCTGCTCCCGGTCTGAGGCAGAAGCTGGGGAAGGAGCTGTACCTGGATGGGCTGAGCAGCCAGTCTCCAGCCTCTGCTCCATTTCCAGCCCTGCTTGCAGACCCCAGCACCTTATTCCTGTCCACATCATGCCTCACCCCTGCTCCTAGCCCCAGGCGGGTCGGGGTCACATGATCCTCAAATATTCGGGGACCATTGCTCTAAAGTTTTGTATTCTTAAGAAAAAATGACAGTACACAAACAAAGCTCTGGTCTAAAAACATTTGACAGCTTTTGTTAGACATCTTTCTCATTCTGTACTCTGATTAGCCTAAAGAAACAACTGTGTTCTTTAAACCAGAGTATAGCTAGTCACAAACAGTACAGTGAACTGTCAGCCTATACGCCAACACCGAGATAAAATGATATCTAAAAATCAAGTATTTGGTATAATATAATCAAAAATCACTGAAATACAGTAGCATCATAATCACTTATCTTTGCTTTAAAAATATACATCTGCTTGACATTTACGCTCAATGCATTATATATAGTCATTCTATAGCAGCAGACCGCCAATATTCTATGACCATGCTCTAGCCAACTGACATTACTGCTTAAATGAAATTAGACAAAGAGGTTTAGGAAGTTCCATTTAAGCCTGAGGGTCTGTCTTATTAAATGTGCCATCACACTGAAAAGAGTAAAGTGTGGTTTGAAGGTTCTACCTAAACAGAAAAAGTAGTTATATAGAAAATAAATAAAGGAGGTAAAAAAGGATAAAACAGGCTCTGATGTTCTACACCAGCTGCTCTCAACCAGGGGTCCACTGCCCCTCAGCTGGTTTTAGGGGGCTCGTGAATCAGGCCAGCGTTAGATTGGTTGGGGCCCAGGGCAGGAAATTGGGAGCCCCTCAGAATCCCATGGGGAAGAGTCCCAACCCCTGCCCCCCCAGCCTGGTGGCTGAAGCCTGAAGCGCCCCCCTCACCACCTGTGGCTGAAGCCTGGAGCCGTGCCTCTCCCCCCACTGGAGTTTTTAATAGCATGTTGGGGGTGGTGAGGGGCTCAGAAAGAAAAAAGTTTAGAAACCCTGTTCATCCTGTTCTACACTATGAAACAATAATATAAACAGCTACTAGGTTTTAAATTTACTAGCATATATATAAATATAGCAACGTTCTCCCAAACTGCTAGAGAGTTAGCTTCTTTCCTGGCAATCCATGCACATGCCATTTGGACTCAAGAGCAAATTCCCAACAGCTATGGTTAAAGACTAAGTCTTCACTTGCCTGTACTTATGCATGCATTTTAAAATGAAGTTAAAACTGGAAGTTAAATTACACTTTAGTTTTAAGAACTTTAAATTGTGGGGATTCCCTTCAAACAAACAAACAAACAAACAAACCTCTGTGAAGTCTTAGTTTGTCCACTAGAAGTACAAGACACTACTAAAGCTGACACTCAGAGCGAAAAAATGGGTGTGTGCCATATTTGTTTTTTTTATTCTGTATAATTTAAGGTTTTTATTTTTCTTCATGTTTCTTTCTTGTTTTTCACACTAGAAATTCAGGACTTATCAGCACTCTCTCGCCTGGAACACCATGTAGATGACTGGACAACTAGCAAGACAACATCACAAGTACCAAAGAAGGTAAACCTAACCAGCTGAGAGGAATTTTTAGTCAGCCTATTATCTGTTTCAGTTATTTGACTTAAAAAATTGGGAGGAAAGATGCTGAAGATTCAACATGCCTACCACTTCAATTCAGATCTAAGAAAGCTCCTCCTCCTCACTTCAATTCCATGATCCTCTAAGAAGACCTCTCCAGAACCCACATCAAGATCAGTAAATAAAATAAAATAAAACAAAACACACACACACACCCTACATGGAACAAGGCATAGCAGTCTTATTATTTTAAAGATGAAAACAAATTTCTTTATATATCAAATAAGCAAAGAGGGTACAAAGTCATTTTTGTCCTTGGCAGGTCATCTTTAATATTCTCAATCTGTAATATAGCTGTTTGTGGTTTCCCGCAACTCTCGAATGGTTCTCTCAATTCTTAGTAAATCCTTGGGTATTAAGAAACTAAAGAATTAGCTTAAACAAAATTTTGTGGGAACCAAATTATTAGTCTCCTTTATCCAGAACTCAATAAAGGTCAAAAACTTTGCATGATTTTCAGATCACAATGAAGCCAGCAAATACCTTTTTGTGCTCTTCATATTCCAGTTTGCTTAGCAATAATGCCTTTTCAAGATCTGCTTCAAACATTTCAGATGTCAGCTGAAGAAATAAGATTAAGACAAAAACTCATGACAGGTTTTTGTTTTTATTAACAGAAAGCAAAAAGGTGTGCAATTGACAGCTGGTTAGAACTTAATTTTAGCCTATGGAATGTTACAGCTGTTATCAACATACTCTTGGCAATATGACAAAATGCACCAGTAAGAATGACTAAATACATTTGTACAGCAGTTGGTAGAATACCTTATTGGTTGAAACATATTGTTAAATAACGGTCTGTGAGTGAAACCATGCACTACTTAGTCACTACAGGGAAAGGCAAGTTCTCTCAATTTTTTTTTTTTTTTAACTTAGACCTTGAAGTTCTCCATTCAGAAGCTTGTTGATTTTAAAGCCTAAAATATCAACAAGTAGAACAGGGGAAAGAGGAGCCTCTCAAAAGCATAAAAAAAGACCAACCCAGCTCTGCTTTGAAAAATCTCAGCCATAGTGATTTCTTTCACACATTTACTTTTGAAGTACGTATTACATTACTCTGCAAGACAACAAAGTAAAATAATTTAATATAGAAAGCTTTACCTGTTCATCTCTTTGTCTCCACTCTTGCCAGTTTTCTTCCTGAGGGTCTTTTTGCACTGGGCTGTGCATTGTTTGTTCATGTTGAGACAGACAGCCCCCATGGGAGGATTTCTGAGGAATTTTTTTAAAAGCAAGATTTCGGAGCTGCAAAGCAAGATGCAGGAATATAAATCAATGGTGTTGCTATTAGATTATTAGTGATTATACAGAAACAATACATCGATTAGGCTTAGACATTTATTCAATGCTTACACTATCCCTTATGTCGCTAAAACTTATGTCGCTCACAGGTGTGAAAAAACACACCCTGAGCAACACAAGTTTCACCAGCATAAGTGGCACTGTGCACAGTACTACGTTGATGGGAGAGCTTTTCACACCAAAATAGCTACTGCCGCTTTTAGGGGGTGGTTTATGTCGACAGGAGAGCTCTCTTTGGTTTAGGGCACCTACACGAGACACCTTACTGCAGCTCAGCTGCATGTGTACAGCTGTGCCGCTGTAAGTTCTCTAGCGTAGACACATCTTTAGAATCTGCCTATAACTTACATTCATTTCACCAATTACTTATACCAATACAGCCAAAGTAGTTTCAATAGCTGATAATGCTTTGCTGTCAGACCCAGGATATTAGAAAGATAAGGTTGGTGAGATAATACCTTTTATTGGACCAACTCCTGTTGGTGAAAAAGACAAGCTTTCCAATACACAACTCTAAGTCAAGCATGTGCTAAGTACTACATCGATCTGTGAGAGTTTCACTGGGAGATAGGGAAATATGATTTTTCTGGCCCCCAGATGGCATACATCAGACTCTGAAGCTTACAATTTTATCTTAGGTAGTGTAATTTAATGTTATTTTCACTCAAATGAATAATTCTTAAATATAAAGATGGTGCTGATAATCTTGGAGCAGCAAGGCTAGGCACTTACAAAAAAAATCAGAAAATGTTCAAGTTAAAATTGCACATGCAACACTGAAAATCACAGTTTAAAACACACATTTATTCAAAATCATTTTACCTACTATTATTACAAGTAGGTATTAAGATTAATTCCAAAAGGATTAGTCTAATTTTTTAAAATAAATAATTTCTAAAGTTTTCCTACTTTTTCAACTGACAGTGTGTCAAAGAGAACTATTCTAGACAGGCAACACTAACAAGAAGCCTGAGTAGGTGGACCAAATGTTGCTGTACCAGAAGGAGCTGTTTGAGGCAGCCACACATTGCACTTCTATACCCTCCCTTGGATCTTTGATTCTATTTAATCTTAGGCTCAGAGGCCCTATACCAGGGATAACAAGGCTTCAGAAAAAAGAGCATGGCTCCAACAGACTCAGGGCTTGGATCCAAGGAGCCTCCAGGGAGATTTCTCTTTGCAAGGCCTCTATAGGCTTGGTAAACAGTACCAGGGAAGCCAATTCTGAAGACTCCTCAGACACAGCCAGTGGTTCTAGCCATCTTATGAATATTCAGGAGGACCTTCAGGTCTCCTTGAATCACAGGATGCTATCAGTATTAAGGGACAACCAGAACTCAATTCCTGCACAAAGTCCCTGACACAAATGAAAGATTGTTGTTTCCCATTGGATCCCTGCACATCTATACATTTTTTATGGTAAATGGAGGAGCTGAAGAGACCTCAGATCCCTTGAGAACTTTGCTCCTCTACTTGAGGAAATTGTACCCTAATAGCTAGGTCTGAAAATATTACAGCTCTTGAATCTGGACAAGCCAGATTCTTCTTTGCCAAGAGGACTTTTTTTGGGAAGAGAGACTGAATATCATTCCAAGAGCTGAACAACCTGAATCTGCAACACCTCCCACAGGAGATTCTCTGAAATACAAAGGTTTCCATAAAGCCTACAATAGTTTTCCCTACATGCTGGTGTGAAGACACGTAAACAAACAGAACATCCCATCTTCAAGTGACCTTTTCCTGGGTCCAGGATGCCTTGGTTCATGTCCACAATTACATCAGCACAAGAGCATTCATTAACACTGGCTTCTTTCCCCCCAGATCTGGCATGGCTGGGTGCAATGAGAGTTTCACTATAGGAAGCTTTGTTTATATTTGTAAGATTACAAGTGAATATTTTCAACAACTTAATCATCAAAAAGTTTAACTAATAAAACTGTCCTTGAAGCTAGTGGAAAGAGAAACTGACAGATGGTCAGGATATGGGGCTTAAGATCCAAAGCGTTTTTTGAAGAGTTTCATTACTCATCTGGTATGTAAGTCCTACAATTTGAATCTGCAGTGGCAATGTATACATTACTAGCAAGTATCCTCTTTCCTTTTTACATAAGCTGACACTAACTACTTTAAAGGGCATTTAAAAGAAATACTATCAACATACATATCCTGTGATGGAACAAGGAAATACAAGCATGTTATTATGAATGGACCTTGCCTCATTTCAGAAATTAGATGCCAAGACATTTCTAGGTTCTTGTTTCTTACCTTTAAATGAATTTAAATGTAGCTGTGCTCCCCTAATTCCATCTTTAAAATATGGGAGGGTCTTACTAAATAATTTGGGACTTCATATGAATAAAAGTGTTTACTTAAGGTCTTTCTCCAATAAGTATTCACCACTTCCTAAATGCGGACCTTCTGCAGCTCATGTGAATATCTATCTCACAAGGCAAGAATTTTTCAGAAAGTCTCCTGTGTAGTCTAGATCTTTCTAGAGGTGGCAGAACCACACAAAAGACTAATGGAAACAGGTGACCCACTTTTGAGGGCAACTGTTAGTATGACCAGGGAGGGGAGGGGAAGAAGCTAACAGCAGTGCTTAATTTGTAATGAAAGAGGTGCCAAGGCTGAAGCAATTTTTCCCTTTCATATCTTAGACAGCAATCCCAGAGGTGCAGGGCTCAGACCTGGCAAGCCATGGATAACAGCCACACTTTGGTGAATGGTAAATAGTCACCAAACAGTAACCTGAAAAGAGCAGTGGATGGAGGTGCCAGGAGCAAGGAAGGAACCACAGACTTCTTACCATAACAGCTTGCCAATCAAAGCTTTTGGCACTAAAAATACTAGTAAGAAAGGAGCAGCAGAATCGTGCTTTAACCCCCTCTATACTGCCATAAGCTACCTTCCATCCTGTTGCTATCCAGCCTTTAAAATAAGAAACCTCCAGTCCCTCTTGCTTAGCATTACATCCTTTACTGGCTTCAGCTGTACTCAACAGCCTCAGCTCCTTCACATTCCGGTTTAGAAACACCTATTCCAGGTCAAAGCAAAACTGCCACATCCCTCATTACTAGCCCCACAACCTATGATTCTACCAACTTGTTCCAAGGCCTCTCCATCCCTTTCTGGATATAAAGGAAAAAATCCTACTGGAACTATAAGATACCAGCTCCCACTTCCTAAGATTAATGTTCCCCTCTTTGTCCTGTATTTCCAGCTGAATAAGGTCTGCAATCAGGAAATGGGGATATGTAAGAACCCAAATTATTTTCATTTAAATATATAAATATAATTTTTTGATTAGTCAAGAGCCTCCCACATTTAAAGATGTGTAGTTGTGCCTGAACTCTAACAAAGTTTTAAGGACAAATTTTAATTTTTAAATAATACCTTTTAAATGACTATAAACTGAAATTCCTTTGTTTTACAAAAGTAACGTGTCAAAAGCAACAAAAATAGCCACATTATTCAGCTAACAGATGAACAATTTACCCAAGGCATATGGGTATCTGGCATAACTGCACACCTTGTATAGTTACTGAAAATATAACAGCCTCTCTACCTCATTAGCCTCGCTCTGCTGCTGTTCCTTCTTTTTTCTCCTCTTTTCTTTCTTCTTCTCATTTGTAGTTGATTTTCCCCCTGAAGCGTGAGACTTCCCAGCACCTCGACCACTTCTTCCCTTTCCAGTCTCTGAATCGGAACCACTACCACTATCCACTTGTAATAGAGCAAAGCGAGATGCAGTAGTGGGAACTGAACTGATTACAGCTGAGGCCATTGTATGGTTTGGGATTATTTTGAGGATGACTTCTTATTCAAAGAAAATGCTTCCTGGGAATGTAGTAACAAAAGAAAGAATAAAGGAATCACACTATTCTGCTCCACAAAAACTTTTTGCAATAGCACATGCTTTTACATCAACAATTCAGACCTGTCAATTATATAAGCTTTATTTCATGATAAAATAGTGACTCATTTTACTTCTGAATTAACTATTTGGATAGTTTAATAATTATAATGTAATGTTTTAGTATTAATATATGAACAAAAAAAACAATGAAAGTGAAGGTTGCTTACCAGTAACTGGAGTTTTTTGAGATAAGCCTTTGTGCACATTTACGGTACACTTTTAGAAGATGTAGTAACGATGCAGTAACCAGTATCTTCTAGAAGCAGTGCCCATTGTGACACCTGCCTGCTTCTCTCACTGTTCCTAATGTCTAGGAGCCAGAGTATAAAACTGGCTCCTTTGACCTGAACCTAAGAGTCTAGCAAAGAGACATGATTCCAGCAAAGGGTGACCAGGTAGTATGAATTTATAGAGGCAAGCTCATCTCAAAGAACTCCAGTTATTGGTAAATAACCTTTATTTCTTCTTCAAGGAGCTGCTGTACATTCCCACTTCTTAGAAGTTTAGCAAGCAATATTCTCCCCCACAGAAAGCTTAGCTGAGGAGTTCTAGCTGAATAAAGATTGTAATACTGTTCTCCCAAACTTTGCACCAGATCTTGGGGCTAAATGCAAGGAATAAAGTTTTGTAAATATGTGTAATGAACTTTAAGTTGCAGTCCTACAGATTTCAATTATGTGAATGCATCTAGGGCATACCATCAAAGTCACACTTATCCTAGTGTACAAGGCCCTTGAAGAAGAAACAGGTTATTTACCAATAACTGGAAGGGAAGGGCACAATGAGGTAATCAGGTGGCAGGAGGACCTGGTGAAGGCCCAGGGTCAGGTGCGGGGCTCTGACAAATGAAGCAAATGGGATCAGTGCAGGAGGCCTCAGTCAGCGAGACCCAGGCTCCTCAACTGCCACAACTACAGCAGCCACCACCCAGAAGTTACCCTTCTCTTTTGGGGAGGCCAGCAGGGACTCTGCAACCGGGAAGCAGAAGGCTGCATCCCATGAGTACTCCCTGTTGGAAGGAGCCCAATCTTGACACCAGCCCTTAGCACTGTGTGATGCTTCCCAAGGGTACCCAGGGTTGTGAGGCCCTTCACTACCCCCTCCCTTCGCATGAGGGAGTTTTGTCTGTGCCTGCTGTGGATCAGCTCCCTGACTTCACCATCCTCTGGCAAAAACAAACCCTGCCTTCAACATCTCTGCAGGCCTCACGGTCTCTGTCTAGGTTAGCGATAGGCACATTCCACCCCCCAGGCCTCAAAGTGTCCCTCTGAAGCACTCAGCCCCTGTTCCACTGAATAGAGATCCTTTGCTCCCAAAGAACCAAGCTTACAAGGAAACTCAGGATCAGCACTCTGCTTCACACACAGCCCTGAGATATATTTATAGTGAAAACAAGAAAAAGTTTATCAGCAGGGTAGAGAGATTCAAATGATTGTAAGTCAGAATGTTGGAAACAAATGGTTACATATAAAACAGCATAACACACTAGCTCGAGCGTGAATTTAATTCAGAGGACATTCCGGTATCTAGAGGATAGCTTACCCCAAGTCTTTTTCCCCAATGTTTTCAACCTGGATGGCTGAGATCTCTCTTTCACAAGATCAAGCCTGCAGGCAGCTTGTCTTCACAAGTATGCAAGTCTCTCTCTCTGCACCCCCAGATGTACAGCAGACCAGACCTTTGATGTTCACCTGAAAACAGGATTCTCCCCCCCCCCCCCACCTTTACGTCTTCCCGTTAATCTCCCTTCTGAAAAATCTACAAACTCTTCATTAGCATTTGACTCACTATGCTAATACACCTCTGTTGTAAGACACTTAATACACAGTGGTCCACCAGGGAGACAAGAGTCCCACACTTCCCATCTGGAGAAGTTGTCTCACAACACAGTACCTTCTAGTGACTTGCCTTAACTACAAGACCTAGAGAACATAATTTTCAGCATGAATACATAACTTCTCATATACATCTCCCAATGATTATGGTGACCAGTGTGACACATGCTTCTAGTGAAGACCTGACATGACTCCTTTTTGATGTACCCCTCTGAACTGGCATCAAGAGATCCTGGAGTCACACACAGTCCCAGGGCACATGCTCCCCTCCCCCATGCTGGACCAGGCTGAAGGTCTGGGGTTAACTGGAGGCTGTATCCAGCAGGGGTGCCAGTCGTCCCAGGGTGCAGCCTTCTTCTCCCCACTTGACCTTTGCCTCTTCAGTACAGCCCCAATTGCCTTCCCTTTGCAGGACGGGGATCAGGATGGGCAAGCAGCCGGGTCCCAGCAGCTGAACCCGACTGCCACAGGCAGCAGGCTTGCTTCAACTACTCCATAGGGATTACCTCTCCTCACTCCCGTTGGCCATGGGCTTCCCTCTCCCCTGCATATTAGTGCTTGAGTTATGGAGGGTGGGAAGTAAATGGACACTTAAGGATGCAAATGGTCCTGAAGGCAGGATGGGGTGATGTGGCAACATCTATCTTGGGTGGCTCTTGTGCTGACATGCTCTGCACTGCCAAGCCAAGCCCAGCTACAGCAAGACTATCTTCTCCCTTCTGCCCTACCTCCTTCTTCCTCACCTGTTAACCACCACCTTCTGACTCACCTACCTCCAACTACTCCCTGCCTACCTCTAACTCTCCCTGCCTTCTCCCATTGCTTAACCCTCTTCCCCTGCCTCCCCTATTCCTAATTCCCTCTCTTACCCTACCCCTAACTCCATCTCCCATTACCCAACCTTCTCCCTCACTCAGTAAGTCCCCTTCTGCCTGCCACTATCCCTTACAACCATAACTGCCTTTTGCCCCATCCCCACCTACTGCCTCTGCCTTTAACCTGCCTTTCCCTGATTTCTGCACCCACCAACATTCCCTAGCTTCCCTGCTCCTCTTCACCTACACTAAACCATGCCATCCCCATCTCTGTCCCCTCTCTTCCACTGACTCCCCGTAGCACACAGACCCCACCTCCCCCAGAACTGGGCTTTTACTCCCTAATTCCCTTGGTTCCCTGTAGAATCAGTTCCCATTCTCTGACTTCTTTTCCCCTTTTAGGTCCTCAGACCTTTACTCCACCCCCTGGTCCCCATCTCCCAGCTCACCCAGTCACCAACCTTCCCTAATCCCCCAGCTCAGCTGGTCCCCAACCTCCACTCTGCTCCTTATGTATTTTCCCATTTCTAGTCCCAGCCTGCCAATGGAGGAGTTGTTGCCCACATGGCCTGAGCTGATCTCGGAAGAGCAACTGGCCAGGGTACTGAGCAGTGCCTTTTGCTTCCTGCCAGAGTGAAGAGATTTCTTCAACACTGGGCAGTGTGAGAGCCTGGGATTTGCCAATGAAGCACCAAACCCAGACAGCGGGATCTGCTGTGGTCAGGGAAACCCTCCCCCACTACATAGAGGGCCAGCGATGGGACCCTTGATCACTCCAGCAGATGCCTGCTCTCTCTACAGACCAAACCCAAATGCATTCTAATTTTCCGTCAAGGGATGGAGGCACTTGCTGCTGTTGCTGTTCTCCTTGTAGCCCTTGGACTTGCTGCTGGCCAAGCAGAAAGTGCTAAGGAGGCCAAACCATCCCCCACCCTAACATGCCTTTGAATAAGTTGGAAATGGAGTAGTCCCTTACAGTAGAAATTTTGACTCGCCACATTTATCCTTAATTTGAGCACTGGCATCTTGTGTGCTTCATCTACAGAGAACTTCCTAGTTTTTAAATGTTTGAATAAAACCAATACATTCTGGGAAATGAAACTAAATACAAACAAAAATCAAAGGCCTTACTGGTTAGGAGGCTGATTTGTTTTGTTGTTTTTTCAAAATATTTTTGATAAAATAAGAATTCCCCTTTAGAAAGATCCTGTGGCAGCCATTACACATGGATTTTGTCCCACAGATCTCAAGATTACTTGTGCATAATACCAATGTACTCCTGCCATCAGCACTCCCTAGCTCCAGTGCTACATAACTGATGTGAATGTGACATTTCATTCAAATGGCCTTTTAGCGTGGAGAGACCAGTTGCTTTGATGTTTGAGAAGTGTGAATGAATGGAGCTTTTTTTGAAGTGTATGATACTGATCTGGGAGAGGAACAAAAGGAAAAACAGGAGATATGATCCTTCCTCCTTGTACTTGGAATTCACATTTACTGGTTCTGATGAAAATCCTCAACTACAGCATGTTGTTTGTGCTCAAGTTCTTGCTCAGGACAGTATGAAACCAAGCAAACTAAAACGTAACTTCAAACGTGTCCTCAAAGAAAAAAACATGAGTTTTTTTCCCCCAATCAAAGCTCTTTCAACCAAAAGGACAGATGAAGATAACTGAAGAATGCAGTGTCACCCTCCTAAAGCACTTGCAACATCCAATGTTGTTTCATACCAAATAGCACAAAGTGGAAAATCTCATACAATCCATGAAAGTCTTCTGTTGCCAGCATCAACAGCAAGTGAAAGGAAAATCGCTGACCAGCAAAGTCTCACCCCACTAGCTGACAACACGTAGTGCTGCAGAACTGTGGATATGGCAGGAGATGTCAAGGAGAAACCAACTGAAGCAGTAAGGCAAAATCCTTTTTTCATACTAGAAATTGATGAGAGCATTGACTCTGCCAAAGCAGTACAAATGAAGGTTTCTGTTTGATATACAAGCTCATCTGAGATCAAAGGGGACTTTATTTTGCTCTTCTGTCGCAATAAGAACTACTGCTGAGAAATGGTTCAAAATTTTAAATCGATACATGACAGATAAACATCAAATGCAATTATAGTGTTGAGAAGAGTATAGACGGGGAAAAAGCCATGAGTGGACACTGTTGCACCATACTGTAATATGGTGCCATTGTTGTATGGACAGGAAGGCACAAAAGAATCAGCCAACACCTTGAGGAGTGCTGTTATGTTTTTGATCAGCTCTTCACCATCACTTCCTTGAGCAGCACTTCCAGATTTTACTGGATTATTTGGCCAACATATTTGACAAGCTCAATGAACGTAACCATTCTTTGCAGGATAAGAACTGTAATGAACATCTGAATTATGCACAAAAAAAGTACATAGCTTTGCCAAAAACATTTGTTCTTTGGGGTAGCTACGTGCTGCAAGACAACATAGTTATGTTCCTGACGCGGTCTTTTGCCATTATGGACTGTGAAATGTTAGTCCTAGACATTAAAGATAATTCTGGAACATTTGTATCAGTTTTGCATACAATTCAGAAATACTTTTCCAAAAGAGAGGAAAATGAATTGCAGGATGTCATAGAAATGTAGGAGTGGAATGCACTTCAATGGGCCCTCAAGTCCAACCCCCTGCGCTGACGCAGGACCAAACTTGCACCATCCCTGACAAGTGTTCATCCATCCTGTTCTTAAAAAGCCTCCAGTGATGGGGATTCTATTTCCTCCTTTGGGAGCCTATTGTACTGTTTATCTGCCCTTATAGTTAGAAGGATTTCCCTAAAATTTAACCAAAATCTTCCTTGGTCCAGATGAAGCCCATTATGTCTTGTTCTACCTATCTTTAGTGGACGAGGAAAACAACAGATCATAGTCCTCTTTAAAACTTTTATTTTAAGACTTATCAGGACCCCCCCATCATCTTTTCTCAAAAATAAATATTCTCATTTTGTAACCTCTCCTCACATCAGATTTTCTAAAATTTATATAATTTTTGTTGCTGTTTCTGGACTCTCTCTAATTTATCCACATCTTTCCTAAAATGTGGCACCCAGAACTGGACACAGTAATCCAGCTAGAGGCCTCACATGTGCTGAATAGAGAAGAACAATTACCTTCCATGTGTTACATGTGACATTCCTGTCAATACACTCCCAGGATATAAGTATTGTGCAAGTGCATCCCATTGTTGACCATGGGCTGTGGGTGAAACTTGCCTTGGGGAAGGCTGGCTCCTTGTCCTGTTTCTTCCACTCACCCACACTCCACCACTGCTCCGCCCCAGACCTCACCCTTGGCCACCTCTTAACTTGCTGCTCACCCCATTTTAAAAATGCTTATTTTTGATCCAACCAAACTGAATATACCCACCATTTTGCTCAAGATTTTCTAAAAAGTAACAAGTGATTTTGGATGCTCTACGTGAAATACCTTAAATGGGCCTAATTTTCATATACTGCACAGCAGCTTCTTAAAGTCAATCTCTGTTAAGGTGTCACATCTAGGCAGCCAAAAATTAAGACACTCAAAAATACTATCACTTTTGAAAAGTAGGTTTGTTTATTTTAAAGGTTACAGGATTAAATAATGGAAACTCACATTTCCAAGCTCTCAACATTTTTTTTTAGCATAATGACATACTATTTTTGCCATACAATGTAGCAGTTTTTACAACCGGAAATACACATGAGCAGCTATAATCATGTGTGATAAATTCAAATGTATATGTGCAAAGGGCGGTTACAACCTTAACTTTCACGGTTCTTGTCTTTGTGACACTGTAACAGTTCATTAACTTAGTTTTTCATTTTTGTTTTGCTTCAAAAGAAAAGCACTCAATTTTCTAAACACATACCAGTCAAAGATTAACAAACATTAGTAAACTCTGCGCTAAGAAGCGCCAACCAGCCAAAGTTCAATCCATCTTATTACCGTAGACCTTGCACACATTTCCTTATATCTTCATTCATAGAACTATGAGTACAGCTCAGGAAAAACACCTCCTGCTACTTGATCAGTGCTCTTCTCCCTTTAAATCCTCCCTTCTCTAGGTTGAACAGAGGCCTTAAATCTGCATTAAGTAGTTTAAACCACTCTAAATCTTTAGAGCCGCTTAAACAGATTAAACCTATAAGGTCTTAGACCCCAATTTTGCAATGCACTCCATGCAGGTGGATCTCTGCACCCACACAGTGTTGTATTGAAGCCAAAGGAGTCTGGCTCAGAAATCCACCTTTGCAGAGCTTGTTGCAGGATTGGAGCCTCAGCCTTAAGAAGTTTAACCTGATCTAAGGTCTTAGGTTTAAACTGGGAAAAATGCCAGGAGATACCATGTAAGTGGTCAAAAATGTGGCAGGAGAGCCACATGATGTTGTTGGGCAAGGGATCATCTAATACAAGTTGGATTTGGTTAAACTTTTCTTAGTTCAGGATTCTGGTCACTAAGGAGTCATAAATATCCTAAATATTCATAACTTTACAACCACCAGCCAAGTATTACCTAACCCAGGATTTGTTTTGGGATACATCACCGAGACTTAAAATCAACACAAGAGTAAGAAAATCAGTTTGCTAAATTTTAAAGTTATGAATGCTTAGGTAAACAAATTTTGAAAGGTCACTCTCAACATACCATGCATCCATGCACCACTCTTTAGCAAAAACATACCCATTCATAGAACTCTTCAATGTTTAGATCTCAGGTAAATCCAAAACATTTTTGCCAGCCAAGCAGAGGCATTAGTGCTCATTCTCTGCAATGACCAAGCAAAATCTCAAGCTTCAAACATTAGCAATTTTTCTTGAATTCTTCTCTAAAAATTTAGATTTGTTTAAAGAAAAAAGTCAGAAGTACTTTCCCCTCTGCAGTGACCCAGAGCACATCTAAAGGGATTTGGCTCAAGCGTTGGGAAAAGGCCTCAACCAGGTGAAGGTTCCATTACACACAGTGTGAACACAAGGGGCTTATTTGACACATACTGGGGCCCAGCGGTCCCAGGCGGAGCTTGGCCAAGCAGCGATCGGGGGCAGAGTCTGAGCTACTGTTTGTACCAAAAAGGCCAACGGCTAGAACAAGTCCCTGTTTTCCAGAGAGGGGACTAGAGGCAGCAGGGGGGCCAGTGAAGGCCGAACCCCAGGGCGCGTCCGGACGGGGTCCCCACGCGGATGCGGGGTGGTTAGTTCCCAAGACAGCCGCGCTAGCACTGGCAGGATTTAGCTGTGGATCGAACAAAGCCCAGCAGGTCTCGAGCAAGGCCGGGCGGGCCCAGCAGGGGAACGGGCTCGACGTGACCCAACAGGGCTCTCCCGGCTGCAGCTGCCCTCCGCGCTTGGAGCAGCTACAGACCGCAACCCCCACCCGAGCGGCGGCAGGGCCTGAGCCGGACACTCCCTCGGGCCTGGCGAGAGAGCAGCGGCGAGCGCCGCGGGCGCAAACGGCTTCTTCGCCAGTAACCCTCCCCCGCCCAAACAGGCCCCATTCCGGCGGGGGCAGCGTCCCCCCGAGCCTGTCACTCCTCCTCAGTGGAGGCGGCAGCTTGCGAGGGGGCGGCGGGATACTCATGGCGGGGCCGGGGGAGGGGCGGGGAAGCGGCAGGGCTGCCGGAGGAGCCCCGGGGGCCCGCGGCTGGACATACTGTGTGACCGCAGCACTCACTCCTTCTCCAGAGCGGGGAGGCTCCAGGCAGTGGAGGGGTTGTCAGTGTCGCTACTGACCGCTAACAGGCGGTTATAACGGGTCTCGAGGGGCCGAGCCGGGCAGTTGCGGAGACGCTCGAGACGCGGTGGCGAAGGGAGGGGGTGCGCTGTTCGCTCGCGGGTTTGTTTATTTACCTCGTTCGCTGGTTGGCTGGGTCCGCGGTACCAGCGCGTGCGCACTAAAGAGGACGTGTGACGCGCAGTTCCGAGCAGAGCGCAACTAGCCAGCGCAAGTACGGACACAGGACTGGCCCAAAATGCTCAGTGAGGCGGCCGCAGGGCAGAGGCGCCTTGGAGAACACGTCGTGCTAGGGGCGCGCGCAGCCTGTCTCTGATGAAGCACCACTTCCCTAGGTGTACGGGGGACAGTCATGTGCGGCCCTGTTGAGGCGCGTGCCTCCGTCCCCACCCCCATTCTAAAGGACGATGGCGGCAGGAGGCTGGGCGAGAAACGGAAGCCAGGCCGCGCCGTGGACCTCGCCCCCTCCCTCTTTCCTACCCAGCTCTCCTGACGGGGAGGGAGCTGCAGCTGGGCCGCCACAGGCCGGCGTGGTGGCGCGGGCCCGCTCTGCCCCGTCTGTCAGCGCCCTCAGCATGACGGGGCCACACTTTCCCTTCAGTGCAGGCCGGCTCTTGGCCAGTCCTGGCTCGCACTCGACAGCCTGGCTGTAAAACCAGGGATAGGTTCCCAGCTTGGCCTCTGCTGGGGAGGGGGAAGAGAATCGTCCCTTGGGTTGCCCCAGCCGCCCCAGTGGCTGCTTAAAAGAGTTCAAGTTTCAGTGAGGTTGTTGACCTATAAAAAGTGATTCCTTTCCCCGAGAAAAAAGCACAGGCCCTAGAGAGGAGCTAAACCCTGTTAGGTTTCTTTTGGTCCTTATTTTCCTTTAACATTTTTATTTAGCCCAATTTATAGCTGTTACCTCCAGATCATGTGTTCTCTGCATTATTGTTATGATAGTAGTGGCGCTCTTGTACGGGGTGTAGCATCAATACACAGTAATGACAATTCCTAGCTGAAAACTTTACCTTCTGAAGAGACATGATAAGGGTGGCCAGATGTCCCAATTTTATAGGGACAGTCCCAAGTTTTTGGTCTTTTTCTTCTATAGGCTATTACCCCCAACCCTCTGTCCTGATTTTTCACACTTGCAGTCTGGTCACTCTAAGCAGACTTTTTTTTACAAATGGGGAACAGAGGCAGTGTGTGTAAGGTGTCACACACAAATTTCTGATAAAGCTAGGAACTGATCTGCTACCCACCCCCCTGGAGTGCTTTTAACCACAAAATAATTCTTCCATGGAAGAAGCTGCCCTACCCCACATTCCCTTAATCACGATTCAGGCTATCACTTTAGGTTTTACATTACATAATGTATCTCAACTAAAGTTATGTTAATTGGAAAATGGAAACTAAAAGCAAATAAAAAACACTCAGGATTTTCTACTGCTTAACAGTCTAGCCCTACTATAAAAATTTTGTAGGTCTAGTGATTTAAGCCATAGAGTGTTTACATCTTAAGCATTCTGTCAAGTTGTTCCCTCCGAACATCTCTGACATCAAGACTATTTCCGTAGTGCATATTCTCTCCCTCTGATCTGGGGCAAATAATCTTGCCTGGATTGCACTACATCATCTTCTGGGAATGATGCATTGTCAAGTTTAGCACTTGGAAAGAAATTTACCACGATCTCATCTCTAGTACAATTCTTTTAATCTAACATTTACTGAAACCCGATAAGCCTTTTTAAGTTGGCCCATGAGTCACACCACACGGCTAGGTCCCGCTCCAGGTGGGGTGCTGGGTTGGGGACTGCACCACACGGTATGGCTCCCTCCGGCACTGCAGCCGCAGCACTGGGTCGGGGGCCTCACCACGCGGCTTGGCCCCGCTCCATCTGGGGCGCTGGGTTGGGGGCTACAATTTCTATTCTGCGATGTGGCCCGTGGGCCAAAATGTTTGTCCACCCCGATCTCTACTCCTAAAAAAGAGGGTCTATAATGGTTGCACAATGTCAACATAGATCATGAATGCCAAATAGTAAATAACATCAAGACGATACAAAGACAACTAATAAATGGCTGCTTTTTGGGACTTAAAGTCTGTAGTCCCTTTTATTACCAATAAACACCAGGACTATCTCATGTAGTAGGAAAGGAAAAGTTAAGAATGTTTTGTTCACACCTGCTCTAATTTCACTCAAATATTTATTCTAATCAGAATTTAATCATTCATTTAGCATATTTGTTTTTTCCTCCCTGTATCACGGCTACCCTTCTCTCAGGCTGTCTTTTTTTCTGTTTTCATATATAGACTGCCAGAACCCATTCAAAGCTCACAATTTTTCCATTTCTCTATGGAGTGGTTCCAAATCTTCCATTCAAACCCTTTCAATACATCTAAAAGGGGACAAATGCAATTTCTACTATATGGGGAAATATATACACAATGCACAATGTGCCATGGTACCAAATGTGATATAAAGTAGGTAAAACATCTTTTAAAATTTGCAACAGGTTTTAAAGATTATAAGTAAATGGCCATTATGCTTGGATAAGTAAATAAACCTCCCACCCAGTCCTACAGAAATATACAGAGCATCTACTGACACTTAGTAGTGACTGAATCATTCTATCCTACATTTTAGTCTGCTTTTTGAGCCCATATGGACTTTTTAAAAAAAATATGTAAAATATAAAGCAAAATCAATCCAGATCTATTTAAATGCAGGCTAAAAGACAAGATAGTTTGGGGTATACGATAAAAGCTCAGTATGTCTAACACTTGTGTTTCATACAGCTGGTATTGTGATGTAGAAAACTGAAATTAAGCTTTTTAATACATTTACTTATTTCCATGTATTTCTTTAGCATACATGTATTAAGTTATGAATATTAAAATATTTATATAAAATGCAACATTACAAAGCCTCAATTATTTAGACTTGCAGCACAGTAAAAACTCCTAACCAAAACCACCAATTAAAAAAAACCCTCCAAATCCCTTACATCACAATTCTACAGAGCAATATGTAATAAGTCCAGTTTTCAAGGATACAATTATATCGGTCTTTACAGGGCTGCAAAATGGTTCATCAATATGGTTATAATACAGCTTTGTGCAATCTATACAGAAAAGACCAACAATTGTGTTATAAGACAATCAGAGCACTATCATGTTACAACATGATCTTCTGACATGAAAAAAATTGCTCTGTAGACAGGACATTAAGGCCTGAAGCAAGGGAAAATGAAGATCTCTTTCAGTGGCCATGTACTGGAAGCTTCAATCCAAGATTCCTTAAGTATATCAGCAAATAATCTCCGTTTAAACTGGAAGGATTTACTGTTGCTAAGTGCAGCAACACTTCAGGACAAAGTTTTCAAATATGGGTGCTTAAAGTTAGGTCCCTACATAAAAATGGCCTGGTTTTCAAAAGTGCTGAGCTCTGAGGTGCTTATCTTTGAAAATCAGGTCACTTTTACTTAGGAGCCTAAATATGAATGTAGGTGCCTTACCTATAGCACTCAAATTCAAATACGTTGGCTTCCGCCTTCAAGTCAACTCAGCTAACTAGCTTCTTGTGAATGATCACTGCTCTATTACAAAACACTATTCAGCTTGTTATCCAGAACTAAACAGACTAGTTGTAATCCAATGGATCTGTGTACTGTCTGCTCTGAAGTAGATTTGGATTTTAAAAGAAAAATTCACATTTCCTTCTAAATGAAAAGTTGTGAACCATTATTACTAATAACAGTGTATTATGGTATACTGCTGGCCCATATTTTTGGTCCCATATTATGCCATTTCAATAGTACACAAACATCACACTTAAAATCTAGATATATTGACTGTTAAATTTAAAAAAAGCCCATAAACAAAAAATACAAAAAATAAACTGAAATAAGTAATTGCATCAATTTCACAAATACGGCATAATATTCGTTTCACACAGAGCTTAAAAAAGTATATATAATCATGTAAAGAGAAAGACTTTTAAACAGTGTTAAGGCATGTTTGGCTCATGGAATAACTCTTTCATAAGAGTAAGTAATTAAATATTGAGGAAGAAAAAAAATTATTTGAAATATTTACATATATGCCCTTTGAGGAATCTAGTTTTAGATCCTGATATCAAGCATAGTATGAGTGATGGAAATTCAGTCATTGCTAATTACTAGGTGAAGGTCCAGCTTTTAAACTACCATATGTATTTTGCAAATTACCATGGATCTGAATGTGTTTTTAAACCATGAAAGTGAAATTACTTTAGTCTCAGAATATTCTTGTACAGTTCAATAGTCTTCAATCTTCACTAATGTTAACATTTGAAAAATGCACCAGAACGTGTAGAGTGATTTGAAAAACCAAGTAGTATACAGATTCCCCCCCACCCCCCCAGATTAAAAAGCTTTTTAATCATGTGCCTGTTTGTGGTTGTGCCTATAAGAAAGTGTTTCAGATTCTTTGCAAATAAATAAGCACAACAGACACCTATGATCTCTGGTGTTCTGAATATTAACAGTTACAGAACAATGTGGCTGCTAGTTTACTAATGCATAAATAAAGGAACTGTAATACTGGGATTCCAGTAGCAAGAGCTGCTAAAAATGTGTCAAAGAATAACTATATCTTGAAGTCATTAGATTTTCTGGAGATTTCAATGGAATCTGCAGCAATAGAATTGACGACGACTCCAAGGCTGGAGCGCCTCAGTGATAGTTCGGATGCAGGAATATGCCGTAATTCTCGGCGAGACAGCTTTACTGGAGTTACTCCTTGAAGCTGTGTTATGATTTCATTTGTCTGAGAATGAGAGAATAGTTGAGGATGAGATTTTGAAGGGCGTACTTCATCTGGTCCTGCTTGGTCTTCAGTACTTGATGAACACCCTCCTCTATTGTGTGCTAACTCTGAAACATCTTCTTCAAGTTTGTATAAATTCTGCCCCCACCTTAGACCACTTGCTGGGCAGTCTGTTTCGCTTAATTTTCCAGATGGTTTGTTATTTTCAGGTTTGGACGTCAATTTGAATTCTTCTGAAGAAACTCCTGCTTCTTGGCTCAGTATTCTGTTAGCAGCAGCATCATCTAAAAGGAAGTTTTCCAGGAAGCAAATGTTAGGATACAGTTTGTATGACAATCCTCCCAGTCAAGGAAACATTGTTTTATAGAATATTAACTAGGAAATATAGTCTTAGGGCATTAACAAGATTAAATGTGAAAACTGCCCAATAATAATCATTTAACAGTGGTGTATCTAGTATAGTTGTAGCTCTGTCAGTCCCAGGATATCAGAGAGACAAGGTGGGTATGGTAATATCTTTTGATGATCCAACTTTTACTGACAAAAGAGACAGCTTTCACGCAACATTGGTGGCATTTTTGTCAGTCTGCTAAACAAACATCTAGAATCGTAGAATCTCAGAGTTGGAAGGGACATCAAGAGATCATCTAGTCCAACCCCCTGCTCAAAGCAGGACCAATCCCTATTTTTGCCCCATATCCCTAAATCGCCCCCTCAAGGATTGAACTCACAACCCTGGGTTTAGCAGGCCAAATGCCTCATGTACAATGAGAGAAGATAACTAGCGGTTACTTCCATACACCTAAGCGGCCAGCAATTCTCAAACTTCATTGCATCGTGATCCCCTTCTGACAACAAAAATTACTACACGACACCAGGAGGAAGGACTGAAGACCGAGCCTGCCCAAGAGGCACTACCCCAGGGGTGGGGGCAAAGCTGAAGCTGAAAGGCTTCTGCTTTGGGCGAGGGGCATGTAACCTTAGTGCTGGGTGATGAGACTCTCTGCATTAACTATTTTTGAAATGTTACTATTAAAAGTTGTATATTGTTTCTATTGTCACTACACATACATTTAGTTGGTGCCACCAGCTGATAAAATGACTCTCCCACCAGCTCCTTCAGTTTCTTCTTTAGTTCTCTGCTGGTTTTCTTATAGAAGAACAAGTCTTTTTCCAGTTGTTGGACTTTAGCTTCATATAGTTTAAGGGTTTCGGCAATATTTTCACCATCTTGTTCTAAGACAACAACATTAATTTTATCTTCAAAATGTTTATTTCATTTTGACAGATGCAAATAATAATGCGGAATACAAAATTACAGATTATATCCTACCTCCCACTGCTGGTTTTCCCCAAAAAGTTTAGAATTAGCATTGTAAAAGTTATAATTTATTTCTTAACGGGATTCCCCTGCACAACACCATGAAATGGGGAATTCAAGTGTCTCCTGGGAGTTGAAGGTACCCAGTGAAGAAACACTTAGCATCTTAAAAAATTGGACTCAAAGCCCATGTCTCCATAGTTTGAAGATTCTGGCCCAAGACCTGCTCACTTTACTCACACAAGTAGTTCTGCACAAGTAACCACTAATTCTGGGTGTCCAACAAGAGAAATCTGGGACTTGATTATTGACAAATGTAACTGAAATCAAGAATTGTTGATATGCGATATGTCTGGCAAGACAAATAAAAGCAAAACCAAGGTGTCTCAACTTTGTACCCAAAAATCCACACCTTCTTTTAACCACTGACCTTTTAGGGAGTAATTGTGAGAGTAACACATGTAAAATACGGTCTTTTCATTCTCATTTACATCAACAAGTTCCACCGTTTTTTAAAAGGTCATTCAATTTCCTGGGTCTAGTGTAAAAACTTTAAAAATGGAGTTTTCCTTTCATAACAGAATTTATATTGTGACTGTGCCCAAGCATTGTATTATGCAATAGAGTTAGGGCTTGTCTATATTTACAGTGGTGCAATGGTGCAGCTGCACCAGGGCTGCTGTAGCACTTAGTGAAGACACTGCCTACACTGATGGGAGGGCTTTTCCCATCAGCATAGGTACTCCACCTCCTCGAGTGGCGGTAGCTGTGCTGACTGGAGAAGTCCTCCTGTTGACATATCCTGTTGAAAATCCACACCCCTGAGCAATGTAGTACACCGATGTAAGTCTGTAGTCTAGACCAGGGCTTATTAAATAATACAACTGTGTTGCGGCAACACATGTATAAAGTTTCAACTGAAAAGCAAAATGTAATATTTTTTATAATGAATAAATAGTGTTTGTCAATAGAGACGCTAAGGAGCAAATACCTTTGAAATGATGCAATATTAATTGTATCTTTTGTTCATGTTCTTTCTGCTGGAGGGTCAGTCGCCGGTCACACTGTAGCGTGAGGTGTTCGAGTGCTGATTCCAGTTCACGTATTATGTTTTCCTCTTCTAGGGCTCTCATTTCCAGCTCTTCAGTCTTTAACTGTAATTTACGTTCTGCCTCACGTAGGCTAACAACCTAAATAACAAAATAACGAAGACGGTCTTATTTTGACTACCAATTCCCTTTTTGAATAAAAAAGGAGAAAATCTTGAAGGAATGTACCTTTTTAAAATAAAATATTTTATTGTCCTTACTGGAAAGTAGTAGCTTAATGCATATAATATTCATTAACCCATGGGGAATAAGCCTTTATAAGCCACACACACCTTGAGTGGAAAAAATATGGTCTAGACTGCACATGCACAGCAAGAGTGTGAAAGGCTTACTACAGAAAAGGGTCCTCCCTGCTCCTAGTGGATTCTACAGCCATGAAAACTGCTGCAGAATTGTACCTTTAAAAAAAAGTGTGTCTAGCCCATAGGGTTATGAAGAACCTTAACAATATGAACCACAGTGCAAATTAATGACGGCCACATCGACACCACCCTATACCGAAAACTTACCAACAGCTATGCCTACCTTCATGCCACCAGCTTCCATCCCGGACATACCACACGATCCATTGTCTACAGCCAAGCACTGAGGTACAATCGGATTTGCTCCAACCCCTCAGACAGAGACCAACACCTACGAGATCTTCACCAAGCTTTCTCAAAACTACAATACCCGCACAAGGAAATAAGGACACAGATCAACAGAGCCAGACATGTACCCAGAAGCCTGCTGCTGCAAGACAAGCCCAAGAAAGAAAACAACAGAACACCACTGGCCATCACTTACAGTCCTCAGTTAAAACCTCTGCAACGCATCATCAGTGACCTACAACCCATCCTGGACAATAATCCCTCACTTTCACAGGTCTTGGGAGGAAGGCCAGTCCTGGCACACAGACAACCTGCCAGCCTTAAGCAGATTCTCACCAGCAACAGCACACTGCACCACAATAACTCCAACTCAGGAACCAATCCATGCAACAAACCTCGATGCCAACTCTGCCCACATATCTACACCAGCAACACCATCACAGGACCTAACCAGATCAACCATACCATCACTGGTTCATTCACCTGCACATCAACCAATGTCATCTATGCCATTATATGCCACCAGTGTCCCTCTGCTATGTACATCGGCCAAACTGGACAGTCCCTACGAAAAAGGATAAATGCACACAAATCAGATATTAGGAATGGCAATATACAAAAACCTGTAGGAGAACACTTCAACCTGCCTGGACACACAATTACAGATTTAAAAGTCACCATACTGCAGCAAAAAAACTTCAAGTCCAGACTGCAAAAGGAAACTGCAGAGCTGCAATTCATTTGCAAATTTAACACAATCAATCTGGGACTGAACAAAGACCTCGAGTGGCTTGCTAATTACAAAAATAGCTTCTCCTCTCTCCGAGGTCACACCCACTATTCAACTGCTAGAAGAATAACCCACCCTCCCTGATTGGAGATAACAAGCTGGTTCAGCCTAATTGGACTAACCTTGTTACCTCCTACCTGGTTCTTGCCTACTTTTCTATACCTGCCACTGGACACTTCCACTGCTTGCATCCGATGAAGTGGGTATTAGCCCATGAAAGCTTATGCTTCAAAACTTTATAGTTAGTCTTTAAGGTGCCACAGGACTTTGTTACCTCTGCTATTCCAGACTAACACGGCTACCTCTCTGAAATATGAACCAAGTGTAAGTTAATGTTGTCTTGTCTTCCTCAGTTTTGTAAATGCCTGCAAGAATACCTCTGTGAGGTGTGACCTGTCTATCCAGCTCAATAGATTGTTTACTCTGAAACTTAAAAACAACAACTTAAATTTCAAAGTGGTTAGGTATTTCACTGCTACTAATCTTAACAAAAATATCTAGCTAATGTACTTATCTTGTAATCTCAAACTGCCTCCCACACCTCAGGTAGCAAAAGACCCAGTTGTCACCTACTCAGCTGCCAAAACCTCCAGCTTGTTTCATGAAAACTTGTGATGCAGTTTTATGTTGTCAATAAAAAAATCTGTAGTATACTGTAAACTGAAAACACAGAGCCAGCATAAAATAAATTGAATGTAATATCAACATAAATACAGGTGTTAAATGTAATAACTCCATTGTCATATTTAATTCATTTTGAATCATTTAAATTAAAAAGTGAACTGCCACAGAATTTGCAGTCTGTCACACCAACATGCTGCAGAATCCAAGTGTCTTGCCACAAAATCAAATCAAACCAGAGAACAGGATGAGGTATTTCTTGAACCCCTGTCTGTAATGTATGGAAAGAAAAATTGTGTTCTTATGGGGAACTTCAATTTAGGAGATGTATGCTGGAAGTGTCATGCAGCCAGTAATAAATCCTCATGGAATTTCTAAATATAGATTATAAATTTTCTAACATAAAAGGAATTGCTGCCAACATGAAGTAACTGTTTTGGACCTCATGACAGATAAAGATGAATTAATTACTGGTCAGGAAGTTGGTGGTTGCCTGGGGACCAGCAATCATGACCGGATTACATTTCATATGTACAGCCTCAAAAAAGGGCTGATTTCCCAAAGCTGAAGAAAATTATGAGCAAAAGTGATTGGGCAGAAAAATTTAGAAAAAAGTGAATGAAAATTAGGAATTTTCTCAGAAGAGTTTATTAGGTGGCCAAGAGAGTTTAATAGAACAATAATGGCTAAAAGAACATCCTGATTCAGTGGCAAAAGTGAAGGAAACAATTAGAAATAAAAAGTTGTATATAACAAATTGGAAAAGTGGGAAATACATAGCATAGCAATTTATATAAGTTCGAAGTCATGAAGTGCTGAAAATTGATATTGGAGGCTAAAGACACCAGGGAAGAATCCATTGCTGGTAGGGCCAAGGACAATAAAAAGTGTTTTAAGTATATTAAAAACAAAAGAAATCCTAGCAATTATATAGAATCATTACTAGATGGAGATAGTAAAATTGTTAATGATATAGAAAAGATAGAAGTGTTCTATATTTGGTAAGATACAGGACACACTCATCTCAAATGAGGATGATTAAGTATTCTCAATTCTGTTAGTAACTGAAGGATGTTTGACAACATCTAGGGATAAACATTTTAAAATCAGTAACTCAGATAATTTGCAGCCCAGATTCCTAACAGAGTTGGTAGAGAAGGTCTCTGGCCCATTGATGTTAATTTTTAATAAATCTTGCAATATCAGGTTAATTCTAAAAGACTGGAAGAATGATAATGTTGCACCAACATCAAATTGGGATGACCAGGATAGCTATCAGCCAGTTAGTCTGACATCAATCCCAGACAAAATAATGGAAAAAGCAGTAATTAGAGAGTCAATCTTTCTCTCTCTGGCCCAATGAATATTTAAATATCAATGTATAGCAGAACAACTTCAATAGGAGAGTGAGAGCGCCCCATCCCAGAATAACCTATAGCTCAGTGGTTAGGGAACTCTCCTGGGAGTAGGGGATTCAAATCCCTACTCCACATTAGGCAGAGGGGTGAACTGAACTTGGGTCTCTCACATCTGGGGTGATTGCTCTAACCACTGAGCTAAAAGTTATGAGGTGGTGGGCACCACCATCATTAGCTCTTGCTCTTCATTTTTCTTGAGAAAGGTGCCTAAGCCAGGTCAGCCCCAACTTGAGAAGAGGGTTCACAACTGTGAACCCCAAATAGAGATAGGCACTTACTGTCTCTTTCAGGAGTTGGGTTTAGGCCACACCCCTCTCCTTAGCACTGGCTAGTTTAGTCTGTTCCCAACTCAGCGTGAATGCTTTTGGGATTTCCATTTTCTAGGCACCTAACTCTGCCCATGCACTGTATAGAGAGCCTGGATGTCTAACTTGTCATTCTGAATTCCATTATGTTCCAGAGCACCTAAAAGAAGTTAGGCACTGTGTGCAAAACCTAAATCATCTACTTCCTTGCTGTTAGATGGATCAGGGCCCCATTGGGGAAGGGAGGGAAACCCTTACCTCCACATGTGAAAGTAAATACTGAAAGTAAATAGGCTGACAACATCTGAAAGGAGGTTGACAAACCTGACATGTAAAAGTTCAATACTATTTACAGAAATGAGAAACACTGCACAGTATCTGGCTCTATACAGGGGAGACAGAGCCTAACTTTAGCATTCGTCACTGAAAACACAACTTTTAAAACAAAGTTTTCTTTTCTGGAGAGAGGGATAAGTCCTAAGAAATTGAACTGTTTCATTTTATTACCTGTGACACCAGTGAAAAATAAAATTCAGTTTAATATTATTTATCAGCCAAACACACCTTGTTGAAGTATTTGAAGAGAATAGCTCTAAGCTCAGTAGCAGACAGAGAAACTAGTTTTCCCATTACATTGGCCTCGCTCTGTGTAAGGATTTGAGATGAGCCTCTAAGTGAGTGCTGGCGATTCTGAATATTTTCATTCTTGTAGTCAATGGCGGCCTCCAAAGCTTCAATCCCTTCTTCTAGTTGGAAAAGGACATGTTCTTCCTACAAATAAAAGCAGAAATGAGGTGTCACACTCCATTTCAATTAAAAAGCTATGCAAGAGTCAGGATACCCTAATATTAATATGCTAATTTATTTTATTATATAGACTGACTGTTCTGAGAGAAAATGCAGTAACATACTACAAATTGAGAAAAATATTTTTTAAATGTGACATTTTTCTTCTTTTTCAATGCGAGTTAAATACAGTATATTATTGAGTGGAGGGTTCATGAAAGAGTCTATACCCTTTAAGTGGGACTTTACTTCACCTTAATTTAAGTTAATTATGCTGATTGGCAGGATTCCTACCTCACATTGTGCTGGGAGTCTGGGAATATCCCTAGCAACACACGTTACTGTCACAATGGAAATTTGAGGATATTTCAGGTGAAGTTTTCTTCACCTGAAAACCCAGTGAAAACCCAGTGAAAAGTCAAGTGGAGCTCTTATTATTGGATAAATCACCTCAAGCAATGTCCAAACATAATAAGAACCAGCTGCAAGAAACTGATAATAATCCACTGAAGTTTTTCTAAGCAGTAAGAATTTTTAATTACAGTATATGGTTATTTGGAAAATTGGTAAGTGTGGGTATTCCAAGAGAGCAGCACATAAAAAAAATAACTTTAAAAGGTCTTTATCTTCTTAATAGAAAATACATTTAAATTTATAGTAGTAGTCACTATAAATATGCATAACTCTGTGTGTACATTATATACATAATCTTAATTAATAGAAAATAATGGAAGCTACAATTTTCTACTTTTAATTCCCTGTTTTAAGTAGAAAGGAACTTAGTAGCTACTTTATTAGGATCCTGAAATAGAGGGGCAGCTTGCAAATGTGTATCTTTTTAGCAGAGTGAAGATGAAGCTACATCAGGAGAAGGAAAATCAAAATGAAACACAAAAAGACAGAACAATGCTTTTTATTAGTTTTGTTTTTTTAGTGTGTGGATGGTGGGAAAGGAAACGGAATGTGCCTAGCTGTCTCGGAAGTTTTAACTAGTCTGTGTCCTGCAGGAAGACACAAGTTTCAAGGCAGTTTTGTCTCTTGCTTCCCATGACAGATGTCAGACCTCTGTGTCAGGAAAGAGATGCATTTTTAATTCCCTGGAAAGGAAAGGAACTTGTTGCATAAGCATTTCCTGCTGGCCAATCCAGAATAGTACTGATGACAGTTTCAGTGGCAGCCATTAGACAGCTGTCTCTAAGGCCTAATCTACACAAGAAAGTTACACTGATTTAACTATAGATTTAAGTCATACAGGTTTGAAAGTCCTCTTTCAGTTTAAAGACAGCATTGTGATGGCCATCTAGAAAGGAGAAGCACTAGGACTTTAAGGGAAAAAAACAGTATGCCACAAATAAAAGAACAAGGGAGGGTTATCAGGACACCAACTGAAACAGATCTCCAAACCTAAAATTTCTTATCTAGCAAACCAGGCTACTACTGTTGTACTTACTTTAATTCCTTTGAATTTCCTAATTTAAATTTTAGTATGTTAACAAAAACAGTTCAAATTTCTCAATTCTAGTTTGGAAACATGTTTAGATCATGATTAGTGTGTTATATTATGAAATAGTAACTAATAGTAGCTAATGGCTGTTTTTACTTACTTCAGGGGACAACACTCTACCATCTTTAAGTTTCTCATCCACACTATTTCTTCTTCTGAGCAGCTGATCCTTTTCTTTCTGAAGAACCTGAACTTCATCCAAAATCTGTCTCTTCTCTTCATTGGCACTGGTCTGGAGCTCCACACTTTTATCACACAATTCCTTGTCCAGCATACTCAGGCGGGTAGATAATTTCAAACTATCTTTGTTTAAAGCCTAAAAAAAACGCCAAATGATTCAAAAATGCTACCCATAATTAAGCAAACGGTACATAGTTTAGATTGCAAGCTCGTCAGGGTAGGGACTGTCTCTTTTCCATGTTTCTAGAGCACCTAGCACAATGGGCCCCCACGCTATTTGGGCACTATCATAATATAAATATTTACTACTAACTATACAAGTGAAGAACCACTCAGTTTCAGCTTTCTACATACAGAAAGTTAAGTAATAATTTAGTCATCACCCATTATGAAGACACTTTAAGAAATCTGTGTTTAAATTTCTATTCATTTTTGGTTTTAAATCCAAATAATGGCCAAAAAAGATATTTTGTTTTCAAATTACAAAGGGATCAACCAAATTTTACAAAGTACAATACTTTGCACTTACATAAAGGAATTTGCCTCCAGAACTCAAAAGTGATTTACAGAGAGTGAAGAAATATAATTATTCTACTTTATTCCCAGTTTAAAAAGTCAGAGAAACTGAGGTACAGAAAAACAGATTGGCTTGCTTGAAATTGCAGTGACAATACCAGGGATAGAAATCAGATTACGTGAGACCCATACTGCTGCTTCTGTTTCTAATATGTTTTATCTGGAAGCTCAAACAACAGTACTGCAATAATAAGTCACACAGTATTATACAGAGCACCTGGCTAGATCTTAGTTTCTTGATTTCCAAATGGCTCTTCTCTAGTAACAATGCTTCTTTCTTGTTTATGATAGCTTCTCTTTTCTTTAAGTCTTCTTCCAGTTCTGCTAATTCTTGACGTTGATGCAGAACCTTCTCTAGTTCTTCATCTAACCATTTCCTTTGCTCTTCCTGTTTCTACATTTTAAAAAGTAATAGAGAGATACATACTATTAGTCAGGGTTCAGAAGTATGTACTTTGGGCAGCATTCTTTATGTAGAGTATTTTCTCATCTAGAATAATAATTCTATCAATTTCAGATTTCTATAACAACACTAAAAATGTCAATTTTGGATTAACAACAGTAACTCTACAACAGAATCTTGATTTGGAACTCAAGATAATTAAGTTATTTGGTTGGAGAAATTTGGAAAACCACAGCAGGATTACACTGCAGTCTTCTATGCACATGTTTGTATAAGACAGCCCTTGCTGAAATATATGTTTTTTCCTAAGAATACTTCTATAACTCAGGTACAGGGTGTTACATGACATTTCATCAAAACTGACGATTTACTTGTCAGAAAACAGCAGTTGAGAAGAAAATGAGAAGCTAAAAGCTACATTAATAACTGAACTCAGAAAACTAGTGTACTGGTCTTACATCAAGATCTTCTAGCTAGGACGTTATGCCCAAGTGAAGTCCTACTGAAGGCTTGTTTTGAACAGGTTTAATCAATGTTAGGCGACTGGCTAGCTCCCATACAGGCCACCCCTTAGATGCTCCTGTGTCCCCAGTGGGAGGCACTTTTGTTTTATTTTAATGTTTATCTTCTTAGCATGTATTTCATGTTTTCTGGCAGTAGAGGGAACCATGACTGGGCATGTCTGGAAATGCTGTGTACGTGACATAAGAACACAAGAACGACCATACTGGCTCAGACCAAAAGTCCATCTAGCCCAGTATTCTGTTTTCTGACAGGTGCTTCCAGTGATTAATCCCCTGTCACCCATTCCCAACTTTTGACAAACAGAAGCTGAGGACACTGTCCCTGCCATTCTAGCTAATAGCCATTGATGGACCTATCCTCCATGAATTGATCTAGTTCTTTTTTTTTAAACTTTGTTATAGTTTTGGCCTTCACAACATCTTCTGGCAAAGAGTTTCATGGGTTCACTGTGCATTGTGTGAAGAATTTTTTCCTTTTTCGTTTGTTTTAAACCTGCTGCCTATTAAAGTCTCATATATTATTTCCTGGAGTCCCCCATGTCACCCCCAACATGCTATAAAAACTCCAGAACCCATCAGGGGTAGGGAGGATTTGGAGCTCTGAGTGTCCGCTGCTGGGCTTGGAGGGAGTTTTGTCTCCCTTCCCCTTACTTCTCAAGGCCCACCAAATTTGGAATAAATTAGCTACCTGTGACTGCTCTGAAGTTCTTGCCGAGTTTTTCTTTTTTTTAAAAGCAGCAATCTCTTCATTTTTAACTCTGAGAATTTTCTGCTGTTCCTCTGTCTTTAATTGAAGTTCCTGTAAGTAAGGAAGACAAAACTATTTTCCTGGCCTCATTGAGTCTATCGTCATCAAATTATGTTTTTTTTTCTGAAGGAGCTCATGTAGGTATATAAGATATAAGATTTTCATACCACTAATGGAAGCTGCGTTGTAGTGATAGGAGGTGGATAGCAAAACAGAAAAGCATGAAGAAGAAGAAAGTAATTTGTAAAAATTGTAGGTGAAAAGATTTTTTGTGCATTTTCTTCATTTTTCCTATCTTGAGAAGCATCCTTGTGTTCATGGGAAGCCTTACAGTTATGCATCATGATCTATGAGAAAGTAACTGAAATTGTGAAATTATACTATATGCTTATCCCTTGTACAGAAAAGAAAACCTCTTACTTTGATTTGCTGTTGGTCCCTTGCAATCTCTGCCTCAAGAATTTTCTTTTTTTCACTCTCCTCTCGCAGTCTTTTCTGTAGCTGGGCCTGCTGATACCTCATATGATTCACAGTCTGCTCAAGTTCTGTAGCTCGTTTCTCATTTTGGGTGGATAATGATGCCAACTTCTTAGTGTCCTGCTGCGTCTTCTGTAAGACCTGAATTCACATGGCATATTTCAGTCTAACAACATGAACACTTAAAGAAACAAAAAACAAATCTTAGGACAGATACCAGTAAACAAGTCCACTGCTATTTGCACAGATTTAGGATTTAGTGCGGTATTTTGATAGAAGACTTATGCTACAAAGCATAGTTTGCAAATCAATTTAAAGCATTCTCCCCAAGTTCTTACTTACTACCAAACACCATGGTATGTGAGCACATCCATGCTATCCAATAATCTTTTCCCCCCACCTTTTTAGTAAGAAAATACACTTTTCACATAAGGATATCGTAAGATACATGCAAGTACCAACTATTGGTACATTAAGGGCCTGATTATTTACTGCAATTCCACTGACTTCAATGGAGTCGCACTGGCATAAAACTTGTATAACAGAGCATGTGAGTGGCCCTAAGTGTTCTATGGAATACAGCAGGGGTCTCCAAACTACGGCCCGCGGGCCAGATGCGGCCCGCGAGGCCCTCTCATCCGGCCCGCGGCAGGGGTCGGGAACCAGCCACGGGGCCCGGATGCGCCGCGTGCTCCGCTGCCGCCGCCGGCCAGGGACGGCTCAGAGCTGGGGCCGGGACGCGCCGCACCGCCACCCAGTTACAGGCGGCGAAACAAGGAGCCACCCACTGCCAGGCGGCGAAACGGTCTGTGGGGAGAGACCGGGTTGAGCGGGTCAATTGGGGGGGGGGGGGGGAGAAGAGACCGGGTTGAGCGGGTCAATTGGGGGGGGGGGGGAAGAGACCGGGTTGAGCGGGTCAGTTGGGGGGGGGGGGGTTGGAGGAAAGGAGGTTTTGGGGGGGAGAGACCAGGCTGGGTGGGTCGGTTGGGGGTTGGAGGAAAGGAGGTTTTGGGGGGAGAGACCTGGGTGGGTGGGTCAGTTGGGGGGGGGGGGTTGGAGGAAAGGAGGTTTTGGGGGGAGAGACCTGGCTGGGTGGGTCAGTTGGGGGTTGGAGGAAAGGAGGTTTGGGGGGAGAGACCTGGCTGGATGGGTCATTTGGGGGGTTGGGGGGTTGGAGGAAAGGAGGTTTGGGGGGGAGAGACCTGGCTGGGTGGGTCATTGGTGGGGGGGGGTTGGAGGAAAGGAGGTTTTGGGGGGAGAGACCTGGCTGGGTGGGTCATTTGGGGGCGGGGGGGTTGGAGGAAAGGAGGTTTTGGGGGGAGAGACCTGACTGGGTGGGTCAGTTGGGGGGTTGATGTGTAGTGTTCATGTGTAGTGTTCATGTGTAGTGAACAGGTGTTCATGTGTAGTGTTCATGTGTAGTGTTCATGTGTAGTGAACAGGTGTTCATGTGTAGTGTATCAATGTGTTATTAAATAATAACTGAATAAAATAATATTAAATAAATAATTAAAAACAACATCCATGTTTTGATTCTTTTTTATTTGGACCTCGAGTGTGTTGTCGGCCCCCGAACTGCTATTTGATAGTTAATGCGGCCCTCGGGCTGAAAAGTTTGGAGACCCCTGGAATACAGCAGTAATTCATAACTCCTAATGACAAAAATCAAAACTACCTGAACTTTTAATTTAGCTGCATCCATTTTCTTCCGAAACTCTTTTTGTAACCTGGCTTTCTCAGCTATGTCTCTCAGCTCCTTGTTCTCCAGCTCCTGAAGCTGCTTTTGTGTTTCAGCTAATTCCATCTTGGCTTGCTCACCTTCATGTTCCAGCTTAGTTATTTTCAAAGAATATTGTCTTCTTACAGACTGAGCATCATTGCCTTAAAAACAAAATATTACAAAATTGTTCAAAAAACTTGTTGAAACCCCTCCCGCTATTTCCAAATTCCATATGAAAATCTAATCCTTAATTATACATCTATATTATTTATTACTACTTAGCATTTATTTCTGGTTACCCCCACAGCATACCAGACAAGTTCCAACCAAAAAAAAAAAAAAAAAGGCATAGTGAATTCTTAGGGAAAAAACAATCGAATACCCTAACAAACGGGCACAAGGTGGGGGAAGGAGTACAATATACAGATAAGATGCCAGATGTTGATAGGCCTCACCTTGATAGTACAAAGTATTTATAACCCAGTTACCAAAAATTGACATAGACTATTCTCAGTAAAGGTAACAAAGAGTCCTGTGGCACCTTAAAGACTAACTATAAAGTATAGAAGCATAAGCTTTCGTGGGCTACCCTGTTTCCCCGAAAGTAAGACATCCCCCGAAAATAAGACGTACTTCAAGTTTTGCCTCTCGCTGTAATATAATGTAATGTAATTTTGGGAGCAAAAATTAATATAAGACACTGTCTTATTTTCGGGGAAACACGGTAATACCCACTTCGTCGGTATTAGCCCACGAAAGCTTATGCTTCTATACTTTATAGTTAGTCTTTAAGGTGCCACAGGACTCTTTGTTACCTCTGCTATTCCAGACTAACACGGCTACCTCTCTGATTCTTATTCTCAGTAACACTCTTGTCATTACTGGCAGCTAATTTCTGGCAAGTGTCAAGTAGATCTTCAAGAGGAATTTGAATACAGCCAAGTTCAAGAAGGACATTCCCTCCTTGGACATGACAGGAGAAAGTACAGAGATATTTATGGAACAAAAAAAATAGTTAGGAAAGCACACCAAATATTTAATGAAAATATTTAATGAAAATATTTAATGAATGTATGGTGGGCCCCAACCCACATCTGGGGCCGCAGGTAAACATTTATTCATAAGTGACAAAAACTTAATTATTCTATAATAGCCCCTACTGAAAAAAATTAAATACAGTCAACTAGGACAATTAAATAGCTAATCCTTACTTTCACTTGTACTGTAGAACCTCAGTGTTACGAACCCCAAAGTTACGAACTGAGCAGTCAACCACTCACCTCATTTGGAACTGGAAGTAAGCAATCAGGCAGCAGAGACAAAAAGAAAAAATACTGTACAGTACTGTACTTTATTAAATGTAAACTAATAAAAAATAAAGGGAAAGTTTAAAAAAAATTGTAAGGAAACTTTGTCCTTATTTCAATTTAAATAAGATGGTTAAAAGCAGCATTTTTCTTCTGCACAGTGAAGTTTCAAAGCTGTATTAAGTCAATGTTCAGTTGTATACTTTGGAAAGATCATAACATTTAGTTCACAGTTATGAACATTTCGGAGTTACAAACAGCCTCCATTCCTGAGGTGTTCATAACTCTGAGGTTCTACTGTAGATGTTTTTAATTCAAGTGTGCTTTACACAAGTCAGTTACCTGTTTTTACTACTTCTTTAATGAGTTCCTCCTTCATTTTGATATTAAATGCAAGTTCTCTCATCTTTTGCTTGGCCTCGGTGAATCTCAGCTCTGAATTCTTTAATTTCTGCATGTTCATTACATGACTCTTACGGAGGCATTCTATCTCTTCTCCTTGAAAGAAAGGGGAAATACCGAGAAGAAAGATCTGGAACATGCTATATGCCCAGAGGACAAAATTCTGGCCTATTCTCTGCATGTACACTGGGGAGGGAATCAGAAAGACAGGATATAGGGAGTCTCTTCCTCACCACCTGCACAAAATCAGGACAGGATACAGAGTAGGAGTAATTGGCTGGGAAAGAAAGATCCTTGGCTAACATACCCACTGATGCTCCATGACCCAAAGCGGAGCAAATAAAATACTTACAGCCACATATGGCCATCTATAAGTTGCTTCACTTTTCTGTCTCAGTTCATCTGTGAAACAGGGATAATGCAATTTACCTCCATCACTTACAAAAGTGCTATGAGGATTAAATATCTATAAAGTGCTCTGAGTGGCACACTATATAAATACTAAAATATTATTTTTAAAGCACCAACTAGTAAGAACATGAATGTCCTTCACATGCACTTCAGAAAAAAAGTACTTAAAAACAATTCCATATTAGGATATCAAAAATATTTTAATTTTAAAGTGCATGTTTGAATGGAAAAGATTAATTTACTGTAATAACACAAAAAATGTACATTTTCATGGTGTGACATAAGAATATGTTTGTATCGCATAATTTCCATTTGTAATTGTTACCTGTGACATTGTCAGTCTGCAGTATGGCTTCATTTGGTAAATTGGACTTGTGCATTTGGAATTGTAGATCATCCAGTTGAAGGGGAGAACAAAGAATAGCCTGTTTTCGTGTCCAGGTACGGTTGATGGAATGCCTAAGGAAAAAAGGGAAAAGCCAAGCCATATTCCAAATTTATGATTTTTTAAAAATTGCATGACAGATTATATAATCCTAATGCGCTTGGTCCCAACTCTACAAAGACTTGCATGTGTGGTTTAAATCTACTTTTGCCATCCCTGCTTCCCTCAGGTCCTGCAAGTAGATCCTTGGATCAAAACAACTTAGAGGCGTTCAATCTAAAGCTATGTTAAATGGAATAGAATAGGTCATTAGCAATACCTATTGTGTTAACTTATTTTGTCATCTCAGGAGGTTCTACAAATTTACATAAAAAAACACTGTAAATTGGTTTCACGATATGTCAGTATTTGGCAGTAATAACACCTCTTTCTGAATGAAAGCTTTAAAGATTGAATAAAACAATAACAAAAAGATTACCTAAATGCTGATTTCTTTTTGCTGTCTGTGTTCCTTTCTTCTTCATCACTTTGATCAGAGAAGTGGCAGTGAAGAACTTCATCTTGGTCTTCTATATGACCCAATATCATTTGCCTGCGAGTCTGAAATCCAGCCATTACTCGGGCTAGTGAGTAAGAAGGAGGGCTGGTGTGTACCTTCCAAGAGACCCCAAAAATAAAACCAGTGGTAAAGTCATTTGCAGAAAGCTAGGATTATTTAGGGCTGATTTTTCAAATGGCTTTCATATATAAATCTGCTAACACCTGCACGCGAACAATGAGGGGGGTTGTGTAAGTTTACTGGATTTCTTTTTGGAGAAGTCTATATATATATATATATGGGGGGGGGAGAGAGAGAGAGAGAGAGAGAGAGAGAATGAATGAATGAATATATATATATATATATATATATATATATATATATATATTCTCAAAGGTATGAAGATACCTTTGAGAATTTGGTTCCAACAGTTACAGAATGGGATACTGGCAAGTCAGTACATAGCACTCTTTTCTTGGAATTAGTACAGAATAAATACATTATTAGTAATTATTTGTATTTTAGTCCCACCTAATGGCCCACTCAAGAGTGCAGCCCCTTTGTACTGGAGGTTGTACAAATACATTTGCACTGGATAAATTGGTGTGGTGTAGGTTGTCACAGATCAGAAATTAATGTTTCACACTCTTTAATGAGCTATAAACAGAAAATGTCAATACAACTGTTAGTATCTCCTTCAACTCTTGTACCAAAATCAGAATAAATTACAAAATGAAGGAGAAAAATAAAAAACGTGTTTAGTCATCACCTTTCGGGACTCCAGTCCTGGAGCCATATGAATGGAATGTACTAAACTGTTAGTGAGTGGCACACTGTATGGTCTTCTTGCAGATGTCACAGCAGTTGGCCCATCTCCACAAGCACCTCTGGAGACTGAGGTAGTAGTCACAGAAAGCTTCTCTAACTTATCTTTCAGCTGATCAATGAGGAGTTGCTGTTCCACCATTTTCTCATTCTCAAAAACAAAAACAAACAAAAAAAAAACCTTTTAGGTACCAGCTCTACATTATATTTACATTACTTGAACCATAAACATGTCGGTTTGATCGGTAAAGCTATTAGCAGGGTGCTGTGTTTGGTATAGCACACTGAACCTAAATTATCTTGCAAGGCATAAGTTTATGCAATGCACCACTGCTAACTTCAAATAGACAATTTGATGGCAGTGTTAGTTGATTGCAAAATCTTTAAATTCTAAAACATATAATTTTAATTATATTAATCTAAAAATATGCACCACATAATGAACAAACTTCAAAAAGATTTGTCATTAACCCTTTCAGAAAGGCCCATCTCAGGTATGCTATTTAAGAAGATTAAAAGAGCTGGAGGGGATACTTATGATTCTATATTTGCTTTATTAATGCATAACTGGAAAAGAATATGAGTCAAAATATGAGTCAAAATAAGTTACAACCTTGGAGTCTGATCCTAAAGCATAGTGTGTATGTTTGTTCAGCAAGTAGTTCCATTCAAATAAGTGAACTCATACAAATAAAAATATGCCCAGAAACGTTTGCAGGATCAGGACTTTGGTTTGATCTTGCCCCACACAACTCTGTCAATTATGCTAGTCTGGAGAACCTACTTATCTGCCTTTCCCATAACAGTCTTCATGCATTCTTTCAAAACTGCCCCTTATTCAGGAAATATCATCTCTGAACAGATCCATAAAGTACTTATCTGACCTTTCCTCAAATCCCTCTCCAAGATCCACATCTTTCCTAACACCTACAAAACCAGGTAACTAACAGTGGAAAAGTTAATACGACAGTCAATAGGGAAAAGACAGTCAGTACAAAGATATTTAATTATAAAGCATATTATATTGTCCTATTTTGATTGATTGTTTTTTACTCACCTGAGTCTGAGCCTTTCCTGCTTCCTGTCCTTTGCCAGAGACTTTCCCTGCTGTTGGAGTCTTTCCTTGCAGCGGGGAATGGCTCTAGCAGTGGGGAGCTGCTTTCCCCTCCTGCCAGAGCCTTTCCCTCCTGCCAGAGCCTTTTCCTGTAGTGAGAAAATGCTCCAACAGGGAGGAAGCAGCAGGAAACTATGCAGCTGACAATAGGAAAGTAGATGGGAAGGCCTGGTAGGGCGAGCAGAGAAGCGTGTAGGCTATGTAGCTGGTTACATATCCATACCCTTCATGCAGGTCTGTACTCTCCTTGCCTGACATGCCTCACTGTCTAAAACTGCTACTTAAACCATGCTGGATGGGGGTATACCCAAGTACACACTCTACATGTCGCCATACAGTGTAGATGTAGCCATAGACAAGTTGTGTCCTCCTGATGCTGCCTGCGTGGGAACAGGGGGATCACAATAGAGACCGTCTCCCTTCTCTTACTTTTAGTGCCTGGCACCACACTGCCTCATAGCAGCCAGGAGAAGCAGCTGCAGGGGAAGTCTTGCTCAGACCCTGATTCCCCAGGATAGAGCAGTCTCAGTATACATGAAATCTTTGAGAAATTTGGCTGCAAAATGGTTAACAAGTTTCTACTGATCATGTGCAAACTTACAATTTTCAAAGGATTAAAAATTGGCCAGATTTGAATGTTTTTTCCCATGGGAACAACGGGGCAATCCCCTGCCAAATTTCAAGTTCGTGCTCCAAAACACAGTAGCAGTAGAACTTCTCCGCTAAACGTCTGTAAGGATTTATTTTTAACACAGAAAAGGAATTTATTTTTCCCTAATGTCATTTTCAAAAACAACTGAAATGTTTCAGCTGAAATTAAAATAAATAAATAAGACAAATTCAACATGGAAAATTTTAGTCCAAATGGTTTAAGTTTGGAAAGTTTATAAGCTATTGAAAATAGGGTCTTCTAATGGGAAGTGTCAGGCAACATTCAGTTGCACGAGATATAATATCTACACATTATACCATGTGCAAGTACTGCAATTTAATTTTACGGTTCTGATAAAATTTGAAGTGCCAATCAAATCACATATTCCTGTGAATGCCATTTAAAGCTATTTGATTCATAGATTTGATTTTTATTTTGTAAATAGAAAGGGATAGTTTAGTGAACTTATAAATTAGCCAGGAACTCCCAAATTCTAATTCTGGGTCTGCTACTGTCTTGATGTGTGATTTAGGCAAATCTTTCAACCCTTGTGTTATCTTCACTGAAAACAAGTGTGTTTTTACATCAAAATGGATTTTACACTGAGATAGCTGAGTGTAAAATCCCAGTGAAGACAAGGCACAGGTAGTTTTTACCTCAGTGTAGCTAGTCAAGGAGATGAGGAGAACAACACTGATTCTCCCATACTTGGAATATTTAGAATTTATTTTCTCCATAAGTTTTAGGGGATGGTAATATTTGTGGATCTTATCAATTTTAGGAGAAATATACTGAATATTCCATTTGTAATCTGATGGACCTCTGGCTACCAGGCAATTGACTAAGCCCATCATAATTATTTTATTGAGAAATTCTCCAAATGGAGAGGCAAGTATTGTCTGCATTATGCTACCCTGATTCCTGTGTTAGCAAGTCTTCCTATATATTTAGGCTGAAATCCTGTCCCACTGACAAAGCTCCCATTAACTTCACCGAATTTAGTGGTGCCAAATTTCACCTCTAAACTTTTTAGTATTATAATACAACAGACAGTTCTATAACCCCTTCCATCCAAAGATCTCAAAAAGCTTTACAAATATTGAAGAATTAAGAGACACTACTCTTCAGCAACGTTAGTAATTATTACTGTTATTATTTTACAGATGGGACACAGAACAAGTGATATTAGGTGATCCACCTAAAGTCATGCAGTAAGTCTGTGGTAGAGCTAGGATAGAATACAGATCTCCTGAATCTCAGTTCTGGGTTTTAGCCACTAGACAAAACTAAACAAAAACATTTCTCGTAATTGGTCATAGTTATGGAATCTAAGGCATAAACTGTACCATCTGAGACAAAATTCCCATTGATAAGAAAATAACTTTTGCCTGAGGGCTGCAAAATTCGGCCCAAATTTTAATAATTATAGTAATTACTGCATTCTAATAACATACATCTTATTTAAACCAAACTTACACTGTAAAATGTGCAAATTTAAACCAAACTTACACTGTAAAATGTGCAAAAGGAAAACTTACCTTTAATTTATTTGTTTCTTGTGCCTCTTTAAGAGATTCTATATGTTCTTGGTTTTCCTGAATCAATGTCAGTATTTGATCCTGTAATACCTTCAGCTCATGCTCCTTTTGACTGAATATTTCTTCATCTGTAGCTAAGGCCTGCTAGATAGCAAAAAGGAGATGGGGTGAGGATGGAAAGGTGTTATTCTAACAATTTAATAATGAAGAGATTCTATATATGTTGTTAAGAAAAGCTGATCTGAACTGCAAAGCTTCCCAAGGTATACACCATTGGTAGATTTTCCATAAATGATGTGCTGAGTCTAGTAGATCTAGATGATGAAGTATCTCTAATTATTCCTTCAATTTTATTCATCATCTATTGACCATTTTTTGATAAGTTCCTTTTTCCCTATGACAGGGTAGAATAGGTCCAAAGGCCCCCATCTGGAGGCCCTGCCACACCCGTCCCAGAAAAAGAGCAGTAGAGAGGTCCTCTAAGCTGCATAGACAGACTGCATGGAACATGGCCAATTGACGGAAGCTGCAAGGGGCTAGCCAATCAGTAGAAAAGGAGCTGCAGTTCAGACCAGAGTGAGTGCCTTGCTGGAGCTAAAGGAGTTCAATTGGTGCTCTTGGCTGGTCAAAAAGAACTGCAGCACCATGGACAGCTCAGTGCTGGCAGGGACTTGGGGAGCAAAAAGGTGCTCCTGGCTGGCTGCTGGGCCTGAACATAGAAGAGCCCTAAGGTATGGTTGAAGGATTGGTGAAGGCTGGGGCCATGTGGAAGTGGCCCAGGGAACTGAAAACACTTTTGTTAAAGGGACACGGTAACGTGTGGCTGCTATTCTTAGGATCCCTGGGCGGTGACTTGGAGTAGTGGGCGGGTCCAGGTTCTCTCCCCCCCCCCATAGGCCACTGGGGAAATGGCCTAGAATTGGACAGTGATAAACCCCAAGAAGGGGATCTGAAGTACTTAGGGTACCAGCTAGGTCAAAACCATTGCCTCCAGGGAAGAAACCTGGTGCTAGGGCTAGGACTGTTTAAAGACTGCAGACACACCCAACCTGAAGGGGACGCTCACAAGAGGTAGGTGTATGCCATTACACTCCCTAAGAAAAATGCCAGTAACCAGAACTACTGTGTGTAATGGTATATAAACACAATGCTACTTCCAGCATGCAGTAAAATTCAGTCACAAGATCCATGCATTTTATCTGCAAGAGTAGTACAAATCTCTCCTAAAATAATGAAGAAACTAACACTGACTTCCTTGTTCTACAACTGTGATGACAACCATATGAATAAAGTCAGAATAGGCCTCAACATTTATTTTGACGTCTTTACAGGTATATGATCCAATGTTGATCTAAGCAACTTCCAGAGTGCAGGGGCTGCAATAGCTGCATAGCGTACTTGAGCTCGGCAGCCATGGATGCTTGGTAGATCCTGAGGAGGAAATAAAACAGTCTCTCTCATGAGGCTAACAGGCTCCCCAAAGCAGATTCATAGAGTCACTCCACCCTCAACTATCACATATTGCAATTGAGCACTGTTCAGGGCCTCAGCTACAATTACAACAAAGTCTCTCTACCTAAATGACAATTAGCCAAAGGCCCCTTAAAAAGGAAGAGCTTCAAAACAGAAATACCATCCAAGAAAAGAGACTGTGGGTGGAAAGGGGGCTGAGACATTTAGTAGTTAATTATGGGGACTGATGATTCATAGCTCAGATCAAACCATGCACAGAAGCATATGCAAACCCACAATAAAAAAAAACCAAAAGTATGCCCCTTCTATTTCTCCTGCTACTGAACTGATGATGAGGGATTCCATATCCTCCCCAGGACCACAGTAGAGAGAAGGGAATTGGATAGGAAGGCTGATTAGGGGTCAGAGGTTTGTTTACATAAGCTCTACATTGAAAAAGCAACTCTATCACCCACATGAAGAACAGGCCTGAGTCATCTCGATGATCCAGGATTGGTTAGCCTGGTTACAGCTGTTCTACCACCTCTACACTGAGATGGGACAAATGTTAACATTATTTAAACTGATCATCCAAGCGACTTATGAACCATTACAAAGTAGAACTTTATTCTGACTGTGTGCACCAAAGCACTGAAGTGTAGCGATCACTTCAAAACTTAACTGACACTTCAATTTCCTGGCCAACATCGGACCTGTAACATCATTCAGATTCCAGACAATCACTGAAAACCAAGACTTCTCCTCTTCCTATTCTGACATCGCTTAATTAATAGTAGAGAAAATAACAACTAATAATAAAGATAAATATGCATCTTGTGGGCGAGATGTGAGAATAAGTAGTATGTTATCCATCTACTTCTTTTTTGATTTTACATTCAAATGCCAGAAAGCTGCACTTTTATGGACATGAAAGAAAATATAGCTACATCAAGAAAATGTTACAATAAACAATGCTAACTGTTAAAACGAAGAGGACAATTAATTAACCTAAAGCATTTAACATATCCAACTAATTGTACTTAACATTCATAGGGAGGGAAAAAAATCCTGATAAATCTTACTTAATTTTTCCCATTATAATGTTATATTTAAAAAAAACTTAAGATAAAAATTAGAATGTTATTATGATTTGCATTACTTATGAGGAACAGTAAAGTGTAATATCAACATATACTTGGAACCATTCACTGAGGAAGCATATTTTGACAAATTGAGCTAGAAATCTTAGAACATTTTCCCTGCACTACTATATTCTTGTTTATGTTGTATAAAGCTAGTTTAGTCACTGCTAAAAAGGCAAAACAGGATAATTCTCCCTCCTTGAAACACAGCAACAAGGAGGAGTGGTTTGCCTGGCAAACTTACTTGTAAGCAATTAAACATGCAGCCTAGACTCTCCACAGAAGTAGGAGGCTTAAAATAATCCAGAGGAAGAAATCACAAGCAGAGAGAAAGATAATTCAGTGTTAAAGGAACCAAGTTGAGTAGAGGCACATGTTTCCTTTTAAACAAATTATGAGAAAGCAAATGGAACACATAATTTATATAAGCATTTCCCAAGAGAAAGTCTATAAACTGCATCAGAATTCATGTGCAAACCTCAAAGCAGGTTTCCCCCAAAAAACACGCATTTTGTTGGACTATTAATAACACGAAGGAGCAGAGATTTCTTCTATCACAAGATATAGACTCAGATTAGATTGTTATTGTTGACCTATTATTAATGTTCTTACTCTTTTAATGCCACTTTCAGTCAGTTTTCAACTCTTGATTCAAATGTCTTAAATTACACCATTAACTTTTGATTTGGTTAAAGCTGCATGGGTTAGTGTCCTTTTCATTATCCATACACAGCATGTTAACATAACATTGTTTCCACAAGTTCCACCTACTAAGAGGCTGTCCCCCCCCAAAAAGTTATGTATGTTTATCATGTAATATTTTGGGGGGAGGAGGGAAAGTCAGGATTGAGATGGAAGAGAGCCCTTCTCTCTCAGCAGGTCACTGTCTAGCACTGTTATGAACTGAAAGGCTGCAACCTTATGTCTGCCTCCGAGAATGAACTGTTCAAAGCTGCCAGCACAAGAGTTCCTCTCTGACCTCCACCTAGAGAGCAGTCCTACTGAGAATCTTATGCCTTCTTCAAAATTCTCACCTCAGCAGCAGAATTGAAAAGAAATGTTACGGTGCAGAAGGCTGATATGTAACACAGAAGTACATGTCCAAGAAGTGCTATGATAGGAAAACCTGTGAATAATGGATAACAAGAAAAAAAACCCTGCAGTTTTGTGAAATTCATTTCATCTATTTTTTTCTTGAGTGTCACAGCTCTCCGTCAACTAAGGATCTGATAATTTAACAGAAAGGAGCAGCTTTTTGTCAGGTATTTTTATTTTTGAAGTAGGGCTGTCGAGCAATAAAATGAATCATGATTAATCGTGCTGTTAAACAACAGAATACCATTTATTTTAAATATCTGCTACATTTTCAAATATATTAATTTCAATTACAACACAGAATACAAAGTGTAAAGTGTTCACTTTATATTTATTTTTGATTATAAATATTTGCACAGAAAAAACAAACATTTTCAATTCACCTCATACAGGTACTGTAGTGCAATCTCTTTATCATAAAAGTTGAGCTTACAAATGTAGAAGTATGAACAAAAAAACTACATTCAAAAATAAAACAATGTAAAATTTTTAGAGCCTACAAGACCACTCAGTCCTACTTCTTGATCAGCCAATCACTCAGACAAACAAGCCTGGTTATGATTTGCAGGAGATAATGCTGCCTGCTTCTTGTTTATAATGTCACCTGAAAGTGAGAACAGGAGTTTGCATGGCATTGTTGTAACTGGCGCTGCAAGATATTTACATGCAAGATTTATGTGTGCTAATGATTCATATGTTCCTTCAGGCTTCAACCACCATTCCAAAGGACATGCTTCCATGCGGATGATGGGTTCTGCTTGAAAACTATCCAAAGCACTGCAGACTGAGGCATGTTCATTTTCATCATCTGAGGTAGATACCACCAACAGAAGGTTGATTTTCTTTTTTGGTGGTTTGGGTTCTGTAATTTCTGCACTTGCGTGTTGCTCTTTTAAGACTTCTAAAAGCATTCTCCACACCTCGTCCCTCGCAGATTTTGGATGACACTTCAGATTTTTAAACCTTGGGTCGAGTGCTGTAGCTAGCTTTAGAAATCTCACATAGGTACCTTGTAGTGGGGTGGCTGCCCCACTCCAGAAAAAAGGGTTTAAAACAGCCCTGCAAAGGGCTGGGGCTGGGGGCAAGCAGCTCCCAGGCTGATTGGGCAGCGCAGCCAAAGCTGTGGTGGGTTCAATTAAGGCCCAGCTGGCCCTGAATAAAGGGCTCAGTTTAGAGCAGAGAGAGTCTCTTTCTCTAGCAGAGGAGGCAGACAGGCCTGGCTGCTGGGGAAGCTAGACAGGGTACCCAGAGTGAAGCAGGGATGGGACAAGGCTAGAGGAGCTGGGGAAGCTCCAGCCTAGAAACCCCCAGGCTGTAGGGCCCAGGTGAAGGCCCCAAAAGGGTACTGGGGTTGCAGGAGACAGCCCAGAGCTACAGATGCAGAGGCAGCAGGCCAAATCCCCCTTGCCTGTGAGTGGCAATTATACTGCAGTCTGCCTCAGTGAACGGGGGCAAATGGTGACTGGCAGTTCCCTAGAATGAGGCAAGGTGGGGATAGAGGGTGGAGGGTTCCCCAGGGAGGGGAGACCCTGAGATTGTGGGGGTACTGCAGGGGTGCAGCACCCTCGGTAAGAGGGCACCAGGGTCTGGTGGCCCTGGGAGGGACTCTGGGCCAGAGCAACAAGTGGGATATCAGCCTGCAGAGGGCGCTCTGGATGCTGGCGAGCTAATTCCTGGAGGGACAAGCAGGAGGCACCGCAGGGGTGAGTCGCTGCCCTGCTACATACCTTCTTTGCGTTTTGTCAAATCTGCTGTGAAAGTGTTCTTAAAACGAACATGTGTAGGGTCATCAGCCGAGCCTGCTCTAAAGTGAAATATATGGCAGAATGTGGGTAAAACAGTGCAGGAGACGTACAATTCTCCTCCCCCCGCCCCTAAGGAGTACAGTCACAAATGTAATTGATGCATTATTCTTTTACTGAGCATCATCAGCATGGAAGAATGTCCTCTGGAATGGTGGTTGAAGAATGAAGGGGCATATGAATGTTTAGCATATCTGGCATGTAAATACCTTACAATGCCAGCTACAAACATGCCATGCAAACGTCTCTTCTGACTTTCAGATGACATTGTAAATAAGAAGCAAGCAACAGTATCTCCTGTCAGTGTAAACAAACTTGTTTGTCTTAGCGATTGGCAAAATAAGAAGTAGGACTGAGTGGACTTGTTGGCTGTAAAGTTTCACAGTTTTGTTTTCAAATGCATTATATAACCAAAAAAAAAATTCAGCATTTGTAAGTTATGCTTTAATGATAAAGAGATTGCACTTCAATATTTGTATGAGGTCAACTGAAAAAGACTCTTTTGTTTATCATATTTACAGTGCATACATTTGTAATCAATAACAATATTATAAAGTGAGCACTGTGCACATAATATTGTGTTGTAATTGCAATCAATATTGAAAATGTATAAAACATCCAAAATATTTAATAAATTTAAACTATTATTCTATTGTTGTGTGTGAATAATTTTTTTAATCACGATTCATTTTTTTTGAGTTAATCCTCATGAGTTAACTGCAATTAATTGACATCCCTATTTTGAAGGATAGCTTTTATTATTCTTGCAAAGAACTGGCTTAGACATTGATACTTGATACATAGTGTTGAGGCCAAGTAAGTAGGTAGATTGGATACAACTTGGCATCAGCTGACCTATGTTGTCAACTTGCCTGTGGCTCTGATACATTGAGTTATACTGGTGGGATATAAAATGAGATTTCTCAGTTAACTTGACAGGTTCAATTATCACTCTAAAGGAAAGAACTAACAGATGAGAGGTCATCATACTGTTATTCAACCTCTTTAAAGCCTTAATGAAAATTAGCCCAAGCATAAAACCTATTTGCCCACTCTAACACAATGATGATGATTGTTTTAATTACCTATCAAAATGAATAACTCACCCAGATGAGCATGCAAACAGAATTTTGCAATGCTTCTGTTATTTAACTAGATCAAACCTGAGATAAAATGCAGATGATAGGGTTACGGATTTTAAAACTTTCAAAGTCTAACGTGAATTTTACTAGTGGGCAACCCTTTCATGTAACAGTACTTAAATTAAAAAGTTTAATACCTGGCATTTTTTTAGTTCCCTCTTTAGTTGAAGAATTGTGATATGATGTGGCTCCTCTTGGTCACTTCCAATTCCACTATCAGTTCGTGGCAAGACGAAAGCTACCTTCCTTAGCTCCTGTGCCATGTTGACCCAATCCTGCAGCTTCTCTTGTTGACTCCTTGTTACGCTGGCAATGTCATTTAGTTCAACTAGGAAGGGAAACACTTCCTCTATGCAATTTCTGTAATTGAAACACTCCACTTGAAGCTGGGAAAGCTGCTCTTCAAGAGAATGAATTCGAATCCTGTGATTCGAGAATGAACTCATATCCTGTGATCCCTGGCTAGCATGGCTCATTACACTAACTTGCTGATTCTGCAAAGCTTCCCGAAGCAACTTGATCTCAAGTTCCATTTCATCAATCCGGTCCCACTCAGGGTTGTAGTTTACAACTGGTTTATTTCTAATATTCTTGGCTCTGTTGGCATATTTGAGGGAATTTAAAGACTCATCGAAGTCTGATGAGGATGGATTTATACATGTTATCATGACAGTCTTGGCGTTTCCTCCTAAGGAGTCTTTCAGAATACGAGTAATTTTAGCATCCCTATACGGGATATGTACACTTTTTCTCTTTGGGTCTCCAAGAGCACTTATCACATTTCCCAAAGCCAACAAGCCACTGTTGATCTGAATTGACTCCTTGAACCGTTCACCAGTGTTCCCTGTTTTTGTCACCCTTTCTGATCCTGCCAAGTCCACAAAGTGGAACTTAGAAGCAATGATCTGGCCTGATCTCAGAGATGAATCTTGTGCAGCATCTACATTTTTCAGGGATTGTGCAGGTCGCTGCTGACAAATACTGATGGTAAAAATAGCATGAGATCGGCTGGAGTGTTCATTCATTTGTGTCGTACCTGTGTGGCGAGCTGCATTCCCACTTTCTAAAAGGCTCATGACTTCATCCACACTTTCCACTTGGCAATCCTTGGCACCAACAATCACTACAAACACCAAGCCCAAGAAAGCATGAATAATGGGTTAACAGTAGGTTCTCAGCAAAAAATGACAGAAAAATAGGTTTTAGTTTAAACAGTTTTAAAAAGTCATGAATAGTCAAATTAATCCACAAAAAGACATTAAAAAATCCAGCAAATAAAATTAGCTATAATAATGTGTACAATCTCATATTAGTATTTTAGCTCACAGCAAATACCTATAAGAAAAAGTAATATTAATGGAAGCACCACATACAGCATATTAAACCTGTAGCATATGTATAAAATATATATGTGCTGTTAAAAAAATTCATTTTACCTTACAAAAAAGCTTGTTGAGACTTTAATTAAATACAAAAAACAACAAATGTAAGGTGAAGATTTTAGATGAACAAAAGAGAGAATATTCAAAGTAATGTTTCCCACAAGTCATAACTTTGTCACTTTATACCTACATTTGTATTATTGTCTATCAGCCTAATACAACAAACATACTTGTGAGTAATTTTACGCATGTGAGTAGGCCCACTGAAATCAATGAACTATTCAGTTGCTCATTTGCAGCATTAGACCAGGGGATATTAGTGTTTATACCTTGTTATATCTAGGAAATATGACCAAGTAATACTTACTTCAAGCAATTAATTTGAATTTCCCAAACTACTGAGCTCTTCAAATGTCTACGTACAGGTCTGTGCACACACAAAAGAACTGAGTGCAAAACGGGAGGACAAGATGATGCCATAATGAAAAATGAGGCCCTATGTGCAAGGGAGCATTGTTCCATGTTGCCTTATGAGAAATCAGGAAAGAATAGTGTATCCCAGTGGTTCTTAATCAGGGATACATACTGTATACCCCAGGGGTAGATCAAGATCTACATATTTGGCTAGTTTTACAACAGGTTACATAAAAAAGCACTAGCAAAGTCAGTACAAACTGACATTTCATACGGACAATGACTTGTTTATATTGCTCTATATATACACTATACACTGAAATGTAAGTACAATATTTATAGTCCATTGACTGATTTCATAATGATATGGTAAAAATGAGAAAGTAAGCAATTTTTCAGTAATAAAGTGCTGTGACGTTTTTGTATTTTTATGTTGGATTTTGTGAGCAAGCGCTTTTTAAGTGAAATTAAACTTGGGGGTACACAAGACAAGTCAGATTTCTGAAAGGAGTACAGTAGCCTGGAGAGGTTGAGAACCACTGGTGGATCCCATATATACCACAGAATTTTACTTTATTTGAAAACAACATTTCTACAGACAGACGATGCTGTCATAGCAAGCTCAGAATAATGGACTACAAAAGAAGCTATGTTTAATTCATCAGGGCAAAACAAAAAATCTAAACGTGTAAAAAAATTATCTTAATGGTGATAAAGGTTTCATGCTTGAATAACAAACACAGCTATATGCAATTTTACAAACTTAATTTGGTCTAAGAACAAAATGAAAAATCTCAGTTCAAAAGGATATTCCCTTCCCCCCAGTTAAAAAGGACTGAAAATAGAAGCTTATAATGGAAATTGCTTCTCAGTCATAACTAGAACACCATGGTAGAAATTCCATGATATATTGTGAAAGGAGCAAGGGTTTTCTGGACAGCTTCCATACCTCATAGGTCTCTGTTTAACTGGATAGTCAAAAATACAGAAGCAATAAAGTATATTACTGTCCAATATAGATAATCCCCAGGATTTTACTGATGAATGGAAAGAGCTTGCCATAGAAGGATATGTGGTCAACTGAGGCTGATTAGAAATTTACATGCATAAATGTTTGTACTAAAGAAGATTAACTGATCCCTGCACAATAGTTTAAAATGTATTGATGGATCATTGTTAAAAAAAACCATGCTCCACAAAGAGCATTAATCCATTTCAAAGCCACCAGCAAGACCAGCAGTTTATCTCAGTATCACTTTCTCCTCTCACTCTTTTCAATTTGTGAAACTATTGTGGCCAGATGTTTACCATATGTATAGCTTCAGCACAATGCTATTGAAGGCGTAACACAACAGCTTGTACAGTGTAGAAACCATATATTTTATGTGTAATTAAGTGTAAGGAGGCAAGAGTCCAATCTGCAGCATTTACTCAGGTGAATATCCCCATTGAAATCATTGTGATTACTCTGTAGGATCTGCAGGACCAGGACCCATATTTGCTCCTTATCATTTCCACCCACTCTAGCAGTATTTGTTTTCCTGATGTAATAGCAACTATTTAAAAACAAAACTGACTCAGACCATTCAAAATGAACTTTACATTTATCAATAAAATGTATCCCTACAATAGACCTCCCATCTTGTTTCCTAATCACTGTAATTAAATAAGTGCTTTTTCTTTTAAGAGTAGACAGGAACATTTTGCATTTGCTTTAATAAAAATGCACTTAGAGCAAAACATTCTTTCAAGCATATAAGTAGGAGCAAATTTAATACATTTTTGAATTCAAATAGGCTTCTCTACCTGTGTTTCCCTTTTCATCTTCTCTGATGTGTAAATCTTTCATAGAGGTCTCCAACTCTAGCAGATCTCTGAGTTCTTCCTTATAGACCTCTATATAAGATACTTTCACACTGAAGTCAATATTATGGTTTTCAGAGATGCTCTGAAATAGTTCCTGTATAGCACGTGGAATAATACCTTTTTCATCCTCTGCAACCGATGCTAAAATATAAACAGAAATGTGATCAGACTTGCAGTGACTATATCTTTAGTATAAACTATAAAATTTAAACTTCTGAAATATGAACAAAAGTCTGGGGCCATTAGTGCTAAGTCACCCAGGAAGCTGAAGAATTTAGTCCTGTCAAAAAGTCACAATATATAAATACTATTGAAAGGATTCATATTTAAGCTCCAATAAATTATTTGTTAATATAAACTGAAGGGCAACATGGTGGGTGGTTCATGCATGACTATTATAAGCCTATATTTCTCATGAGCCACATTTCACACTCAGTGATTACTGATGGCCAGGACATTGCATAATTTTACAATGACAACCTCAATTTTCAGCAGATACCTCTTGTTCCAATAAGGGTACAACAGTAGTTCAGCAAGTTCCCATATGCCAGAAATAGGAGATAGCATTTAGGAACGCTTCTTGTTCTTTCATCCAACATACAGCTCACCAATGCCATGTCAACTCCTGCTTTTAAATATCACCAAGGATCTCAGATGTTACTTATTCCACAGTATGGAAATTGGTAGGGGGGTTTATGAGAAGCTCTGAGTGGCTCACTTCTTCTAACAAGAAAATTAGAGGTTGTCCCATCTAATCAGTGACTCAATAGGTATATGTGAAAATTTGCTGGGCTTTGAACAGCTTCGTAGTGTGGCACCTGCTATTTAAAGTTTCTAGGTAACTCAGGCTTAACATTAAATAACCATGGTTAGTCAAAAGATGACAAGAAATTAAAAGAATAAAGAGAAATAAGAATAAGAAGGATTTAAATTTTTACAGAGATTTTTAAAATAATCTATTTATATCCACTGTAAAGGTGAAATTAAAAAAAGAATTGCCATGTATAATTTGGGTTTTTCTGTTAGGAAAAGGGCCAGGGACGCGCGCGGGCTGCCAGGCGGGGGGGGGGAGGAATGGGCTTCCTTGGGGGGGGTGGGGAGGGGAGGAGCGGCCCCCGAATGACATTGTAAATCTCCAAATGGCCCTTGGCAGGAAAAAGGTTCCCCACCCCTGTTTTAGACCATCAGATGGAGACAGAGGGCCAAATTTATAGGTGAGTTTAAGGGAATCTAAAGTGGTGTAATTCTACCCCCTGACATCCTCATCATGTAAATGACAATAATTTCAAACTTGATTACACTCAGTTTGAGTCTAAGGAGAGGCAACACTGGTGTAATTTTCATGCTGAGGGAACCAAAAGGAAGTATATACTACAATGGCCTAGATTCATGCAGATTCACTAATATACTAATGCTAAAATAATATTTTCTCAACTCTTACTTGAGATAAAAAGGCAAGCAAACTCTACATTGTTCAGAATGTAGTATTCAGACTCTCATGGTGCTCAAATGAATTATTTGAAGAGCACAAACATATTCCAGCACTATTTCACAACTATCACATAGCCTTCTATGTATTATTATTTTTGTTTTTGTTTTTTGTTTAGGCAAGTACACTTGTCACAAATCACAGAAAGAAAATAAACTTTCCAAAGCATACCAATGTGACCTCCACCAATTGTGTATGTCTTCCCAGACCCTGTCTGTCCATAAGCAAAAACTGTAGCATTATATCCTTCAATCAAAGACACCACTAAAGGCTTAATGCAAGCTGTATAAACTTCATCTTGGGTTGAATTTTTGCCAAATACAAAATCAAAAGTGAAGACACGGTCTTTTCCAATGATAACTTGCTGTGTGTTTGGGACCAGTCTCACGCATACTTGATGGTTATGAAGAATCTCTTTGGAAAGCAGAGGTCTTATTCTTACGGCAACTTTAACTGGAATCTCTTCCATGACAGCCTCCAATTTTAACACTTAACCAGAAAAAAATTCTTATGGTTTTTATCTTCACAGCAGTCTCAATTTTCTGCATCTAAGAAACAAAATTTTCTGAATTACACAGTGAACAGAAGTTCATTCCCCAGTGACTTACTTAACTTTCCACTTTGGAGAAAGTTAACTGAGTGAGTTTCTGTCCTGTAAAAATGCCATAGAAGGGTCCAGTGCCATATTTCCTTCAGTTTAAATGTATTCCCCCTCCCCTTAATTATCATACCAGGGAATTCGACCTGGAATCTGAAAGTCAGGTGATTTTCTTTCTGGACATGGCATGATTATATTAAGTCATCTGTTCTCAAACAGGGGGCATGGCACAGAGATGTAATAGAAATATATAATTTTAAGAAGTCTATTATGAATTACTCCACATAACCATAGTCATAATACACATGCAGATGTATGAGTTCATGCCTCTGCTCGATCGTTATAATTAATTATTATTAAAATCGGGTTCAGAAATCATCTTCAGACTAAGCCTGGGTTCAGCGAACAACAAAGCCTCTTTGCTGCACGGTGTTTGGAAAGGGGTTTCCACCATAGCAGACGCTGCATGGTGGTGCGCCAGCAAACCTTGGGAATGTCACTGTCAGTGTCGCTCCCTAACCCAGAGCTCGAGAACCAGCTGCTGAGGCAGGGCACCGGCCCGGGACCCAGGAGACTTGGCTCCAGACCTGGCTCTGCCACTGGCCTTGGGCACGTTGCTTAACTTCTCCATCCTTCTGCGCCCGGCCTGTGGCGCGGGGATCAGGCTGCTCCCCCCTGGAGCGGCTCTTCGGCTGAGCAGCGTCATTGCCCGGTGCTGGGGGCCGTGCCCGAGCCGGACGGGCAGCGCGAGGCTCCTACCGGGACGAGGGAGGGGGGCGAAGGGGTCTCCCTGTTCCTCTCCCCTCGAGGAAGACTCCTGTCCGCTGCCGGGCACAGGAGGGGCTGCGGCATGTCTGAGGGCTGGGGAAGGGGAGCACCGACCCGCAGAGCTGCGGTGAACCCACCTGCTGCGGGGACGGGCGGAGAGCGATGCAGGCCGCCCGCCGGCCGCTCCCCTTCTGTTTACCCGCGGTCACCAGGCAACAGCGGAACCTTCCGGCCCGGCGGCGGCCAGCGAGCCCGCGGCGTCTGCAGATCACCAAGAGCGGCGCCTCCCGCCGCGCCGGCGCAGTGCCCCCTACAGGGACCTGGTGGGGGCCGCACTCGCCGCCGGCTTCAAGCTCCACACCCGAGCGACTGGCACAGCTCAGCCCCCCCGGGGCTCTCCCCCTCCTTCCTCGAGAAGTGTACTTTAAAAACAAAAATAGAGTTGAGTTAACAAAGTCCTGTGGCACCTTAAAGACTAACTATAAAGTTTTGAAGCATGAGCTTTCGTGGGCTAATACCCACTTCGTCGGATGCAGGCAGTAGAAGTGTTCAATTGTTCACAAACAGGCAGTTATAGAAAAGTAGGTAGGGGGGAGGTGAAAAGGTTAGTCCAATTAAGCTGAGCCAGCTTGTTATCTCCGATCAGGGAGTGTGGATTATTCGTCTAGCATTTGAATGGGGTGTGTGGACATGGAGAGATGAGAAACAATGTCTGTAATGAGCCAACCATTGTAGATCCCGGTTCAATCCCAAAGTGTGTGAGCTGAATTTGCAAATGAATTGAAGCTCTGCAGTCTCTCTTTGCAGTCTGGATTTGAAGTTCCCTTTCTGCAGAATGGTGACCTTTAAATCTGTAATAGTGTGTCCAGGCAGGTTGAAGTGTTCCCCTACAGGTTTTTGTATATTGCCATTCCTAATATCTGATTTGTGTGCATTTATCCTTTTTCGTAGGGACTGTCCAGTTTGGCCGATGTACATAGCAGAGGGACACTGGTGGCATATAATGGCATATATGACATTGGTTGATGTACAGGTGAATGAGCCAGTGATGGTATGGTTGATCTGGTTAGGTCCTGTGATGGTGTTGCTGGTGTAGATATGTGGGCAGAGTTGGCATCGAGGTTTGTTGCATGGATTGGTTCCTGAGTTGGAGTTATTGTGGTGCAGTGTGCTGTTGCTGGTGAGAATTTGTTTAAGGTTGGCAGGTTGTCTGTGTGCCAGGACTGGCCTTCCTCCCAAGGCTTTTGAAAGTGAGGGATTATTGTCCAGGATGGGTTGTAGGTCACTGATGATGCGTTGCAAAGGTTTTAACTGAGGACTGTAGGTGATGGCCAGTGGTGTTCTGTTGTTTTTTTTCTTGGGCTTGTCTTGTAGCAGCAGGCTTCTGGGTACACGTCTGGCTCTGTTGATCTGTGTCCTTATTTCCTTGTGTGGGTATTGTAGTTTTGAGAAAGCCTGGTGAAGATCTCGTAGGTGTTGGTCTCTGTCTGAGGGGTTGGAGCAAATCCGATTGTACCTCAGTGCTTGGCTGTAGACAATGGATCGTGTGGTATGTCCGGGATGGAAGCTGGTGGCATGAAGGTAGGCATAGCTGTCGGTAGGTTTTCGGTATAGGGTGGTGTCGATGTGGCTGTCATTAATTTGCACTGTGGTGTCTAGGAAGTGGATTTCCTGTGTGGACTGGTCCAGACTGAGGTGGATGTTGGGGTGGAAGCTGTTGAAGTCATGGTGGAATTCTTCCAGAGTTTCTTTCCCATGGGTCCAGATGATGAAGATGTCATCAATGTAGCGTAGATAGAGAAGGGGTGTGAGTGGACGAGAGTTGAGGAAGCGTTGTTCCAGGTCTGCCATAAAGATGTTGGCATACTGTGGGGCCATGCGGGTGCCCATAGCAGTCCCGCTGGTCTGGAGGTATATATTGTCACCAAATTTGAAATTCTCAACCCTTGCCTCCAGGAACAGGGGGATCAGAGGTCTGGCTTTTGGGGTCTTTTTCTTAAATAGGCTCCTATTACCCTCCACGCCCTGTCCCGGCTTTTTCACATTTGCTGTCTGATCACCCTATACATATACAGGAACTGTGGCTTTAAATAAAACACAAAATGTTACAAGACTTGTGATAAGAACTGGCAGGATGGCATCCTCCACCCCTCATCTGTGGCCACTTGCTACAGGTTATGCTGCTGCCTCTCCCTTTCACCTATAATCACCCTTTCCCAATAATTGATGAGGTGTAAATGCCACATCCAGCCTGACTAAACTGACCTTCAACCTTGGTTCTCCACTTGTAAGGTAACTCCCTTCTCTTCTACCAATATATATTTATACCTGTATGTGTTAGTTTTATTCCATGCATCTGAAGAAGTGGATTTTTTACCCATGAAACTTATGTCCAAATCAATCTGTTCCTCTTTAAAGGTGCCACCCGACTCCTCGCTGTTTTTGTGGATACAAACTAACATGACTACTGTACAGCTCAAAAGCTTGTCTCTCACCAAAGAAAGATATTACCTCACCTACCTCATGTCTGTAAATAGGTTTATTGATTTAGAGCAGGGGTGGCCAACCTGAGTCTGTGAAGGAGCCAGAATTTACCTATGTACCTTGCTAAAAAGCCACAGTAATACATCAGCAGCCTCCCCCTCAGCTCCATAACCCCACTCCCAGCACCTGCCACCCACCAGCAGCCCTACTGATCAGCACCCTCCCCCCCTCAGCTGTTTTGTGGCATGCCGGGAAATAATTGGCTAAGCAGTAGTACTGCTGAAAAGAATCCAATAGTTATAGTGTATTACAATTGCATAAGCCATGAAAGTTTGCCAATTTCTGTTTGGGCAGGGCTGGGGGGTTTGGGGCATGTTTTAAACACCACCACAGTAGGGAATCTTATAACTTTACACCAGTGTTGCCACATATTTTACCAGGCCAATACTAACCAGCAAATTATGAGTTTTCAGATGATACCTTACACTGCATACTTTGTAGAAATTTTATTACAATAGTGTCTGGGGTGTAAATACAGGGGAGTGTGCCCTATGAAACAAGGTTAAAAAATCTGGGCACGTTTAATCTTGGGAAAAGGAGGCGGAGGATGAACCAGATAAAGTTTTCAAATATGTTAAGGGCTGTTTTAAAGAGCATGATGATCAATTGTTCTCTGAAGGTCAGATAAGAAGCAATGGTCTAAATCTGAAGCAAGGGAGATTTAGGAAAAGCTTTCTATGTATAAAAATAATTAAGCTCTGTAACAGGCTTCCAAGGGAGGTTGCAGAATTCCCATCAATGGAGCTTTTTAAAAACAGGTTAGACAAACTCCTGCCAGGACTGGCCTAGGTTTACTTGGTCCTACTTGCGTCCAGGAGGCTGGACCTGATGACCTCTCAACATCTCTACCAGCCCTGCATGTCTATGAAGACATCACTGCGTTAAGATTTACAATACAAATTAGATGAACTAAATATTTATTGAATCAAGTGATTCAATTTTGAGAAAGTGTGATTATACAAATCCAGATGTCATTTCATTTCAGGAATAATTATTTATGTAATTCAAAAAATAGGCCTTCCCTGAATGTGAACTCTATGGAGTAATACACAACTGCAGTGATGGACAAAATGTTAATATATCAGAAAATAGGTATTTGATTTACTGCTGAATGCCTCAAGTCAGTATATAAAAAGCTGCAAATTAAGTAACAAATCTGCATGATGCTTCAGTGAAAGATCTATAAAAACTGGTGGTGTTAGTAGTATATGCAACGTACACGATGAATTGGAATTTCTTTCATATCTTCCCTATGATCCCGGGCATAGTCCCATAGATAATAATCAAGAAGAACTGCATTGATTCTGTCACTCATGTTTTGTCCCTTTTTCTTATAAAGTTCCAGCAGGTGATCACAAATCAATCCACAGCACCAAATAGAACAACCTCGGATCTCCACTTCTTGTTCATCTCCAGACTGGAACATTACTCCTATAGAACAGAGTAGAAAGCACTCCCATTAATGTTCAATGGATCAGAAAGTCACAGAATGTCACACTTTCTCTTTGCGCTAAATATAGTTAAATATAAACCAGAGTTTCACATTTAATATACTGCACTATAAATCAAGACAATTCAGCCAGTGCATTTTCTAGGGTTTTCATTTGGTATTTTTCAGTGTATATTTTTGAGTTGTTGCATCGTTCAACTCTCAGACTGAGAAGTATGCCCTATATATTTTAGTTATTTCTAAAATACAGCAGTAGGTGGCTGCGGATGAGGGAAGGGTTAATATACAGGCAATCCAGATACTACAGCACTATTCAAAGCTAGGAATGCTGCAGGCAGGTGCTATGCAAGCTGCACACATTTATGAATACACCATACTCCTGTTCTTGCAATTCTGGTCCTTCTCTTTTTCTGACAAGAGACTGACAATTATGTATTCAGCATTGTTTGGGAACAGAATCTGAATACATCACCTGAGCACTAGAAGACCACAGACTCTTAAGCTCCCATGATTTAAAACAGAATACAAATCTGTTTTTCCAAAAAGCTAGTGAACAAATCCAGTGTGTCATGTAATTCATCTTTTTTTTTATGGTCATCAGGGGAAGACACACACACTGTGTTTTGCATATAGATATTGCAGTTTCTCATTTTCTCCATTAACATTTTTTAAAAAGTAACTTCTAAAATATATACGTTCATCTACGCCTGAACAACTCACTAACTGAACAGAAGGCTATTTTAATCTAAAAAGGCTTTAGCAGCTAAAACAGAACCATCCAGAAAATAAAGGTTGTGTCCTGTGTCTTGAAACGTTAATAGGTGGGACTGAAGTTTATCCCATTATTTTCATGTCCTTTACCTCTCACCATTGCCTGCAAGAAGGGAAACGTAGCCTTTAGTTTGTATCTGATGCTGCCAGTCAATAGTAAAAGCTTTGTGAACACTGAAATCAGGGACAATTACAGGAGAGCAACATCGGGTACATAAATAAAGTGCAATGCACTGCATTCAGATTTTCAATGACGATTTTGTTTGCTTTGGAAGACTTGTTAAAGGGAAGAAAAAAGTTGGAAGACTGGGAGCTGCTTTATTTTAAGTTAGTGATTGGTATAATTAAGGAGATGGGGAGTATAGAGTTAATAAATGAACTATTGTTTATAATAAAAGGCCAGAGGATGTTTGTCTGAACCCGTCATGCGCAGTAGAGACAGCCCGGACAAACAGCCTGCTGGGAGTTGTAGTTCGGCGGCACAAAATGGCCGCTGCGCGTGCACCACCGCGAGCCATAGAGATGGCCCGGACAAACAGCATTAAGCACTTTAGCCCGTGTACACGGGCTGTTACACTAGTTGTTTATAATGTCTTGATATTGGATTTACCCTACTGCCAGGCAGCATTGTTTCATCAAATAAATGATCTAACAGCCCAAAGTTACCCAAAACTAAGCACAGGGTAATGTGGTTAAGCCAAAGACAGGCTACAGGTTTTAAAAAGAGAAACGTGAAATAAACAAAACAAAAAAAATCTAGAGAAATCCATTTCTACTATTAATTGTTTTACATACACAGGAAAATGGAAAACAAACATCAATAAATAAAAACACACTATGGAAGCTGTATTTGTTGGATATAAGTGTGCTATCATGTATTGACAAAACACATCACAGATTACAATAGAGGTAGCTGTCAATGACATGACTCAAGGACTGCCAGATAAAAAAGGACCCATTTATTGTAATAACTACAATAGCCTTTACTATGACTCCAGAAAGAATTTGTTTATATGGTCTTCAGAAGTTCACTTCACATTAAGATGTTTACCTAATAACTACCAAAATACCTTTCTGCTTCTATATTACTGTTCTTTTCACACACAGTAGCTTTCAGAAGTTTGAGGTAGATGACTGTCCTCACCCAGTAGATTTTTCCAGAGTTCAGGAAGAAGGTAGGTACCGCTATTGAAACTCAGTGTATGTTTACACTACAATTAAAAACCTGTGGCTGGTGCATGCCAGCCGACTTTGACCCATGGAGCTCAGGCTGAGGGGGGGGTTTAATTACAGTACAGATATTCAAGCTTGGGCTGGAGCTCCAACTTGAGTTTAAATGTCTACACTGCAATTAAACCGCTTCTAAACCCGAGCGATACGAGCCAGTCAGCTGGCATGGGCCAGCTACAGGTGTCTAACTGTAATGTAGACATACCCTTAGCCACAAACTGGAGTGGCAGCTATTAGCTTTTTGAAAATGGCACCAGCCCTACAGAAACTTAGGGTTCAACTGGTATACATCCTTTTAAATCCAGCCTTAGTAGTGTTTAATCCAAATAAATTTACAGTTTAATAATTATGTAAGATGAAAAGGAGGACAGGGGCAGTTTTCTTATCCCAGATCTTTAGAACATGTACTTTCCCACCTCCTATCATTGGATAATAACTGCATACTGAAAGGAAAAATACCTCTCCTATACCGCTTTCATAGAGGCTAATCATCTCTATGCTACAAAATTAATATTCATAAATGCTGACAACCACCACACACTTGATGCAATAAAGGAGTTGCAGACCTTCATGGAGTTTCCTCATGAGTTCATCAGAATATCTCATTGCTCCCAGGTGAACAAGGACTTGAGGGATCCTATAATCAGCAAATATAGTCAGTCTAGAAATGTCGCTGAAGCAGCCATCTCCTTTCCCTTCCAATGCGCTCCAGGTATCAGCCACTAGTATTTGTGCCCGTTTATAAAAAGACACCTTTTTACCCTGACAGAAAACAAGACAACAACTGTTTAGGCACCTGAGAGATGAAGGTATTCAGAGACTTCATTTTGTTAGTGGAAACAATCATTATTATGCTTACTCAACTAAGGATGGCTAGTTAAACAGAATACAGTATCCTAATGTACATTCCAATAAAAATATTGTAGAACCAAATGCAAATTTTATATGCAAAAAACTCAAACAAGAAATAGACCTTAACTTACTGAAGTGGAACTAAGATACTGGGATATCAGGTTATTGAGTGACAATGGTTTATTGTCCATAAGTTACACTACTTGGAGCCCAGTTAATACAAAGTTTCTTTCAGAGGCCCTAGAATTTACCCAAGACTTTATCCGGAGGGAAGGAACATAGGGAGCATCTTACTGGATCTGATCACTGGTACATCAATTTCAACAGTTTGCCTCGAATACTGATCAAACAATATTCTAGAGAAGGCAACACTTAACATTCATTCCATACATCTTGCCAATTACAGAGAGGTAGAGGGGAAAATTCATTCAGTAATTGTTTTATAGTCCGAAGCATGAGATTTGCTTAGATTGTAAAAATGCTTTTGTATTAGGCCTCAATCCTGCAAAAACTTACACACGTGCTTCATTTAATGCACTGTGTGCAGTCTCACTGACTTCAAAGTGTAAAGTTAAAGATGTGCATAGGCCTGCCTTTGCAGGATTGGGGCCCTAGCTCTTATAACTATAAATATTTTTATCATAAAATAAAATCAGATGATTAAAATACAGCTATGGCAGAACAGGGTTTGTTTGTTGAATGGCTACTATAGGATACTAGCAAATGAAACTGGACTTTCATTAGATTTCAGGGCATAACTGAAGCCTATTTTGGTTATACTTTTTTTAAGATGAACGTGTGACACTAATGCCCACCACATTTTAGTTCCTAAGTGTTATAAGGGAAATTTGATTTGTTTTCAGATTCCTCCCCCACCCAACTTCATTCTCTGCTACTTCCTGATCCTATATCATAGTCATGGTCCTGTCTTGTGACCCCTCAGTCTTCTGCCATGGAAACAATATTGATTATGTAAGAAACTGAGATTGTGTCTCAACTGCGAGCACTGATTTTGTTACAACCAGGGTATAAATTTGGGCAGCAGTGTTTCAGCCACCTTTAGAGCTGCCTGGCAAAAACCAGAAAGATAAGAGTTTATTGCACTAATGCAGAGCCTTTGATCATGTAAATGTTTATAGTACCATGTCAGTGTTTGTGACGGATCTTCATTCTGCAATTAGTTTGCAGCTGCTATTTATAATGCAAGACTCAGTAAGCATTCAGCCTCTTGTGAAGGTTACATAAACATATTTTGTCATTACGCAGATAACAAGCCTATTCCGCTTATCACTTTCCAGTAAGTGTTTATCTTTTAATCAGAAATATACCTGCTGGAAGGAGGAAGAATATTCTTTGAACTGTTTAACGTGAACAGCATAGTAAATTCAGAAACTAGTTAAGGTGGACCTTTTCTAGAATATAGGCCTACATTACATTTGGATGAATTATGATTTTAAATTGAGTTGGGATATTAGTATGATCAACATGTGGCAACACCATGTCATGACCCCATTCTGGCCCATCTCGGAGTGAAGCTGGATCGCACACTAACCTTCCATAACTATCTGAAGAAGGTAATTGCCAAGATGAAGACAAGGGTCAACCTGGTCCAGAAACTGGCAAGCACGAACAGGTGAGCATCACCATCAGTGCTAGTGACAACAGTTCTTGTGTACTCTGTAGGTGAGTACTGTGCGCTGGTATTGACCAGAAGTAGCAATACTCAACTTGCTGCTGTCCAATTGAACACTGCAATGTGGTACATCACTGGAACCCTGAAGTCAACCCCGACACCTTGCACGTTGCAGCAAATGGATGAGGAAGCAATGCCACAACCCTTTGGGAATTCTAGAGAATCATGGAAAATGAAGTTTTCCCATCCACTAGGGCCTTAACACTGCTCCTCACCACCACTTGAGGTCACATAAGCACTTTTAGACCCACGCCTTTAAGGTTCAACAGTGTGACTTCAACCCTGATGAAGCTTGGAAAGCAGAATGGAATTCATAAAAAGTCACAAATAAATGCCCTGCGAAAGATTCAGTGCTGAAAATCCCTGGTTTTGATCTCATGGGCAACCCAAACCACATCTGCACAAACCATGGCAGATACAGATACTTGCTGTACGAATGGAAAATTAAAGAAAAGGAATGCATCACTGACTAGTACAGGAGTTATTTATCAGGTCAAGTTATTAAGGTAGTCCCTATTGAATTTCAAGGACCACAAAGGCTTTAGTTAAGCAAGTGATTTTTTAAGTAATTCTTGTAAATTTTGTTATCCATTAGTTTTATAGATTAAAAAACACAATTTTACCACATCTTAAATTTAAAAAAAAAATCAAAGTTCCCTATATTACTAATGATTAAATATTAAAAACCCATTCAAAATATCAGATTTAATTTTCACTACATGCTGTTTGCTTTTTACTGGAGAGAAACATCAGCAAAAAATGATTAGTCAATTTCACTTTTATTTCTAGTCAATTTCACTTTCAGGTTTTCAAGCACTATGCTATAATGTTCCGATTGCAAACGCAGAAGAATTCTTATAATTGACGTTGAAATATAAAAAGATTTCATGGCAGTGTTTGTTAGCCTTTGATTTTATGGAAGCTTATTTTCACAAAACCTCAATTCTGGCCAAAATTTGACCTGTCATCATTTTTAAAAAAAATTCATGGACAGCCTAACAATAGTTTTGGGGTACACTCAGTAATAAGTGAGCTCTTTTTGAAGTTCAAAATTCCCCAACAGAACTAACTTACCTTAAAGGTAGCCTCATCTCTGTAAGAAGGAAAATTCTCTACTACTATACGTAGTAGTTTCTGAGCACTTTTATTACTCATTTTAACACAGGTGATGAAAGAGCCTCCAAATTTCTCAAGCAGAATTGTCCCAGTTTCATTCAGAATCCGATGTCTCTCTTCAATCAAAGGCATGGGGACATCTGTGTCAGAGCGAAATACATGTCTAACCTGCTCAAGTGTCATAGTGGCATAATATGCCGCACTGGTAATAGGTATTCCTTCAGAAAAATAAAAACAAAACTTTTTAGAACATCATGTTATACGGGCATTTGTGAAATATTAGATAATGCACTTAGAACTGAAAGGTTATATTACAACTGTAAGGGAGGATGAGGTGCACCTGATTAGAGATAACAAGGTGGTTCAGCCTGATTGAACTAACCTTGTTATCTCTAACCTGGCTCTTGCCTTCTTATTTATACCTGCCTCTGATACTTGACATGGGTACTAGCCCACAAAAGCTTATGCTTCAATACTTTTGTTAGTCTTTAAGGTGCCACAACCTTGTCGCTTCTGCAAACCCAGACTAACATGGCTACTTCTCTGATTATTAACAGGAGAGAATTCCCTAAGATTCTCAGTGTGGACGAGTTATTTGTTAATCCCAAAACTATCAAATTAATTTTTAAAAAATATGCATCTGAAACAACAGGAGTCACGTAGGCATATAATTATATAATTGCAAAAAGTATAGTTAACAGGAAAAATATAACCCAAGACAGAAATGGTTTTGCATATACATGATTCAGTAGTTCACTTTATTTTCAGTAAGAATGTGTATTATTAAAAGACTTGTAGTTCATCTTATGTGAACTGAATGGGACAGTAAGCTGCTCTCGTTCATGTATTTGTAGGATCAGAGAGTAAATTTGAAACGGACTCGGAGACAGTGTTGAATTTTCTCCTTTCCCCATCATAACGATAACTAGTATGTAGATTTTTAGTTTAATAAGCAACTCAACCATATAGCAGCCATTGCTGCTCACTACAATTCAGAGGAATTATGCACTAACCCTCATCAAGTGCTCTGTTGATTGCAGCACAAAGAGACCAGTAACCACTGTACGTCTTGCCTCTGTACTTCACCAGATACTTGCGGTCTTCGTGTTCGGACCAAAAGGAAAAGTTAAGTGTATCTGCAAAAAACACCCAGTTCACTGCCTCATCACTCACTGCTTGAGGGTTCAGCTCGTGAAGAGATTTCCACCCAGCCAGACTGAACTCTTTTGCTGAGACTTTGTCAAACAGAGACTCTGCAACTTTCCTCGCTCCCTCCTCTTCAACGAGCACGTCTTGGCTGTTCTCGGCGATGAACTTGGCTGAGTCTTGAGGGGACGGGACCACTTCCATTGCTGCCCTTCTGGGGATAGGGAAAGAAAAACAGTCACAGTCATCCTCTGCAGCACTCGGCGAGGTGACCCGGGGAGCGACAGGGCCCAGCACGGGCAGACCCGTCATGAGATCAATACCTCCCCCAGCTCCCGCGGCAGGCCGCCGCAGCCCGTCTCTCCGCAGAACGTACCGGGAAGGGAGACGAACCAACCCCCCACCCCGGGCGGGCGCGTCCCCGGCTCCCGGCGTACCTGGGCGGCTGCTTCGCACGAAGGGGGCCGCACAGCGAGCGGTAGAATAACGAAACCGCCAAAGCGAACGAGAAACAGCTGCAGCGCCCAGCCCAGCCCAGCCCGCCCCTTCCGCCAGCCACCGCCCCGCCTTAACCGCCATTGAGAACGTGGCTGCTTTGCATAAAAGCGGCGATACTACAATAACAGAGTGGGCGCCAGCTTCCGAGCTAAGAGAGAAAGAGCCATTGAAGGGGGCGAGGCGAGGCGAGGCGAGGCGAGGCCCGGCCCCACCCCACCTTTACAGCAGCTTCTATCAGAGGGGGTGACGCGCTAACTCCACCTTACGGACGCTTTATGGAGCTTCTGCCAAACCCTTTCCTGTGACTCCCGGCACAATGAGGCGAGAGGCCAGCGGCTGACCTGGGGGTGTGGGAGGATCCAGGGAAGGAAGAAACAGGCCAGTTCGGATGAATTATATTGCAGCGCGGATCATCAGTTGCTTCTTGCTTGCAGTGATTTCAACACAGAAAACACCATGCTTTGCTGGAAAACGTTACACCTCTCCAGCGGGCTTGAGGAAAGTGAACACAATCCCGCCTCATGTTCCCCTAGAGGCCGTTTGTTAGCCTCTGGTAGTCAGAAAGACACAAGACACTATGATCTAGCACTCAAAGCCTTTGCAGCATGATTTGAAGATTTCAGTCTCTTAGCCTGAAGTTATGGGGCTATTACGTGAAAAGATGGGTGAGATTCTGTGGCCTCCAATGTGCAAATTACCCTAGTCCAGGCAGTCTCAAAGTTCATTGCACCGTGAATCCTTTCAAACAAGTTACTACGTTTGTGGTGGGGGAGGGGGGGACGGGGAGAAAGGAGGGGGTAGAGCTCAGGCTTTAGCTTCAGCCCCGAGTCCCAGCAAGTCTAATGCTGCCCCTGGCAACCCCATTGAAACGGGGTCGCAAACGCAACCCACTTTGGAATCCTGACCGACTTGAGAATCACTGATCTAGCTGGCAAGTCATTCATCTGCCCGCAAAGGTTAAAGATTGTAACACCAGTTCCAGGCCCATTTACACTGCATTTGAAATGGTCCTTAGTCATGCTAAAACAGTACACTATTTCATAGTGTACACTGTAGTATACTATTTTATAAAATGTGGACTATTTTAGCATGACTGTGAGGACCGTTTCACAATACAGGGTAAATGAACCTGAAACTGGTCTTACAATCATTAGCCTGAGGCCAGATGGATAGTCCACATTTTATAAAATAGTTGGGACACTGCTGCCATGTCCAGCACAGCAAATATCAGCAAGTTATTTGTTAATCACAAATCCTTATCTGCTTTTTAGTGGAATAACACCTAAGTGCATTAACACTTAGCATTGAGTTGGATGCATATTCCTTACATCAGTATTTCTCCTGCAAGCACCCAACAGTAATATAAACAGAACAGGTTGCATATGGATTCATTTTTGCAGTGTTCCTCTCCCAGGACACTCAGAACTCACTCAAATGAAAAGAAATGCAGACAGCACAATTAAGGGGCTAGGCAACTGGCTTTCTTTGTACCATTGCCAGGTTTGGATTTAATCAATCTTATATGGAAAAACATGTGCCACTAAAGACTGGCCTAGGAAGCAGGCTGTGGAATTTCAATTTTAGTTTTGTAATGGACTTTACATTCTGCATGGTTTAACATATTTGTCCTGGCTTGGTATGGCCTAAAAACTGAATCTGAAATGGGATAAAGGTAAGTGGAGCATTGACCACTTGAACTTCTACTTGTTCCCCTAAGGAGATTAAAAGCCTCACAAAAAATATAAGCAGCTCAACATCAGAAAAGGTTATAAGAAAAAGGAGATGCTCAAAATACCTTCATTGAGGTAGTTTGTATTTAACTTTCATACAAATGGTGGAAGATACATCACTATCAGCATGCTGGCAAACAGCCCTAGGTTTTGAAGTAGGAAAAGGCTGGAATTTGTTATTCTCAGAACTGGTGAAATGGACTTTTCAGCTGTAATATGTTTTTTAAGAAGCAGCTAATTTTAAGCTACATTTAAGCAACTTTCTAAACTAGATGTTAGAGGAAACTGACAATTTCTTGTTTCTATAAAAATTGCTCTAGCTTACGTAAGCTATGTGTAAGAACAGCTACACAAGATAACCAGCTTCCTAGTACGTACATAGAGATGCTGCATGTGTGTTGTCAATAGCTCCTTGGGCTGGTGGTTGAAACAAAATGGCCCAGTAATCAAAACAAGCATCCACTCAAACTGGATTTATCAGATCCAGCTGTGTGTAAAGTGGGAGAGTTTTTTTTCCATTTATTTTTATTTAGGAAGTGAAATTAAAACTTGTAAATTATCAATACAAAGGCCAAGGTACATGAGATATTCTCACAAATGTTTCCTACATAATCCAACATTCAACAGGAAACAATACAAGTGTTTCATGTAAGCCTGTATACAATGAAAAACCAGGATTTTTTTTAAAACAATTTACAGAGTATCCACCAAATTGCCAATTCTTTAAAAATGTTTACTTCACACAATTGAAAGATGTCAAAACAATCAAAATGTATTTATTAGAGGTACACCATCTTTCATTCCTTTAACAGTGTTATTTGATACAGAAAGGCCAGACTTCAGGTGGAATCTACCATTGTAACTCGGGTATCTCAGTTTTAAAGATTTTATTCACATACAGTCAGCAATATAGACACATGCTGCAAATCATGTAAGTAGGGGCCAACACTTGCAACAAACCCAACCCAACTTTTGCATATGTTGCAATTTATTCCCAAGCAGCAAAGCTTTGAATCATGGTATTTTCACCAATACACTTTAATTTGCCAAAACACAAGGCTAGATCAGAAGCAGAAGAATTTAACAGCAATTTGCAATTACAATTTCTTGCAGGAGTTGGGGAGGAGGGAAGAAGAGCATCAATTTTAGATATTACCTTCATGAATATCTAAAAAAAATGACCACCAAGCATAGATTCACTAAATTTATTTTAAAAATCATAAAACATTTCTTACAAAAGAGCATTACATTCTGCACACTGCTCTGAATGGATGCCAGGAACATATGGACTACTAATATTCTCCCCCTTCAAAAAAAAAATACAGTGTACATAAAGCAGGGTGTTCACAATAGTTACAGAAAAACATTACAGATTACCACCAACTAACAAAAATAAAAACCACTCTCTCTGCTGCTGTTTCAAAATTCCAATGTTAGTCTCGCGCGCCACCCAGTTTCACCCCCAAATATTTGTAAGGAACTAAAACATTACATCTGGTGGACAGCAAAGCTTTCACTACACCTCAAATGCAGAACACCTATGAAGCAGAGGAATGTTGGCTTTTTAAACAGAAGCAGATAAAAAAAAAAGATGCAGGACTCCTTCAGTTCTTCACTAGTCTTAGAAAAACTTTCCAGAATACTGCTTCACACTATAAAAAAGAAAAAATATCTTGCATTAGAATCCTTCAACATCTGCATACTGCTTCACACTATAAAAGAAAAAGAAAAAAAAAGCATGTATTAGAATGGTTGAACATACATTTTGCATCAATATTTATACACATTTTTTAAAAAAATCAAAAATACAAGTTTGCAAAACACTTTCATATTTTTAGACTAAAGGTTTAATTCACATTTAAGCATTAATACTCTGAAGTCCAACATTTAAGTCAACTACAAAATATTTACTAGTTAGCCAACATGTTAATACAGAAAAATTAAGCAAATTAAATCTAAAGCTGTTAATACTTGGCAGAAAAGACAAGGTAATGCCAGTAAGGTGTGAAATGCTGCATTAACAGCACCAATCGTTTTCAACTTGTCCTGTAGAGGCATGGCCTGTGCCATATGGCAGACTGCGATTTGTTGTCGATTTAGTTATCTAAAAACAACAAAATCACTAGTCTTCCACACAGAACTAGACCAACATCCACTGAAATCTTCTATATTTTCTACAGGCTCTATATAATTTACTAGAAGTAGTTTTTGCAGCAGTTTTCACCAGAGAAATGAGAGGACTGGCTTGGTTAAGGCGTCTTCCAGCAAGATTAGTTTTGAGGGCGTCTTCATTTTAGTAAGAATGGAGAACAAGAGAGAATAAAGGCAAAACTACCAAGTGTAGAAGTCAGATCCTAATATAGATATTTTAAAAACCCTGTCTTCTAAAAGCAACATCATATAAATAGAGAAGAGCTTTAGAATTTAGTAGAGTGTAACATTAAAACTTCAACTTGCCTGTTCTGCAGTAAATACTGTGCATTCTGTATCTGATCCTGTGTGCCTGTAATAGTTATTATCCGGTCTTCTGAGCCTTCCAAAGGCTCATCAATTTTGATTGAAGCCCCTGATTCATGACGTATTTGTTTGATCCTCTGACCTCCTTTCCCAATAATAGATCCAGCCAACTAGAAAAAAAGTAATTTACATTTTAATATAAAATTTCTCTGTAAAAGCAGTTCAAAATTCAAGTATTACTCTCAATAGTTTTATGATTTTTAAGAGTGCCAATGGAAATTGCTCCCTTGTGGCTACCATTTGTTCACAGCATTTGTGAGAAATAGTCAAATTGACTAAGCAAAAAATTAAATTGACTCGTCTATTTTCATTACTAAAATACTAAGTTTTACTATTATTTTTGTAAAATGAAGGGAACAAAATGAACATCTAATAAGCGAAGAGTGGCAGTTTGGAAAAATGTGCACAAGTGTAGAAAGAAAAAAGTAAGCATCTGATATGTTTTTGGTTCATTTGTACAAACTGGGGAAGATGTTTTGGAGCGCTATTACAAAATTACAAAAAGAGTAAAATACTTACATCTTTGGGAATTGTTACTTGTGTTGTGATGATGGGTCCACCGAGATCACCGTATGATCCACGACCCCCTGCATAAGAATAGTCTGATTTAAACGTATGCATCATGTCCTTATAATAGAAAACAATAAACCACGTGTAAAATGTATAAATATAAACTTACCATATCCAGATCCACCCTCAAACTATAGGAAAAAAGAAAAAGGCTTAGTGTTCTTATTTAAATGAATCATTTAGATGAGAAACGTTTGTAGCAAATGTACTTAGCACTCATTAACAATGCTGAATTGTTAACTCTGGGTATGAATACACAGCAAAGAAAAACCAGTGGCTGGCCCATGCCAGCTGATCCGGGCTCAGGCTGTGCGGCTGTTTCATTGTTCTGGAGCTGAAAGTCCACAGAACAATGAAATAGCCCCACAGCATAAGCACGAGTCAGATGGCCCAGACCCAATGTGACTTTTTCTTTGCTGTGTAGACATACAGTAAACCCTCGATTTAACGGACTTCAGATGCAACGGACAAAATTTCTGAGCAAGTCTGATGCATTCCTGATCCATTTCTGGAGGGCTGGCTGCCGGCTCCCGCCCGGGTCACAGCAACAGGCGGGCTGGCTGCCAGCTCCTGGCTGCCGCCTGGGTCCTGGCAGCGGGCGGGCTGCGGAGCTGTTGCCCCGACCCTGTGGCGGGCGGGCTGCTGCTCCAACAGCTCATTTTTTTTATTATTATTAAATAACGGACTTTTTGATTTAAGGGAACCCCCTCACCCGAATTAGTCCGTTAAATGGAGGTTTTACTGTACCATCTAAAGACTAACACCATTTTGTGCAAAGAAAAATATCACAAGAGCCATAGAAGCATATATAGAAAGAAAATGATTGCTCTGCACAATCTTCCCAGCCCATGTACCTCAGCCCTACCTTGGAAGAAACATCTATGAGTGAGATAGCTATGATAACTTTCAGAATGTGACTTAATATTTAGATATGCCACCAAGTGGACATCTGACAGTAGTGACCTACTGATCCAAGATCAGCATTTATGAGTCAAATGAAAAGCTCAGCATTTCAAAACCACCTAAAACTACTTGGTATGACAACAGTTCACGTGCTCTACAACATTTTTCTGTGCGTAAATATGTGACTTATTGAATCTGCAGATAGTATCAGCTCTCCTCTGACTCTGCCTAAGTCTAGGAAAATGGTTCTCAACCTGCAACCTGTGGTCCGCTTGCAGCCCAATCAGCACTTTGCTGTAACTCATATGACTCCATGCAGCCCACATACCCCATAAAGAACTGCATGAGAACCACTGGTCTAGGCAAAAATCAAGTGGCAATTGTAAGACAGTGCTTTACGAAAATTAGCCCCAGTATAATGCCCCTCAACCCCCAATTCAGGATAGAAAAGCACTAAAAAGAACTGGAGCACATGATCAATGCAAAAACCTGCATGTAGTTAATTTATCACATGTACCCTCTTAACATCTTTTTTTAATGTACAAAACTAACTAGATTTGGATATTTATTAAAATTCAAATTATAATTCAGCAAATTAGTCAAATATGGGAACATGCAGAATTGTTATTGGTTTGCAAAATTTCTAACTGAGTTGCTTCTTAAAATAATCTCGTATTTACCTGCTACCTTTGGTCCTTTTTGAGAACTATGCCAAAAAGGAAGCTACCGTATTTTTCGCCCTATAAGATGCACTTTTTCTTCCCCAAAACGGGGGGGGGGGGGGGGGGGGGGGAGAGTTGGTGCGTCTTATAGGGCGAATGTGCGCCCCGGTTCCCCCCTCCCCACCGCGGGCGGGCTGCCGAGGTTCCCCCCTCCCCGCCGGACCAAAAAAAAAAAATGTGCGCCCCGGTTCCCCCCTCCGCGCCTTGCTCTCCCGTCCCCGCCGCGCGGGCGGGCTGCCGGGAGCGTCCCGGTTCCCCCCTCCCCACCGCGGGCGGGCTGCCGGGAGCGCTCCTGGCAGCCCGCCCGCGGCGGGGAGGGGGGAACCTCGGCAGCCCGCCCGCGGCGGGGAGGGGGGAACCGGGACGCTCCCGGCAGCCCGCCCGCGCGGCGGGGACGGGAGAGCGAGGCGCTTTTTTTTTTTTTTGGGTCCGGCTTTTTTATTGTAAAACGAGGGGGCGTCTTATAGGCCGGAGCGTCCTATAGGACGAAAAATACGGTAGTTAGAACCAAGTGTTCAGTTAATCATCTGTTCCTAAGCAACAAATATGGTGTAATCATGTTTCTTAGCAATAGTTACCACTGCATTATAATAGAATTTACAGTGGAACACAAAAAAAGGCAAATAAAAGCCACTGTACAGGGCTTCATTCAAAGCTATAATTTTATATTCTATCTGTACACTCAGCTAGTGCAAAGGGTATAGACCAAATGCATACCTGGTAAGATGCTTATTCATAAGTGCATGTAATAACCCAATTTTAACATTTTCATAATTAAAATTAAGCATGATAAACCCAATAGAATCTTTAGCTTCTTACCAATAACTGGTTAGAGTACATTGCCTCAGCAGATTCATACTGGAATACAACCACAAACAGTGTGTTGAAATGAAAATTTCTGCAAAGCAGCAAGTGATGTGGTAGTAAAGTAGCAGCACCCCATGGATAAAATGTTATGGACTAAAAAAAGGGGGGGGGAGGGGGGCAACAGGGGATAATGGAGCTAAAGAGGCAAGATATTGAAGTAACAATAGTTAGAGGCTCTTTACCATTTTCTCCCTTGAAAAAGCTTCTGCAAATCTGTACTCTGGGACATTAATTGGTAGTAAAATCCTCAGGAGGTTAGCTATTTCAGCACTTGCTCTCAACAAATGGGCAAGTGAAAAATGCCAAATGAAGAGTATACCTGCATGAATCTGTATGTACGCAGAGCACTAAATTGCAGGTTTCTATAACTTCATACTACAGTAAAGCCTCGATTTTGCGGACCTCGATTTAACGGACAAAATTTCTGGTCCATATGTCATATGTGAAAATTAACACCCTGTTAATTTTAAAATGCTTTTAACCAAGATTTGCTTATAATTAAACTAACAGGTTATTTTTTTGTTATTAATTCACTGTTACAGTAGACTCCCGATTATCCGGGCGCAGGTTAACCGGGCTGCGGATTAACCGGGATGTCTAAACGGGTCGGTTGGGGAAGCCTCAAAGCGGCAGCGGGCTCAGCCTTAGCCTGCCGCTGCTTTGGGGTTTCTCCCACTGGCCCCTTATGAGCTGGGGTCTCATCCTGCTTCCAGCCTAGGTGTAGGAAACCCAGGCTGGCAGCAGGCTGAGACCCCGGCTGGCAGGAGCCTGGGGGGAAAACCCCAAAGTGGCGGCAGGCTGAGCGCTCAGCCGGCTGCCGCTTTGGGATTTCCCCCCAGGCTCCTGCCAGCCGGGGTCTCAGCCCGCTGCCAGCCTGGACTTCCTACACCCAGGCTAGCAGGGGAGCTGACTGGGGCAGGTGGTGGCGAACCTCCCGCCCCTCCCAGTAGACGCGTGATTATCCGGGATTTTATTAACCGGGATTAAGGTTTTCCCGATCATTCCGGATAATCGAGAGTCTACTGTATAGAAAACTTTTCTGTGAAATTAAACTTTTCATACATACTTAATTTTAATTACACAAACGTGTCTACATAAGTAAAAACAGGTAAACTAACTAATTTGTCAATTTTTTAACATACGCATTCGGAAAACCTACTTTATTATATAACGGACTTTCGGCTTTAACGGACACCCCCTCGCCCGAATTAGTCCGTTATATCGAGGTTTTACTGTACTGCACAAGCCTGTCATGGGCTACATCTAAACTGAAGAATTGCCCAGTGTCCTTCTCATAGTTGGAGGACGTCCTTAACTGGATAAAAAGGCACTCCTAGAAAAGCAGTGATTATAGCTGACCAAAATAAAAAGGAAAGGAGCTCACTCACCAATTCTGGTGGTTGTATGTCATCACAGGCATCCACATGACATTGCATCATCTTGCGAGACAGGACATGGTAAAGGGAGAGAATGGGAACAAGAGAAATGTATCTAAGTCCATGTCCTCAAGCAGACTTATAGCTAACCAAGTGAAGGTGTGTACACACACACACACACACTGGGTGGAGATGTGATGGGGAATTCCCTTGTGCTCCCGACCACCTTTCCCATTATAGATGGGGTTCTCAAAATGGGGGTCGCAACCCCTCAAGGGGTCGCGGGTCACTTTTGTGGGGGTCGCCAGCCCCATCCCCAGTAACTCCCTGCTGCAGGGTCCCCGGCCGCCGGCTCCAGCCGCCAGCCCCGGCGGCTACTTGAGCCCCAGTCACCGGTAGGGGCCGGGGCTCAGACGGGAGCCCGCCCGCGGCAGGGACTGGGGGCCGGGCCGTCCGACACATTTTTTTTTTTTTGGGTGGGGGGTTGTTTTTGCTGTAATTCAGCGGTTTTTTGGCGGAGGGGTCGCGCCCGGCCGCCAGAGTACAAAAAGGGGTCGCGGTCTCAAAAAGTTTGAGAACCGCTGCATTATAGAGTACCAAAAAGGGAGGAGGAACCAACAGGAGCAATCCTGTTTCCTCTAGATTCTGGCCAGTGGTAGGGCTCCTTCCCTTTTACTTTTGGAGGGGGAGCTTGAAATGGCTTATCACTCCTCTGCCCCTTTGGATGGGACAGATTTTCCTGTTAAGGATATAACAGACAAATGAGGTACTCCAAGTTAGCTTTTCCACCTATTGGCAGAGGTTACCCCCAAGCATCAAAACCTCATGCTTTTACTTCAGATTTTCTGTATGATGAACCCTCATTTCAAAAGTGAGTGAAAAATAATGAAGAGTGGGAAGTTAGGGCTCCCGGCTCTCTCTCCCTTTTTGTAGAGCGGGAACTGTACTTCCTCCTTACTTTAGTATGGATCCCTACTCATGGAGAGGGTAATATTTGATTGGGCCAACTTCTGTTGATAAGAGAGACACGCTTTTGATCTTACGGTTCTTCAGGATCTGCTTTCACTATCAAAAGGTGATCAAATTAAAGGTATTATCTCGCTCACCTTGCCTGTCCATTATCCTGGACCAACATGGCTACAACAATGCAAACAATAAAAGATATCCCTACTCACAATTGTTTCACCTGTTTTAAAGTAGGTTTACACCTACTCTCCCTGCTCAACACTTACGGATTATGTTCCCGACTTGAGAGTTACATAAAACATCTATTGTCAAAAGATTCAGTTATCTCTAAGTTGTGTTTTACACACAAGTGCTGCTTGTGTCTCCACAACTAAGTCTGAGTACTTTAAGAAGGGATAATACTACTGTTATATCCTTAACAGCACATCCTTCCTGAAATTACAGCACTTTCTGGGCACAAAATAAAATTCCTAAAACATTAGAAATAAACCCATTAATTAGTTTGAGTTAACAGGTTAAGATGTCCAGTTCTCAAGAGGTATATCACATACGTTCCAAGTGATTGTGCTATGACCATTCTGAAAGTGAGCACTTACTCACTGAAAGCAACAAGAGATGGCAGTCATTCATTTGCTATGCCACCTTTACAGAAATGTTTTACTACTACCTCTGTAGTAAAAACATTTATCAAGCTCTGCTGAAGGAGAAATGTTCAGTAATGGGGGATGAGAGGAGAGAAAAGCTACCTATTGTACCAAGTCTACTCATCAACAATAGCAGATACACATTTGGGGGGTGGGGGGGAGGGAAGAGGGGTCTCAAAATAAAATTTGAGGTATTGGAGGGAGGAGGTAACTGGTGTGCATGTATGGAGGGAAGGAGAAAATTAGGGGATATGCACAGGTAAGTGTGGAGATCAGGAGTTGGGGTATCTGACCAATATACACAGGTTGCTTTGCATTCATCTACACAAATGCAAAGCAAACCAAGCATGATAGTGAATATTGCTTTAAAAACACATTTGCCATATCTTCAAATGATTAGAAATATCACATGGTAATAAAACTGTCAAACTGGAGTTAAAGTCTGAGCACAGATCAATAATGTAACAGAAGCAGTAACTTCAATGCAGCAAAAGCATCCCAAAATAACCTTAATTCCATCCTGTAGTGACACCATTCAACCACAATATGTTTATTAGCGTGCAGGTGTGTAAGAAAAGTGTAAGTTATAAGTAAATGTATTTTACTTGTTGTAACAGTATTCTAAGCTATTTCTTCTCTCTCACTAAAGGGAGGAGAAACTTAACTCATCTTGGTACATACATTCTTGCTCCTCTCATGTACGTCAAGATCTTGTCTCATGTCTTTGCCTATACATCTTGTCTCATACGTATTGTCTCGTCTCATGTATGTCAAACTCTTATCTTGTCCTGTATATTTTATACGTTTGTCTTACCTCATATATTTTAGCTCATATCTGTATGTATTCTTACCCCATATGTACCATTTCAAGATAAGAACTTTGTGTTTGTATGTCCTGTTCTTTCCAGACAAATAAGTAAATAGACAGGGAACAACGTCATAAAACTTTTTCACCTGTTAATTTGTATGAGGCCCCTCTAGCCCCTCCTTCATCTAAAGAAGTGTATAAAAAGGTCTTGGCAATGTATAGAGCCAAGCCACAATTTGAGTGTTAACTCGGTGGCTTCAATTTGCTGAGCAAATAAACTTGTATTCAAGATCTCCTGTGTCTACCTGTTCTTTGAAGGTAAATTGGGACAGGCCTCCAAAGAAACCAAGCCATTTGTGCAACAGGTGTTTGCAGTCCCAGATTAAACAGATTTTTAAGTGTTCAGGGATGCTTCCCCTTCCTCTGTTGGTGTCACTGCAGGGGAAAATATAGTTGGTCTGTATTCCGTAAAACCAGGAAAAGCAGTTACAGTTAACAAGTTTGGATTTCTTATGAGTTTAACTGTGATTTTCCTGGATTTGTAACATTTGGATTTAGGATAATTATAACATCCTTGTAATGCTCTCACCATTATGATAATGATATGTACTCAACTTTAACTACAGTTTAATGGAGTTTTTATCTGGAAGTATACATTTATGGAAAACCTAAATCTGTGTTTAGAGATTAGCTATTAGGATACTGATACGTTTGTCAAAATGCTAGAAATGTTCTCTCCCCTACCACCTGCATTTATGGAAATCTGTACACTGCCCATTTTTGGATTCCCCCCCTCCCCCCCATATAGATAAATTATACCATGTTAAATTTAAAGAAATAAATCTTCTCTTTTCCTTTCTTTGATATGTCTCCTAAGAGAGATTTAAATAAGGAAGATGAAGACAACAACTACATGTTATCAGTACTTCTATGTCTACTGCAGGGCCAGCTGTAAAGGAAGTAATGTCTTTTTTATCAATCCCTTTCCATTCCTCTCATGTAGCTACTGTCCAAATTGCCAATCTATTGGTATCTCAAGTTGTTTGAATTATCCCAATATATTAAGTAGCAACACTGCTTATTATTTTAGGATTTTTTTTTAACACAATGCACAATTATTCTGTGGAACTCATTGCTATAAATCATCATCAAGGCCAAGAATTTAGCACGATTAAAGAATAGACATTTCTATGAACAAGAGTACCCAGAGTAATAGTAAACATATTAAAAAAACAAAATACCAAAAGCACCACCCCCATAAATCATCATATTTTAGGGCTTAAAACCAGCCTCTAGCTACTGAGGACAGAAGGAAGTTTTCCCTGGGGCAAGTATTCCCTAATTGCAGAGAGTTTCTTCCTCTGAATCATCTGGTACTGGACCCTTATTGGCAAGAGGCTATCAGACGCACTGGACCACTAGGCTGATCCAGTAAAGCAATTCCCATACTCCTAATAAGCTACCCATTAAATGTCTTTGTAATTAGTTTAATTAGAACATTTCACTTTTTACAGCTTACGGTGAGCAATATGGAAGTGGAAAAACTCATTTATTTTCCAGAAAAACCAGTTTCAGTATTTATATCAAATTTCCTTAGAAGTGTTTTTTTTTCTTTTAGTAAATGAATTTATGTATAACCTTCAATATCAACCATCTGTTTGTGCAGCTATTGCGAATATTTATGAAACATTATGTGCCAACAGTGATTTTTCCTTTTTATTTTCAATCAGAAGTCTTTGCCCACAAGACCTTAAATATAATTAATTTTAATCTTATTTTCTTGTGCATGTGCTTCAATCTGGTCAACTGATTAATATTTTCTAAAATCTAATAAACTTAAGACATACCATGACACAGCTTTTGAATGAGCAGAACAGAAACAGCAGCTAAATTATAAATCTGGAAACATGGTTCACTTGGAAATGGAGACTGACTTCTTAAGTTTGTAATTCCCAGCTGTACATAATTCATGTAATCCATTTTATAAAATATTTGGGGAAAAATTGATTTAAATAAAAACTATTTTAGATAAGGATGTACCTCCACTTTGTACCTTCAAAAGTCTGGGAAAGGAGGAATTTGTGGAGCTCATTCAGGTCTTCTTACGCAATATCCAAGCTATCAGAACAGTCTTTAAAGCCAGTTAAAACCAAGTATTGCTTTACAGGCTTGAAAGGCAACTCTATCTAGTCTGAACTAGATTCAAATCCACTGTCTACAGTGGTTTTGTAACTAGAGACACAGCACAAATCAGTCCTTTATACTCTTCCTTATGAAGAAATATCAAACAGAATGGCCTGCACAACTAGCAATATATAGATATAGCTCTTCACTGAGAAAATAGACTTGAATATTCCAATGCAACGGATTTTAAGTGAGGGGAACCAAAAAAACCCCCAAACCAAACCAAAAAACAAACAAACAAACAAAAAAAACCCCCACACCCTTGCAACAACTTTTTCTTTTCAAAGCATGTTTTCCTTATTCAGGATCTTCAAGATTTGTCAAGATTCTTAACCGTCAGACAAAGTTCATAACCGAAGCTAAAAAGATTTCAAACTACCAAATCTATTTACCTTCAGTCTGGATAGAAAATCTAATAGTTCTAAGACAAGAGAGCTGGGACTAGTGTAGGAAATTTTGACACCAAAAGTGCTGAGCACAAGTTGGGGATAAGAGAATGACTCATGCTGGTAACAGGAGAAAAGTGACAGAGAAAAACAAGCACTCCCATGTGCTTCACTTCCATCTAGTCACATGGCATTTGAATGCTGGATCTTTTCCTGTCTCATCAGAATAATGTTGGGCTGTCTTTTGAGTCATTAGATTTACATAAACATGATCCTACTTTCTGAAGATGGCCTTTGCCTTTACTACAGAATCCTTCAGGGACTATATTCATATTGGTTCAGCTGAGACTCAGACATTCTGCCAGAGAACTGTCCTTTCCTGTTAGCTAGGAAGATCTTATGCTTTATTTATCACTACTCCTATAGGCGTTGTCTCCAGTCAGGAGCAGCATATTTATATTTCACATATGACCATTTCCAAAAGACACAGGTACAATTGAGGTTGCTGGGATATTAGAATTTCTGCTAGCCCTGAGAACAGCAAATGGATTCAATCTGTTTTGATGAAGTAGCAGTTCTTAGGAGAGTATACATTAAGCTTGTAATATGAGGGGAAGGGGAGCTGTTTTAAGGTAAGAAGATGCATTCTTGAGACTTCTGTTCGAGAGGAACTCTTAGGTCACCAAACAATCAAGTTATTATGAGTCCATAATAAATAACATTACGATGCAAAGTGGATATTTTGAAAAGATTGTGCTTTGATCAGTCATCCAAGTAAACACATCACTCCAGAAGACTTTTCAGAGGCATAGATCAAAATATGAAAACCAGCCTTGAAAACATGAGGTTGGAGGTTGTCAAATGGAAGGCAGTATCATCTGGATTTGCATCCATTGATAATTAGTTCAGTTTCTGAAGATGCAGGATAGAGTAGAAAACTTTCACGATTTCAAGCAGAAACTCTTCCCGTCAATACTTCTGAGAAATTTCCAATTCCCTATTACATAAGATACTAACTTCCTGCCATAGCAGGTTGTGAAGCATCAAGGAATTGCATAAGGATGGAATGCAACTGGATCACATAGCTTTCTTGAACGCTTACATCACAGATCAGTATTTTCAACTTTATGTTACATGGAAAAGCTACAGAGAGAAGAAAAGGCATGTCTCGTCAAACACTCTGCCTTTCTGAGGTTCCAGACTGAGCCAGAGTAGAGAATAACACCTTAGATCTGTGTAACCTCAGCGATTCATCTCCCTGATGCCCAAAATGAGCCTGGATATTCACTTCCCACACCCCCTTGACAAGTCTCAAGCAGAGGAAGCCTGAAATTTGCTGACAGTGGATGGCTACTGTTAATGTTTCTTTCTGAATCAAGACTGACAGCCTGATCAGCTAGGCTGTTAGTGTGGTTTTGTTTTAGTGAAGGGGTCCAACCTTCAATGAACATATTATCATACCAAATAGGAGCCCTGAGGACTCCACTTCTGCATGTCTATGCAGACTTAACAAGTAGCCACAATCTTTCAGCTATTACTTTAAACTGACAATGAGTATGCGTTTAAATTTTGCAAGAGGATATTTAGCTTTCTTAAAAATCAAGCAGAAGGTATTACAGATATAAATTTTCTCCCAGACATAATTATAAGAAAAGAATGGCCGAACTTAATGCCCTCTAGCCTTTCTTCCTAATTTCCTTTGTTCAAGATTCTTCTGCAGATATGGAGAACAGAGAACCAGGAATGGGACAGAAAAAAGGAATATGCAAAAGCTTTGATAGAGGATTTGATTAAAATTATTCAGATTCTTCACCACAGGCATTATGGATGCAGGGATGAACCAAAAATATAGCAAGATTCCAGTTATCTGTCACTAAGAAGCAAAGACAGCATTATTCTGGTAAGATTCCAAAGTAGTCTGTACGTTTAAGTCTTTTCTTGAGTTAAAAGACATTTCCAGCACCAGAGTTTCTGACATTCTGATCAAGAAGCCTTAAAACTGTCTCAAGACACCACCACCTAAAGTGGAAGCAATGGAAAGAAACACTCAAAGACTGACAGTTTACACTCAACCTTGCCTTAATAATTACTAATCCAGTGATCACCAGCTATCTTGAACAGGCAAATTCAAATCTTATACAAGAAAAGATGATCTAATAAGGGAAAGACTCAATATCAGAGTTTCTAGGAGTAGAGAGAAAATACCCCAGGCTTCTCTGTAAACTCTTCAATTCTCACTCTCTATACAAGAGAGATGATTATCTTATAGAAAACATCTTAACTTTTGTTGGGGTAGACAGACTAGGAATCTCTCTATGGACGTCTCTTATCCCCAAAGAATTTATCAGACTCCTTGTGACCATGAACCAAACAGGCTGTATGGACAGAATCTGACAAACTGCAAAGGACAAGAGAAGTTAATGGAAAAACAGCTGTGAGCACATACTTAAATAAATATGCACATATACATGTCCAAATAACTATTTTTGTTGTTGTTGGGGACTCAATACAACAACTAATTTACACTTGTCCATTCTTTACTGGACCAAAATGTAACAGAAACATAAATAAGGTACTTTGAACATTCTTGCTTTTTTCTTGTTGTTTCTTTTGCTTTATTGGGTTGTTGGTTTGGACTTTTTATAAGACTTGCTAGTTATAAGTAAGTCTGCTGTGAAAAGTGATATTTGTATGTTTGTTAGTATCACTTTTCATATCAGACTTACTCAGCCCCAGCAAGTCTGAACAAATTAAGCCCTCGATGGGGAGGTGGGTTCAGAGGCAGTGGGGTCAGGGCCAACTGGCACGGCATGGGTAAGCTTGGGGACAGAGCCTGCCACCACATAACCAGGGAATGGAGACCAAAGCCCCAAACCCAGGAGACAGAGCCTGAAGCCCCGTGGCTGGAGACTGACATCTGCAACTTCAGGGCTGAAGCCTAACCCCACCATTCCCAGGAAGGTGGGGAACTCACTAACTGCCTGCCCTCCAGTTGGTGTCTCCCCAGAGGGAGGCAGGGCCCAGCCACAGCTGGTGGCCCCAGGGGAGGAGCCTGCTGCTTTGTCCCCCGCTCCCTCAAACCACTGCCCAGGCAAGAAAAGCCACTGCTGGCCGTAAGCGGCCCTGGTGGCCACATTTGAGAAATGCGGATCTAGATGTTTGTGGGTACATTAAGAGACAGAAAATATGATAAGCCATCATGAAATATCTAATTTATGAATTCTGATTGGAGTACCAATTGAGTTGAAATCCAGGTATCTCTGGAATTTACCTGAACTCTCAATCTAGAGGAAAAAAACCAAGTGAAGATAACTTGACGCAAGTGACAATCTGCAGAAAAGTGGAAATGGACATCTGAGACTGGCACTGGGATCCAAATGTGCAGTACTTACAGCAGGATCCAACAACACTAGAATGGAAAGCAGCAAGCCACATGAATGCTCATATTTGGCTTGCCTTTCAACTCAAAATAATTCTTGGACCAATGGCATCTCTCAGATGATGGTCCCAACAATAGTAGGAAAACAAGCTGTCGGAGGCAGTGGTGTATGCCCTTTCTAGCTTCAGTCCTAAATGCCCCTTTGTATCAGAGTGCTGTTAAGTGTTCCTTTTACACTGTTCTGATGGGTCCCTGCTTTTTTGTTTCTGCAAGTTCTAGAACACATATCCTAGTGCAGGTATTTGAAGAGGCAATTCTTGAAGAAGAACAAATAAGGTTTTTTGGTGAATACATGGTAAATTACAATACAAATTAAAATTCTTACCATTCCATCGTAGCGGTCTCCAGGTCTGCCCCTCCGGTCATAAGACATAAGATCTCTACAATTAAGGGAAAAAACCAAGCTGGTATGTAATTTAAGTATTTTCACTTATGTAAGATCACATTTTAGTTCAAAATTACTAATTCAATTTAATAATCTGCAACGAACACAAGAAACAAATAGGAATCAACAAATTCCACTCTTAAGAATGATTTTGTATGTCTTTGAACTACTCACCCACCACGAGGAGGTGGAGGAGGAGGAAGAGGAAGATTACGTGCTCTACTACCACCTCTGCCACCACGACCTGGAGGAGGAGGAGGGGGTCCTCTGCGAGGGCTCATGTCATCATAATCTCTTCTTGATGGAGGCATGGGACGCCCACCACGACCAGGAGGCATTCGATCAAAGCCTCCCCTGCCACGCATTGGAAATCCTACAGGACGTCCCCTTCTATCATCAAACATCATTGTGAAGCCACCATAGTCATATGTTTCATCATAGAAATTGGGATCATATGGCTGTGCCCGTCCTTTGATTGGAGACTAATTAAAAAATAAAGAGTTTGCATTTGACTGTTAAAAATAATATACCTCAGTATAACACACAAAAGTAGAATACTTCAAACCACCAATTTAAAAAGTTTGAAAATTATTCCTGTACACTTTGGTAAGTATCATGCTTGTGAAGAGTGCATGTAGCAACCCTCAGTTATCCACAGAACAGAAGAGGCAGCACAAGCATGAACTTCCCTATTAGGCTAGGTCTCCACTACCACTTATGTCAGCAAAACTTTATGTCGTTGGGGGTCCTGTGTGAATATTTCACCACACTGAACAACGTACGTTTTGTTGGCGTAAGTATACATGTGCACAGCTTCAAGTCAGCAGGCGAGCGTCTCCCACTGCTTACTGAGAGTGGATTAATTACATCAACAGGAGAGGTCTCTTCTGTTGGCATAGATCTGCTACATGAGAGCTCTTAAACCAATGCTATGCTGCTGTAAGCACTCAGGTATAAACAATAGCCTTAATATGCTTCCTATGAAGTTCAACTCTGCTGGAGACACCACTCAAGGATCAGAGAGTAATTCAGTTTCTGTGCCCATTCTTTTCTGATGTTATTCCGTCCTGAACTCCCTTTATATCATTCAGTATACAAGAGGAGAGCAATTCCATTTTTTGTAGAAATACTGCATTTTTTTATTGTAAAAAGAGAACTTTTTTAGAATTGGCCTGAAACTTATTTAACACAGGGTACCAATAGCCAAGTAGTAACTTTTGATTACAATTGCTGTATGCTAGAATAGAAATGAAACCATCATGCCCTTATCATGAAAAGATCGGCCCCTTATAAACAAAATACTGATTTTTAAATAAGGAAACCTAAATACATGTTACCTCTGATATAAGATCCAGGATGATCTTGATGCATTCCACAACTCTATCAGGCTTTCCACCAATAAGCACCACTCTGTCCGTGGAATGAGGACAGCACTCTTGAAAAAGTTTAATGGTGGTCTGAGTGTTCTGTTAAAAAAAAAGAAACATTTCAACCAGAAGTATTTAAGCACAACTTTAATAGCTTATCAAGAAAACTAATAAAAAAGCAAACAATATTTGTGTTTATATAAAAAAACTAAACGAGATATGGTCAACTTCACCCAGTCAATTAAAATTCTTAGTCGTTTCAGGTATTTGGATCCTAAGCTCCCCTGCAAACATCTGAAACCGATTCTACACAACACTGTCAAATGCACAAACCGAAGGAGAGAAAAATTTCCTCTCTCATCCTTCAGTTATAGTAATCCAAAAAAAAAAAAAAAAAGGACAGACATGTATTTTTAAATTTTCAGCATCCTTTCAAAACCAAATAACTCTATAGCTCCAGAATTTAACTTTTAATGTAGATCATTGTCTCATGTGATACAGAAAAATCAAAGATCTTCTTAGGCTGTTTATTTTGTTTTATAGGTTGAAATATTCAATATCTGACTATTTTATACAACACAAAACCCAAGTAATTAAATTATACCAATCTGTTTTGAAGAGCTTATTATGCATCTCAATTATTAATGGTTTAAAATGAAAGACTAAATATTAAATTGATCAATTTTATCAGCATATAAATTTAAAATCAGTGGACAAGAAAAAATTAACTTTTTTTGTATGTAAAAATCATTACACTGATAAGTCAGGGATTTAGGTATTATTGGTAAAAATTTCTTACCAAGCAGCAGTATGAGAAAAATATTGGAATCTTCTAAGCAACTATAATTTTGCAATTTGTATGACTATCTCTATCAGTACCAGGCTATTTTTCATATCCTCCCAAAAGCTAGGCATTTACTAAGTTATTTAACCTGACATAGCCTAAATTTCTTGTATTGGTGTCCATGCAACACAAAATATAAATGGTTATAAATACTTTATAAAATAAACAAAAATGTTTAGGAACTCTTCAAAAGTTTCTAAGGTGTTTGGATCACTCCTTTCCCCCCTAAAATTAGACTTCACAGTGCACATTAGGGGACAAGACAGACCAAAAGTCCTATGCTTTACCACCATTCCTCACTGTAGTCAATCCTACAATAAGCTATGTACAAGCAGACCCCTTCGCCAGCATGGAAATCCGATGTGAAATCAGGTCTGAGTAAGTCACATTGCTGGTGTTAAAAACATAGCAGTCACTGAATGCACCCACTATGCTGGAACCCACCTATAAATACAAAACTAGTAAATAGCTTGTAAAACAAAACTGGATAATGAGGGGAAAATGGTCATACCTCTCTGAGTTCCTTGATTTTAGCACCCTTTACGCCAATAATTCCTCCTGCCAGACTTTGGTGAATCAACAGCCTTAGCTCACAGTCAAAATCACTTCCTTTGTAATGCTGGTACTACGGTAAAAGTTCACAGAAAATGTGTACACAAAAAAAGATCAGTCAAATATCGCACAAATCTTTCTTATATAAATATTTAGTATAGTGCTATTTTGACTCTTTAAGATCTTGCAAACTTCTAAACAAATCCTACAACTGGCCAACAACAGCTGAACTGTTTCGGTATTTGCTATGCTTTGACTACATAACCACTGAAGAACCATGCAGCATTGCATGGAGTCAAGATAGCAGGGTGCAACACACCTGGAGCAAGTAAAATGAAGAGTTTAGGAAGGAATGTTAGTAATTGTCAAGTTCCAAATTTTTGTATGTAGATCACATTTCACTTTTGTGTTATGTCTTAAGACAATTTTTTCTGCTGTATCAGAACTCAATTTGTGATAAACTGAATCCAGAAACTGATCTTTTAAATTATTGATACTTACTATCTAAGAGTTGTAACCCTTCCCTCCATTAAAAGAAGTTTAATTTACATATAAGAACAACACAGACAGAATTGTCATTTGATGTTTTACATTTCTGAAGATGTAAGTAGAAGAAAAAGGCATACCTCTTCTAAGGTAGGAATAATTTTCTTCAAAATCTCTCCAATTGTTTCAATATCTGCACTTATACTCAATATGCTGTCAAAGGCCACAAGTGCCAGATAATAAAGAGAAGGTGAAAAGAAAAATAAGAAGTAAGTTTTGCATTCATAATCATAGAACTCAAACAACAAACTTACTATATAGTAGAATTTACAGTATTCCCCATTTAAAATAAACCTGTTTACTGAATTTACAACACATGCATCTCTGTTTATGCCCAATATATATATACATGATAAATTTAAGATTAGGTCTTGCAGAGGCAGAGAGAGCAAGAAACAGAGCAAAAGACAGAGCAAGAGAGAAAATGGGATTTTGGAAGGGCTCAGATTAAGTGGGCAAGAAACTGACGCAGAACTGAAAGTCGAAGTGAATATTCGTGTTCCCCACCACCACTAATTTAGGAGACCCTCGCTATTACATCAGTAAAACTGGCACACCTTCTCATAGGAAAAGTGGGAATATGCAAGTGGTGAACATTATATTCGGAGTAAGGTTATGAGACCAGTTAGAAATTACTAATGGGGCTCTGCAAGAAAACAAATACAATGCAAGACAAAAATAAAAATAAACACACACACACACAAAACAAAAACACCACAACCCCCTCACATACAAATAAATAAAAAAAACCAACACAAATGAGAAGTGAAGGAAAGTGAATCAGAGTGTTAGCATTTCATCAGAAAAAATTATGAACAGGCAATGTTGGGGGAGCAAGGTGGGCCACAAAGACAGAGCGAGAGACTATTTTGAAACAATTTGATTTACAATGCAGCGAATATGCAACACTTGAAGCTGTGCTCCTTCCATTGAAATAAAATTAGTGGATTGTTTGGGTGGGCAACTCACGTAAAAGTTCAGTGACAAAAAGACTTAATGGGGAAAATAAGACAGAAAACTTGAAAAAAACAATACACCGTCTATAAGGGGATACTATTTAATTATATAAAAGGCAGGTAATAAAATACATTTCTCTCTTTCTAATCAGGCAGTGAGGCATAAACTGTTGGGACATACCGCTCGGGGCCACTGCTGTCTGGGACTGAAACACTGGCATTGTACTGCATTGGTCATTGGCGTTCGTGGATGTTGGCAATGGGCATGGGCATTCAATCGGAAGTTGTCAAGTATGGCACCCGTTTGGCAACGAGCACATTTTTGGGCATAGCCAACCAGGGTTTTCACATGGGCGTTCAGGGGCGGATGGGCCAACGTCATGATGGGCAACGCAGGGGCAAGTCGATCCAGTACATGGGCAACGGAGATATATGGCCAAAAAAACAAGGAGAGGGAAAAGGGGGAAAAGCAATAAATTTTAATTTAATACAAACTATACTCATTACTCTCAATTAATGAAACAAGATTAAGTTGTTCTGAAGACTAACACAATAACGGATTGCTACATTGACTGTGGCTTAACATTTATGGACCTTAAAATGAGTTACTTGATCTAACTATACTACTTTTTACTTTTAGCATATGATGTTTCAGTAGTAGGCTGGTTCATGTGGGTAGACACAAAACCTGTTGAGATCCAGATTACTGAAATCCTGGGCAAACTGGGAAAGTTAGTATTCCAGATAATTTATATAGAATATCTGGATTTATTTTTTCCTTTAATAAAAGAACACTAGCTGCCAAAGAAGTCAGTTAATGTGCATATGATTAGTTGCTAATGTTTATGAACTTTCAAGCACAATTTTTATGAGTTCATTTTACATATTTAAAAATTAATGAATCTAATGAAAAATGTAGGCAAATCGGATACCAACCGTGAAATGATATACTACTAAATATTGTGTAAATGTCTTTCAAGAAAGAAAAACTGCTGAAATCATACCTGATATCAAGTTCAAGTGTGTAAACTAATGAAATTTCTTAAGTGTTGCCAAGTGTTATAAACATTTTATAGAACGTTTATATTGAACATGTGTCTAATCACAAGAGTCAACCCACTATAAAATGTGAATAGTAGATAAATCATGATCATTTAAAATCTTCCAAGTTACAGAATAAAATGTTTCTATACTGTTCTATACCCATATTTAAATCATGCAATCTTCTTAACATTAATGTCTTTGTGCTTCATGTGCAAGCTGTTAAAGTAAGAACAGATGGACAGTTTTAAAAAAGGAAGTTTAAAAAAATAATCATCATTGGGTTAAGCCAGCCACCTGCAATGGTTTTCAGTAATACTATAATTGATTCACACATATGGGAAATGGTGCAATTAAGGGTTTTAAGCTCTGTCAATATTTCTAATTAAGATGTTAACTCACTTGAAGTATATAATTTAAAGGAATCCTGTTAAAATGCAAAGAGGTTTAATACAAACCTCCTCCCACATACCCTCAATCTGGGTTTTAATTACAACAAACTCAAAACCTTTCAGGTAATCTACTCTAACAGTCATTACAAATGGCTTGTAACTATACTATTGAGGTCTACAACTGATTTTCTTAATTTCTAGAAATGCATGTAATCAGATTTAAATGCAGTGTTCTGAAAGAATCGTTAAATTAGTTCAAACTCTCAAATACTCACGTCTGTACGAAGTGCCTTAATATTTTTGCCACCTTTTCCAATCACTGCTCCAGCATTCTGAAAAAATATTCAAAAATTACACAATACCAAAACAAATTTTATTTTTTCCAAAGGGAAATAAGTTTTAAAGTGACAAAATTTGCTATCTAATAAAATTTCCATTTTAACTTTAAATTACTGGGTGTATCAGTCTTCGTCACTACAATATCGAGATATAGTTCACCTCTGAAAACTGAGATTGGAGGGGAAAAAAGGCATTATGAGGTTCCACTTTTGTTGTGTAGATCAATGGCTTCCAGATTAAATCTGTTCAGTTTATGAGAGAGTTATCGTCTTAATTGCCAGCACTATAAACTTGACTTTTAGATTATTACAAGTAGTGGTCAAGGAACATTGTACAAAGTGTCTACAGTCCAAATGTTGCCCTTGATTACACCTACGCCTTCTTGCAAGATACAACCCAAGTTATGATATGAAGACAATGGAGTTGAAGTGGCACTGCAATTTGGATTTATTCGATTTATTTACAAGTCAAAAAACAATCCAGTTCACATTTAGAATCTACCATGCTGTGAAAAGTTAAGAGCGGTAAAAAAACCACCTTACTTCACCTAAAATAAAGTAGGTATAATTGAATACATATAGATGTTTGCTGAGAAATGTGATGCCAATTTAGACAGTCACTTTTCTGAGTAAGTGCACTTCAAGTTTTTGATTAGCAGAATAGATTTGCACCAGTCTATAAAACTGGTGTATGATCAACACTGGCAAATAGTATACTGAACATGTTAACTGGTTCTGCCACAATTTATGTAATCAATCTTCTAAGAATACCATGTACAGTGATAGAAACATAAATCCCAATAATAAAAAACAACTATAGACTACTTTATTTCAGCAAAATGCAAAACCAAGCTGTGCCCAAATTTTGATGACTACATGGCAATTTAATCATCTTCTGTCTCAGTGTTGCAAATAAAGATAACACAGTGAAAGCAAATTCTAAACTAGAGTAAACTGACAAATAAAAATGTACATCCACTAAGGAGCTACCATGTACTCTTTCATGCTGCTCTTTCTTTACTACAAGGATGACTTTAACAATTGCACTGTTGAAAACTAGAGTTATTGAAATTCACAGGCTTAATTTCCTCCCCCATATTTAAGTTTATGATCCCAATTAAACAATGTTCCCCCCTTCCAGCTTTAATATTTGAGGTTATTGAATGGCATTTGGGTTCAAATAACCAATTTTTATTCCAAGCTCAATAGCCTGCACTTTGGGCTGTTATTGTTTCTTGGTTACTAGCTTAAAATGTGAGGCCTTAAATATCACTAAGGACTAATCCTTGTAAAATTACATTTTAAAAAAAATCACTTTTTGCCTGCAACATCTCGTCACCACATTCAATATTCCAAATCAGTCACGTTTCATTTGACTATTTTAAAAGATGAACTCGTGCTGCTTTTTCTGCTATAACACTGTGCGTTAGTTTTCTCAGCAGACTAAAAATAAAGGAGTTTATAAACCTTAAACCAGAGACTCAAGCCATCAAGATTATATACTTTCCTATGATTGTCTACGTAACTGCTACAACACACTTTAAAGGGGCAGGATATTTCAAATATTTTACTTTGCTCTGAAGCAGGATGCGCAGTTCTACCATTTCATCAGTATTGCGAGATCTTTTGAAAGCCTGTTCTTCTTCCATATCTTCCGCAGGACGTTTTCCTATAGTTTCATAGGGAAGGAACGCAAACACCCATTGAGCTTTCTTTACTTTATATTCAAAATGTGTGCACTTTGACCACACAGATCAATGGTCCTGATTAAACTTTGTCTGATTAAGTGGATACCATTGTCAAATCCATAAGCTGAATACACTGAACATCTGGAACAAAATAATTTACAATTCCAATGCAAAAAATGTGGCAATTAAGATTTTTACAGAAGAATGACATTAATATTGCAGTCATTTATAATTTATGATGTACAGTTTATACCAAGATGTCGGGGTTTGTTGCTTTCATGAAATTTAGGATTCACGGCTTATTAAGTTAACACTGTCATCACAAGAATGTTTTAAAATTTACAAAGTTCTCAAAAGATTAACACTAAGATATCCAAAAGGTTGAAAACCGTTTACCCCATTGCTGAGTACTACTGGAATAATTTGCAATGGAACAATTCAAATACTCTCTTTACAAGCAGCCAGTTACTATGAAAACTGAATTATTGCCGCGGTTTTGTATTTCACCACTGATAGAGGATCCTAAGCAAGCAAAGCGTACCATCTGTAGTTCTTTTGTACTAAATACTAAGTAAATAAAAGATGCAATAATGATGCAGACTAGTACTTGCTTCTGTTGAGGAGCTAAATAATGGACATATAACAGAACAATTTTGAAATCCTTAGTTTTGACACTTATTTAATTAGCATGTGTGTATAAACATACTGTGTGTTGTTTTGCATGTGTGTAATGCACCAAGATATCAAAACCAAAAACACAGCACTGAATCAAAATTCAAAATATAACATTACTAACCATAAAGCAATTCAAAAGTCAGCTGTACCTATTATGCATCGACTATAACTACTATCCTGAAAACACTCAATACTTCTAAAAGTTATTGAATTTGTGAATGCAATTAATAATTTAACAATTTAAGACTTCTAAAGTATTTAAAAGCAAATAGTCCTTTATAGAACTCACCATTTGTCTCTGTGTTGGTAAAGGTCTCCTCTTGCTGTTCAGTCTCCATCACTATCTTTTATTTTTAGACTGGTAAATGAAACCTGTCAAAGAATAAAAAGACTAGCACAAATACTCTTTACAGAAAAAACAAACAAACTCTGCATCTTGCTAAAAGGAACAAGCAGAGACAACTGCTTCTAGAACTTACGATTATATATCCTTGCAGAGCAAAGCTGAAGTGTTCTGGGCGGGATCAAAACCAACAGCCTATTGCTTCAGCAGCCTATGAAAACCAACACACATTAGTTTTAGCCTTGTTCATTGACAGTTACAGTCTTGAACTGTAGAGTACATCAAAGTTGATGTGTTGAGCTTTCACTGTAAAAACATTATTGTGCAGTTTTTCTTTACACTCACAATAAGGCCTTAGCATAAAAAGGCCAACAACTTATTTTCCCCACTTCCAGTTAAAAATGTAGTTATTTAAATACTGTTTTGCATTTGTTCATAATTTTTAGATTACAGTTATCAGCTTTTCAATATTAACCGTCCAACAAATGGGAACTTCAAATTCTTAAATTAAATGAGCCAAATCAACCCTTACACACACTACACTAACACTTGCACTTTAGATTTATTCGAATATTATTTTGAGGGATTTCCACTGGTCTCTCCCATTTACAGATAGTCATGTGAAAGTACAAATACAAAAACCAGCAACAATTTATTAGCCACCTCAACTTGTTTTTAATTGGGCTTTAGAATGACAAAAGTTCTACCTGTACACATAGATAGGAAAACTTTACTAAAAGCACTGCACTATATAAACATAATTTACTCCCCAGTATACCTATACAACTGCTATCAAACGTTAAAAGCAGTTTAATGCATTCAAGTGTAAACTACACATTTGCCTGCTTGTGTAAGTCTGCATAAGAATGTTCAGAAATTGCATTGTCTGAAATCCTATTAACCATACATTTGAATATTCTTTAAATCCACATTTCAACAATGAAATGTAACAAAAAATGGGTTCCTGGGCTAACAATAACCCCATACGGGTTTAGAATTCTTCATATTCTCTCTTTGAAGTTTGACTTAATATTGTTGATTAATTCAGGGGGTAGTTAACATGTTTTTGCAGACCAATGGGCACTACCCATAGTAATAGTTAATACATTTATTTACAACATCTGAAATTAACTCACTATTAACTGGGGGGTAAAAAAGATCTAGTGCAGACATATTTTCAATTTTATATTTATGCCACAATTGAGGAAAATTGTGAACTCCATAAAGGTCTAATATATTGTAAATATATGCCTCTGAGGACGTAACTATGAAATTTCCTAGCCTTATTTTCACTGCTGCTAACACCACCAGGAAAGCCCATAAACCATATTTAGTGAGCTGCTCACAGGCGGCTGGAATGCTCCCATACCGGAGTGATGTGTGGCTAATTCACACTGGCTATAGTTCTAGGCTAGAAAGTGGCGATCCAAAGGCATTACACGAATAAATCATCAAGCCATAAACACTGTAGAAGAACCGATATTCCATAGGGCAGTGGAGGGGAGATTAGAGTGCCTACAATTTGCCGTATGCGGGTGTAACCCCTTTGCGCATCGGGACGGGAGGAGCTAGTGGAGATTGGCCGCAACAGCCGCAGCCGGCGATGTGAAGCGGGGGAGGGTCGACCGCCACCCCAACCCCCTCGTGCAACAAGCGGCACAATCGCTGTCTGAGAAGCGAGCAGCCCCGCAGCAGGACTCGGGGCCGCTGTCGGCTCTGAGATAGCTGTCCCCCTCCCGCCCACCCGCTGGCTGAGCCACCGAGCCTAAGCCGCCCAGGGTCGCCTTGCGCTCAGGGCAGAAAAAGAGACAGACCAGCCGAGTTATATAATCTCTTCTCCCCCGAAATGACTCCGGAGTGTCTCTCCTTCCCGGCGGCAGGCCAGGGAGAAGAAATGGCGGCCGCTGTAATGGCGCCTACGCGCTGCTAGGAGGAGCCGGGAGCGGAAAAGGCAACACCACGCGGTCACACGGAGGCCTACCTCCTGGCTGCCCGGGCGCACACAAAAGAGGGACTGGGGAGCCCTCGCATCACTGCCTGCCCAGACGGATAAAGGCCTCCCAGCGAGAAAGGAGCCCTCCGCCGCCATGATCGCCCTACGGGAACCGGGACCCAACCCGGATCCCACCGAAATGGACACCGGTCCCACCCGGGCCACCGCTCAGATTAGACGCCTCTCCCCGATTGCGCACCAGGGTCCCCCATGAGCCGGTCCCCCACAACGAGCGAGCAAAACAACCCTCCAGAAATCACCGCTTCTCCCACCCGCCATGTCCGACTGCGGGGGGAGAGCCTCAGCGTGTGCCCGTCCGGGGGGGGGAGGGGGGATACACTCCCTCACGGCCCTGACCGACTCAACCCACCCCAGCGACGGGGCAGACTTCTGCCCCCGTGCAAAGGAGGCGGTGCCCTGGTGCGGGAAGGGAGCTGGCAGCGTGACGGTGGAGGTTAATGGCCAGCTACGACCAGGCCGCCCTCATCGCTGTGTCACGAGACCGAGACGGACTGGCGCCAACAGGCCCCGACTCCATTTATAGCGGGGGGTCGAATACCGCGCGCTGCGATGCGCCCCTCCCTCCTTCGGGCCGGCCTCTGCTGGCTGCGTCTTACCGCGCTGCGCGCTCTCTGGGTCCAGGCACCACGCACCCGCCGCCTGCCCCACCGCCTCGAGTGTGTGAGAGAGAAAGGGGTGAGGGGAAGAGCGGCCCCCGCCACCAACGCGCGCACACACGGCACTTTCAGCCTATTGGCTCAGCCTACAACCCGAGATGGCACGTCGCAGCCCTACTGGTTAGTTGAGCTGCCCATCGCGATAAAGGCGGTTCCCACTTAGCCCCGCCTTCCGTGGTAGCTACGCAAATCTATTCGGGCCCGAAAACCGTAAGAAAGGTGCCCGGCTTTATCCCCCAGTCGCTCCGCGTCGCACCGGCATGTCGGACACGCTTTACCTAAAAGGCAGGAATCACGGCAAAGGCTACGACAGCAACAAAAACCAGCAGGCGGTGTAAGGGAACCCAGAGCGACCTCCGTCGCGTAGAGAGAAAATGGCGTTTGTGAAAACTCCGCCTCCCTCGTCCGTCTCCGAGATGGGCGAAGCTCTCGCGAGGTTTCAAGTCGCGCGCGCCCTTGGCAGGGCAGTTCCCGGCTCTAAATGATCGTTAGATGTTAAGCTCGTGCTGAGTACGCCTGGCCCCGCGCATCCCGACCGTGCCCGCGCGTGTCATGCGGGGCGGGAGGAGTGGTGTCTGTTCATGACAGGCTGCTCGGCTCACTGCCCGCCCCGGGTAAGTGGGGCCGCTCCCCGCGGTTGGTGGGGGCGGATATCCGCGCGCTCTCCTCTAACTCCGCCAGCCCCCGGGCCGTGGCACTCACGGTACCTTGCCGCGCCTAGGGGCCCTGGCGCCTGCGCTCTGAACCGCTTCCAGCGCCGCAGCGAGCGCGTTAACGGCTGGTTTATCCGCTTTCAGGGCGCTCTCAGCCGCGGGGCTGGGCAGTACCCATGGCCCCTCTTGTTGGGACAATAGCTAAATCCACTGCTTTGGGGGCGGGGCCCTCTGTCTAGGAGACCCTCACTCCATTGCAATACAAAGGACAAAAAAAATCCAAACGCAAAGCACGAGGCAGCAAAACTCCCGGTAGCAAAACAATCCGTCCCATCGCAGTCAGGCTGAAGTCAGGGGCTCCTGCTTCCACAAGATGACCAGGCCCGTAACTGTGTGAACACACTGCTGCTTTCTTTTTACTGGGGGGAGAAAGTCTGCTTGCCTTGCAACGTGACTGACTCAGGCAGAAGTTTAGGCCACGTTGGCTTTTGCCACAGACTAATAATAATTTAGAATTTAATGGAGGAGAAAGATCTTATCGGCCTCTGCTTTTATAATGCTTCTTTCTTAGCTCCTTTTAAGAAAATTAGAAATAATAAAACTTGAAGCTTTCTGATTCATAATAATGAGGTAAAAAAGGAAACAACCCAGTTGTGTATGTTTTACTGATTTTCTTGTTTCTTTTATTGATGAGTTTTTAAGACTATATAACCCTAAAGGAGCTTTTGTCAGTAATATGGGTGTTCCTTAAGGCCTCACTGATACAGTTTGGGACCATCTCTACCAGGAATTGCAGTTTAGTTAAGGTGCCTGGTTGTATGATTTCACATCTTTAAAAGTACTCTGCAACTGGATTCAAGACTTGGACTTATCTAGATACTACTTCAGTCCTAAAGCTTTCATCCAGTTACAGCACTTTTAAGGTCTCTGTGCCATAATTGTACACAAATCCCCTGAGTTGCTTGTAGAACAGATGTGTCCTGTCACTTCTATGCGTAAGGCTACTAGCAGCAGTGAAAATAAGGACTATGTTCCCTTCAAAAGTACAGAAGGTACTAGAACTGTTCCTGGAGGAAGAAACATAAACTGAGGCTTAGGGGGACCTCCCAGCCTGCTTTTCACTGTTTAGTCTGGCAAGAGATGAGAGGATGACCGCAAGAATGCTTTCTGCCAACAAGAAGAAAGGTTTTTGAGTCACAGGCTCTTAGAAGTCTATGCAAAAGAGTCACCAATGTGGATTCAGGGAGAGCAACCTAGTAAAAATCTCCACACTTTCTCAGTTCTTTCTCATAACCAGCTGGATACTTAGGCCTTGTCTACACTGAGGGTATGTCTTCACTACCCGCCTTCAATCTTCTGGCGATCGATTTCTCGCATCTTATGAAGATGCGAGAAATTGATCGCTCGCGGTGCCCCTGTCGACTCCGGAACTCCAGCTTGCCGGGAGGCGCAAGCTGGAGTCGACGGGGGAGCGCACCGCCGCCGCCATGAGGACGAGCGGTAAGTCGGCTGCAGACATGCAAACTTCAGCTACGTGATTCACGTAGCTGAAGTTGCGTATCTGCAGTTGATCCCGTAGTGAAGATCAGCCCTGAGACTTAAACCACTGAAACTTTATTCGCTTCGGGGTGTTGAAAAACACCTCCCTGAGCGATGCAAGTTTCAGCACTGTAAAGTGGCAGTGTAGATAGTGCTACAGTATTTCCTCACAGAGGGTATGGTTAGACTGGCGCTTTGTAACGCTAAAGCCCTTCTTTAGCGCTACAATTAGACTGACCGAACACACTTAAAAGGCACATTTTGCGCTTTTACTGACTGTTTAAAGCGCCACTGTTAAACCTCAAAACGAGAGGCATAAAGCTTTTAGCGCTACCGTTTTAGCGCAAGGGTTGCAATGTGCACACCCCTTGCATGATAGATCCTCCAGCCTCCAGCATCCTGGCCCAGAATTCCCATTGCATCCTCTCTGGCCAGCATTTAAAACTCTTCTATCACCTCAGGTGACCCGGGAAACTTGAAAAACCTTTTCCTGTTTCCTGCAGCCAGGCGTGGAGTGCTCAGGTACCAATTTACCTGCAGCTATGGCTCCCCATCCCATGCCACCTCGGGCTAAGCGATCGCGAGCGTGGTCTGAGTCTGAGGTCAAGGACCTCATCAGCTGTTGGGGGGAATCTGCGGTGCAGTCCCAGTTGCGGTCCAGCCACCAAAATTATGAAACTTATGGAAAGATCTAGGTGCCATGAGGGACAGAGGGTATGACCGTGACACACTCCAGTGCAGGGCAAAAGTGAAGGAGCTGCGGATCGCATATCGCAAAGCCCGTGATGCCAACAGTCCGGGGCAGCTCCTGTGTTTTTCAGGTACTATCACTCTTTGGATGCGATCCGGGGGGGGGGGGGGGGGGGCGGGAATCAACGTGCGTTCCTGCGAACCCCCATGACACTTCTTCCAAGCCACTTACTGAAGGTGGGGGGGTAATGGATGCTGTAGACTACCAGCAAGCCGCTTCTCAGCAGGAGCCAGACAAGGAGGAGGGGGATGAGTCACAGACATCACCTGGAGGGAGCCAGGACATTTTGGACTCACTGGAAACATGCAGCCAGGAGCTGTTCTCCAGCCCAGAGTGCACCCAGAGCGAGCAACAGCGTCTGGAGACTGCAGCTGCTGTGTTTCAGACACCAAGTTCCACAGGTACAGCAAACTGTTCTAGGGGGGAGGGAAGACCGTCCAAGCCAAAGATCTGAGATGGGGGGGTGGGGGGGGGGAGGCGGGAAGTGCCACACAGATGCAAGCCTCGTATGGGGCTGGGCGGAAGCCACATCTCCTTAGAACCACTGCCCTCGCTTGCCCCGTCACACGCAGCAGAGAGTTATCCTCCAGCATCAAAAAGTGTAAAATAATTTGGACAGGGGAAGTGGAGAAAAGATTCCAGGAATGCATGGGAGTCAGTCTGTGGCCAACAATGGGTTCTTGTGCTTTAACTCTACAACTGTTCCTATTCCTATTCGCAGCTCTGCCCTTGACACCCGCACCAGCTGCGTCTCTGGGTCCAAAAGTGAGTAACCTGCGAAGCAAGCCGAGGAAGAGCAAAGAGGAGCTTCTGAGGCAAGTTATAGAACAGGCTTCACTGGACAACCGCGTTGACAGCCAACGCAGGGAGGAGCAGGCGAACCGTTTGGAAGATCGCAGAGAACAGCAAAGGCAGGAGAGAGAGAGACTGCTGACAAGCTGCTTAAAATGCTGGAGCTGCAAGTACAGACTCTGTAGCAGATGGCTTCCTTTCAGGTGCAGCAGGCCCTTGAGTCCCCCCCGCCCCCCAACCAATTGCCCCCTACCCATTGGCATCCTGGCCTTATGGCCCCTCCCTGCCAGTATCAGCAGCCGGCTGCTTATTGCTACCCACAGCTGCCTCCAACCCCCATCCCTTCACCGACAACCCCACAGATCCAGCACCCTTACCCACTGAACCCGATCCCTATTAACAGGCAGGGCCGCAATCCCCAGAATGGGTTAGAGGAGTACACTAAGTCGGAGGGCAGTGGAGATTTATATGGGTCTGGGACATACACCACTTTGTAGATGTCCCCTTTCCAACCCCAAGTGCACACCCCTTGAACCCACAGTTCACACCCCTTGAACCCTCACTTCACATCCCTTGACCCCTCAAACACAGTTCACACCCTCCCCCCCCACCAAAATCCAGTTTCACACCCCTTCTTCACCCACAACAAAATAGATTACTTTTGAACCATGATGGCAGATTATGACACAGCTGTTCAATAAAGGTTTTTTTTTTTTTAATAAAAGGGTTTCTTTATTCGGTGCACACATGTGTATAGTAGGTACATAAAGGCTTCCGATTAACAGACTGCTACTCCACAACCTCCATCCCAAACTCCCTCCCTCCGTCTGCAACTGCCATTAGAACTCACTTTCAGCCATAAAATGCTCCCTAAGGGCTTCCCTGATCCTTGTACCCTCGTGCTGGACCTCTCTAATAGGCCTGCTCTCGGGCTGTGAATAATTGGCCTCAAGTCGCTGAACCTCTGAGGTCCATGCCATAGTAAAGGCTTCGCCCTTCAACTCACAGAGATTGTGTAGGGCACAGCACGTGGAAATAACTGTGGGTATACTTCCCTCTGCCATGTCTATCTTGCTGTAAAGGTATCGCCATCTGGCTTTCAGACGCCCAAAGGCTCTTTCCACAGTCATTCGACAGTGGCTCAGCCAGTAGTTAAACCTTTCCTGGCTGCTGTCCAGGCTCCCCGTGTAGGGTTTCATGAGCCAGGGCATTAGAAGGTAAGTGGGGTCACCAAGAATCACAATGGGCATTTCCACTTCCCCCACGGTGATCCTCTGGTCTGGGAAAAATGTGCCTTCCTCCAGCTTCCCGAACAGGCAGCTGTTGCGGAAGATGCGTGCGTCATGCACTCGTCCCGACCAGCCTGCATTAATGTCAGTGAACTGCCCACGGTGATCGACAAGCGTCTGAAGAACCATAGAGAAGTGCCCCTTTCGGTTAATGTACTGGTCAGCTAGGTGTTCGAGGGCGAGAATAGGAATATGGGTCCCATCGATCGCCTCTCCACAGTTAGGGAACCCCAACTGCTCAAAGCCAGCCACAATCTCACGTACGTCGCCAAGGGTCACGATTTTTCGTAGCAGAAGGCGATTAATGGCCTTGCACACTTCCATCAGCACGACTCCAACGGTCGACTTCCCCACCCCAAAGTGGTTGCCAACAGATCGGTAGTTCTCTGGGGTGGCAAGCTTCCAGAGTGCTATAGCCACCCGCTTCTCCACCGGGATGGCAGGTCTCAGTCTGGTGTCCTGGCGCTGCAGGACGGGGGCAAGTTCAGCACACAGTCCCATGAAAGTGGCTTTTCTCATGCGAAAGTTTTGCAGCCACTGCTCATCGTCCCACACCTGCAACACGATGCGATCCCACCAGTCGGTGCTCGTTTCCCGTGCCCAGAAGCGGCGTTCCACGGTCGTGAGCATGTCAGTTAAAGCAATGAGCACAGTGCTGTCCAATTTCTTCCTCGGCTCTATTTCGAGATAGTCTTCAGACTCATCACTACTTTCCATTTGCCTTTCAAGAATAAACTGTGCCACGCAGAGAGTTGTGCTGGCAACACTCGCCAGCATGGTCCGCAGCAGTTCGCGATCCTTTACAGCAGAGGGGAAACGGGCAACGGAGCGTTGAGAAATGCTGAAACCCTTCAGAAACGTCGCAAGAGTTGGCCGGAAAATAAAAGGATTGCTGGGATATAAAAGAAAGCATCACTGGAGTTTTAACCGGATGCAGAATGGCCGCAATAAACGCCCCCTTCCCCACAAGGCACTCTGCCAGATTTCAGAAGAGGTGCTCTGTGGGATACCTGTCCTATCGCGGTACTCTGAGTACCGTCAGAAGCGCGGATAATCTGTTCATTCTTTGGCGCTAGAGGGCTTCAATATGCACAGCCTCTAGCGCAACACCTGTAGCGCTAAATAGGGAAGCGCTATAAAAAACAGCGCTACACCCTGTAGTCTAATCATACCCAGAGATAATTTTATTAGAGTGCTGTAGCTGTGATTACACAGCCACATTAAAGCGCTACCACACCAGCACTTTTTTACATGGGTTGTGTATACAGATGCTAACATTATGTATACCACTTGGAGTTTATTTGCTGGCTACATCATGGCCACACTTAAATATTGAAAATATATGTATATTTGTTTTACAGTTCCTGTTCTACAACAGTGCATTTATAACTTATTTAAAGATTCTTTAAATTGTTTCTGTGTGGTCATTTGGCCTTATTTCTCTCTAGTCATTTATGTGGAGTAGCTACGTTTCTATATTTCTGCTGTGGAATACAAATTAGTAAATGGCCAAAGAATAAACTTTTTTTGTTTCTTTTCAGGGGATTCATGCATTTTTCCTATAACTTAAAAGAAAATGAGTGCATCTAGTGTTGGAGGAAAAGTGGAAACCTGGCTTTCTTCTACATGGCATGTTAAAGTTCCTCTGACATGGCTAGAAGCTTGTATTAACTGGATCCAACAAGAAAATGGGTGTAATTTAACTCAAGCTCAGATTAACAAACAGGTATTTGAGCAGTGGCTTCTTACAGATCTGAGAGATCTGGACTATCCTGTTTTGCCTGATTGCATCTTAAATGGTCCAAAAGGAGAACTGAATGGCTTTTATTCCATACAGATTGATTCACTGGTGGATGTTAGTCAGCCTGCATATTCCCAGTTGCAAAAGATCAGAGGAAAAAATACTGCAAATGAGGAAGTAACAGCCAGTACTCAGGCATCCCAAAAGCCCTGGGAAGCAAAGCCTACTCGAATGCTGATGCTGCAGCTAACTGATGGAATACATCAAATTCAGGGTATGGAATACCAACCCATTCCCGTCCTCCATAGTAATCTTCCTCCAGGTACAAAAATTACAGTACAGGGTAACATTGCATATCGTCTTGGAGTTCTTTTGTTAAAATCAGAAAATGTGAAATTGTTGGGGGGTGAAGTAGATGCTCTTCTAGAGGAGTATGCTCAGGAAAAAGTCCTTGCCAGGTTAATTGGAGAAACTGAGAACCCTAATCCTATCACGCATGAACAAGGCATTTTAGGAGCTGTTGATGAACTAGGACAAACTCTAGGACCTTCAGATGAAGAGCTTCTAGCAAGTCTTGATGAAAATGACGAATTTACCATAAATCATGAGATTCCTTTAGAAAGTGGATATTGTAGCAGAAGTAACAACTCAAATACAGCCACACATTTGCTCCTTTCAAGCAATGAAAACCACTCACAACAGGGATTTGGGATCCTCTTGCCTGGGGCAAATAAAAAACAAAGTGTTCCAGCTATAGAGTATGTCGACGGAGATTTAGATGACTTCTCATTGGAAGATGACTTGTTTATAGAAGAGGAGATCCAAGAAGAAATTCAGACTGTGCAGTCACCAGTCATAAACAAAACCATAGATATAATTACACAAAGATTTTCACATATGCCTAGATCTTCAGTAAGTTGCCCATCTGAAAAAGATGGCAGTGTTCAGTTCGATTCAGTTATCAGCGAAAAATCCTGTGGGAGAGAACTGTCTGCTGGTGATGAAAGTAGTACAAGTAATTTTTCACTACACCATAATGTACAAAGCTCCCAGAGCTTTACCAGTGATTTCTCCTTGGAAAATGATCTTGAGCAGAAGTGTAATAAGACAGATGTAGTTAAGAGCTGTCAAAAAAACTGTAGTTTTTCTGGCAACAGATTGTTAAAAAGACCAGTTAATTTTTCAAAAACTCAATCAGAGATAAACAAACAAAATTACGGTGTACAAACCTTTTCTTACAGATCAACAGAAGAGAAATGCAAAAGTCTAGAGTTAGATTCCCCACCTTTTACTTATATTTCTGTTCTACTCGCAAATACCCCAGAAACTGTTACAACAGTGAAACTCAAAGCCTTTATTGTAACCCTTACTGGAAATCTCACAAGCAGCAGTGGCTTCTGGAGTATAATGGCAAAAATCTCTGATGGTACCGCTTATCTCGAGGTAAACATTGCTGATGAAATTCTAACAAGCTTAATTGGATTTTCAGTGCCTGAAATGAAAGAGTTAAGGAAAGATCCCATTCTACATCAAAAGCTTAAGAACGGTTTAGAGAAATGCCAAAGAGAACTGATAGATCTTTGTTGTTTGATGACTATTGAATTTAATCCCGTTCAGTCTAAAGCAACAGTACTAATTTTACAAGATGTTGATGCAGTAGATCTAGAAAACTTGAAGAAACGTTTAGATAAATAGTTGGAGGAAAAACTATAGAAAGTAGTCCCAGAAAATATGTAATTCAGGGCATAGCAAAGTAAGTGTGGAGAGCTCCATGAAAAAGTGCAGTGGTTTGTGTTTGTTTTTCTTAATTAGAGGGGGGAGGGAATATCCATTCTTTAAGGGGAAAATATTTGAATAAAAATTACAAATACATTTGTAATTTTAAAATGTTCATGTATCTAATTATTTTTACAAAAGCCACCTTACTGCTAATCAGGGAGCTGAGGAATGCCAGTTTCCTATCTGAAAGTGTATCAAGTGCTGATCAGCTGATCCTTACATTTTTTTCAGTGGAGTTACTGCTAAGAAGTTTTATATAAGTTTTATCCAGTCCTGGAAGAAATTAGGAGAGTAAATCTAATCAAATTATTTGCTTTCATCACAAGGCACTGAACCTTTGTAAAATACAGATGTTACCTATATTATGACATATCAGAACAAACCCCAGAGGATTTGTAACTCAAATACGTATGTAGAGCATGACAACCTGAAAGTGAATAGAAATGGTTTATGATCAAAAGTCAAACAGACTATTTTATTCTTACTGTCCAGTATGAGAAGCAGAGACTAACCAACTGGAATAAATAAGTGTACACTTCTGAAAATCTGTGTTTTTGAAAATAATTTCATTTAACAGAGGGTGGTATCTATCACATAAGTAAGCAGATTTGTTTATTTTAACCTGACAGTGCCACTGATCAGCATAGTAGTACAAGATTGAACCCCATTAACATAAATTTCTTCTCTCCAAATTAGTTATTTACCTCAACAACAGTTGCTTTTCTTTCTGCTATTTTGTCAAATGTTTGTCATGTTCCTGCAATGTTTCATGTCAATATGGTTATTATATTTATTACAATCTGACTTTGTACTGTCTTAAGATTTACAGAAAGGTCCAGTGTAGAAATTCTTAAGAGTGAATGGATCCAGAGATGAACATTTTTAATATTACTAATATTAAATATTAATATTACATAGAAATTAAAATATCAGATGACTAAGTATGATTTGGGTTTTTTGTGAAAAGTCTTAAAGGTGACCTTTAAAAAATGGGTGTATGGGTTTTTTTTGGTTTGTTGTTTTTTTTTTTTTGGTTTGTTTTTTTTTGGATTCTTTATGATATATGCGGAAGGTCTGACAGCATTTGTTTTTGTTTATTTTTTCCCTTGCACATTTGTTACAGTAGAAATTTGTATCCTCTCTAAGCTACAGGATGGATGACCGGAGAACCAGCGCACTGCTGATTTCTACTAAGGCCTGGTCTACACTACACTGTAAAGTCGAATTTATCGGCATTAAATCGATCCTTCCACTTTCCCATCCTCACTACGATGCCATTTAGGTCAACCTAAAATGGCCTTTAAATCAATTTCCAAATTCCTGCCCGATAAGTAGTAGTGCTTAAATTGAGGTTTCTGGGTTGACTCGCCCGTTAGTGAGGATGTAATTTGATGTTACTGGCCTCTGGGAGTTATCTGACCTCCCCGACTCCTGTCCACGCCCCCTGACCACCACCCGGAACTCCCCTGCTCTTTATCCAAACCCAACCTCACCCCACCCCGCCGCTCCCTGTCTCATTACCGCACGGCCTGGAACACCGGTGACTGGTGGTGCTATAGCCATGCCTCCCAGAGAACTAGGACAGGCAGCCGTGTGACTGGCCAGAGCCAGCCATGCCCCCGTGCAGCACAGAGCATCAAGTCAAGCTGCAGCTCTGCAAGAGCCCTGCCACTACGAGCATTGCACCAGCAGTGCAGTGATCTGAGGCTGTGGAGGAGGGGGAACAGCAGGGGAGGAACCGTTGGCTAGTCTCGCAGGCTAGGAGCTCAGAGGCCGGGCAGGAGGGTCCTGTGGGCCAGATGTGGCCCACGGGACATAGTTTGCCCACCTCTGCATTATGAGGTGGAGAAAGTTTCATGATGTGAACTTGCTCCCAGTCAATTCGTTTCAGCCACACCATGAATGTCCATAACTTCCCAAAAGACAGTGTGCTATATGGTGGCGAGTTGCATTCTGGGATACCTATCCATGGTGCACCATCATGCACTGACACAAGCACTCCTAGTGAGTAGAGATTACCCGTGACTGCCGATAGTGGGGTGGCAGTGACGGCAGCTGGCTTCAGCAGTGTTACTGAGGATACTTGGTACAAGCCAAGCATCAAATCCGGAGGGTAGCACGTGACCCTGCATGTCCCCCAACATGGTCACCTCTGCTAGTGAGCATATGCAGCACCAACCTACGGCACCAATTATGGATACACACAAGCTATATGCTAATTACAGCAGCTCTATGCCAATATAATGTGCTGCAGCAAAAGTTTGTAGTGTAGACATGCTGTAAGTCATTTAGGCCACTGATTTTTAGTGCCTCAGTTTTGGGTGTGATATTTATAGACATGATTTTTAGACATGCAGAGTAACTACCCCAGGGGCTGTGAGGTCAAATTTACTAAAGTTTGGTATCCAAAAACAGCCTCAAACACAAATGGACACCTTTGAAAACTGTTGCTTTAACCTCAGCCTCAATTTCTCCATCTTTAAAATAGGTATAATATTTTCCCCCATATGGCAGGGTTGTTACGAAGATTAACTGCAACGCATTGCAGAAAATTCTTGGTCTCATTACATCTCTCCTCCTAATCAACTGCTATCCTGCAGAGACTAAATGATCTATTCCCCATACCACACCAGAGAAGTTAACTAATGTTCTATATTGACTCTTGGAGCTGAATAATCAGTGGTTGCATGTGCAAAAATGCATGCACAATTGCAATCCTATTTTGCCTATACAATTATTACAAGTGCTCACACAAAGGGCTAAGTAAGGGGTATCAATGTGCATGTGCAGTTACTCTGTTTATATAGGGTGTTGCAATTGTAAAGAAAAATACATACATGAAACTGCACAGACAAGTAAGTTTTCATTAATGAAATTTGTCTACATACGTGTTTTGTCGTTCAAACGCCCTTTTGTCACCTTTGGCATCTGCACAAATTATTAGTATGATTTCTGAAAGAACTAATTTTTTTAATAATGTCAGATTTCCAGACAAAGGTGAAATACTGTTCTCTCTTCAATTTATGATTCTGTGTAAAGACGACTTTTTTTCATCTGCATGTATATTCCCATATGAATCAGACTGAAATAGCTTCATTTTTAGTATTCTATTTTTTCTCTCTCACACACTATTATAATAATTACCAATCTGATATATTCACAGGTCAGTAATGTAAAATACATTGCACTTGATTTTACCAGCTGAATGCCTTTAAATCAGTGGTGGGCAACCTGTGGCCCATGGGCTGCACAGGTTAATCTGCTGCCGGGCCGCGAGATGGTTTGTTACATTGACTGTCTGCAGAAATGGCCACCTGTAGCGCCCAGTGGCCGCCGTTCACCGTTCCTGGCCAATGAGAGCTGTGGGAAGTAGTGGCTAGCATGTCCCTGTGGCCTGCATCGCTTCCCGAAGCACCCATTGTCCGGGAATGGCAAAATGCGGTCACTGGGAGCTGTGGGCAGCTGTGCCTGCAGCTGGTCAATTTAAACAAACTGTCTCATGACCCACCAGAAGATTACCCTCCACTGCTCTAAATGAATAAAGTAAACTGAAAAAACAAGAACACTGATTCTGTGTCCTCAATAACCTTGTTGTCCTTACTGAAGATAATGCTGAACAATATGGATTAGTATAGTGTTTATCATTTATCTGTGAAGGACATCAGAATTTTTTTCTGATCTTTCCAAGAGAAAGATATGTTCTATTAAAGGAACAGGTGTCTAACAGACATGCATGTTGATGTTGTTCAGTTGAGGTTTTGCATTACTTTGATTATGAGGTAGGTGGCATACTTTTTTGTCATTGTGTGTGTAGCGGTAAAAAGGTTTTATTTAGAGAGGTGTGTAGTCTGTCAGTGAAATGAAGATGTGATGGAGATTAAGGTATTATAAAGAAGGATATTTCAATTAGACATTCTCTGGCTTTTAAGGGAAAGCATTCTTCTTAACTCATTTTAACAAGTTAGGATTTTTTTGAAATATATATATTTAAACTAAGGCAGCTGTACTAGGTAAGGAAACAATAGCCTTACATACCCTGGCCCTAGGTATCCATGTCGTGTTGCTAGCATTTACAGCATGAAAGCCTAGCCGTACTGAAATCAACAGCAACACTTCCGTTGACTTCAGTGTTGTCAGCATTTTATCCACAGTGAATGCCTTCCAGTATTTCTGCACTGCCCACAGATTTTCAATAGGAAAATGTAGACTGCTGAGCTTGACAATAGTGCCATATCCAGCATAGAACACGGATCAATAGCTTTGATGGCAACTTCAGGGAAAAGACCTATAAACAGCTCAAAGTTCTTGGTGAATATGTGGCTTCATCCTATTAAGAGATTTTCCCCAGTGTAGTTATACTGGCGTAGTTAAATTGGCAAAACCCATGCATGTTATATCAGTATAAATGTGCTTATACTGATCTAATTTATGCCAATTCAGCAGCATTAGGGCTGCTGAGGGGATCCCAATGGTAAGTGGGAGCTATGGGAGATACCCAAGGAGCTCTGGGGCCTCCTGCCCCCTCAGCAGCGGCTGAGACCCAGGACAGAAAATGTTATGGAGGTCTCTGGAAGTCACGGATGTCTTGACTTCTGTAACCTCCATGACATAATCGTAGCCCTAACTATAGCTATGTTAGTGAAAAGACACCCCTAACTAACATAGTTATAATAAGTTGGCCTCACCCTCCCTGATTGAATTTACCTTGCTATCTTGTCTGCATATTTATACCTGCCTCTGGAGATTTCCACAACATTCATCTGATGAAGTGGGTCTTAGCCCACGAAAGCTCATGATCCCTAAGATCTGTTAGTCTACAAGGTGCTACAAGACTCTTTGTCGCTATAGCTATAACAATAACTTTTAAGTGTAAACTAGGCATGAGACAGACGTGGAAAAAAGCAAGGAGTAGATAATTTTGGACACAATGCAGTTTCTAATGAATTGGGATGATGACAGAATAGTTGTCTTTTTGAATTGGCAGGAGGAAAAAGATATAGTTAAAGGTCAAGAAAGAAGACAAGAAAGGAAAGCTGAGATGGATTCAATTGTTTGTGTATAGCTAGAGAAACAACTGGTCGAACCCTTTCTTTTTGTCTGTTTTTGTCTGTTTCTGTCAGCCCAGTTAGGAGCAGAAAGGGAAACAAACAAGGGGGGGAAAATCAAAGATATAAAACAAGTGATAACTAGACAAACACTAAAAAAAAGTCAGTAGCTGTAGCGAGCCAGACTTGAGTGAGGAGACAGTAGAAATGGGAAAACAAAACAAAACCCCCCCACACAACCTAGAAAAGAAAATAATCCAAACACACTTATATGAGTAAGTACGTTAGAAACCGGATATGCTGGGGAAAGATTACTTAAATTAAATAGGATTTGCCATCCCCAAGGTGTTATTTGCTTGAATTTTCATTTTTTTAAAAGGTAGGTACAACGACAAAATATTTGTTCCATAAGAAATGAAAGTTGAATCGAATATTAAAGTCTAAAATCCCTGAAAATCTTTAGTAAGTCTGTTTCTTCCCCCAACCGGCGGGCATGCTTCATTACTCTACCAATAGACCTACTGAGTTCAGGTTAGTGTGAGTAAGGACTCAATTGCCTTCATCAGTAATTAGAACATGTTGCCTACCTCATGCTCACCCCTATAAGAAATATGTTTTCATATGAAGAGAATCAGACAGCCAGTTCCATTATGTAGGGTATTTAAGCCATTAGAAGAGAGCCCTGCATGGTGATGCTGTAGCATTATTCAAGCATGGGAATAGTAGTTAAGAAAAAAAGAGAAAGGATTATGCTCAATGCTAAGTTTTCCCCTGCTGCTTTTTAAACAATGCATTTATCTGTTCAACATTTTTCTAAGTATCTTCTCCAGCTGTGCAGTTCTAATTTAGCAGTAGTATGTACTGTCACTTCTGCATTAGTAAATACCCAGGGCCTGCTGAGTAATTACTGAATAACCTCTTAATGAAATGCAGCAAAGAGTTCTAATTAAAATTTAAAGTTGCTTAACAACTACTCGACTTAAAATGAGAATTTTCCAGCTATGTATCCTAATGAGTTCTCAGAATACATTACTAAAAATTTGTAAATGATAAGGTAAATATAGACTCTTTCCTTCTCTGTGTGAAGAATATTTGCAAACAAAATAAACACAATATACCCAAAATATTAAAATGCTAAATAATATTAAAATGCTGGGACAAGTACATGAAATGATTTGTGAACGCCTGTATTACAAGTCAGGAAAAGGCAAGGATGGGGCTGGGTCTACAATGTAAACTTTTGTCGGCATACTAGGGGTGAGATTCTTTATTACTGGAGTCCTATTGTAGACAGTTAAAATGGTAAAAATGCCCCTTTCTCAGCATGATGATTCTCAGGACACCCAGGACCAAGAATCACCTTGTTACCCCCTGCCTCCAACATAACATGTCTCCACCTTGCAGGTTAACAATAGGTGCATCTCAGTTCTCCTGTGATATCCAGCCCCTGACATTGGCTACTCACAGAAATCGCAGATCCCCCACCTGCAGAGGGGCAATATAGATTACTAGTTTTACCTTAAAGTATTCATCATGTAAAAATCACACAGCACTTATAGTAAAACTAGAGGTTTATTTAAGAAAGAATAAAGATTCAGCTCAACACAGGAGAGTGGTGGAAACAAATGGTTACAATACACAACAAAATAATCAAACACAAACCTGAGTGTGCACTTATTAATAGTTACCTTTCCTAACTAATGAAGTAGGTTCACCCCACCCAAAGTTCAATCTCTTGCAGAGCTGGCTGCCTTCACAAGAACCAGGATCAAATTTTTCATGAGAACGTCCCTGCAGCCAAGATGTCTCCTGTCTACCCTAAGTTACACAGAAACAGTCTTTTGTCTTCATTCATAGGCAGGGTGATTCTGAAGCACGGAGCCTGCACAGCTTTGCGTTGTCGTGAGCGCTGCAAGCACAAACATGCTCCTCCATTGTTTGCAGAGAGTCAAGAAGACCTGTGGGGAATATGACAATTTCTGGGACTCAGATTGCTGTGGGACATAATGAGAACCAATTGAAGATTGCTGGTGGTGTTCACAGAGCAGCTAGAAATGGTGGAGCGCCACTTCTGGGCCCAAGAAACAAGCACTGTTTGAAGGGATGGCATTGTAATAGAAATTTGGAAAAACAAGCAGTAGCTGCAGTACTTTTGGATGCACAAGGCCACATTCCTGGATATCAAGAATCAGAGAGGTAGCCGTGTTAGTCTGGAATAGCAGAGGTAACAAAGAGTCCTGTGGCACCTTAAAGACTAACTATAAAATTTTGAAGCATAAGCTTTCGTGGGCTAATACCCACTTCGTCAGATGCAAGCAGTGGAAGTGTCCAGAGGCAGGTATAGATAAATAGTCAGGAATCAGGTAGGAGGTAACAAGGTTAGTCCAATCAGGCTGAACCAGCTTGTAAAACCTGTAGGAGAACACTTCAACCTGCCTGGACACACAATTACAGATTTAAAAGTCACCATACTGCAGCAAAAAAACTTCAAGACCAGACTGCAAAGAGAGACTGCAGAGCTGCAATTCATTTGCAAATTTAACACAATCAATCTGGGACTGAACAAAGACCTTGAGTGGCTTGCTAATTACAAAAACAGCTTCTCCTCCCTCCGAGTTCACACCTTCAATTCAGCTGCTACCGTGTTTCCCCGAAAATAAGACAGTGTCTTATATTAATTTTTGCTCCCAAAATTACATTACATTATATTACAGCGAGAGGCAAAACTGGAAGTACGTCTTATTTTCGGGGGATGTCTTACTTTCGGGGAAACAGGGTAGAAGAATATCTCACCCTCCCTGATTTGAGATAACAAGCTGGTTCAGCCTGATTGGACTAACCTTGTTACCTCCTACCTGATTCCTATTTATCTATACCTGCCTCTGGACACTTCCACTGCTTGCATCCGACAAAGTGGGTATTAGCCCACGAAAGCTTATGCTTCAAAACTTTATAGTTAGTCTTTAAGGTGCCACAGGACTCTTTGTTATTCCTGGATATGTGTGTCAAGCTCATCCCCCACCTCCTGCGAGGGACACCAAAATGAGAACTTCACTGACAGTGGAGCAGCAATCAAACTGTGGAAACTTGCAACACTGGATTGCTACCTGTCAGTGGAAATTCATTTTGGAGTTGGAAAATCCACCTTGGGTTCTACTGTCATGCAAGCATACAGGACTGTTAATTGTCTCCTGCTACACAGGACTGTGACTTACTGATGATTGGTGCAGAAAGTGTCCTACCGCAGAGGAAGAAATGAGGCTGCCATTCCCAGAAAACTTAGGGAGAGGATTGCACAGCACCTCCAGGAAAGTTTCATTGAGATATCGCAGGAGGATTGAAGGGATGTCCCAGCGTACATAAACAAACTGATCCACACACTCTGCTGCACCTAAAGGGGAATGTAAAGCAGATCACAACTCTGCCTCTCTCTGTTCTAGTACGAGTAAATTAATGAAAAGTTGATAGCTGTGTCCTGCTAAGTTGGGGGTGCCATCAATGTAATGGGAAATAAATTTACACACCCACCCAAGGTTTCTTTCCCTGCAATGGGCTCATCTGTGCTTGATTGCTGGGACTGACTGGACTGTGGTGGAGTCTCAAATAAGACCTGGCTCAGACAACATAGCCAGAGCCCCTGGTTGCATGTCCCCTATTCTTCCTCTCCCCTTCCCCCTCATCTTCACTCTTCATGCCAGGGGCCTTTGACTCAGACTTCTCTAAGGTATCCACAGGGGTGTGTGGGCTGGTGGTGGTGTCTTCACCAAGTATAGCATGCAAAGCTCTTCATAAAAGGGGAGGTCTGCAGCTTGGCACCAGATCAACTGTTGGCCTCCCTGGCCTTCTGGCATTCCTGCTATACAATTCCTTTGCATTCAGGCAATACTGATGCTGATCCCTGTCATACCCCTTCTCCTGTATTCCCCATGCAATCTGCTTGTAGATGTGTATGTTTCTATAGCTAGTCCATAGCTGTGCTTGCACAGCCTCTTTTCGCCAGAGGATCAGGAGATCTAATATCTCCCATCCATCCCAAGCTGGATCATGTATGGAATGTGTAGCCAACATGGTCAGCTGGGCAATTGTGCTCAATGATGGAGAGCTGCTAGGTGTGCTCTCCAAGTTAGACAATCAAGAAAAGGCATTTCAAACATTTGCAGGGCTTTAAAGGGTTTGAGGGTTCTGGTCTCTGTGATGCCTGGGCAGTGGAGTTCACAATTGTGACCAGAGTGGTTAGCTTTAGGCATTGTGGGACAGCTTCTGGATGATTCTTAGGGTCAGCGTAGGTAGTGCAATACCTACATTTGCCCTGTATTGACCTCAACGCTGCTCCGTGTGGTGGTGTCACTATGGCAGCATAATGGAGAGCTTTCATTGGTGGGAGACAAATTTAAGTGTAGACACATGCACAACTAGGTTGACACAAGGCAGCTTACATTGAAAGTTTTGGGATGGAGCACAACTAGATCACGGAGTCTTGCATTACATCACTCCCTCCTGCTTGAATGGGCCATAACCAAGACATATTTTCCCTTGGTGGCTAACTTTTACTCCAAGTCAATTAAGGATACTTTCATTACAGTTACATTATTCCATAAATATTATACCTCAGAATGACTATGAATCTTAACAAATTATGAGATTTCTTGAAACCTTACATGTTACTCTTTATGGCTACATGTTCTATGGTGTGGTCAGTTTGTCAGGTCTGAGGTGAGAGTTGGTTGCAAAGAACAGGGGATGCTTTATCAAGGAGCATCTATATCACAACTGGTATAGCTGCTTGCTCATGTCCATTCCATATTAAGTGTGTCTTCTCATCACATGCACCAGTGCCAGAATTGAGAATTACTACTAAGGGTAACTAAGAAACTACTAACAATATACAACTATATTCAGGTTTTCAAAGTTCACAAGAACAGAAAATGAAACAATACTAGCCGAAGCAGCAGATTGTCTAGCACCATCACTGCTGGCAAGAAGGAACTGAAGGTGGGAGGAGCTGCCAGCGCCCCTTGTGCTGAGCAGTGTGAATGCCACTCCAGGGGGTACCAGAGCCAGTCCCCTATAGATACTGTTGAGGGGAAAACTTCTGGCACCAGTGCATGTGGCGATTACACACCCCTAATAGGGAATGGACATGAGCAACACATCTCAAAGAACACCAGTTATGGAAAAGGTAACTGTCTTTCATTCGGGGAACTGGTACAATTTAAACCGGCAATATAACTCTTTGGGTGGGATAATCTGCATCTCCACTACGGGGGGTTGACAGTATAGCCACACAGGCAAACTCTTTGTAGTGTAAAGTAGGTTGAAGTCATCAAGGGATGCTATCTGATTTAAAACAATGTTTTTTTCATAGTGGTTTTATTATAGATTTTTGATTCTTTTAATGCAGAATAACTTATCATAACTAACCAGCCAACTAAATAAAACATAACTAATTAAACATTACTAACGAATATCAAAGAGATTTAGGCATAGTAATGGGAAATAATAATTATATGGAGTACAACTTAATATTTATAGTAATATCAAGTAAAATGGTTTATCACATTAACAGTATTCAGTTTATAATTAATTACTGAAAACCAATTAACTGAAGCCGAAATTGTAAAAAATATATTTTAAAAATCTAATTATATTACTGAGAAGAAGGATGGTCTTCTGATTAGGGCACTGGGCTTGAGCATTGGAGTCAGTTCCTGGCTGGGCAGGTCATTTAATCTCTCTGTGTCTCAGTTTCTCATTTACAAAAATGGGTATATAACAATCTTTTTTGTTCTCCCCTCCTTTCTGTGTCTATTTGGACTGTAAGCTCTTTGGGGATAGGGATAGTTTCTTACCTTATATGTGTGTGTACAGTGTCCAACATACAAGTCAGTGATGACGTCAGTTGGGGCATCAAGGTGCTACCATAATACAGGTAAATAGAACAGAATGCCTTACCTATGGTCTGCAGGCTTTCACTATTTCAGGAACAGGTAATTCAGTGGCCTAGACTCTCAGGTGATCAAGAACTCCAATTTTCAATCTGTCCCCACCACTCCATAATCCTGGGGGAATCTGGGGATTGTTTTGGCTGCTGGCAGTTTAAAGCAGCCTCTGCATCCTGGGGATTGCCAGAATGACAGACAGATACCCAGCATGGAAAATTTCAGTTTAAACATTTAAAGTTTTACAAAGGTACAAACAACTGAAAACAGGATCTTGAACTGGGCAACCTTAATTATATAAGCATTGCTACCTTTGCCCCCTAGAATATGATTAGCAGAAGTTTTCAAGAAGATACTGTCACCTTACTTGAATTAAATGTATAAAGAATCTAATTACTATTTAGTATGTCTAGTAGTTAATAATTGTGTTTTACCTATGTCTTACACTATCAGATTTTTTTCATGAGTAAGCAACTTTTTACTTATTTATTTAATACTAGCGAAAATACCCAGCGTTGCTCGGGTCAGTCGGAGGTGGGGAGGGGGCAGAGAGCTGAGCGAGTGCGGGGTCCGTTGAAGGGGGGAGGGGGCAGAGAGCAAACCTGACACCCCCACCTCACCCCCCGACCAAACCCGACATCCCTACCTCACTTATCCTCTGACCAAACCCAACTCGGGTCCGTCGCAGGTGGGGAGGAGCAGAGAGCTGAGCGAGTGCGGGGTCCGTTGGAGGGGGGAGGGGGCAGAGAGCAAACCTGACACCCCCACCTCAGCCCCCCCGACCAAACCTGACACCCCCACCGCACTTACCCCTCGACCAACCCGACTCACATTTTCACCCCCCCACCCAAACCCAACACCCCCGTCTCCCCCCTACCAACCCCAACACCCCCTGACCAACCCCAACACCTCATCCCTCACCCACCGACACCTTCCCACTCCCCCAGACCAAACCCAACACCCCCGGCTCACTTACCCTCCGACCAAACCCGACACCCCTACCTCACTTACCCTCCGACCAAACCCAACTCGGGTCCGTCGGAGGTGGGCAGGGGGCAGAGAGCTGAGGGATTCCGGGGTTCCATCGGAGGGGAGAGGTGGCACAGAGCTGAGGGATTCCGGGGTTCCGTTGGAGGGGGGAGGGGCAGAGAGCTGAGCGAGTGTGGTGTCTGTTGGAGGGGGTATTATGACATCATAACAACATAGCTGCCCAGCTGATGTGATTGGCCTTTAAAGAATTTCACCCCTGGGGGGCATCAGAGGTGAGATTTTAAAAATTTCGACTCTTACGGTCATTAGGACCCCAAGACCTCTAACTGTACCAAATTTCAAGTCTCTAGCTCAAACGGTGTGGAAGGAGTAAGCTTACGTACATACATACATACATACACCATTTGACTTTTATATAGATAGATAGATAGATGTATGTTATATTTAAAGTCGGTGAATGAGATGGTTCTATGAACCACACTGCAGCATGGAATAAAGGAAAAAGATTTAAGATTTTATTTTTCCTTGAATGAAGTTTAAGATTCACATTAATGCTGGATAAATATTACCAGCCTGATTCCCCTCCCACTTTCACTGAAGCAAATTAGGAATAACTAAATCAAAGACAATGAAGTTACACTGATGTAAAATTGGTATTGGTAAGAGGAAGATCAGGCCATATAATTTGGTAAATTGCCCTGACTGTAAAATTTCTAAGCTCAGTAGGGTGACCAGACAGCAGATGTTAAAAACTGGGGCAGGGAGAGAGGGGTAATAGGAGCCTATACAAGAAAAAGACCCCTAAAATCGGGACTGTCCCTACAAAACTGGGACATCTGGTTACCCTAAAGCACAGTTCTGACTTCACATTGGTTTTCTACCCAGCTCTCCACTGACTTCAGTGCCTGAAGTATATTGTGGTACTAATTGTTTAAAATTAGTCATGTAATCGCCAGAGGTCCTCTCAGTGGAATGGCTGTCTCACATGATTCAGACTCAGTCTGGGTCTGCATGCTCAGAGACTAGCATCATTAGAAGCCAGCTTGTTACATAACTAATAGAGTTCTAGTTTAAAGTTTATACCTCTGGTCTCACTCTGGGTTGCTGGAGTGCCATACTCACAAGGAAGATACTCTCTGCTGTCTCTGCATTAGAACAGGGGTCTCCCGGGGGCCAGATCCGGCCCATAGCATTGATTTGTCCGGCCTCCCAGCCCCAGCTGAGCAGGCACGTGGAGAAGCCACCACTGTCCCCCCCCCCCCCCCCCAGCTGGTGCTGGCAGCCCCATGTGCAGAGGGGCCGGGGTGTGGCTGGAGGAGCAAAGGTATGCGTGCCCCTGTGGCATGGCCAGAGGAGCAAAGGGGGGAGGGGAGGGGGGGTCACGGCAGCGGCTGGAAGAGCAAGGGGGGGGCATGGCAGTGGCCCGTGAAGCCCCTTCAAAAATCTAATATGGCCCTCGTCTTAAAGTTTGGAGACCCCTGCATTAGAAAGCATGCAGTAGTTTTGTCTAGACTTGGGGGAAAGGTATTTTAAAAAATGCATTAACACATTTTCAAACACCATCTAATATCTAGTGTAGAAAAGGTTTTTAAAATGTGCTAGGTGGTCAAGCTCAAGAGGTTGACCGGGACCAGCGAATACATTTTTCAAGGTGCTAACACTTTTTAAAGCGTTAAACCGTGTCAATACAGGTATTTAAAATGTGTTAATTAAAACATGTTCGCTAATACATTTTAAAAGACATCTTGTCTAGAACAGGATATAGCTCTTGCTGAATCCACTCCTTATTTTAGACTCTGGGGTAAGGCATAGAAAATATTTTAAAGTAATAATGTTATAATACCTTATACTTATATAGTACCTCATCAGAGGAACTGAAAGTGCTGTATAAAAATAATTCACTTCTTAAGGGGAACTTGTATATCACAATCTGATACTGTGAGGATTTGTCTTTTTGATAACCAGAAAACTTAGTTCAAATCAATTTTTTTAAATTACTTTTGTTTTCTTCCTAGATGTTTTATGGCACTAATAAAGCACTTTGAGATCTACTGATGGAAAGTGCTATATGAGAGTTAAGTATTATTATAACTATGATAATATAATTGGGTCTCAAATATTCTTAATGAAGAGACTCTGAAGCATTGTACACTGGGCCCAATCCTGCAAGCTCCTGATTCCCTGAAAGTTCTTATTCTTGTTATTTTTTCATTTAGGCGAATGAAATTAATTAGGTGAATAAGGATTATGCCTTCAAGAATGGATTTGGAATACTGCGTCCATTGTTGTCATCCCTGATGATATGGACTATGATTTGCTATAATGGGCAGTATTAAGGATAATGTACAAGTCTCTTTCTAAGAGTATGTCTACACTGCACTTCAACGACCGCATCTGGTCCATGGTAGCTGTCTCTGGCTTGTAGGATTCAAGCTACTGGACTGTTTAATTGCATTGTTGATATTCTGACTATGGCTGGTCCCAGAGCCTGGGCTTCAAGCCTGAAGGTCTACTCTACACCACAATAAAACAGCACCAGCCCCGTGAGTCAGACTCAGCTGACACGGCCCAGCTACAGGTGTTTAATTGCAGTGTAAACATACCCTAACTGTTGTGTCTTTTCTGTTTTTATCTATTGTCAGATAAGAACTAGAAATAAGTAAATCCATGCTGATTTCATGAACATCTGTCATTTCAATCTATGCACTTCCTGTGACAAAAAGTGTTTCTGCGTAAGCAGTTTTGCAGTAGGTGGGGCAAGTAGCCAGATGAGAATAGTCACAAGGTTTTTGTTCTGGAGAAGATGGAATGGTATTTTCTATTCTTGAAGATGTGGTCTTATTAAACCTTTTATCAAATAATTTTGGTTTCACAATACATTTCCGTGAATTAGTGAGATTGGTTATGTTCCTAATTATGTTTTTTAAAAAATGTCCTTAGTCTACTTTGAAAAAAATTTAAAGTGGACCTTTATTATAGTTACAGAATTGTATAAAAGAGCATTGCCCTCATAAAATGAGGGTCACAGGTGGAATGTAGCAGGGCTAATATGAAGGGTAATGGAAAAATCCACTGCATGTGTTCACTACTTAAATGACATGGTTGGGTAAATGGATTTCTCTACTTCGTAGGAGTGTGCTTCTACATTAGTCTAGCAGCAATTAGAGAGAAGAGGTTGCTCTGCAAATTGGCTCTGCGAACCATGTAGTTCATCTTTTTATTGTGTAAAACATAAAAAATTGCTGCTAATCAATCCACTTCAACTTTCTGTCTAAAAATTATTTACCATCTCTTTCAGCCTAGAGCACTTTGAGAATGTTTTCCTTAAATTAACTAAAAGGAGGAGGTATTTGTATCAATAAGCAGATTATGGTTATGTGGGATAAATCTTACCATGGTAGCAGTAAAGAAACTGCATTATTACTCAAGAGTTCTTAAACTGATTAATGCTTTTAGAATAATTAGTCCACATTTCAGATGTAATAGTGCTGTCTTATTTATTAAATCAAAGATGCAGCACTTGATAACCATAATGCTAAAACAGGTTTTTTTTCTCAAATAGGAAATAAATTGTTGATAACCATAATGCTAAAACAGGTTTTTTTTCCTCAAATAGGAAATAAATTGTTTTGAACTTTTCTTTGTCAACAGACAGTAAGAGACTTATTAAACACAATTTGGTTTTCACAATAACATTTGTCTCTTTTTCAGGCCTGTGACTTGGGCTTTTCCAGACAAATGACAATCATTAAGGTTGTGGCTTAACTTTAGTCAATGGTTTCCACATTTTGAAAGAGTGATCTATGATTAGTCCACGGGACTGGGAGTTGGGAAATATGATTTCTACAGCAGGCTATAGTTAATAAAAATTTACACCCTATGTCCAATCTGAATTTGCCTAGCCTCAAGTTTCAGCCAGTGGATTGTCAACAGACTCTTCTGTTAAAGGTTTTGTGACTGGAATTTTTCTGAACTATCTTCTAATTCAAATGAAGAGGAATAATTCTTGTACAGATAGCAAGCTGAAATTTCTAAGCCTTTGGATGTGTCTTTGTCAGAGACTCAGATGCTGATTACATTTGTTAGTTCTTCAAGGACTTTGGTATACTTTCCTTTGCCAGTTTGTCTCTAGTACACGTTTATAGATTAAATGCAATTTCTGAGGCTTTGTGAAAAGGATGCAGCCTAGAATGTTTTTAAATAGGTTTTAAAATTCATTTTCATTCCCTGTTGTTCATAAAATCTCTTGGGAGTCTGATATTGAAATTTGTTTCCTGATTCAGTTTATTTAATAATTTTTATAAAAATAAAAAAGGTAGGCAGAGTGGAACACCTGAATTAAAAAAAAAAATTTTAGAGGTTACATTTAAATCCATAATTACAGATATTATTTTATTTAAGTGCTGACTGTCCCTCATAGCAAAAGAGGGGAACTGAAAAGATAGATTTTATAATACTGTTGTTTTATTAGGTAAAGGATGGTTGATCTTGTAACTTGAGCATAGGATTTGAAATCATAAAAACATAAGAATGACCGTACTGGGTCAGAAAGCTATGAGATGCTTGAACAGAGGTGCTATAGAAGCACAAAGTATTATTTTTAGGTTCTTAAAAGCCATGATTCTAACTCCCTTACCGTAAAATGTCCTAGCATGCAGTATGCCAGTAACACCACATCCACCATGTAACCCAACTACAGTGTGGAGTCAAGGACTGGGGATCAGATTGGGTATGTAATGGCACTGGAATTTGGCTAATGGAAGTAGCAAGTCTGTATTGGTAAGGGATGAGTCAGTGTTACTCTCAGGATCAGGTCCAATACTGCATCAGCATTTACTAGCGTGGTACCTACACAGGATTGGCCCACAATATTTTGGCACTTGAGACGGGGGGGCTCAATTGACGCCCCCATGACCCTCGCTTGGGCCAAAAGTTTGAAAGGTCTCTTGTGCTCTGTTTCCTCCAGCACAGCATTCCACCATCTCTGTGCATCTAGAGCAGAGAGAATACATATGTATCAGCAGCAGACAATTTTCTACACTCTGGATCCTAGTGACCCCCCTCCCCCCTCCACAGTCTGGCACCTAAGGTGGCACTCTCAGTTCATCTCATGGTGAGGCCAGCCCTGCTACATCCATGGAAACTTTAATGCAGGACTGAGTCTTTAGATCATAAAAACGGAACATGCTTTCACTAATATAAGGAGAGGGTACAGTATAAGCAAAACATGTCTGGCTGCTGCATGACAACCCATCAGCAGTTGGAAAGATAGCTACTATGCTCAAGCCACACCATGGTAGTTATTACCACTTGAACACTCAGATACTACAATGATGGACACAGTCTAATAATCTAACTAGATGGATATACTGCAAGGTAGTCTTTAGTTTCAACATATGTGACTCCCCAAAAGTTACCTTGCTTTCCATAAAATACTTTATTTTTTAAAACTGGATGTCCTCTGCCTTGCTGTTTATCAATGGGTATTGCAATATGGATTGTTAGGGACAATCAGGTTGCATGTACTGTTTACGCCCTTTCTCTCTCCATTTTTATTTGCAGTCCTGATAACACACTGATTTTAAGAGTGGAAACCCAACCGCCAATCACTTTCAAGCCATGTATCTTCTAATGCTTTTCTCTATGTTTTGGAAGTTTTGCATTTGGGTCAGAGAGAGAAATAAAGTAATTCAGTTTACATGGAGATGCTAGATGAGAATTCTTGCATATATCTGTTGGGCTTTTCATTGCTAAATGCTAGAGTTGCACAGGAATATTACAGATGATTAATTAAAAGAGTAAATTTTAACCCCCCACCAATTTCTGATTTGATTACTGGGCATTCTTGGAAACAAATCTTTTGAATGTCATTGTGAGAAAAGAATTCAAAAACTGGATTTTAATGGATATGCTTGTATTGAGAAAGAGAAGAGTAGGTACAATGAATGAAATGTTTGTACCCATAATAATAAAGTATTTGCCTCTACAGGAGCAAGCTGTTTATATAATTAAAATAAAAATGTATTTCTCAACAAGTTACATGGTACTTGAATGGCAGATGTTGCTATGGCAATACTGAAACAAACAAGAAGGAACTACATTCAGATGAATCACGACATTATATGTGGAAGACAAAGAATCAAATGTTTTCCAAATGGGGCTAGATTTAAAATGATAGCAAACATTTTAAGGAGTCTTTTCTTAATTGTTTTATACTGTATGATAAACAAGAGGAGTAAGTAGGAGAAGGGAATTATGTTTCTTATACAGTGTTTCAGCAAAATGCAGTTGAAAGATAGTCTCTCTCACACTTTCCTGTCCCCGCTCTCCCATTGCCCCAGTAGGGCTTACTGAAAGTGGCAGCAGAGGAAGGCAGTATATCTTACTGGCTAGAGCATTGGACTTGGGCTGAGGAAACCACAGTTCAGTTCCTACCTGTGCTATTAACCAGCTGAGTGACTGTGGGCAGGCCACTTCCCACCTCTGTATTCCCATCCATAAAATGAGGATAATGAGACTGATCTCCTTTGTAATGCACTTTGCTAAAAGACAAAAACCACTATATAAGAGCTCAGCGTTATTATTAAATAGGGAAGGCACACCCATAGGTGCTGACTTTAGCTTGTGGGTGCTTCGTCCCTCCGCCCCTTCCCCGCCCCCATTCCAACCCCTTCCCCAAATCCCCAGGCATGCCACATTCCCCTCCACTCCCCCCCCCCAGGTTTGCTGGGAGGAAGGGGGAGAAGTAGAGTGGTGGTGCACTCAGGGAGGAGGCAGAGGCAGAGGGAGAGCGGAGGTGAGCTGGGGAAGGTGCGGGGAGGGCCACAGCAAGTAACGGGGTGGGAGGGCAGAGGAACTTCTCCCCGTCCCAGCTCACCTCTGCCTCTTCCCAGGTGTACTGCTGCCATTCTGCTTCTCCCCCCTCTCAGGCTTCAAACAGCTGATTCGTGGCAAGCCTGGCGGGGGGGAGAAGCAGAGCAGCAGTGGCGCACTCAGGGGAGGATGTGGAGGCGGAGCGGAGCTGAGCTGGGGCGGGGCTGGGAGCTGCCAGTGGGTGCTCTGCATCCACCAATTTTTCTCCATGGGTGCTCCAGCCCCGGAGCACCCATGGAGTCGGTGGGCACACCAGCCTGCTGTAGATGTGCATCTAACAGCCTCTCCACCCTAAATGTATGTATTTTCCATTGCTAGGGATGTCTAATTCGAATAAGCTAGTATGGATAAGAGAACATATTTCTAGACCTAACTGTATAAGGATCCTGGCCAGTAGTCTGCAGACCTGGGCTAGTCAGCAGACCTATTCTAGATTTACTACTGACATGCTGTCCTATCCTCAGTAAAATTAAAGAAAATGGTTAGAGCACAGAGATCCCTTGTGGTGATGTTATACAATAATTATATAACTAAAAAAAGCATGCTAATACATGGATGCCCTTTACTGTGGGAGACAACTGTGTTAACACATGGCTATACGGCTCGTGTAAAGCATTTCCTCTCTCTTCTGGTGTACTACTCTCTAAAGCCATTCATTGCTCTGAGTACCTCTTTATATGTGTGGAGTGTCTTCAGCTTCCTTCAGTGGGAGGACTGGTAAAAAGAACAAGCTTCCAAGCATCAACAGGGGAACAAAAAAGGAATGGAAAAGGTACTCATGGAACAACAGGAAATAGTGACATCCGAAAGGAGACAAGTGGGGGAAAGGCAGGACGGGGCCTGTGAAAAGTAAGATAATGAAGTGCTTGATCTCACCTGATAGAGGGAGGAGCAGAGAGTTGGAGTTAAAAAATAGTTTAAAAGTCTCAGTGAAAGTAGGAGAAATAGGCTCTTTCATCCCCAGATAAAACTTTTGCAAACTATACTAACAGCGTGAAGAGGAGAGACGTGTCACTAGTGGAAGGAGGTTATTGACATGGAAACATCTGCTTCAAGAAGCTACTTGTAAAGTAAGTGTGCACTGAAGTGGAGGAATCACCTGCAACTGCCCAACACAAGAGCAAAAGAGACCTCTTTGCTCCTGCAAGTAAAAGAACCTTATTTTCAAGTTTTCTCTGGTCATGTTTTATGACAGTAAGACTGGTCAAAATGTTGGGTGACCAGAGTCCATTCCTGGAGATAGACATGCATCAAAACTTGTTGTTGCTTTTCCTTTGCCACTCTCTCCTACTTCTTTATTTTTGTTGCTTCTTTACTATTACGCAACCTGTGTACTCAGAGTGCCACCACATGTCCCACAATCAACTCGTCTGGGTTTTACAACCAAAAGAGTAAACAGAAACTCTATCTTGCAACTAAGTGGTTCATGCTCATTGACAAATGTTAGCCAGTTTCCAAAAGACAATTGGAACCCACTTCTGCACTACTATCACCTCCCTCACTCATGTGGTGTGGTACTGGATGGTTGGTGCAAGCTCCTCACACAACTCCAGGAACATTTACTTTCCCATGCAGAAGTTCTAGAGCCAATCCAGGTCATCCCAAATCTACAGGACAATTTGTTCCCACCATGCTGTGGAAATTGTGTTTCACAGAAACACTGGTCTACCCATAGGAAAAAAAACAACAACTAACTGTGGCATTCATTAGGTCTGTCCAGTCTGCCATGAATTAATCCCCCTCCCAGTACCACCACTTCTTTTTTGTCTCAGGAAGTGATCCTGGAATGCCATCCAGCATCTTGCTGATTGTTATGTTGCATAAACCATTTACCCACAAGCAGGAGCAGCTAATCAAATAGATCCATGGCTTATCTCTGGGTTGCAATGCACAGAAGTGAGGAACAAGTGCCTCAGAAAAAAAATCATTTGAAATGTTGCTGGCTGAATGCACTTATGCACAGGGGTCTGAAAAGGACAGAAATTCTTCCACAATACACCACAAACCAAGGATTAGAGCAGCTCTAGGTGATGAGGATGTACAGAACTATGGGATATACACCCATAAATCCAAGCACGAATCACATGTAGCTACAGCACCAGTATGGACACAGCTCCATGGGGTCTGGCACATGTGGACTCTGGCAGTGGATTTGGCCAATATGCGAATGCACACACACAAGCCAGAATACAAACGTACACACTACAGCCATATCCTTAGTTATGGCATGCAAATTTATCTTAATGAAGAGCTTCTTTCCATAAGATGACACTAGAGAACTGTAAGCTCTTTGGAGCAGGACCATCTCTTTGTTATGAGTTTGTACAGTGTCTAGCAATTGGAGTCCTGATCTTTGACCCAGACCTCTAGCCACTTCCATAAGTAATAGTTAATAAGAGCCTTATAATGGCTACCTGGTACTTAATGACACTCTGGTCACTACATAGCAGTCTATAAATACTTTGAAATGGATAAAGTATTATTTTCTTCATTTCCCAAATATATGTGTGTGAGCAGGTCTGTGAGAGAGAGCATGCGTGCATGCTTTCAAATGACTAATGTATTGTAACTGTGACATTTCATTTTCTACAAACACTTTAAAAGGATGCTAAAAAGACCACACTGGAAATGCTGAGGCTTATATGTAAGCATGGTTTGCCTGCTCAAAGCAATTCTACTAGGCTGGCACTATTTTAATCATTTTAAAATGTTTCTTTTTACTTATTTATTTTTTTAAATGAACAAGTAAACCAGAGAGAACTGTGTGCAGGAGCGTCTGTGAAGTGAAATGTGCTGGTTTCCAATTGCTGTTTAAACCTATCATTCTTCAGTTACAGCTATTTATTATTTGTATTCCTGTAGCACCTAGAAACTGCAGCTAAGATCGGGTCCCCCAGTGTTAGCCACTGTACAAACACTTAGTAAATGGCAATCCCTTTCTCAAAGAGCTCACCTTCTAGACAAGATGAACAAAGGATGGGAGAGGAAACAGAGATGTAAAGTGACTTGTTCAAGGTCACATAGCAAGTCAATTGCAGAGCCAGTAACAGAAGTCTCCTAACTCCCTGTTCAGTGCTCTATCCATTAGAGTCTAGACTACACTGTTGTCCCTCTTAGAACCTTTCCCCCGTGTTTGCTGAAACTGAAAGGCTCACATATCTCCACAGTGTCGGAGGGGACCATCCTCCACCACCTCTGATCAGCCTAAACCCTCTTCTCCTTCGTGAAGCAGAAGAGCACCTCTTGCACTGCCAGGGGACCCTCTTTGGCTACACCAGCAGTTTTTGCCCCCAGAATGAAATTCAGTTTGGCAATGAGAGCTTGTGCAAGGTGCTCTCCACCACTTAAATCCTGCCCTGTTCCCATGCAGGGAGAGGCTAAGTGGAGGAAGATTTTAAGGGTGTGCTGCTGGAGGAACTACTGCAGAGCTAGTTGCTCAAAACCAAAAGAGGTTAATTGTTGGCCTATATTCTGGGTCATAGAGAGGCTGCCCTTTATAGCCCTGCAAGCATGTGTGTTTGTGTGCACTTGGATTCCATCTTTCCAACTTCCCTGGAGTTTCCCACACAGAGCTTGACCCCTGAAGGCTTTGTTAGTAGAGGAGTACCTTTTGCCTTCCTAATGAAAACCACCTTATTGGCAAGCATTGCCAATAGACCCACAGAGCTGATATGGTGGTAGTGGAAGCATCTTATGTCATCTTCACTGAAATGGAGTCAATGTGATCAGTGGATTAATTAGAACAGTTTCATGTATATTAGCTTCAACTGACCCATAGACCTGAAAAGTTAATAAAAGGATTTATTTAAAACATTAATGTCTCATGGACTTGCAGTCACTTCAAAGCCATAGACGTCAATGCAAATGAGACTGAAGTGTCAGTGGGACACTAAAAAAAAGTTTATTTTGTATTAGTTATTTTATAGGAGCATTAAAACAGAAAGGGGAATTAAATACAAATACAACTGTAAAATGTCTGAAACTAGCAAGTTATTGTTATTGTGTCCTTTACGGGGCATTGTCAAGTTGTTTAGGTCTGCTTTTAAAAATTAAATAAATAAAAATATTTGGTCATGTTCAGTTCTGGGCTCTCTGCATTTTGCCCTAACTTTTAGAGGTGACATTCAGATGAGAGAGATTTATTCCTTGCACTTCCCTCAAAAGCTGTTGCCTCCAGGTGCGGATATCTGTGAAAACTATATTTTGGTCTGGATTTTGCATGTGAGATGGAAACAGGAAGCTGTATGGAAAACAGTAGGGAAGACAAAATATTTGTGTTTTTCTCCTTTACATCTTCAGTATGGGGGGGGGGGGAGGGCTATGAAGATAGTGAGCTTGCCTTAGCCATTAGCTGTAGTATATCATGTTGTACAATATGGGATTTATCTAACCCATTTCCTGTAATCCCCATCGTTTAATCATAACCCCCCCAATCCTGCTAATACACAAGCCAGTATAGTGTCCCATTGAGGTCACTGGAACTCCATGAGAATGTAAGGGCCTGTATACCCAGCTCTTATGTTTTATGAGGAGGGGCTGAGGGAACTGGGATTATTTAGTATGCAGAAGAGAAGAATGAGGGGGGGGATCTGATAGATGCTGTCAACTACCTGAAAGGGGGTTCCAAAGAGGATGAATCTAGACTGTTCTCAGTGGTACCAGATGACAGAACAAGGACTAATGGTCTCAAGTTGCAGTGGGGGAGGTTTAGGTTGGATATAGGAAAAACTTTTTCACTGGGAGGGTGATGAAACACTGAAATGGGTTACGTAGGGAGGTGGTGGAATCTCCTTCCTTAGAGGTTTTTAAGGTCAGGCTTGACAAAGCCCTGGGTGGGATGACTTAGTTGGGGATTGGTTCTGCTTTGAGCAGGTGGTTGGATAAGATGACCTTTTGAGGTCTGTAACGGAGTTAGTCACTCACCCGGCGGCGCCCCCGTCTGGTCATCTGGGAATTAGCTCTTTTTGACCCTGGAGCGCCCTCTGCCGGCCGACATCCACTTCTCCACACTGGCCCCGTGTCCCTCCTGGACCCCGGAGCCCCTTGCTGAGGGTGCTGCACCCCTGCAGTACCCCCGTGGTCTTAAGGTCTCCCCTCCCTGGGGAACCCAACACCCACTATCCCCAACTTGCCTCAGATACGGCCACTGCCAGTCACCACTGTCTCAGTTTCTCTGAGGCTGACTGCAGTCTCATGGCTACTCATCACCGGCAAGAAGGGGTTGGCCTGCTGCTCTTATCAGCCCAGGGGCTGCCCCCTTGCAGCCCCCAGTACCCCATGGGTCGGGCCTTCCCTAGGCTCAGCAAGCTGGGGCCCTCTCTCTAGAGCTTAGGCTCCCTGGCTCCCAGCTGCCTTGCCCTCGCCCTGTCCCAGTCTGGGTACTCTGCTAAAGGCTCCCAGCAGCCAGGCCTGTCTCCCTCTGCTTGCAGAGGAGACTGCCCCCTTGCAATCCCCAGTACCCCGTGGGTCAGGCCTTCCCTAGGTTCAGCAAGCTGGGGCCCTCTCTCTAGAGCCTAGGCTCCCTGGCTCCCAGCTGCCTCACCCACGTCCTGTCCCAGTCCAGGTACTTTGCAGCCAGGCCCTGTCTCCTGCTGCCTACAGAGTAGACTGACCTCCTCCACAGGCTCCTGCTTCCCAGGCTTTTATACAGCCTGGAATGTTTGGGGCGTGGCCACACAGCTGAGCCTGCTTTCCACTTAAGCCTGCTAACAGGCTCCCAGCCACAAACCCTCTTTCCAGGGCTATTCCAGCCCTGGCCAGCGGGGAGTACCCCGCTACAAGGTCCCTTCCAACCCTGATATTCTATTATTCTATTTGAAGGGATGTGGCCTATATTCTAGGAAATACTAAAGTAGAATGTTTTTGTGATTTTGATATTGTTCCTTACCCCCACATTCTATGTACTTTGAGCATATGCAGTGGCTTAGTCTAGGGACATGATTTAATTCCATTTTTGGACTAGAGCTGAGTGAATAATTGATTTATTTAGTTCAGGGCCAAACAGAAAAAAATCTGGAAAAAATTTGAGCCAAAACTAATTTTTGAAGAAAAAATGTTTTGGGTAAAATCAAATGTTTTGTTCTATCCAAAATGTTTTGTTTAATGACAGTTTTTGGTTTTGTTTCAAGTTCAGTGAAACACTTTGCTGAATTTGAACCAAATCTGAACTTATGAATCATGTAATCTTTAACAGAACCTCTCAAGATTTGGTCCAGTATTGATAAACAAGCAACCCACCTATACGGACAATATGTTTACTTAGAATCTTGTTTCAAATATCATTTTTTCTTAAAATTTGGAAAAATATTTGATAAAACCTAATAACAGAAATCTTTCCATGAATTCTTTGTATCCCTAAAACATTCATTTGCAGTGCTTGTAACCTAGTTCATAACAGCCAGAAAAGGAAAAAAAAATACCAAAAGAAAAGTGAAATTTAAATATATTATGAAAACTGAATGAAATGCAAAAAGCAACATCATAAATGGGAAAAAGGATATCAGATTTTAAAATTCTTTCAATTTCAATAATCTGTGATGGTGGTAAGTGTCACACAGAAGGCGAGAAGACAAACATTTCAGGTGCCTACAGCTCCTTGGAATTTGGTTCCATTAAGTGGCTCTGACATGCAAAGGCATAAAAGCTTATAGTAGATAATGTAAGATCACCCACTGTTCTTGTGGGCTGCCGTATGTGCAAGCACAGCAGAGGGAATCAAGGATGATTGTCAGACTAAGTTAGGAATTTTCTAGCTTGAGTCAGTTTGACTTAGTTCCCAGAGACTGCTGTTTAGTTGATTCAGAGGAACTTAGGTAAGCATCTCCAGTCATCTTGAATGAGAATTATGTGCTGCAGTTCTTCATGCTCTGTTCCTAGACTTAAACATTAATTTGTGTATCTAGTTTGCATTTAAGAATGTTATAAATTTAATACATATCAATAGTCAGCTTTTCCTCTGCCTGGGTTATTCCTTCATAGGGCAAATGAAAAATCCATAAATTCAAAGTTGGGGAGTTTCCTAATAATTCTCCTTTGGGAGGAGGATGGGGATTTTCCTCTCTCCACTCCAAAAAATAGTCAGGATAATCCTCAAAGATCTGCATGGATTTGGGGGACCACAGGAGGAAAAGGACTTCCACACATAGCCACTTGCCTTCTAGGCCCTACATAGCCTGACTTTTATATGCCAGTGATTATCCAGTTTGAATCCTCAGCCCTACTTTATAGTAGAGAATGGACAGTCAGGCCAATCACTATAGGAGTGTAACAAAGAGTCCTGTGGCACCTTAAAGACTAACGAAAGTATTGAAGCATAAGCTTTTGTGGGCTAATACCCACTTCGTCGGATGCAAGCAGTGGAAGTGTCCAGGGGCAGGTATAGAACTATATATAGAACTGGACACTTCCACTGCTTGCATCCGACGAAGTGGGTGTTAGCTCACGAAAGCTTATGCGTCAATACTTTAGTTAGTCTTTAAGGTGCCACGGGACTCTTTGTTACCTCTGCTATTCCAGACTAACACGGCTACCTCTCTGATATAGGAGTGTAGTGGATGCAGTCCACTACTTTCCACTGTCCAAGATTTTTGGCCAGCACATGTGCTCTATGCAAGGACACGTTGACCAAGCTCTCATCTGCTCACAGTCCATTTCCCTAGGGGAGAGAACCACTGTGAAGCACAGCTGTTTGATCTACAGGGGCTGCAGAGTTTCCCTGCGCAGAGGTGATGTGGCATTGCAGCTGCTTTGACATTTATGTGGCCATGTATTTACTTATCTGATTCACACTAGTCAAAGGGTATGTCTTCACTACAGCAGTAGTTCGATTTCCTTTATTTCGATGTTGTGAACGCGACTGAATACAGTCGATTTTGTGTGTCTTCACTAGGCACAGCTAAGCACAGCAAGTCGACAGTGTCTGTCCGCAAAACTTTTGCAAGCGTCGACATGACGAGCGTTGCACTCTGGGTACCTATCCCACAGTTCCCTGATCCCTCAGCAGGCACCATTTCGAGTGCTGCACTATGGGTAGGCATTTCCAAATTTCGCGCCCTTTTTCTGCACCGCCGACCCCCATTACGAGCAGTGCACTGTAGGTAGGCATCCCATAATTCGAGCCCTTTCTCCACGCCGTGCTAACGCCATAGCATTGCAAGCATGGAGCCCGCTGACACCACGGCTGCAGTAATGGCCGTTGTGAGGACCTTGATCACGGTTGCGGAGTTCATGCTGCACCATCTGCAGAGGAGGAATGCGATCCGGGGAGAACTGCGCTTTCTGGAACCCGACGACAGTGAGGAGGAGATGGACAAGGACGTGCACAGCGGGGACGACAGGGACACTGCCGTTTTTGGAAGTAGGGCGACTGACAATCTGTCAAATTTGGTGGCAATGGGGCAGGCTCATGCCATCGAACGCCGATTCTGGGCCAGGGAAACAAGCACGGACTGGTGGGACCGCATAGTGCTGCAGGTCTGGGATGACTCCCAGTGGCTCAGAAACTTCCGCATGCGAAAGGGCACCTTCATGGAACTTTGTGACTTGCTGTCCCCGGCCCTCCAGCGCAGGAATACCAAAATGAGAGCGGCCCTTACAGTTAAGAAGCGAGTGGGGATAGCCCTCTGGAAGCTTGCAACGCCAGACAGCTACCGGTCAGTGGCGAATCAGTTTGGGGTGGGTCGGTCTACAGTGGGCTTTGCTGTGATGCAAGTAAGCAGGGCAATCGTCGAGCGGCTGCTACACCGGGTTATAAACCTCGGAAACCTGCAAGCCACAATAGATGGCTTTGCCGCCATGGGATTCCCTAATTGTGGTGGGGCTATAGATGGGACTCATATCACCGGACCACGAGGCCGCCGAGTACAGAAACCGGAAGGGATATTACTCAATGGTCATGCAAGCAGTGGTTGACCACAAGGGACGTTTCACCGACCTGTACGTGGGGTGGCCGGGAAAGCTTCATGACGCTCGAGTGTTCAGGAACTCTAGGATTTTTAGGCAGCTGCAGCAAGGCACTTTCTTCCCCGACCAGAAAATTTCCGTGGGGGGTGGGTGGGTCGAAATGCCGATCGTTATCATTGGTGACCCAGCCTACCCCCTAATGCCCTGGCTTATGAAGCCCTACACAGGAGCCCTGGACAGGGGTCAGGAGCTGTTCAACTACAGGCTGAGCAAGTGCAGAATGGCCGTAGAGTGTGCATTGGGCCGTCTGAAGGGGCGATGGCGTTCGTTACTGATTCGCTCAGACATCAGCGAGAGAAATATCCCCATTGTTATTGCTGCTTGCTCTGTGCTCCACAATATCTGTGAGAGCAAGGGGGAAACGTTTATGGCGGGCTGGGAGGCAGAGGCAAATTTACTTTCTGCTACTTATGAGCAGCCAAACAGCAGGGAAAGTAGAAGAGCACACCGTGAGGCCCTGCGCCTCAGGGACGCCTTGAAAGACAGTTTTATGAGTGCCCGAGATGGCATTTGAGAATCTGCTCCCTTGCTGTGCTCTAAGCCTGCTGCCCTTGAACCCTCTTTCCCTCCCCCCTCCCCATGCTTTCCCTCCCCCCTCCCCATGCTTGCAGAGGAAATAAAAACACTGTTTGAAAAATCATGGTTCCTTTATTGGTGCATCGGAAATACAAATACAGGGGATCACTGTCCTGGTATCCTGGAGGGAGACCGGCAGTTGCAGTGGGGGAGGAGCGGACGGGGGGGGGGGGGTGGTGGGAAGGGGGGAGAGGAGGGGTGGGCAAGACACAGCAGCTTTTAAAACTTTTCTGAGAACGTCAACCTGCTGCTGCTGCTGCTTCTGCTGGCTTGTGGGGTCGAGTGGAGCGGCCCACGGAGCCTGCCCCCCCATGTTCTCACCCCGCGTCTGGGTGGGGAAGCTATGGGAGTTGGGGAGGGGGGGAGGTGGTTACACAGGGGCTGCAGAGGTGGTCTTTGGGCATGCTGCAGCTCCACCAGAGATCGCAGCATGTCGCTCTGGTCCTCCATTATGTGGAGCAAAGCATCCATGCGTCTTTCTTCGCGCTCTTCCCTCTTTTCTGCAGCGGCTCTCGATTCCTGCCTCTCTCGATTCCTTGCCTGTATCATTCTTTCCCTCCACTCTGTCTGGCGGGCTGCCTCAGCGTGCGAGTTCTCCAGGAGTTCAGTGAACATATCATCGCGCGTTCGCGTTTTCTTTTTACCCTTTCTTATCTGCGATGCACGGCGGGAGGAGGAGCAGGACGGGGGATTCTGAGATAATTGTTCATCTGTGGGCGAATGTGGGAAAAGAAAGGTTGAAAGTTATGAGACAGATACATTCAAGGTTAGGAGGCAGATGCAGTCTCGGACGGTACACAATGGGAGTACTATGCCATTTGCAACCTCAGTATTCAGAGGCCTGATATGATTTCTGTACAAGGTCATGTTCTACACCTAAAAGTGACTGAATAGCTCACAGAAAAGTCAGAGCATCTCAGACACATATGCGTGCCTCAGCCCAACACGGCTTCTGAAATCACCGTGCAGCCGGCCATGGTAAGTTAGAAGTGGCACTTGCATATTGTAGAGTAGCCCCATCCCCTTCCCCCCACCGCGTGGCGCCCACTGACCCGCAAACTGCAAAGCAAAGGCCAAAAAATCTCTTGCTAAGGGCTAGCTAAGGTCTTTTTGGGGCTCTTCAGACCGCTTGCAGACTGTTCAGATTCCCTGCTAGCTACCGCTACGGGCTGGAGGGGGGGGGGGAGGGAAGGTTGGTCGGCCCTCAGCAGAAACGAGTACTTTGCAGCTGGGAATCTTTATCTCCCAACTAATTGCAGTCCGTATCTCAAACAGGCAACCATGAATGACATCACTTTGCTGAGAATTTCTCACAGAGCTAGAGAGCGCATGCTCCTTGCCCCCAGGCAAAGTCCTGGTCCGTTTGCAGCGATGCTAGCCTGCTCAATGATACCAGACTACTTACTACTTTCGTGGCGTGGGATGGTCTCCTATCACGGGGGACCACATAAGGCGGCTCTCCCCAGAAATCTGCTGCGCTGGATTCATCGCTACCTCCTGGATACCTTCCTTGAAATGTCCGTGGAGGACTTATGGTCAATCCCGGAGTATATTGACAAACTCTTTGAGTAGAAATTGACCAGCAATGAAAGCACGCTAAGACCTTAGGCTTAGGGCAAGTTACTCATTAATAAATGCTTCCTTTACAAAATCACGTGTTATGTAATCCCTTAAAAAAGAAACACTTACCCCCCTGGGAGGCTTGGGAGGGTGCTGGCTCCAGGGTGATAAACAGCTCCTGGCTTTCTGGGAACACGGGTTCCCCCCTGGCCTCCTGCTGCTCCGTGAGATGTTCCTCTTCCTCATGGTCGTCCTCCTCGGAATCAGTCTCCTCCCTGACGATTATCCCATCTGCGGAGTCCACGCAGACCGGCGCGATGGTGGTGGGGGCGCCCCCCATTATCTGATTTAGTTCATTGTAGAACCTGCATGTCCGCGGCGCGCCCCCCGATCATCCGTTTGCCTCTTTGGCTTTCTGGAACGATTGCCTCAGCTCCTTAATTTTCACGCGGCGCTGTGTGGTGTCTCTGTTGTGGCCCCTTTCTAGCATGGCCTTGGAGACTCTTCCATAGGTGTTGGCATTCCGTTTGTTGTTGCGTAGTTCCAACATCACGGATTCCTCTCCCCAGATAGCGATGAGATCCAGCACCTCACGAGTGGACCATGCTGGAGCTGTTTTCCTCTGGCTGGTCTCCAGGGTAGAGGAGCTCTGCGTGGAGTCTTGTGATGCTGAGCTCTGCATGGCGGCTAGTGCTGCTGATTGCTCTGAATGGCGACTGAGCTGTTCAGGTGAGCTGGCCACGCTGACCAAACAGGAAATGGTATTCAAATGTTCCCGGGTCTTATCTACCTGGCCAGAGCAGCGAGTTCAGAGTGCAGTGCAGAGCGGTCACAGTGGAGCAGTGAGGCAGTCCAGAGCGGTCAGAATGGAGCATTGTGGGACAGCCTCTAGAGGCTATTAATGTCGGGTTCCGTCTTCACTAGCCCACAGTCAAGCTTGGAATGTCGAGATTAGCCTTATTTCTCTCGTCAGGCTTGAGTTCAAAATTCGATCTTGAGGGCCCTTTACATCGACGTTAAGGGCATGTATGTGAAGACAGGTACACGTTTAATTCGACCTAACGTCGTTAAAATTGAATTAAAGTGGTAGTGAAGACAGGGCCTAGAGTGTTTAATTTAGCTGCTCCATATTGAAGGCTGAGGGTTTAGTTCTTTCCATTATAAGCCTGATTTTGGCTTACCCTCTAAAATCAAGGTCCTTCTTATTTCATATTGTGTCCACAAATTGTATCCAATATGAAGAAACTATATTTTTCAAAATTTCTAATTAGATATCTAGCATATTGAAGACAATCATTCGCCACTCATCAGTTAAATTGCAAGTGGCATCAATTATACAGATATAACCAAACACAGATTGTGTATCTATATTATATGGATACCCTGGACCAAGTTTAGTATAAAACTTGCATGAAAAGAACAAAGGTTAGTACAGGATGAAATATCATGTTTAGTATTGGAAAGTCTCTCTCTAAAATTTGAAACCAATGATAAAAATGATGTTTGGTGATTACTATTGTCAGTATTTTATCTGTAAGATGTGCAGTACATTGTCTTTTCTCAATTTAAAGATGTGCACGGACTGCAGACTTCTTAAAGCCCCTGTGAAAAAAGATGGAGGGAAGGTAGTGGTGGTAAAGTCACTGTATGAATACAGAAATATTTTCCAAATGTAAGATGTCCACAGCCATACGCCTTGACCATTCAAGTCAATGACAGTTTTGTCATTGACTAGAAAGGCAGCAAAATGAAGCCCATAGTCTATGGACTTCTTAAAACAGTGGCTCCAGACTCCTGTACCCCTTTCAGGAGTCTGATTTTTCTTTCCTACCCGCAAGTTTCTCCTCACTTAAAAACTACTTCCTTACAAAATCAGACAAAAATACAAAATAGTGTCACAACACACTATTACTGAAAAATTGCTCACTTTCTCATTTTTACCATATAAAATAAAATAAATCAATTGAAATATTGTATTTACATTTCAGTATATAGAGCAGTATAAGCAAGTCATTGTCTCTATTCAGAGAGGTAGCCGTGTTAGTCTGGAATAGCAGAGGTAACAAAGAGTCCTGTGGCACCTTAAAGACTAAAGTATTGAAGCATAAGCTTTCGGGGGCTAATACCCACTTCGTCGGATGCAAGCAGTGGAAGTCTCTATGAAATTTTAGTTTCACTGACTTTGCTAGTGCTTTTTACGTAGCCTGTTGTAAAACTAGGCAAATATCTTGATGAGTTGATGTACTCCCTGGAAGACCTCTGCGAGGGTACATGTAGCTCTAGTTGGGAACCACTGTCTTAAAGTTCTTGGAAAATCCTTGATCCAAACATAACACACTTTGAGGGAATGGCGGAAGACTGACTTGCTATGGGGGAAGAATCAAAGTTGTTTGGGTGTTCTAAACTGGATTGATATACTTTCAAAGTTTTGGGTTTCATTTACTTGTAACTTTAGCTTTGAATTTCCTGAGTGTCTAAATTGTTGTTTTCTTAGAATTGCTTCTCTTGGCCTTAATTTCATATTAAAGTTTTAAATGTGATAATACAATGTAGCCTGACAATTCTTGTCTAACTGCTAGCAGTAGAGTTCTGTGGCTAGAGGACTATAAAAACCACACAGAAAATGATAATTTCAGAGATCAAAGACGTTTGAGAAATGTTTGCAAGTGAGTGTGGTCAATCAAGGAAAATTAAGCTTTCACCTCTGTGATTTAAAACAACTCTCTTAAAAAAAGATTATTTGAAAATTAGGTTAATTGAATCCTACTAGGTAATACCTACTAGACAAAACAAGATGTTTGCCTTTGTCTGATGATACCACGTCAGACTGTTAAGATCTCTCTTTGCCTGGTGTACCACCTTGTTATTTGGTTAGACTTGAAATATGTTAGCCTTTTACAACAGTTAATCTTTTTTGACTCCATAAATAAATCTCAAATAAATTATACTTAATAAAGGCATATGCCCAGCAGCTGTAACCCATAACCTTTACAAAGTTAAAATTCAAATCTATACACTCTAAATATTAAGTAGAATTTTTTGTTTTGTTTTACATTTTCTCTTCTCTAACAAGGGGAAATTGGTATGCTCTGTGTTTCCTCTGGGCCATCAACATTAATACTGATGGGAAGCAAACAGCCATCTCACTTTCCCCCATGCCAGGTGTTCACTGATTGTAAAACTGAATAATGGATAATAATACATCCTAATCTATTTATCAATCCACATATCTTTTTACAATGCAAAAGAGGTCATTTGAGACTCTGTGTAGGTTTTTTCAACTCTATCTATTCATCAACAACAAGCTGTCTGTAAAGGCTGCTGTGTGAAAAAGAGGCCACATTACCTGGAAACAATAATGGAGTGCGACACTGCATGAAATTGTAATTAGGTTTGACCAGGGCCAGGATACAGTTGCTATAATCAGTATCACTCAGAATTAATTTCACACTTATGAAAGGACATGAGGTGAGATTGATTTAATGGTGACCAAAGCTACCCTATTTCCCATAAGCCCCAAACCTTTTGAAATGGGGGAGGGGGAAGAGAAAGAAAATTGAGAGATGATCATCATATTATTAGCACCATGGCGAGCACCCTGATCTCCTTAAAGTAACAATGTGTTGCCATTTTAATGAGCTCTAAGGGAATAATAACACGGTGATTATCTTCTGAACTCCTAGACCTTTGTATTGCTCTCTAGTTTCCTAAAGGTAAAACTAAAACACTAAAAATGTAATTCTTCCCTTTCATAAATTTCACATTTAAAAAAAGAGATGTATGCAGAGAGCAGCATTTTAATCTTTACAGGGCAGATGTGTAACAAACAATGAGGTTGGGAGTATACCTCCTTTAGAAAGCAGTTGATAGACAGCCAGTCGGATGCACATTTTATTTTGCCGTATCTTCATATGAGTAAACAGGATTTTCCAAGAAAAATTAAGGGTTGGAGAGAGCCTAGTTCTCCTGTTGCATCTTGATTTCTGTGCATAGCTCATGAGTCCATTGACCTTCCAGTCAAGTAATAACTCCCCCCCTTCAGCAACAGAAAACCAGTTGACCAATGGTATTTTAGAGTAAATGCAATGTAATTTTCTTTTTAGATTTATAATTCAGAACAAGAAAAAACTTGAGAGGGGTGAAGGATGGAGCAAAAAGAATGTAATGTATTTTGGTCTTAAGGCTATGGAATCATGATACCAATGTTATATTCTACGTTATCTATTTTCTTGCATTCTTCCTCTTTTTCAATCTCACTGCCAAGTGACTGCTAATAAATAGACTTAACATATACCATCTGTTGTTGTACTCTGGCCCCTCTCCACTGTGCCCTCTTGTTTACTACAGCATTACATTTAATCAGTTTTCTTTTGCCTCTGACATTTAAAAAACACACAGACCCAGGTGAACCAGACAATTTCAAATCACTGCTAAGCTGCATAAAACACCTCCTCATACATATGTTACTACATTTTCTTCTCTTTGAATTTTAGGAGCCAATTAGTCTTGGGCTACATCCTAGCTCTGTTTGTTTGAGGAAGGGGGGTTGTTATTAATGTACCTTACTGGAAAGGTGAAGGTGGAGATGGGGGTCAAGCCCTAGATGATTTAAAACAGCAGATTTGGTAACTGAGGATTAATAGATTAGATAATTAGAATTTGCCCCTTTAAGCCCCTTTCCACTTTTATTACTTGCTCAGCCACAATCTAATTAATCAGGAGCCAAATGCTGCTCTCTTTGGAGTCAAAATGCCATTGACTTCAAGGGGAACAGGATAAGGGCTATGGAGCTAAATACTTCTATTTGCAGACCAAAATAGTTGTCTTCACTTCTTTACCCCTTAAATGGGAGCTGGAGTTCTGCAGAAACCAATTTACTAATGTTCTTAAATTCAACTCAGGCAATATGCAGGGTCCATGGTCATTTAACATAACATTCCTTTTGAATACCACCAAGGAGCTGTAGTGAGTACACACACATCAACTTCACGATGAAGAAATACAAATATTTTTAGAAATGTAGCTGATTACTATGGTGAAATAAAACCACATTCCTGCCTGGATGTGATTCAGTACTGGGAAATTTTAGTCCAGGATATAGCTACACAGCAAAAAAAGATCCACCACAGCGAGTCTCAGAGCCTGGGTCAACTGACTCAGGTTCATGTTGCAGGGCTAAAAAATAGCAGTGCAGATTTCTGGCCTCAGGCTGAAACCCAGGCTCTGAAACCTACGAAAGGGGGAGGGTCTTAGACTGGAATTTTCAGCCCCTCAGCAGAAGCCCAAGTGAGTTGACATGGGCTGATACTTGCTGACATTTTTTTTTTTTGGCTGCTGTGTAGACGTACCCTTACTCACTATTGTCATTATGATCGTATCACTTGCATAGCTTTAGGCCATTTCAACAAGGCTATTGGGTGCTTGCAAACTAGTGGAGTTCCCACTCTACTCTGCAAATAACTTACACACATTGGCTAATATTTTCGGACCTGGGTGCCTGAAGTTTGGCTCCTGAATCCACGTGCTGTTACATAAATGAGGGTGGCCTGATTTTTAAGAAGTTCTGAGCACCCACAAATCCCACTGAAGTCGATGGGAGTTGCAGGTGGTCAGTAGTTTTGAAAATCAGGGCACTTGTATACAGGGCAAGATATGGATTCACTTTTCCTCCTCTAGAATATGAGCAAGATTTGGGGTGGGAGGCAAATGCAGATCTCGGCACTGAACTAGAAGTGGCTGATTTTCAAAAGGTATGGAAGGGCTTTAGAGTAGGTAGAGGATGCAGCCCCATAGAACCTAGGGGTCCCTAGTTAAGGAAGCTCTAGTTCCATGGAGGGTCCCCCCTCGCACCCTGTTCTTACTCAGCAAAATATCTCTCTCCACCATTAGATGGGAATATGGCGTGAAACTCCTCCCATTCAACTCTGCTTCCCATAGTTTCATGGAGCACTGACCCTACGGAGCTCTAGCCAGTGAGGTCCCCAGGAATGAGAGAGGATGTCCTGGAACTGCAGCTGCCCCCAGGCAGGATGTAGTCTATACTTCTAGTAGTGGAGAGGATGATTGGGCCCCATGTTATTTAATTACTAAACGGTAACAGCTCTTTTATAAGATTCAGGCACCTTTTAGATAAACTGTTGTTTTAGATAGCCAGAGCCTAACAATTAAGAAGGGGCAATGCATTTTATGTAACTTGTACATTAATACTTGCAGTTTTAAAATTAAACTGGCATTTAAAAACCTTGTTAACCATCAAGATATGCCAGTAAATATTGGTTTAGAGTGAAATATCTTCATGTTATTCTTCTTGCTCCCAACCTTTGCAGCCTGAACATTCTGCAAGCAGTCACAGTGCATTCTGTGCTAGAGAGCGACATAATTCAAACCTGCTTTCCTGCATATTTCTCTTCTTTAATTTGTACTGAATTTTTTATGATAATATGAAACTAAAAGGAATCATGAATTGTATTTACATATGATGTATTTTACTGATAAATGCAGAAATCCAAGACCAAAATATAGCACAGACCTTTCAAAATGTACGCAATGCCCCTAAAGTTGTATTAGTTTACAAAAGTGTCCAACATGCTAGGGGTGATGAATGTAAATACAATGTGCAGCACACAAAAAATAAAGTATCAGGAGAAAAATATAAAACAACAAGCAAATTAAACATGTTTGATAGCCAAATTAACAATTAACTTATTATAGTTTAAATTTTATATTTTAGTAGTAGCCAGAGAATGCCCCATCAGGACCATAGCCCCATTATGTTAGGCATTGTATAAAGACAGATGGAGACAAGATATTTAGAACTGAGTCTAAGGCAGGGGCAGGCAAACTTGTTGGCCTGAGGGCCATATCGGGTTTCTGAAATTATATGGAGGGCTGGTTAGGGGCTGTGCCTCCTCAAACAGCCAGGTGTGGCCCAACCCTTGCCCACTACCCGATCCCCACTGATTCTTGCCCCCGACAACCCTCCCCCTCGGAATCCTGCCCCATCCACCCCTCTCTGTCCCCTGACCCATCCCTGACTGCCCCCCTCCCACCCTATCCAACCCCTCCTCTCATTCCTGACTGCTCCCCCTGGGACCTCTGCCCCATCCAGCCACCCCTTCTCCCTGCCTCCGCCCTGGGAATCCATGCCCCTAACAGCCCCCTGCCACTCCATCCAACTTCCCCTTTCCTTCCTGACTTCCCACCCTTCCCCAATTCAACCCCCTTGTTCCCACCCTCTGACCACCACAACCCCTATCCACATCCCCAACCACCACCCTGATCTCCCCTGCCCTCTATCCAATCCCCCACCCCCACTCCCTGCCTCCTTACTGTGCTGCCTGGAGCAACAGTGGCTGGCGGTGCTACAGTTGCGCCATCCAGAGCACTAGGATAGGCAGCCATGCTAGGACAGGGACACCACCACACAGCACAGATCACCGGGTCAGGTCGTGGCTCTGCAAGAGCCCTGCCACCCAGAGCATTGTGCCGGCGGCACAGTGAGCTGAGGCTGTGGAGGAGGGGGAACAGCAGGGGAGGGGCTGGGGGGTAGCTTCCTGGGCCAGGAGCTCAGGGGATGGGCAGGAGGGTCCTGTGGACTGGATGTGGGCTGTGGGCCGTAGTTTGCCCACCTCTGGTCTGAGGCTCCAGTTCTGCAACAGGCACCTCATCTCTACACCCATGCTAAGCCCCATTGGTGTTATTGGGACTTCATTGTCTCTACTGGAATTATTCATTTGCATAAAGTTAAGCATATATATAAAGAGTTGGAAGATCTGAACATAAAGACTTGAAAAGGAAAAAGCTATTTTTATAGTTGGGGTAGGGTGATCACAAAGCAAATGTGAAAAATTGGGACAGGGGTAATAGAGCCAAAAATCGTGACTATCCCTATAAAATCGGGACATCTGGTCACCCTATAGATGGAGATAGGCACTTTTGAAAATCTTAGTGTGTGCATATCTGCACTATTAGGTGCCTAATACTTTAAAAAGAGTATTTTTAAAGTATTAGGCACCTAATAATGCAGATATGCACACACAGAGACAGATCTTCTTCAAGGCCCAACACCTCACATTTTCTTTAGGGTGAGACTCATCACCACACAGCCTCCCATCCACCTGAAGTAATCAGGCTTTGTATGGGCTCTCTGCAGGGGGATTAGAAATATAGAGGATTTCAGCCATTACTTTCCTTTGCTGAAAATTGTATCTTCCCAATGCTTTCAAAAAAGAAAAGCTCTCCTCTTTGTAATACCTTCTTGCTCTAGGATTTGACTCCATTATTATGTTAACAGAGCTATGCATATTAAAATATTTAAAAATTCATTGTTGAAATATTCAAAAATTGTGCCTCAGTTAAATGTTCTTTATGTTTTCTTTTTAAAAGATACCTGACAGAAACCCTTTAAAATATCATTATAAATGAAAACATTTTGAGTTATAATAATCCAAATATTTATATTAAAAAATCAGTCAAAGTCAAATGTGTATTTCACTTTCTATGAAATTGGCAGTCTGGATTTAATAATAATAAAAAAGAATTCTTTCAAAGGAATCACCATCCTCTGTCCTCCTTGACTGGACCCAAGTTTAAAACCATAGACAATCTTCACAATTTAATCATCAGTCCTGAGGGGTCTATAATGGAAATATTGATGGACGGTTAGTGTTTTACTCAACCTAACCTTGCCTGGAGCTATGGAGTGTGTGGAAGCTGGGTGGGCCTCCTGGGCTCTGTAGTCATGGATGCTAATCTCTATTTTAGGGCAATATCACCTTTCTGCCAGTGGATATTTATGTAGCCTGGTCTTGACTATCCCCATCCAGTAATGCCCCCATAATCATCCTCAGCTGGGGAAGAATCTGAGAAGGACTGTATAATCTAAATTCCACTCCCTGGTTGACAGCTCCAAAACAGAGCAGAAGCCAGGGGCTCATTCCACACCAGCACCACCTTTGAGGAGGTGGAAACATCCACACAATTGTTCATTGCATCTGTGGTGTATTTTTGAAAGTGCAGTTCCACTATACACAGTTTGTCTACAAATAACATTGTGAGTGTTGTTCTTATTGTGAGTGTTGTTCAGTTGCTAGAGGAATACCTCACCCTCCCTGATTTGAGATAACAAGCTGGTTCAGCCTGATTGGACTAACCTGGTTACCTCCTACCTGGTTCCTGCCTACTTATCTATACCTGCACCTGGACACTTCCACTGCTTGCATACGACAAAGTGGGTATTAGCCCACGAAAGCTTATGTTTCAATACTTTAGTTACTCTTTAATGTGCCACAGGACTCTTTATTACCTCTGCTATTCCAGACTAACACGGCTACCTCTCTGGTTGTTCTTATTGTTTTTCCAATGACTCTAGCTTAACTATACTCAGTGTACAAGTAAAAATTCCAGCCCTGCCAAGCCAACCTGAACTTTGAGAGTCAAGCGGGGTTCCCTCCTTCACATGCATCATCACGAAAACAAATGATGTAACTGGAACTTCGTAAGAAATTGTGTCATGATATGCAAGACAGAATCTAATCTGGCTCACCCTCCCAGGGCTGCACTGATGCTATTGTATTAACTGCTATCAGCATTTCATCTTGTAGCTAAAGTGACTAGATATGACTCTGAACACATGTAGGGTAACATTTGCTCAGTCAACTTCTCAAAACACACCCATACTTTAAAAAAAAGAAAAGAAAGCCTGGAGGATCTGTTCCTCTCCTCACAGCCGGAGTCCCATAAGGGGAGGTTACACCAGGTCTGGAGCCTTTTTACATTTACAAATATTTCTCTATGAAGGGACTGGATAACTCAGGGACTTGGTAATGGGATGCAGAACCTTTTATCTCTATGTCACCAGTCTGTTAGTTAATAACTGGACATTTTTAATTGTTGGCTAGTGGCCTGTATGAAAGGGGTATGTGGTCTCAGTTCAGTTTCATGTGAAGAAAGTGACCCTTCCACAAAAACCAAACCTCCCTTCCTGGCACTTCTCTTACTAATCTCAGCAGAGTATTGAGGGAGCAAACGGACATGAAGACTGAACTGTCCTTTTGGCCCAGAAAGGTGGTCTTGCCAAACAGGAATGAGGCACATAGGCTGCATAGTGTGGGGGGACACTTGGTGCTCTTGCTACATGTGCTGGACCTTGGGAAATCTGGCAGTTTCATGAGCAGCAAATTTTCTATAAATGAAGTAAGTTCTTCTGTGAAAGCTCTTCCGATAATAATATAATAAAGCAGAATTTTTCTGAAGAACTCTTGATTTCCTTCATATAAACTGGAAAGCTTTGAAACAAACAGGTATGTGTTTAAAGTGCCAAAAACCTTTTGGCGATTTGCCTTCAATTCTCTGATGACTTTTTCACATATATACTTATTTCTGCAAATACCTTATCCTGCTTCCACTAATGATTAAAGGCCCAATTCTGCCACCCTTACTCATGAGTTGCCCACAGGTTAAATGAGACAACTCATCAGTAAAGCAGCAAGCATGAAAGGAGATGCATGCAGGTGGATCCCTCTACCATCCAGAGCCTGATTAGAATCTGTGAGGCTCCATGTGGGCTCAGATGTCTACCTGCTTCTCTATGTAGCATCAGGGTCTAAGATACTGAACATGAGAATTATGCCCTAAACAAACATGGGGGGAAAAGGCAGCTGGAAATAAGTTTGGTCTGAGAATTACTGGGATCAGCTGCGTTTGTATTTCAATATTTTCACTTGAAAGTTTCAGGAGTAATGTTCAAATTACTTGTAAACAGCAAGAACAGGAGGATCCATAATACACTCATGTCTTCTCTGATGCCTAAGTGGTTATAAATATAACAAAACTGCTCTTTTAAAATTCAGAAAGTGCATCTTGGAGTGTTTTAAAGACACCATCTGAGACCTGAAGCAAACCACAAAGACATTTAGAAGGAGCAAAACATGATTTTTTAAATTGCAATTTACAAGAGTGCAGCTGAAAGATGGTCTGCAATATTAAATGAACAGTATATACCATTGTTGGCTGTAAACTGAGTGCTTCTTCTAACTCCAACTAAAACTCCAATTCATTTCTAATTATGGTGTCTCTTGGAAGAGCCTTTCACATTTCTGTATCTCTTAGAGATACACACATCTCTGGTAATTAAGCACAAAACAGAAACAGTAGCTTATCTTGTATTTGGATGGTGTGTTTCTACCAGGAAAGCGAAATTCTTACTATATTTCAGTCATAATTTATACTGGAGGTAGACAAAGTGACATACATTTTAATTCTAGGAGAGGATACAGTGAGCATATTCACATTACATTACAAATCTTGCATTTAAAGCACTTCAATAAGAAAAAATGGTTGTACAGTATTATTCACCTTCATGATAAATCAGTTATACAATCAATATCAGCTATAGGAAATGTCAAAATCTTCCCTATGTTATTTTTCCTGCTGAAATACGGTGATGCAATTTTGTGCAGATTTTTTCCCCCCAGAAGAAAAGTTGGATTCCCATTCCATTTTAGGGCAATATTCCAAACTCCCTACTCATGGCCAATTTATGCATGGACCTTATATGCACACACTCCCCCACGTGCCATGGTGGAGGTAGAGGAGGACATAGCCAGACATAATATCAGTCCCTGCATTCAGGAGAGCTGAGGTGGGGAAGGGCAGGGAGAAAGCAGAACACAACTGGTAGTGTAGGACTAGTGCAGCATCCAATAATGGCCTGAGGATCAGAGCTTGCAGCTGTTCCCTCTAGAACACAGTAGAAGGTGCTCTTTGCATTTATTATTTTCATACATCACATTTTTAACTATCTTTTTATTCACATAAAAGTACTTAAAAGTTATAACAATCAGCCACTGCTAAAAAAGGAAAAAGAAAGTAGAAGACAATAACTACCTACTGCATATCTAATTCTATGGACATGGTGATCAGTCTTTGGAGTTGATTGTCTTAACTTCCCAGTGACTTTATGATATCAAACCCTTTGTAACAACTGCGTTATAAGGGCATTATGCCCCCACACAAGTCAGCATACCAGGCTTGCTAGGTCATTCATACCATGCAAGGACGGATCAATATGCTCAGCCAATGCTCCAGCCAAACCTTGGCAGGAAACCCTTGCTCTATGATAGAATGCTATGCTGATGTCTAGTATCTCTTGACCACAACTCTTAATTCTTAAGTACCAAGAGATTTAGTAAACAGGAAAGAAAAGTGAAATATGCAGTCCAGCTGATGAAATGTGGCTGAAGTTTACGGTTCTTAGGGCGATGGTGACTTTCCATTTCCTGACATCTGTACAGATGCTCCCTGAGTTATGTAAACCCAACATATATGAATACGAGTTTATGGAAAAAGTTCTGTAAACTAGAAATAGGAGGTTTGGGTTTTTTTTGCGCATAACGATCGGAGATACGTTTCCAACTTATGCAAAATTCAAGTTATTCAAGGCATAACTCGGAGAGTGTCTCAGTATGTGAAAAATGTGATGATGTGCTTATGTACTGGAGTCCTTTGAATTTACCTTCCTCATCTTTTTTTAAAGAAATAAGGTATCAGTGATTGACTACACATTCAGAGCAACTCATCATCATCCGTACGTACATGCATGTATTTGAATGTGCAATAGGCAATCAAATGTTGTCACATTTGGATATGGTATTTATATAAGTTCACTGAGTCCATACATCTGAATTTTCTCACATGCAGAGCATATGTGTTCTCGCAGTCAAATCATATCACACATGCCAAGTTAGAACATTTATAATGAAGAAAATTTGAGTAATCTAGGAGAACAGCAGTGTTTGAACAATTTTGCTAATGCATGAAAAAACTCCCACTTTTATTTCGAATGATGACAAAAAGCCCAAATGGATTTTTTTCAAATTTTGCAAAACAATTATTTTATATTTGTTTTTTTAACCCAAAAGTTGCTAGCTAAAAGGGTCAATTTCTTGAAAAATTACAAGCATTTTTTTGATGAAAATGCTTTCTGAAGTGTAACTGCAGCATTGCAATCATAGCTAACACAAAGGGTCAAAATCCTTCCCACTTTACTCACACAAAACTCCCATTGACATCAATGAGAGTTAGATGAGGAACATAAGAAGGATTTGGTCCTAACACAGGAAGAAGATTGTTTTTATAAAGCAGCGGTTCTCAAACTTCTTGAGGCCACGACCCCTTTTGCAGCTCCGTCGGCGTGGCGCGACCCCTCCAGTCCCCGCCGCGGGCGGGCTGCCGGGTGCACGCCGGCCCCCAGCCCCCGCTGCGGACAGGCTGCCGAGTGCGCGCTGGCCCCCAATCCCCGCCGCGGGCGGCTGCCGGCTGCGCGCCAGCCCCAGTCCCCAACGCGGGCGGGCTGCCGGCTGCATGCCGGCCCCCAGTCCCCGCCACAAGTTGCGGCGGCAGGAGCTCGCGACCCCCCAGAGAGCGCTCGGTGACCCCCCAGGGGGTCGCAACCCCCAGTTTGAGAAACCCTGTTATAAAGTATGACACCATGGATCAGATGCTAAGATATGCTATGGGATGAGAGCCATACATATGTTCAAAGACATTTTTCCTCCAAATATTCCTCACACATTTGAGTTATATAGCAAATAGAGTAAATGACATATATGTGTAGCCTGGAACAAATGAGTGTGGAGGGTTCAGAGTTGTCTTTAGAAACATGTTAACTATCATGAATTAACTGACAAATAATTCTAGTTAAGACCTTTAGGTGAGTTCATGTTAGGAATTTTTTTAAAAACCTCCATGTTAGCTAACACATGGCAACTAATATGTGATAAAATCCAAGTGTTTAGATTTCACATACGTAAGCAGGGTGACTACGGGAAATCCAAGGTTTCACCTTCATTACCAAACATGTTCATACTAGGATTTTACCACATAACACATACTAAATGAAGACCTCTTTTCCTAGTGAGGACAAAGTCCTAGTGCAGACACAGCTATAGGATCTGTCAAGAAAGAAAGAGTAGACAAGAGCTGAATTTCTAATGTAAAACAAACATTTAAAAAGTTGATAAAAACAATTATATCAGCTCTTCTACAAACAGGACAAAAACAAAAAAGAGCACAAACCCTATTTTCCCCTCTTTTGCAGTTTACCTTTAAAATAGATGTTTATGAGAGTAGAGAAAAACCAAAGGAGGAAGAGAAAGAATTTTGAAAGCTAAATACAGCCTGCATGATGGCTACTTAGATTTCCTTCAGTTATACCAGTGGTTCCCAAATTTTAACAACCTGTGAACCCCTTGCTTGTCAAGTCATGTGAACCCCCTCCTAAAAATGAATATTTCCAGGATTTTTCTCCTTTACCTGAATATAAATTATAAAAGCAGTGATCTTGGCAATATAATATTTGTTTTGATGACATGCTCATTACACACTATTTATTATTAATTAAAGTATTTTTATTACATTATGAAAATGGCAACACTTTTCCAAGATCTCACGTTCGTAGCGTGTATCACTTTGAATAAGCTTGTTATAAGACAAGACTCCTACGTTTCATCAAGGAGTAACAGAGGTGAAATAACGGGGAGGGATTTAAGAAGCCAACTCAAAGAGTTCCTTCTACACAAGCTTTCAGGTCTTGAGCAGTCCAGGCAAACAACACACATTACAACAAAGCTTAAATTTGTTCTTCATAATAATTTTAAAAACAAGACTAGCTGCCTATTTAATTTTAAAGACAGAAAGAAATATCCACCTCCCTTTCCTATATGGAGTCTTGAAGTTTAAATCTCCTCAGTGTGATAGATATGCTTGCTTTGATCTGCTTCGCTCTTGGAAGTCTAGGGGCTCCAGGCTGCTGGCCCCGTGCTGCCCTCGGTCCCTGTGGAGAGCTCTGTCCACCATTAGGGAATTTCCCCCCCAAGAACCCCCTATAACATTTCACGAAACCCAGTTTCGGAACCACTGAGTTATACAGACTACAGCTGTGATACAGTGTTTGAGTTGCACTACAACTCATCAGGAAGAAGCAAAGGTTCCAATCCTGTATTCCTTAAGGACTCAGTCAAAACTCCCATTGAAGCTAGGCAGTTTTTCCAGAGTAACAACCACAGGCAAAAACATTTTAAAAGCGCCTGAGTGACTAGGATCCTAATACCCTATTCACTGGCATTTAGGCTCCTAAGTCACTTAAGTACAATAAAAAAATTACTAAATAGGATCAATTCCCAAGTTTTTCACAGTGGTATTTTTCTGCCCTTTTAATAACTTCTCAAAAGACAGATTGCATAAGCGGGAGTTTTATACACTTCGGACCCAATCCTACAATGTTTCCAGCAAGGTTCTTAGCTATCCCTAGTCCCTCTGAGTATAACTGCATGCAGGGCCGGCGACAGGGCGGTACTACCCCGGTACACAGCTGTACCCGTTGTCGTCCCCCCTCGTCGCCGGCCTGGAGAGCGGGGAAGGGGCAGGGAAGGGGCGGGGAGGCGGCGCGGCTCTCCCCGGGACGAGCGCGACTGGCCCAGGCAGGAGCAGTGAGCCCAGCCGGCGGCAGTGGCACAGTCCGGGGGGAGAAAGGGCGGGGGGAGGGGGAGAACAGCAAGGGCGGCTCACACCGCTCCCGGGCTCTCGCTCCCGCTGCCGCCAGCTGTCAGCTGGGGGGGGAGCGCCGGCTGGGCTGGGCTGGGGGGGGAGAGGTGGGAGGCCGGCTGGGCTGGGCGGCGGGCCCAGCCACTGTCGGCTGGGCTGGGGGGGCCCGGCTGGGCTGGGGGGGCCCCAGCTGCTGTCGGCTGGGCTGGGGAGGCCCCAAACTATCAGAGTAGGGGGGCCCCACATTTCTGTCGCCGGCCCTGACTGCATGCACTCAGTCCCCTTTGTTGGATTGGGCTCCTTCACACAACAACTACAAATAAACAATTCATGGGGAAGTTATTATAAACATTTCATAAAAATAAAACCTTTTTTCAAGGAAGATGCCAACTTTCACTTTCAAGAAGCTCACTGGCTGACCGAAAATCCACTGCATATTCTAAGGCACTGAAACATGAACATGTTCATAATAGTTCTTTACCGCACTATATTTTGTACTAAATAATCTGATTCCATGAAAAGTACCTTTTAATATGGTAGCACTTATTTCCCACTATGCTTCTAGCACAGAACAATTGTGATCCAACACCATCAATACCTGCCACCTGTACAGACTACATAATGAATATTTTAGAAGCAAAATTTACTTAGAGTTAAAACCCTGGATAGTACATATTCATCAGGCACTTAAATTATTGTTTTAAAACAGCTTTTGTAATGTGGAGGGCATTTTTTTTGTCAGCTGCTCAATATTTATTTTAAACATTTTAAACCACCTCAGAAATATTCATTGCACGAAAACCTTTTTATGTTTGAGTGGATTAAATTTACAAGCCCAAATTAATGCTATAAATTACATTTACATAATTCATTCTCCACAAAGCAGAATTTGTTTTGCATGTGTAGCTGCTAATATATGCATTGAAGAAGAAAACACAGCACAGTATTGTTGCCCACACTGCTAATTTGGCCTAAGGAGACTTTATGAACCATTTCCGCACCCCTCTGGTCGTAGGATCTTTCTTTCAGTAGCTATATTTCACAATTAAGCATCAGGTACATGTGTTCTCAAACAACAAGGACCTTGCTAAGTAAACTCAAGCAGCTCTCTCTCTGGCTCTTAGGAACATCATATTGCTTAAAAAGCAATTATTAGTATTTTGCTTATTAATGTAAACAAGAAAAGGCAACTGGGGAGAAGTGAAGTAATTGAACAGAGGGTTAGACACTGATGTCTTTCCTTGTTGATTTGAAACATCCACAAGAAAAAAAACAAGCTGAGCTCAAATTCTTGTTAGTATTAAACATTTTTTTTTAAGTTGAGATTTTAAAAGCCTACTAGGATATGTAGCCATACACCTGCACTGAAATTAATGGGAACTGTGTGGCTAAATCCAAGTCAGCTTTGGAAATATCCACCAAAAGTCCCATAATAACTCCCAGTGGCTGAAAACCAAACTGATGTGGTATGTGTGATGTGGTAAAGCTGGTGAATTGTTCTGCAAAATTCAATGAAATACTTCTACTCACACATTTTCAGGTCTAGAAAGCATGACCTATGAGGAAAGATTGGGGGAAAAAAAGGGTTTGTTTAGTCTGGAGAAGAGCAAGGGGAGACATTATAACAATTTTCAAGTACATAAAAGGTTGTTACAAGAAGAAAAAATTGTTTGCATTAACCTCTGAGGATAGGACAAGAAGCAATGGGCTTAAATTGCAGTAAGGGAGGTTTAGGTTGGACATTAGGGAAAACGTCCTAACTGTCAAGGGTAATGAAGCTCTGGAACAAATTGCCTCGGGAGGTTGTGGAATTTCCATCATTGGAGGTTTTTAAGAACAGGTTAGACAAAACACCAGCCAAGAATAGTCTAGTTATTACTTAGTCCTGCCTTGAGTGCAGGCAATTGGACTAGATGGCCTATTGAGGTCCCTTCCAGTCCTACACTTCTATGACAACAATCTAGGGCCACTAGTCCTCCAATGCTTTCCCACAATCCCCCAGAACATCTTTTCCTTATGCTCTTTTCTTGCCATCTTCTTTAATCACTATTTCCTGACCAGAAGTCACCTACCACTGCAAACAGGCCTGCTCTGCATTCTTCCAACCTGAGGCACACGAAGCTTCTGGTAGCAAGAATTGCACACACTGCTGGCACAGACCATCGTATTTTGAAAATAGCCTCCAAGCAGACATCATCTCAGTGTGCTGTCAGCCAGACAGAGGCTGGTACCCAGGCAGGTACTGGTGGATTTCTGGTGAGAGGATAAGAAGGCCCACAATATTGGAAGCAAGAACCAAAATGCAAAATTTTGAAGAAATTAAGGGATAGCACTTTAGAGAGAAAATCAGAGCCAGTAATATGCAGTAGAGAATAGCAAAGGACAAGAGCTCCCAGGCCAGTAATTCCATGATGATATTCCTGTATTATGATTAAATGGATTGTGTCATTAGCAACACGCCAGCCATGGACCCCCCATTTTAGACTGGGCTGTTTAAAGGCACCAGGCAGATCAGTTGGTTAGGTGGACAGGGGGAGCATACAGAGCCAGAGGATGGCGAATTGGAGCTAGGCCCAGAGTCCAAAGACCTATTCACAGACGAGTCCAAAGTGGCAGGAAGCCTTGAGATGGATGTGGCAGAAGTTCTGGCATCATAGCCTGTTAAGATGTGTGCTGCCACAAATTGCCATGAGATGTGCCCTGAGTCATCCTGGAGAGACACACAGGACAGAACACAGTAACTCAGATACGGCTTTTTCAGTGTGGCTGCTCACACCCAGGCTAGGCTAATCCAGCTGCTCAAACCCCAGTACCAATCACTGACATTAGCTGCAATGGAAACATACAATTTGAAATGAATGTCCGGAGATCCTAAAGTTACATCCTCTGAAGGCTTAGGAACTTCCACAAACACTTTTGGTATGTTCAGAAGCAGTGAGTTATCTGTTCCATTTACAGAGTTAGGAATTGTCTACACTTAGAACTTTAACAGAATAGTTATTTCGGAATAAGTGTCTCCACACGGGGGCTAACATCAAAATAATTGTTCCAGAATAGCTATTTTGCTACATTTCCAAGTGTAGACAAGTTCTTAGTGAGACCAGTAGAAAATAGCTTGAAACCACCGTTGTAGCCAGAGATTATTTTTTAATTAGTCTAATCATAATAATTAAAATCTCTGGATACAACATGATACGCAAATACACTTATGTTGCCATGACACTTTGGGTCAAGTTAGCAGTAGCATGCATGTATTTAAGAGCTTAATTTGGCCATTCCTATATAATTCAGAGAGGGGAAAAAGCAGCATTTATGCAAAGTTACTCAAAGTGACCAAAGACAGACAATTCACAATTAAGCTCCCCAGGAACTTATGTTATTAGTAGTACACGTAACTCAGCAATAACACATTTCACAGCTCTTTAACAGTGTGTGTATGCAGTGGTGGATTAGTCACTGGACCAACAGGGCCAATGCTCAGGGGCCCTGGCCAATTGTCAGGCCCGTAGAAATATGAATACCCCAGCGCCCTGACCCGCTCTGTCCCCCAGCACTCCTGCAGGCAGAAGGGGTGGGGAAGGCCCCTCATTTGTTCTGGCCCAGGGTCCCACAAACCCCTAATCCACCTCTGTGTTAGTGTTTCTTACCTTAGCATTAAGGACACTTTTGTATGTGATTAATAGTAGGGTGTTTCATGATAGCACTGTGCTTATTTTGAAACACTTGGTTTATCACTCATTTCTAGATAAACAGGAATGGATTTCAATATAAGAGCCTGCTCCTGCTCCCAGGGAAGTCAGTGTCAAAACTCAAATTAACTTTAATAGGAATAAGATCAAGTCCTTAAACTGTAAGATTTATATCATGAGGAGTTCATGGCAAATTCTGGATGGGAGGAGGACAGGAGTATTTACAGATAAAAAAAAATCTATGTTTTAAACAAACCCAGAGCAAACATTTTGGAACACTGCATTTCTTATGAGTCAAAATCTGATAAGCTCAGAACATGTATTGTTTTCCCACTGTACAAAGCGCTCCTCCTAGTGATAATGGACCATCTACATTTAACAGCCCTCTTAGAATTGGTATGCTAATGTACAATGTTTTTCTTTTCTTTTTCTTTCTGTGTGTATAAATGCATTTTACTTCTGTTCCATTCTATGCATCCGATTAAGTGAGCTATAGCTCATGAAAGCTTATGCTGAAATAAACTAGTTAATCTCTAAGGTGCTACAAGTATTCCTTGCTTTCTTTACGGATACAGACTAACATGGTTGCTATTCTTCAACCTATCTCCTCAGAATGTTCCTCATCAAAATGTTTCCTGAGGTTCCCTTATTTCCCACCCTTTTCTGTTCAGGACAGTTTGACTCCAGTTGGTCCTTATTAAAATGAGCGCTTGACAATTTCTGGGCAATAAGTATATCCATTCCCTGCTTGTTCTCCCTCTTGATGTCTATTGGGAAGCACAAAACACCTTGGATTCCTCTTACAATAGTTTTATCCAGACAATTTAGGCAAAAGCTGGTTATCAAACAAAACGTGCTTTGTATGACTTGTGCTATCCCTAAGCATACAGAAAATCATTTAATCTAGCTGGTTTCATGATACCATTCAGCTTTGCTGATCTCCTGATTCAACTTTGCTCCTATCGATGATGTATCTCCGCTCATTGAAATATATAGACTCCAGGCAACTGGGCACTAGGAATGGACAATAGGCATGACAGACTACTGGAGGTTTCCCCAGCTTTTCTGGTGAATGATTTACACCAGGGGTCTCAAACGCGCGGCCCGCGGGCCACATGCGGCCCTCAGGACTCTTTTGTGTGGCCCGCCAAGCTGTGCGGGCAGACTCCAGGCGCCGGGGCTACACGCTTCCCCCCTCGCCCTGAACCACGCTGGGTAGGCAACACTCCCGGGGCCGGGGCTGCGTGCTCCCCACCTCCTCCAGTGCCGTGCCGGCAGCACTCTGGGGTCTGGGGCTGCATGCTGTCCCCTGGACCCACGCTGCGCCGGAAGCACGCCGGGGGCCAGGGCTGGGCGCTGACCCCCTCCCCAAGAGCTGTGCATGTCGGCAGCACTCGGGGGGCCAGAGCTGCGCGCAGTCCCCCTCCTCTGGAGCCACACGGAGCAGCTAGGAGCCTCATGGTAAGGGGGCCCAGGACGGGGGAGGGAGAGTTTAGATAAGGGGCGGGTGCAGTCAGGGGACAGGGAGCAGGGTGGGTTGGATAGGGGGTGGGGTTGTAGGGTGATGGTTAGGGAGCGGGAGGGTGGATAGGGGGCAGGGCAGTCAGGGAACAGGGAGCAGGAGATTGGGTAGGGGGTGAGGTCCTGGGAGGTGGTCGGGGGTGAGGGATCTCTGGAAGGGGCACTCAGGGGACAAGGTCGGGGGGGTTGGATGGGTCAGGGATTCTGAGGGGGCAGTCAGGGGCGGGACATGGGAGGGGGCCGGATAGGGGGCAGGGTCTTCACTACCCGGCCCTCTATATAATTTTCCAAACCCAATGTGGCCCTCGGCCCAAAATGTTTGCCCACCCCTGCGCTAGAAGACATAAGGCAGCTCCCCCCCCCCCTTTGGGTCCTTTGCATAGGTCCGCTCCTATGTCCCTTTCTTCCTCTCTGAGAGCCTTTTTCAGCCTCTCCCGTCCCCTCCCGCTTGATACTGGGTAGAAACCTGTTTGCATTCCCCACACTCCGCACTCCTCCTGCACTCCCTGCCCTGAGCCACCTGCTGCCGCACCCCTCGCCCCTCTTGCACCCCACACACCAACTCCCTGCCCCCTGACACGTCCTGCACACCTCCTGCACTCCCTGCTGGCAGGAAGGGGACGGCGTTGGGGAAGGGGTTGGAAAGGGGTGGGAAGAGGCGGGGCAGGGATGGGGCGTCATGGTAGGGGTGGAGTGGGGGCGGGGGCGGGAACAGCGAGGGGGCGTGTCAATGATGCGGCCCTCGGGCTAATGCACTTGTTCTTATGTGGCCCTCGTGGTCATTTGAGTTTGAGACCCCTGATTTACACTCTACAAGAGGTGGTGAGAAGCTGGAATTTTCCTGGAGAAGTTGCATAGTTGAAAGGTTATGTCTTTCCACTTGCCTCTTCAGTACAGCTTAACTTTCTCTGTCCCAACTCACTTTGCTACATTTTGTTAAATAGAGTTGCCTTGTGTACCTTTATTGCTTCAGAACATTTTAGTGTCACTTGAACCAAACGGCTGCGGCTCTTTTATGTAGGAACACATAATGAATGAACCATGAGCCTTACATTTCTCATGCTACAGAATCAACCAAGTCTATTATCTCTGTCACATTTGGCACCTGCAGCTGCTTAGAGCTGTATATGGAGGAGCAGGAAACTGTGTGGGCCTACAAACAGGGAAGCCTTCAGAAAGCAGTTGAATCTTTGTTTCTTAAACCTTTTGGGGGCGGGGGGGAAATGTAGCTTTTCTGTAGGAGAACATCAATATAAAATGCAAGTAGATTTAAGAGAAATTCAACAGGAAAATCCAAGTTCAACATACAAACTTCTAAAAATTCTCTCCTAAAAAGTTTCAACTTCATGAGTTCTGAAAAGGTTTATTTTGGTGCCAGGAAATCTGTTCAGGTGCAAACAGGAGGCTCTCCTCCTCCCAGGGCTGGCGACAGAAATTTTGGGGCCCCCTACTCTGAGCGTTTGGGGGCCCCCTACTCTGAGCATTTGGCCCCCCCTACTCTGAGCATTTGGGGCCCCTCCACCCCCCGCCAAGGGCTGGCCCGGCTCTTGATGCAGGTGGGCGGGGGAAGTGCTGCAGCCGGGGGTGCCTCGGGGTGGCTCCTGGGGCGCGGGACGAGCAGCCGGCTGAAGGGCTTGGGAGGCAGCCAGGCACTGACACGCAGACACAGCCCGGGAAAGAGCGGCCAGGGAGATGCGGTGCCCAGTGGGGACGACTATGGGTAGAGCTGTGTATCGGTCCCCGGACTTCAGGGGGCCCCCCTCAAGTCCGGGGCCTGGTACAGCTTTACCCGTTGTACCTCCCTGTGGCCGGCCCTGCCTCCTCCTGCCAAGACTGTCATGTTTTAATCTACTGAAACATGATCCAGAAAGTGCAACTTGCATTCAACAGATGCTTATTTGACATTTGTTTTCTGTGTGGTGACAGAAAAGGAATTTTCCAATGGCTATCCTGGAAGAGCTCTGCATTCTGGGAGTCCAATCCAAAAGCAGAGGGAGGAAGAGAGTTTGGAGTCCCATTCTATTTTGCTAAATTTGTAGTCAACAGATAACCCACAAGCGTGAACTTCTCCTGATTTCTCGCTCACACCTCAGGTGTCTTGTCATGTAAGGATGGCAAACTCATGAGAGTTATGGTGGAGACTAGCTTTCCATTCCAAATCAATTTTTTTAAGTGCTTAGGATTTCAGGTTGTGCATGTGAGGTCTGTGGCCAGAAAAGATTTTTCCTCTTGATTCTCAAGTGATTTGGAGAACATTTTGAAATCTGGGACTCAGGAAAAAAAAATGCATGACAAAAAAGCATTAGAAGAATTTTCCACAGCTCATTCCCAAAACAACTTGTCTTAGAAACCTGGACATGAACTTCATTTGAAAGATTCTAATGAAATCCTTTGCCATGGTGGGGAAAGGCATAAGAAACTTAGAAAATCTGAATAATCTTGTCAGTTCTAGAGAACCAGATGATATCAAATGACTGCTGGAGATCTAAGCTTTCATTACAAAATAACAAAAAAGTAAGTTGGTCTCTTTTCCTTGCATCGTTAACTTTGAAACCATCATAAATATTATAAATATTATTTCAAAATGTAAGGAAATTGTCAGGGAAGTTTATCATAAAATCAAAATATCCCCCACCATCTTCGTTAATTCTCCTCTTGTTTGATAACTCTCCAGTAGCAGTGCTCCTGTCTTCTCCTTCCACTTTTGGTCCACCAAAGGGAGTTTTCATTCCCCTTTGTACTCCTAGATATTTTGTGTGTGTTTCCAGTGAGAGTAGTAGCATTGCCACCAGGAGAAACTGTTCTAAATGGTTGTGTTACGCAGTATTTAATAGTGGTTGTGTTGCACCCAGGAGCTGGCTACATTATGTGCCGGGAAAAGCATTACCCTATACAATGTTGTAGGGTACCGTGAGGCTTAATTTCTGTGGAAAAGTGCTTTTAGCTTCTTCGATGAAAGATGTTACAGAAACACAAGTGTTAGTGATCCACCAAAAATGGTGACTTATGACAATTAAAACTTAGAAAACATGAATTGTTCTAAAGGAAGGAATCCTCTACTTCACAGCACTTACAAAAGACAAATGCTCCCCAGCCCCCGTATTCATTATATGCTGCATTGCCATTTCAAGGAATGATGCTGGAAAATGGAGAGCAAGCAGGGAAAGGTCTGGCTAGATGTCTGACAGTCCTCCAGGATTGTCCTGGCATCTCCAGGAATGAAAGATTAATCTTTAATTAAAGATTATGTCATGTGATGAAACGTCCATGAATATGTCCAAACAAAATTGGCAGCCCTACTGGCATATTCACTTAAAAACCGTCCATTAATATCCAACATAATGGGGAAGTAACATCAAGTAAGTAGCTAGATAAAGTCTGTAGGCTAGTCTCAGCAGATATATACTTTGAAAATGATTATTCTGATGTACATAAAAAAATTAATGGATTCCTTAGCAATCTACAAATGCCCGACATAAACACACACAAAAGGATAACTTAGAAAATGCATTAGATGAGAAGACCATTAATGCACTAAATAATGGGAAAACAGAGGTCCTGGATGGTTTACAAAGAAAATTCTCAGAAGTCTTTAAAGAAACTCAGGGCTCCATTTCATATGCAGTATTCCACGTGACCTTTGAATGTGATACATTGCCCAAGACATTCTGGAACATTCTTATGTAAAGCTACAGATGTGTAGCCTTTATCTAGCTTATCAGCAAAGTACTTGTAAAGATATTGCCAAAAAACTGAAATCTATTATTCGGTAAAATATCAGATTAGCTTGTTAATTTTTTTGACAATAAACTTGTTATTAACTTTGATGAATGTTAATCAGAATAAATACAACAGGGACTATTGACTATAGAGTTATTTTTTAAGCACTGATAATGTCCTTGCTCTGCTACAGGAGTTGTCCCTATACAAAGAGTTTACAATCTAAAAAGACATCTAGAAAGAAGATGGTATATGCTCTGAGATACCCAGATGGTATATGCTGGGAGATACCCTCATTCTTTTCCCTCTGTTCTGGTTCTCCAAATATTTCTTTCCTTCTCCTCTAGCTCCCTTATTTTCTCTTGCTTCCACACTTCTCCCTTCCCTGCTATTTCTTGCTTCCTGTACGTTATAAAGCTGCACAGTAGTTGCTGTTTGTCTCAGGGTAGTTAGTGCATTACAAAGAGAGCAGAGTTAATACTGGTTAGGTGACCGGATATGCACATTTAATATTTAACAGTTCACCAAATATGAAAGTTAAAATTAAAAGAAGCCCATTTCCTAGCTTCCCCAATGCTTGTTATTTGATTATCACAACCAGGCTCTCACATGTTCCATGAAGCCAACATAGGGTGTGGCACCTTTATACATCCCTGGCTCCAGATTAATGCCCCAGAATCCAAACTTCTAATCCATTTTTTTTAGCCTTTGTGGTGATGAAAAAAGCATTTAAAAACATCAACCATGTATAACCAATGCAGTAAGTCTGTAGATGGCACGAAACAGCTCAGAAATGTGAGTTATTCATCTATATCTCGGTGGGAAGTGAATTCTGAAAACTAATGATGACAATTTACAATATTAACTATTTTGCTGCTGGTCATTTCAGCAGAAACATCCAGATTGTGTACAGTCCCCAAATCCCATGCAAATTATACACAAATGTTTTCTGACGAGGATCTTACCTAGAGGAGAATGACTTTATAGCCCACCAACAGTCTCTTGAACTGTCCAGTCATATATTTTGATAGTCCCCTCCCCACAAAAGAATAACAAAACCAAAAACAACAAAGCAAAACATAGTAACAAGACTAAATTCGGACTTGGATTGTGTGCATACAATGTCCTTTGAAGAGACGAGGGACACATTTTTCTTCTTAAAAACATTGGGATAGCCTCTCTATATAAACTACAATGCAGATAAACTGTGCTGAGGGCTAGTTACACGCACATACCCCCCTCAGGGTCCTGATAATATTTCAAACCACTTGAGAATCACTCCTCTGGTTACCATGTCATCAGACCCTTGACATGTTTTCACAGAATTGTAGCTCACAGCAGTGAGATTTCTCTCTCCCCACAAAAAATACTCCGTTAATACAAAATTCAATTTGACAATTTAATCCCTAAATAGTCAGGAAATTCAGAGTCAAGCTTCCCACATTCCCACAATTCTTCCTTTTGGAGCAAGGCCTTGTTTTTGGTGGCACATTGAGCTAGTTGTATAAATCCAGGTGGCAATACATTGATTCACATAGGGCTTGATCCAAAGTATGTTGAAAAAAGGCAGCTCAGTCTAATGGATAGAGCATTGTGCAGCTACTCAGGAGAAAAGGGTTTTATTCCCAGCTTTGACTTTGGGAAAGCCACTTTTCTGTTTTTCCTCTCATTATGGGCTAGACTGAAATCACATCTGTTTGTGAATACCCTCACTGACTTCACCTGGATCAAGGTACTACTCAGTGTGAACAAAGGTCTTCGAATCTGACCTTTAGATTGTAAACTCATCAGGGAAGGGCCCATTTCTCACTTTGTTTGAACAGCCTCTGCAGCTCTGAGCTCAGTAGGGGTTACTAGCCACTATAGTGCAAATAATAAATAACAAATGAAATCAACTGGAATCTTCAGACTTCAGTGGAGACATCACACACTTTTCTGCTACACTCTCCTCCATTTAATGTCTCCCAACAACTCAGAGTCATACACAAGGCAGAATATAATAGTAATGTATATCCTTTGGGAAACAGCAAAAACAAATAATAAAGCCAACCCATCCAGCAGAAACAGTCACTTACCTCAGCCCTTATTGCTTGGCTCCATAGTCTTTGGCGGCATCTTTTGAGCCATCACACAGGAGCTGCGTGGTACCATTTTAGTAGAACCCTAAAAGGAGAAGAAATAGAAGTTTTTAATTGTTTGCACACTGAATGGGCCATTGGCCTGGATAGTTTGGTACATATTTCTGTAATAAAGTCCACATACCAATTGTATTTGAAGATCCTCTTCCAGAATTCCTGTATCAGGCATAACATATATACAGCACGTTTACTAAACCCATTCCTGCACTGTATTTTCCTGAAAGCAACATTGGTAGAGTCTCTATGTATTTCTTTTATTGTTCATGCTGTATATTTGTATGTGTTACAGAATGCAAGGATAGCTTATGTATATCCTTAACCAATATTTCATGCCCATAAATCTTCTTTATGCCATGTGCACACTATACACTTTGAGTCTGATTCAAAAACCCATTGAAATCAGTATGAGCCTGTAATGGAGATAACAAACTCCATATTGGGCATAGGCAGAAGGTAGAGGAGAGTCTTCCATGGTTAGAGGCAATCAGGCTGATCACACCCCTACACAGCTGCCAGAAGTGCCAATCATGGAGACATGCACCCACAGCTGTGACCAATAAAGAAAATAAGCCCAGCTCTAGGAGAGGGGGAAGAGAGAGGGAAAAGGAGGCAGAAAAGTAACAACCCCATATCATACTGCCTATGAGAAACCAGGCAGTATGATATGGACAAAATGAGACTGTAGCCCTGGAGCTTAAGGGCTGAAAGACTCAATTAAGTTAAGAGTTTATGGACTGATCTATTTGCAGATGAATTGAAGGGGTCCAGTTAGGAAACAGCTGGGACTCCTAGAAAGATTGCATCAAGTACAGAGGACAAAGCCTTCCCATTAACTTCAGGGAGCTTTGGATCAGGCCCTATACTACTTAGACAGTAGTGCTGTGATCCTTTAATAATACATTAGATTGGAATGATTTTGAGTACTCTCTATACTCATATTTTAGTCTTTACAGCTTATATAATGCCATAGCTAGCTAGAACACCTTGTAGAAAAGGTAAAGAATTATCTCCCCAGAAGAACTTATAAATAAGGTAAGAACAGAAAGAGTTGGGGAGGGGTTGGATAAGGAAGAGGACAACATGATAATGCAGTCACTTGAAAGTTTAGTACATGGTTAAAATATTCTTAGTTATAAGGATTAAGTTTAAAGTGAAAAAAATGGATTTGGAGATGGGATTTAAAAGAGGAGAAGAATGTAGTGTAGCTGATGGGATCAAAAAAGCCATTCCAAGAGCAGGAAGCTATGTGAAGTAAAGAAGTGAGGCCTGGTTTAAACTACAAAGTTATGTCAATGTAAGTCACCTAGCATCAACCTATGTGTTAGTATCTACTCTAAAACTTGTCTGTAACTGATGTAAGTGCCCTGTTACAGTAAAACAGTCTCACTGAATGATGTGGAGCTATGTGAACCGTAACTGTTCTCCAGCAGCTGTCCCACAATGCCCCATTCCTTGGGACAGTGACTGCTGTAGTCATAACTGTAAATGCCACTGGCCAGAGATCATGGAGACTGGAAACCTCCATCCCCTTTAAAGCCCCCTATGTATTTTTGAAATGCCTTTTCCTGATTACCCCGCCTTGGGAAGCACATCTGGCAGCTCTCCCATACTGTGTGCAGCTCCCCATCCAACCATGCAGGCTCCATGCACTAGATGCTTTCCAATGCCAGGAGGCATTGGATCTCCAGGACCTGTAGGAAGAAGAGGCTGTGCAAGCAGAGCTATGGACTAAGTGTAGAAAAACTTGGACCTTTATGTAGAGATTGCACAGGGGATGCAGGCAAAGGCGTTAGGTCAAGGATCATCATCAGTGTCACATGAAGGTGAAGGAACGTTGTCAGGAATATGACAAGTTCAGGAAGGCTATTAATCAGTTTGGGGCTGAGCCTCAGACTTGCTTATTTTACAGTTTGTATGTCATACTGGGGGAGAACCCACCAGCTCCCCACAGACCACCATGGATAGCTTTTAATCTGGCCAATGGGAGTGCAGAACCGGTGCTCGGGATGGGGCAGTGCGCGGCGCCCTGTAGCCCCCCACCTACGGTAGGAGCTGGACCTGTTGCTGGTCACTTCTGTGGTGCAGCGTGGTGGCAGAACAGGAAGGGACTAGCCTGCCTTAGCCAGGCAGCACTGCTGACGGGTCTTTTAACGGCCCAGTCGGGGGTGCTGACCAGAGCCGTCGGGACCTTATATGCCGGGACCCAGTACTGGGTTGCAATCTGCAGGTTGAAAACCACTGCACTACATCTTGCACACTGCTGACAGTCACAGCGGTGCATAACAGGAGACTATTAATGGTCCTACATATTTGTGTGACCACAGCCACGACTACGGATTTTTCCAACTCCAAAATGATTTCCCATTGACTGATAGCAATCTGGCATTGCAAACGGCCACAGTGTGATCACCATTCACTTCTCCCCTGTCAATATAGCTTTCATTCCGGTGTCCTGGCACTGGAGGGTTGGGGCAAGCTTGGCACACAGATCCAAGAATGTGACCTTTTGCATCCGAAAATTCTGCAGCCACTGCTTGCTGTGCTAAATCTGAATGATCATGTTTTTTTGCTATGTCTCTGCAAACTGCCCTCAAAGAAATCATCATGTCTCCCGTTGTTGCATTACTTCTTGTGGGTTTGAAAATACAGGAGAATTGTGTGTGCTGTATTTGCAACATTGATGAGAATAGTGCAGAGCTCTGTGGGCTCCATGCTCCTGTCAGAGATGATGGAGACCAAAAAGTGTCACATGGGTTTGTGGGATTTGAAAAACAGCCCAAAAATGATGGGATATGGATGGTGTTATTAATGGGATAGAGAAAGTTGCATGCTGAGAACTAGCTTCCAGAGATTCCAGCACAACTCGTTTCTGTCCCACAAAACATTGCAAAAAGTTTCCAAAAGACATTGTGCTGGATGGTGGGATATCTATCCATGATGCGTCACACACTTTGCATCTACACAAGCACTCCTGGTGAGTATGCCCCACACCAATGCAAGCAACAAAGTGTGCATACATGTGTGATATACAAACTTCAGCAGTTTTATGCTACTGTAACTTTTGTTAACCAAATGGCCTGAGTCAGAGAAGAACACGAATAGGGTAGAATTGAGATCTGGGGGAGGAGGAACAAGAGCCGAGAAGTGGGAGGGACCTAAATTGTGGAAGGGATTTTAGGAAGGACTGAACATGGCAGTAGCAACTGGCAAGGTAGATTATTTTAGCAACAGTTTTGTTGAATGAACTGGAGAGGGCTAGGGTGACCAGATAGTAAGTGTGAAATATCAGGACAGGAAACAGAGGGTAATAGGAGCTATATAAGAAAAAGCCCCAAATATTGGGACTGTCCCTATAAAATTGGGACATCCGGTCACCCTAGAGAAGGCTGAGATGAGTTTCAGTGAGGCTAGGGCGAAGGTAGAAATAGTTCAGGCATGAGACAATCAAAGCCTGGATAAAGGTCATGATGATGCATGTTTTCTAGTGGTATGCTTGCACAAGAGTAGCTCATCTTCGATTCAAGTATTATTAGTCCAGCAAACACATGAGATGGAAAACTAAGGTCTTAGAGTACTCTTAATGTTCTGTCATTTCAGTCCTGAGAATCCTCTTATGCCTAGAGAGGATAAAGCCAGATGAGACTATTAACAGTGGAATGCCAGGAAGCTCAAAGTGAGGTCACTATCTCATAGAATGCCTGGTTTGGGGGATAAGTGCAACACAATCTAACAAGAATCAGAGAGGTAGCCGTGTTAGTCTGGAATAGCAGAGGTAACAAAGTCCTGTGGCACCTTAAAGACTAACTATAAAGTTTTGAAGCATAAGCTTTCGTGGGCTAATACCCACTTTGTCGGATGCAAGCAGTGGAAGTGTCCTGCTATACCTGCCTCTGGACACTTCCACTGCTTGCATCCGACGAAGTGGGTATTAGCCCACGAAAGCTTATGCTTCAAAACTTTATAGTTAGTCTTTAAGGTGCCACAGGACTTTGTTACAATCTAACAAGTATTCCTGGCTTTCTTTACAATCTAACCTATTTCTAGAGCACCCATCACCATAGTATATAAGCACTAGCTAACTGAAGAAATGTTGTGGCAACCAAAAAATGAAACTAGAAGTTTCTCCAAAGCTGAAAAAGTTTAAAGAGGGAACATTAATTCAAGTCTTGAAAATTTCCACAGAAGTTTTCACTGTAGCATTTTTGAAACTGGGTAAATCTAAGAGCCAGGAGGAAATGTTGTTGCCAGACAACATAATGAATGAACAAATTATAAATGTATGTGCACTTGTGAGAGTTTCATGGTGAAGGGTCAGGCTGTAGCACTTGTCTGACCCCATATACATTTCATGAGCATAAATCTTGTTAAAATATTTTCAGCAAACTAGGTTTTAAATGCAAACACTACGTGCTTATTATCTCATGAACTTACATAGGTTTAAGCAAATTGATTCTATCAGTTAGTGTAATTCCCCTAGAGAACCTATTGTATTTCAGACTTATGACATATGTATATTTATTAACATTAGATATTCCAAACATAGAACATCAATAAAAGTCAGAATTATAATATTAATGAATGCAAAGCTTCAGTCAGTCCAGGACAACAAAGCACTCTCCTGTTTTAGAAAATAGCTATAATATGGAAATTCTGCCAACAATTGTAAAATATTTTATACTTTGACTGTTCCCTAATAGTTTATATGTATTTTTAAACTCCACTCATTTTTAAAAAATAATTCATCCTTTATTTTGATGTTTATGGGGCCAGTAGTGGGGAGTGTGTGTTTGGGGCAGATTACATTTTTTTAACAGACTTGTTTTGAGTAGGACAGTCCTGAGTTTTTGGCCTGTGTTCCACGTCTTCCTATCTGTCTTGAGAAGTCATTTAAAAAAATCGCCCAAACATTCTGGAGCAGCTCACCCCCAATCCCACCAGATGGGCATAACAAGCCATTAGGCTTCTCCACAAGATAGCATCTTGTGAATAGGTAAAGGAAAGTCTCACGGGACCTGATGGTAGGTGCCATAAATTCAGATAAGCAACCAACATTAGGATGCTCTTGAAGCTTTGTGGTCCACATCACTAAGCACATTTTGGTACTCTGAGGGAGTTTTGAGGCTCATATGAGGCTCAATATGTTTCCACAACACTGTATCATAGTTATGAAATATTGTACATTGATGCAATATCAGGATGCAATATAAGACACATGGAATTAAGAGGTTTGTAATTTTTGGGGGGAAATTTTTAAGAACTGTCTGAAAACTTTAATTTTTGATGTGCTGATCATTAAAATACTGGTATTTAAAAGGAAAGAAAATAAATCCAACATAATGAGAACATAACCCTTTGCAAACTGGAGACCTCACAGACCCCTGTTTTCTTGGAAAGTTGTCCCAGGAAAATATTTAATAAAACAGGGGCAACTATGGACAACCTCTATACTCTTTTCAGAAGCTGCTTGTTTTTCCTTAGCTAGTATCAAAGTCTTTCATGTGGTCACTATCCCTTTAGCTGAGAGTGGACAAGACTATTTCTTGATTGGCTAGATGCAAGAGATATTCACACACACTTTACGCTAAGGAAATAAGTGTTCCCCTTCCTATCATCCTATGTACTGGGTCTCCAAATTACTGTTTCAGACCTTGCTATATTTTTTCAGTATTTAGCTTATGCTGTGAGAACCTGATTTCCATCTGGAAAGATCAAAGACAACGGTAAGGGCAATTTCTAAGGAGGCAGAAGATAAAGGTTTTGTAGCTTTAGGTGACCACTCTAAAAGGACTGTGATTGCCTCCAGTGGGACGCATTTTGACTATTATTTAGGTGCCTAAAAGGGAGCTGACCTCTTGAAAATCTACCCCAAAGTCTTGTTTACACTGTGTTTTTTGTTGGTGCATAGGTTTTAAGGAAGCTTTTTGCTGGGAGACTGGGCCGAACTACACTAATGGACTAGTGAATTGGGCCCAATGATCATTTTAGCATTTGGCTGTATGTTTAAGGTTGCATGTTTTTGTGTGCAAAACTTTAGCACACAACAACACTATGTATATTTAAAACCTTATAGAATCAAATATTTGTAAAATGAAAACCAAAGGTTAAAGTCTACATGATTTATTTCTGGGAAAAAAAATACCCCCACTCCAGCTCCTCCAGTGTAGAGTGGCCACCAGCAGCTTTAGACCCAGGTCTGTCTACATTTGCAAACTATAGTGTATCATTATGGTGAGTTGTTTGGCATGGACACAGAGTCTCAATGGCCTTGTCCATACTAACTGCAATTCACCACTAGTGAAGCTGCAATTCACCACTAGTGCTGATTGGAAGGTGTAGGCACAGCCACAGTGTTGTGTTATACCCTTATCACAATAGCACATGAGAGAGATTATTTTGTTCAGCATAGTAGTTAATTAAAATCCAGGGAATATGCAACAGAACTAGTTTAAAAACAATGCTGAATGTTCATTCTCTTGACTGGAAAGAGGCTCAGGTATATTTGCACTGTACTTCAATACTGTACCATCAGTGGCAGCTTCATTTGCAGTTTTTAATTTAATCAAGAAGGCACCATCATGATTACTAATTTATACAAACACACCTGTCTCTCGTTACCTCGTCCACCACACCTTCTTTAACTTTTTCTGCTCTAACAAGTGGATTGAAAGATCTCTGGGGCCAGGACTGTCTTTGTGTTATTTGTTTGTGCATTGGGGCCTAGTCGCTATTTGGGGTCCTTAGGAATAATTAATAATAGTGTATTATTTTCATGTGTTTTGGGATAAGGCTTTCCTCCAACACTGGACAGAACGGTGTCAGGACCAACACAGACTTATATTGGCCTTTTCAGGAAGAAAGGTCTCAGTTCAGCATTTTGCGCTGGTACATATTACTACTTAAGGCTCTTTACCAGATGTAGCTGAATCCCACAAAACCAACAACTGAAATCATAATAGTATTGAGGATTATTTCTAGTGGGAAAATTTAATAATTTATAATGCCACCAAGATAACCCCAGGACTGAATTTACACCTTATGGCACAACATCTTCAGTGCTGCCCCTCCGCCCCATGCCTACAACTGACCTTTGTGTTGCACACAGTTATAGAGAGGTAAGGCAGCCCTATATTGCCAGTGCCCCATGGTACATGTCTACTGTGCCTAATTGGAAATCTGACCCTGAATAATAACCCTCATTTCATTTGTATTCAGGGCTAAGGGTTTGCATACATTTGAAATGCTTCAGCAGCAGAGCCACGGAGCTTCCATTTAACTACCCATTACAATGACAGGTAGTTAATCCACCTCCCTGAGAGACAGTAGCTGAGTTGATGAAAGAATTATTTTATCCATGACCCAATTTTATAGGGACAGTCCTGATTTGTGGGCCTTTTTCTTATATAGGCTCCTATTACCCCCTACCCCTGTCCCAAGTTTTCACACTTGCTGTCTGGTCACCCTATAGCTCAGCGTTCTTTAAAGTTCTGGCACTGCGGCCCCTTTTTGCTGTCCCGCCTCCACATGCGGCCCACCTGGGCATGTCCGCTGAAATGGTGCCGAATAGAAAGCTTCCACTTTCTGCGGCATTTTGGTGTGACAAAAATAGACCATGACTTCAGCGGTCTCCCGGGCGGGAGTGGCGCCAGGTCTTGCGCACCCCCGTGAGTTGTCTCACGCACCCCGCATTCCACTTTGAAGACCACTGCAGTATCTGGCTCTCACTGCTGTACTCTGGAAAGTTCTAAACAATAATTTAATTCTTAAATGCAAGTTCTCTGTGCCTGAATAAGAACAATACAATTGATTTTCAGAGACCAATACATTTTGTTTTTTATCTTTCAGCACAGCTGTTCTTTGGATACAAATATTGGACTTTAGGTATCTTTAATTTAAAGTAAAGTAGAATGAAATTCACTCTTAGGTAGAAGGCCATAACAAGGCATATGCAGCTCTGAAGTCCTGCTTACACCCTCAAAATAGGCCTTTTGCACAGTGATGAATTTCACCTTTGCTGATGAAAATACCTCTGATTAGCTGAACTTTTTTATTTATTTGCTATTGAGATAGATCTGCCTTGAAGGGGGAAGTCTATCTCATTAGCACCAATGTGCAACACACTCTGGAAAGAATTTTTAGCATCATGCTTCATGAAATGGAAAGATATTAATATATTTGGTACTATCCCTAAAAACAAAAGGAATAGGAAAAAAATACTGCCATGACTTACTCCATTTTATTTTTACTTGATCTTTTTTCTTTTCATCTTTATTTGGCAATGTCTGCACTGAAAGTCTGCAAGCCTGCAGCTCAGAACTGCACTACTTGGTACCAACTGAAAGCATCTCTAGAACATATGCTGTCCTGATTAGCTATCTAAAGGCCATTCATAACATTTTCTAATCTTATAGGATAGAGAAGCCATTACCAAACTGTGTTCATTGAGTGGATTAGGTACAAGTATCTCAGCTGCACCAAGAAGTTATGGGCACAGCTAAAATAAGGTGTGTATACAAAAGAGCCCTTTTGAGGCTAAATTGTTTCAATGGGAGATGGTCCAATAAAGTAGCCATCTTGAGTCAGTGCATCCAAAGCAAGTGGAGTGAATTATGTTACAAAAACTAGGTGGTCAGTTACCATGGTGATGAGCATTGCATAAGAACCTAGATAGAACAGTACTAGAAAATGACCACAGCTCACTTAAGCAGACCTAATTTGTGTGTGGGTATACATAAGCTTTCTCCAGCAGCTTGAGAAACTTGTAGGCTTTGTATCTCAGCCATACCACCTCCAGTTTCTAAGTCTTTCCAAGTTTTTAGGGTGTTTTGGGAATGACTTTAGGGTCAACTTTCCATGAGGTAAGAATTAGTTCTCAGAATACTTCCACCTCCAAGCACGCCTTTCCTTGAAGCTGTAAATAATGCAGCCACAGCTACAAGAGACAAGAACAGCCAAGTAAGCAACACTGTGGTTTGCTTTCACACATTAGAAGGTGGAACATCACATTCTAAGAGAGAAAATGAAGGACACCATCTTACTTCTATGCTGAAAAGATTTGAGAAGAGCCTTCTGTGTACTGTGCAAGCTCTTGCATCTTACTGCAATCAGGTTACTGTTCTGTGAAGTGGATTACTTTTCCATATTTAGCAGTGATAAGTACTTAAGCCAATGAGTAGGGTTTCTAGCATCTTTGGTGCACAAGGCTATTTGTCAAGAATCAGAGAGGTAGCCCTGTTAGTCTGGAATAGCAGAGGTAACAAAGTCCTGTGGCACCTTAAAGACTAACTATAAAGTTTTGAAGCATAAGCTTTCGTGGGCTAATACCCACTTCGTCGGATGCAAGCAGTGGACGAAGTGGGTATTAGCCCACGAAAGCTTATGCTTCAAAACTTTATAGTTAGTCTTTAAGGTGCCACAGGACTTTGTTACCAAGGCTATTTGTGTTTCCTTCAGCCTTCTATATACAAGTTTACCAGCATTGACAACTAATGCTTTTCAAGAACCATGACATTTTCTCATTTGGGCTAAGGTTGAGGTCAATGATCATACCTTTTTCTAAAGTTGCTTTTTGTTACTCCTCTGTAATACTTCCAACTCCCTCTTTTCCCAGCCTACTATTTTCTAGCGCTACTAGCTTTGCTAGCTTTAATATCTTATTCCATTTCCTAGGTGGCTTGACCACATCAGCTTCCCCTTACAATTAGAATCCAACTGGGGAGAATTCCCCAGTACACAAACTAGATTTGTTTTATGGGGCCCCTTTGCAAATGCCATTGTAGGGGGCATGCTGAGGCCTGGAGGAAGTGGAATGGAGGTTGGGACTCCAGCAGAGGCTGCCAGAGTTAGTTTAGGTTATATAACCACCTATAGCCAGTGTGGCAAGGGCTGCTGTAACTCAGGCAACCCACATTCTCTCCCCAGCTTCTTATTATTACTGGGGGCCATTTTGGCTCCTACAAGCACCCCAGAATTAGGAGGATGCAAAGGTGGCAATAAACAAAGTTTCCTGTCCACCCCACTCCTTACTTGCAAGTTTTGTGCTGTCTTCAAGTAATATAGCACAAAAATCTCACCCTAATTGTTTTTAACTGTAATATTAACCACTTGCCGCCTTAATTCTACGACCTCAGTGAAAACAGCTTTTAACATCTCTGGCCACGATTTTTCAAAAGTGACTAGTGATTGTGGGTAATGAATGAAAGTCATTGCAGAGGGACCTGATTTGCAGAGGGTGGATGCATTAGACTTTAAACATCAGTCCCTTTAAAAGAGTTGCAAGCTGGGCATCCTAAAAGTGAGGCACCCAAAGGGACTAGTAACTCTTAAAAATCATGGTCCAAAATTGATGGTATTTTTGTATTAAACTGGTTTTGGACTGAGTTAATAAAAATGTTTACACTTTCATCGTGGGCAACAGACATAAACAATTTGTCTGAGTAATACAGCAAACTGATTTGTTACAGTATGCAGGCTTTCTTGTGAAGAACTTTCACTGATGATATTCTGCCCTCTAGTGATGCTTATCTGAGGAAGGAAACGTTCAAACATTCTACCATGTCGGGATGCTGGGAATCAAAGCAAAATTAACCCAGAACCATGTATTGGTTGCACCGCAGTACATGAAAGTAATACATGTTTCAGAAAAAGGAAAAGATGTTTGGGAGAAAGGAAGCCACAATCTTAGTAGCATGAAAGTCACATGGACATAGAGGAAAAGTGCAACCGCAGGTCTCATTCTGGGCTCCACTGTGGACTAATTATGGCAGCTCAGCCATCCTAAAGAGGGTGCAAAGAGCTGCTTCCCCATTTTGAGAGGATCCCTCTGGTGCAGGGGATTCCCTAGGTGGGGTCAGGTCAGCATAACTGAGATCAAAATCCGGCTGGGTCAGATTCTGCACTAGTTACATTGGGGTAAATCCGGTGTAATTTGGTTTACATAGTAGCATTGCTCTGGACTTCCATTAGAATAATTGCATGGCTATGGAGCTGAATTCTGCTCTCAGACAGTTTGAACAAAATCCACTGGCAGTTTTTTCAGAATCTATGGGGCTTTGTTTCATTCATACGATACTGTAGAGTAGACCTACCAGGGTCTTTCCAGTGGTCTCCTGGGGTAGTGCAATCAACACAAATATACATGATTCAAGATACACTTAAGAGATATTATGGAGTTTATCAAATGTGTAATCAGTGGTAGATTAGGGGCAAAATTGAATGAGTTGCATGCAAGTGTATATGCAAATGATGGGACCCAGTTTTGAACGCATAGCCCACAGAGCTAATAAACTAGGTAGAATAGGCAATTGTGGATCACATGATGGTAAACAGTGACTGTTGCTACTGCATGAATTTAAATGCAACTCCTGTTATCGTTCCTGCCTCATTTTCAATCAGGTTCTAAGTAATTGGTTGGTGTTGCATTAGAAAAATAATACTATCGTGCTCCATTAAGAGACTATTTACTTCCTCCTTTTGTGGACTAGAGTGGTCCTATTCAAAGTTGAAGGCCCAAGAAAAAGGAATTGCCTCTGCTTACGCCAAGCCTGAATTTAAGTCTATGACTGAGGGGGCAGAAGGGAGGAGAGGTATGTGCTCTGTGGTTGCTAACTCTTCCTTAACTCCTAGGTGCAACATCAGACCTGAGGAAGTGCCTACAATGATCCTGCCCTCACAATCCATCTGTCTAACAATGGCATGGTCCCCATCACTGTACTAGATGACCACTTTACAACCACGAATGAATGTACTTTCACAACGCCTGTGTGGGACGGGGAAGTATTCCCATTTTACAGCTGGGAAAACGAAGCACAGAGAGATTAAATAACTTGCCCATGGTTCCACAGGAAGTATAGAGCAGAGTTAGAAATTGAATCCAACTGTCCTGGAGTCTAAGTCTAGTGCTTTTACCATAAGACCATTCTTCCTAAATGGGGAACTCATTTTCCTAATGTTACTAAGTCATATGATTTTTGAAGCTGAGTGAGAGAAACAGTTTCCTAGACCTAGGAAAATCCTCAGAAAGAAAAAGCTAAAAAATGTGAAGTTTCTTAAAGATTAAATATTTTTATTACATTTTTCTGCACTGTTAGTAATATGCAGCCTATTTCCTGGTTTCCTCTTGACAAACCCAGACCTGAGCTCCAACCCACACACACAAAAACTGAACTCAGACCTAACATGCTAACAATTTGATGAAAGGCTATTGTAGCTGCCTGACATTTCTAGCTACCTGGCACCAAAGTCATCAGTCAATAGGGAGAGAAAAATCCCTGGGTCTGTTTTCACCATGGCAACCCATGCATAGTAATCAATGTCTCTCTGGTTTGTACGCTGGTTGCTATAGTGAGTCCCTATGATGCAGTATATTATAGCAACAAAAAATGCTATCATTCTTGTTTGTTTACAAGGCAACAAAGAGCCTGTTTAATCCTGAGCCAAGACTTGATGCTACTCCTCATTCTGTTGTGTTCCATTTACTTAGCTACACAAGGAAAGACAATGGTAGTGTGTATAAATACACAGGACCTGATTTAGATCCCATTTACACTAGCATTGTAATATCAGGAATAACTCCCCTGGCTTCAATGGAGTGACGTGAGTTTTTAACCAGTACGAGATCAGAATCAAGACCAAGAAGTCAAAGTCTATCCTTCTTTACACTGCTGTAAATGCAGAGTAACTCTAACTTCAGTAGAATTACTCCAAATTTATACTGTCAATGAGAATAGATTTTTATATAGGGTCTCTGACCTGAAGAATTTACATTTTGGGCCTGAGTCCATTGTTCACATTCATGCTGAGTATTGCCTTATTCTGCAAGGAGTTCCATTCATCCCATGGGGCTACGTGCAGAGTATGACATTGTTCCATGTGAGTAAAGGTCTTGGGTTTATGGACTCAATTTTCAACCTTATTCACACCAACAGTCCCAATGAGTTGAATATGGCATTGTTCATGTAACTACTTTTTTAGCATCAGTAAGATGCAGAATCAGGCACAGTTAACCTTCCCCTCCATGACCCGAAGAAGAGCTATGTGTAAGCTCAAAAAACTTGTCTCTCTGACCAACAGAAGCTGGGCCAATAACACCCATCTTGTTTCTCTAATATTCTGGGACCAACAGTGCTACAACACCACTGCATATTTCTCATCCATGGCAGTTCAGAGCTCCCTTCCACTTATGAAGAGAAAGCGGCTCATTTTAATTAAAACCCTGTGTTCATTATTGTTGTTTTATATACTACATGCCATTCCCTCTAGTTTCATTATTCCACTTTCTGCCGGTGTCTTATATACATTGTAAAATATACCCCAAAACAGCTCTTGTACCCTTTAGTGCAGGGGTGGGGAACCTTTTTTCTGTCAAGGGCCATTTGGACATTTATAATGCCATTCGCGGGCCGCTCCCCCCCCCACCCGAGGAAGCCCAGGCTGGCAACGGGAGCTGAGACCCCAGCTGGCAAGGGGCCAGCAGGGGAAACCATAAAGCAGTGGAAGGCGGAGTGCTTAGCCCTGCACTGCTTTGGGGTTTCCCCCGCTGGCCCCTTGCCAGCCGGGGTCCTGCCGCCTGGCCCAGTCAGCTCCCGCTGTCAGCCTGGGTGTAGGGGGTGATCTTCCTTTATCCCCGCCCAGCCTCCCCCCATCTAACCGCCTTTCCTCCCCGACCCCTGCCTCTCCCGGCCCATCCCACTGAAACTAACCTCCTACCCCCTCCCACTCCCAACCCAGCCTCCTGCCCCTCCTCCCCGCCCACCCAGCCTGGCCTCCCCCCCACCGCCCCCTTGCCTGCCCCCCATCCCAGCCTCCCCACCACCACCTCCTTGCCTCCCCCCAGACCCTCTTGACCGTCGGCTCCCCGCGGCTCCTCCTTTCGCTGCCCGGCTAATGGTGGCCGCGGGTCCCCGGCGGCTCCCCCAGGCGCTTCCCAGCCCCTACCTTCAGCGCGGAGCTGCCCCCGGCTGGCGGCCCGAGCGTGGAGCCTGCGGCTCCGCACTGAAGGTAGGGGCCGGGAAGCGCCTGGGGGAGCCACCGGCTGGGGGCGGCTCCGTGCCTGGTGGCCCGTGCACATCCCCCCGGCCGGCGGCTCCCCCAGGCGCTTCCTGGCCCCTACCTTCAGCGCTGAGCCGCGCGGGCCGGATGGAATGATTTGGCGGGCCATATAAGGCCTGAGGGCCGGAGGTTCCCCACCCGTGCTTTAGTGGATAAGAATGAATTTCTCATACAAGATACTCTCCCTCTTTAAAGGGACATCAGCTTGAAAGCTAGCTTATATTTTTTTAACATTAAAAGTAATTTCAGGTGCACTTGCCCCTGAGTTCCATCACTAAGTGTTTTTACAATCACTAAGTGGTTTTACAATCATGTTTTCCTACTTTTTAAAATAGAGAGAGCGATCGTCTGGGGGAAAGACAATTAAAAAATTAGGTAAATGGGATTAGAAAAACCACAACAATTCACAGGACACAGTGGCAGATATAGGACCTAAAGCTATCTTTACTTTATTTTTAAATTTACTAGATTTAAAATTGGTAGGGGCTATTTAAAAAAAACAACAACAGCCTACTCCTGAAATTCTACCTCAGGCCAAACTGCCATGCTAATGGCAATAGGAATTGTTTTAATTTCAGTGGAAGTTCTGCCAGAGAACTTACTTCTGGGGGAATTCTGCACCACTGCGTGCATGAATAATTAATGCATGGCTTGCATCCGATGAAGTGGGTATTAGCCCACAAAAGCTTATGCTTCAATACTTTAGTTAGTCTTTAAGGTGCCACAGGACTCTTTGTTACCTCAATTAATGCATAGTGTCTGCTGGAAAGTTGCTGCAGTTCCACCTTTTGCCCACCAAAGGGTGCTATGGTGCTAGAACAGAGCAGCTGCTCCCAGCCAGCTAGGGAAGAGAGAGAGCCTGCAGTACCTTCTTCACAGTGTCTCTTGGGAGAGAACAGGGGATATGAAGAGACATACCGGGGGTGGGGAGAGGGGAGACAGGTGCTCATAGGGCTAATGGGGGAGGAAAGACTGGGGCAGAGGCTAAATGGGAGAGGGAAGTGCAAGGTCACATGGAGACATGTGAGAGGGTGCAAGGCCACATGGTGAAAGAGGGATGGCTGAGTGAGGGCACAGACACACATCGGGACAGACGGGAGGAGGTGCAGGGACACATGGAGACAGGGAGAGAGGTACAGGAACACATGTGGATGGGGAATGGGTGTCTGAGTGGGAGTGGAGGAACATGTGGACAGGAGGTGCAAGGATACATAGGGATGCAGGGACACATGGGGACAGGGGAATATGTGCCTGACTGAATGGGAGAGGCTGGGGTCAGTCAGGGTCTGCATGGGGGAAGCTCCCTAATAATCCCTTCCCATCCACACCCCAAAACCCCTGTGCCATACTTTCCCCACCCATACCCAACAGCCCTCCAAGTTCACACCCAGCCTCCTTCCCAACAATTTACTTCCTTCTTCCTCATCATCTCCTATTACCCCTGACTCCTCCAAGACTTTTCACTGCTTCGGAGAGATGCAGGTTCTGTATTGTAGTTTAAATGAATTATTACTCAGAGTTCTGTATTAATCTGCCTAGTAAGGAATCTGTCAAAAAACATTTCCTGAATCCTTTTTTGTTGACTGTATTGTTAGACATACTTGCTGACAGGTATATTGAAATAAATTACCAAATTAACTGAAACTGGTGTGATTATATGGTGTTATTTTGACAAATAAAATATGCAAAATTTTAAAATATTGTGTGCAGAATTTTTAATTTTTTGGCACATAATTCCTCCAGGAGTAAGAACTGTAGGAGCTGGCCCAAAGTTTTGATAACAAGGATATTTTAAGAGCAACTGTAGCACACAATACTTATATAATGATACAATACATTGTTAGGGGTTGGGTAAAACTTCATTGAATTTAGTAGGTGTAACAGCTGCCTTTCATTCAGGTTAAATGTAAAAAGCAATTGAGTTTATTTTTTGTTGAATCAGATAGCTGAAACACAGGAAGAAGCAGAAAGCCAAAGACATCCCTGTTAGTGTGATCCCGAGGAGGGATGGCGGGGGAAGTTAGAGTGCTTTTGGCTGAAAGATGTTTGGAAATGTAAGTGAAGAAACAATCTCTTGTTGTTTCCTTCTTATTGTGTTAAAGGAAACAGGACTTTATGTACATTCTTTGTAAACAAACAGGGTTGCCTCAGAGAAATACCTTACTTCACCCTGAATCTCTCCTACTAACCAAAACAATCTCCCAGTCTCCCCAAATTGGCTAACCTCTGGGGTCAAAAAGGCTAGCAATATTCTAATGCAAAAAATAAATGTTAGCAGTTGTTTTTTTACTCAGATTTTTTGTGTGTAATAATTATGCTTCTAATATGAATTATTTCCTGTTTTTTTATATTCACGGAGGCCTTGATCTAGCAAAACACTTGAACACATCCATAACTTTAAGGATGTGAACAGTTCTCTTGATTTAAAATGGGATTATTCATGTGCTTAAAGCAGGGGTCTCAAACATGCGGCCCGGGGGCCACATGCGGCCCGCAAAGCCCTTCCCTGCGGCCCGCCAAGCTTCCTGGCGCACCTCCTCCCCCCGGTCCCCCCATAGCAGTTTGCAGGATGGAGGGGCCAGAAGTGGAGGCTTCTCTGCTGCCTGGCTGGGCCGCACGTGTTTCTAGCTCTGGATTTCCTATATTGCTCTTGCTTTGTTTGCCAAACAGCTGTTGGTGGTGCCTAGCGCTTTCCAGGAGGGAATGGGGAGCTGCGTGCTCAGAGGAGGAGGTGGGGCAGGGGTGGGACCTCTTGGAAGGGGTGGAGTGGGGGCGGAGCCAGGGCAGCGAGGGCAGGGTGTGTGTCAGTGGTGCGGCCCTCGGGCCAGTGCACTAGTCCTCATGGAAGGGGTGGAGTGGGGGCGGAGCCGGGGCAGCGAGGGTATGTGTGTGTGTCAGTGGTGCGGCCCTCGGGTCAGTGCACTAGTCCTCATGCGGCCCTCATGGTCATTTGAGTTTGAGACCCCTGGCTTAAAGCTACACAGACGCTTACGTGCTTTCCTAGATTGTACCCAGAAAAAACTTGTGTTACAATCAAAGAAAATTCCTTTCATTTTATATTCCTTTTGCATTATAAAAAGTATTGATATGTTTGCTGGAATTATAGTCACTCAACTGGCTAGCTTAGCTAATTTCCTAACCATACTATTAACAGAACTCCTCAGGGCCTTGAAATACCTCCTTGCATTGGGTAGTTAGCATACATGATATAACTAAGCCTATTTTAACAAAGCACTTGAATTAGATCCAACACTTTATATTCTGGTCTGTCAGTAACATAGAAGGATAACGTTGTAACCTTCCCTTGTGTAAAATGGGGATACTACTACTTAGGCTCATTGCATCCTCTGAGATACTTAATTAGATGTAATTTGAAGAGTGCTTTGAGATACTTAGAAGAACAATGTACAAAATATTATTGGCAATTTGATTTTTTTTAAAAACATTTACCACCGCTCTGTGCCTCAGTTTCTTCATTTGTAAATGAAGATCCACTGATGAAAAGTGCTATGTAAGAGTGAGGTATTATTATTACTCACCTTTGTGCCTACCAATGACATAGTTAGTGTGAATTATTCCACAGTAATTCATACATTGACATGACTTAATGATTAACAGCAATCACTGGTTTTCACACCAGCCATTTAAAAAAAATGGGAACAATATGACAATAAACAGGGAATATCTGCTGTTTGTGTGTTTGTATATATATATACACACACATATACATATATACACACACACAGCACATATTCCCTGTATATATATATATACACACACACTATGTAAACTTTCAATAGGTTGATTTTTTTCTTCCTTCCTTTCTGTTTTAGAAGATAACCTGCATACTGTTTGCTGTGTGACAATGTGCATGCTGAATCACTCAAGAATGCTATCACTGAAGGAGCCCAAGCTTTTAAACATCCTGGGACTGTGGTTCGGAGACCAGCACCACTTGTTTAAGAAATACTGGACTCTCTGAGGAAAGCAGGATTGTGGCAGCTATGCTGTTAGAAATCTAGCCTGCTCTGGGCTGTCCCAGTTTACTGGGTTAGCTCTACAGTAGGTGAGATTTTGAGCTTCCTTAGCAGGTTGTGTCACACCACTACCCCAGAAAGCTCTGACAGTGGAGATTGTCATTGACAGAAAGTGGTCTTTTGGAAAGCATGAGGGTCCTTGATAACAAGTTCCTTCTGTTCTCTCTGCATCCCTTGTTCTGTCTTAAGAGCTCTAGGAACAGGGTGGGCTGCATACCTCTCTGTCACTAGATTCCTTTAATTCAATTCACAGGTCAGGTAGCTGATCTGCTTACGTAGAAGCAAGCAGAATGGTAGAAAACTCCTCTAGAAAGGGAACATGCCAACTCAACCAGGTGGTATAAAGATTAGTCCCTTAAGTCATACAGGAGTCATTTTTGAAAGTGGTAAGGGACTTACCATTTGTGTACTTTTACAGAAGAGAATGGTCTTGCAAGCCAGGCGTGGCTATGCAGTTACAGCAATGGCAGCCATTTTAGAAGGCTGAACTGGGGTGTAGAATGCTAGGAAATAATGAGACGTAGAGAGGGTCTGTGGGTTCTATTAAACAGGATCCCTCTCTCATTGATAGGAAAAGAGGTTCTACATGAGGGAAGTTCTGAGGAACATTACTTCTGGTCACAAGTCCAATTGCTACCTAGGAAAGAGATTTCTGGAGTAGTTCTGACTTTGCTTTTCTGTATAGCTAATGTTTTTGATTTACTGTTTGTTAAGAGTATATGTATATGTTTCTGTATTTTAGTGACCCTAAACTTTCAAAATCACAAGTCAGGCTCCACCAAAAATCATGAGATTGACTAAAAGTCATGGGATAAAAACATTTTGGCTTTTTTTCTTCCTTTGGGTTTTTGAGCCTTTAGGGTGAGTTTATTTAATGTTTTTAGGCTTTCATCTGCAACCCTGAGGACTATAAACTTACCTTAAAAATAAAAAACTGAGATTCTCTTGCAATCCTGATTCTAGCAGTTGGGGCTTAAAACCAAAAAAACCCAGCAAGTATGTGAGCTTTGCAATAAAATTATGGGAGATGGCAGCACTGGAATTTGCTGTTTGTGTTGGGGCTGAGGTAATACACATCCTTCTGGTTATTCACACTCTTTCTACTCAGTTTTACAGAATGTGGACACTTTTTTAAGGAACCTAGGATCAGAAGTGACTAACATAAATCCTAAGAAAATAGCCTAAGGTCTTGACACTGCCATGTAAGGATAAACATTTAATAAACTAATCAGGATTGCCAAAAACAGGTTCTCAGGTGCTTAGATGGAAAAGTGAAGGGTTTGTTAGTTCTTATTTTGGTAGAACTGGTGTCAAGGTTGGTGTGGGAATCTCAACCAACAATTTCCTCAGATTTTCATATTTAAATTCTTCATTTTAGCTTTGTAGTAACATCTTTGGCATTAATATGGTCTTGTGCTGTGGAAATATATACTACAAGCTTAAAAAAAGTAAATTCCATGAAAATGTTTTCAGACTCAAAAGACCTTGGTGTAACTTATGTGAAAAGAGAGGCTAAATCATGACACATATACTCTTCATATTTTAAAAAAAGAGAATTCTTGACATAGGCTAATCACATTTTTTCTACATAACAAGTAAAAAAACCCAGGTCTCTAAAATATAGAATAGCTTTATCATGAAAAGGCACAAAATATTTTAGTTTGCTCTGTTGAATTAATCTCAATGCATTTTAAGAAAATATATACAGCTGGATGACAAATAAAATGAGCTAGTTCTCCCCAAAAAAGGATTTTTGTGGTGCTGACAGATTATTCTCTTTTCATGGTTAATTCCAGTGTTCAAGGCTCACAGATGTTCTCCCCATATCAGTGCCCTACAGAGCAGAGATGCCTGATTCTGGTATCATTCACACAGGATTTACATCAATTTAGCTCCATTGATTTCAATGGAGTTACTCCTGATTTAGCCTGGTGTGGTACCAGAATCAGATCCCTGAACTGCAATAACAAAGGAACCAGTAATGTAATACAATGAATTTCGCCTGGAATCTCATCTGATTTGGAAATTAAGTCACAAGTGGACCTTTCCAATTATATAGTTACCATCTTTCTGCAAGAGCATGAAGAATCCTGCTATGGAGATTTCAGACTGCAAACGAGGTCATTTGTCTTAGCATAGTAAAAATGTTAGGCTCAATATTATAAAAAGAAGAAATACCAATGGTAGTAGATGACAATTTTGAACACAAGGGAAAATTATCCCACCAAACTGAAAACCTACCAATGCACTGGGCCCGATTCTCCCCTCACAGCAGTTTTACGTTAGACAGACTCCACAGTGGAGTTATCCTGATTTATACTGGCATAAGAGAGAGGGGAATCAGATCCAGTTGCTAGGCCCGTGATGGTAGTTCTCATGTTCACTTCAGGCTGATTTCATGACTGATCCGGTTGTCTGGACCTGGTTGTCTTTTTATTTACTCCAGAGTAATTTGGAGTAATTCCACTCAAATCAAAGGAGTTTTACTGGTGTGAAAGGAAACTAAACCTCAAACGTTTGCACATTCCTTGAGCAGAAAAAGATTTTTCCACTCTTTTTTCCTGTGTCCAACAAAGAGATGTGACCTTATTCCAGCCTCTTGGTTATGACTAGTCCCAGTTCAAAATAACAGAGTGGTCCAACTGCAATTAAAAGTGGGAGAGTCCAGTATTTGGCAACATCCTCTCAAGGAGTGTAGACTGTAGTTTCTTCCGATGAAGATCTCTTGAGAATTGTTTGCACTGGTGCTGGTGAAGGAGAGGAAAAAAAGGAAGTCACGTCTAATTTCACAATAGCTTAGGGTTTAGAATGTTAAATTATCATACTTGAAATCGGACTTAAAATAGATAGTTCTAAACCCCTGCAGTGCTAAAATGACCATACATCCTGGTTTTATTGGGACAGTCCTGGGTTTCCATATTAAATCCCTGTGCCCCTGGAATTCTTCCAGGACACCTAAAGCATTCCACTGTTCCATTTTTTCAATCAGATTTTTTTTCAATCTTCAAACTGTGTGCTCAATATCACTATACTAAGTAGAACTTGCTCTGTGTTTACCAGGAACAAAGAATCAAGTGCAATGAACATTCAGTGTGATGAACATTGCTTGGAGTGAATGGAATATGCCAGTGAGGGAGGACCTCAGCGGAGCTGGGGGTTTTTCTCTAAATAAATGTTAGCCACATCTGTTCACTGTTTTATGATAAAGTCATTCAGAACACTAAGTTACAGGAAAAAGTCCTCCACTCCAAGTACCGTATATTTCGGCGTATAAGACGCCTTTTTAACCCCCCAAAATAATCTCAAAATTAGGGGGGGGCGTCTTATACGCCGAATATATGAAAAGCACCGGGCAGCTGGAGCTGGGGCGGCTGCAGGTGGCCCAGCGGGCGGGGCGGGGCGGCGCTTCCCCCCCGAGCCCACCCGCATGTGTTCGGGGCCGGCGGGGAACGGGAGCAGCTCGGGCCCCGGGGCCCCTGGGAGCGCCCGCCCGCGGGGCGGGGACGGGAGAGCGGCGCGCTCCCAGCAGCCCGCCCGCGCGGCGGGGATGGGAGAGCGGCGTGCTCCCAGCAGCCCGCCCGCGCGGCGGGGACGGGAGAGCGGCGCGCTCCCAGCAGCCCGCCCGCGCGGCGGAGACGGGAGAGCGAGGCGCTTTTTGTGTGTGGTGGTGGTTTTTTTTTGTGTGTGTGTGTACGGCTTTTTTACTTAAAATCCGGCTTTTTTACTTAAAAACTCGGGGGCGTCTTATACGCCGGAGCGTCCTATATGGCAAAAAATACGGTAATATGCATTTAGTCAGAAGAAGCTGGTGGTAATGGCACCAACATACTAGATTAAAAAAACAAACTGTGTACTTTTGCCTATGAGTTTCTGTAACCATAAAAATGTCATCATAAAAGCATAAAGGGTTTTGATTTTGAGTCATCTTTCCCACTACATATGCAATACTGAAAGCTACTTCTCATAAATGAATCCAAGCTAGAAACATATTTAGAAATCTTAAAAATAACAAAAATAGAACATTCATGTTAGGATTGTGACCTAGATCTGTATTAGAAAGATAAATTTCAGCTAGAAGTTTTAAGTTGTCACAAATCTTGCAGGACGCTCTGCAAGATCACATTTCCAGACTCTTGCATGCAGGGACAGGAATGAATAGCAGAGACTGAGACAGAGGGGCAGAGCCTTTGATGATGTAAATTGTCATAGCTCATAGTAGAGTTAGTACAATTTACACCAGCTGAGAATCTGTGCCAGAGAATACAGTCAGGCCTCATTACAGCGGCATCTGTATTGTATTTACTTTATAAATTATTTTTTGTATATTCTGGGTTTTTTTTTGTATATTTGTATAACTGTCTATAAAAAAAAGACTTAGAGGGACAAAGTAAATAAAGATATGAAATAAATAAGGACTATATTAAACCAACTTTATGGAAGTGTTTCTAAGATTTATCCTACAGTCTGTCTCAGACATCACTGCAATTATACAAGGGCTACATCCTCCCCCACCCAGAGAAAGCTGGAGTGAATGATGAAGGGGGATGGAAAACTCCATAAGGGTCCTTTGATTTACATTTGTGTAAGAGTCAGAAGAAACAGACCCTTGATCCTTAACAGATAATAGATTTATTGTGGAAGTAAAAGGAAGGCATATTAGAGTGAATAAAATATGTGCCTGCTATAACTCAGAAAACACAGACGTTTGTTGCCGCACGTCATCATCTAAACTTGGTTTAATATACTTATTTATTTAATATATTTATTTACTTTGTCCCCATAAATATTTATGGAAAGTTATAAAAATATACAATTTACCTCTAGACCTGTTTTGGTTCAAATGTATACAATATTTTCTAAAGAAAATATGTTCTTTTTTTTAATCAGACACACAGACCATTGAAGGAAAAGACCCTGACCTATCTCAGCTATGTGGTTATGGTCATGTACTGTGGTAGTTCAAATACTTAAGATTTTAGTAGTTTTAGAGATGTGCCCTAATCATAACACAGGATCCAACAATATTCAGACTTTGGGGATGTGTGCTTCTGGGTCAAAAATGTGACAGCCAAAACAGTGATTCAAATGAGAGTTCCAGATCTAAAATTCACTTGAATTTCACATTTTTTTCTGAACTTCTCAGCTGCCCCATCTCTATCTAATATATGATAGAGAGGAAATGCACAATTACAAGAAAACAAACAGGGGTAAAATAATAAATTTTTAGGTGTGCAAAAATCACCTGCAGCCATTGGATGGAGACAGATCCAGCTATTCAAAATAAAATCAGGTTGTTGGATGCACTGCTACAGACTAGGGACCGAATGGCTAGGCAGCAGTTCTGCAGAAAAGGACCTAGGGGTTACAGTGGATGAGAAGCTGGATATGAGTCAACAGTGTGCCCTTGTTGCCAAGAAGGCTAATGTCATTTTGGGCTGTATAAGTAGGGGCATTGCCAGCAGATCGAGGGACGTGATTGTTCCCCTCTATTCGACATTGGTGAGGCCTCATCTGGAGTACTATGTCCAGTTTTGGGGCCCACACTACAAGAAGGATGTGGAAAAATTGGAAAGAGTCCAGAGAAGGGCAACAAAAATGATTAGGGGCCTGGAGGCATGACTTATGAGGAGAGGCTGAGAGAACTGGGATTGTTTAGTCTTCTGAAGAGACTGAGGGGAGATTTGATAGCTGCTTTCAACTACCTGAAAGGGGGTTCTAAAGAGGATGGATCTAGACTGTTCTCAGTGGTACCAGATGACAGAACAAGGAATAATGGTCTCAAGCTGCAGTTGGGAAGGTTTAGATTGGATATTAGGAAAAACTTTTTTACTAGGAGGGTGGTGAAGCATTGGAATGGGTTACCTAGGGAGGTGGTACAGTCACCTTCCTTAGAGGTTTTTAAGGTCAGGCTTGACAAAGCCCTGGCTGGGATGATTTAGTTGGGGATCGGTCCTGCTTTAAGCAGGGGGTTGGACTGGATGACCTCCAGAGGTCCCTTCCCACCCTAATATTCTATGATTCTATGATGTCCAAATGCAAAGCTGAAGAGCCCAAGTGAGTGAAAAAGTTCCAAATGCTTTGGAACGTAACTTATATTCTGTACTTTTGTGGCACAATATGCATTTTTCTGGTTATTTACAATGGAAAATGTTATTTTGGCTGCAAAGCAATGTTTGTGGATGTTGATTTTTTCTTTTATATTTCTATTATATGTGCCTTTATTTACCACAGTTTCCTAAAAGATTGCCATGAAAATACAGCAACTCTGGGGAATAACTGACTTCACAGAATGACTGCGAGAGAGAATGATACCCTCCAAGTACCTGTTAAAGAGATCTTGGCAGCATCCAACTACTTTTGTGGTGTTGCGTGGCAAATTTGTTGCATTGAAGGCATCCTCTAATAAAACGTGACACGGTACCTCCACGACTGGTACAGATAATATTCCTGGAAATTTAATACAGTGGTGTCAGTTTCCTTAAATAATAATAGAAATCTCTAGGTGTGTGTCTTCACTAGGAAAAGAGATGTGTTCTTACCTCATGTTAGCGAATGTGGTAACTAACACAAGGTCAAATCATAGCTGCGACAAGGCAAGTTGTAGGTTAAATAGGAATTAGCTGGTCAAGGTAAAGGTTAACTCATGTGAAACTACAAACTGCCATGTCTTCATTAGGATTTTTTACCTCGTGTTAGTTACCACGCATTAACTAATGCAAGGTAAGAATATTCCTTTTTCCCCCTGAATACAGGACCTAAGATACCACACTAAATTCAGAGAAAAGTGATGGACAGTTTCTCCCATTCATATCATGACACACAACGCCGCTGAAACATGAGAGGTCAGATTCTGGGTGAAACTCATTCATTTCAGACACATCAAATCCTTTGTTCCAGTTCTGAAATAACCTCTTTAAAAATTAGTGGACAGCTGTCTGCCTTCCTCATGCTTCTTGCTAGGCGCTGACTGATGTCATTTTTCAAATAAGTTCTTACATATTGGTTGAAATATCAAGGATTTATCTCCTGCTCACTAGTACAGGAAAACCTTTTTTAGTGCTGGTGATATCAGATGTGTACAGGTGTGTCTGCACTTGAAGCTAGGGGTGTGATTTCCCAGCCTGCATAGACATGCTCACGCTAGCTCTTATTCAGCTAATGTACTGCAAATAGTAGTGTAGCTGGGGCAGCATGGACTTGCAGTGGTGAGCAGCGGCAGGGGCTAGCCATGCAGAATACGGAGCTTCTTGATCCCGCTGGGTACATACTCACAGCCCATTACTTCTTGCTCCCTGTGCGACCCCTGCTACGCTACTATTTTTAGTGCACTAGCTCAATGAGAGCTAGCGCAAATATGTCTACATGATCTGGAAGGTCTGAGCCCATTTCCAAGTGTAGACATAACCTCTGAGAGACCAAGACCAACAGTGACTGGAGTTTGAGCATGGCAGTTAGTGGCCCATGAATTTATAGGGAACTTGCCTGAGGATAAAATATTTGAAAATGTCTAAGTGACTTAGGATTCTAATGGGACTTAGATTACTAAAGGTCACATTTTCAAAAGCATTTAGGTGCCTAATTTCAATGGGAGTTAAGTGGTTAACCTCCTGAAAATTCCACTGCGTGACTATCTGTATCTTTAGGCACCTAAACACCTTTGAAAATTCAAAGTCACTTCATCACTTCTGAAATTTTACCCCAAAATCTCCTCTCATATTAGTTTCATGTCAGTGTGACTTTGTTGACTATTTCGCAGTCACTCCTGATTTACATCAGCAAAAGTAAGCAGAAAATCAGGCCCATTGTTTTGGTAACTTTGGGCATAAATTTTAAGTTTTGCTAAACATGTTCCAAAATATAAAATATATAGATATAAAATGATCTGAGGAGAACCATGTTCATTTATGTCTATGGAATTTCAGGACCATGTCTATATATTCTCTGAAAGTGGGTTACCGGAAATTACTTTGAGCATAAGCTTTCGTGGGTGAATATCATGCCTTGCTTATGCTCCAATATGTCCATTAGTCTGTAAGATGCCACAGGACTCTTTGTTGCTTTTGCAGATCCAGGTTAACACGGCTACCCCTCTGATACTTGAAATTACTTGGATCTCAGAATTTGTTTGAGGCATAAGAAAAGCGTTAACTATGGCAGAAGTGGGTAGAATAATTTGTTTTCCACAATAGATTTTAGAATATAACAGAAGATTTGCCTATGGATGTTCTGAGTTTCTAGTCAACCCAGGATCTTCAAATTATGCAATTTGCTAAGATTTTCTACTGCCTCAGTTTTTCCATATAAGATAAAGTTGTCTGTCAAAAACTCAGAGAACTGTGGAACTCATTTAAAGTCAAGGACAATAATTTAATAGCTTTAAAAAAATGGAAAGAGCTACATAGGACAATAGTGAAAAAAATGATGTACTTAAAAGTAGATTTTTCTGATCTAGGACATGAGCTGGCCGTGCTATTTATTCACCAAGATCCAGTCTATACTAAAGAAGCATCAATTCTTTAATTTTGATAATGACAGCTCTGGATATTACATGCTCAGATAGGAAACTGCAAGAAGGACAGCTAGGGGGAAAATGTTGCACAATTTAATCGCAGCTGATTTTTTTTGGAAATCTCACTAACTGGCTAATGAATTAACCTCTTCAGTGATATGATTCCCGATATTACATTCTCTTTTCATTTCCTCTCTGAGATAGTAATTTCTTTGTAACTCATGGCAATATGAGGCTTTTACCCACATTTTGATGGGATTTTGAAAATAAAGGCCTAGTTTCTGATCTCACTTATACTGGAGTACCTTCATTGACTTCACTCCTGTGACTCTTGAGTTACCCCACTCTGAGAATGGAATCAGGCCTATTATAAAAATAAAAGTAATCTATTTCCCCCACCCCTCCCCTTCTTGTACTACTTCTTTGCCTTCTAGTTCTAAATTAAACCAGGATAAAGATGTGGGGGAGGTCCTATAACTCACCTATAACTGGTAATTATAATTTCTTCTAGATGTATCAGTAATTATACATTGACTAACAAATTTTAAAATTGAGAAATTAGCTATAAAAGACAAACTAGGCAAAGTCTTTTTATATGTCAAATTCCAGGAGCTCTTCCTCACTAACAACTTTTAACCTTCTCAAAGCAAGGAGTACTTACAGGTAGGTAGATAGCATGAATGATCTAATTATAAAATTAGTGTACTGACACCTCGTGGTCAGTCAGAGATATTACAAATTTACACACAGTACCTGCAATACAAGCCGTCATGAAGCAGGCGACAGTACCAGCAATCATCGCCCTAAAGGCACTATCAGCAATGTCCCTTTTTTTGGAAGGAGCAATAGATGCTGGGAAGGAAATTAGAAAAAATCAAATAAAGAGGAGATGAAATTCCTAGGAAGCATATCCTCTAGAAAAGCAAATTGCAAAGCTTGATACTGACAAATAGGGGCAAGGAAGATAAATCTGTGAGGTATGCAAACACAAATATATACACGTTTTTCTTTCTACTAAGAGGTGAGCTGCAAATAAAAAAATATAATTTCCATTTACCTCAACAATATGTGCTGAATACCTGCTTGAAGCTGGCTAACAGGTACCAATTACAGTCAAACTACATTTTGCCCTTGTATCAGATTGTCACACTCATTGATTCCTGCTCATCTCTGCTGCCTCAGCACACACCATTCTCTGACAGCAGAGCTGTCACAGAACCCAGTGCATACAGGAGACAGCCTATATGGGATCAGATAAGACTATTTTAAAAGGGATATTCTGGTTTTCAAAGCTCAGTTTTAATTTTTTGATACTCCTGAAGAACAGGGAAGTTGGAAGTTGTGTATAAGCTAATGCACTTATGTGGCATTCTTACAGAAAGCAAACCATTCCCCCCACCCCCCCCAAAAAAAAATTCTTTCCAGAAAGAATACAATGAACCTAATGCAATGGTTTATTTTGTGCAAAGCCTGAGGGTTTGCTCTGTAGCACTGGCTGTCAATGGCCAAGAACGGAGGGTACAACAGCAGAGGGCTGCCAAGGCGATAGAAAGCCCTGACCACAACCCCACCCACAGGAGTGGAGCATAGGGGCTGCCACAGCAGCTTTACACCACCAAGGATCCCACTAAAGAAGGGGAGCTTTTCAGTGGGTGATTCATTCAGGTTTAGGGCAGCTCTACACTGGGGGAGAGGCAAAAGCTGCTGTAATGCAGCTGAGAACCCAGGCCTTGCTGATTGTTGCAGTTCATCAAGAATGTATCCCACAGAGTGGGATTTTTTTTTTAATTACACAAAAAAATTGTCAAAATGAGAAATAGATATTGTTCTTACTGAGTCCTCCTATCACCAGCCCCAGAGAACCAAAATTTGCAAATCCACAGAGGGCATAGGTGGCAATGGTTTCAGAATGGATCTAAAAAGAAACAAACAAAGTAACGTACATTGGAAAACATAAACTCAACTATACATACAAAATGATGGGGTCAAATTAGCTGTTACCACTCAAGAAAGAGATCTTGAAGTCATAGTGGATAGTTCTCTGAAAATACCAGCACAATATGGAGCTGCAGTCAATGTTAGGAAACATTAGGAAGGGGATAGATAAAAAACAAAGCATCACAATGACACTAGATAAATCAATAGTACACCCATACCTTGAATATTGCATGCAGTTCTGGTTGCATATATTTAATTTATATATATTAAAATTGCAAAAGGTACAGAGAATGGCAACAAAATGATTAGGGAGCTGGAGCAGCTTCCATATGAGGAAAGATTAAAAAAACTGGGCCTGTTCAGCTTGGAAAAGAGATGACTAAGGGGGGATATAATAGAGGTCTATAAAATCATGAATAGTGTGGACAAAGTGAATGAAGAGGTGTTATTTACCCCTTCATACACCACAAGAACTAGGGGTCACCCAATGAAATTAATAGGCAACAGGTTTAAAACAAACAAAAGAAAGTGCTTAACACAATACAGTCAACCTGTGGAACTCATTGCCAGGGGATGTTGTGAAGGTCAGAGTATAACTGGGTTCCAAAGAATTAGATAAGTTCATGGAGGATAGGTCCACCAATGGATATTAGTCAAGATGGTCAGGGATGCAACCCCACTGGGTGTTCCTAAGTATCTGATGGCAACAGCTGGGATTGGACAACAGGGGATGGATCATGTAAAGATTGTCCTGTTCTGTTTATTCCCTCTGAATCATCTGGCATTGTCAGAAGACAGGATACTGGGCTAGACGAACTATTGGTCTTCTCCACGTGCCTGCTCAGCTGGAAGGCCGGACAAATTGAAGCCGCAGGCTGGATCTGGGCCCTGGCCGTTGTTTGGAGACCCCTGGTCTAGAGAACTAAACACAAGACTTCGAGCTAAGAGCTCCTGCATTCTCTCTGCTGTGTCACTAACTCACTGTATGGGCAAAATACTTAGTCTCTTTCTCTTTCTTATCTTATCTAGAACTTTGGATACTCACATATCTCTAGAGGTTCTGTGAGGATTCATCGGCTCATGTTTGTTACGCTTGTTGAAGCACTATATAACATTTTAAGTATCATTCTTAAATGATCAGTTCAGTTCAATGAGACCTGATCATAGCAGGTCTCATTGAACTGAATTCTAGTAATGCATAGATGCTAAGGCTGGAAGGGACCATTGTGATCATCTAGTCTGACCTGTAGAGCACAGGACATAGAACTTTCCCAAAATAATTCCTGTTTCAGCTAGATCAGATCTTTTAGAAAAACATCCTATCTTGATTTAATAATGATCAGTGATGGGGAGTCTAACACAACCACTGGTAAATTGTTTCAATGGCTAATTATCCTGACACTTAAAAATGTATGTCTCCCTTCCCGTCTGAATTTGTCTAGCTACAAATTCCAGCCATGGGAGTGGATCACACTTCTCTCTGCCACTCTGAAGAGGCTATTAATAAATATATGTTCCCCAAGTACATACTTATAGACCCGTGATTCTCAACCTATTTACCATTGTGGGCTGCATATGCAGCGCTCTCTGTGTTATGTGGGTCACATCAACACAACATATATACTACCTGTACATCTACCAAAAATAAATAAATAAAAAGGTTTAGTATTCATTATATCAGAGAGGTAGCCGTGTTAGTCTGGAATTGCAGAAGTGACAAAGAGTCCTGTGGCACCTTAAAGACTAACTAAAGTATTGAGGCATAAGCTTTGGTGGGCTAATACCCACTTCGTTAGATGCAAGCAAAAGCTTTCGTGGGCTAATACCGACGAAGTGCGTATAAGCCCATGAAAGCTTATGCTTCAATACTTTAGTTAGTCTTTAAGGTGCCACAGAACTCTTTGTCACTATTTGTTATTTGACAGCCATACAATTAAAATTGATATAGTACCTTTCATTTCAACACTGGCAAATGTCTATGAAGAGCATTTTAAATTAGCAAAACAAGTAAAAAAAATTAACTGTTAACATTAATTAATTTACTATAAGGGTTATACCTCTGTTCAGTTATAGACTATAATCAAGTCACCCTTTAATCTTCTTTTTGTTAAGTTAAATTGATGGAGCTCCTTGCATCTATCATTGGAAGGATTTTCTAATCTTTTAGTCATTTTTGTGACTCTTCTTTGAACCCTCTCCAATTCATCTTTAATCGTGGGCAACAGAATTGAACACCATATCCAGTAGTGGTCACACTAGTGCCAAAAGCTGAGGTAAAATAATCTCTCTACTTCTCTGGAGATTTCCCTCTTTATGCATCCCAACTCAAGTTCAGATGATTAAAAAGGGGTTGTCTGCATTAGGATTGAAAATCCCAGAGGGTTTGATTGTCCAAACTGGTTTAGGGTCCCTGTACTAGCTGGAAATACTGCAGCTTAGAAGGCATTCACTCTGAGGAAGGACAGGTGGTAGTACTTAATGAATGCTTCCTTCAGGGGAAAGGAGCACATTTAAATTGTTATTGGGGCTACACAGAAACCGAAGGGGCAGAGTCAGGATCAGCCCTTGTCCATACCTGTTCCCTGGCCAGTGTCATCTTCTTTTGGGGCAACTTTTGCTCACTATGGATCTCAGAGCAGAGAGAAGTTTGTATAGCTTTCCTTTTCCAGATGCTCACCTCTTTCCTGAATAGACTTTCCACTGACAAGAGCCACTTGCTGGATAAATGATAGCTTCCTGAGGGTGAAACTAGGCATACAGTCCCTGAAGAAGCCAACCTAGTTGAAAGGTATGGGAAAGCGGGGAACGTGGAAATGGAATTCTTTGCTCCCTGCATCCCTTTCCCCATTAACTGCATTTTAAGCCCACGCAGAAGTCTGATGAGTGCTCTTATAGGTTTCCTGTTGATTAGAAGCTCCTTTGTTCCTGCTCCTGTTTTCTGAGAACCAATTTGTAGATATTTGCAGTCATGTGGCATATATGCAAGAGAATGCTTGTCAAGTACTCACTCTATCTGCTTTCCCTAGAAATGGCTTTGTTTCCTGTGATTTCCCTGCCTTCACTTGTACTCTCCTAGCTTTGAAAAACAGGAAGCCTTGTTGTTATAAGGTGTGGGGGTGGATCTATCAGAGTACGTTCTTGCTCTCTCTCTCTCTCTCTCTCTCTCTCTCTCTCTCTCTCTCTCTCTCTCTCCCTCCCTCTCCCCCCTCTCTCTCTGAGCTCATAGATATATTAGTGGGGTCTGAGGTTTTTGAATAGAAGTTAAATCTGAAAACCTGAATACCCGCATGCCCAAGCCATCAGGTCACACTTAAAATTGCTACTGACAATGTCCAGCTCCTGCAATAATGATAATAATCCTCTGCATCACAGCAGAGGTGCAAGAGGATGAAGAGACCATGTCCCTCTCAATGCAGATGCAAGACTAATGCAGTCCCATCCTCGATTTCCAGCTTCCCTCCAACCTTTGTATGTGGTTGCATCACTAATTCCTGGCTCTGCCACTCCCTTCCTCTGTGGCATTGGGAAAATCTCTTAACCTCTGAGCCTCCCATGTTTCTACATCTGTAATATTTATTTTTATTTATATTTATTTTACTCAAATCTACCTTCAGTGAGAGGGAAAATAACACTTTGCAAAGCGCTTTGAAACCTATGGATACAAATTCTTATATGAGTGCTGTGCATGATTATTATTTTCTCATGTGAGGATCTCAAGCTCTTTACCAAAGAGAGTTAATTTGTCTCCCTGTATGAACCAATAACAGTGAAAGTGGCTCTTCTGTGCCACAAAATAATAACAAAGTGAGATGTAACTGGGTAGCCAACAGCATCCATCTTTCAAAGTTCAGGTTCACCCAGAGATTTAGAGCCACCTATTGCTCTTTGCTAGGGTACAATGGGTTAATAACTCTTCTGTTGGAAAATATTCCATGGGATGTTTAATGACCATAAGTGGTTAGGATATCAATTTTAAATTTTATCTGAAGAGAGGGCACCTGCAGTATCACACAGCACTGGGTCACAGATTCAATACTAACTCATGAGGATGGACGGCCAGAAAACAAGGATTCTGTGAAAACCATGAGCTTGGGCTTCCAACTAGTGTAGCTACATTTGTGGCTGGCTATTCAGTACTGGAGTCAGGACAAATCCCAACAGGGACAAGACCTTAGTCTTTAACACCAGTTCCTGCAGCACACAGGACTTTCCTTGGAGTTCTTTAATCCTAGAACTGACCAGGTCTCACCAAGTCTGGCTTGTGACATCTGACATGCTCACAGCCCAGGATGGCATGGCTGCAAGAACATAGCCGGATCTGGAGAAGGATGAACATCAGTAACTGAGGTCCATTGGGGAAAGATCAAAAGTTTAACACAAGAGAAAATGTCAAAGTAACGGGCCATATTCTTCCCTTTTTGTGATTCCACTAAAATCAGTGGAGCGCCATCTGGTAAGAATTGGGGCCCAGTAAATCAGTAGACTATAAAATGTTACTCACAGTCATATATTGCTTCACACCATCAATGTACATGGGCCCACCTTTCTCCCGCAAGTGGATCAATGTTGAAAGACGCTCATAAGCCACAAATTCGTTGAAGAATGTCTTGTAACCTAGGAGTCCACCGACAATAAAACTGTCTTCCCAGTCTACCCCCATCATAAAAGAAAATGGCATGAAGACATAAGCGCAAATGATCTGAAAAATATACAAGACAGAGAGGAGGGCCAGGTGCACAAGCCCAAATATTTGCTAATCACAAGGGAAAACGTCAATCAAAGAATGAAGGTATCTGATAAATTCTTTAATATAAACTTCTATATATTTTTTTTAAAAAAATATAAAACAGTTCTTGGCATCTTGCTGCTATCTCTCTAATAGTCCGGGGATTTTGAATGGTCAGGTCTACCTGAATTATCACAAAAGTAGCAATTTAAGGCATAGAGTCAACCAAAGTACTTAAGCATATAGTTTAATTTTATTCCTCAAGTTTAAAACATGCTTAAAAGCTTTGTTGGCTTGCGGCCTACAATCGGGGCCATGATTCAGGGAATGGTAAGAGAGATGGAGGGTTAATTTCTCATCTGACATAATCTGGTGTAGCTACACTGAGAAAACGAATGTTAAAAATATGATAACTAACATGTTTTAATTACCGTGTTGACCACCACTTAAGGTAGACTCAGTGTTCGTCTATATATAAAAGATGTACAGCTTTAACTATACTGGTATAGTTAAGCCATATACTCCCTCCTTCTATTGATTTATTCTTCTTATTCTTGTGTGGGAAGAGGGATAAGCTATACTAGTACAAGGCACCTATATACCAATATAATTGTGCATTTTTAGGCTGATAATATTTTGGTAAAAAATATCCCCCCATGATTTAAATAGCTATAGCTGTACAAAATCTGAATGTAGACCAGGCCAGAGAGTCTGGTTTAAAAAGCTTCTTAGTCCAGCAAAAAGATATAGGTATTTTTACAATTAAAAATCTACAAACTCAGCTAACACATTTTTAAACACAAGTTTGTCTAAACTAGGAACTAAGTGCTGTTTGAAACCATGCCAATTTAAACAGTTTCTGATACACCTGCTTTTCCCTGTGGAAAGGTTGGTCTAAACTGTAAAGTTAGGTCACCTTAACTACACCGTGATGGGCTGTGAAAAATTTCACACCCTGTCTGCTGAGTTAAACTGACCTAAATCCTGGTGTAATTCTTCTGTTGACATAGGTCTCAAAGAGGTGGATTTATTACAGCAACAGAAGAACCCCTTCCATCACTATAGTAAATGTTTATACACTAGAATGCTATCGCTGTGCTGCTGTGTCATTTCTTGTTCAAAATAACCCTCACAAGCTTTGCCTAGGTAAAGATAAAAGATTCAATGCAATGGTCTGAAGTGAAAGCCATTGTGCGTGTTTAGTGAAGTGTTAATCTGTAGCTGGTGCATGCGAATAGCTCTTCTGTTTTTTTTCTATTCATCTAAAGTGGCTCTGGCACAGATTAGGGCATTGGTTCTCAAAGTGGGGGTCGGGACCCCTCTGGGGTCAGGAGCCAATTCTGTGGGGGTCGCGAACCCCTAATGCCAGCAGCTGGCCCCGAACAATGCTGCTGCTGCGGGCTGCTGGCATCCGGCCCCTGCGGCTGCTGGCAGCCTGTGCCCCTGCCACGGCGGGCTGCTGGCACCCCCATAAGGCTGGTCCCGGCCTCGGCTCCTGCCGCGGCGGGCTGTTGGCAGCCCAGCGAGCCTGGTCCAGACCCTGGCTCCTGCTGCAGCGGGCTGCAGGCACTGCCACGTGCCCGACCCAGCCCCTGCAGAGGTGGGCTTCCGGCACCTCCGTGGGGCTGCTGGAACCCCCCCCTCACTGGCCTTGGGGGGCTGCTGGAACCCCCCTCAATCCCGACCACTGTACTGGGGGGGGCTGCTGGAACCCCCCCATTCCAGCCGCTGCCGCAGTGGGCTGCAGGCACGCCCCTCCCCCGCCTGACCCGTGGTGGGGGTCGCGCTTAGAGGCCCAGTGTGGGAAAGGGGTTACACCACTACAAAAAGTTTGAGAACCACTGGATTAGAGCTAAAGCAAACTCACTCTGCTCAAAGTGACAGCCTCTTTGGGGAGAAGTCATAGACATTGATAGCTAAAGAATGTTTACATTGCAACTGGTATTTTTCACAGATTATCTTGTAATACAGGGATTTAAAGTTGTTCTTTTGAAAAGAAATATATATTTAAATATCCAATGTTTGATTAAAAAAAATTACTGGCATTTTTCTTTAAGAAAGACAAATCATGAAAAAAACATTATAAGGATAATACCTCAAAGCTCAGCTGTGGGTAGTTAAACATATTCCCCAACCAAGACAGTGCTGAATCAACGAAAGAGAGCAAAGCAAGGAAGGCGATCAGGTTCACAGCAATGTTCGCCACCAATGCAATGGAGGCAGAGGCACCCTGACTAGCAGCTTCCAGCAGGTTTTTTGAGTCTCTTTACCAAGGAAAACAAAAAGAGAATTTGAAAACTAGAGAGACATTTTCCAGTCCATGGACAAGGCGAGAAACAGTAAAGGTTACACTACAGTCTATTATAAACTAGCTATTTACTTCACTGGACACCCACCTGCCACTCTCGGGTGTTCTGGAGGGGGTGCAAAGGGGCCACCACGTGAAAGAAGCCTCTAAGAGAAATTCTGGCAGTCTCAGAATTCCTCCCAGGAGATCCTAGGAAGTGACCCTGAGGATGCCCTCAAACTTTGCCATCCTTGGAAAGAGTGGAACATGCTCCTCATTCTTCCCTGGCTCTTTGGGCCTTTGATTCGAGGCTTACCGCAGTCAGTTGCGGCACTCTTTCGATTGACTTCAGTGAACTCTGGATCAGGCCTGGGCACTGCTCATGCCTGCAGGAATGAAGATGTAGGCACTATGCTCACCACAGGGTTAAGGTCAGAGGTGCAAGCTGATGAGGAGAGGCTCCATGCATTTTCTGCCTCTTTGCACTCTTCCACAGGGATTTTCTTGATCAAAAATTATATGCACTGAATTCTCTGGTTTTTGTATGCAAAATAATCCACCCACCTTCACTTTTGCTTATAGGCATTTAGTAAGTGCTTCTGAGTAAAGCAAAGGCAACAATAACAAAAAGAAAAACAAGCCACAGAATTGCATTGGACTTTTGCAGTTCTGTCTCTGTGAAAGTGCCAGTGGGACAGCTACATCTCTGTACAGCTCAGTCTGTTTGTTCTTAATTTGAATTCAGAAACTACTTACTTTTGGTTACCTTAGTGTGTAATTAGTGTAATGTGTGCAAAAGCATTGTACAGCTCTCATCAATATGATATTTGAGCACCTATGTATATTGCTGTTTCTAGGCATAGATCTACTTACCCTTTCTCCATTTTTATACCACTCTTCAGAGTTACTTGGGGTATCTTAGTCTCAGGACAGAATAGTTTGGAGACAGCCAGTGATGCTGGTGCTGACATCACAGAAGCAGTTAGTAAATGGGAGGCTGAAACCTGGAATTCCAGATGCCAGAAAATAAGCGTTGGTCAATTCATCTCAACAGAACATAGAAACAGAAAAAAATTCCAGAGAAAGGCAATGAGGATTTTTCATACAAGAAGAGCTTGAAAGAACCAGCATTGTTTATATGGGAGAAGAGTGCAATGAAGTATGATACAGGGATACAAAATAGTGAATAGTATGGAAAAGGCCACCTGTTTACTTCCGGTGATAACACCCTTCCCGCTCTGGTAGCACCAATTCCCAAATACCGAGGTGGGGTAGGGAGAGGAAGAGTAGCACTCCTGAGAGCGAAGCTACTTCCAGGAGCAGTGACTCCCACCAGAAGAAACTGTGGCAAAAGCAGCCATGGGGGAGTGAGAATCAGCACCCATAGCCTCAAAGCCCCTGGACAGCAGGGATATCAGCAGACTGAATTCCGCACAGCTGGAACTCTGGACATTCTTTCCTTCTTGATTGTTTGGCTTGACCTCCTCCTGCCTATATTCTTTTCACCCTCTCCCTCACAGCCCCACCTGCATCTTTTCATCCCTCACCTTCTGCAGTGTCTTGCATCCCTTCCTTCCTTTTCCTGTTCCCTCAGTCCTGTTAAACAATTCCTCTCACACTGCCCCTGCCCTTATAATGTATATTTTTAGTGGGTTGACAAACATCAAGTTAGTTCTACAGTCACCCTGATCATTGTGTGTGTGTGTTGTATCCCTTTCCCTCCTCTGTCTGTCTTGTCTGTTTAGATAGTAAGCAATTTGGGGTGGGGGTGTGTGTTATTATATAATTGCCTAACACAAAGGGGCCCCAACCCTCAATGGGACCTCCATGTAACTAAATAATAGTAAATCTCCGAAATATCTGATTGAGGTCACTGTCAAGATCTTGGAGCAGTTGAACCATGGATATATTCCACTAAGTTAGTTCCTACTGCATGCAAACTATAAATATAAATACACAAATTCATCCATTATTCCCTCGGCACTAGAACTGGATGAATCTCTATAATACTGAGGTAAACATTTCTGTTACTGAATTCTGCACTAAAGGTCAAATCAATGGGTCTAGTCTCCCATACACATATGACGATAGATCATTCCTTGTAGTTAAAATGGGAATTACACATATAAACCTTGGACACACTGATGGAAGCATTAGACCCACTATTGGTCAGGAATCTCAGCTAAAGGCATCCTTCTGATTCAAAGCGCTGTTTGAATTTGAATCCATAATACTCTGAAGGGAATTAGGACTGCTACATGCAACATGTAGAGGGGATTTGAACACTCACACATCTTTTCACGATTTATTTTCTTCTTCTTACCCCAAAAGAAATGTATGCTCCTAAAACACTGCCAGCGATGGTTGAAAACCCTGCAGTCATGATCGAGTGGAGTTCAGACTTGGTGACATACGGTAAATAGGGCCTCACTAGAAGAGGAGATTCTGTCTGAAAATGAGAAGCAATAGTCAAATGAATAATTTCTGTATAAACTCTCGTAGAGTGACCAGTTATTTTATGAATTAATGCTATACACAGTTCAATCACAGTGTCTTTGGTATTATCAGACAGTTAATGTTTGTGCTGATGAGTGCTCTGAATATGCCTTGGGCTTTCTCAAGGCATAGTCCTGTTTTTCAGGTAGTGCTACTGAAGTGGACACTCACCTTGCCTGGCTGAAGGTAATTTCTTGGTTGCTTTAATGTAGTGGTTCCTAATCTCTTTTTTTTTAAAAAAAAATACTGGAGTCCCCATTGTCCTATATGCTCTTGGGCCATCTCCTCACACAGTTGACCCCTTATCTTATTCTTCTGCCATTCTCTCTCCTGCCCTTTTCTGTTTTGGTTCACTTCCCCCTCCCTTCTTATCCTATTTTAAATTTTCTATCAGGTTTTTTTTTTGCTTTCTATTTTTAGACTAGTCTAGTGCTCTCCTGCGGGGGTCTGTCTCCAAGCTTCATGCCAAAGCTTCATGTGTGAACATAGTATAACCTTCTGAACTTACCTGATTGTGTGTCATTGATGATTTATAAACTGATGGAATTCTGGCTTCCAAAAAACCAAGCACCTGACCTGGTGCCTTAGAGTCCTAACTTCACACAGAAGGGATGTTTACTGGAACCAGAAGCTCATTAAATAGTGGTATTTCACTTTCTACTGTCCAGAATTTCTGTCTTTTAACAGGTGGGTGATTAAGGGCACTAGTTTATTTTCAGTACTCACCTGTCCTACAAATATGTTGCCAGCTGCTACAAGGGACTCAACAGGAGATGTCCCCAAGGTAACTTGCATTATCCAACCAACCTAAAAATGATAAATATTAAATTTTTAAAAATGCCACAATTTGACTCTATGGTTGCAACAGTTATGTAATACTTGAATATCTCAAATAAAAAGCATTAACAAAATTCCATGCCATGGTACCTTTTTAATGAGCCATTGCATAAATCCAACGTGGTAAAGCATAGACATGACTGTGCTGAAGAAAATCACTATTGGCAGGACCTAATTTGGAAACACAAAATAAAGTAACTTAAAATGTTAACATTTTTTCCTTTTCTCTCTGGCTGAAAGAAAAGGCCAATGTCTTTGAGATACCTTCTGGTTTTGAAATCTTTTAAAGATCTTGCAAGCTCAATCATTCAACATCAACTATTCAGTTCAGAAAATGTTTTATTCTGGAACTCCTAGAGTTGTTTTCCATGTAGATGTGTTGGCTACTTCTCATGGATTTGGATACTTTCCAGATCAAACTGTGAGAGTTTTGCAATGTTTTCATAACAACATATTGCAGGTTGGCTGTAGCCATGTTTAAAGCAGCTCCTTTGACAGACACTCAGATCCCTTGTGGACATTAGCCTCTGGAAATAGCTGAATCAAAATTCTATAAACTTTGTTAGTATTTCAGATGTGGGGTTGGTGGATCTGCATTGTAAAGTTCAGATCTGGAACCAAACTTATCCATTGTTATATGAGAACATCAGAATGGCTATACTGTGTCAGATCAATAGTCCCTCTAGCCCAGTATAGCCAGTGCCAGATGCTTCTGGCACTTGGAGGTTTAGGGGCACCCAGAGCCTGGGGCTGCATCCCTGACCATCTTGGCTAATAGCCATTGATAGAACTATCTTCCATGGAGTTACCTCATTCTTTTTTGAAACCATTTATACTTTTTAGCCTTCACAAAATCCACTGGCAATGAGTTCCATAAGTTGACTGTGCATTGTGAGAAGCAATACTTCATTTTGTTTGTTTTAAATCTGCTGGTCATTAATTTAATTGGTGATCCCTCATTCTTGTGTTATCTGAAGTGGTAATTAACACACCCATATGCATTTTCCCCACACCATTCCTGATTGTATAGACCTCTATCATATCATCCCTTAGTCACCTCATTTCTAAACTGAACAGTCCCAGTCATTTTAATCTCTCTTCCGATTGAAGCTGTTTCATTCCCTGCCCTTCTCTGCACCTTTTCCAATTCTAATATCTTTTTGGAGATGGGGTGACCAGAACTGTGTGTAGTATTCAAAGTGTGGGTGTAACATGGGTTCATATAGTGGCATTATGATATTTTCTGTTTTATTGTCTATCCCTTTCTTAATGGTTCCTAACATTCTCTTAGCTTTGTTGCTTGCTGCTGCACATTGAGCGTATGTTTTCAGAGAACTATCCACAATGACTCCAAGATCTCTTTCTTGAACATTAACTGCTAATTTAGATCCCACAACTTTGTATGTATAGTTGTGATTATTTTTTCCAATGTGCATTACTTTGCTCTTCTTAATGCTGAATTTCATCTGCCATTTTGTTGCCCAGTCACCCAGTTTTATGAGATCCCTTTGTAACTCTTCGCAGTCAGATCTGGACTTATTTTGAGTAATTTTGGACTATCTTGGATAGTTATCTGGACTATCTTGAGTAATGTTGTATTTTTGGCAAATTTTGTCACCTCACTGTTCACTCCCTTTTCCAGAACATTTATGAATATGTTGAATAGCACAGGTCCCAGTACAGATCCCTGGGGGACCTGCTATTTACCTCTCTTCTTTGTGAAAACTGACCATTTATTCCCACTCTTTGATTCCTATCTTTTAAGCAGTTACTGATCCATGAGAGGACCTTCCCTCTTATTCCATGACTGCTTAGTATGCTCAAGAGCCTTTGGTGATGAACCTTGTCAAAGGCTTTCTGAAAGTCCAAGTACACTGCATCGACTGGATCACTTTTGTCCACATGCTTGTTGACCTCCTCCAAGAATTCTAATAGATTGGTGAGGCCTTATTTCCCTTTACAAAAACCATGTTGACTCTCTTGTTCTGTATGTATGAATGAAAGGAAAGTTTTAATTTGGATCTTTATAGATTTATGGAGCAGACAAAAGGTTCAGGTCCAGATCTGGATCCAAGTTTTCCAGAAGTTTGAGTGGTGGATCAAAGATTTTGGTTTGGACCCATGTTGACCTGACATTCATAAAATCAAGGGCAACTTGCTTATTAACTCCCATCTAGTTTAACTGAAGATTAACAACACACATTATTAACAAAGTCCTCTTCTTGTCATTATTGAGGTGAGCTCTGCTCCCCTTAGAACACCGATTATGTCAGTGTTGGATGTTTGAGCTTTGCAGCAGTGAGCATAGTCACTAAGTTCCTTAAAAGTAACTCCACGGGGATCTATTCGTTGTATAGCAGTGAAACTGAAGGAAAAGAACTTTCTTTAAACATACGGTTTAAAAGAATCATAAATGGAGTAACACTTTCATGGCCCACAATCTGGCAGGTAATTAGCTGCTTTTTGTTTTTCATCCTGAATTAAAATTGGATCATTTGGTGCGTATATATCTTAAACACACAGGAATTCAACATTTCTATGCTAGTATGTAATAGGTAAAAAAAACTCTCAGTACAGGTTCACGAAAAGACAGAGAGATTAGTAATGTTTAAACCAATACCTCTAAAGCCAGAAAGCTTTTTAATTGTGCAATTGAAGGAGTCACACGTCATAAATAACGAACATGAACAGAATAAAAAAAAGTATAAAAAATTAAATGCATCAGTACTAAAGTATTTGTCAATAAATTCAATTCTTAATTCTCCGGAGGAAAGTTACTACCATAATTTATATTGATGAAGTTCGAAAAACACCCTCTCAAAATATATGAATGTGGCTCATAGCCATAACTGCCTCTCCCCTTCAAGAGTTACTGTACTACTGGGATACTTCTAGCTTTCCCGTTCTTCTAATGCATTTAATCATTTAAATTGATACTAGCAGACAGACAGGGGAACCTTTAGCATTAGCTTGTGATGCACTGAGGGTTGAGAAATTAGGGAGAAGTATGACAGAAGTGAGATTAAATAAACTATCAAACCAACATCACTCTCTTTTTCTAGGCATAATCCTTACTACAGGTCCCCACTTTCTTCTTATCCCATACCCCATACTTAAACTTGTATCCCTACAAGAGATGCAGCTAAATGGAAATTCTTCAGATTCTAGGAACATGGTTATCCAGCAGGAAAGAATTGCAGGGAGGGGAAGAAGACTGGTGGCCACCAACCTCAGGTAGCTGATGATCAAAATTATAAGCAAATATCCTTTCCTTTCTTGCAGCCCAACTGGAGGCAGAAGGTTTCAGTGTAGCTGTGGGAGTGTGTGACAAGTTGGAGAGGGAAATTAAAAACGCGCCATTTAAGATGTGACACTTACTACCCCTGTCATTCTCACTACACATGTCAGTGGCCAATGCTGGTACAGGCTTGTCCCTGATAAAATCACTTTACAAACTGATTTTAAGAGACTGAATTTTAAAAGTGGTTTTCTGTTGTGCACCTGAAGACAATTATAGGTGCAGTTTTTGTTCCCACAAGTCAGGATGTTCCAGTTGTGATCATTTGCACCCTTGATTGGGTCTGGAACTTATGGAGTTGGTTTTTAAAAAATCAGTCCCTTATTATTTAATATGATAGCAACTTTTGTGTTAATGGTTTCAACAGAAAGTGACACACAACCAATTAGTATGTATCTAATTACTGAGATGACCTGTCATACCCAGGCTAGCTTTTATCAAGAGCATGGAGGAGTCAGTTTTAAAAGGTCAGACTTTCCTTCCCTAGCGTGACCCAGAAGAACTGAATTACATGCAGCATGTGATAAACTATTTTTACATGTTGCACCCACCCTGATTTCTCAGTTGTGCTATGCTCACTGGCCCATATCAGACAAACACAAAGAAGAAGCCCTTAAGTTAACATTAGAGGGGCTGAAAAAGCAGAGCTGTTTTGAATGAAGGAATAATAGCCTTAATTCACACCAATATGCCTAAGTCTTGCGGGGTTCTCTAAATAGGGGCAGTCACACACATTGTAGGTATAGAAAAATCTATGCACAGCAGGACAAGTTAAGGGCTTGGTATCAGCCTTTCCTTTCCTTTGTTGGGTTAGTTACACTGTGAAATGTATTTGACAATAAAAGGTCAAATGCTCCCCTCTGTTCTTCACCAGGGAGCAAACATGCACTGATTGCATGAAACTGGGCCAGAAAAAGCAGAAGGAGTAGGGCAGACATCGAGTGTCATGCTTCTTGGGCCCCCAAATAGTTCTTCCTCCCGTGCACCAATCATCTGTGGTTCTACAGGTGTATGGCTACCTGACTCAGAGATAAAAGGGAGATTTATCCTGTATGCTCCCCCCTCCACCCACTTTTTAGGCTGCGACCATGCATGAAAAATGTCAGCCCAAAGAGAATACATAAGAGACAGTTATGAGTAAGGCTACAATTTAGTCACAGGTATTTTTAGTAAAAGTCATGGACAGGTCACAGGCAATAACCAAAAAGTCATGGCCCATACCTGCGATGACTTTTACTAAAAATATCCCTAACTAAATCTTAGGTACTGGGTAGGGGGCGCTTCCACGGACGACACTGCTTGGGGGAAGCGGTGTCAGGGAGACACTGCTGCTCCTGGGGTAGAGGCACTCTGGAGCCCTACCACTGCTGGGGGTTTGGGAGTGGCCCGGGGCCATGTCACCATTGCTGCACCGGGTGGGGGCAGCCGGGGGCCCCGCTGCTGCTGCTCCCGACCGCTGTGCTGGGGAAGCACAGAGTACCAGCTGCCTGGGGCCACCCGAGCAGCGTCCAGCGCTGCTGGCCATAGGGCTGCCCCAGTTGCTTGGAGTCAGCTGCACTGGCCGCTGCAGGAGTCCGAGAGGTCCCAGAAAGTCCTGGAATCCTGGACCTTCTGGGACCTCCGTGAAAGACTCACAGCCTTAGTTATGAGACTAGAAGCTGGAACTCAGCCTCAACTATGCCCTGTTTCACCCGCTATGCTATGCTATGCTAATGTCCAGGAAGGTGAGTAAGGGCTTGTTTGTGGAAAAGTATCACCAGTCATACTAGTATAATTATACTGGTGTCATTAAACCATTATAATTATACCAGTATAACTTACTGCGTGGACACTCATCTACCAGAATACAAGAATCCTCATAGAGAGTTGTGTTGGTATCAATATAGCACTTTAAATTCACATTCTACCATATACCAGAATAATTTCCTTATGCAGACAAGTCCTAAACCAGAAATAAATTAAAGTGAACATCTAAATGGAAAAAGTATGTATCAAAAAGCTTTTTACGATTTCATGTCTGTCAGCTACAAATGTTACATTAATTGCTATTAGTGTAATAAACTCCCAAAGAAAATAGAACTCTCTCGTTGTTATGCCTTTATAAGGTGTTTTTGATTAGCCACTCTGTTACACATCCACTACTAATTCTGATAAATATGAGAAATCACCTTTGGACCTATAGAAGTGTCATTTGACTTCTCAGGCATGTCACCTACATGTAGCACATGACTCTGAGAGGCTGAGTACTCAGAACTCCCATGGAAGCCTGACATTGTGGTTGCTCAGCATTTTGCACAATAAGACCCCAAAGAATAAGCAGGTGGCAGGTGGCAGATGGGTGCATTCTAGGTTTGAAACCTTCGGAAAATTCTCCAAATTCACCATTCAAACAAGACCCTTATATTTAATGAACCTGAAACCTCTTTGCATAAATAAAGAACAAGCAGTCAAAATAACCAAAATCCAATAACATTTCCTCTCTAAAGATGTATCATAGAATCATAGAATATTAGGGTTGAAAGGGACCTCTGGAGGTCATCTAGTCCAACCCCCTGCTCAAAGCAGGACCAACCCCCAACTAAATCATCCCAGCCAGGACTTTGTCAAGCCTGACTTTAAAAACCTCTAAGGAAGGTGATTCTACCACCTCCCTAGGTAACCCATTCCAATGCTTCACAACCCTTCTAGTGAAAAAGTTTTTCCTAATATCCAATCTAAACCTTCCCAACTGCAGCTTGAGACCATTATTCCTTGTTCTGTCATCTGGTACCACTGAGAACAGTCTAGATCCATCCTCTTTGGAGCCCCCTTTCAGGTAGTTGAAAGCAGCTATCAAATCTCCCCTCAGTCTTCTCTTCTGTAGACTAAACAACCCCAGTTCTCTCAGCCTCTCCTCATACGTCATGTGCTCCAGGCCCCTAATCATTTTTGTTGCCCTTCTCTGGACTCTTTCCAATTTTTCCACATCCTTCTTGTAGTGTGGGCCTCAGAATTGGACACAGTACAGATGAGGCCTCACCAATGGCCAATGGCTCTGCAATAACATCAGTGAACTCCTTTAGCATCCTCGGGTGCAGCGCATCTGGCCCCATGGACTTGTGCTCATCCAGAGGCAATTGGGTGTGATCTTCCTACTTTATGGAGCTGGGAAAAGGGTATCATCACCTGCCTACAGAGATGATATTTATAACATCTCTTTTTGTGAGTATAAATATTTAAAATTGTGGGTTTAATCTTGACTATCTGGGCTATATTTTCAAAAACAGGTCTACATTGTGCCTGAAAAGCATGTGCACACATAAGCATGCAATAGTATGCATTTAAAATTAACCATTTTCTGCATGCATATACATAGTTTGCATAGGTAATTATTGCTTTTGCCTGTGCCTGCCTATTTTGTGGGCACAGCTTGGGTACCTGCTTCTGAAAATGTTGCTCTTTGTGTATTTAGTGAATATGACTGCAGAGAATAAATCCTAGTCCACATTTTCAAAGACACTTGTCCATGTTTATAGGACGTGTTCTTCTGTGTGCACAGGAGGATGTCTATGTACAAAGTTTTATGCATGCACTTATTCTAATAACCATTCTGATTAGAACTATGTGTAGCCAAAGTTGGGGTTTCATTGCAGGCACTGGGTTGTTGCAAAGGGGCAATCCAATTATCCTGCCCATTCCCCCTTCTCCTGGGCCAACACAGTTTTGGGTGGTATCTCATTATCTCTTTGAGCTACCGCAAAATACAGTGCATTAGTGCTTCCCTTACAAAGAACTGGAGATATTAACATCACTTTTGACCAGCTTGATACCCAAGCAGTGTCCAGTTTATCGCATAGTAGAAGGCACATATGGATGTCTGAACACATGCAAACTTTTGAAAATGTAGCCCTAGCTAACATATCAGTCCACAATATGTCTCTATCACTGCTGGAGCATTTTTAAAAAAACAGGCTATAGGTCCATGTGTAATCAAACTCTTATTTGTGCAATGCACTCACCATGCTTTCATAAAACATACAGTGACTGAGCATAGAAATGGTCACTTAGGTTCCTGACTGTGTACAAGTGAGAGATGGTTAGAAAACAGAAAAATTTAGATGAAAAAAACCAGCAAAAGAAACCCAAAATTTCAACAAAAACCAGAAGGGATTTTTTTCTCTTTCAAATATTTTTTTTCTAACTATCCTTAGGAATAGCCCACTATAAATGCACAATCTTGGGAATTGTGCATGGAAGCAGAGGCGTACAATTTCTCATGAACTGGGTACTACTGGTACATTTACCTTGGGCCTTCAAGGTGGCAGAGTGATTCAGCAGTTGAAGTATGAAAACACAGTGTTCCCCTGACTTGATTTTATCATTCAGTTTTTGTGTTCAAAGTGCACTAACTATCTTCTACAAAAGAAACAAACCAGGTTGGTCTTATATAGCTAGGAAGCTAAATGAGAATAATTTCAGTCTGGGCTATCACCTTGGTCTATGGGAGAGAAAAGGTATAAGACCTATCTTCTCAGGAAGGGAGAGGAGAAAGATAGCTTGCCTAACTGTCAGCTCTTTCAAAGAAAGGAAGTACTGTTGCTCTGTGATGAGCTGCAGAGAAGGCCTTGGGTAAAGAAATGCTTAATTCAAAACAGTTCCTCATTTTGTCCCCATAACAGCTATTTTTACAGAGTTTCTTGCCTTCCCACTGGTGAACCTTATTGGCCTGCAGCCTCCAGCCTCTTTATTCTTTCCACCTATCCATGGTATTTATGAGACACCTATTTCCATGGTATCTTAGTACTGGCATCTTTCCCTGAGTACTTGTGGGAGGAAGGATAAGACAGGCATAAGTTAACCTGTGGTTACCACTGACCAGTTAAGAACCCTGGATCCTGTCATGCCTCTGTTTTGAAAATGTATCTGCTAATACTGTCATCCTGTCAAAAATGCAAATTGCTGCAGCTGGGTTAAAGAAATGCAAAGAAAACAAATGCATAACATTAAATGGCAAGTTTAATACCCAGTTTCCCAACTTTTTCATAGTGTGGGTCATATCTTAATTGCGATATTGTCTCCTGGACACTTCCATTGGTAATTGCATACATGTTGTAAATCATACATGGAAAATGTTTTGTAATGAAACTCTTTTTGTGGTCAACTATATGTAAAATACAAAATATATAACAGCTGCTTACCTTAAAGGCAAAGAAATGATCTGTATATTTTTCACCAAACACAAATTTAGCACCAGCATCAGAGTATTCCAGGAAAATCTAAAGGGAAAAAACAAACAAACAAAGCATCTGTTATAAGCAGAGGGTCACTGCTAAATAATAAGCGAATATTGCACAGATTTAAATCAATCATAAAGGGTGAGATTGGTTGCTGGCCCTATTGCAGGTGCTTGTGGGGAGGTGAAGCGACTTCCTGCTGTTCTGCATCTTGTCCAATGCACACGTACAATTGTAGTTCAGGATCTGCTCTCTGGGACCCAGTGGTGAACATTACCTCAAATGGAGCAGATGAGAGACATAGTCATAATAAGTCACACTTGCCCATCTGTGCCAGACTACTGAGCTGACTAGCTGTGGAAAGAAGAGTAGTGTGCACCATCCTAAACTTTCCTTTAGGGTGGGGCAGAACCACTCAGCCACCTGCTCATTATTAACTATTATTATTTAGTATTTGTGATACAGTAGTGGCTAGTGGTCCCAGCTGAGATTGGGGACCCATTAAGTACAGTTCAACATGTAGTAAGAGACAGTTCCTGCCCCAGGGCAGCGGAGAAATGCTAGTCCAAAGGAAGTGTTTACTTTTCACATGGATGCCATTGAAGTGCAACTGCAAATTCTACATAAACCTCTTTCTGTTGGCAGAACTTCACATGGCAACTATGAGTAATAAGTTAACCATTTTCAAATTGAAGCCTGAGGGAAAAAAGAAGATATTGTCAAAAGAATGGCCATGTGCCAGATGAGATCAATGTTTGAGTGGCCCAGCCCTATTTGAATCAGAACGGCAAGGAAAGGATGATATCTGAGGTTGAAAATACCAGGGATTCTTGTTTCCTGGCGATTAGTGGCCATACTTCAGAGTTCATTTCTGAATGGGGGCAATTATATTTTAATAACATTTTTCTGTGGGAATAGTGCCACATAATTTGTCTACATTGGATTATTAACCTGTACCTGTTAAGTGCTATCAGAGAAGCACACAGTGTCTTTTTGTGCCAAAAGTTTGAATTCCCCTCACTATATAATACTCTGAACCACCTTTTCCACTGTTACTGTCCAGCAATGGATGATTTTTTACATCTGTTGTCTTGCAGATTGGCTACATGTAGCGTAGCCTATAGGACTAACCTGCTTGCTTGCATATATGTATCTTTTCTTATAGTTTAAGTATTTGGTTTATTGTAAGAAGTTTATAGATTTATATTAAAGTAAGTTTGGCTGTATGCAAGAGGCCCACAGGCCATATCCTGAATGTTAAGCTAAGACAAAGTTAATACATCTATATTAAGACCTTTTACCCAGAAAATAAAGCTGACCTTCAGCTTGTTACCTAAATAGATAAGTGCCCACGCATATGTCTAAGACCTTTTATCTAGACCAGTAGAAAATGGAGAATGGCATAGGGATTTTTTCAATGTTGTACCCACAGACTTAACAGGTACACCACAAGAAAACCTATGTGTGTATGTATGTGTCATCAATACGCACAAACATACTAGCCTATGGGGTAAGCGTACCCTAACATTTTGTGGGTGAGGAATGAAATTTGGGCATAGGAGGAATGGTTTCTGGCACTTGTGCCCTATAAAAGAGGTGACCCGCTCCGCTCTATCATTCTCATCTCTATCTTACTCACCTGCACTCACTCTATCTATGATGTCTACTACTACAGTAGTAGGCTATACTTGTCCTTCTTAAACTTTAAGTTTCAAGGGAACTAGGCTAAGCTTTATTCTTAGTTTGTTTATTAGATTTTGATTTTAAGTTTAAATTAGTCAAGTAAACCCTAGTCAGCTTTGATAGCTCTTAGCTTATTCTAAGCACTGCCTCTCTGACTCAAGAATTGAGAAACCTGAATCGCAAGGCTGGTCCTGTGTCTCTTACCACAAGTTATCAAGGAAGGGTGTGAGTATATTAACCAAAGCTCTGTTGCATATAATATTATATTATCAGATGTAGCTTTTGAATAGCAGTAATGCAATTGTAACTTTGTAACTTTAAGTATTTTACCATTTAATTGATTTTAATAAAAAGTCTTTATGATTATATTTGTTTCAGTTTGAGCTTCCTGTCATACCCCTAAGGGTCCTTTGTAAATTCTATGGAGTCTGATTCAGGACAAGAACTTTTATCTTCTGATCAAAACATTGGCAAGCCTAAGACCCATACTATTAATAATTAATAGTTATTAATAGTTTGATTAAATTAATAATGTGAACTTTAATTGATTAATTGAATTAATATTATCAGTACACCCTGAATCAGGCTACAGTAGGAGCTCACATTGGATGCAGCCTCCACTTCAGCAATGCTACAAAATCATGCTAGTCTTAATGAGAAGCTCTTATGGGGAGAATTCTATCTCCATCTCCACTGGCTTCTGCCACCAATGCTTGAATTTTATTCCTTTTGTTACTTCTATTACAGGTCATCTTAGAACCCTGGGGTCGGTGGGGGCAAGAAGTGTAAGCTTTGGTGCAAGAGTGACAGTGGCTGTGGTGATAGTGTCTCATTAGATCTTCTATTACATGGTATTTTAGTGGGCAGAGATTCTTGCAAGGATGTTTCAGAATTGAACCATGAGTTTCTGTGAGTGGATCAGTATGATACCCTTGCTTGGTGATTGGGTGGGTTCTGATTTCAATCCAGATGAGGGGATAGTTAATCAGGGATGGGGCATGATTTAATTGTTATTTATTAGGCCAGGTCTACATTACAGGGTTGGTCGATGTAAGCAGCCTTGTGTCAATGTCTTCACTTAAATTTGGCTCCCAGCAACGTAAGTGCCTCTTTACACCAATTTGGTAACACCACCTCCCTGTGTGGCACAATGGTTGATGTAGTAAGATTGACCCAGTGTCAGTGTAGACACTGTGTTGCTTATGTCGACTGTTACTAGCGTTCAGGAGCCATCCTACAATGCCCCACACTGACAATACAGATGACACAAGTGCTCTTGGTGAGGATGTGCACAACCAACACAAGAAGCCAAGTGTGCACATCCACAAGTGATTTAATAATGGCGGTGGCTGTATGACAATGTAAGTTAGGTTGACATAATTCTGTAGTGTAGGCATAGCCTTAGGCCTGACAATTTGGCATAAGAATGACATACTCATTTGAAGACAGTATGCAAAGAGCAATAAGATGACTGGATCTGATCACTGGGCAGGTTACCCCACAAAGGACTCTATTTCTCCCAGGAAGTCAAAACAGTAAGGATTGATTCTGCTCCCTTTGACTTCTATGGCAAAACTCCCATCGACTTATAGAATACCAGGTGCATTAGCCTGGGAACAAAGCCACATTTCATCCCAAGAGGAAAAGAGGGTGACAGCTGTATTCAAGAAACAAATGTTTGACTCTGATAATCTGGCTAACTGACTGTTTCTAGTGCCATATTCATGTGTAACAGAACATAGCTCTTCTGAATAATTAGGGGGCTGCAGACTTCTACTGCACAGAACATATGAAACTTTCTCTTATTAGTGTCTTGTTTACTTTTGCAGTCAACATGCTCCTATTCGAACATAAATACCCTAATAAATAAAATGTGAAAAAGAAAAGAACTCTTTTTTTTGGCTAATGCCTTACCTGTATCTGCCTACCCAGCCAATTAAATACATCAAATCCTGCTTTAGTCCTCAGAGTAAGAAGTCCAAGAATAAACTGCATTCCAATTCCCCAAAATACTGGTCTCCAGACAACCTATCCATACAGAAAAATTAAAATAGAGAAATCACTTGATATGAAAAGAAATATGTTATTTTAACATACATAAAATTAATGATACATTTAACTACATTGTAGTGTATTGGGGCTACTAAAATGGAGCATACAGAGGTTTCATCAATTTGGGTTACCACAGCTGCTATCCTCTTTACTATGGAGTGATGGACTAATGCCAAATCCTTCAATGCGATGCTCCCTTTTGATCCAAATTAGAATTGCTCACAAATTGTTATGTGAATGCAACAGACAATGAAAATGTTAACACATGATTCTTCTTTCATCATAGCAGTGAATATATCACTCGAGGCTAATATAACATCATGATGTTGCTCATGTAAATGGATAAAGCACTGGGCTGAGACTTAGGAGACTACTATTGTCTCACTATGTAATCTAGGTAAGTCATTGCACGTGACTATGCCAGTTTCCCCATTTGTAACACAGGGAGAACGATGCTTCCTCAACTTAGTAAAGTGCTTGAACATCTATGAATAAAAAGGGCTTATAAGAACCTGTGGGCTCTAGACTCCTGATGCTTCTGCATAGGATGTTTAGGTTGGGTTTTTGTTAGAAGAGCCCCTGAAGCTATATATTGCAGGGGGTACCACCCAGCAGGGCCTGAGTGGCTGCCCCTGAGGCTCAGTGATAAACTAGGAAGCCAACACAGGGAGCTGTCTTAGCAACAATGCTTGCTTGCTCGTGCTCTAGGCCTTGCCTTGCTGCGGACCCTAGACTCTGACTTCTGACCCTGGTTCATTCCTGACTGCTACTTGCCTGCTGCCTCTAACTAGGTGCCTAACTCTGACTTCCTGGTTTCCTGGCCCAACTTGATGCTGACTTTGCTATTTCCTTCCTGCCTGCAAGTTGTTCCTGAGCCTAACTTTGTGGTATCCTGACCTGGCTTGCCCCTGACCCTACTACTTCTCTTTTGACTGCAACTAGCTAACTACCGTATTTTTCGCCCTATAAGACACACTTTTTCTTCCCCAAAACGGGGGGGAAAAAGTTGGTGCGTCTTATAGGGCGAATGTGCGCCCCGGTTCCCCCCTCCCCGCCGCGGGCGGGCTGCCGGGAGCGTCCCGGTTCCCCCCTCCCCGCCGCGGGCGGGCTGCCAAGGTTCCCCCCTCCCCGCCGCGGGCGGGCTGCCGGGAGCGTCCCGGTTCCCCCCTCCCCGCCGCGGGCGGGCTGCCGGGAGCGCTCCCGGCAGCCCGCCCGCCGGCGGGGAGGGGGCAACCGGGACGCTCCCGGCAGCCCACCCGCGCGGCGGGGACGGGAGAGCGAGGCGCTTTTTTTTTTTTTTTTTTTTTGTCTGGCTTTTTTATTGAAAAACGAGGGGGCGTCTTATAGGCCGGAGCGTCCTATAGGGCGAAAAATACGGTAACTAGTGTACACAGAATGCCCATGGCCTGGCTCTGGCAGGGCTACATGAGTGTTAAATGTTATGATTATAATAATATACAAGCATTCATTATTGAGTTCTTCCATCTGGAAATGTAAATTGATGACTATAACCCTTTACTTCAGGCTTTTTGCTCTGCTATCACAGTTTGTATATTGTAAATCTGATCAATTTACAAGGATTGAAGTAAGGTGCAGCCTTGCTGATTTGCTCCCACTTTAATGAAACAGGCCAATTAGATGTAATGAAGACCCATGGGAGAACACCAGATCTGGCACTTATTAACTTTCACATTAGTTGCTAGTAGTAATGCTTTGCAAAGGATTATGGGGTAAAAGCCAAACAGTCATTACTCAGGAATGGAAGGGGCTGTCAGGAGGACAGACTGACAAAATAAGCATCCTCATGGAGTTCTATGTGTTGCTCTTTCCGTTGGCTATGAAAAGCTTCCCCATAGATCTAGAAGTGTTCCAGGAGGCTTTGTGAAATCTAATGAAACAGACAGTGGATTAATGTATAACTCAGATGAAAAACACTAATGTTTTGCATAAAAATAGCAAGTAAAAATTGAACAGGGATTTGTGGCAGTCAAAGCACAGCCTTTACAAAAATCTCTCCAGTGTAGAGTACTGAAGCAGCTATCACATTTCCTGGGAAAACAAAGAAAGAAACCAACAGGCATATTTAGAAAATATAGTTAGGGGGTACATAGAGTGAATCAGAGCAGAAACCTTGCACCTCTGAGAGCCTTTGAATTAATACTTTGCACCCTACTTGCTTCCTCCTCTTTCCATGGGGGAAACGCTCTAATAGGCCTGGTCATTGCTACTAGGAAAAACAACATCTCTAAAGTACAAATTAATTTTGTACTCAGTCCTTAAATAGGCAAAACTCCCATTGTGGCAAATCCTGAAATTAATAGGAGTTTCATCTGATTAAGGACACAACATAGGACAAATAACACAGGTTGTGGCCCATTGTTTTTTAAAGTTTTAGGAGACACTGAAGTGTACTTCATTCCATTTTTCCATTGATGCTCCCCTTCTCTCTTTTACTGGATACTACTAAAACAGATTCATGCTGATACTCTTCTAGCAAATGTGTCTTCATTGTCAATATGATTATTTGAACATATGTAGAAAGGGACTTAGACCACTGAGTGCCAGCCAAACAACAAAGATAATTTTCATCAATTGACACTGAGCTATTAAGTGTAACATGTACTGTCGTTTTTACATGAAGTCAGAGTGAAATGGTTTCTTACCTTACTATAGAGAAATGGTGAAAATATACTGTATAGACTTGTACTTTAATTTTACAGAACATAGAAAATGTTATAGTCAGAGTCTAAATCTAGAGAATCCTGGATTTTTATTGCTGTCATTGGGCACAGTTTTGCAACGCCCACACACATTTTCTTCTTCAAATTGAGTAGTGTTGTATGTAAACAGTTCCACTGGCTTCATAAAATACATATTGACTTCAGTGGAACTCTTAACAGGAAGTACCATTCAGTGTTAGTAAGGGTTTCAGAATCAGGCCCACTTTGACTGCTGGATATCAGAACAATGATTAAGAATTTGACCAAATGCATCCAGGCATATGATCAAATTGGTATCCCTCAATATTACATTAAAAAATAAAGTTGCAAAGTCCAGCACTCAAGTTAGGAAATGCCAGAATTCAGGTTGCCTGTGCAATAGAGTAAACTGAAGTTAGGTTTTTAGAAAATTTATATCATTATGTGTAAATTGCAGATGTCTGGGTGGAACTGTTCAGTCCTAGTGAGTACATTCTTAAGACCTAGTCAAAATGAAGGAAAAAAATCAGAGGTAGCCAACTACTTACTTTGGTTGGGTATTTGGAAAAGATCAACATCAAGAGAACATACATCACAAGCCCACCAAAGGAGATGAGCTGATTGGTACCCTGTTTGGCAGTGTCAAAGATGAGCCACAAAATGATAGCTGCAATTAGAGCTATCCATACCACCCTAGCAAAAGGGAAAAACATATAATATCATCTACAATATCTTGATAAAAATAAGAGATATCATTTACTCCAATTTCTATTTTATTTTAGTTTTTTCAGAGCAAAACTGCTACATCAAAGACCACCCATCCCAACCTCTGAGCATCCGTGACAAATTCTTAAAAATACATCTCTACATAAATAGCAAGTACCCAGAGATCTTGGTCTGTGTCATGTTGTTTAGGTTTTCTCTCTTCAGACTTTGCCCCAGCAGCAATATGAATATAATGAATATATCTCAATCACATAGGGTGACCGGATAGTAAGTGTGAAAAATCAGAATGTTGGGGGTGGATAATAGTTGCTTGTATAGGACAAAGTCTGTCTGCAGAGGGGGAGGGATTGAGGAATCTGTTCGTTAGCCCATTTTAACAATATCTTCTCATATCTTAGTACAGGTGTGGGCAAACATTTGGCTTGAGGGCCACTTCGGGGTTGCAAAATTGTATGGAGGGCCGGGTAGGGAAGGCTGTGCCTCCCCAAACAGCCTGGCCCCATCCCCTACCCAACTCTCACCCACTTCCCACTCCCTGACTGCCCTCCTCAGAACCCCCAATCCATCCAACTTCCCCTACTCCTTGTCCTCTGACTGCCCCCTCCAGAGACCCCTCCAATCCCCCCGGTGCATCCTACTGCCCCCATAATGTGTGTGGGAGTCTCCCCTGAACAGTTCTGGGTTCAGGATAGTGCTGGCCAGAGGGGGTGTTCCCAGCATGTTCCCATTTTGCCCCCTCCTCCCCAGTGAACATGCTCCCACTGTGACTACTTCTGTTCTTATTGCCTGGAGACAATATCATGTTCAACTTTTATCACTGGATTGAGTGGTATATGTGAAGACCAAACGATGGATACACAGGATTAACTCCAGTGAAGCACTGGTTTTACATCAGTATATCAGTGAGAAAAGAATCAGGTCCTTTATTAGCACAAAGGCATTCTCCACAGAAAAACATGTGAAAATCCCTGCCATTAAGTGCAGACATATCCCTCCCAAAGACCAAAAAAAAAAATAGATTCTTCAGAAATATTTTTGAGCCCTAGAACAGGAGTGGTGTGCCGAGTCTTCATTTATTCACTCTAATTTAAGATTTCATGTGCCAGCAATACATTTTAATTTTTTTAGAAGGTCTTTTTCTATAAGTCTTTCATATATAAATAAACTATTGTGGTATGTAAAGTAAATAAGGTTTTTAAAATGTTTAAGAAGCTTCATTTAAAATTAAATTAAAATGCAGAGCCCCCCCCCAGACCAGTGGCCAGGATCTGGGCAGTGTGAGTGCCGCTGAAATCAGCTTGTATGCCATCTTCGGCACCCGTGCCATAGGTTGCCTACCCCTGCCCTAGAATATCGGAGAAAGGGATGTGAACTACATCAGAGGCAGGAATTTTGGCCAATTTCCTTTCGCCTTTATGTCAGGATTTTAAAAGGATGGGAACCTTTAAGATTCCGCTCTAGCACATCACTCTAATGTGATATTCCTTTTCCTGCCAGGTAGGGGCCAGGAGGAGCTGATCCTAATTGCTCCAAATAACAACCATTTTGTTAATAACATGTCATTTTGCACAGTAGACTTGTCTGTCTCCTGAGGGGTAAAATTATGCTCAGATACCACAGTGATGGGACCATACAACTACCTAGACAGATTAGATATAGATATAATATATTTAAGACTTCAGCAATTTGTTCAATTTAGACATGTATAAAGCCCTGAGAATGATGCTTTATAATGAGGAAACTGACACAACTTGAATACTAAGTAATGGTTTGAATAGCAGTGATCTAATATCGGAGAAGGATTCATTCAGGGTGCTTATTAACTTGCATTTACATTCACTTCCCAGTGAAAACAGTAAATGGTTTTTTAAAAATGGTCCCAGTGAAGTCATAAAATTAATAAACAGCTAAAAGACTAAATTAACTTAATGGCATTATGTTCTACTGCATAAGTAAATTTACCATTTTAGCCAAAACCACTGTTGTTGCAGAAACCTTTCACAAGGGGAAAAGAACTCAGCTATTTTGTCTTCATATCTGGTCATTAAAAAATCCCAGCAGATGAAGAAGACGGCTAGAAGAGTGAGTACAAAAAGTGCCAGGGCTCTCTGAAAATTCAGGACACATGCTGCAATGACTATCACCAGGTAAACTGTCGAGGAAGCAAACATATGTACTTCAGTTACATCTGTCCTGTAATAAAAGCAAACAAGCAAAACACACAACAGATGGCTATTTACTTACTTGAGCTTTAATTAGGAAATAGGAAAGTAAAGCCCTGATTCAGGAAAGCACTTGAACATGTACTTAAGTTCCACTTGATTTCAATGAGATTTAATGATGAGCTTGAAGTTAAGCATGTGCTTAAGTGCTGTCTGAAGGATAGCTTCCTGATTCATGGCTTAAATGCGGACGGTGCTATTACATACAACATAGTCACTATCAAACCCCATTATTGGGAAGTGGGGAGAGAAAGGGGTTCTGATGTGTGGTCAAAGCAAAGTCCATTTTTAAGGTAGAAGCAAGATACTAATAATAAACCAAGCTCATAAATGGCACTATTCATCCTGAAATCTCAAAGAACTTTATGAAGGAGGTAACCATCACTAGTAGTGTTTCATATGGTAGTAGAGTAATATGCACTGTTTCTTTAAAAACAAAATCGGTGAATGTTCATTCAGATTACAGGCCTGGTGCCAGACATATATGGAGATGTGATGCAAATAGCTGTCAAAAGTAGACACGGAATTTGGATAATGCCCTGTAGTTGGGTTAAGGGAGTTTTGAAGGTTGAGAGCAAGTAAGAGGGCAGGAAGTATTTCTAGGAGAGAGAGAGAGAGAACTAGGCTTTGCTGAAGTAAGTGGCAACAGTAGATAACAAAGCTACTACATTGATGTGTGTCCTATAAACACTTCAGGATAAATAGTTATGAGGACAGGGAAAGCAATGCAGTTAACTAAGAATGGTTGGAACCTACAGCTAGCAGATGGGATAGGAGAAGAGATGAGATGAAACCTGGCTCATGGACATGGGGCAGGGATGAGGATTGGATAAGTAAAGAAACCAGCAGAGAAGAATCTAATAACAACTGATTTTAAGGTGTACTTTAAACAATAACCCCCAGATTAAACAAGAAATAATTCTGCTTCTGTATTAAAGTAATCTAAATAAAAATGGGCTTTTAGGGGCTTCCATGATGTATTTTTGGCTGAATAAAGCCTGCCACATATTAGAAGAAGGCAGTTTCTTTGATCACTGGGGCAAAGTGGAACATACTATCGAGGAGCACGTGTTCTGTGAACAAACAGTGATTTAAAAAGAATGGTGCCTATTCCATCTTCCACGATATGAATGAAACTGAAAAATATTAGTGGAAATAAGGAGAAGCATTCAGAGATTTGCCTCTGTAAACTGGGCTATGCAACAATGGCCTGACTCATAGCCTGCTGAAATCAATAGGAGTCTTTCCAATGATTTAAATGGGTTTGGATTAGGCCCAATATTTGCTGCCTGCAGTAACTAGCTACAAATGGATTTGGCACATGACAGTTTCTGGATAAAATGTGGGGCAATAGAATACCTAATACACATAAATAATTACCTGCTTTTGCATGCCTCTAACAATGAAACAGTATTTTGTAAGGCAAGTTGTCACTTATAGAATCGATATATTAAACATTGACATGTTCTTGGGAAGCCTCTCTCTTGAATTATTCTGTAAGTTATTCTAAGACTTTAGGTAGGAGGACCTCAGAATGAAGCTCATAAAAGGACAGAATGGAACAACCCAATTTACTGCACAGTCAGGAAAGGGACAAACAGGACCATTTGAATGAGTTTTCTATGTATGCTGAGGCTTTGTGGCATGACCTTTCCATAATGAAAGACTCTGGCGTGGGCACTGAATGGCTCAGGTAGGAGAACATTAATAGGACAAGGAGCCTTTCACTTCTAGAACACTGATTTGAATCCAGTCTAAGTTGGTACTAACTAAAAATCATTAGTATCTGATTGCTATTTAGTGGTATATAGTATATGAATTTGTAGTCTGCAGCAAGCTCCTAGAAGATATAATTTAAGATAACTGACCCCACTGTCTTAGCAGAGAAGCTGATCACTTAATGGACGTGGCAACTAAACTACCCTTTTCATCCCTAAATGTAGTCTGTCCAGGTCAGAGATGAAGCATATTGGTGACACAGCATAGGGAAGCTTCCACTATTATTGCTCTCGCTGTACTTGTCTGGTGAATAAATGGAGAATTTCAGTCTGGAACCATTATCCAGGACTAGAATTCACTTTTATCACCTATATCTTCTCAAATACATTCAGAAAGATTTGATGGAATCTTATCTGTAGAAATGTCTGATAGTTTTCCAGTATGTTATATCAATTAAATTCCACTTCACGCTATTTAATTCAAACATTGAATGTAAAATATGCATATCCTGAAATCAAAGTAAAACTGAATGAGGGTACAGTTATTTCATATGGTTTTAAAAAATAAAGTACCTGCTATTAAAATTCCATATATCACATATCGAATTCTGGTTTCGTATTTCTTGCAAAAGTCACAGACTTCATCATATTTCCTTTCCAGATACCTAGAAGTAAACATGAGCAACCAAAGCAAACAGAACAAAGAAATAAAGTCTATCAAAGCAGAAAGAAGAATAATTCACAATGGAACATTGCATTAGATCTGTCAAAGCTCCTGGATTGCCAGAGAGTTAATTTTGCATTCCAAAGTGCAAAATAAAGCTCCTTGGCTATCTTTTTGGAACTATTTTGGTATTAGTTTTTTTACTTTGGACTAGTAGAATGAAAATGGATTTGGGAGACCCTTAAAGGGCCAAAATTTTAAAAGATTAAGATGTGGGTCTGTCCACACAAAATGCACGTGTAAATATACAACTGCACTGTGTTTGCAAGTACTGTAACTGTGTGGAAATTAGATAATAGAATTAACATAAACTAGTTAGACTCTTAACTAGTCATTAGTGTACTTACTTCTAGATTTGTGTGCACATTTGCAACAATCATGAGCTTTATTGCAAAGGTGTCGTTTTTTGTGCATGCCAAGGTCCACGCACAAAATCAATCTAATAATTCTGGATCTCTTGAAAATAAAGCCCATCATTACAGGCACTCAACATTTATCAAACTTTTGATTATATGGAAACTAAAATTATCTAGTGTGTCCAAACAGTGTATCTTAGCATCTGCCTTCTCCAGGTGTTGTGAACCATTTTTGGTTCTTTTTCATTTCTGTAGTGAATGCCATGGGATTTTTCCATGGTGCACTAAGATGTAAGGGAAGAACAGTGTAAGGGAATGAATTCACACCAGATTTTCATTAATATGATCTATGATGGTACAAAGTGTGTGGCTAGGCCAGTGGTGCAGCTGTGTGTGTGTTATGTGGGCCACCACAGAAAATATATACACAAAACCCTTGCTAGAATGCGCGTCTATATAACGTGAATTCAGCCATAATGTGGTTGTGGCCATGGATCCCAAAACAGAACATGGTAATTTTATTTCATTTCATTTCAACGTGGTCCCCGCTATAACGTGGTACTTGGCATGGAACCCAAATCCCACGTTCTAGCGAGGGTCCGGTACACTACCTGTATGGCCCTGAGGATGTCGTGGGGCCACAGATGTGTGCTGATTGGTCTGCAAGCAGCCTGTGGGCCACGGGTTGAGAATCACTGCGCTAGACAATCTAAGCTTTGTATAAGCTTGGAAAGAATTCACAACCAGAGATATGACCCTCTAAGTCAATTCCTGACAACTTTTAGACTAGAAAAGCAAAGATATATTTAAGGATAATAATTATCCAAACTGTATTCATGTGGAAAACAGATGCAGCTGGAGTCAAATATGCAGTGAAATTTAGCATGAGCTTCCTCCTTATGCTCTGGTAAATAATGATTAATTTTAAAGAAACAGGAAATGGCACATGCCACTGTAATGTGATTCATTTTTATTTTGTTCAGATTAGTACTCAAACAACAGACTAGGAACAAGTTTGCTCACCAGGTCAAACAGTAACAGGTCTTTGATAAATGTTGTTTGTTTCTTAAATACCAATTTTTGTTACTGGAATTTCTATTGCCACACAAATTATAGCTCTTATTTGATAGGATGTTAAGTTACCCATTAAGCCTCTGCAAAGAAATTAGGTACAGGAAAAAGGAAAGAAAGCTGAAGTGAAAGACGTATGTCTAAGACAGAACAGCCTTATCAATTTTAATTGTTGGTGAATTAATTGAAGATTATTAGCTATTACCTGCTATAGTGTACTCTTACAGTGATATAGTAATGGACAGATTTTATTTACAACTTAGTAATAGGTAGTTAAGATACGGTATGGTCATTAAAGGATACAGTCAACCTGTGGAACTCTTTGCCAGTTGATGTTGTAAAGGCCAAGACTCTACGCAGGTTCAAAATAGAACTAGATAAATTAATGAACGATGGTTCCATCAATGGCTAGTAGCCAGGTTGGGTAGGGATAGTGTCCCTAGTTTCTGTTTGCCAGAAGTTGAGAATAGGTGATGGGATGGATCACTTGAAGATTACCTGTTCTGCTCATTCCCTCTGGGGCATCTGGCACTGTTCACTGTTGGAAGACAGGATACTGGGCAAGATGGACCATTGGCCCAAGTATGGTTGTTCTTATGCTTGTTTGTTTATTGTATAGGGAAACACAAGCTGCTCTGTTAACAGCGTATTCTCAAGATATTATGTATATTTCTACAAATTATCCTTATTGTTGATTCTAACTCCGAGATCTTAATATTGAATTGTATTTTCTGACAATCTCTTTTGCCCCTACATTGTTTGCTTAATGGGCTAGGTTTGATTATTTATTTATTTATGTAAGTACCTATCACGTTAGCATCCAGGCTCCTTAAAACAATTCAATATTAAACAAATACACAGATAATAAATGGGTAATGTTTCTCTGAGATGTGCCTTTGAAAGAATAGCTTCTTGGGGTTCTAGTTCGTTCTCTCTCAAAGAAATGGAAGCCCATATGGTTTTATGGGTGTAATGTGTAAAGTGTAAAAAAGCCAAAATGATTGAGAAATTAAAAATGTAATAAGAATAGACCAAGAATCCCACTGATGCCTGAATCTGGTAATATTCTGAAAAAAGAGAGCTCTCAATCATACTACTAGCTGTTTCCATTGCTTCACATTGACACTTGGAGTGATAATCTTAGAATCACCTTATCAAGTCTGCTCACTTTATAAGCACAAATGTCACTTTCTGAATGCTATTCCTGTAAACTTTACCTCAAAAGTTAAGCATGTGCTTAAGTACTTTACTTATTTCGAGCAGGGAGCAGATCTATTGAATAAGAATTGTCATTTTTAAAATGGCACTTTTAGAACACAGAGTTAGTTAAAATTAAGGTTATCAGTTCCTATACAAATCACTATTTTTACTTACATTAGTCTCCTAGAAGATTCACCTGAATACTGTCCTGCTGGTATATAAACCATAAAATGCGTAACTGATGGACATACCTTATAGTCTAGGAAATAATAGAGTCATAGGATCATATAACTGAAAGGGACCTTGAGAGGTCATCTAGTCCAGTCCTCGGCACTCATGGCGGGACTAATTATCTAGACCATTCCTGACAGGTATTTGTCTAACCTGCTCTTAAAAATCTCCAATGATGGAGATTCCACAACCTCCGTAGGCAATTTATTCCTGCCCTTAACCACCCTGACAGTTAGGAAATTTTTCCTAAGTCCAACCTCAACCTTCCTTGCTGCAATTTAATCCCGTTGCTTCTTGTCCTATCCTCAGAGGTTAAGAAAAACAATTTTTCTTCCTCCTCCTTGGATATGTTGTTATTAATGGATTGATCTGTTTCAAGGCAAGTGACACAGGAATGGTAGGCTACTGGCAGTGATTTTTATTTTTAAATAAATCAATGAGGCATTTGTTTTCAAAATAAAGGATACATAATGAATGGACTTTTCAAGAACATAGGAAAAATTAGGTTAAATTTTAGTTCCATCTTTAAGATTTAATTCACGAATAACAATTTTATAGACATACCACTGCCTCCATTGTTTGCCTGATATTCTACTTTCACTCCATATTCAGTGAGATCAAAAGCTGGCTTTAGAGTAATTCAAGTGAAGCAAAGTGCTCTTTGGATTACTGTGTAAATAGAGATTTCGTTACTGTGAGTAATTATATTGAGCTGCTGATGGAAGAACAAAATGACCCGGGGAACAATAATAAAGCACTCTGGATAAACCTTAATTATTTTGGAACTCTCAATGGTATTATAAATAAATCAGAATTAATAACTTCCTAACATGTGCCCTTCATCTTCTTTGCCCTAACTCATCTTTCCAGTCCTACCTATGATAGTTTCATTACTATTCTTTGTTTCAGTTTTCAACAAGAAGGTTGGTGGTGATTGGACGTCTAATTTGTGAATGCCAGTGAAAACGAGATAGGATCAGAAGAGGCTAAAGTAGGGAAAGAGCAAGTTAAAAATTACTTGGACAAATTAGATGTCTTCAAGTCACCAGGGCCTGATGAAATGCATCCTAGAATACTCAAGGAGCTGACTGAGGAGATATATCAGCTATTAGTGATTATCATTGAGAAGTAATGGAAGATAGGAGAGATTCCAAAAGACTGACAAAGGGAAATAAGGACAATCCAGGGAATTACAGACCAGTCAGCTTAACTTCTGCACCCGGAAAGATAATGGAGCAAATAATTAAGCAATCAATTTGCAAACATCTAGAAGATAAAATGATAAGTAACAGTCAGCATGGATTTGTCAAAAACAAATCATGTCAACTCAATCTGATAGCTTTCTTTGACAGGGTAACAGGTGGGGAAGCGGTAGACATGGTATATTTTGACTTTAGTAAACCTTTCAATACTGTCTTGCAGCACCTTGTCATAAACAAACTAGGGAAATGCAACCTAGAGCTACTGGAGCTACTGTATGGTGGGTGCAAAACTGTTTGGAAAACTGTTCCCAGAGAGTAGTTATCAGTGGTTCACAGTCATGCTGGAAGGACATAATGAGTGGTGCCCCACAAGGATCAGTTCTGAGTCTTGTTCTGTTCAATATCTTTATCCATGATTTATATAATGGCATAGAGAGTACTCTTATAAAGTCTGTGGATGATAACAAACTGGGAGGGGTTGCAAGTGCTTTGGAGGATAGGATTAAAGTTCAAAATGATCTGGATGAGAAATGGTCTGAAGTAAATACTGTAGGATGAAATTAAATAAGGACAAACGCAAAGTACTTCACTTACGAAGGAATAATCAGTTGCATGCATAAAAAATGGGAAATGACTGCCTAGGAAGGAGTACTGCGGAAAGGGATCTGAGGGGAGTCACAGTGGACCACAAGCTAAATATGAATCAACAGTGTAACGCTATTGCAAAAAAAAGAGAACATCATTCTGGGATGTATTAGCAGGAGTGTTGTAAGCAAGACACAAGAAGTAATTCTTCTGTTCTACTCCACTCTGATTAGGCCTCAACTGGAGTATTGTGTCCGGTTCTGGGCGCCACATTTCAGGAAGGATGTGGACAAACTGGGGAGAGTTCAGAGAAGAGCAAAAAAAAGTATTAAAGGTCTAGAACACATGACCTATGACAGAAGATTTGTTTGGTCTGAAAAGGAGAAGACTGAGAGGGGACATGATAACAGTTTTAAAGTACATAAATGGTTGTTACAAGGAGGAGGAAGAAAAAATGTTTTTCTTAACCTCTGAGGGTAGGATAAGAAGCAATGGGCTTAATTTGCAGCAAGGGAGGTTGAGGTTGGACATTAGGAAAAAATTCCTAACTGCCAGCGTGGTTAAGCACTGGAATAATTTGCCGAGGTAGGTTGTGGAATCTCCATCATTGGAGATTTTTAAGAGCAGGTTAGACAAACACCTGTCAGGGATGGTCTAGATAATTAGTCTTGCCATGTGTGCAGGGGACTGGATTAGATGACCTCTTGAGGTCCCTTCCAGTTCTATGATACTAACATTCTAAACTTTAAGGGCCCAATTCTGGGAATGAGAGTCTCTGCTCAAAAGTGTGCACACAACTGCATGTTTGCAGATGCTTAGTTTGTAAACTCAACTATGGTAATTGCAAATATTTATTTAGATGCTCAAATGCTTTCTTTGCACTCACAATTAAGTGATTTTTGCCCTTTTTTAAAAATGTGGCCCTAAAAGTTTAAAATGGGAAATTGTTTCATAAATGCTAGTAAAACCACAAATTTCCAAAGAGCAGGGAGGAGTGACTAGAGAGGAATAGTTCATTTGATTATGTAAAAATAGTTAATTACTTTACAGGTTGTGTGGCTTAAAAAGGAATGCGAACTGTTTAAGAAAAATATTTTTATTTTATGATTGCTTGTGAAACTGACCAAATGATGGGCCTGGTTTTCCAAGTTAACTATGTAATACATATTTTATGCAAATGCTTAATTTATGGATCCAACATCACCCAATTTATATGCATATTTTACATGCACCTGGCCAGGTCAAGTAACCCAGTCTGAATGAGATAAATTCAAAGTACCTGGCTACCCAGCAGCTGAGTTGCTAGAGCTTGCTGAACTATAAAACAGGAAAACTGAAAGTTGCAAAGACAATACGTAATAATGCAGCACTAGAAATTGAAGGAAAGAGTAAAGCAGAGCACAATGTGCTTATATGAAAAGTTCACCCACCCATCCCAATATGGCAGAAACATGTTAATTCAGAAGTCAGTATTTTATCTCAAACTCAGGAAGCTCTTTTATGGAGATTGGATGCACACAGACACAGGGACTATTATTGTGTTATCACTGATGCCTGTGCAAAGTAGTGTAAAACACTATAAAATCAGGCTGGTGGTGGTTTATATCTACTTTGCACTGGTGTGAATTACTATACAGTATGCATGGCAATGGGATTCTTGAACTTCCAATAGGAATCCATTAGCAGGCTCAACTACTGGCTTAGCAGTATGGCAACTGAATTTTGGTCTGTCATACAGGAGGCTGAGACATTGGCAAATTTTTGCTTAGAGTGGGGGTGAAATGGGTGCATTCAAAAAAAATTTACCCTTTTAAGAATGTTTTCTCAACTGCTGAGTCATGTGTGTTTTTATGCTGATCACTCTCGATATTGATGCGTGTATCCTCCTAGAAAAGAGATTCATAAAACTATAGTTTGAATATGACATATTTCTCTTACAGACAGCTGGGTGAGGTGGTTTCACAGCGTAAAATTTGGTTTCATTCTGTAGCTCAGGGGTCGGCAACCTTTCAGAAGTGGTGTGCCGAGTCTTCATTTATTCACTCTAATTTAAGGTTTTGCATTCCAGTAATACATTTTAAAGTTTTTAGAAGGTCTCTCTCTATAAGTCTATAATATATAACTAAACTACTGTTGTATGTAAAGTAATTTCAACTCACTACCTTTCAGTCATTTTTGTTCCTTTTGCCCTTTCTACTCAAAGTTCCTAACGTCACCTGCTTTCATATTTTATATGAAACAGATTCTTTTCAGTACATCACAACATAAAGCATCCTTCTTTGCCCCTTATAAATTAAAATGTTAAAAATAGAAATTAACCAAAATAAATCTGTACAAACAATATCAAAATTTTGTCTTAATATCTCAATGCCAAATTTATTTTTGAAGTTCAGCTATAATTCTTGAGCCTGATTTGCATTTCTACTACTGCCTTTTAAACCATTTTGGCAGAGTATTACACTTACACCCGCTGTAAGATCCTTTACACTGCCATAATGGTAAAAAAAGGTATTAGTGTAAATTCTGTTCTCTCTTTGTCATCTGAAAACTGTAAAGTAACTGAAGGTTTTCATATAATTAACTGAATTCTCTGTAAGACAAGGAAAGCAGTGCCCATATGTTGTTTTTGTTCTTCTCCCCTTTCAATGTGTTATTTTAGCATGTGAAGAAAGAAATTGTAATAATCAATTGTATGTTACTTAGTATGAGGCTGGAAATATTACAGTGTTCATTTATATTGTGAAGCAGGACAAGATTTTCTTAAAAATATGTACCGATGCAACCGTACTATGCACTATACACTAGCCTCCAAAGAGGAAGTTTTATTCAGTTTGGATGATAGTTTGGAGCAATTGTGTGTTCAGTAATTTTAGACTTTGTATGCCATAAATATTTATGCTACTTACATTCACAAAACTAGTTTATAAATCAAGACCTGTCATTGTTTTTCTCCCCTTCAATCTGTTTTTTTCTGCTGCATATTATACACTCTGTTGAAAGCTCTGGAATGCCCTAAGTTCGTTTCCAGGGAGACCATTTGAATCAAAACTGCTCAATGGGAAAACTAACAAAATAATTAAAGTGGCACGTAGGGGAAATTTTTTTTGCTCAGAAGCAGCCACTCATTTTCCTATGTGATAGTCTAAAGCTACATGGATAGAGGTCTGTTTTTAGCCTTTGTGGTTCAAATTTCCATGAGAAGGCCTTGAAAGCATTTCAGCTCTGTGGAGCTAGACTATTATATATTATCTACCTTATTCTACTTAACTTTGATTACTCTCTTTTTGATATTCACTGGAAAATAAAATGAAGATCAAACGTGAATCAAGCCACTCGTACTGTAGGCAATATTTGCCAACCAAGGGGTCCTTTCCACTGTACATCTGTAGCAGAGTTCTATCCTGATGGATCTGAAGTGATGAGGCTACCAGAGTGCCATTTTCTCTATAGTTAGATTAGGGTTATACTGCATCTGTTCATTTTGGATAGGTGAAATCAAGAGACTCAAACCTAAATGACAGCCGATCACATAGAATGAAAAATGGGCACATTTACTAGGCTCTATCTTCCCAAGTCCGACATCCTAACTCTCAATTTTGCCATGATACAGTTATGCTTAAAATGTGTGAGCACTCTACCCAAACATTGGGGGCTAAAATATGTTTCTGAGTGTCCTGGGAAGGGAGCACTCTTGGGAGTCATAAGTTAGGTTTTGGAATTCATGACTTCCCAAGACCTCCATGACTTCAGCCTTGGCAGCTGGGACCTGCAGAGTCCCGCCACCTCCTGAAGTGGCAGGGAGCTGTAAGGTACCCCCACCACCTGAGGCAGCAGGCTCCCAAGCTCTCAGCCACCATGGGCAGCAGAGCTACCCCACAGCTCCCAGCCACCCCAGGCAGGGAGGGGTACCCTGCAGCTCCTCGCCACCGCCACAGGGCAGGGGGACCTTGGCAGCTCCCATAGGCTGGGAGCAGTGAACTGCGGCCACGGGGAACTGCAGGGGGCCATGCCTGTGTATGATCAACGCCAGCAAAATGTCTTTCAGCCAGCAGTCAGATTAGCCCGATAGGCCGCATGTGGCCCGTGGGCCGTAGGTTGCCCACCACTGTACTAGAAACTTACAGGATGTTCATTGTCATGCTACTCTGCTGGAATTTGCTGATGCTATATAATGGTCAGGTGTCTTGTGATGTCAGAGATCCACCAAGGGCCTGGTCCTAAAAACTCTTTTGATAAAGACAGAGGAAAACAATCAGCGGCCTCATAGTAGCAAAGAATTTACCATAAAGGACCACATTCTACACTCAGTTACGTAGATTTGAATCTGAAAGAGCTCCATTGAATTAAAAGCTTTAGACTATTGATAATACTGAGTGTGTACCCATCCAAGAAGCTAGGCATATACTTGGCATGGCTCGCCTGTCCCACTGCTATGGTTACATGGTCGTTTTTAGCTTCCTAGCTCATTCAGAGCTAGCAATGCTTCCTCAAGCTGGAAATCCATTTACATCTCAAAGTGCAGATATACCAAATGTCAGTTCTCTGCCTTTAGTACTCATCATGACCAGCATTGTTATGCCCCATGTACGCTTTGGAAAGAGCAGTTATGAAATTATAAAACATTTCAGGAATCCTGGTAGTGATGTCAATGTATCCATGTCTTTTTGATGGATTTCTGAGAACAGGACTGGCTCACCTCTTCATTTACTGATTTCAGTTCTAATTCCGTTATTCATTTTATTCCTGAATGTACTATCACAGGAGCATATTCATTTTCTGTCTTGACAGCATTACGAACCCTACTATGTTTCTGATTTGTTTTGAGTGTGAACATGGTTACTCTAGTAACTGGATACTATTTTCATCTGAAGAAAAACAAAAGCCTTACCGGGTTAGTATGCACAACATCACTGTTTTGTAAATTCCTACTTCTCGATGAATTGTTTCTTAGCCTCTCCTTGTTTATAACTTCATTTTCAGAGTCGTTCTGAGAAATATCAAAATTGTAAACAGGATGTTAGGTGAAAACCAGAATCAAACATCTCTTTCTTTAATGTAGGAATTATTGACTCTAGTTGTGACAATCATACTTTTGCACTTTACTTTAGCACGACAGCAAAAGTACAGTTGTTCTGTGCTCCGATACTAATCTGCATGCAAAACTCCAGGGGAGAATGGAGGAGAAAGGGGTGCTTTAAGGTGCTGAGTGCCAAGTCATTTTATCCCTCAAATTACTAAAAAAGTCATAGCCTAGAGAAATAAGAAATGGTAGATACCAAATCTTAATAATTGTCCTAACAATAATGCCAATTCAGGGATGTGACTTCCACTGTTTTAGTCATATGATGGTCGTACCAAGCCTTATGAGTATTTTATTAATAAAGAAAGGCAAAGAAAGAAAAAGTAAAGCTAAAACAAAACAAGCAAGAGGAAAATAATGGTTACTTCAGTATGTCTCTTTATGGAGAGCTTTAAACAAAGGTTACAGCTCAGAGAGCAGCTCCATCCTGATGGGGATGATGTTCTCTAGATAGGTTAAGACTAAAGTATATTATTCCCCCATCAGTAGCGAGTCCAATCTAAGTGTATGAGAGCTAATACAAAGTTTGTAGATGGGTGAGGGAATTTCATGTAAGGGTTGGTGAATCATGGATGGACAGAGGTAAGTTGTCTTAACTAAGGCCTTGTCTACACAACAGGGAAAAGTCGATCTAGGCTATGAAATTTGTGTTATGTGAATAGCATAACTCAAGTTGACCTAGTTTAGAGTTACAGTAACTCCTTGCTTAACGTTGTAGTTTTGTTCCTGAAAAATTCTACTTTAAGCAATATGATGTTAAATGAATCCAATTTCCCCATATGAATTAATGTAAATGGGGATGGGGGGTTCCAAGAAAATATATATACATGCCCACAGTATAAGTTTTAAACAAACAATTTAATAGTGTCAAGGCTGGCTCTAGGCACCAGCAGAGGAAGCACATGCTTGGGGCAGTACAGAGGTGGCATTCTGGCCAATCTTGGGGTGGCACATTCCGTCCTCCCCCTTTTTTTTTGCTTCAGCGCTTTTGCTGCTTGGGGCAGCAAAAAAGCTAGAGCTGGCCCTGAATAGTGTACACAGCAATGATGATTTGAAGCTTGGTTGAGGCGGAGGAGTCAGAGGATGGAAGAGAGTGGGATATTTCCCAGGGAATGCCTTGCTGCTAAATGATGAACTGGCACTCGACTGAGCCCTTAAGGTTAATACGCTATTGTTAATATAGCCTCACACTCTACAAGGCAACACAAATGGAGGAAGGAGACACAATAGATGCATGGCACTGGCTGAAAACATTCTCTGCGGAAACTGAACGTGATGATGAACCTGCACTATCTCACTGGAGCGTACCACTCCCTCCACTTTCCAAAGTGCTGGGGTGTGTGTGTGTGCATCTGAGTGTGTGAGACAGACTCACACACTGTGTGTGAGTGTGTGTGTGTGAGAGAGAGATAGAGAGAGATATATATGCATATTGCCGCTTTAAGTATGCTTGACCCCATTCTAAATACACTGCCTTTTAAAGTAGATCAGCAAGTTGAGACAGCAGCCGCTGCCAGCAAGCTCTCTCTGTCCTGAGCCCTGTAGTGTCCTCCCCCTGCTCTATGGAGATATGGTACAGGAGCAGGGCTGGGGCAGGAGCAGGGAGAGGGGGACACCCTGACATCAGCACTCCTCTTCCCTCCCCCACCCCCTGGAGCAGAACACAGCAGTGTGGGGAGGCACAGCTAAACTGCTGGCAACTGATAGCCTGCTGTGCAACTGCCACACAGGAAACTTAGGGGAGCAGATAGGGGGGCTGCTGGCCTACCCTGGTTCTGAGCCCCACCACTAGCTCTAACGGGCTTCTCTTCCTGGAAGCAGTGGACAAAGCAGGCAGCTACCAAACAATGTTATAAAAGAGCATTGCAGAACTATAAATGAGTATGTTCTCTAATAGATCAGCGACATAACAATGAAACAACATTAACCAGGATGACGTTAAGTGAGAAGTTACTATACTTACCGTGGGGTCCATGCAATGTAATTCTGATGGAAGACTCTGTCCCATCAACTCCCCTTACTCTTCTTGATTCAGTGGAGTACAGGAGTCGACAGGAGAGTGATCTGCGGTCGATTTAGCGGGTCTTCACTAGATCCGCTAAATCAACCACCAATGCATCAATCTCCATAGGCTGATCCCCCAATAAGTGTAGACAAGCCCCAAGTCACATGACCTGAAGTAAATATTTCACTCAGTTACTTAAAAGAAGCCATTTAAGAGTTACTCAACTGAAATAGCAATATTTATTATTAACTCATCCATTTGCTTTAAGGATCCTTACAGGCAAATAAATGAATGCGAAGAATCTTAAATTCAAATAAGTTCCAACATTTCTCTCTTTTTCCCAAGGTTACTTTATCACTCTTCTTCAGGAGTACATAGTCTAAACAATCTGGTGTTTAACAGAACTGTTGGTACCTTAAATTACAATGGCATTTCTATATCTCATTAAAATTAGTACAGGAACTATTTAAATCTAGTCTATTGGCAGTGTTTTTGGAAATATTAAGTCATCAATGATGTTGATGTCATCACATTTCAGAAGCAGTGCTGGACTGGAAGGTTGCTTCTTAACAATGCCGTGTTGTGGCTTGTTTGTTCTTTTTCATCTTGATTCTGTTTACTTGCATGGCTGAGATGAGATGAACAGGCTGAAATAAGAGTGCTGAGTGGTATCTCAGTTCAGACAGGTTTATACCCTTCTCTTTCCATAGTCTCACCAAAGGTGGCAGCCATACTGGGCTAGAGAGTAAGTCTTCCAGAAAACAGAGATGCCACACCATGTGTATTCTAGACACAGTTTTGGGTTTCCTGGGATGCACTTCCTGCTGGGACAGAAACAAAAGCAGCCCAGTTGCAGGCTGCAGCTACACAAAGCAGTAGGAAGTTTGTTTCCTCATTGCTTTTCTTGGTTCTGCCAAAAAAAAAAAGGATTTATTTTGAGGCATCAGTAAGATACTATATACATCTCTTTCAGAGGCTTGGCTGGATCCAAATACCTCTTGCTGTTACCTCTTCTTGGGCACCTTCATGGGATGGTCACCTCTTGAATATGTAATCTGCTAAAGCATATGCAGCAAAGTTGTACATTTTTTTCACCTTGTTGTCAGTAGCTACCAGTTGTGGTGCTCTGCTTTTGTTCAATGATGATATCAGTCGGCTGCGTGTGTGTTCCCTCTGTGTGCCGTCTCAGCTCTGCAGATCGCTGACACAGCAGACCCCGAGAGAACCCCCAAAGACCACAGACTCTAGTAAGGTATGAAGGCACCAGGGCCAGGTTTATTGTCAAATGAAACACAGTCTCTAGCTTCGCCAGATTAGAGATCAACAGGTCTGCTAGTCCCTATGTTCTCCCCAGACAATGGACACAGCTCAGTTAGTGACAGGACACGCCACTACCCCCTAGGCTGGACAATGATGTGTCCCCCAACTCCTACTTTTATACAGTGCAAGACCAATCACTTATCTCTCCTGTCACATTGAGGTACAGTCCCTTGCCTCATTAGGGTGCTGTCTCCCCTTTTGATCATGCTGGTTCAAACACACAGATCTATCCATCATGCTGTCCTTTTCACCCTGTCTCTGAGGTGCACCGGCTGTTCCTTGTTATCTCTGTGTAGTGTCTTCATATCGGGATGTCCAGGTGCCATCTTGGCACAACTTACTTATATCATCAATGTGTACTTTTTTAGAAGCCCTTTGCTTGCCAAGTTCTGCAATTAGGGCCTGCCTCTGGCTCACAGCCCAGCTTTTTGCTTGGCAGTGCCTTTGCTTACTTTGGTTCAGGCTTCAGGCCTCAGACTAGGCCTCAGGCCTCATGCTAGGCCTCTGATACAAGAGTTCATGTTCAGGGCCGCATCTTACTACACACCTCATATTACTTTTGTCTTTGTGTGATGGCATTTTTGGAACATCTTTACAGATAGAGTTTAACTCTTTCTTTTATTCAACTCATTTTCGGAGATGCCCCTTTAGTTCTATCAGGGTTTAATGCACATTGAAATTCACTTTCAAATGAGTCTAAAAGCTTCTATTTACTATACAGATGTCTTTGAGCTTTCAAAATATGTTCTTTTAAATTTAAATGATTCTTAGAGGGAGTCTTTCAACTTATGTGGTCATCAAAGAAGGTATTGCCTCTTCTTAACAATCTTTGGAAAGGTGGTTCTCGTCTGAGCATCAGGGTCCACGGCACTCTCTAGGAGTCAGCATGTGATCTGTTAACAGTCACCAGAACTCAAAGCTCATCTCCGCAGAGGATGCCAGTCCTGGGATCTGACTGCCAAAGCTCTAAGGGTACGTCTTCACTACCTGATGGATCGGCAGGTAGTGATCGATCTATTGGGGATCGATTTATTGCGTCTAGTGTAGATATGCTAAATCGATCCCCGATCGCTCTGCCTTGGACTCACATAATCCACCAAGTCGAGAGGCGGAAGTGGAGTCGACAGAGGAGTGGCGGCAGTCGACCCTGCGCCATGAGGATGCGAGGTAAGTCGACCTAAGATATGTCGACTTCAGCTATGCTATTCTCATAGCTGAAGTTGTGTATCTTAGGTCGACCCCACCCCTCACCAGTGTAGACGATCCTGACTGATTTCCTGCTTCTATTTAAACTAAGCAGAGGGACAGAAGTCATTTGTGGAACTGGATTGTTCCCTGCTTAGGGCTGTCTCCCCGACAGTACCTGATCCCATTGCCTGCCCTGACTTCCAGTCTGTCCTCTGTCTTGTCTCAGACTCTCATCACCTGGTAACCTGACTCTTCCTGGCTCCTGACACTCAGGGGTGAAAATAAAGCCGAAGACTTACTGGTATGGGGGCTGGCTCCATGCTCCAGCCCTTCCATGCTGCCTGGCCCATGGTGCCTGGAGTTCCAGCGGTGATTTAAAGGGCCCAGAGCTCCAGCCGCTACCATGGCAGCATAGGTAGGAGTCGGAGCCCTGGGCCCTTTTAAGTCGCAGGCCTCGGGACAGTGGCTGCTTTTGCCCTACCCCCCACCCACCGGCAGCTGGGGGAGGAAGGGGAAAAGGGGCAATGACATTAAAGAACTGACACGGCAGTGCTTTAAAGTCAGTTGGGTACGGGCCAGTACTGGCACGGCCACTTTTTATTGGTACGCCGCACCGGCCCATACCAGCTTATTTTCACCCTGCTGACACCTGACTCCTGGTCTGGCCTGTCTCAGATTCTTGTGTCCTGGTATCAAGATCCAACCCATCTCCTGGCTCCTGACTTCTCTGACCACTAAGTCAGATCACTCATGTCCCAGTCCTGAAACTGAGTTCGGTCAGGAAGTTCCTTAACAATTTCCTGAAAACTAATTCATTCCCCAAATAACATAAATATTTGATACTCAAATATTAGTAACCATTTGTAAGATTTTTTTATTTCATATCAGTACATAAAAGATATTACTACTCACACAGCAACAGTATCAGTAAATTGTCTTACATGGTTGAATTTAGATACAAACCATTTGCAAGGGAACATCACAAGAAGGTTATAGCATCTTAAGCATTTAAGGAATAAATAAAGGTTTCCACCTTTTAAGTGGAAATGTAAGCTTAGATATAACAAAATATTTCCCAACTATACATATTTTCCTTAAAGTTAAACAAAGAAATACTTTAGGCTACATAAAAATCAGTATCCCTAAGAATATTTCCAGAATTCTTTGTATGGGTTTCAAACTGAGGTTTTTCTCCTTGAAGAGAGGAGGGGGGAAAGAAGTAATGACAAGAGACTCCTGGTTCAGCTTTTGTGGCCTTGATATATCCAGAGAGAAACATCATTTTTCTTTCAGATGCTAGGAAAAGTCCATCTTCAGATCCCAGTCAAAGGGGGAGGAAAACCGTTGTTGTGTGTTCACACTGACAGCTGTCTGTGCAATAGCGTGTTCACAATAGCCGCACTTGCAGCGCTATTCAGAGTGGTGCACTCTGGGCAGCTATCCCACAGAGCAACTCTTTCTCTTTTGCTGCTAAGACTTGTGGGAAGGTGGAGGGAGTTGCATCCTGGTTCCTGTCCCAATGCCTCATGATGGATTGCTTCACATCGCAGAAATCCCTGTGCTTCCGTCCACATTTGGTGCCATCTTTTAACAATTTGTGTACTACATGGCCTATCTCTTTTGGGCTGCAGGAATGGATCTCGAACTGCTGACCAGTATGCTGCTCTCTCTGACCAACACATCACAAGTGGCAGTGTAGTTATTTCTTAAACTACAAAGGCAGGAGGAGTGCTACGTTGATCTCACCATGCAAAGTAGCTATGTCCCGAGATTGCTTGTGGCTTTCATGGCGGTGCTGACCATAGTGGGATGCCACTTTTGGGCTCAGGAAACAAGCACTGAGTGGTGGGATCATATCGTGATGCATGTCTGGGATGACGAGCAGCGGTTGCAGAACTTTCACACAAGAAAAGCCACATACATGGACAGGGCCGGCGACAGGGGGGGGTACTATGGGTACAGCTGTACCGGGCCCTGGACTTAAGACAGCTGTACCCGTAGTCGTCCCCGCTTGTCGCCGGGCCCATCGGAGGAGCGATCGGAGAGCGAGCGCCGCTCCGCGGGGGCCAGCGAGCAGGGCTGGGGAGACCCGGGCCCGGGAGCCAATGGCAGCCCAGCGGGGCGGGGCTGGGGAGACCCGGGGCCGGGAGCCAATGGCAGCCCAGCGGGGGGAGGCGGGGGCAGCCACAGAGCGCCGAGCCACCGGAGCCGGGAGCGACGCTGCGGCCGCCGCTGGCGCGGGCAAGACACCTGCGGACCGACCGCCGGCCCCCACCACCATGCTGCCCCTGCCGGCGCGTGAGAGTGGCCGGAGCCCGGCAGGCAGCTCCGCTCCGCAAGCTCCGCGCTGGGTCACAGCAGGGGCAGGGTCCGGCCCCCAACGCGCCGTCCCTGTGAGCACGTGCGCGGAGACGAGCCCAGGGCCCAGGGGTTAAGGGAAGCTGCTGCCCTTCGCTCTCAGGCTCCGCTTCCCCCAAGCCCTGCAGGAAAGGGACAGGGAGCGGAGTGGGGGGTGGGGAAGATGTGTGTGTGGGGGGAAGGGGGAATGAACAGATCTGGGGGTGGGGGGGCGGAGCAGATTGTGGGGTGCATAGGGGGAGATGGGAGCAGATGAGAGGATCCGAGAGGTGCATGGGGGGATGGGGAAGATGGAGCAGAAGGATGTATTGGGGCGCCGGGGAGCACACGGGAGGAGGGCGCGGCGGGAGTCAGAGAGACTCGGAACCAGTCGCACCCCCACCCCAGGTATGTCTGGTAGCCAGCGAGGAGGCCAGGCTGGGCGGGCGGGGAGGGGGGCAGGAGATAGGCTGGATGGGGTGGGCGAGGCATGGGTGCAGGAGGAAGGAGGTTTGGGGGGGGGGAGGCTGAGCTGGGCGGGTCAGGCATGGGGGGCAGGAGGCTGGGTTGGGAGTGGGAGGGCGGAGGAGGTTAGGTTCGGTGGGATGGGCCGGGCCGGGCCAGGCAGGGGTGGGGGAGGGGAGGCGGTTAGAGATGGGGGGAGGCTGGGCGGGGGGTAAAGGAAGATCACCCCCAACAGCGGGGTGGGCCAGGCAGGGATGGGTGGGGAGGGGAGGAGGTAGGCTGGGGGAGGAGATTAGGTTGGGGTTGGGTGGGCCAGGTCAGGCGGGAGGAGGGCGGGGGGGGGGCCCACAAACAATCAGAGTAGGGGGCCCCAAAATTTCTGTCGCCGGCCCTGTACATGGGACTGTGTGATGAGCTCCTTCAGCCCTGCGGCGCAAGGACACGAGACCTGCCCTGTCATTGGAGAAGCGCATTACCAGTTTTTAGTATTCTGTCTAGACATAGTACATACCCAAGAATTTTTCCAGATGATGATGAAAAATGGGTTGACATCACAGTACTGCGATAACAACTTAGAGGTTACAGATTGTTCAGAAAGAACTGTTATATTGTTGTTAGAGATTTGTCAAGATGACTTTGAACCCCAGTGCATATCTGGTGTTTACTGACGCAAATGACACTTAGTTGCTTTTAGTGTGTGGAAATACTTGATTTGCTTGCGCAATCAGAATAGTTACATGTTCAAATATAAATACATAACTGTTGGTGCTTTTTTCTGTCTGGACATCCAGAGCCTTCTGTTTTTAATTGACCTGTAAAGTCCATCTCCTCAAAGTTTCAGACATTAATTCATTCAGCCAGTTGCAAATGAAGATGTCTTTTATGTGATTCACCAAATCTCGTTTTTCCCTCTAGCACCCTATTCATTCTGGCTTTGTTCTTAATCCTGCCTTCTCTGTTAACTAGCATGTCACTATCATTTATAAAGGCATCCATATGCATTTTCTATCCTGAGACAGAATTTTCCAGATTAGTAATGCTGAGGTCCAGGAATAGTGAATTTGGGACTTTTAAACCAATTGTTGCCAGCATATGCTGAAAGATATCAAAGCCACCGAACAAGAGCGAGAAACATTGATTATTTTTGTATTGCATTCAAGCAAATGGCCCTCCCATGTACAGTACACGTAAGCAGCTGACACTTATGAATCTCCATCACTCCTTTTTGCTACTTCAAAATGATTTTTATACACTAAACCAGAGGTGGGCAAACTATGGCCTGCAGGCCACATCTGGCCTGCAGGACCTTTCTACCCGGAGCCCGGCCCTGGAGCTCCTGGCCAGTGGGACTATCCTCTGGCCCCTCACCTGCTGTACCACCTCCTCTGCAGCCACACCTCCATTCGGGCAACGCGGCTTGCACCCACCCACCTCCCAGACTTTCCTATAAGCCAGTCTGCTGCTCTGAGTGCCATGGTAAGGGGGCGGGGGAAGGGGAGGTTGGATAAGGGGCAGGAGGTCCCAGGGGGCAGTCAGGGGATAGGGAGCAGGGGGTGATTGGATGGGGTGGAGGTTAGGGGAGGCAGTTGGATAGCCATGGAATCCTGGGGGAGGACTGTCAGGGGGTAGCGTGTGGATAGGGGCTGGGGCAGTCCCAAGGGGCAGTTAGGGGCAGGGAGTCCCGGGAGGCGGTGGTCAGGGGACAAGGAGCTGGGGGGATTGAAAGGGGTGAAGGGTCTGGGGGGAGCAGTCAGAGGATGGGGAACAGAGATGTTGGATAGGCATGGAGTCCCGGGGGCCTGTCATGGGGTGGGGGTGTGGATAGCGGTCAGGGCAGTCAAGGGATGGGGGGTGTTGGATGGAGGTAGGTATGGGTGGCTGGTTAGGGGTGGGAGGTCCCAGGACGGGGCGGTCAGGGGACAAGGAGCAGAGGGGGTTGGATGGGTGAGTGGTTCTGAGGGGGCAGTCAGTAAGAGGGGCAGAGGCCAGGTTGTTTGGGAGGTACAGCCTTCCCTACCCGGCCCTCCACACAGTTTTGCAACCCCAATGTGGCTCTGGGCCAAAATGTTTGCCCACCCCTGCACTAAATGGTGCCAGTTCCCTGGTATGGTTTTAAGTGTAGTTGGATTGCCAGGGGTGCTGCGGCCACTGTACAAGTTGCAAGCATTCCTCTTGTTCTTTAGAGATATTTCTTGGAAGCTGAAGCTGCAAATGATGAGGGGAAAGTGCTTATATGACAAGACTGCAGTTTGTATCACCACAAGTAGTTGGGAGAGGAGGTGCACTAGGGCCATTACTGCAACTAGCTCCAGTGGGATCAATGTAACACAAATGAGAAGAAGTTGATCCTAAGAAGGGCTGAAAGCAGAATCTTCTAAAGATACCAAATGTACTATAGAAAAATGTATACTTGTGTGGTACAATGAGAATGCCGTTATATTAACTAGGGCTATATGAATTGTTTAAGTACCTGTAGCCAAATGGAAACTGAAAAAGCTCAAATATTTATACAAATAATAAAAATAAATAAGAATAATAAGTAAATAAATTGTTCTCTTTACTTGTGTTCTAGCCTGTCAAAGTACAGTCTCTCCACATTGCAAGGCAAATAGTCTTTCATGCCTGATGAAGGGAAATACAGATATGACATTTTGACTACAAACCAGTTACCGGTCAGGTCCACTGAGCACTGTTGAAAGCTGTCTTATTTACTTTCTAAAACAAACTCACCTGCCTCAGATTTCCTTTGTCCCTGTCTTATTTTCTGTTATTTTGTGGTTTAATCATTAAACAGTTCATTCACATCTGAGAGTTTATGTTTATAGGGCAATTACCACAGATTCAAAGGGGTTTAAATTAAATTAACCACATTCCTCAATGCCTTTATGTTTATGGCCTGGAGAACTGCTGACTACTTTGACCTTTTTATTGTATAGCAGGAAAATTATTGATTGTTTAATACAATACATCCACTACAACAGAAACTACCAGACATATCATGTCTTTGAAGACAATAAGGGACTATTCTATGCTCAAGAGAAACAGACAGAAGGAAATAGGGGGAGCTGATCATCCTATTTTTCTCCTTAGCCTCTGGCAAGTGATTCATTTTTGTGCACAGGAAGTTAAACATTATCTTCTGATTTTTGTCCTTTGAGGAAATGAGTAACGTGTTACAAACAGAATCCCTATATAATTAAATCTTTTTGTTTTCTTCCAGCAAAAACTTCACTACTGGTCAAATTCAGATACGATAATCTGGAGTATGTACCATTGAAGTCACCTGGATCAGGTCCTAAATGCATGCCACTTCATTGACTTCCTAGATGTTGAACCCTTTTATATACCAAGCCTGAATTTGTTTTATGATTAGCTGTAGCACCAGAATTGCCACGTGCACTGTGTGTGCTGAGGTAATTTGGGACTCTGATTTCACTTCACTGTGACTGGTGTTTCTGTCTCAGCTCACTGTAAGATGCTGTGCTAGTAGTAATTATATACCATTGCTGGATTTAGTTCAATCAGCAGAAATATTTGGGGGGGGGGGGGAGAACTCCATACACAAGATCTGGTTGGTGTGAATGTTCCCATTAGCACACAGAATATAAAAGGAGTTACATATTATTCTGGATGCTCTGTAATATGAGCTTGAGACCCTATGTGAATCATGACTGGCTAATGTGCATGGTCCACAACAATAAAAGCCAAATATTGTCCTTCCTGCTTATCTCCCTTGCTGAGCTTGGAACAAGGTGGGTTTGGGGGTTGTGGGAGAAGGGGAAGCAGTTCGTCCCACACAGAGCAGCTTCAGGATCATAGTTTCTTCTACACCTGTGCCCCAGTACTCTAGATGACAATGTTGCCTGATGGTGGATCCATTGGCCTCTCAGCTCCTCCTTCTCCTCTTCCTGCCCTGCTACTCATGTCTTGCTGTGCATGGATATGCAGGGAACCTTTGCTAAGATGGGCTCCATGTTGTACACAGCATATGGTCCCTGAGAGTGGGTTCCCTTAATCTTATCTGCTCCAGATTAGAATGTGCTCTTGCAGCCACTGCATCTAGTGAAGGAGCAAGATATGCCCTGAGTGATTATGTATGTGACTGTTTTTCTTAAGGCAAGGCCAGCTCTTTGTTTAGAAGTTAAGGTTTGGGGGGTGGGGGTGGGGTCTAATACTTTCCTCTTATTAATTTTCCGTGCTTTGATGGGGCAGTTGTTTGCCCCACAGCGATGACTAATTCCAACACCAGCAATCAAAGCAGGCACTGTAAATTAACAATCCTAACAACCCAATACAATCTTAGTCTGAGATGCTTTGCACAGAGAAGATACAATAGTGGGAAAAGTCAGTGGTGAGATCTGTGAGCACAGGTGACACTCTGAATTCAAGAGGCTGAATGTGAACATAAGACTTCTCAGCTATCCCAGCATAGTGGGTAACAATGGAAGGCAGTAAACGGAGCCTCTGTAAGTGTCCCATTTCGGTTGGTCTCTTTATTTAAGGGCCGTTCACACTGGCAGAATATGTCTGCATGGGTGCTGTAAAATATCTGTATGTGCAGAGCAGAAATTGTTCTTTCTGTGCAGATTCCAAAAGCCTAGTAATTACTTTCCAACCCCCTACAAAAATCAGGCTTACCTGAAATGAAGCATTATAGAATCCATCCGCTCCAGAAAGAGCAGTGCTATTTTCTTTCAACTCCATGTGTGTAACTTGCACAGGGATTTCTACCTGTCTGTTCAAAAAGGCAGGTGGTCAACAGCAGCAGCAGCACTTCGTTAATCCATCTAGTATTCTGTTTCTATTACTTAAAGTTTACCGGACTGTGACCACTCCCATCCTGTTGCTTCATGGCCCCACCTTCTAGCTCTTTTGAAACATCCCCTTGCACATAAAAGCAGGGCGAAGCAGAATTCCAAGCCTACAAAAGGATTCATGCATGCAACAGAAGAAAATGTATTTTTACATAGCCTTCATTCACTCACACACAGAAAGCATGTAGTGCACAGAAAATCCTCCTCTTCCTGATCTTTGAGAGGCAGCACTCATTTAATCTTTTGTGATGCTTCTCTTAAAATGCCAATCAAAATATGTGAAATATCCATTGGCATCTATTGACTAATAAAAATAGTCAAAATAGCCAGAGACCTAGGATATTAAAATGCTTGTTTTTCAAAAGATCAGGCACACACAGGTAATGTACAAGTGTATGCAATTGCACATTTAAGTGGCATGCACTGTGAATATAATTGTACCTGCAATTAGATATGACAATTTACACCAGCTGAGTCTCTGCCTCCCAGAGTGTAAAGGGGCCTTTGAGTACATAAGAATAGATCCCTGGTGTTTCTACAGTCAAAGCAACCAGCCTCCCTCCTCACCCCAGCCCCTTCCTTATCCAGTATAAAGACACTAAGGGTATGTCTTCACTATAGGTCTAGGTCGATTTCCCTTAATTCGATTTTCTAAACTCGAGTTTGGAAAATCGAATCAGTGTGTCCCCACCAGGACAGCAGGTCGACAGTGGTCGACACTGTCTGTCCTTGAACTTTTGCAGGGGGTCGACATAGCCCGCATTGCACTGTGGGTAGGTAGCCCACAGTGCAATGCGTGCTGGACCCCCCCCCTGCCCAAGCAGCCCCACGGACCCCCCCGCCCGAACAGCCCCCCCCTCGCCGTACCCACCCGCCCGAGGGGGGGTGGGGGAGCCAGCGCGCGGCTGCTTGGGCTATCGGCTCAGCTGCCTGGTGAAATTGACCAGGCAGCTGAGCCGATCCCTCAAGCAGCCCCGCGCGGGCTTCCCCCCCCCTCAGCAGCCCCGCGGACCCCTCCCCCGCCCGAACAGCCCCCCCAACAGCCCCCCCGCCCAAACAGCCCCCCGCTGGACACCCCCCCCGCCCGAGGGGGGGGGAGCCGGCGCGGGGCTATCCGCTCAGCTGCCTGGTGAAATTGACCAGGCAGCTGAGCCGATCCCTCAAGCAGCCCCGCGCGGGCTTCCCCCCCCCCCTCAGCAGCCCCGCGGACCCCCCCCCCGCCCGAACAGCCCCCCCAACAGCCCCCCCGCCCAAACAGCCCCCCCGCTGGACCCCCCCTCCCGAGGGGGGGGGGGAGCCGGCGCGGGGCTATCCGCTCAGCTGCCTGGTGAAATTGACCAGACAGCTGAGCCGATCCCTCAAGCAGCCCCGCGCGGGCTTCCCCCCCCCTCAGCAGCCCCGCGGACCCCCCCCCCGCCCGAACAGCCCCCCCCGAACAGCCCCCCCCTCGCGGGGCTGCTCGGAGGTCGGAGGCTTAACTTCTGATGCCTCTTCACTAGCCCACAGTCGAGCTTGTAATGTCGAATTTAGCCTTACTTCTCTCGTTAGGCAGGAGTTCCGAAATCGATCTTGAGGGCCCTTTAAATCGACTTTAAGGGCATGTATGTGAAGACAGGTACACCTTTAATTCGACCTAACGTCGTTAAGGTCGAATTAAAGTGGTAGTGAAGACATGCCCTAAAAGTCAAAAACATTTTTTTCTTCTATGCAGATCACCTTTAAATGGGACTGTCTCAAAAAACAATTATTGGTTTCCTAGTCATTTTGGGAACGGGAAGGATTACTGAATTGAAGGGCCCATTGTCTCTTCCATATACACAAGTAAATACCATTAGTGTTCCTGTGAGTTAGCCTATTTATACCCATTGTGGAGACAACTGACAATGGAATCAAAGAATTTTACCTTTACAAAAACTGATACATAATTAGATCCAATGACTAGAAAACAATATCAAAAAGAGAATTTACAGCTTTTTACTTGTAGTGTTTCCGTATCAAGCTTTGTACAGGAATGAAGATAAATTTTAAAATACTAAAGTTATTTGAGAAATACATACTCCTTTCATAGTCATCTCTCTTATGTCTGGGGAAATCTGAATTCAGTGGAGTTACATGGATGTAAAACTGCTATCACTGAACTCAGATTTAGACCTATGGTCCAGGAATGTCAGATGAGGTTTGACACTCTGCATGCCTCCCTTTCTGGTTGAGAAAACTGCACCTCTGATCTCTCCATTACCTTCCCTTGTTGTTCAGCCCAGTACTTTCATACCATATGGGCGTAGCTAACATTCCATGGTCTCCTTTTCTTAAACAAAATGAGCAAATGAAATCCTATATGTGTTTACAGTGTTACAGGGAGTCAGATGTTGTTACATTACACAATGGATAGTCACCACTTCACAGCAGTTACAAGAGAAAACATAAGAGATCAATGCTTTAGAGAAGACAACAATTGTTGAAAAGCATGCATTTAACATCCTTCCATAATAGCTATTACCCAAAACAGATGGGAGGTTTTTTCAATAGCTCTCTGAGCTATTTGACAAGACTGACTGCAAAAAACTAACTTCCTTTGTAAGGCCTGATAGACATATAGAAAATTGTAAAGAAAAACACAAGTCCTGCTAAATGGATATACCTTCTGCCTGAGCTTTGTGCTTATATACATAGTTACCTTTGCATAGGAGAAAAGGATGGCAGTTGATAAAAATGGACCACCTACAGCTATTGGAGGTGGAACTAATAACCATCTTCAATGCTTCTTGGGCAACAGATACAGAAATGTAAGTAGTAAAAGATGGTGAATTCTGTAAAGCAAATAAAGCTACAATCTTCAAAGCAAGGCTGCCACCACAATGGGACTAAACTACATTAACCACAAAACTTTAATCACGGGAACAGCAAACAAAACATTGTTGGACTCTGGAGTGTAGAGTAATGGGGCAGCATTCAATTTGTTCAGCCTCGCTAGATCATGCTATGCAAAGCAAATTGTTTCCGTACATTTCCAGTAGCTGAGCGGATTAGAATTTTTACAGAACTAAGGCCTGAGTCCACATCAGGATCTCATTGGTGTAGACACTGTGCCAATACATAGGCCTTGTCTACATTGGCAAGTTTCTATGCAGTAAAGCAGCTTTCTGCGCTATTACTCCCGAGGTGTACACACTGCCAAGCCGCTTAGTGCGCAGAAACTGAACAGTTGAAGCTCTTTAAAAAAACCCCACCCCAATGAGAGGCGTAGACCTTTCTGCGCTGGGACTACAGTGCTGCGGTGCCAGTGTAGACACTGTGGTCAATTACAGCACTGCAATTGGCCTCCAAAAGGTGTCCCACAATGTCTGTTCTCACCTCTCTATTTGAACTCTACTGCCCTGCCCTCAGGTGACCAACTGTCATCCCCACCCCGTACATTCCTTTGCAAATTTGAAAGTCCCCTTCTGGTTTGATGTCTGCAGTGATCTCAGCGCATCTTTTCAGGTGGCCATGTCTGCTCCAGGCAACAGGTGATCCCCTCCTTGGAGCAGTGCCGAGCTCCTGAACTTCATGAGCATTTGGGAAGAGGAGGCTGTTCAGTCCCAGCTGCTCTCCAGCCATAGGAATTATGATACCTACGGGACAGATTTCGCAATGTGTGACAAAAAGGAGCCATAACCAGGACACACTTCAGTGCAGGGTCAAAGTGAAAGAGCTGTGGAAGGCCTACCAGAAGGCACGGGAGGCAAACCGCTGCTCTGGTGCTGTGCCCACGAGCTGCCAGTTCTACAAAGAGATGGACACAATAGTCAGCGGTGACCCCACCTCCACTGAGAAGGCCCCTGAGGATGCCTTGTTGGCTTGTGTGCCAGTCGAGATTGGACCAAGCCAGGAGGAGGACATCTTGGACGAAGAGGGGGGAGGGGGACCCAGAGGCAGAGGATGACTTGGAGGCCAGAGATGCATGCAGTCAGGAGCTCTTTTCTACCCCGGAAGAGCCTAGCCAGTCACAGCTGTCGGAATTTGGCAAAGCGCAAACAGGAGAGGAGGTAAGTGGATCTGATTTTGGGAGTTGCTGAAGCGAGTTGTTAGGGGCAGGAAGGTTGCAAAAAGCAGGCTTGCCTCCCACCGCATATCTAGTCTGAGTGGCGGAACAGGCTGTTGATAGACTCCCTCACTTCACGGCAATCTCCCTCAGAGATCTCCAGGAAACTCTTGTGGAGATACTGGGCAATCCACTGCCGCAGGTTCCTTGGCAGAGCTGCTTTGTTTCTTGCCCCATTAACGGTAACTTTCCCTTGCCACTTTGCCATCGTGGGGGATCATTGCTGCACATATGTGAGCCACACAGGGGCCAGGGTGGAAGCCTGCTCACCCTCATCAGCGAGATATCTTCCATAATGATCACATCCTGTGGAAAATGTGGGGACAGGAATGATTATCAGGCTCTCCCTACAGTGCTGGCTCTCCCCAAGAGCTACGTGCCCAGTGTAAAGCAGGCTCCAGAAAGACTGATTCCCCCTTCCCCGGAGGCTACTCACCATTTTGGGGCTCTTGTGGCTCATGTGTGCTTGCCTGGGGTCAGCCAGTTAATGACGGGTGTGTGAGTACTGGCTGTGTTTTAAATCACTGAATCAGTGTTTTCTGTGTTGCAAACAACGCTGCTTCTGTAAAGCCTCAGAGATGATCTTGGGAGTCCAGCCCCTCTGTTTCTTAACGGTGGCAGAATGGGTGTGCAGAATTAGAAAGCGACCAAGAACTACTAAGGAGGACTTCCTCTGTGTGGTTATGATGCACTTCACCGCCGAGAAACAAACTGAAGGAGTGGCAGAACAGTGAGAAGAGGGACCGAAAGGAGAACGCGGCACACCAGAAAGAAGCCACGGATCGGCTCTTAAATGTTATGGAGCGCCTAGTGGACACACTCCAGGTGATACTAGCATTGCAAACCGAGCAGCTCTGCGCCCGCCCTCCCCTCCAGCCACTGTCACAAAACTCTTTCCTATGCACCCTCCAGCCACCGCCAACACACTCTTATCAATCTCCTGGCTTCAGTCTGTACCCGTGGCATTCCACTCCTCCCACCTCACAGGTACAGGACACTATACTACAGAAGGGGCAGTGGGACAAATGGAATATCGACATCTTCCACTTTGATGCCAGGCCCTATCAGGAAATATGTCACCATAGTCCTATGCTTTTCCAGAGATACCTGGGCAGGAGGATCCCAAAAGAAAAAAAAGAAAAGAAAAAAAAAAAGAAAAAAAAAAAGAAAAAAAAGGTTGGGTGTTAGGATATAGATATTCAGGGCTGTCTGTAAAGGCCTATACTTTAAGAATTTAGGTGTATTCATATCACTTCGCTGGTTACAGAGGTACAAAACAAGAATCAAAATCACTGTTTATAGGCCTTCTCTCACTATGATAGTCTAAGGCCGTGTTCTTAGGCTAAGAACTTTGGCTAAACTGCAGAGACAGCCATAAGCTGGAAAGTGTGTGGTCGCATCCTTATATTCCAAACTAGTCACACTGAAATAAAGACAAGGTGCTATTGGGCTGTTATAAATACAGTCCTGTCCTGATCATGACTATAACCTCCAGAGAAAGGGAAGAGCCTAGAAGATGTAAAAGGAAACTTAGTTTGACATCGTCCTGTCTGGCAAAACCTCACTCATCAATAGCTGGGATGTGAAATCCTCATTTCTTTTTTATTCTATCACTGTGGTCCCCATTTCCCTATTGTTTGTCTGTAAAATCTCTTTCTGGTTCTGTGATTGTTTCTGTCTGCTGTATAATTAATTTTGCTGGGTGTAAACTAACTAAGGTGGTGGGATATAACTGGTTAGATAATCATGTTACAATATGTTAGGATTGGTTAGTTAAATTTCAGTAAAATGATTGGTTGAGGTATAGCTGAGAAGAACTCAAGTTTTACTATATAGTCTCCAGTCAATCAGGAAGTAAGAGGGGGAATGGGAATGGAATTGGGTTGGAGGAATTGGAATCATGGATTGCTAAGGGTTGTGGGGAAAGGGAACAGGGAAATGGACTGCTGTAGTGTTTCTAGTGTAGATGTGTTCAAAGAGACTTAGAATTCGGACCCAGCTCTAGGAAAAAGGGCTAGAGACTCCCTACCTATAGGGAGAGTGACTCAACTGGCATTGGGGTCTGGAGGGTTGGTATGAAAACACTCAATAAATGGAACCCCAGTAGGGGAATACTGTGAGTTAAAGGACCCGAAGAGGGGAGAGATTGGTAACAGGGCGCTGCAGAGGCTCCTCTGTCCATGAGGGGGTGCTCAGGAGATGACTTGAACCTTGTATGCTCAGTCATACAAAGTGGTGGTAAAATGCTACCAGATTAGAATGGCAAATGACCATATGAGGTGCAAAGTGGTGAAGAAATAGTAATTCTAATGGACTAAATTGAAGAATAAGCCAAAGAAAGCCATTGCTTCTGGAAACAAACACACAAAAGAGATTCCTGTGGAATTAACACTTTCTGAAAAACAACACATCTGTTAGCCACAAGATGAGGAATCAGCTGTTTAGGTCAGAACTGTCCAGAACATCTGAATTCAGGGGCCTGAGCACTCGACTACTCATGGGCCTGACCTCTTCACTTGAAATTCTTCCATGGGAAAATCTCAGAGAAGATGTTTGCTTTGTAAGTACCTGGGGAATCATCAGTACTCCCAGAATAACTTTAATCAGAGAGGTAGCCGCATTAGTTTGGAATTGCAGAAGTGACAAAGAGTCCTATGGCACCTTAAAAACTCACTAAAGTATTGAAGCATAAGCTTTCGTGGGCTAATACCCACTTCGTCGGATGCAAAGAGCCATCCCAAGTTCAACTTGCTAAAGATCACTTTTGTGGTTTTAACATCATACAGCTTCACCCTGTGAAGCCATAAAATGTACAGTCCACAATGCTGTGGGAACGAACAAAGAGGATGAAGGAAGCAATCCCATGAAGAAAGCTGGAAATATAAATATTTAACTTATATATATATAAAAAATTATTTCCAGTTTTATATGTATACATATATATGAACTTTGTATGCTCATTTACAATCATACAAAGTGGTGGTAAAATGCTACCAGAGTATAAAATATATAAATATAAAACTGGAAATATCTTCCTGTAATTCTGAAGGTGTTTCAAAACCTCTCTAGTGAGTTAATTCCACCTATATAGTGTCTGAGGATTGGAGCACAAAGGGATGGGCACACAAGAAGAGAACCTGGCTACATTCCAGTGGAACAGTGCCACAAAAGGTGAATCAAAGATAAAGGACAGTGGTTCACATATGATCATCTTTATCTGACAGCTGATCAGTCCCAGTTGTCATCAAAAATAAAGATAAGATCAAAAGTTCATTTGTTAAGGTAGCACTTTGAATAGACACGTTTCTCTCCTCCTTTCACTGGCTGAGATAAGTCTCAGATTTCTTGGTGGGAATCCCTGGTCAAAATCAAAGATAACTGTCTCAATGTGCTTCATGAAAGCTATGTGTAGGGCTAGGCATTTATGCAGGCTGGTGGTTACTTGATGTTTGGTTGATAATGGAATTCTTGCTTCCTGCTCAATAAAAGTGAAACTCACACCTCTGCAGAGGGACAGCAGGACAGCCAAGTATAACTGAAGTACCACTTAAATTCTCAAGACAGACCTGACATGGTACTTCAGTGGTGCCTGGGTCTAGTGCTGGCCCTCTGCATGTGTGTGTTTCTCCCTAAGTTGATAGCTTTGTTATAGTATAAATGATACAAATTCATTAATATCACATTAATGGGAGTTGCAGGATGTGACCTGTATTACAAATCTCAATTTCCCGGTACGAGTTATTAGCATTCAGTCTTGATTTGCATAAACCAACAATGTTTTTAAAATAGCAGACGTGGACATCAGTGGCCAATTCAGTCATCAGTGCGATACAAATCTCACACAAAACCAGTAGTTGGTTAATATTGGTTCCCTGGGTCTAGCAGTATAAAGGGTTAATGTTTCTCTTAAAGTTAAGTATTGGCAAGGAGAGCTATTGCTTTAGCACAAAAGAGCCTTTATACAAGGAAACTTGAAGAACTGGAAAGTCCCGAGAGCAACTGAATGGCAATGTACCAGGAACAGAATACAATACAGTACTTTGAAAGTAAATCCCCTTCTTTATGATTATCATTTCCTTGGCATGTTGAACAATAATTCTGAGCAAGGGACTTCACAAATACATCAGGAAATGCTGGATCTAAGTTACCTGGAAAGCACTTAAATACTCTAGTGATAAGCACTACAAAAAATCCTAAAATAAGTAGACCAGTCTCTGAATTGCTCTTCCCCCCTAATCTTTCAATAGTTCATCATGTTTACATTAGTTCCCATTGGAGGATCCCAATAGTAGAACTCAGTTTCTGATAGGCAAGACTATGCTGCTTCTTTTGAATCCAATACATTCTGGCCTGTATTAAATTCCTGGGCCTAATGATGGAGGACTCCTGGACAATAAGGGAGATGCACCTTTTGGAGGGTCAGAGAAGAAATAGGGCATTGAAAGGGAAATCCTTGCGAAACTCATTCTGAACCTGAATGTTAAGCTCCAAGTACATTTTGATAAAGTGGTCCATGAGCAAGTAGTAGCAAGACATCACTTAGAACAAGCATCTAGTTAAACTGAATAATTCCAGGAAGGCTGATAAAAAACAAACCAAAAAAATCAGTAAAAGGCAGGATTGGATAACCACATTAATTAACAGAATGTTCCTATAAAGATAGACCCTAGTGCAGAACATAATGTAATGACAGATGCAGTATACTAGCAAATGCTGCAGAGCATATTTCAAAAACTAGACAATTTCACATGTGGGTCACCAAGTAAATAAACTTTTTTTTTTAAAAAAAACTAGGCCTCGCATGGCCACGTACTCCTGAATTCCTCATCCAATCTTACTGTGGCCTCTCCTGGCATGAACAAAGTCTCTGTTCACACATCTTAGAGAGCTACTGACTGCAATTCATGCAGGACTCATCTAACTGGGGAAGCTGACTCTTCCCGTGGAATAGTGGAAGGAGTGGAATGCCGCAGGTACAGACTGGAACCAGAAGGTTGATAAGAGTGTGTTGGCAGTGTCTGGGGGGAGTATGGGAAAGGGTTTTGTGACAGTGGCTGTAGGGGAGGGAAGGCGCAGAGCTGCTCGGTTTGCAGTGCTAGTATTGCCTGGAGAGTGTCCACTTGGCACTTCATAATGTTTAAGTGACACCCCATGGCTTCATTCTGGAGTGCCCCATCTCCTTTCAGCCCCTCTTATTGCTGTCCCACCACTCCTTCAATTCCTGTTTCTTAGTTGTGGAGTGCATCATAACGTGACACAGTTCTTCGTGGTTGCTTTCTAATTCTGCACTGCCTAGGGTGACCAGATGTCCCAATTTTATAGGGACAGTTCCGATTTTTGGGTCTTTTTCTTATATAGGGTCCTATTACCCCCCACCTCCTGTCCTGATTTTTCACACTTGCTGTCTGGTCACCCTAGCACAGCCATTCAGATGCCAATAACAAAGAGGAAGGCTGGGCTATCAAGGTAATCTCTGTGAAGATTAAATGCAACATTTTACAGAAGCAGTATTGTTTGCAACACACAGATTCAGTGATACAGTGATACAGTTGTTGGGTTAGAAATGGGTTAAAAATGTGCACCTCTCAGTTATGTGCTTGATAGACAAAAGTGCCTGTGTCAGGATCTCTTAGTTGGTGTATATTAGACTATGTATTTTGATTAGAATAATGAGTTCTTGTAATAACTGCTGCTGTGGCCTGTTTTGCTTGTAGCTCAAGGTAATGTATTGGTTACTTTTGCCTAGCCTAGAGAATGTGTTCATTTCACATTCTGCTCAAACATTGTATCTGTAAGACTCCCTAGCTGTAGAATGATCCATTGTCTTAGAGACCAGATGGTGACCCAGGTCATGGAGTTTATGTAATTGCTGACAGTACGCATGCCCCTGCAAATGTATTAACTTAGACCACGCCTCTTCTGTAAACCACTCCTCTTCTGTCTGTATCCTATAAATCTCTCATGATGTCTTAAACTAAACTGAACTTTCTGAACCTTCTCCTTCCCCCGAAAGGAGGGAGCATGAATGTTCCGCCTTGATCAATGGCTGTATTGTGTACCTCTTCATTGGTCTCTGACTGATTGTGAGCTTTTTACCTCCAGCTCCGCTCTACCTGGAGTTCAAGGTAAGGGCGTAACATGTTTTTTGATTTCCCCCCTAACACAGTCAGTACTCACACACCTGACACTAACTTGTTGACCCCAGGCAAGCACATGAGCCACAAGACCCCAAAATGGTGAGTAGCCATGGGGCAGGGGAAATCAATGTTCCTGGCCCTCGCTGTACACTGTACACAGGCTCTTGGGGAGAGCTAGCACTGTGTGTGTGGGGGAAGCTGATAATCATTCCTGTCCCCACATTTTCTACAGAATGTGATCATTATGGAAGATATCTCGCTGCTGAAGGTGAGCAAGGAATCAAGGAAGGAAGCTCCAAGACTGCAGCTTCCTCCCTGGCCTTTATGCGGCTCACCTGTGTGGAGCAACGGTTCACCCCTAGTGACAGCACAGTGGCAAGGGAAAGTTACTGTTAATGAGGCAAGAAACAAAGCAGCTCTGCCAAGGAACCTGCAGCAGCGGATTGCCCGGTATCTCCACGAGAGTTTCCTGGAGATCTCTGAGGGAGATTGCCGTGAAGTGAGGGAGTCTATCAACAGCCTGTTCCGCCACTCAGACTAGATATGCGGTGGGAGGCAAGCCTGCTTTCTGAAACCCTCCTGCCCTCAACAACTCGCTTCAGCAACTCCCAAAATCAGATCCACTTACCAGGGGCCTCCTCTCCTGTTTGCACTTTGCCAAGATCCGACTGCTATGACTGGCTAGGCTCTTCCAGGGTAGAAAAGAGCTCCTGACTGCATGCATCTTTGGCCTCCAAGTCATTCTCTGCCTCTGGGTCCTCCTTCCCCCCTTTTCATCCAAAATGTCCTCCTCCTGGCTTGGTCCAATCTTGACTGGCACACAAGCCAACAAAGCATCCTCAGGGGCCTTCTCAGTGGAGGTGGGGTCACCGCTGACTATTGTGTCCATCTCTTTGTAGAACTGGCAGCTCGTGGGCACAGCACCAGAGCAGCGGTTTGCCTCCTGTGCCTTCTGGTAGGCCTTCCACAGCTCCTTCACTTTGACCCTGCACTGCAGTGTGTCCTGGTCATGGCGCATTTCTGTCCCACATCGCAAAATCTGTCCCGTAGGTATCATAATTCCTATGGCTGAAAAGCAGCTGGGACTGGACAGCCTCCTCTTCCCAAATGCTCATGAAGTTCAGGAGCTCGGCATTGCTCCAAGCAGGGGATCACCTGTTGCCTGGAGCAGGCATGGCCACCTGAAAAGATGCGCTGAGATCACTGCAAACGTCAAACCAGAAGGGGACTTTCAAATTTGCAAAGGAATGTACGGGGTGGGAATGACAGTTGGTCACCTGAGGGCAGGGCAGTAGAGTTGAAACCGATGACCAGAGAGGGAGAACAGACATTGTGGGACACCTTTTTGAGGCCAATCGCAGTGCTGTAATTGACCACAGTGTCTACACTGGCACCGCAGCACTGTAGTCCCAGAGCAGAAAGGTCTACGCCTCTCATTGGGGTGGGTTTTTTTTAAAGACCTTCAACTGTTCAGTTTCTGCGCACTAAGTGGCTTGGCTGTGTGTACACCTCGGGAGTTACAGTGCAGAAAGCTGCTTTACTGCACAAAAACTTGCCAGTGTAGACAGGGTCTAATACTATCTAAGTCCTCTAGGGGCAGCTTCAATCAATTGTGACGGATTACTTATTTTACACAGTTTAACAGTTATCTATTTTCAAATTCCATTGGAAGCAAATTAACTTCCAAACCTGCCTAAACCAGCCACAGAAAAGATAGTCAGAATCAAACCATAATGGATTGAATCCACACTTAGGGTGACCAGATGTCCTCATTTTACAGAAACAGTACCAATTTTTGGGGCTTTTTTTTTAAATATAGGCACCTATTACCCCCCACTCCCTGCCTCAATTTTTCACACTTGCTGTCTGGTCACCCTATTCACCCTATAGCTGTATCATTGACTGGGGATTCGGAGTAGTTAATGCAAATAGAGGAATTACTTTGTTCTATTGCACTGGAGTACAGTCTAGAGGCTGAGGGCCAAATTCTGCTCTCAGTTCTTCCAGTGTAAACCTGCAGTATCTCCACTGAAACAATAAACTTGCTTTGTATGTACTCTAGTGTAAACAGGAGAAGAATTTGCCCAGTGTGTGTGGTCTTTTGCTGCTGGGACTTGAACCAAGGGCTATCAAAGTGAAAAGCAGTAGATCTACTGCTTGAGCTACACACATACTACCAGCAGCTATTTGTCTTTTTGTTGACTGGGAGGCTCGCAAAATGGATATAAACACTACTACGTCTATTATTCTTATGTGGACTGTAGCTGGCTCCCTGCTGCTCTTGACCGAGAGTCAGAGGCACTCATAGCTGGTGGGTTAGTGGAAATATGGTCTGACCAAGAAAGACTAAATAATGGGACAAACATCTGAGTTGGGAGTATGGACGGATACACTTGCATAGCATAAATTTGAACTCACTCTGCCTTTGTGAGTTCAAAGGTTTGACTTAAATCCAAACATTACTGTGCTCATCTTCTGCTTATGGGAGAACATGGGGGAAGAGAAGAGGGGAGAACCCTCAGTTCTTTTCGATATCCAGGCTCCTGCTAAATCCCATGTTGTCGTCTTCTTTATCAACACCAAATTTCAGCCTTTCTTCACTGTCCCAATTACTATAACCAGGGCATGGAAAAAGGGTATCTCTTACTTTGATTTACAGTAACCTCTTTTCTGGCATTCTTGACTATTATCCCTTGAGTTTTTTAGGTTCCCTGCCCTGAAGGATTTGCATTTTGTCTTTCTGAGTGTGCACAGCAACACAACAGCCCTCTAATACCAGTCATGATATGAATATTTAGTAAAAAAACCCACTGACAATAGTTTATTCCAGTCCCTGATGATAAAAATCATCTTCCTGTTCCATCACTCTGATTACATCATTTGGAAAGCATTATTGGTTTCCTTTCTCTTACCACATTATATTCTGGTGCGTAGTCCTCACCTGGAGACCCTCCACAATCTTCCTCCTGCCTACATTAGGGTCTCACTTTATTTTGTCCTCACCAACAAAGTTCTACATAATCTTGTTCGGGTTTAATCTCCAATTTCATTTTCTCCTTTTCCACTCAGTTCCTAGCTTCTCCCAATCTCTCAACTTTCTTGTTCCCTTTCTCTCCTTCTCAGCTTCCCATTTTATACCATGCTATTTCCTGGACTTGGAACTATCACATACTTCCTGTCCATAAAGACTCCTCTCTCTCTGCTTTTAGAAGCCATTCCATCCAAGAATCCTTCCTCCCTTCTCTTTCTCACTAATAGTCGCTCTGTGCACTCTGCTCCCTGCTATATTGTCCCATCTTTCGTTTTGTTCATCACTTTTGCACTACAGGCTCTGAGGCAGGGAACATGGTTTATTCAGAGATTTTAATGACCCTGAACTTGTACATGTTTGGTACTAGGAGTGCTTTTAAATAAATTAAAAATAATAATATGAAGAGAAAATAATGCTTAATGTTCTAAAGAGATGATATGGGCTCTGGACCAATGTTTAGCCTTATTTTGTACAAGCTGGTAATGAGGTTGATCATAAAGCCAGAAAGAAAAATGTGAAGGGATTGATACCTCCCTGATGGGATAAGCTGCTCCTCCTTTCCCAGTGCGGTCAGGAAGCTATGCCTAGGGAGATTCATACTTTGTGGGGGTGTAGGTGATGTTTCTACCTTCACTTGTTGCAGGGGTTCTGCTAGGGAGAGCGGATTTAATTTGTGATGAGAATTTCATAGGAGTCCCACTAGTAGCTGCTGCTTAGGGGATGCTCTGACTTCGTACAGCTCTCTGTGGGTGCCTTGCAATGGGACAACCCCACTGGGTGAATTTTCCACTGCCACAGGTCCCAGCCTTGGGCTAGGTATTCTAGGTCTCAGTCAAGCCGGTGGATTTGAAATCTTTATTTTAGGACATCAAAAAAAGGAATCTTCTTTATATATACACAAGCACATGCACAGAACCAGTTACACCTGTGTAAATCATCATCGCTCTAACTGCAGTGGAGTCACTAGGTTAATGTTTGTGTAAATGAGATCAGAATCTGGTCCATACACTAACTGTTTTGTATGGACTGAATCGATTTGTGTGCTATCAGAGTTGCCATGCTTCTGCGCTTGTTTACACACAGACAATAAGTATTCTTATGGTGGTGCTGCTGCTGAAGCAATTTGTTCTGTGATGATGTAAAATGGGCACTTGATGGCAGTATTTCACTTGGATTTGCCTTAACTCTGGTAGTTCTATTAGATTAGATCATTGGTTTCTATCATAGCCTTAGGTGAGACGTCTCCTCTAGCCATTTCTGGGGGAGCTAGGAAGTAAATATAATTTATACTCAATTATTATTTAGCCCACATCATATAATTAAACAGTATTCTTCTATACATTTCATTTTCTTGGCTATTAGCATTAATCTTCTGTCTTCATGTTTCATTAAACATATCTGCTCAATCACAGGACATTAGTGACTTTGTGCTTGGATAATCTCAATATATGAACTATCCCATCACAGCTGATAACATTTGTCTGTGTTAAATTTATTATGACTGGGGTTAGGCTTCTTATGTCAGCACTAGCCCTAAGTAATCATTCCACTCAAAGGGGCCAGATCTTTGGCTCTGATACAGCCACTTTGCAGCCTCTGGTGGTGCAAAGAGATATCCGCAGGTGGTGCAGCAGAGCTGATATTGCTGGCTCTGTGCCACCATCCCTAGCAGATCCCAGCATAAGGCAGGAGAGGGGCTAAAGAACTGCTGTCTCTGCTGATCCCTCTGGGGTTAATATGAGCTAGTATAAATTAGGGCAGCCCTGAGGCTGCTCTAACTTGTGATGGGGACTGAACCAACTCCCAGTAGAGCCCAGGAAAGGAACGTGTGTGGAGAGTTCCAGATTTCTCTTTTTTTGTGTGCTAGAAAATACTGAAAATGAACCTGACTTCCGCCGGGGCAGCCTTTTGGAGTCTCCACTAGATACGATCTGGAAGTTTCTACCAACTTCCAAACAATTCCAGCTTTTGAGCCAAACACTGTGCCCCGGTCTCAGCTCAGGTAATGTTTTTGTTCTGTGTCAAACACTGAAGTTTTATTGCTGCCAAACTTTTATTTCAGCATCCCATTTTTGAATTTCCTTCAAGAAAGGCCACTTAGCTATTTTGGTGCCATAGGTTAAGGCATCCTTGGCTGTCTTCCCATCAGAATTTCTTCTGGAGAGAGGCTAGATAAGTGCTGTCTGATATGTCAGGAGTGCTTTATATGGGTTCACTGAAATTTTTAGAAGTCATCTTAAAGTCAGCACTATTTTCTTCACTTCCCATTGCTCTGGGTGTAATATGTGGACTACTAGTGCAATGTTCAAAATCAAAGTCTTGTGCAAATGCTAGGAATTGGAGGTAAATTGAGACCTTTTGTCAAATATGAGCACTTTAGGAACTCCATGCCTTGGAAATACTGACCTGAGTTTCTGGATGACCTGTGCCAAGAAAGTCTGCAAGTACAGCCAAGTTAATATATTTAGGGAAGTAATTGACTCCAGTAATGTGTGCTCTTTCCAGAAAAATAAATCTGTGGCTAGCTGCCGCCAAGTCTGTCAGGTAACTTATCAGAGTGTAACAGTTCTGGCGGGGTTTTTCTCCCTTCCCTTCCTCCCTCCCCCATCCTAATTACTTATCTTGTAGCCTTCTAATAAGGTCTGACTTTGCTTCCTGGACTGGCCCACCCTACAGATTGTTGTGCTCATGACTTCTCTTGCTTATACCTTGATGTATCTGATGGATTTTGGAGAGCATCTGTTTCTGGAGTACCACGGGGATAAGAATGCACTCTCTTTCAGAAGCAGGCCATCAGCCATGTGAAGATCATTTTTGTTCTACCAATATGGTAGTAGTCTTCTAGAACTCGATTCCTTCAATCCCGCCCCTCTCTGCCAGAGTTGAGTCAGTTTCCAGAAAATCTCATCCTTTAGTTGTTCATCTCTAATTTGCTGAAGTCAGCCAGCAGATGCTGGAATTAATGCCAGATTAAGGTAAATGTAGAGACTTTGACATCTTTCTCTAAAGCCTTTTCTTCTTCCATTGGTAGCTGTTTAATTGGGGCTGTAGATAGCGTCTGCTGGTATGAATGCTTTTCCTGGTATGAGTTCAGCGTTGAAAGAAAAGCACATCTGCTATAGTTGAATTCTTTGAATCCTAGGTGGGAGATCAGTCAGTGGTTTCAAACCCAATAATGCAATTGAGAGCCTGTGGTCTGTTTCGGTGATAAAATTAAAGCAAACAGATATGCACTGAGCCATTCACAAGCCCAAACTTCATTTTTCACTTGAGCATACCACTGCTCTGTTTCTATGTGGCTTCTTCCTATGAATGCAACAGGTCTCTGGTCTCCTTCTGGCTGCTTTTGTGTGAACACCGCTCCTAAAACTATATGAAGATGAATCTACAGCTACTACCACTGCTGGTTAGTTTATTGAATATTGTGTGAAAACAGGTGGAGATGTCAGTAGTTTTTGTTTTATTACATGAGTTTTTTGTTGTGGGCTATCCTAGATCCATCTATTGTGACCATTAAAGAGATATATTAAGGCTTTTGATAGATGAGCTAAATTTGGTAAGAATTTCCCTCAATGAACTGTCATGCCCAGGAATTTTCTTACAGCCGAAACATCTTTGGTGCAGGGAAAGTGAGTAATGCCTTCAGTTTGCCTGAATCTGTCTGAATTCCCTGTTTGTGAAGAATGTGTCTGTGACAGGGCAGCAGTCAGTTGTGGTACTATAATCTTTTCCCCACTCCTGGCACCCCTGTGGGTTGCCAACCTTTGCTAGGCAGGTCTTCACTGCTTCAGCCCTCTGGTCAACTCCATACAAAAAATGGACCCCTTCCAGGATAGCAAAGAGTTCACCAAACTCTGTGTTCTCACCTGCATTTTCCCTTAGTCTCATTCCGTCATATGAAATGGCTTTGGATGTTTAGCAAAACCATGCCTATTTTATATTCTGGTGCTTCCTAGTGCTTAGGTATGGATGTTACTTACACGTCCCTCTCATAAAAATAAAAATTTCCCAGAGGGTGGAAAGTAGAAAAAAACAACAACTCTGGACCAGGTCCACAGTTGATGTGTGTAATATTATATTATATATAAATCAACATAGCTCCACTGATGCCAAGACCAGCTGAAGATCTGATCTAAATAATTACTTAGAGATCAGCCCACACCTAAATCCTGATTTTGAGCACCTCAAAGTGCAGGCATTTTTGAGTCCAGGCTTTTTATTGGGCCATCGCCAAGTGTTTTAAACTGAGGCTTGAGTCCAAATAGCCCATAAATAAGAGCTTCCAACTTGCTCCCAATTTCACAGCTGATGTCTTTATCCAGCTGAATTATTCCTCTCTTCCCTTGAAATGCTCTGTAATAAATTAATAATTTATGCTAATTGAAGCGATACTGCTTGGAGCCAAGCTGATCAAATACTAAGGTTGCTGGGCCCACTGAAAGCAGTTGCTGAAATCCTAATGGCCCCCAAAGAGATGAAGATCTATTTGTGTGTAGGGATGGGCAGTTCAGTGATGGCAAGAGAGTTAGGCTGATGGAATTTGCTCAATTTTGTCCCTTCTCCCTTTCCCAAACGAAGGACTGGTATAGCCAGAATCCCAAAACACAGCAATACACATAGTACTGTTCTTTAATAGGTGGGTTAAGTTTCTGAAGAGTTAATGGGTGATGGTTCCTATTTCTTTATTTACCTCGTCAGAGCAATCAATCAGACTGTAGACCCCAAAATCTTCTGTGGTGCACTGGATCCAAGCCCTTCAGCCTCTAGGGCTGCATCCTGTTTTATTCTCTTTATCATCTAATTTTTTTCTTCAAATACCCCCAAGAGATGCTCTATTGACTACCTCCTTTGGCTGACTAAGTGCCTAATTGCTCTGGTTTGGCTGTGCCTTTAAGGCACCGTTTTCTGTGGTGGGAGCTGTGGAGCAGTCCCGTCGGCTTTGAGATGATGAGTAAAGAAGAACAAGCCCTGTATTTGTATCTGTGTGTGTGTGTGTGTGTTATACACGGGCTTGCTGCAAATTTTCAGTTTGAACAGAAAATTGGGGATTTAATCACATGAACATTTTTATGGAAAGTGTCTGCTTTCCTTGGCATTTTTTGATCTAGGTTTTCAGTTTGCTAATGAAAAAAAACACAGTTCCACTGAAAATAGTCCAACATCCAGTTTTCATCCAAAAAGCCTAATTCGTCCCTTGAAAATTTAATCAAAAGTTAAAAATTGCTCTATGAAATAGATCAGATGCCAGTAGTTGGTGCTCAAGAATATGCAGCAGGACCCAGGTGTAAATCTGTGGTAGAGATTATCCTCGAATCGAGGGATTGACAATAATGATGACTGTTCCTGGGGTTTGCAGGAGCAGTAAAACTGCTGCCATTGTGCATCAAAGAGTTGGAGTTGGAGGGAGCAGCTTATCCTGCCAGGAGCAGTCCCTGTATTTTCCCAAGTGCAGAGACCACAAAAGCCTGATTTCCACAGATATTGAACCCTGTTGCAGCCTGCAGGAGCATTAGAATCTCTGAAAATCAGATCCAGTTGCCCCCTAGCTTTTGTGACGGTCATGCGAAGGGGGAAGATCCCTCCCATTCCTCAAGTGCTTTCTGAAAGAGGGCAGAGCCTCAATGGGGAAGCAATCCTCATAGCTTGGAATCACTGCTTGAGACTGCATATGCTGAGCTTCCTCAGTCACCTAGGACTGGATGTTATTTCTTCCAGTCCCCATTTCACTTCAGCTGCCCATCTCTCACTGACCAAAAGGACCCATTAGAAACCTCCTCCCAACCTTCCATGATTCTGCTCTTTGATGAGATGGGAGCTTGACCAAGATTTTCCACAATGGGTGCCCACAGTCTGGCTCCTGAATCATATTGAGGTGCCTAAATAACTCCACCGTTGTCTGGTCCCAAGTCCAGAATGCGAAAGGAGGAGGGTTGTGCGCTGGGTTAGCAACCCGCCACATAAAAAAACACCTGCTACAGAAACACCAACAGATTTATCGAAATGTCTTCTCATCATGGGTGATCAGCTGAGGACGAAGGCAGTAATGCCTGATATGACGAGGAGGAATGAAAGCCGAAAGGAAATTTCTCTTCCGATGCAGTCCCTGGCGAAACCCAAACAACAGGTGAGAGTAGCTGCGTGGAACGTAAGAACTATGTATGAGACTGGAAGAACAGCGCAAGTGGTGAAAGAAATGTCTAAGTACAAGATCAATGTTTTGGGCATCAGCGAGATGAGATGGACGGACTCTGGTTTGATGACACTTGGATCGGGGGAGACTGTTGTTTACTCTGGGCGGTCAGATGGTCAACACCGAGAAGGAGTTGGTATCCTGATGGATAAGCAGGCTAGAATGAGTCTTGTGGGATGGGAACCAGTCAGCTCCCGAATTATAAAAGCAAGATTCTTCTCCAAGTATGCCAAGACCACCATCATACAGTGTTATGCAGCCATCGAGCAAGCAACAGAAGAAGAGAAGGACCTATTCTACAGCAGCTTGCAAAATCAGATAGATAAGACACCTCGGCACGATGTCCTAATTGTAATGGGGGACCTGAATGCTAAAATAGGATCAGACAATGAAGGCTATGAGTCCTGCATGGGTCGAGAAGGAATAGGAGAAAGGAATAACAATGGGCAGTGCTTTATTGATATGTGTTTGGAAAATGGTCTGGTGATAGGTGGCAGTATCTTTCAGCATAAGACAATACACAAGTATACTTGGACATCCCCAAACGACAGAACCCGCACCCAAATCGATCACATTACCATCAATCAAAAATGGAGAAGATCCATGAGAGATGTTAGAGTACTGAGAGGAGCGGACGCAGGAAGTGATCACAACCTTGTGTTGTGCAAGCTTCAACTGAAGCTGAAAAGAATGAATAGAAAGACGGGTGATCAGCTCTTTGACTCCAGCAGACTGAAAGACCCAGCAGTGAAGACCAAATTTGTGGTAGAATTACACAATAGATTTAGCTTACTGGAAGGCTTATCAGAAGAGAACGTAAACACCGAGTGCGAAAACATCCAAAAAATCTATCTTGAAACCAGTAAGAGCACACTGGGATATAAAAGAAAACAGAGGAAAGAGTGGATCTCAGACACTACATGGGAGCTCATAGAGAAAAGAAAGGCAGTCAAGCAGCGCACACTTGTTGGCAGTGAGAACGATAAGACAATGGCTAGACAGGAATATAAAAACCTTAATATTGCGGTGAAAAGAAGCATAAGAAAAGACAAGAGTGTACATAGATGATTTGGCAAGAGAGGCACAACTGGCAGCAGATAAGGGTGATAACAGAACAGTTTATAAGATCACTAAGACTCTCACAGGAAGTTTCACAAGTAAGTCCACAGTTGTGAAGGATAAAAACGGGAACGTGTTAACAACAGAGGAGGAACAACTCAACAGATGGGCAGAACACTTCAGAGAGACCTTGAACAGACCAGATCCAGAGGAAGAGGCAGACATCGCCGATATGGGCTTCCAGATTGAGATGTATAGAGGGCGTATTATGAAGAAAGAAATAGAAGAAGCTATCAGACAAACTAAAAATAATAAAGCGCCAGGAGAGGACAGGATCACTGCTGACATGCTTAAGGCTGATCCTGTGACAAGTGCAAGAACTCTTGTAGGACTTTTTAACAAAGTATGGGGAAAAGAGACCGTACCAAATGCATGGAAAAGGGGAATCATCATAAAGCTTCCAAAGAAAGGAGATCTGACCGTATGTGGAAACTGGAGAGGTGTTAACCTACTATCTGTGCTGGGAAAGATCTTCTGCGGAGTCATGCTGCAAAGAATGAGAACGGAAATCGATGAAATCCTTCGCGAAGAACAGTCTGGCTTTAGAAGGGGAAGGTCATGCACGGATCAAATCTTTGTCCTACGCACTATAGTGGAACAGTCATTGGAATGGAACTCCTCGCTTTACATCAACTACATTGATTTCGAGAAAGCTTTTGATAGTATTCACCACCCATCGCTTTGGAAGATCCTAAAAGCATATGGATTCCCTCAGAAGGCCATTAACATCTTTAAAGATCTGTATGTCGAGAACCAGTGTTGTGTACGTCACGAAGGACAGGAGAGTGAATGGTTTCAGGTCAGGACAGGAGTCAGGCAAGGATGTGTCATTTCGCCTGTAATCTTTCTTGTGGTCATCGACTGGGTGATGAGAAAAACCACAGAGGATAGGCCAAGAGGATTGGTGTGGGGATTAACCAACCGTTTGGAGGATTGTGATTTCGCAGATGATTTGGCATTGCTATCACATTCACAGAAGGATATTCAGGAGAAAACTGACAGAGTAAACCAAGCTGCCAGAAGCATCGGGCTGGTGATTAACTCTGGGAAGTCCAAAATGATGAAAGTGAGAACCAAGAGTAGCCAGAAGATTACAGCTAATGGAGTGGAGCTGGAGGAAGTAAAGGATTTTAAGTATCTGGGTAGTTATACCTCTGCTGATAGTAACATCGAGAAAGAGGTCTCCACTAGAATTGCTTTGGCAGCGCAAGCCTTCAACAGACTTAACAATATCTGGAAGTCATCGATGCTTCAGATCAAGACCAAGCTGAAGGTTTACAAATCAAACGTGCGTTCTGTCCTGTTGTATGCTGCAGAGACATGGAGAACCAACAAGAAAGTGGAGAGCAGAGTGAGAGGATTTGAAGGTAGATGCCTCCGACGCATCCTTAGAGTGCGCTGGGAAGAACACATCAGCAACAGGGAAGTTAGCAGATGCACGGGTATCATCAACATTGTGGATGAGTTAAAAAGGCGACGATGGGGGTGGCTGGGTCACGTTCTTCGAATGAAAAACACCAGACACCCTAAGATAGCCCTAAGATGGACTCCACCTGGAAAGCGTAAGCGAGGCAGACCAATGGGTACCTGGAGAAGAACTGTGGAAGAGGAACTGAAGATGATGAACAAAACGTGGAATGAAATCAGCTGGCTTGCCCAAGATCGAGAGGCATGGAGGAGATTTGTTGGTGCCTTATACTCCAGCGGGAGTGAAGAGGATTGATGATGATGAAATAAGTGCCCCGATTTTCAAAAATGCTGAACACTGAGGAACTCCTGCTGAACTCTTTGGGAGGTGCTTGGTGCACAGCATGCCTAAATATGGACTCAGGAGCCTCATGTTAGGTGCTTGCTTTGGAAAAACTTGATTCAGGACTTTGGATGGTCTCTATTCAACACTTGCCATACTGCTGGATGGTACAGAAGTAATATTAATAATTACTAATATTTAATTATACACTTTTGGAACATGATTCAGGGCCATGAATCTGAATATATATTAGACTTGCTACTGTTACACTCATCCCCCATTTTCCCTATTGATTTTTATGCTCATTTGTTGCATCTTGTCTTAAATTTGATCATAAACTTTTAGGCACAGACAATATTTTCCTGTGTATTTGCACAAAACCTAGCAAGTGGGGCTCAGATGCTGATTAGAAACTTTGGACACTACAAAAATAATAATAAATAACATCCTGATCTTCTGGGCCTTTTAAAGGTAGCCAAGACAATGAATTTTGCTACAACATTCTCTGTGAATGCACTCTGTTTTTTTTATTTTTATTTTCTAAACATAGCACAAAATCTGTAATGTCAAAGTCTTGATTCACTGCAGTTGTAATCTCCTTTATGCTAGTGGGCTCGGGAGTTAGATACACCCACTAACATTGAAAACTGAGAGTTTATCATGAATGTTACAAGCAAGTGTATTAAACAAAATGATAAAAAAGCAATAAGGCTAAAACAATGGGCCGAATTTTCAGTGCTCACCAAGCAATATTTGATGCATGGCCTGAGGGCAAGGCAAAAGAGGCTGCATGCTACCTTTATGCTTCTCAAATCCCTGGGCTGCAAGGGGCAGGATTAACCTCTGATTTAAATTAGAGCTACCTCAGGGCAGCTCGAATTTATGCCATTGGGTAGTGGGTTCCCCAGAGGTCATGCCTGGGAATCATCAGAGCACAGTCACACTCTGGCTACGTTCTCTCTCTGGCTGTGTCCCCAACTCATACCCATACCACAGCCTGCAAAAGAGGGTCTCTCTCTATTATGCAAGGAATTCTCTATTCCAAGGCAATCCTCAAACTGCCTGGTTAAATCAGCTTTATAGAGCCTCTTTGCCATCAAAGACATGAAAAAGGGCTATAGCAGGACCAATGATCTGGTCCAAGTAGTCTGTATAGAGATTGTGCTAAGCTGCAAAATTCAGTTTTGAGTTCAGATCTTGATTTCAAATGCCACAGAGTTGTGGGATGTTTGAACCCAGAGCTTTCCTTTGGATTACTCTAGTGATAGCCTCAAACTTCAGAACCAGGTTTGGGTTTCTAAAACATTCCTGGGGATGTTTGGCTCTGTGGTTTTGGCTCAGGCTTGTTTCTCGTTTGGATACATTAGACAAAATAGAATAAAGGTAAAATACACCTAATGGAAATCACAGAGATTTCTTCCTACTCTTCACCTGTCCCACTGTGATGACCATTGATGTTCAAAGTGTAATTTTAAAAGTATGTCAGTGAATCAGTACTCAAGCCACTAGTTGCATTATTTATGCAATCAATAATGAAGGCCACAAAGATGTTAAAAATGAGTATGTTTGATGGTTGCTTGGGATCTTTGGGGAGTTAAAGTCAATAAGAAGAGAATTTCAGGATACTAAGAAAGACCAGAATAGGATTCATGACAAAGGGCATCTCACTTCACTGAATTCCTGATTTATCTCAGTGTAAGTTACACCAGTGTAAAGCCAACATAAGTGTGATCTTTGGGCCTGATTCTGATACCCTTATCACACCAATAGTCTCAATGATGTCCATGGAAGGACTCACGGAATAAGGTACTATTTAACATAATCTAAGGGTGTCAGTGTTGCCCAGATCAGGCCTTAATCTGCTTCCTCAGTCTGCCTGTTCTGAAACAGGCAGCTGAATCATCCCTGTAAAGTCCATGGAGTTGCCACTTTAAAAACAAAATTGCTCCTTTTAAAATTATTCAGTGAGATGTGTGAACTCTTCACAAATACTGAAAACACTAATCCTGCTATAACAAAACACCAAGGGGGAACTAGGGGAGCAGCTTTCTCTCATGCACTTAGCACCTCATTAAAAGCACAAGGTAAATCAACTAAAAACCAACGAGGTTTGAAATATGGTAGAGGTGTAATTGTTGTAATGTTCATAGAGGAATGTTCTTGAAGGAAAGGCTTTTAGTGTACTCCAGGCAAGTTATATAGGAATGTTCTGAATGGGGAAGAGTTAAGTTGGTTCTGCTTCAAACTAAGGGCCTGATTCTTCACCACTTTACTCCAGTGTCATGTTGATGTCAGTGGAGATATACTGGCACAGACTGGCATAACTCCCTAGAGAATCAGGCCCTAAATATGGAGCTCAGGCTTCTGTGAACTTTTGAAGTAATTTTTTGGATTTGTAAAGTTCACAAAAATTAGTTTGAACTTACTCACTTTTGAAAGGAAGTACGTATACCAGCCCAGAGTCTCTGAAACACAGGTGCTGACTCCTTGGGTGCTCCAGGGCTGGGTGGAGTGGGGGTGGGAAGAGGCAGGACGGGGATGTGGGACTGGGGGGACGGAGACAGGTGGGGGCAGCACCTGGGGTGGAGTGGGGGTTTGAGCACCCCCTGGGCCGGAGGAAGCCGGCACCTATGCTCTGAAGTGTTCAATTCCTGCTAGGCACAGCATAGAGGGAGTGCTATCAGTGAGCAGGTTATGGCTACTTGATTCTCCATACGGTTTCACAGATAGGACATCCTGGGAGCTGCTCTACTGTGCACCTGTTCTTTATGATCTCCAAAGAACCATACACCAGCTGGGATTGTTGAAGCTCATCACTCTCTGGCAATTTCCTCTCTCCGTCTCTACAGAAAAGGCTGTGGGGAGGGAGGTAAAAGAGCCACACAATCTCTCTGCCTGCGAGGGATATCCCCAGAATGATATTTACGGTCATTCTCTGCTGTTTTTGTACCACATTAGTCATGGGGGAAAAAAAGAAAAGAAAAGAGCAGAGCACAGCAGATAATCTAGCCCATCACATTTATATTTTTACCCTAGAATTTTTCTCCCCTTTCTTCTGTTTCTCTTTGTCACAGCTTCTCCATGTGAGAGTTTCATTCTGTAAACGGTCTGCTCCACATTTATCTCCTTTTTTCCACCATTGGATCTTTTCCATCTCTCTCCCCCGACCCCAAGCAAAACCTCAAACAACATTCAAGTCAAACTTTTGAACCTGTGATGCCCAATTGATTTCAAATTGGGAATAAAACTAATTTACCTTGTCCTAAAAAAGAATTGTTAGTAAATACATATGTACTGACAATACCCATAGTATAATACAGAGCAGATATGAGTAACTGAGAAGAGTATGTATAAATAATGGGCATGAAATTGTGGTTCAATTATTAATAGATTATCACTATCAATAAATAAGTATATAAACCTCAAATGTTTACCATAAATTACATCCATTAGGTCCTGCTTTTCTCAAGCACATAAATCCATATAGTCTGAGCATACATAATATATTTATGGATTTAGAGGAACTGGTGTAATAGTTCTCTTTGAGGAGATAATGTTTTGGTCAATAGTTTGTTAAAATGTCTCAAATGATGCATATGGGCTTTGAGGGTATTATTTATGGAGGCTCAGGAGTGTAACACATAAAACAGATAAAATCTCCTGTCAGCTGAGAGAACACAAAACCACTAACTTTAAGCACTGAAGGAAAGCCAGTGAAAAATGGATCTTGGTATTTTGGATTACTTTGAAACATGAGGATCTTTGTGATGGATCCTGGGTGATCTTTGAGACTTAACATAAGGGACAAGTGTAGAAGTATGACCAAAAAACAAACAACCCACCCCACCACATTTTCATTGCCTTGGTATTGCAAATGTAATTTTTATTTGGTTTTAAATCCAATGGCATGTATATTTGGCAGCATTCAGCCAAACAATCATCTCTCACCCCCCTCCCCCATATAACTTAGGGCACAGGATGTGAACATAGATCTCACCTTTGGATCAGCCGCTGCCGCAGACACGCTGCTGTGCTCCCCCGCGGAGCGCAAGGCCCCACCCCTCCAGAGTGCTGCCGGCTCGGCTTGCTGAGGCTGCAGGGGTGGGGCTCTGACTTCTGGAGGCCCCAATGTGAGTGGCTCAATCTGGCCTGACCACCCTGTTAGCCGCGCTGCGCTCTCCATTGGGAGGGAAATCCTGAACCTTTTTAGATTTTTATAAATTCCTCCTGAACGCATTTAAAAGCCAAAAGGCCGGACGTGTCCGGGAAAATCCAGATATATGGTAACCCTATTTTTGACCAGCTCCAGTGACTGGTGTCATTTCATAGTACTAGGCAGTTCATATAAAGCAGCAGATGTAAAATATTCAACTGTAACTTTGAGTGCAGCTAGTGATATAAAGTGCAGTAGGAAAAAGCATGTAGAAAATTTCTCTTCTGTAGTTTCACTCTTATTTACTGTAGCATGAGCATGAGCTGATTTTCCCTAGTCTTTTAACATTCCATGGGCATAGTGAATATTATCTGACACTGCTGGGTTTCTGCAGCTGTGACTGTGGATGTATCTAACTGGAAAATTGCCCAATAGGCTGTTTTAGGCACATAACTGACCATTTGATCTCGGAATCACATCTGAGCTGTGATAGGAGTGTGATGCTGAATTCTTTAAAAGCCTTGCATGGCTTTTGTCTGCGTGATTGTAAAAATCCACAAAAAGCAGAGTTATAAAGCAATAGCAGGATATTCCTCCTTTGGTAGTTAAAAAATAACACAGCTGTTCAAAAACACAATGTCAAAATAAGACCAAAGAATATCCCAAATAAAAATCTATGGCATTGTGATTCAGACTGTGGGCTCAGTCCTGAATCAGTGCAGTTGATGGGAGTTTTGCTATTAATCTGAATGGATGCAAGATCCATTGGACTGTGTTTTTTAAGGCCACACATTTAAATACCTTTTGTCTAGAGTAATGCTCCCCCTATTCAGCTGCTCCTGAGCTCTGTAGGTACCTAAACTCATTTGGATTTATATTTTTTCAGTAAAAATTCCCTAGATGCTTATGTTTCTGCCTCTGGGCATGAGCACTGCAGCCCTATGCAAGGTGTTCAGATACATAAGTCTCCGTGTTATGCATGAACAAATGGATGATAGGTGTTCCTTCAACTAACTTGCCTGTGAGGCCCAATTCAGTAAGCATGTTCAGAGCTCGCCTACCAGATTGGGCCCCATAAGCAAATCTACATGAAACAGGGGAGGGTGGAGAGTCTACCTCATAATTTATAGCCTGGTGATCAGGCACTTACCTTGGCTGCAGGAGACTGCTGGTTTAAATCCTCCCTTTGCCAGATGAGGAGAAGAGATCTGAAGAGGCATCCGTGACTTCTTAGGTATCCTAACCATGAAGCTATGGGATATACTGGTGTGGAGCTACCTCAGTCTCTCCGGTTGAAGCTTTTCGCCTGTGGGATAAGTAATTTGGTCAATGATTTTTCAAGTCAATGGAGTACAGAGCCTGGGTCTACTACCTCTCAGATGAAAGCTCTAACTACCAAATAACAGTGTCAGTCTCATACTTGTTTCTCTCTCTAGCCTGGTGACTTTTTACATTATTTAGCCATAGTGGAATAGATTCAACAGGAGAGACCGGGAGAGAGCCCTATGTCAGAGTATCACAGAGCCCAGGGCAACTATTCTCTTTTCGGTATTTGGCAGTGGGGACCAGAAACAACACCACACCACTCCCACCCTCAGTCCACTCATAAGAACTTCTGCTAAAAATGAATAAAAAGGATCTTGCAAATCAATACAAATCTGTGGGTTTTATATAAATGAGTGTTCACAAAAGCTTTCCCCCTCCCCAAATACCTGTCTAGCTCTAATGTATACAGGTGAAACCCACCACCCTGCTGACGGATCAGCACAGTACTATGCACAAAGTCCTACCGAAGCTACAGAGCAGTGCAAAACTGTTGAAGTACACACGCGAATCTGGGCCATTTACTATTTTAGAATTTCTTACAACTGGTTAAGCAGGATCTAAGTGCTGCTCAAGCCCTTGTGCTGGTCCTTTGCATAAAGGTAAATTTCACTCCAATATTTTTAAAAGTATATAAATAATAAAGCAATGCTGTCAGTCAGGCTGCAAATAGCCTTCATCACAGGGGTGTTAATATGCTACAAACAGGGACATTTTTATTTCCAGATTGGGGATACAGAATATCAACCAACTCAACACAAATATAAATTTAAAATGGGATTACATGCATTGCTGCAGCTCCCATCTTGTCTAGTTAGGAATATTGAACTATGTTGAATACAAGAAGAAAGAGAAGTGAGGTTATCTTTGGAAAAAGCCAATCCTATCAGAAACCCAGAACTATAAGTGCTTTGGTATTCACCTGAATTGCATTAAATGTTTCTCTTTATCAAAGGATTATTGGCTTGACTTGAAGGTTACAACTGTAAGAAACTGCTCAATCAGCCAAAGGGCCAGATTCCCTGGCTCACTGTAATTACCGTATTTTTCGCCATATAAGACGCTCCGGCATATAAGACACACCTAATTTTAAAGGAGGAAAATCTAGAAAAAAAAGATTCTGAACCAAATACTGTAGTAAAATATTTTATATCAACTGTATAAAGTTAACAGCAGTTTAAGAACAATTTTATGTCAACCATGTAACATATTAAGAACTATCTTTACTCTCATTAACAGTCAGTAAAGTCAGTAAACAGTGAAAGTAACAAAAATAAGGCTGTAATGTTATTATTCGAACCCCAAGAATTTCTCTTGCACTGGGGGGCACAAAGGGTTGGGGGGCAGAGCGCAAGGAAGTCACAGAGTGGGGCGAAGGGGGATGACACAGAGAATCGGATGAGGGGGAAGGGAGAGTCCGGGTGGAGTGGAGGGGGTTGGCAGAGAGGATCGGTGAGGGGAACAGGAGAGCCTGGGGGGTGGGAAGAGGATTGGGGTGGGAAGGAGAGTCGGGGGGGGGGAGAGCACCCCAAGAGGGGTGCAGAGGGTCTGGTGGGAGGAGGAAAGAGTCCCAGGGGAAGGCACAGATGCACAGAGGATTGGGTATGGGGGAGGGGACAGTGGCCTAGGGGAGTCACAGAGGATCAGGTTGGGAGGACAGGGGAGGGGTGAGGCACAGAGGGTCAAGTGGAGGGGGAAGCCCCAAGAAGGGGTACAGAGGGTTGGGTGGAGGGGAGGACACAGAGGGTCTGTTGGGGAGGAGCGACAGAGTCCTGGGGGGAACACAGAGGCTGTGGTGAGTGGGGGGGGGGGAATCCCATGGGAGGACACAGAGTATTGGGGGAGGGGAGAGCACCCGGGGGGGGGCAGAGGATGGGGGAACTACAGACTGTGGAGTGAAGAAGGGGAAGCCCCGGGCGGCACTCGAGTGACGGGCTCTGGTGAGCGTGGGCTGGGGAACTGAGGGGGTTGGGTCTGGTGACGGGGTAGCTCAGGTTCTGAAGAAGGAAAATGAGGAGTAGGGGCTCTGGAGCAGAGGGAGGGAGCCGGAGGGCGGGACCTGGCGAGGTGAAGCCCGGGGGAGGGAGATTTGCTGAGTGGGAGCGGAGGGGGGAGGACCGGGTGGGGGACCAGAGAGCCGGTGAGGGGGACGGGGGGAGCGGTGCTGACGGGGGGGGGGCACACAGCGGGGTCTGGTGACAGGGAAGCGAGGGGAGCCGGTGAAAGGCAGCGCGGGGGAAGCGAGGGGAGCCGGTGAAAGGCAGCGCGGGGGAAGCGAGGGGAGCCGGTGAAAGGCAGCGCGGGGGAGCCGCAGCCCCAGGGACATTTGGTGACGAGGGGCGCCGGGGCGGCCGGGTGAGGGGGGACGGGGGGAGCGGTGCTGACGGGGGGGGGCACACAGCGGGGTCTGGTGACAGGGAAGCGAGGGGAGCCGGTGAAAGGCAGCGCGGGGGAGCCGCGGGCCAAGGGACATTGGGTGACGAGGGGAGCCGGGGCGGCCGGGTGAGGGGGGCGCCGCAGGGGCAGTTACCGGACTCACGAGGCTCAAAAAATTGGTGGAGCCGCGTGGGTCGCTGCGCCGCGCCCCGGCCGGGCTGCGGGCGCCTCACGTACAGCCGGGACTAGCCAGGCGCTCCCCTCCGTGTCCCTGGTGTCATTCGCCTCGCCCCCGCCCCCGCGCAAAGGGCAAAGGCAAAGTGTGTATATTCACCGTATAAGACGCACCAACTTCCCCCCCCCCCCGTTTTGGGGAAGAAAAAGTGCGTCTTATACGGCGAAAAATACGGTACTTTACCCCTCTCTGGGGATGCAAATCAGATATAATTTGCTACTTTGCATCCCCAGTTGCTGGCATAATAAATCAGTTTATGGCTGCTTTTCATTGCTGGAATAGCACTAAACTCTCAATGTACACAGTGAAACTGGCCCTGAAACTGGAATTTGAAGAGTAACGGGAGGCTGTTGATGCCCCATTTATATTGGCCTCTTTCAGTTAAAATGGGAGGAGAATTATAAACTAGAATTGAATGACAGAGGCCTTTGCTATGTTGAGATCTGGTGACCTACCATAAGGAACTAAAAGTTTTACTTAGAGCTGGGAAAAAACTTTTAAAATCCAAATTTTGACATTCAGCCTTTTCACCAGCTTCAAATGTCCTAATTTTATTCATTCTAAAAGTACACAGATGTTTAAAGTGAATGCAACTTTAGATATTGCTAATTTTTTAGCTCAATGACTATCACGCTGCCAAATATGAGAGTCTTACCCCTCCCAAAATGAGGCGTAGTCCTTGCACTGAACTTATACCACTTTGAGAGGGAAAAAAAGTTCCAGTCAAATCCAATGTCTTTGAGGCAGTGTCAGGAATTCCATAACCAGCAGCATATTGTGGAGATAAATTAAACTCTTATCTTTTCACATCACATCAGATCATGTCCGAAAGCATCAGATTCATTTGGATGTAACACAACATAACAGAATATGAAGAGTCTGGAAAATATAAACTAAAAAAATGTTTTGGGAATGTATATGTAACAAAATACTCCATCTCTGTGAGAGACTGCTTCGCATGTCTGGTAAACAAGGAACTCCTGGGAGCAGATGTGAGAACAGATGTCCCCGAAATATAAAAGAAACCAGTTGGTTTTTTCATCTTCCCAGCACTGCCTGAAATGATTTTGAGTCAATTCAGTGTCGCTCCACATATATAAAAACGTACGTTTTAAATTTCAGTCATAAATTCAATGATTAATCTCTAGGATTTAATTTAATTGGAACTAGGAAAGTTCCAGAAATTTACAGGGTGTAGGTGAGAGAGATTGCAGCAGGAGTCTCGATGGCCAATTTGAATTGAATATATGTATAAAACTTCTTAGTAGTTTTCAAAGAAGTCTACAAAGAGTTGATGTATAGATCTGAAACTACCGCATCTGCAAGGTCTAAGCCATTTGCTTAAATGTATGTCCATGGAAGCCAATGGAACTTTTCACGTGCAAAGTACTTTTCTGAATCAGGGCCGAAGCGTTCATGTTAAGTTTCAAAAAATCTGTATTTGATCTAATGAGATAATAAGAGAGCAGCGGCTCTTTAAAATGGGCCAGATTGCATTTAGAATCACCCTGGGCAGTATTCAGAGTAAAACTGCCACATCTTAATTTACTGGGGTATGCAAAGAAAAATAAGAGAGCTTCTCAGAGGCTATACTATAGTTTATACATCTTTACAAATCACAGTTGCATTCTATCAGTTGTAGAACAAAGTCCCTACTCTTGCATCAGTCCTGTACAGCTATAAAAAGAAAGAAAAAAATAAGTGGAGAGAGAAAAAATGGGCAGGCCAAGATCAAGGAGATAAATGAATACAAATAATTTATGTGGGGATCCTTGGCCCTATTATCTTTTCCAGGGTGTCATTCCACACTGGTCCATCCTGGTTTGCTGTAAGGCGGCTCTTCCTGCTCAGCAAAAGCTTAACTATAATACCGATCAGGACCAGGGTGGACTTCAATCAAAACTAACTTTATGTAACTTTAAGGAATTCACTTGTTGGCAGATTGTTCATTAGCATTAAAAAGTACAAATCACAGCTTGAGTTGAACCACTCTGACACTGAATGGGGCTACCAGAGAGTAAGGCTCTAATCACTGACCATGACACTGGCACAACTAGGTCCAAAGAAAATAATAAACAGCTCCAACTTCCTGTGCAATCTACACGTCCACCACTGCAAAAACTGTTGCTCTCCAATGTTTAGTGCTGTTTTCCAGTTGTTCTGAGACTCCTACCGTGGCTGTCAGATACAAAATCTGCAAAGCTGCTGATGACTAAACGGAGTGGACTTTGCTGCAGTGGACCAGAAAGTAATATAGGCTCTTGAGAAGGAAAGAGAATGTTCAATGTGTCAGTGGTACAACTGATTACGGTAATTTTTTCCCTTTAGTTGCAAAATCCAACTTTCCATCAGAAAGTTTTTTGACAGAAATTTTTTTAAAGCATCCTTGAAAATCTTCAATATATTTGTCAGAAAACTAACTCCCCACCCTCCCAGCCAAATCTTTTTGGCCAAAACTCCAATTTTGGGGGACAGGGCTGGAAAATTTTGGTCAAAACTTTTCATTTTTTGCTGAAGATATTCAGTTTCCTTTTTTAAATGAAAAACAATCAATTCTGAACAGACAAATAAATAAATAAAATTAAAAGACAGCCATCTCTAGTTATCAGTTTGCCTTCCAGTTGTCTAGCATGTTTGTGAAAGCTGCACATGTGACTATATAAACTAACTTGTTAGTTACCCTTGCAGACCAGTAAAGGTGCCACTACATAAACTAATTCCTGTCCTTAAGTAGGAAGCTTGTGTTCAGGAAACTTTGGAGGTCTTTCAAACGTGGAGAAGCTGTGAGATTGTCTGTAATGCTATTTAATTTCTAAATAATTGGAAATAGATAAGGAGAAATGCTGGGCACACTTGATTTAGTTCTGGCACTTCATGTGACAGCTCCAGAGACCAAAAATACTTGTTTCTTGCTCTTATTCTGTTCTACCTGCTTGTCTTCTCTAAAAGTCCTGTTGCCCCATTGCTTCATTTTTGGGATGATGATAAACTATACTTGTTTAATATAGATATTGATCATCTAGCCTCAGAGATTTCCCTAGCCTCTGGATGTTGGAAGCTGAACAGACTCTTTTAATGTACATATATGAAGAACAGACAAGTTTCCTCACACTAAATTTTTCAGAGCTTTCCAATGTACTTGTTAGATGTGATATAAACTCCTTAATGATTATTTAATCTATTTCCACAACTATTCCCTAGATGCAGAAAACCAATTTTAAATTAAAACAAGCCCTGATTTATACATTTCAGAATGACATAATGTTCCTCTTTTATTTTAGAAATTGCACAATATATAGCACCATATGTGAAATAAAAAAAAAATTGAACAAAGATACATATTTTGGTTGGACTATAATATTTTTATGGATAGGACTCCTGAGAAAATAATTGATTTGGCCAGAGATAAACTGATAGATTATTTGCTGAGCCCTATAAAGATTGGATGAGAACTTTAAATTAATTTACAGGTTAGTAATAAACAGTCAGAAGGGACAATTTTTAAACAGCGTCTCAACCTGATCTCCATTTGCACATGGATCCTTTTGTGTGAGCACAATCCCTAGCTTGTGCTATTTTTAACATACTAACTTGTATGCACAAGTTAATATACAGGGACCAAACAATATTTGTTCAGACCAGATTATGCTCATGAAAAGTGACAGCATTTGTATGGGAAAATATGGCCTATGAAGCTTAAAATTTGTATGCTAAGTGCCAGACATTGCACATTGCAGTGATTGTGTACAGACAAATCAGGACCACAGCAGCAGTGGCACTTCTACACAGCAAAAAGAGGATACCAAATTCCAGAAGTCAACATCAATATGAAAGTCTCTCCATAATGGAGGGTGGAGAGGGAGCCAGGCTTCAGAGGAAGGGTGTTCAGTCTGCCTGGACAGAATTTGAGTGAATATGGTCACAGTGTTGATGATGAGAGACAAAGGTGTGGAGGGGACAGTAGAGAGAGCTGCACTCAGAAAGACTATTTTCAGACTATGGGTGAGATTTTCAAAGGCACATATGACATTAAGGAGACTAATTCTCACTGACTTTCAGTGGGTTAGTATCCTAACTGCTATTTGTGCCTCTGAGAACATCTCCCATTATAATCGAAGAGGGAGCCGATGGCTCAGAGTGTTGTTAATGGAACATGGAAGCTCTCATCTATTAGTCATCTGTACAAGAATATCTTTTAGGTTACTGGTAGTAAGCAAAGTTAGTACTATTCGATGTCTCTTTGGAGGCTTTGTGATGACCACTGGTTGGTGACCAGTGTGTAAATCCTACTAATCAGGATATCCACAATACAACTAGTGTATGACAGTTGTTGGCAGTCTTGAGATAAAAGCCAAGGATTGGACAGGCGTCCATTCTGGACTCTTCTCTTTTAACCCATACAACTTTCACCTCTAGATCAGGTTTGAGTCACAGTGTAGAAAAAACTTACATTGAAGTTCTCTTGATTCACAGAACAGGCAATTTCCAGTGTTGTCTATCCACCATTATTTCTAAGCACTAACTGGACTCCAAAACAGTTAGAGCTTGTCAACAGAGGGAGGAAATTACAAGAGTTTTCACCTATGTTTTTTGTCTGTTTTTTAATATAAATTCTGACCAGCCCCAGAGTTAGTTGAAAAATGGGAAAGAAAGGTGGAATGGAGCAGGGGTGTGATGAATATTTAGTATAAGCTTTTTACAATTATTTTGCTGACATTTTGACAAAAATTCCAGGCCTCCTATAGATAAAAATCCATATTGTTCAAATTACATCAATAGCTTCCAGCACCATTTTCCTAGTGCATTGATTAAACAAAACACGGAAGTGAGAAATTTATTGCTTTGTCTTTATATTTAAAGTATTATATTTAAAACTTCACTAACCTCTAGGTGGCAAAGGGGTGGGGATGCAATCTGAAAACTTGAAGACTGGGCCCTATATATTTAGGTATTTGTGTTTCAAATTTTCCCTTAGTTTAAACTTAATTGCCACCCTGCATTTTACCTATTACACTTTGTTTTGGACCCCAAAACTCTTATACCATTTTACATGTATCATACAGATTATTTAGGGGTTCATTTTCCTCTCCAGTCATACATTTTCTTTTGATAAAGTCTATAGAAACTATTATATGCAAACCTAGTCTTCAATCTCTACAACCTATTATTCTGATATAGGTTCTAGCCAGGAATAACGACTCTTCATTGATTGTTCTCAGCATAACATGTTTATTGAATAAAATCAATAATAAAGTCTGAGTACAGCTCTGTGGAACAAAACAATGAGACGTTTCAATCTTGTAATTTTTGTTAAAGGTTATTGTTTGTAAAGTTCATTTAGGCCCCTATTCAACAAAGCAACTAAGCATGTGTTTAAAGTTCAGCATGCACTTTGCTGAACAGGGATAGAGTTAATCATGAATTTAAAGTTAATAGCACAAGTATATGCTGTTGTCATAAGTGTAAAATGCTGGAGAGGGTTAATGTTACCTGAGAACAAGTGACGTAAGAGCTTCCCTGCCATGAGAGAGGGAGGGAGGGGGTTTAGAGTTGGTTTCAGTTTTGGGCTTGCCATGCAACATGGGCAAGGGTCCGGGAGCTCATCTCTAGCTGTGGAGATGACTCAACTTTCCTTCTTATATTCCTACTTAGCTACTTGTGAGTAATATTTTGATTTTGCATAAAGTCTGTACCTATTGGGGTGTCTCTGTCCATTTCAGATGAGAAGTTAGAGAACTCTAAATTGTAAGCTGTACTGTGCCTATGTTCTATGCTGTATTTTCTTTTCTTTATTAAATCTTTTTAGTTATAAAAAGGTTTGGTTCTTCTCATAAAGAAATCCTAGCTTGGATTTATCCCAGTCCCCAGGTACAGGGCAGTCTGTGTGTCTAAGAGAAAAGCTCACAGGGTGAAGCCTCAGGGCGGTTTCTTATCTCTCTTGGTAACAGATGGGAAGGGAACAGCGTTGAAGGTCCCGATTTCTCAGGGGGAGAAATCGGGGGAGTTGGGTGTCAAGGTACCGCCACCCCATGGTCTTGGGGTGATTACTGAGTGGTGGCAGCTGGGGGTCCCCAAGTTCCAGCTGGTAAAGTGTGGGAGCAGGGGGGGCAGTTAAAGTTAGTGGTCTGGCATAAAAGAGTCCCCTTCTCTGTACTCAAGAGCACAGAGACTGGGGTACCCACTCTTACAGCTGTTATTACTGTTTTACTAATTACTGAAGGCCACATTATTGCAGAGCTGACCATGCATGCTTATCTTCCTGCTAGTGCACACAGACAGTGGACAAGGTATCAGGGTGGTTATGGCCAGTGCAGCCAGGCTAGTTAGTCTGTAGTAAGGGCTTGATTGGACAGGTTAGGAAGAAAAAGACAAAGCAATCCTCACAGTACAATGGATAGTGTATAGGGACAGCAATGGAGAGCACACTGGCTTCATCTTTTCAAAAGGGTAGCAAGACCCACTTCTCAATCTTGCCTCCTTTCTGCTCCACCTCAATACCTCTGGAGGGCTTACACATAATACCTGCAGTGTACCGGCAGGGCACCTCTTGCATTTTCCTGTGCAGATCTTCTCTGTTGAGCTGTAATTTAACTGTGAGTGGAGGACCAAAGACGCTAGGCCCAAATTCATACACTACCTAGGTGAAGGGGCAGCATCATGGCATATGAATTGTGCTGTCAATAGATGGAATTAAGCCTTTAAACTACTCCTACACCTCACCAGGTTCCAATTAACTGTGACTTGGCAGTCCAGGAGAGGAACCTGGGCATCGTTGTGGGTTAGCTCAATAAAGAATTCTGCTCAATATGCAGCTGTGGTTTAAAAGAAAACCAGGCAAGATATTAGGATGCATAAGGAAAGGCATGATGGACAATACAGAAGTCCTCATAATGCCATTATGTAAGTCAATGGTATGTCCTCATCTGGAATACTATGTTTGCAATTTTAAGAGGCTATTGCAGAATTAGAGCAGGTTCAGAAGAGGACAATGAAGATGGTTAGGGGCATGGAAAGTCTTTCTTAGAAAGAAACTAAAGAGATTGGGATAGTTTACTTTAGAAAGGAGATGAATAAGAGGAGCCATGATAAAAGTATATGAAATAGTGAATAGTCAAGAAAGGTAGAGATTTTGATCCCCATGTCTCATAATGGGACATTCAATGAAATTAAAATGTGGCCAATTCACAACAAGTAAAAGGAAGTACCTTGTCACACAATGTGTAATTATTCTGTGGAAAGTTAGGAAGTACAAGAATTTAGTAAGATTCTAAAACAGACTAGCCATTTATCAGGATAACAAGAATATTAAACATTGTAACAATTAATGATAAACATTTTGGAAGGGATATTAAACCTCACGCTTCAGCTTTTAAACCAAATTTCTAGTTATTAGATGTCAGGATAACATGGTAACGGTGGTGGTTGGGGAGACAGTTTATCCCACATCTGCCTACTGAAGATTCTTGCACCTTCCTTGGACACTTCTGATACTAGTCAATGTCAGAGATGGAATGCTGGATTAGATGGACCTCAAGGCTGATCCAGTAAGACAAGTATGTTTCTATACACAATGCCATAGCATTCAGTGGGTTTTTACCTCTTTGCAATTTCTTTGGCTATTATGCACCTTAATAGAATTGGACTGCATTTTTCTTTGTAATATGTAATTAGGTCAATAAATAATTTGGTGAAGCATTTTCTATTTTGTAAATTGCAATGCTCTGATTTATTTTGAGTGCAGATAGTTAATGTGTAGAAACCTTTGGTCGCATTAAAATGGAGACCCTTGTATTCTGCCATTCCATATCTCTGTTCAATCTGATGGGATCTCATATATTACATTGCCTCACGCACAGCCATCTATAATTCACTATGCAGTTACCATAAACATAGTTTTAACATTTCTGATGTCTGCAAGTAATTGAAAATACACACTAACAATAATAAATCACAGTTGGGGAGACTTACTCCTTACTAATCCCACATGATGAGTTTATCACTGTCTGCTGAGAAGTGGCAGATGAAGACTGAAAATCTGAGTGTTTACTATAACGTCTAGAGATTTGGATAAGATAGGAACAGATGGAAAACATACCTCTTGGCCTTTGTTATTAATGCATTTACTATTTGTTTATAGTCTGTGGTTACAGCACTACATGTCTGAGAAGGTTACTTTTATAAAATATCGACAGAAAAGTTTGGAAAGTGTATCTAATTAGTACAGAGGGGTTCCTCTAGTGGGACCCACAGCGGAGTAGTGTAGCATTATGTTTAATGATGGTGAGATTATAATAATTTGCCTCCAACCTTCAATCATGGATCAGGGCCAAGTGCACTATGAACTCATAGTAAAAAGATGATCACAATTCCAAAGAGCTTGCAATCTATGGGCTTGTCTTCACTACCCACCGGATCGGTGGGTAGCGATCGATCTGTTAGTGATCGATTTCTCGTGTCTCGTGAAGACGCGAGAAATCAATCGCCTGCGGTGCCCCCGTTGACTCCAGAACTCCAGCTCGCCGAGAGGTGCAAGCTGGAGTCGACGGGGGAGTGCACTGCCAACTGCCGCTACCATGAGGATGGCAGGTAAGTCGGCTGAAGATACGCCAACTTCAGCTACGTGATTCACGTAGCTGAATTTGCACATCTTCAGTCGATTCCCCCCCTAGTGAAGACCAGCCCTAAGTATGCATACAGCCTCCAGTGGTACTCGTGGGGTACAGTCTTCAGCTAACAACTGCAGGGAGGTAGGCCCATCACTGTGATCAGATGCATCTTCTGGAGGGGGCATTGAGCATGCCTATCAGCACTGGCTGATTTCCACTCTTGGGACAGGTTGCCTCCTGTCCAAAAGTCCGTAAGCCCTCTTCCCCACTGTGCATCCCTCCTCCCGTTTCAACATTTGACTCATACTATATGCCACATGAAGCTTTCCTTTTAGTACTATGCTCCACATTAAGGGGAAAGTTCTGTTTAAACTATGCATAGTTTGGCATAGTGAGGCTAAATTGCCTGATCTAGGCTGCCTGTGACATATTGTGCAGTTAGAAAAATGACATTTTTATTTTCATGGTGATCCTTAAAAATTAAATGCGTAACATAGGCAAAGTACTGACATGCCTAAACTCCAATTTCATATTCACAATGCAAAGACATAATGCACCACAATGCAATCAATCTACAGAAAGCCCATACTATACATTTGGATATAGGACACTCTTCATTAGTAAATGCCATTTCATTTGAAAAAAAGAGTTGCTAGATCTTCCCTTTATGATAATTTTCTATAGAATGGGGCTCAACTCCCGCGAGAGAAGGGACTGTGCAAAGCTTTGTGCTCTCTGGCACTGCCTGCCCCATGTTCTGAGATCTACGACATGTGAGAGGTCACATGGGAACACTCATGGGCTGCAGACTACAAAAATCTCTACTGCCTTTACCTAGGATATTGCCTTCCCCTTCCTTCCATCAGGAAACCAGAAATCTGTCTTTGTGCCCTTGTAGAGAATATTTTTTATTTTCTAATAGGCTATCTTGACTTCTGTACTTATATAATGTATTTGCCATTTGTATATGTAACAGAAAGTATGGTATTGGGATGTTACTGTTTGTTTTACTCATATCTGTATCCGCCTTTATGGTGTGAACTTTCATGCCTCTTTAATCTTCTCAGTACTTTCAGTCCTAATGTGTCTCTATTAATGTAAAAGATTTACAGTGGCACCTCTAGGAATGCAAAAGCTCTCATGTATATTGTATTGCCTTGCAGTTAGGCCACTAATAGGCCTGGGCCCTGTGAGAGATTGCTCCTATGAGCCAAAGATTCCAATGTCTAAGCATATAAAGAGAAATAAAAGAAAACTAATGTTTAGAATTGAAGCTTTAGGCCCAGACCTGATGGGCCCAGACCTACTTCCAGACCTGATGACTAATACTCTCCAGGGAGGGCTGCCCTTAAAGATCACATGCAAGTTACAACTAGTGCAGAATGTCCAAACTCCCACAGAGACAAACTTTATGGAACTAACCAGAACAAAAACTTGCATTAGATAACCTATTAATCTGAAATGGTGAGTAGCCTTATTTACATAAAGGCCACGGCAAGGAGGAAAAGCAGAGCAGTTTCTTGCCATGCAGTAGTGCACCCAGCAATTCAGAAGACCTCTCCCTGGTATTAGATTACCAGATGCTCAGGTTTTTACTAATCCATTAGCTATTACAGCTGCATTCCTCGTTTTTATAAGAAGTGCTACAGCTGTGAATCCACTAAGTGTCTCCTGAAGTGATGATGTGCTCTGGAGATTATCACTCACCTCTCCTTCAAAACAGGACGGAACTTCCCCAGTGGCCTCATAATGCTAGAGAAGATCCAAGATAAGCTCATAGTGTTTAATTCTAGCAAGTCTCTGGGGGGAGGGGATGGGGACAGGGACAGCTTTCTCCCTGACTTCTCTGAGTTCTTACCTTTCAGGTGTTTCCTGTTCTCCAGAAGATGTGTGAGGATTGACTATAAAGCTACTTTTGTCACTCTCCTAAACTGGGTTTTCAGAGAGACCATGGCAGCATGTAATGTATTTAGTTATACACCTGTCTCCTTGAAGGTGAAGAAACTCCTGGTAAAGTGTTGGCCAGATGCCTAGAAAACTTGCTCCCCATATCTTGGGCCTAATTCTCTTCTACAACAAAGGGTTTAAACTGATGAAAAATAAAAGATTCAGACCCCTTTGCCAATGCATTGGCAAAAAGTGGTCATAGCTGAGTCCAAGATCTGTTCCTCTCTTTACAAGATTAATTAAAATGAAAGAGGAATCCTCACTTGCTCAGCACTGCACACACAACTATCTGAATGTATTTTATTCTGGCTCTTTCAGAGCATGGAGTACATGGTATTGTCTTGACTAGAAATGCTCTGTTGTTGATCCCTTCTCCCATGTCACCGTATAATATACATCTGATAACCATAGTTGCTGTTATTAGTCTGATTATCAGTGTACCCATATTTTGTTCCTCATTAGCAAAATTTAAATTCTCTCCCAAAATGCACCTTTGCAGACTCTTCATCAGTATTTAAATCTTTGTATAGCATTAAATATGAAATGCTAATTTCTCAGGCTGACTCCTCTTTTCATTTTCAGAACTTATCTACAAACAAGTTATGACTCTTTCAGATTTGTTTGCTATTTTCAATCACTGGCACAAATGATTGGCCAAACAAATTTTAGGCTGTAGGTTGTTTATGGCCTGTCTGCTATAAACAATGAGGGATAGTTCTGATTAGTCACCTAAATCACATCTTTTTGTTCAATTATTGGATGGCCCAATCTTTCTAACGAGGAGGGGTACCCAAATAAACCAATGGGGCCCCATCCTCTCAGGGAGAGGGAGCACTTCAGAGAAGGGGAAAGGGAGAAAGCAGAAAATCAGCAATTGCTCAGTCCTAGAGGAACATTTCCGTATTTCTTTTGAACAAGACATTATGTTTGGCGACCCCATATTTAAAAACACTTGGGTTCCTTCATTATTGAGGGAGAAAGATGAAGGCCAGACAACCGACACTGCTGCACTTACAGAGTAATTTGGGTATAATGTTTGTCCTATGCATTTGTTAACAGGTCTCAGGGAATCATTGCAGAAAAATGGGGGAAAATTTGCTATCCTAATGATCTCATCTAAACTCAGGGGAGAGGGGAAGAATCAAGGGTTGGGGAGCAACTTTCCCCTTAGCACACTAGAGAAGGACACCAGAAATAAGTAGCAATTTATAGCCCCTCAAATAGTTGCATATATTCGTGTACATGCACATGTGAAGTACTAGTTGTAGAGAGATCCTTGTCTGGATCATTTACTTACCTGAGTGCCCTGGAGATTCAAGGAGTTGCTAAACATTGTCCACATCCCTCAGAGCAACAACACATATATTTCAAATACCCCCCAAGCAAATTAATTATATCCCTTAATCTCCATTGAATATCACTCTGTTGCCAGTCAGGCTGCATAGTCACTATTTTGTGTGTGAATATGCACAAAATGAGTCCATGTATATATACAATATATTAACTGAGTTAGAGCCAGGACTCTGGTCTGGGATTTCAGGCAATACCGTTTTACTGCTGTGATTTGTCCCACCCAATAGAGAACCATATTTTATACCATATAATAGCAAACAAACCACTATAGTCAAGCAATTCCTCCCACAGCATGGACAGGAAAAAGACAATTATTTTTTGTTTTTAACTATTGGAAAGTACTCTCACTCTATAATGGTGGAACCACATAAATATAAGAACTGGGGAAATATGGAAAGTAAGGCCATCTATGCTGCCATTCACCCCCGGGTGTGCTTAACACTGCAGTTGCATATGTTGGGAGATAGTCCTGAATTTTTATTGTCATAATCATTAAGTAGCACAAGATTCCATACCTGCTGGAGACACTTTTAGAAAGTACCTCTGTGCTACAGTGGGAAACTGAGCAGGGGCTACCCATACCTAAGATATTCTTCCAGTTTGCTAATATATTTGACTTACATTAATATGGAGGGATTTGTCTAACAAGTGAGGGTGATTTAGAAGATTGTTTTAAATAGAACTTATATTCAGCCACTATGTTGGTAAAAGAAAATCTCTTAAGTGTTCATTAATCATTGTTAAATTACATTGAAATATCTCTGGAAGTTTATATGATAACCACAGCAAGACCACACATATTCATTATGGTAACTGCTACTACAGTATAACAAATAAAAATGACTTAATAATGTTGGGACACTAAAATGAATAGATTGGCACTTCAGAATTGAAATATTCAGTCTCTTTTTTTCCCCCTAATGTCATTCACAAACTATGTTCAGAAATTCAGCCAAATTCAATCCTGGGATAAGAGACTGCAAATCCACTTCCAATGGAGTTGCCCCCTCTTAAATCAGATGTGACTTTGGCCCTATGTTTGGAAAGCCCTCCATCTGAAATGAAACCCATATTTTAAGGATTAGACACATTTGTTTGGAGTGAGGCGTGTGACAGAGATGCACATTCTTTTTTATTACCAGATCACATCTCATTAAATGGAAACAAACATGGCAAAGACACATGATAGTTTCTCTCTTCCCCCGCGGCAACTCAAGTTTTAAGCTTGCCCCAATTTTAATCTTGCTTCAAAATGTCATTTTTTCATTTCTAACCAGTCTTCGTGTTTAGTTTAGTTTTGTCCTGCATAAATTAGTCTGATAAAAAGAACAGGTAGGAAAACCTAAGCCAGTATCTTCTATGGTTTACAAATCTTTTTCTATTTCTTTTCGTACTGTTATAAAGATCTGATCAATACATGTTTAACCTTGTTCCATTTTTAAATGGCTTTGGTCACAGTAATTCAGTTCTTTTGAAATTTAATTAAATGTCAGGGCTGGATTTAATTATGTTCATTTTCATGCATAGCTGATATAACACTTGGGTGTGGATCTAATCTTCATGCTTCCTTGAATAGCATGTGGGGATCACATTTTAACTGTTAGTGGTACTGCTAGGGGCTCCAATGCTTACTGTATTTTTTCTGTATGGTTTGAGAGAAAGTAAGCAGGCCTGCTCAGGCAGAGTCTCTTGTGGGGGGGGGGGGGGACGGACTATCATAGTATAGTCAGCGAATGTATAGCCTAAAAATACTCAAGTCAGAAGGGAGTGAGATACATGTCTCCACTCAAGAGAGGTTATGGTCAGGGGACCCTGAAGCCTAGACCCTTGCTGGACCAAATAGGGGGAAGACAGGTGCAGCTGGCCTGAAGTGTGACAGATGGTACTCCCGGGGTGTCACAGTTGTATTATGTTACTTCTTTAAACAACAGTGAGTTTGTAATTGCTCAGAGGAAGCCAGCAACATAGGTAAAGTGCATGTATGTAATAGAAATGACAGATATTCAGATAAATTATCTGTTCAGTCACACAACTTTATGAATACTGTTGGCAGTAAACTGACTAAACGGATTACTACTGTAGAATAGTTTTTTTCCATGGTTGCCCTTCCTTTCCTTCCCCTCAAAATAGTCTCAGACTCATTAAGATATTGGTAAATCTGGAATAAGAGATTGTCAGTTGTTCTCCATTATAATAAATTTTTCTGACGTCTCAGGACAATTTCCAGATTTGGGGCCCTATACAACAGACCTTAGTCCTGCAAAACTAGAAGTGCAATAGGTTGAACAGCTCTTTGAGTCCAAGGTATTTTTCATCTATTAGATAAATTATTGGAAATATTGTAGCCTAATTTCTTTCCCACCCCTGCCACTTATCCATACAGCTGAAGTTCCATAGCACTAAGTGACTATTGGAATGTGTGTGTGATGCTACAACAAAAAGCTGCATAGCTTTGACATTTCATCTCACAGAGAACTGAGACAAAGGACAATTTTCATATCTTATAATTGTAAGAAATATAAAGGTCATCAGGCTTGGATGGATTTTGTACACTTACAATTAAAAGAGTAGCTTTAAGAATACAATTATACAGGCTATTTCTATTCATATCTTGGATTAGATACTTGGGACCAAACTTTACATTTTGGTATTTGATTCACTCATGTGAATTGTCACTTTCATGCACAAGTGACAGAACACAAAAAAAGGATGTACAAGTAATTGCACAAAAGGAGGCCACTGTGAAGTCTTCTGAAAAGCTAGCCCAATATCTTGTATGGAGTATTAAAGTCTTGTTGGTCAACAAATACTTGCCTTCCGCTGCAGAAGAGAGGACTTATTTTTGCAGTCAAAACTATGCTTTACTGTATGGATAATAAGCATTAAATAAACTAGAAAAGGGAGTTTTATGACTATTTATTGTATCACCAGCATAGAGAGATAGCTTTGACTTCAAAATGAGTACAACCTGTTGGCAATTCTAGGCATGTTTTGTTTTCAGTTTATCACATTCAATGTTCTACTATTCAATCAGAGGCATGAAGCTCTTATGTAACACAGGAAAAGTATGAATTTTTTAAGTATAAGCCTTATAAAAGCTAAAGTTGATATTGGATTCATGTGAATTCTACAAGATTAAAATGTTGGCAAAAGATTCAGTAATAAAAGAAACAATCTGTACTTGAAAGAGCACTAAGCTTAATTAGCTCAATGAAAATGCAGGGAGGCATTAATAGGAGAGTCAAGATACATTATTTTCCAGATGCTTGAAATCAGTACAAGTGCACAATACCTACACAGGCAATACTTCTAGGGTGAAATTCACCTCTGTGCAGAAAGCCAGCACAAAGCCTATGCACCACAAAAGTCTGCTGCTTTAAATAAGTGATGAGCCCATAAGGTTTATTTGGGGCAGAGACTTTGTGCTGGCTCTTTGCCTGGGGATTCACCACCAGTGCTTTACATAGTGCTGTAGTGTGGGATCCTGATTAAATGGTACAGTATATTTTATTCTGTCACATTCATTTTTACCACATGCATGAAAGTGATTAAGGCAGAACTAGATGACTGTACTTAGTACCAGGGTTACATATTTCCATGCCCTTAGTGAACTAATCTGCTAGTGAAGGTAGCAATCTGCTTTTACTTGTTATGACATTAATCAGCAGCAATGCCTAATAATCTAGCCCCACCCTTGTCACATTTAAATTGCTCCTAAAATCACAGTCCTCCTACAGTACTGCTTACCAGAAAGAAGTGCTTTCAGACCTCAAAAAAAAACAAACCCAGAATGCTGAAATTAACAAGATAAGCAATTACCATCACAATAATCTCTTTTCTATATTAAAGTAGGAGCACACATGGGCTAAAATCATTCCTGGTAAAACTGCAATGATATGGTTATAAGGGAACTTTGGCCATTTTCCTTTTGTCATTTCCTTAGGAGCTACAGAATCACTCATTCTATCACAACTTTCTAGACCCAATATCAATATACAGAGCACTAAAATTAATCTCTTTCCTTGTCCATCCCTACCAGTTCAATTGTCTCTGCTTTGGTACTTCATTAGTTAGTAAGAAGAGAGTACTGACAATAAAAACAGCATACGTTTCATTGCTTCTCTCCTCCTGTCCTGGATGGAGATTCCCACATTTGCTCCCATTTATGGACCCAATACATAGAAATACCTCAAATCTGTTCTTTCACAGAGCTCTTTCTACGGTAGTAACCACACATTTCACATGAGAGTTTCAGAACAGGATCAGACAGGAGCACTCAGTGCTGCCTTCAGCAGTCTCTTCAGCTCACCCTGCCAAAGCAATTAGAGGAACTCAGTGCAACTGAGTTGGCTAATGCAGAACAAGTCTAATAGTTGAACTAAGAATTCTGCTACTATTTCTATTGCAAGCTAATGAGCAACCCTGGATTGACAGAATGCAAACAAACCACTGGCAAAAAAATTGTAAGTTTTTTTGTTTTTTTTTTAATATTAAGGCCTGCAATTTGCTCTCAAATAGAATTCATCATTGGTGTAATCCCTCTGGAGTAAATGGATTTAGAAGAGATATTATTTTAGCCTCATATGATGCCTTCCTGAAATCTCCAACTACACCTATTGTTGAGTAGAAGTATTTGTCCAAAGCTCTGATTTGTAAGAAATTAGATGGGAGAATAATTTCATTAAAATGTTGGAAGTTAACAAGACTGTTTACAATGCAAGGCAAAATAAAATACTTGAATTTCATAGTTAACCTGGGGTTAGATGCCTGGATCCGCATTTCCTCCAAAGCTGGGCTGAGCACCTCTGGAGAGCAGAACAGATGTATAAAATGAACTAGAATTATCAAAAGTTACTATAACTCCCTCTTTATGAAAATGTTATTACATGTACATTCATTTGTAAAGTAAAGCAGTACTCTTGTTTCCAGAAGTTTTTATTTTCAATATATGTGAAGTTTGACAAATACAAGATTTCAACAGCTTTTGAATAATGCCTTTTCTTACTGTGGATGGTATTGTGTTTGTCAAAGATCCAATGCTTATATTATCTATCTTAGCTTGCTAAGATGTAGAGATCTTAAACAAATGAACATGTCAATCTTTCACCTAGGCTTTATTTTCCCTTCAACAGCTAAAACCCATAACCACCCCCTCAGTTCCTAAGATTTGGTATTTCCTCTGGCTTTTTTTTTTACCCGCAGGACAGAAATCTGTCATCAGAGTATTTCCATAGTTTGCAATAAGGCCAGTAGGAGTCTGATCTATCTTAACACTTGGCTATAGGAATTATTGGGCGAGTGTTTTCTGGACAAAGTAAGGAATATGCATGGTTTGGTTTAAATTGTAAAGATACAGGAGTATCTTTTCAGTTCAGTCAACTCAATCATGCAATTAGCAGCAGCCTAGTCTATTCTGTACTGTTGTTTTTACAAATGAAGGTGTAAAAGCCATTCAGCTGCTGGGAGAAGAATTCCTCTGATGCAGGCATGGCACAGGCACCCTCACAAGCCCCAGTCTGTGGAGTACATTGGGGCAAGGCCACAGCATATGCTACTGCAGGGATCCTGGGCACTTCTGGATTGCAGAACTTGCCATAAGCAACCCAGCCAGGGCTACAGTAATTTAGAGCTGTTCCCTGGTCTGCCTAAATCACACCATGCACTGTTGTGGCTTCCAATCATCCCCACCCTCAAACCCAAGGATGGGGGTTTAAAAATCACCTTTCCCCCCTGCCTTCCCTTTGTGTGTTGCACCTCTAATACACAATCTCATGCCATGTGTAGGACTTCCATTGAAGTAAACTGTATTTCAGCAGGCACACTGACTGAGAGATTACATGCCGAGAATGATGCTTTAGTGTATTATACCTGGTTCATTTTTCTATAAATTTTGAGAAATGGTACTTTTCAGTCATTCCACTGATATCAGAGAAATGTATTAGTTTTTCATTAACATTTAAAGAGGAATTTATACTCAAAGTTTCAGCCCAATTCACTGCTCTGACAAGTGCCATTTGGCATATGTAGCACATTTGACCATGCTAACACTCCCCATGCCTGTATTCTGAAGAGGTGCAAGCACTGGGATTCTGCCTAACCCAGGTGAAGGTCTGCAGAGAGGGGTAAAATGCTAAATAGAAGCAACCAGGAGCTGCTCCATGTTCTCTTTATAACTTTGCACATAAGATCACTATTAAGGACAGAACTATGGCTGATTTCAGAACTATTAAGGGGAGAACTATGGCTGATTTATTGTCTAGATTACTGCTACAAAAAGACTCAATACATGAGACCATTTACTTATTTTACAGATGTTAATCAAGGTACATAAGAAAAGTACTGCCAAATAAATGGTGTCACTTCTGATGTCTGCTCACCTACTGTTAAAAACCACAGCAGGTAGCACTAATTAGGCCTGATCCTCCTCTGAAATCAATTAATTTTGCCCAAGTAAATTAGTGTATCATGGATAGTCTCAGAGGATCAGGCCATAATGACCAAATGTCATGAGCTAATACGATTAAGGAGTGTGAATCCAGCTAATAGCTCCCATTTTATACAATAGTTCCATTTCTCATCAAATGGGTGCACATTGGTGTGGTTCTGGTGAAAGTAAACTGTTAATGACCGAATGATACTCCCTGGGAACTCTCCTCTGGATTATTATCACACTTATCTATCGTTGGTTCTATACATGTGCTTCAGAAAATAATAATACAGGAAGGGAAATTTTTGTAGCAAAATAGTCCTTAGTACTGGGAAGAGAAGGAGACAATACGGTAGTGTCCCTCAAACTGGGAAGCATTAATCTCTGCTAGGAGATGTGAAATGTACCCAGGAGGAAATGGAAGAAATTAGGGTGTTTCCATTTTACAAGGGAGCCTCAAGGCTCAGATATTGCTGAGTGGACAGGAAATGAGCCATCATGCTAAACAAATTAACAGGCTGTCCCTGTCCACATGCTTAACATACACTTTGAGGGTAGAACTACATGCACCATTTTGGGGGGGGGGGGAGTTCACATCTCTAAATTTGTTTCAGGCAGGAAGGTAAGTGACTAGGTAAGAGACAGAGTAAGCTGACTTAGGAGACATAAGATGAACTCATGCTCACATTTTACTGATGATTTCAGAAACATCAGATGAGAAACTAATTTTAGAGATGAATCCACCACAGTTCTGTGGAAATATAGAATTATGAAGTTAGGATTATTATTGTGAAATTAAAATTGTAATAATGGGCTAGATCATGCTGAATATGTGAATATATTGTACAAAGGCCTGGAAACTTTGGCGCTGGGGTAGAGCATGGCTCTTTAGCACTGTAGATGTCCAAAGTTCCATAAGAGATTCCTATGAACCTTGTATGGGTTCAGTGCCACTGCCTTACCCTTTAGTCTCCTTCCCTCTCTTCAATTTTTAGGACCCCAGTTCACTTTAGGTGCCTCTTAGATGAGTAAGCTTATTGGCATGTGTAGGCTGTATTATTATTTTAATATGTTTTCTTTGTAATGCTTTTGCATCTGAATAAATGTATTTTGCTTTGTAAAGGCTGGTTAGTAATGGGTATATCTTGTTGTAGCCCCTGGAGAAAGCTCCCCCGCAGTGCTTGGACCCTGGTCAGACCTGCTAGGGAAATCACAGTGAGGTGCAAGGGGAATGCAAGCCTAAACCCCCAGACTGGAGGAGGAGAGATGTGGGTGTCTGTCACTAAGAGAAGCTGGGGTGCTGTAAACCTTAATTGGGTGCTATCAAGGAAGACTGGGGTTGGTGTCAAACATGCAATTATTCCTGAAACTATGACAGCTCCTATCAGCTGGGGCTGTGCCTGCTTCTGCTACTTGGTTAGGTAACTCTTGGCAGGAACACCTTTTCTTCTCCAATCAGGTGATAATGATGCTGCTCTAACCACTGAATTTATGTCAAGTATGTTACAACTGGGATTGAGTTTGGCAACATTTTGATAGTATCACTCTACAGAGACTGAAGTGACAGCTCAAGATGGGAGGAGAAAAGAAACAATATTTTCCAAGTGTGGGTGACCCTCAGCTTCACATGAGAACAGAGTAGAGATCTTCATCCCCTCATCTAATTAACACATTTTTGGTTTGATCCAGAGCCCTTCAGTTGACATGGAAAGCTGAGCTAATAGCAGGGAAAAAATAAATTATGTCCCTAGGAGCTTGTGTCCTTCAGTGAGTTGGCTGCAGTGATGGTCTAAGCGCAAGATTAAGTTAACTCACCATATTCTTTTTTAAATTAGGTTGTCTCATAGGGTTTTGTCAGCTTGCTCTATGGAAATAGGGATATTTTACATTTAGTTTTATAACTTCAGTGGGCTTTGTGTGAGATCAAGATCTACACACATCTAACTGCAGGACTGAAGTCTAAGATTGTCAGCTCCTTTGTGCAGAGAAACTATATTTATTTGTTCTGTGACACATCCTGCATGTATATGGAATCATGTAAATAGCAACAACAAATACACACAAAAGACTAATCAAAGTTTGAGAATGAGCAATGCCCTACAGTCACTCAGTAAGCAGTGTGATGCAGCAACAGGCCTGAGGGAATGGCTGCACTGGAATAAAAGACCCTTGACATGGTTATGGCTGACCTTGGTCAAATGGCATAGGATAACATGGCTTGGGCTGTGGGACTGTAAAATTGCTATGTAGACAGTTGGGCTCAGACTGATGCCTGAGCCAAAGTCAGCTGACCTGGGCCAGCCACTGGTGCTCAATTGCCATGTAGATGTACCCTAAATCTCCACTCACTAACACTAGTGTAAATCCTGGGTAACTCCACTGAAATTAGTGGAGTATTTGATTCAATTTCACAGCAAAACTTCAATTCTATATTAAGAGCCAAGAGTTCAAGTCTTTACAGAATAACTCATTGTCTTCTGAACAAAACCTAAAACCTTCAGAAAATAAACAGTGTTCACCATTTAAAGGTGAGGAACCCCGGAGAGGCATATCCAAGGTTGTAGTATCTACTTCCTTACACTAAACAGAAACAGTTAAAAAAAGCACATTCCCAGCTATTAGGTTTATATTAACGGTTGGTAAAATTTGACATAATCCCCTCTGCAGTGAAGCAATTTGAAAGTTGAAAGTTAAAAAGGAACACAGAGCTAAACTATAATATGAGGATTTACAGTATAAACATGATTCTCATGCCAGTAATATGACCAGAACTACAAAGCAATGGGAGAAGAGCCCTTTGGGATGAAACTACCCCCTGCTGTAAGTTCTCTTTCTGTGTCTTGTATCCAGTTCTCATCCATAATCTTCTGTAGCTGCTGACTGAGTGAACTCTGAAGTACTCACACATAAAAGTACATTCTGTTTGGGGGGGATACACAAAGCTCTCCAGGAGCTCCCTTCCATAAATAATAGAAACAAAAATAATGTTTAATACTCCTCAGCCCCCTTGTTTACCTAATCTATCTACCTCCGATAATTTCACAGAGAGGCTCTGCGTTATCTTGATCCCTACATAGAATCATAGGACTGAAAAGGACCTTGAGAGGTCCTCTAGTCCAGTCCCTGCACTCCAGGCCAGTAGCAGGCAAACAGCAGCCCACGGGCCACATGTGATCCATCAGGGTAATCTGCTGGTAGGGTGTGAGACAGTTTGTTTACATTGACTGTCCACAGTCATGGCCACCTGCAACTCCCAATGGCTGCAGTTCGCCATTCCCGGCCAATGTGAGCTGAGTGGCGGTCAGCACATCCCTGCAGCCTGCACCTCTTCCCACAGCTCCCATTGGCCAGGAATGGTGAACCGCGGCCATAGGGAGCTGCAGGTGGCCGTACCTGCAGATGGTCAATGTAAACAAACTGTCTTGTGGCCCGCCAGCAGATTACCCTGATGGTCTAACACTATTGACTTACATGGAGTTATGAATTTGGCCCATTATCAAAAGTCTGTATTCTAATAACGATACTCAAACTGAATAGCGCCTTACTTCATGGGCAGCTGACTTCAGTGGGTCAACTTGTGCAGTAAGGTATTAGTGGGTGAAACGTGCCACAATTTACATTAATGACTTTTGCCGTTGACACTGATGGGTCCAGGATTTCACTCAGTGCAAGTAGGGGGAATAGAATCTGGTCCTAAATAAGTGACCTGATTTTTCAAATACCTGGAGAGCAGCAACCATTAAGGTCAACTGGAGTCTCTGGAAGCTTTGCATCTTTTAAAATCAGACCTTGTTGTAAGCACCCATTTTGGAAAATCTTGGCCTTACATTATTTAGTTTTGTCTCTTCCTATTTTTAGTTTGGCACTCAGTTACTTTTCTGGAATTTACTTCAGTGGTCTCACCCTGCAGAGCACACCACTCCTTTCCCCCTCCCAGTTAGAGGGAACACAATTTTTAAAGGCTGGATAATGAAACTTGGCAATTCTTTTCCTTTGTATGAAAATGAAGCAAGGGATGTTAACAAGTATCTTATCAAAGAATAAATCAGCACAAATTTCTGTAGGTGCTGTCCTGCTGTGCTAAAGGTACGGAATTCCACGCCTACATTTGGTTTTCGCAAGCTCCTTTACTAAACCCAACCCAGATGCTGCTCTTGTAAAAATAAAATCTCGTGTTCCTCATGAATAAGTTGGACATTGTAGAAAGAACATAACACACCTAATAGAGGTATTTTAAATATAAACCAGACCATTTAAAACAAACAGAAACAGGTGTAGCTGATGGTTTCTGTGAATACCTTGCATGTTTGTTATGGGTGTGGGTCTCATGATTCAAAGTAGTGCCTTATTTCACAAGAAGAAGAATGAGTTCAGTGGGATTACCTGTGGAGCAGGGTACTGTTCAGCATGAGTAAGGGTATAACATTTAAAAAAATATTTATTTAGCTTATTTGGTCATTATAGTGATTCACACCTTAAGTTACCCTAATGATAACCTGCTATGTCTACACAGCATTTTGAAACGAGGGAATGAGGCACCCCTCCTCCCCCCTGGCCTGGATTGCCAGACTCGGGGAAGCTGGGCTCATGCTAGTGCTCTAAAAACAGTAGGGTAGACAGAGCTTTGAATTGTGGGTTGGGCTAGAGCTCAAGCTCTCAAGTCTAGGAAGGGGGGACAGGGCTTCAGAACCTGAGTGCTATCTGGAGCCTCAACTTCAAAGTGCTGCCTGCACAGTTATTTTTGGAGTGCTAGGGCAAGCCCTGCTAACCCAAGTTTGTTGACCTGGGCTGGGAAGCTCACTCCTGATGGGTTCAAAATGCTGTGTCGACATACCTTGATACTGAATAGGGTGATTATTTCTCTACCCACTGCGTTTTTGCACGAACAAACAAGTTGGAGGGAGGTAAGTTTGTTTGCTTTGAGACTGAATCACTTGATAAGTTGCTCAGTCATTACTGCCACAGATCACAGGATTTTAATTACACCAAAACAAATTAGAATACTCTTCTACTGCTCACCCCACAAATTAAAAAAAAAAAGCAAAAAAAAGCAATATAATAGGAAGCCGTTAAAACAATCTGAAGATTAAAGGAAGATGATTTAAGATGTGACCCATGCTGAAAACTTGTGCCAAACAGCCAACGGGCCCAAGTGTGAAAAACAAATTGTGCAAGGTGAAGTCCCCACTGGTAAAAATACAGAGATGATGTGTTGCAATTAATTTTTTTGACCGCCTTCATCTCTTCTCTTCTTCCTTTGATGTGGCTTGAACTAGTAGCCTCTGTGCTCAGGAGAGTGAAGAAACGGCAACTGTAGTATTTGTGTATGTGTGGTGGAAGGAGCAGGGGGGATGACATAGAAGTGAATGATCTTTGCACCTTCCTACACCTCGCCCACCTATGCAAAGGCCAAGTACAGCCTGGCCCTATGATGTCTGTACGCTAGCCTTTATTAAAAATCAACCTGAGATGGATACACAAAGTGTGGAGTTAGATTTACTAGGCACTTGACCAACACCTCAGTAGGAATTTCCACTTTGTATTAAATAAGAAGATAGGTGTGTAACTGGAAACACATTGTCTATTTGGGCCTTCTTTGCTGTTAGGAAGAAGAGATCCTCATTCACATAAACAGAGAAAGTATAATTGGATTAAGTTTCTCAGATACCATACAGCAAAAAGCTGGATGGGACTCCCAGAAGCCCCTTGTTAAAATTTCACTACCAAATGAAGGAATGGTTGCGGTGATTGTCTTGCCTGTGATGGAGTTCTCCTCTTTCCTGTTACTGTTAACTCATCCTTACCTGGGATTAATTTTATTTCTGGGGCTCATAAAAACACCAAAGTGATCAAATTTGTAGCCTTTGGGATACACTGGATTAAATCATATCGCAGGAATTTTCTAAAGGATATTAATTACCTTCCTATTGAAATGTAACTCTCCACTACGCTACCAATATATTGAATAAGCAGTGTTATTGCAGTATTTTGGATATAGCAGTGTTGGTAGCAGGATATTAGAGAGACAAGTTGGGTGAAGTAATATCGAAAGCTTGTCTCTCTCACCAACAGAAACTGGTCCAATAAAAGATATTACATCACCCACCTTGTCACTTACCTGGGTAGGCTTACCTGGGTATAATAGCTATACTATTCCCTTAGTATAACTTTGTTTGGTAACTGCTGGTTCTTCCTTCTTCATTTATAGCATGAGAAATTGTTTTTGTTTACATGCACGCATCTGTGTGCGCATGTGTGAATAATATTCCCGTCTCTTCCACCTCTCGGTTCATGCACATGTTGCATCACTAGGACATATGGTTTATCACAGCCTAAAGTAGAACATTTTTGTCCAAGCCTTTTGTTAAACTATTGGCAGCAAGTTGCTGAAACCTTCTGGAGAACAGGCAACACCTGAGGGGTAAGAATTCAGAGTTCAGCAGGAAAGCTGTCTGCTCTTCTCCCCGCTCCCAAACCCTTGCTAGGATTAAACAGTATGAGGTTATCCTGGATTTCCTCCATTGATATGATGCCTCTGGGGAAGTTTCATCCTGTTCTGAAGGAAAGGGGACTGGTAATCTCCAAAGTCAGTCATCGCTTCAGGAGGCACTTTATGGATTCACAGCTGTAGCACTTCTTATAAAAACCATGGAATGCAGCTGTAATAGCTAATGGATTAGTAAAAACCTGAGCATCTGGTAATCTAATACCAGGGATAGGCCTTTTGGATTGCTGGGAGCACAATTGCGTGGAAAGAAGTTATTCTGCATTTCCTCTCCACAGATAGTGTGCCAGATCCAAAGCCCACTGAAGCCAGTGGAAAGACTCCAACTGTCTTCAGTGAACTTTGGATGAAGCTCAGTGCTGTGGCCCTCATTGAAAAAAGACTCCTCACTTTTCAGCAAACAGGTTATTTAATGTAATGCTTGTCTTCTCTTCTCTGATGGTTCTTACACTGTGTTCATCACTGTGAAACCTGATTTTGGTAACTTTTGGTCTGGTTAGTTTGCCTCATTAGGTGCTTTGGGTGTTCCTGCCAAAGACCCTCAACCCAGAGCTTCATCTCTAAACACCAGCTTTCTTTGCCTCTTTTTAGAGCATTGAGCACTGGAACCTTAACTCTTCTGTACCAGCCTTGGCGATATGTGAACATGCTGTTCAGGTCACTGGACAATCCTGTGTAATTTGCTCTCAGCAGCTCATTAAACATGTGACCTTATGCAGCCCTGGAGGAAAAACCTCAACATTTCATTCCACTGTAAGGCAAAAAGAAGGGAAAGCATTGCAAAAGCATAAAGAGTGTGAAAGTTGACACCACAAAGTTGCATAAAGATTTAAAAATTTCATTTCTATAGCCCACTTTATCCTGTTCATAAACTACTCCATTATGTCTTGTACAGATGGGTACACTGAGACTGAGACATTCAGTGACTTCCTTAGGGTGCCACAATGAGTCAGAGGAGAAACTAGAGAAGAACCCAGAAATCCTTAAGCCTTGCTCTAGCTACCAGATCACATTTCAGTATCCCAGCATTCTCTATTCAGTTCAGTACAGAGCCCAAAATGGACTATTGTAAAAGAACAATTATTCAAAACAAATAGACTGATGCTGTCTTCAATTGGACTGAAGTGGGAAAATGAAATGCCATGTCTAGCATGAGCCAAACATAATAATAAACAGACTAAGGTTTTACATCCTGTAGGCCTCAGGGCTCCCACACATTGAAAGCTCTTAGGATTTAAAAGATTTCTGGATGTAGTACATCCAACTACCAGAGGGAACATTTCTCCCACCAAGCTCTTCACAGTGAATGAGAGATCTGGGCCCCACTCACAGGAAAATTATTATGAAGGGAAGATCTAGGTCCTCTGTTTTAAATTAAATTGCATTTATTAATGGAGAACTTTCTACAATCACTTGTATAACAGGCTTTCTATAGAGTCTATTATGATGTGTTACATATTTTATACTGTGAAGAATGTGAGATACCTACACAGCTGTTATGCATTTACATTTCAGGTGTGAACATGAAAATAAAGCTTCATTTTTCATACTACACACCACATTCAGGGCACTCCAGCCTCAGATTATGTCTGGGCAAACTCAGTTTCCCTCGCTCATTCTCACCATGTACTCTTCCTCTTTCCCCTGACAATTATACTCCCTTATAACTATATATTGGATATGTAGTTGCATACAGTATGTACAGTAGACTCTTGATTATCCAGGATGATAGGGAAAAAAATAATCCGGGTTAATAAAATCCTGGATAATCACCATTCATTGGAAATATGGGGGGGGGGGGGAGGGGTTGGTTCACCAGCCACCCTGTGCCGGGGGGAGGTGGTGTTGGTTCACTGGCTGCCCTGTGCCCTGGTGGGTTTTTTTGTGCGTGCGTGCTTGGGGTGACAACAAAGCCAGAGCCGGCCCTGCGAGTTATGCATAGTTTTTTTGACATCCTGGTTAACCCAATCCTGGATAATCAAGAGTCTACTGTATACATACAGTTTCAACACATGCATGATTATAAGACTGCTACAAATGAGGTGTTATTCCAGTGAAGCTGAGGGTTTAGATGTGCTCTGAGTTGGCCCATGTAAATTTGTAATGGATCTATGAAGTGCAGTGGAATTAATCTGGATTTACCTAAGGTAATTGAGACCAGTTTTGGCCCAGTGGAGCTCCAAATGTATAAAAGTGATGCACATGAGATCAGAATCAGGTCCAGTATATTTGCAATGATCATGGTAAATAGATAAGTTTATATTTACTTCTTTTATACAGGTTTCAGAATGGTAGCCATGTTAGTCTGTATCCACAAAAAAGGACAAGGAATAGTTGTGGCACCTTAGAGACTAACAAATTTATTTGGGTATAAGCTTTTGTGGGCTAGAACCCACTTGATCACATGTATAGAGTGGAACATACAGTAAGAAGTATATATAATATATATGAGAGAGAGAGAGAACATGAAAAGATGGGGGTTGCTAATAAGAGGCTAATTAATTAAGGTGAGCTATTATCAGCGGGAGAAAAAAACAACTTTTTGTAGTTGTAATCAGGATGGCCCATTTCAAACAGTTGACAAGAAGGTGTGAGTAACAGTAGGGGAAAATTAACATGGGGAAATATATTTGTGTGTGTGCGTATAATGACCCAGCCACTCCCAGTCTTTATTCAAGCCTAATTTAATGGTATCCTCTTTGCAAATTAATTCCAGTTCTGCGGTTTTTTGTTGGAATCTGTTATTGAAGTTTTTTTGTTGAAGAATTGCCACTTTTAGGTCTGTTACTGAGTGACCAGGGCTATTGAAGTGTTCTCCTACTGGTTTTGAATGTGTCCATTTATTCTTTTTTGTAGAGACTGTCTGTTTTGGCCAATGTACATGGCAGGGAGGCATTCCTGGCACATGATGGCATATATACCAATGTGATATGTGCCAGCAATGCCCCCCTGCCACATACATTGGCCAAACCGGACAGTCTCTATGCAAAAGAATAAATGGACACAAATCTAACAGGAACTATAACATTCACTCAGTAACAGACCTAAGAGTGGCAATTCTTCAAAAACAGACTCCAACATGAAACTGCAGAACCGGAATTAATTTGCAAACTGGGCACCATCAAATTAAGCCTGAATAAAGACTGGGAATGGTTGGGTCATTACAAAATCTAAACTCAATTTCCTCCATACTAATTTTCCACTAGTGTTACTAACAGTAGGGGGAGCTGTTTGAAATTCTTGTCAACTGTTTGAAATGGGCCACTCTCATTACCATTACAAAAGAGATTTTTCCTCCACTGGTATCCTACTGCTAATTGAATTGTCTTGTTAGACTGACCTCCCACATGGTAAGGCAACTCCCATCCTTTCATGTGCTGTGTATTTATACCTGCTACTATATTTTCCACTCCATGCATCTGATGAGGTGGGTTCTAGCCCACAAAAGCTTATGCCCAAATAAATTTGTTAGACTCTAAGGTGCCACAAGGACTCCTCATTTTTGCTGATACAGACTAACACGGCTACCGCTCTCAAAACAGAAAGGTAAGTTTGCTATTTATCTTATCAAAATCTCGAAGAATCAATGGCAAGCACCCAGATTTTCTGTCTCTGTATGTCATTTCTAAACAGACTATATAATACATTGAGCACTGAGATTAGATAGGAATAAGTTTCCCCAGGTGTGATTTACTATTGCTAGGGCCCTACTAAATTCATGATCCATTTTGGTCAATTACATGGTCATAGGATTTTAAAAATAATAAATTTCACGATTTTAGCTATTTAAATCTGAAATGTCATGGTGTTGTAATTGTAGGGGTCCTGACCCAAAAAAAGCAGTTGTAGGAGGTGGTCGCCAGGTTATGGTAAGGGGGTTGCGGTACTGCTGTCCTTACTCTGCACTGCTGGTGGTGGTTGGTGCTGCCTTCAGAGCTGGGCAGCTGAAGCCCAGCTCTGAAGGCAGCTCAGAAGTAAGGATGGCATCGTACAGTGTTGCCACCCTTACTTCTGCGTTGCTGCCTGCAGAGTTGAGCCCTCAGTCAGCAGCTGCCACTCTCCGGCCGCCCAGCTCTCAAGGCAGCAGCACAGAAGTAGAGGTGGCATGGTATGGTATTGCCAGCTGTGCTGCTGGTGGTGGGGCGCCATCCTCAGAGCCGGGTGCCTAGCCAACAGTTGCTGTTCTCTAGCTACCCAACTCTGAGGGGAGGGGAGAAGTAATGGCGGCAATATGTATATTATAATATATTTTCAATACCACAACCCCCCTAAAATAAACTTGTAACTCCCCCTGCAACTCGCTTTTGGGTTAGCCTGCCCCCCCCCCCCCCCCGATTTGAGAAATGCTGGTCTCCCCCATGAAATCTGTATAGTATAGGGTAAAAGCACACACAAGACTAGATTTCATAGGGAGACAAGATTTCACGGTTCATGATGAGTTTTTCCTGGCCGTGAATTCGGTAGGGCCCTAACTATTGCCAGTGTCCCTTTTCAGTTACTTATAGGAACTACATATGTTAAAACATTATGTTTATGGGAACTGCATAGTGAATTATAAATGACTGTGTGTTGGGCTGTGTAATATACAAGGTCCAATCAATATGAAGCAGAGATACTGAACATCAGAATAAAAGACTACATGATCCCAGCACGGGGGAAGGAGGGTGGAGGGGCAGAGCCCGAACCCCACTGCCCAACTAGGGGTGGAGCTCAGGCAAGTCTAATGCTGGCCCTGGGTTCCAGCAAGTCTAATGCTGGCCCTGGTGACCTCATTAAAATGGGGTCCAGACTCACAGTTTGAGAACCGCTGTATTAAATAGTTGATGGCCAGATCCTCAGCTGCACTAGAACTGAATTTGGTGCACCTGGGGAAGAGGGAGCCGCATACATCGGTTTCTCACACTCTTCTATCGTCTTGGTTTAGGAGCTGGTGCAGTAAGAGCAGGCTGAAGCTGTCTGAATTTACAGTAACAGCCTCCCCCAGAGGACATTCCACTAGGCCAGGAACACTGTAGCAAGCATATTCTGGTTCTGTACCCAGAACACTATTTACACCAATGTGTAGGGAAGAAGCAGGTGGGAGAGCCAGCAGAGCTTGCTATAACCCATCAGACATTCCCTTGGCTGGTTGTTTATCCACACTGGTATTGTAAACATCTTTACCCTATGTTGTAATAAGCAAATGTATGTAAGACATACACAGGCTTAGTTAGCTAGCTGCAGTCAAGCACTCTGGGTAATCTCAGACTGCTAACTGAAAATAGCTAATAAGCCTCAAATGTGAGAAATGCAACTCATGAGAAAATAAAGGGAGTGTTATACTCAAAAACACTCCTATACTAACTAAGATAAGACACCTAATGTTGTTATGTGCAAATTAAAATGACTTCCAAAAGTAAGACCTTGATAATGTTACTATATAGGCTAAAAGTGAGAAATCTCCTGCGCAGGCTCAGCACTGTGGCAAATTAGAACCAATGAATATGTTTCTGATGTAACCTTCTGGTTTCCACATAGTTTTAACCATGTACGGGTATAAATGAATAATCAATGAGCCACATGAATATGTATATCTGTATGTTATAAAAGCTTCCAATTTCTGATATTGGGGGTTGTTCTATTTTCTAATGAGCAACCTTCAGCGTGCTGAATAAAAGCTTAAGATAACCTTACCCCTATCCAGTGAAGTAATATCGGGGCAAAGCAGCTGGATAGGATCTTTTTCTTCTGAGAGAGAGGGCCCGTTGAGTCCTCTTACCACAATTTGGCGAGCCAGCCAGGAGACACGTCCGGCTTGATGGGCCCCTGCCCTGAGCCCAGGGAGAGATCCAGCCGGCAGTAGGTGAGTTATCTACGGGACTCTTTCTCTGGGTGTTTCAGTGGTACATCAAATCAAGGCAAAGCTCCAATAACACAGGGTAAGGTTACAGGTAGGCTTTTGACCGGTTTTTTTTTGTTTGTTTTTTGTTTTTGTGTTTTGTTTTGTATATCCTGGTCCAGGGTGGCTGAGTCAAACCAGCGAAAAATCTGGTCCCTGAACTCAAGCCAGGGTAGCTGAGTCAAACCAGCGAAAGATCTGGTCCCGGATCACTGCACTTCTGACGGTCAGTGAGTGCAGGCCTGGCCCTGCTGCAGAGCTCAGGGAAGTGGGGGCGGGGCTGGAGTGGGGTGGGAGCCCTGGGGAAGAGGCGGAGTGGGTCAGAGCGGGGGCCAGAGTCCTGGGGAAGAGGTGGAGCAGGTGCTGGAGCACCATGCAGCTGCGCAGGGTACCAGGAAATTTAGTGTCCCAAATTTCCTGGTGCCTTACGCAGCTGCTTACTTTGCATATAGGCAAGGATGGCCCTGTTACCCTGTTCTGTCCCCTTTTCATCACTGCATCCACACACTTGATAATGATGCAGTGCTGAAAAGAGACAAAACAGGGTACCAGTCTTAGAGTTAACTTTAAATTCTGTTCCATTATTCTAGGGCTCAAGCTAAGAGTCTCTGAGTACATAGAGCTAAATCATTTGTTTTCTCAGGTGTCCCATTCATGAAAATATTATTGCTTCTGATCGACCTAAATATGTATTTTCATTTAATCTTTTTTCCACATCACATGTGCTGCTGCATTTTATGTAATTTCCAGAGTAAGAAGAGAACATTACATCATTCTGAGAATTGTAAAGTGGAGTTTGTTTTAATTAAAAATATTCTTATTCAGATGGGAACTGACTCTGGAACTAGATGAAATAACACTGTGAATTTTAGGTCAAGGCTGACAAATATTTTGAAAGGTTCTCACAATTTTAATGTAAGAAAATTTGTTGTCTCTCTTTTTTTCATGTGTAATGCAAATGGGACTGTGCAGCCTGGAAGCTGGGGAGATATCAAATGCTGTTAAAGATTAAGTACAGCACATCTCCATCCAGACAATAAGCAAAAGGCCAGCGGGACTCCAGAGGAAACAGACCAGAGGCACAGAATAGGGGAAGAAAAACTGCTCTGCCTTCAGAGCTTTATTGCAGAGTGCAGGAATTAATTCAGGCAGATCTAGCCATTTATAACAGTTTCTTTTAATGCCATTTTCCCATGTTTATTGCTAATTATTTAGAAAATAAACAGCAACAGACACTCTCCCAACTTTTCTGGCTTAAGTGCAATGTGACAGGTACTGAAGGAGAGGTCTCCAAAGCCCCTCCAATACCATTTCCTCTGCTCAGGAATGAATTTTTGGAGTCCACCTTTAGTGGTAGGGAAGAGTTGTTTATAAACAAGTTGAATCTCTAATTCATACATAATTCTCGTGGTGCCCATTCCCTTTCTTTCTCTAGAAGATATGAACTGAGGGAAAGATCAGGAGCAGAAACTTCCTCCTTAGCCACTTCCACATGTTATAATGATAGCTGCTCATGTAGGAGTGGTAGGGGAAAATCCCCTTGGAATATGGTATTTATCATTTATCTGGCAAGTGATAACTGATGCGTTCCATGGGACTAGGTATTAGCACAATGGAAACTGTTCCACTCCAGAGAAGGAAAAGTTAAGTGACATGATTAAATACCTGGGAACTTTTACTCCAATTCACTAAAAGCCATAGAGCTGGTTCATTAGCATTTGATTAAAACATTCAGCACTTTTTACTTAATATTTTATTTGCCATTTTTTTGGCATTTGTCCAGTTCAAAGGCAGGCAAAATACCATTTGTTGAATAAAGGTTTCATCATATAACAATAAGGCTCAACAGATAGTTTGTTCTGATCTTCAACCAGCTCCAATAAGTAGAATGTCACTGCAACGAAATTCTCTATAAGTGACTTCCACTGTTATTTCCTGGTCCATTTCTAATATCCATTTTGGACATGGGGAGAACAGCTAATGCCGAAAAGCTGTAACTTAGTGGTTTGAAAATCACTGCCTTTCTCAGTTTCCTATTCTTTTCCTGCCACTATGTATATAGTGGCTATTTTATATTTTGTATTTTAACATACATAAAATTATTATATACAAATATTGGCTTTGTGCGTTTGGGAGTGAGGGTGTTAGAAGGCATCTATATATATGATGACTGGGCCGGCAATTTTGTTGTAAATACCCATTTCTCACTCATAAAATCTCCCTCCGAACAGATTTGTGACCATAAACTACTTACCTTAATGTTTTAGAAAAAGATGACAGGGGATACAAACACCCTTGGATGGAGTTGTAAGCAGGATTTAGCAAACATGTTCAAGAATATGCTGTTCACTTTTTGCTAAATGAAGAAACCAAGAATTATAATGAAGAGACACAGGAGCTGCCTGCAGAGCAGAGCTGTCCTGAGAGCAGAGCTGTAGCATCCAGAGCCAGAGGGGCCAGGCAGCAACCCAGGGGGCTGGAGGCAGAGCAGCAGTAGCTGTGTTGAGGCGGAGTGGAGCTGAGACAGAGGGTGGAACTGGGGCTGGAGCAGTCCAGAGCCAGAGAGCATGTGGCCACCACCAGAGCAAGCATCCAAGTCACAGCATCCCTGCAGCACAGCTGAGAAGGAGGCCTGAGCCCTACAAGGAACAGACTGTGAACTGCCCTGACATTCCAGAGACATTGTGTGTGATGCTCCCTGCCACGAGCAGGGTGATGTGTTTTCTCTAACAGTTCTAGTTCTTCCTTATTCATTTTAAGATAAATTGTTGGTTAAATAATATGCATTTGTTTTAAGTTGTATGCAGTGATCAGTGGGCCAGGGAAGTGCCCAGTGCAGAGAGAGCACCCCGGAGCGGGGACACCCTAGCACCTGACCTAGGTAACCACAGCAGAGTTTGGGGTCAAGCCCCCCAGGAACCCTGGGCCCAACCTTGTTGGGGTTACAAGGACTCTTCCAGACACAAGAGTGCAAGGGGAGTCCTTAAGGGAAGGGAAGCCTCTGGGTAAAGGGAGTGGAAGCGAGGACTCAGATCTTTCCATTAGCCCATTTCACTGGGGTAGTGCAGAAGCCGGGAAAGTTCCGCACAGTAGCGGGGCCATTCCCCCACTTACACAAATACAACAAGAAGACAATAATATACAGTAGAGTTTTGTGCACCACATTGCCTGAGAAAGGTAGTGGAAGGCTGGAGAAGGAAAAAAATTGAAGCCTTACCAAATAATCCGCTTCTGTGGTTTTGGTTAAGAAATGAAAAGAAGTTTGATTTCTCTCAGTCTGGAACAAGTTTCATATGGCAGCAGATCACCCATGAGGAAAGGGAAAGATAAACTAGAAAGTGTTATTCAAAAATTGGAACTGCATCTGTTAAAGGTCACCTTGCATCCAGTGTTGGGCTTGTGGCAGATCTATGTGCAAACATGCATCAAAATAACAAAAGTTTCAGTAAAAACAAGTTTAGTTATTTTGGTGCAAGTCTGTGTAGACATTCTTATTTTGGAATGAAGTCACTAATTTGATAGTAACTAGGGTTGGTAACAAACCAGCTTTGCCTAAATCACCTTTAGCAGCTTTTATTCTGAAATAATGGTGTTCACACACATGGCCTTTCACCAAAATAACTTTCAGTTTACATTTTTCCCAAGGTGGTACAAGTTTGTGTGCAGACCACCTTAAGAATTTCCTACATGAGAGACCATCTCTTACCTCATGCCATCGTGTCACAGCTGAGATCAGAAGTGCTGGAGCTGGAACCACTTGGTCCAAATCAGACAGGGCTGCTAATGGGGCCTTCTCTGTATGCACCCCTTTCCTTTGGAAGGAGTTCTCTACTTGGTCCTAATCAGCCTGAATCTCTTGACCTTCAGAACATGTTTCAAGGCCCATCTGTTTAGGAGTGTGACAGAAGAAGCAGTGTTGTTAGGAGTGACATAGAGGAGAAGTTGGAATTTGGTTTATATCTTCTGCTGTCTGTCATTTAGTACAATCATGTGCCGGGGTGCTGCTACTGCTTTTTTGCTGTATCATATTTTTTGGTTTTTTGTGAGAGGTGCTTGCAGCATTCAGATAGGCACCTAGTATTTTTATATACTTAAATTAGATAAAATATATTGATTACACTTAATCTCATACCCAATTCATTTTCTATCACTTTCATTCCCCTTTTCTTCCCTGTCCCCGCTTTACATTTTACCACCATTTAAAATTAATCTATTATATTGGTCTCTCCTATCACTACAATATGCTAGTATTTTAATATGTGCTTAGGATCTACCTAGACTGATGCTTTTGTGTGATCAGTCTACTAAAATATAATACAAGTTTTGGGTTTTTATGGGAGGAGGGGAAAGGGAATATGTCTGCACTAGCTATAGCAGAGAGAACATAGGAGGAATCTGAACTATTTTAGTGGGTAGGGAAAATTTTTTTCCCTAAAGAGATCTATGTGAGGACATTAGTGATCTAACGAAAATAATGGACTAGTCATTTTAAAATGTTTTGTAGAGAAAACTCTAAAATGACAGGTATTCAGATGTTAGGGATAGAAGTGAAAACAGTAAATTGTCTAAGGGCACTGACACTGATTTCAGGAAATGAGCTCAACTAATTTATTGGAATTTGTTAACAGCATTGCTAGAAAAAGAGAAATACATGCATTATATGCTTAGACTTTCTGGAAACACACGACTAAGTTCCAGGTTGTTTTCTAATGTGTAGAGTCATTTGGAACAGGGGAAATACTATCATGCCATATAAAACTGGAAATCTGCTGAAAGACAGAAAAGAGAGAGTATTGATCCATACATGGAAAACTGGCTTGTATTTCTTATGGTGCTTGGACTGATGATAATTAAAGAAAGATTTCTAACTCTACAACTGGTACTTACCTGGTTTGTTTGATATGCAGTTAGGACACTAGTCTCTAGAACTGGACGAATTTGCAATATTGTAGTGCCATTTTTTTGAAGATGAAAATTCAGTTCACGTAATAGCAAGCATAGAAACTAAGAAACCAAAGAAAGATACAGTAAAACCCCGATTTAACAGACCCCGATTTAACGGACTTCGGATGCAACGGACAAAATTTCCGATGCATCCGAAATCCGTTTTTTGCGGGCTGGCTGCCGGCTCCCGCCCGGGTCCCGCCTGCGGGCGGGCTGCCGGCTCCCGGCTCCCGGCTCCCGCCTGTGGGTTCGCTGCCGGCTCCCGGCTCCCGCCCGAGTCCCAGCAGCGGGCGGGCTGCCGGTTCTCGGCTCCCGCCCGGGGTCCCAGCAGCCGGGACCCGGCTTCTGCCCGGGTCCCAGCAGCGGGCGGGCTGCCGGTTCTCGGCTTCCACCCAGGTCCCAGCAGCGGGCGGGATGCCGGTTCTCGGCTCCCGCCCTGGGTCCCAGCAGCCGGGACCCGGGCGGGCTGGCTGAAGGCTCCCGACTGCCGTGATAAGTAAAACCTCGATATAATGGACTAATTCGGGCGAGGGGGTGTCCGTTAAAGCCGAAAGTCCGTTATTTAATAATTAAAAAAATTATTAAATAACGGACTTTCGGCTTTAACGGACACCCCCTCGCCCGAATTAATCCGTTATATCGAGGTTTTACTGTATAAAGAAAATAATACTGCTATTGCTGACCAATGTAGATAGGACTTGTTCGAGCAGATTGTGATAGGGCCAGGTTCCCTTTCCTCCTGCACAACAACAAGGCTAGGAGAATGGTTTTGTAGAGTGTGCCATTCACCCTTTTCTAAAGATGTAGAAATAGCAAGGGAGCCACTTTTGAGGTGGAACTGAGAAACTGTTTAAAGGCAGAGGTAACAAAGAGTCCTGTGGCACCTTAAAGACTAACTATAAAGTATAGAAGCATAAGCTTTCGTGGGCTAATACCCACTTCGTCGGATGCAAACAGTGGAAGTTCTGTTTAAAGGCAGGCAACAATACTGTGCAATGGGTTAGTATAATAAATGAAGGCTATTTTATCTAATTGCTACTGTAGGTAAGAAGAATATAATGGAGCAATCATTGGGGCTAATCCTCATAAAATATGCCATGGGAACACACCTGAAGTAATCACAAATAACTCACTGATAGAGTGAAGGAAGTGTGTGTGTGTGTGTGTGAAATACCTGATATTATCCATTTAGTTAATGCTGATATTTTCATAATAGTACATCACGCTTCTTAGCAAGTAGGCTGAGCCTCATGAGGCAGAGCAAGCCTGAGAAACGTCAGGATGATTGAGAAAGAAGGACACATAGGGTGTCACCCACTGACCCATAGGTGTTGCTAGATTTCAGATTGTGCTCTTTCCTCTAGATTCCATTTTGTATTGTCAGTGGGCAACTGACTTTCTAAAAACTGACACTGAGACACTTTAACAAAGCAACTGTCTATCACAGATCAAAATAATTTTCTAAATTAAACAGTCACAAGAGCTAGGATGCAGAATGACTTAGGGATACAATTATTTTTGAACCATAAATAAGGATACATTTTTTTCCCCATGGAGATTGCTATATTACATTTTGTAAACACCTCTTCCTGACCGAATCAACCAAACAGTGAATTATATGGTGGCAGCATGGTTCAGAATATGCCCAAAGAAACAAATATTTCCTTATTGTGTCGCTTTTGGGAGATTTAAGTTGAAAAATTCTGGAAAAAAAATATTACACAACAGGATTTGCAATAAAAGTTGGCCCTGGTAGCTCCAGTCCTGGAGCTGGTGCCTATACAAGGAGCTGCATATTCACTTCTGAAGAGCCGCATATGGCTCCAGAGCCACAGATTGTCCACCCCTGTTCTACATTGTGATTACACGTAGCTTTTCTGGTATGATTAATTGGAATCTTGAATGTAGTATAAAATATATCAGCAGGCACATGAAATGTTCTTCTTTCATACAGGAGGGGTCTATGTTTGGCAGAAATATTTCCAAATGTAGAATCTGCTTTTGTATCAACATGTTATACCCCATGTACCCAACTCTCACTTTAAAGTCTCTCAGTCTTGCCCTACTTTAGAATACAGAGGGCCACCAAAGAGAAAAATACTCAAGGACTTATGAAAATGGAGCCTGTTCCCTTTGAAACCTGAGCAAGCTGTACCCACGCAAGTGTGTTAATAATATTTTTTTACTCCAAGGGCTTCCCTTTCTCTTAGATTCTTGAATATTTTTCCTCTCCCCAACTTCTGAGTGTTTGTGTACCTCTGGTTTCTGAAAGAAGCCCTGCAGATTAAACCACTGAAGAGAAGCTAGGAGTGAAAGGAAGAGAAAGCCCCAAAATTTAAGAGAAATGGGACCCACTGCTCCCCCTTCTCAGAGAATACAGTACTGTTTTTTTGGGAAGAGTCAGGTCTCCTTAAACTCTTGTGTTTGCTTTTCCCTTCCAGTGACCTGGTGTTTTAAGTGGTCTGGACTTTATAATGTGCTAAGGGTATGTCTACACTGTGGGGAAAACAACAACAACAACAAAAAGTGTGTGTGTGTGTTAGTAACTCAGGTTAGCTAATCTATTAGTTAATCTATATATATAAAAGTCAAATGGTGTATGCGTGTATGTTCCCTTACTACTTCCACACTGTTTCAGCTAGATACTTGAAATTTGGTACAGTTATAGGCTTTAGGGTCCTAATCAGGGTAAGAATAGAAAATTTTTAAAATCTCACCTCTTACACCCCCTAGGTGTAACATCAACTATACAGTTCACATAACATCATCTGGGCAGCAGGTTAACACATGCTGTTGTCTGTGACATAGTTATGATGTAATAATACAGATAACCAGAGAGCTTAGTGTTGTGTAGCGCAAACATAATTAAATACACTGTTTTTTTTCTTTAAAAGAACCCTATTCGTTATGCCGCATAAAAAGCGAAAATGCTTAGAATCAGGTGAACTTCCAGACAAATATAAGAGCAGAGGATCTGGAGGCTGAATTAAAGGTGGTAATTTAATTTGATAGTAATTTATGGAATGTACTGATATACAATAAAAACAAAATTTGTATTAATAAAAAACATTGTAGTCTTTTTACATCCCAGTTTCCAATTACAAATACCCCGAGCAACACCATGTATTTCTGCTAGTTTGGGTTAAAAATAGCAGCAATGACAGCAACTCTGCTTTTAACTTAAGTCAGCAGCTTGAGTTCACACCATAGGGCCTTGTCTTTATCACTAAAAAGAATGCTTTTAAAAAAAAACAACCTTGGGGTAACTAACACATGAGCTATCCCAAGGTAAAGATAGGCCCTTTAGTTTTACTGAAAGGTAAACAACCCTAAACCCCCTAAAACATTTTTATTTTATTTTGCAATACAGATGTATCCTTAGAAAACCCAAGAGCAGGCTATCTCCAGCCTACAACCCACTCTTACCTCTCTCCTCCACTCCCATCCATACCCCCATGAGATTGCTCATGGAGCATATCCAGCCTTTCATGGCAATGGTCAACTTTACTTTTTCTGTTAAATCCATGACAATTGAAAATAATACAGCCTTTTTTACAAGTCAAGAAAGAGATTAAATGCCTGGGTCTGATTCACTAGCAATTTAGGGTTTGCATTATTAAGTTTAAAAATAAACTACATGCATTAGATGCTATTTTAGTATAATGGAAAAATAATGACTGTGTTAAGTCAGACTTTGTTATTACTGTATGTAGTGCTTTATTTTTGTGGTGCTGGTTCCCTTTTCTGACCAACGAGGCATGTATCTATTGAGATGGGCTTTCAGAGTGATGTCTGCTTGATAGATACATGTGGGAGTATTTCTGAAATCATTCCTCATTTCTAAAATGTTAACTTTAATTTTCCTATAAAGTTGTTTTCATTTCTTAAAATGTTTATTGTTAATTTAGCGGTAGTAAAAATTAAACAGAGCAAGGTTCTTAGTTATGAGGTTCAGTTTCCAATGTGATTTCTTAAAGGAAATGCATAATTAAAGAAGTTGCATTATTTATGTGAAATAATAATAAAATCATAATTACTGTAATGTACGCTTGTGGTACTAGGTTAATTTTAAATGTTAAACTTAATAATCCTCTCCTCCACTAAAAGGAGCAGTAATTATTCTTATGTTTCAGCTCTGTAACTCATGAGCTTTTCTTACATTTAGAAAAGGTCCTGAATGCATAGAAGCACACTGAAAGGGACTAGAGACAGAGGCATATGAAAACGGGAGATTTCACTGGTCAAGACTTCCTGCACATATTTTCTTGAGTTGCAGTCTGCATTTTGCTTTGTGCTTCAGTTTCAAACCAGCCCAAATCTGATGCTGATGCTGAATGGAGTATTGCTTGATTTTTACATCAGAATCCTGTAAAACTGAAATTTGCATTGTTCTGGTGAAAAAACATAAACCGGTCCTGGTTTGTTCAAAAATACCAATCACTCACAAGGTTGAAAAACTTGACCAAGTTTTGCCAAAACATTTGTAATGTATTTTGAATTTGTGATGAATCCCAACATGGGGTAAGCTTTTGAGTGATTTCAGATTTTGTTTCAAACATTTGCATGGGTCAGTCACAAGGGTGAAAGTAAATTAAAGAACTTACCGGTACTTAGGAGTCCTGAAGGGGGAGGTGGGGTGTGTGTGTGTGGAGTCTCAACGGCAAGAAGCATGGCCTCTACTGGAAGAGCTGGGGCCTTTGAATCTCTGGGCCCTTTAAATCAGGATTTAAAGGGCCTGGGGCTTTGGCTGTGGTAGCAGCAGCTGGGAGCCCCAGGCCCTTTAAATCACTCCCAGAGCGACCAGCTGTAGAGGCAGCTAGGAGCCCTGGAGCTTGAGGACAATTTAAAGGGCCCAGGGCTTCAGCTGCCACTACCGCAGTGAAGCCCTGGGCCCTTTACATCACCAACGGAGCCCTGGAGGCTCCCTGCAGCCACTGCTACCCCGGGATCTGGCGGAGGTTTAAAGGGCCGGGGGCTCCACTGAGGTAGTGGCACCTGGGAGCCCTGGTCCCTTTAAATCACTGCCGGAGCCCTGCTACCACTACTCCAAGGCTCCAGCAGCGGGGCTCCAGCAGCAATTTAAAGGGCCAGAGGCTCCAGGCTGCCACTACCACAGCAGAGCCCCAGGCCCTTTAAATTGCTGACCTGAATTAATATCTGTGAGAAACAGCTTGTCATTTAGAAAAAAATATCTCAATCTAGATTTAGAAATTTTCAATGGTTTAGAATCCACCACAATCATTGGTAAGTTGTTCTATTGGTTAATGACCCTCTGAGGGTTCTAAAAATTGGCATCTTCTTTATAGTCTGAATTTGTCTAGTTTCAGATTCTAGCCATTGGCTCATGTTATGCCTTTCTCTTGTAAATTGAAGAGCCCATTATTAAATATTTGTTCCCTATATACATATGTATTGACTGTAATCACATCACCCCTTAACCTCTCTTGGTTAAACTCCAGGACTTCAATCTATTTTGTTTATCACTGAGGCATGCTTTCTACTCCTTTAATTATTCTTGTGACTTTTCTCCGAACCTTTCCCAATTTATCAACATCCTTCTTGAATTCTGGACATGAGAATGGGACACAGTATTCCAGAAGCACTTGTACCAGTGACAAATACAGATATAATGTAATGTCCACACTCCTAAAGATTCCCCTGTTTACATATCCAAGGATCACATTAGCCCTTTTGACCACAGCATTGCACTGGATAATCAAGTTCAGATGATTATCCACCATGATGCCAAAGTCTTTTTTCAGAGTCAATGTTTCCCAAGATAGTCTCCCATTCTGTAAATATTGCATACATTCCTTGTTAGATGTACCACTTACATTTGACTGCATTAAAACACATTTGCTACACTCACCTTCCCAAGTATTCCAGATCATTCTGTTTTAGTCACCTATCCTCTTTGTTATATACCAGTTGTCCAATCTTTGTGTCATAAGCAAACTTTATCAAGATAATTTTGTTTTCTTCCGGGTCATTGATAAAGATCCTGTAGCACAGGTCCAAGAACTGATCTCTGTGAAATGTCACCAGAAACATAACTACTCAGTGATGATTCCCCATTTACAATTACATTTTGAGACCTGTCTGCTAGTTTTTAATCCATTTAATCTGTGCCACGTTAATTTTGTATCACTCTAATTTCTTAATCAAAATGATGCACAGTACCAAGTCAAATGCCTTATAGAAATCAGCACTGTTATCTTTATCTATCTAACTTGTGATCTCATCAAGGAAACATCAGATATAACCCTCATACAAACTCCTGGCAACTTTCAATTTCTTATAATTGAACAATTGTAAAGATTCATAGTTCAAATTATGACAAGTTTAAAAAACATATTTTTTCACCATTGGAGGATAGTGATACTGCAGGTTTCACTTGAAGCAAATCTTCTTTAGAAGTCAGTGGAGTTTCCAGATTGTACATTTAGCTAGTATGCACCTTTGTGCTCCTAGCAGTGTCACCCTATAGTTCCTCTCCCTCGCCATCATGTCATGCCTTGGTTCTATTTAGAATGTTAAGCTGTTCTATGTCTATACAACACCCAGCACAATGGGGCCTTAATCTGTTATCCGGTGTTACATCCAGATGAATCTGATGTTTAAATCAAATCTGATGTGATATGATAGAGCAGGCAAAGTGTCAGAAATTCTATAAACAAATTTTATTCAAGAAGGTATTATCATTTTCAATTACAACTCATTTAGGGGGGGGTTATTAAAACACCCATGCATTGTAATTAGTGGGAAAATATTTAGTAGGATCTAAAGTTTCATGCACTTTTTACAGTCTATATACATAGGTGGTGTGCTTAAAGAGAAATACTTTACCCGTGGCCATGTATTTGATTTACTAAAGACAATCTCAGTTTGTCTTTTTTTTCACTCTTGTTCAGGTCACATCGACATTATCTCAGCAGCAAGAGACCCTTACTAGTACATGACTGTAATTTATTTTTCACTCCCATCTTAACTGGAAATGGTCAGTGTCTACTGTGAATAGTATCAAAAGCTGAACTCAATTACTTTTTAGCATTTAGGTTTGAATATGCATTGTTTTGATTACAAACCTACTTTATTATCACATTCTAGTTGTTAGTTTCAGATATAATCACCAGCCCTCAGATAAATAGAAGCCTATGATGCAATTCAGGAAAGGATTAAAGTCCTTTGTTGTTTTGAATTGATCCCAGGCTAGATTTGTCTGGAGATTACCTCATATCTAGAAAGGCAAGTTATGATGATCACACTATTTTACTGTAGTTCTCATCTTAAATTACAGATGTCTTGGGCTAACTAATACTTTGTTCCCTGACCTATTACTCTTACAGTAATACAAAGAAAAGTATAGTAATCCCAATCTGTGGGTCCCTCAGTCCCTTGCATTCAACAAGCACAACTCTTTCAGTGTGACTTAGGAGACAGACAGCTACACAACCTGCATCTTCTATATTGTATATGAAAAATAGCTTTTGACTGTGTGTGTACATGTACTTTTTTCTGTGTAAAGCAATCCTTAGAAAATCTGATATTGGAATGTTAGTACCTATACTTCTATATATATAAAAGTCAAATGGTGTATGTGTGTGTGTATGCGTGCGTGCGTGTATGTATGCTGCCTTACTCCTTCCACACCGTTTGAGCTAGAGACTTGAAATTTGGTACAGTTATAGGCTTTAGGGTCCTAATCAGGGTAAGAGTCAAAAAAATTTCAAATCTCACCTCTGACGCCCCCCAGGGGTGAAATTCTTTAAAGCCCATTCACATCAGCTGGGCAGCAGGTTAACACCTGCTGTTCTCTGTGACATAGTTATGATGTCATAATACCCCCCTCCAACGGACCCCGCACTCACTCAGCTCTCTCCCCCCACCCCCTTCCAACGGACCCAAGCAACGCTGAGATGTCTGAACAAAATTTGTATGAATAAAAAACATGGTAGTCTTTTTACATCCTAGTTTCCAATTACAAATACCCCGAGCAACGCCGGGTATTTTTGCTAGTTTTTAATAAATATTTTTAATTTTGAATCAGTGAGATATTTGGAATTTCAGTCTTGTTTTCTCCTGATGTTTTCTAACATTAGACACGGTCCAAAGGTGACTCAGTAATATCTGACTCAGAGCAGTTGTGTGAGAAGGGACAGAAAGGACTGCCTGCACAATGTGACAGAGCTGGAGGAAAGCACACAGGAAGATCAGGCTCTAACAAGACAGCTATCATCACCAGTGATGTATATTGCCTCATGCACAGTCCTAGTTCAATTGCCCTGGATTGGTCCTTGACCCCAGCAGCAGTAGCTGAAATAAAATCAACGAAAAAGCCAACTCCATACATAGGAAAAAATACCTGGCACTTCTGCCTCTAACTCCCTTCCTTGTGTTCCAGAGTGTTCTAAGTCCTTCAGGTGATGCCTGAAGCTAGCTCCTCTGTCCTCTTTATCCTTGAGCTTGCCCTCACTATCTACAGAAGCTTGAGGTTCTGTCTCTCCATAAGGGACAGCTCACAGCTCAGGAGGGGTGGGACTGGTTTTGCTGTCAGTAGGTAAGGAAGGTTCTTAACCTCTTCATGCCTGTGGGTTTTTTATGTGTGGCTTTTTTGTTTGTTTTTTGGCGGATTGGGGTCCCCCCATTCCAAATGAACAATATGCACCATAAACATTAGATATTTTGAACTCTGTGCCTGTTAGGGTGACTGGATATCCTGATTTTATAGGAACAGTCATGATTTTGGGTTTTTTTCTTACATAGGCTCCTATTACCCCCCATCCAATCCTGATTTTTCACACTTGCTGTCTGGTCACCCTAGTGTCTGTCCATAGCTTACAACAGAAACAGGACACAGTAAAAATATGAAATATATAAATATCAAAAACAAACTACACTTAAAACAAAATGGAGTTTAAAAATTGTAGTTACACTATACCACACTTGTATGGTAAACCATGTTTTTCTCCCACTTTCAGGAGATGGAGAATGGGACCTATCCACTCATAATTTGTAACTACTGTATTATTTTTCATTTTGTTGCTGCCTTTTTTTTTTGACCTTTTCAGATAACAAAAAACAAACAAACACAAAAATCCTGTAACTCAACAACAATTCTCCCAGCCCTTTTAATCACATCAAGAGAAGTTGTGAGCTTTTCTTCTTGACACTTTGAGGTGCTGGACTGGTCTTTCCAAGTAACTTTACCAACTGGCATTACCCTGTAAATCATGCTGCTATAAATGTGGGCTTTAGGGATAATATATTCACCAGAGTTGATTGTTTTCTTTCACTTTTAAAAGAACAATTTTTAAATAGACAAATTTGAAGGGAAGCGAAAATATCCTTGAGTAGGAGCAGAGGCCAGGAATGTTTACAGGAAAGGTAGTGAATTTGAAACCGACAGAAAAGTTGATCTTTCTCTTTAGGAAATCCAGCCAATATCACAGCATCAGGACATTTGAGACAGACTCTGGTTTGGTTCTAACTTAAATCCACCAGTTCAGGCTTTACTGGCCATGATCTCTGATAATCAGGTAAAAATTCCTGACTTTGCTTAAATGTAGAGGGGACAAACAATTGGGACAGTGAAGTAGGGTACCAGCATATAGTGAAGAGTTTGGCTACTCAGGGACCAGTAGGTAGTCGGCAAAGAGGCCAGTTACTTTACTTGCCAAAAAAATATTTTGGGCACTTCACTATCAAAATGAATTTGCCATTGAAATGATTCACTTCAGGTGGGTGATGAGGTATGGGGATCGCATGAATTATTGTTTATCAATTGGCCCATATCCATCTGTAGACCTCAAAGACTGTTGGCTGGAGCAGTGCTGCTATGTTTTTGTTGTGGAAGATAGAGATAGATCTGGACAACAAACTTGGGAGTAGTTTATAACTTGAAGGCTGTAGCAAAAAACATTTTCATAGAACCTGAAGGAATTGGAGACAGACACTGGTGAATAATTTTTGCACTATTCACTTGTACTTCCCTAACCCCTTGAAGGGCTGATAGGAGAAGCAGAAGACGACTCTATATAATAAAACACTCCAATGTTACTATGGGCCTAATGCAGCAAACATTACTGTGAGTAGAATTTATTACCATGAGTGGCACCCGTGAATTCCAGGAACAAAGCATGGTAATAAGTATTGCCCCTTTAAGTAAGTGTTTCCTGGATGTCAGCACCAAACATGATGATACTGGGTGCAGGTGTGCACCTGTAATTCTCTCTATAATTTAAGGCACGAGACGAAGCCAGTTTTGTGGGTGTTTTTTTATTTATTTTTTTAAGGGGAGAGTTAATGTTTTGACTTTGCAAATGTCCTTTAGTTGCAAAAGACAATTTTTGCTTCCATGTTTGCTCCTTGTTTGGATATTATTAGGCATTTCAGGGTAAGCCCCCTATGCCTTTGTTTGACAATGTTTGTAATTTCTGGCAGCAGAAGACAAAACAAATAGTTCTCTAAACAATTTGAAAGAAGTTGATAGTGATTTGTAAATGTGGTAGGAACAGTTTATGTGCTCCCTACATTTTTCATTATTAACTTCAGATGTACCAGAAGAAGAGCTTCTATAACTGGCTTTTTATTTTAAAATTGTGTTTTTAACATAAAGTGTGTTTGGGGAGGAGGCAGGGATTGGTGTCACAAAACGGCTGGTGACTGCATTGGTTTTATATAAATCAGGAGTTTAACTGCATGAGTTCACAGTGCAGTCTTGGATTTATATCAAGTTCTAATGATTTATCCCACAAACAGGTTCTGAAGTTAAAACCTATTTCTAGTAGTTGTAGGAAGTGTCTGTCTGAAGGGGTATACAGTACATATGTTTCTCCCACTGAACATTTTCGAGGTATCTTTATGGGCTATAAAGTTGTCTTTAAAACCCTTGTCATGTGACCTGGCACCAGGACAGACTTCATAATCCAGATACTTGGTTACAACTGATGAGTACCTATTACTATGCGAAAGTGGCTGTAAGCCACTTTTGTTTCCCCTTGATCCTGGGCTAGCTATGGTCAGGTCCGGCCCCTGCTACCAACAGCCTGAAAGGGCCAATAGAGCAGCCAAGGGTCCAGCGGGTAGTAGCCACTTACTCTTTCTCCTCAGCCATAATCCCATGGCAACATGACAGGAGACTGTAAGTGCTGCTGTGCTGGCTCCGAACCTCTGGATGATCCTGCACAAACTATATGCAGTGGGGTGATCATACTATGGTTGGCTGTTTGACACCAGGATCTGGGTTTAAGTCCTATTTAGTCTTCCCCAGAAATAAACTGCAGCCTACACTGTATACCCTAATATCAGACCTTATAACCGGCGTGAGAAATAAGAATAAGTTGTCAAAATTTCCCTTTTCTCCAACTTGTAAGCTTGCCGGTAGCATAATAGTCCCCAAATAAGTCTGTTATACAAAGGGAAGTAGGGATAACTCTGATACTAATCTTTTCTTAGCACATCTGTTTTATTATTCATATACTTTTAATAGACTCTCTCTTATTGTTTTACAGACCAACTGCAACTTAAGTTAATGTTAAAGGCATTAAAAGCATGCCTTTTAAATTTTTAACAAGAACAAAGGTTTACATAGAGCATGAGCTTTGCTGGACCTCCTACATATTATGTAAAAATAAACAAACTGTTTCACACATTGATTTAAATATTTTATTGGAAGTAATAGATGGCTTTGATATTTTTTCTACGAGATGACTGCTCTCTAAGCTAAATACTCCATGCTGGCTTCACCCAGTTAAGTGATCTTACAGTGTTTTCCATTAACCTGGTGGCCAACATTTCATCTAGGTGAAAGGTTCTGGGGGAGTGAGAGGTGGAAGCTGATTGATTTTAGTTGTGGAAGAAGCTGCTGGTTATGTAGAAAAGTCAAGAGGGAGAAGGAGAAGTAGGGATGAAGACGGAAGGGAAAGGAAGTCTTTTTTGAATTGAATTCTTTTGCCTTTTCTTTCCATCTTGCAAAGAAGTGTCTGTGATCAATCCATCGAGTTAAAACATTAACATAATTCTTATTCTGAGGAAATTAAGATTTGTGGATATTGTGGGCCAGATTCACCTCTCCAATACCGCTATAAACTCAGCTCAAATGGCAGGTTGAGAGTGTAACTCTTGGTCAGATATAGGGGTGTTTATTCCTTTCAAAAATTAGACTTTTGACCTAGTTGTGTACCTAGGATGGTCACTGAGGTAAATGCAAATCTTTTGTTTATTAGAGAGGGCTGGCACTTTTTACTACTGCTGTGAATACCCATGGAGCAGCCAACAGAGATGAGGGTTTTTTTCCCCCTTTTTTCTTTATTTGAGTGCAACTAGTGGAGTTCAGAGAGCACAATTTATTGTATACTATGCAATGAATCAAGGAAGAGGAAAGTAAAGGTGGAGAAGGACTGCTGAGCTGGGAACTGCAGCAGTTCCTGAGAGCAAGTCACAGTGCTTGGGGTCTCTGTTCTCTTTATCTTCTGGAAATCACACAGACAGAAATGTTTGAAAGTTCTTCCTCTCGGCAGATAGAGGACACCAGCTCCATTGGGACCATTGCTCTGACAGCAGAAATGACAGACATTAGGGGGGCTGGCTATGCATAAAAACTAGCTGAGAGAAGGCCAGAACAAGGTATTAATCATCCATTTGATCTCACTATTAAACAACATGCCTAAAAATACAAAATTGAACTAATAAGTTCCATTAATTTCTACTCTATTTTTTCATTAAAATTAAGTGTTTATTGAATTTTCAGGTAATAAAAATCCACATAGTACAGTGAAAAAACAAAAGAAAAAGAAAAAAACAACCTTCAATACAGTAGACTCTCGATTATCCAGGATGATAGGAAAAAAATTAATCCTGGTTAATAAAATCCTGGATAATCACTATCCATAGGCAATATGGGGAGGTGGGGGTTGGCTCACCAGTCACCCTGCGCCAGGGGGAGGGGGTGTTGGCATGCTGGCTGCCCTGTGCCTTGGTGGGGTTTTTTTGTGTGTGTGCTTGGGGCGGCAACAAAGCCAGAACCAGCCCTGCAAGTTACACATATTTTTTTTGACATCCTGGTTAATCCACATCCTGGATAATTGAGAGTCTACTGTATTAGGTCAAAGCAAGACTCCAAGAAGAGGTCTCACTTTCTAATGAATCACTGTCCACTAATCATATCATCCTGATAATCAAAGTCCAAATTTCTAGATACCTCAGTATTTAATTTATTCTTTTTTGGGGTGGTGACACTTATAATATATGGAGATATACCTATCTCATAGAGCTGGAAAGACCTTGAAAAGTCATAGAGTCTAGTCCCCTGCCTACACTAGCAGGACCAAGTACTGTCCCCTGACAGATCCCCTCCCCCCTGGATTGAACTCACAACTGTGGGGTTAGCAGGCCAATGCTCAAACAACTGAGCTATGCCTCCTGACCTTGCTTTTCCCATGTGATAATGTTGTATTGGATGATTAGCTCAGTCTTGGTTGCATATCATGCCAAGAAAAGTGAGCCTATCCAGCTCTAAGCTTTGAAACCGGATCTAAAATTATCATTTGGAATTCACATTTTCAAAACATGGTGAGGGCTTATGCTGCCCAAATTAGGGAAATTCTCAAGAAGATCAAAATGGCAGAATAAGGAAGCCAGCTTCAGCAGGCTACAACAACCAGCATTCACATAGTTTCAGTGCTTTTGATCCCACACTGTGGCCTAGAATTGGCTCATTATAACAATTAATAAAGTGACAGTCTGCTCGATCGCTTTACACAGGTATTAAATGAGGAGGAAAAACAGCATGCCCTACATCAGTGGCTGCTTTTAAAAGTGCACTTAAATACCATCAAATCCACAATCAATGGCAATGCACATGTATGTTTAACAAAGCTTTTAACCTGTTAACCATGAGGTCACTGGCCTCTCAGGATATATTGCTCTGGTGTAAACACTTTTATCACTGTCTTATTGTACTGCTTATTGTACTCCTCCCCCAGCAAAGGACTCAATGCAGATAGGAAGGAGTGACCCAGGAATGGTTGCTTTCCAGCCACTGTAGGCTAATTTCTCTTGATTAAAACTGGGGAACCAAGATAAAAACATTCATGTGCACAGTCACAGCAAGCCATAGGGGAGAATGAGGCTCTTCTGTGTGTCAGTTTCCTCATGGATGAATAATAATATTAGTGGTGAGCTACCTGGCATACATACTAGAATTTCACCTGAAATTAAGATATATTAGGCTAAATTGGGATACCCTTACTCATGTGAAGTTTGTGCATTATTCTTTTCAGCCACCCCATTGAAACCAATGGCACTACCTGAGGAGTAAGGTACTTTTCACCAGTGTATCCAAGTCTAGCTCTTTGTTAGGTGGTCAGTCAGTGTCATTTCTCACTCACAATGAAAGACTGATGGTAATGCTGACAGAGGCAGTTTAATTTATATTACAAGGACAAAACTAAGTTTATTGCAGCAAGTGAGTCAGGCTTACTAAAAAAAAGAGAAAGCTGAGACACCATGTCATAGTAGTCCAATACAGTTATTCTGTTCAGACCCTAGAGCAATGCTATTTCATGTAGACCAACCCAGCAGAACATTTCATTGAGAGTGAGACAAGGCCAAGAAAATTGGCAAAAATCACATTTTCTTGTCAGACAACTAAATATGAAATCTTAGCTGCCCATGGTCAGGTTATCAAGGTAATTTATTTTCTCAGATTACCTTCCCTGCTGTCTACAGCTTACACTGGAGCATTCTGATCAAACACATTAAAGATATTTTGGCTTTTTATTTTAGAAATGCCCAAAATGTAAAATTTCTATTGATTAAATGAAAAGATTGCTTATCTTTCAAAGCACCCTCTAAATTCCACCTGGGCCTCATTCAACAAAGTCCATTTCCATGCTTTATCACACAGTTTTTCGACTTACATTACAAGGGTGCTTGTGTGTCTTGAACAATAACTTTACTTGTGAAAGAATGAGCCTACATGCTGCTTGGAGCTGCTAATATCCTGTCCTTCACAGGGCAACTGTTTCTTAAGCATACCTGAAAACTGACAGGTTGAATGAAAAAACACATGCTCCTTGTAGCCCAACCAACAACACTCCTTAAAGTTATGTTTAGTTTGCTGATCACAAGTGAGACTTCCATTCATATAAATATCTGAAGAGAATGAAGACACTACATGTAACTTTCTATTTCCATCCATACCCTGCCTATCTTCTGCCCAGTGCAGCTAGTCGCCATACTATACTCAGCCATGAAGTCAAACTGAAAGGGGTCATGGATGTCAGAAGCTTCTGGATGATACCAGATCTGCTTAGTCACAAACTTCTCAATATATTTTTCCAAGAAAGGAAGGTTAGATAAAAGGAAGTAATTGACAAGTTTGTCAGCCTCAAGTGATGCTTTCTTGGGCAAGGGCAGACCATTTCTTTTAAAGAAACTAGTCCTTTCTATTCTGTAGGGGATACCAACAATCTCTACTAACAATAGCTTCAGTATCCCCATCCTTGCTTTTATAAATCATGAGTGGCATCAATTCATTTAATTGGTTATAGGCTTCCCAGTTACCTACAGAACATAAGTAAGCAGAAGCAGACAAAACGTAGATGGTTCTTCCCAGTATTACTCCATTGACACAGAACCATCTCCATTATTACACTTATCCATGAAATAAACAGAAATTGCCACTGAAGTACTTTATTTAAATAATGGAAACAAATCAGATTTACTAAACTGCCAATTACCTAAAATAGTGCTTGGACTCTATAATGGAAGAAAGCTTTCTTCAACTCCACTATAGTCACAATTAGGATTTCAGAACATCTCCATACTAAACTGATCCATTTGAGAGACTGATTTGTGACACTCTAGATTTCCACTTCTTTCTTTATCCTTCACTGATCATCTGTGCACTATGATGACCTGTGATAAGAATGAGAAGAGAGGGCATGTTCAGGAGCTAAGGCATCAGTGATTGTGGACAAAAGTCACAATGTGTACCAACCCATCAATAGAATAGGCTACCATATGAGCAATATTCTTTCTTTATGAAATTGGACAGACAAGTGGGTCAAATAATTTCCAAGGAAATAAGAATGCTTCATAAGCAAAGGAGAGTCCTGCCCTCATCTTGAATAGGGACTTATCTGGCCATGACAAACATCTTCATGTTTCTCAGATGTACAGAAACTGTAAATTGGGTGACATATAGCTTGGGCAATAAGCTATTGAATCTTCCATCTCTAGGTCACTGGATCAAATCTAGCCCAGGAAGATAAAGGATCAAAAAGTCATGATTAATTCTTGGTTTTTCAGGGATTTATTTAAAATGACTTCATCTCAGTTCATATCAAATAGGTGTCCACATAGCAAAAAAAACCATCATTGCAATGTGCAGCTATTTTGGGATGACAGGAAGGGGGCAGCAGATAATCTATCCACCCTCCCTTCCAAATAAAAAAATATTTTTTAGAGTGTTAATTTTCTTGAGCACAAGATGGCAGGCTTCAGCTTCACTCCTAGGGAAATAAGCATAAAGAATGTGATTTGAAACAGAGGAAGAAAATGCTTCTATTATTCAGAAAATTTGAAAAATCAGCAATGATCAAGTAGCTAGACAAACCAGTAAATATTTGGAATAACAAGACCCAGATTGTGTAATTAAGCCTCTAGCCTCTGTTGGGAATTGGGGGAAGATTTTTTCTCATGGCTATCTCCCCGGTGCGCAAGGGCAGGGAACATTTTGCATCACCCCTTTGAATAGTGCACCATACTTCTCTCATGTGCAAAGCCAGAGACAGAGACAGGACTCCCCCTCCTACCTACCTTTCCCAGGTTCCTGTTGGATGATTTCATATTTAGAAACCTAAATATAAGTAGTCTGATGTTTAGGGGTGCTTGGGACCTAAAGCTCTCATGGCAGGTGCAGTTGCTCAGACATGGCAGGTGTGAACATTTGACTATTGTTATTTTAAGAAAAAGATTCTTTTTCAGTCCTGCCAGGCAGCTCCCACAATTGTATATTTGATTTCTTCTGGTATTTTGTACAATTTCTGTGTTATAACGAAAAGATCATTTATCTGTGGGGGCACAAGTTAATGCCTTAGTGATCAATCTAAATCTCCGAGGCCCGTAATTTCAAGAGAACATTTTAGGACTTTCACTGTGTTCAGATTTTGCCTGGAATGTATCAAGACGGATGTGCTCTGGTGCCCTTCTATGCAGCTGTTAAATAGTGGTCCCAAAAGTCAGACTTTCACTTATCTGGAGTGTAGATTTCCCACCTAGTAGCTCAGGAGAGTCAAATTTGCCTCCATGACATTACTTGGAAACTGTTGGGGGCAGTGTTATTGATATGGATGGAGTTCTGCCTCTTTTCATTCCTTCCCCCTCCCCAAGCAAAAATTACTCCCTTGATCCTGCCTTCTTTAGCATGTCTCTTGAGACTTTCTCTTAGGAAACATTTAAGCTACTATTTCCCCCCTCTTTAAAAACAATAGAAGACTGTGTTGCTACATAAATGAGCACCTGTTTATAAGGCAAAAACTAGAGCTCCAGTATAAAACAGTGGTCTTTTATAGATCTAGAATGAACATCATCAATACCATTTAGTCTCATCCACTCAAGTCTAGCTATTCTTTGTCCCAAAAAGTGATATTAGCAACACCATGATGATAAAATAGCAACTGGAACAGATGGGAGGCAGGCAATTGGTATAGGGGACTGTTGCAGTTTCAGTGCTTTCTCCTGCTTTGAGATCAAGTCTATGAGCCACATGTTGTACTGAATGGATTAGAGAGGTGCAGAACAATCCTTGTTTCTTAATAGTCAACTAAGTGGTTCCCCCCCCCCATCATGCTAATAAAGGTATCTGTTAGATCCACACATATCCTTATTTTGGGTACTTCTACCATACTTTAATAATTGTTCAATTTCTGTTGGTGTGCGGATACCACTGCCTATCATTCTGATCAATACTGTATTCATGTTTCCTTGTACTCCCCTGTCTGTCTATATCTGTCGTTGTCTCTTGTTTTATACTTAGATTGCAAATTTCTGGAGTCAGGGACCATCTTTTTGTTCTGTATTTGTACAGGACCTAGCACAATGGGGTCCTGATCCATGACTAGGGCTCTTGGGCACTAAGGTATTACAAATAATAAATCATTTCTCTCCCAGATATACGTGGGGATTTTTTTAAAGTACTTATGAAAGTACTCTTATTATTTGGGACCAACAAGCCTTATTTACACTATCATTTAAACTGATGTAAATTGATAGAATTAGACTGGCATAAAACTAGTCTGAGAGAAGAATTAGGCCCCAAATTTTCTTATCTGCAGAAAACAACAAATCAGGGACAGCTAAAAATTCATTTGGCACTGTGGCACCTAGATAATGGTCACCAAGCATAGGAATCATAGAAATGTGGAGTCATAAATCTGGCCCCCTACCAAATAAATCTGACAGATGTTTATCCAACCTGTTCTTAAAAAACACCAACAATGGAATCCTATTCCAGTGCTTAACTACTCTGATAGAATTTTTTCCCTTATATCTAACCTAAAATCTGCCTCGCATCAGATTAATCCACTTGCTTCTTGTTCTACCTTCAGCAGACATGGAGAACAATCAATCACACTACCCTTTCTAACAGCCATTAACATATTTGAAGACTATCAGAGTATCCACCTCCCTCTCCTTCACCCCATCTTCTTTTTATCAAGACTAAACATGCCCAGTTGTTTTAACTTTTCCTCATAGGTCAGGTTTTCTGAACCTTTTATCATTTCTGTTTCTCTCGTCTTGACTCTCTCCAGTTTGTCCACATCTTTCCTAAAAATGTGGCATCTAGAATTGGACACAGTATTTCAGCTGTGGCCTCATCAGTGCTGAGTAGAATGGGACAATTACCCCCCTTGTTTTATATAGAACATTCCTGTTAATACCCCTCAGAATATCAACCTTTTTCTCAACTGCATCACATTGTTGACTTGTGCAATTTGTGATTCACTATAACCCCCAGATCCTTTCCAGCAGTATGACCACCTTGCCAGGTATTCCCCATTTTGAAGTTCTGCACTTGATTTTTCCTTCCTAAGTGGAGTACTTGTCTTTATTGAATTACATCTTGCTGATTTCAAATCAATTCTCCAATGTCAGTCATTTTGAATTTGAATCCTATCCTTCAAAGTGCTTACAACCCCTCCCAGTTTGGTGTCAGCTGCAAATTTTATAAGCATACTCTCCACTCCATTATTCAAGTCAATAATTGCAATATTGAATAGTATTGTCCTAGAACAGATCTCTGCAGGATCCCACTAGATATGTCCTCCCAGTTTGACAGTGAACCATTGATAACTACATTTTAAATATGGTTTCTCAACCAGTTATGTATCCACTATATAGTAATTTAATCTAGATCATATTTCCCTAGTTTGTTTATGAGAATGTCATGTGGCACTTTGTCAAAAGCCTTACTAAAATCAAGATATATCACATCTACAGCTTCCCCACATCTCCTAGGCCAGTAAGTCTCTCGAAGAATGAAGTTGGTTGGTTTGGCATGATATTGTTCTTAACAAATCCATGTTGCCTATTCCATATTAACCTATTATGCTCTATTTGTTTACAAACTAATTGCTTAATAATTAGTTTCAGTATCTTTCCAGGTATTGAAGTTAGGCTGACTGATCCTTGGGTCTCCTTTTAAGGATAGTTACCATGTTTGCCACGTCATACTTCAGCACATGACAAGAAGGGAGGTATACTCTTGATAGCAGATTTATAACTGGATAATAATTTTATAATCTTTACACATATTCAAAAGAAATAAAATTTAACCACATAATATTGTTGGCAATATTTCCAATTATGCCTATTTATCTTATCTTCAGTCATCCCATTAAAGAGAAGTATAATATTACTAGTTAATATTAATAGTATGGCTATGACTATGCTAATAAGATTACAGGATTTTTGTATGGAATTACCAAATCTTTGAGCATGTCCAGTAACAATTTGATATTTTCTGAAGTCTGAGCAGATTTACAGAGTTGAGTGATCATGCAATTAATAAAAGTGCTATGCCAAGTGCTTTCTAAACATTATGATCACCACTTGATACATATTTCTAGAACAAGGGTACTGCAACCTATCTGTATTTTTAATTCTACAGTGAAGTCCTGAGCTAGTTATATAAAAATCCTCACTTGGTTAATATAAAATTAAGACAAAATAGGGCCTTCGACAGATTTTTTTGAAAAATAGCATAAACTCCATGTACCAAACTGCTTGGACACCATGTTAGGAGAAATTCAATTAAAGGTGATGCAGTGAATTCACTGGCCTTTGTCAATGTATGGAACTTGGCTGAAGGAGACCAGTGTTGAAGAGTAGGTAACAACAGGATTAATTATATTGGACCAGATTTTAAAAATTAAGTATGTGCTACTGCACTTAATTTACATATGCAAATCACTGAGGTACGTATGCACATCACATATTTGTGTGCACAGGTGCTAAGTACAGAGCCCTAATTTGTGTGCACATATCTATTTGTTCACATAAATTAGAACATCTAATCCTTATTTCCATTTCAGCATTAAAGGGAATCGATAATAAAGCAGGTAACACCATTCTGAATTCCCTTTAAGACCATCAGAATCACGGTATTGTGCAGAGCCCAGAGGAAGAAGAAAAGGATAAACACGGAAAGATTAGTAAGTAAACTGTACGCAGACTCCTGGCGCATTTTCTTTTGCTGGTGTGTTCAGGTTGTAAACACGCGGTGGCGCCAGAGCTCGCTGAAGTCTGAGGCACTGCGGTGGATTTTTCTGTGCCTTTCAAATTACTGCGGAAAAAAAATCCTACAGAGCCACTAATGAAAAGGCAAATTCCCAGCCAAGGCATTTTAATGTCGCTCATTCATCACATACCTGAGCTCTTCAAACGATTACATTTGATTCTACGATCTGAAAAGATCACGCTCTTTTCGAAAACACTTTCTCTTTGCATATGTGTGTGTATTATATGCAGCTATGCCCCTAGACAGTGGAGATGGGCAAATCTATAACGCCTGTGCCACGTTAGCCTAATAGTTAGCCCCGAGGATGGAAGGGCTGGTGGAAAAGCGGTGTATGTGTATTTCTCCAGTGACCAGAAGGCAGTGTTGCAAGCGCACGGAATGTACATGACACCGTGTGGGACGAACTACATTCAAAAAGCAGGGGAAGGAACCAATAAGCTGTCCAAAAGGGTTTCTAAGCTACTTGTTATGCCCCGCGAGTCAGACCCAGAAAGCTCGTATAGAGCGATCTATGTCGAAAGCCTTTCTATTGATATTATAAAGGATCCAGACAAGCCAATGCAACGGGGAGCCAGCCCGAGGCGGCGGCGGCGGCGGCTCCCTTGCCCATGCACATCACGTCCGTGTGTGTCTTTCTGGGGCTGGGAAGGATGCATGGCTGGTGTGCGGAGCCTCACGCTTTGGTTGCATACCCCGCAAAGAGCGGAGGGGGGTTGGAAACAGGGCCCGCGAGGAGGGTGGACCTCTCTCTGGGGCGTGTGATTGTTTGTATGTGTAGAGACTCCCGCCCGCCTATTGGCATCGTGTCCTAGGCACCCTCCTCCCCCGCCCCCCAGCTTTTCCTCTCCCCTGCCTCCCCCCCCTTTGGATTTCAGGCTCATTTTATGGAGTTTCTGCCCCTCTCTGCGTCAGCCCCACGTCACTTTGCCAGCAGCTCCTGATCTTGGGCTGGAGCAAGAGCCTGGGCTGCTTTATTATCAGCTGGAGGAGGGAGACGGTGCGTAAAGGGCAGAGCCAGGAGCCCCGAGCCCCCCGGCGGCGGCGGCGGCGGCAGCAGCAGCAGCAGCGCGCCGGGTCCTCTCCCCGGAGCAGGCAGCGCCCCCGCAGGTAGGAGCATCAGGCACTCGCCTCCCTGCAGCCTCCAGCCCGGCCGGGTGACCCGCTGCTCCCCTCGCCGGCTCCCGCGCCCGGCGTTTTGCAGCATCATCGGAGCCGGGGAGCTGCCGCTGCCCGGGCTGCGCTCGGCGCCGGAGCCGCGTTCCCCCTGCAGGGGCAGCTGTCCGCGAGGTGACGGTCCCTGCCCTCCCTGAGCTCCCGGGGCAGGTGCTGGCGCTCGCGGGGACTCCCGGACGGTTTCTCCTCCTGCCCGAGGCGGCCGGGCGGGGTCCCGGCTCCGTTCTCACCGGTGTCTCTCTCCCCTCCCCCCAGCGCTCGCCCCGAGGAGCCCGGACAGTCAGCGGGGAGCGGAGGCGTCGCTCCTGCCCGGCCCAGCGCGCCCATGTGAGCCCAGCCGGGGCCGGCACCGAGCCCGCCCGCCGCAGGATGCCCGAGTCCCGGCCGCTCTGAAGCGCTCAGGGGGCTCCGCTCCACGCCGGGACGGTCGCTGGAGGAGGCCGTCGGGGCAGCGGGCAGCGCTGGATTGATCGGAGGCAGCATGGTGTCCTGGCGGAGGAGGTGGCAAGGGCCCGGCCTGGCCCGGCTCTGGAGCTTCTGCTGCCTGGTGCTGGGCTCCTGGAGGGCTTTGCTCGCCTGCCCGGCGCCTTGCACATGCAGCGCCTCGCGGATCTGGTGCAGCGAGCCCGCGCCGGGCCTCGTGTCCTTCCCGGTCCTGAAGAGGAGCGCCGAGCGGGAGAATATCACCGACATGTGAGTAGCGCCGGTGCTGCGCACGGGCTGCTCCCGCGGGGAGAGCCCCGCGGAACTGGGGATCTGGGCTGGTACGCGGAAGAATCCCCCTGTCTGTCTGTCTGTCTCTAGCTCTCATTTTGTGTAATTTTCCTTATATTATAATTCTGTTTTAGGCTTGTGTATGTCCATTCTCTCTTTCTGTGCATACACACAGATAAAACGTGTGTGTACCAGAGAATTTATATCATTAATCATTTTATTTTTTGTATGTGTGTATGTCAATTTGTCTACCTAGAGAGAGGGGGAGAGTGTGTGCATGGGTAAAAGAGACATGGGAATCTCCCTAGTATGTAGATGATATGAGAGAGCCACTTACATTTTGTACTGCTTGCCTCTAAGGCTTGCAGAAATGATGCTCACATTTTCCTTGCAGCATCTCTTTTGCAAGTCTCAGGCGTAACCAGTATTTTTAGTTATTTCGTTATGAGACGGACACCAACACTAGGAAGGAGGTTTTGCTTAAGCAAAGATTCTCAACGATCTGTAAGAGGAGAACTTCTCTGCATTGAGAGGCACTTGCTCAGTAGGAAAATGTGATCGTGGGAAGCCTAAAAGCCTGGGATGATTTAATTTAGACTTGATTTCCCAGAGATATAATTTCAAAACCATTTAGATTATAAATCTTAATTGCCCTTGGTACAGTTTCTTGGGAATAAGTTAGATAATAAAACAGAATAGCACACAGATAGTGCTGATTTTAGTACAAGGCCAGTGAAATTTTTGGTCAGATTTTCCTTGGGAGAGGCAGTAATGTACATTTAGCTATCACTTGATCCTTCTCTTTTACAGATGGTTATAGATCAGTAAAGAATTACTACACTACACATATTCCACCTCTCTTCTAGACAATAAATTAATAGGGGCCTCTTTATTCTCTCATATCCCAATTCTATATGTTCTTCCTATTATTTATGCAAACAGACAATTTTGATGGGTCACTCTTTCCCCAATCAAAAATGTGACCATTTTGTTTTCTTTGCTTTTTTAAATGGAAGTAGCCCATTCTGACAGAGTAGAATGAGGACTGGCTCTGCACTGGGTAATATGTGTGCAAGCTCCTTTTGCACATGCTCCTTTTCTGCAAGAGAGCTAAAGAGGATGCAACGCTGAATCTGCATGTGAATGCAGAACCACACTGATTTCCCGCTTGCTGTAAGCAAGTAGTGTATGTGATATTCTTTATGGGGCTTTGCCAAGTGGGTGCAAGAGGTGTTACAGCTTCAGCCATTGTGAGCCAGACAGCAGTTAAGACCTGTGTAGCGGGTTGTGTTCCTGCTTGGGGCCTGATCCTGCATTTCTCTACTAGGCAGGCCACCCTCTCATTGAAGTGAATAGATGTTTTATCTGAGACAGGACTGCAGGATTAAGACTCAAGAATCCAAATTTTGGATAATAGAATTGTGGAAGTTAGAGATGGAAAATACCTCTAAGGCTATCTTGTTCCCCTCCTTCCCAGCCACTGATGTATTGTTCCCTACAGTATTTTTGGTGTACAGTACAAGATTCCAAAAACTACATGGAAACCTCTTGCTGCATTTACCAGTGTGTGTGTGAATGGCAGAGGCAAGGGCTGCAGAATTTCACTTCTAGTAATGCAGGGCCTACATTTTGAAGTTCTACTTATTTTTTGAATGCACATAACAGAATTAAGTGTTATTTTTAGGCTATAGCAGTAATCATCATTCCAGATGTTTGTTTCATATTCTGTAGGTTACAACTCGTGGGGAAAAAAATCTTTCCATGCCATGCACCACCACTCTACCATCTTTCTTATTATCAAATATCTTCAATGTAGCAATAACTTAGCAGTTTTTCCTCAGAATCTGAACTCCTCCATTTGAAAAAATGGATAAAAGACCCCATGTGTAAATATATTTGGCAAGCTTGGCCAATTTAAAACATATACTTTGCTGTTTACATTCTGATTTCTATTAATTGATTTTTTCCTTCCTGTATTTTTTCATCAGCATCATCATTTGTCTTTCCATCTCTTTTCCATTTCCACTATATTGCCTTGGAATGTTACATTTTGTTGTGATTGGGGTTACAAAATAACTTCAAATCACTGATTTCCCAGCATACTGGTAATGCACATATTTAAGATAGAAAATATTTAAACTGTTTTTTAACATCAAAATCTGGGCAGGCCTTAGGATGCAAACATAAATTAAAAACCAGACTAACATAGCTTTCCTATCATTTCTGTGTGGAAACTCAGCAAGCATTAAACATGCTAGGAATGCGTCTTAATATGATACATTCATATAGTCAAAAAAGAGAAAACATTTTGAAATGCTCCACAGCCTGCTGCATTTTAGGTGACAGGATAAGATAATGGGCTATACTACTCCACAGTATTCAGTACACTTCAGGCCTGGTTCTCCGCTCATATATGGTAGGTTTATACTGGCATAACTCCATTTAATTACATAAGTGTGAGAGTAGAATTAGGCCCTTAGTTTCTGGTCATTCCCCTTTTTCTGATAAACCTTTGACACAAACTCTGCATTATTGCACACACCCAGCTCTTATTTGGGTACAGAAACTACAGTTCTTAGGCAAAGCACTCATTGACTTACAGGCAGTTTTGACTGAGCAAGGACTTTGTGACAGGGACATTTAGCCAGTGGGAATTTTGAGTGTGCAATAATTAAAGGATTAGGTTTTATGTGAAATTACCTTAGTTAAACTCATCCACATGCAGAGAGCTGGCTGAGGGCTCTGTGTATGACTTAGTCCCATAGTGGGACTGTACAGGGTGGAGAATGGGGCAAGCTGTGGGTGGAACAACTGTGCATGGTGAACTCTTGTTTGGCTGGAAATAGGAAAGAGAGGTTTGTGGAGGGATAGCTGGGACTGGGGCTAGAGGATCCACAGACACCCAGATACAGGACTGGACTTTCTTTTCCAGGCCATAGGCACGTGACAGTTTAGAGACCTATGCCATCTGACGACCCCTACTTAAATCCTTACAGAGTGCCTGATTCAAAGCCCATGGATGTCAGTGGAAAGACTCCCATTGACTTCAATACACTTTTGATCAGGCCGACAAAGTCCAGGCTTTGTGAGGGGAGGGATGAATTTCATTCACCCTGTGTGTTCTGCATGATCATCTTCCATGTTATTTCTCCCTCAGTGACTTGGGAACAAACATATATTTATATTTTAATAAATAAAATAGAAGTATTCTTAAAAATCTTTGCCAATAATTGGGTTTTGATTTTATCCTGTTACTTAGGGCACTGGCATGTGCTGGAAACATTCTGAAAAGCATGCAGTCACACTGAGATTATTGTACCATAACAGAGTGTAACCTACTTGTGACACAATCGTTTCATAATATTGGTGTTACTGATAAAATAAACTCCAAAGTGAGACTCTGAATTTGAATTGTAAAATCAGCCATTGCAGAGCTGCTGGTTACACTAAGAGCTAAGAAGCAAAAGCAGGAGATAGCAAAATCCATATACTACAGGCACAATGGAACAGAAATATTTCATTGCAAAATCACTTGAGCTAAAATATCAATAGAATGGTAAATGAGACTCTTAAGAGTTCTTAGACTTTTAAAGATCTGGTCTAATATTCTTCTTTTAGTAAAATATACAGTTAGGGTAGCAATGTATGTGGTCATTCATAGCTCTTGCTATCAATATCTCCTTGCAATACAGCATGTTGCTGGCCTAGTTTAGCAGCTCTAAAGTAATGTCATTAACATGCTGATTTATGACTATTAAACGAAACTAGGTTTAAAATTAACTGGTATATTTAAGAATGAAATACTTGCCAACAAAATAGTAGGTGAGTTTTCAACTTTTCCCCTATAGAATACAGAATGTATTGTGTCTATGTACATTTAAAAACCACAAAGTAAATTTCTAATACAATTATATAAATCTCTCTAGGATTGTTAATAAAGAAGCACACTATGTAATTTACATAGTAAATAATTTAATACATCATCTGCGTGTGTGCTAAAAAAACCTTCTTACATTAACATGAAGTATAGTTCATATTTTTGGTTTCTATCATTTTGTATTTCTAGTCTTTTGCTGTAGATTACATATAATGTAAAATTGTCTTGAAGGATGCCCAACTCCACTCCTACGGTTACGAGATGTCCCAATTTTATAGGGACAGTCCTGATTTTGGGGTCTTTTTCTTATATAGGCTCCTATTACTCCCCACCCATATCCTGATTTTTCACATGTGCTGTCTGGTCACCCTACCCACTCCCCTCCTTCCACCTTTGGCCCTGTAGGATGCTATGGTTTAGCGGGAATTGAAGGTTCTTCCTGATCATTTGGAGCCAGGGAGTATGGACTATAATGACATTCCCTAACAAACCAGGAGTTAAGGATTTAGCCATGGTTCCAGTGTAAAACCTGTGCATGTAGGAGTTGCAGGTATCTGTTTTAATACTCACCTTAGCATTTTCAAAAATCCGTTTGCCTTTTAGGGTATAGGAATTACCAAATTATTACAAGTTTAGATTTTCTTGTGCAGGTTCCTCTTTGTCTTTCAGGTAATCTTTATGAGCCCATTGTTTTCATCCCTGCCCTTCCAGTCAGTGAGGACTTTGAATGGAATTCCTTTGAAAACTCGGTCAATGCTGGCCCTTAAGAATGGGTTCCTATGAAGTGCTGAATGTTTCCAGGGATGTGCTGTGTTCCAGAGCTCAGCACCCTCCAGAAAGCATTCAGCATTGTGCAGAATTGGACCTATAAAACATTATCTCTAATCCTGTAAATCCTTACTTGCCCAATAGTTTTATGAAGTCAATGGGACAACATAAACTACTCATGTAAGTAAGAAGCTGGAGGATTGAATCCTGTTTATGATATCTCCGCCACACTCCTAGGTCCTTCGCTCTTGAGGAAAAGATTAGAGTCAGGATGGAATTTAAACTTTCTTTTTTTCAGTCCAGTATAGAATTGCAGCCCATTGGGCCATCCTTCAATATCCAAAGGTGGATATTTTTCAGATAGTCAGTGTTTTTTATCTGTATTATCTGGTAGTTTAAGGGGATGCTGTCAGGGAGTTTAGACCCCAAACTTGGGTTTGGTAAAAAATAATTTTACACAACATAGTGATAATCAATTTTTTTCCTTTGAATTAATTCTCTAAAGTAACAGAGAAAGCTTATTTTGGATATCAGGTTTCCTCCTTCAGTGTTTGCAAACCAATCATTGCAGTATATGAGAACATGAGAACTTGGAAGTACAAAACTAGTCTAATTTTATTGTTCTATCACAGATAAGTGCACAAAAGTAAAGAATACATGAAGAAAAAAAGATCAATTTGAAAGATTATTTTTATTTTAACACTTTATTGATATCAAAGATATTTTTTTTCATTCTGAGTGTTCCTTTAGAAAGTGAAATGTGCAGGTGCAGTGTTCATTGTATCCATTAGTCATTACTTAAGCAGATTTGAAAAATAAAAATACAGTGGTTGAAAAATCACATGAATCTACTGCCTGGGAAACAGTGTCTCAGCCCTATGTACCTTTCACATGAACTAAGTCTGCACAAAACAAATGACAAAACTTAAATACATTTGTACAGATCCTTTTTCACCTAATTTTTTGTCATGGTGCTATGGAATCAGAATACACAGATGTGAAAGGAGCTGTATGAAGTAAACCATATTGTAAATATACATTTACATTCGACGACTCCTAGTATATCTAGAAAAATGACTCACTGCTAATCATGGATGTCAACAGGTACAATTGAAACAGCTGAACATGATTACACATGCACATAAATTATGTTCTATACCTGATCATCTGCATCTGTTGCTGACATCTATTGCCACCGTTTCTCTAGTGTAGATCAATCCAAAGGGTGATGTATTTCTCCTTTGTCCAAGGCCTGAATAAACAAGCTATGCCAAGACATAATTGGGGGTGGAATTCTTGCCCTGCAATCAGACCCATGGATGCAAGAATCTGGTGAAGCAAATCCGTGTTACTACAGTCTATAGTCTGTGGGGCTCAGATCTGCTAATAACTCTGGCCCTGGTCCAACAAAGCACTTAACATATCCTTAATGTTAAGGAGATGCATGGTTACAGATTCTCTCTTCACTGAAGTTAGCAGCAAAACTTCTAGTGATTTCAATGGGACAAGTATTTGACCCAGTGTATAGAGCAGTTCTCAACCTTTTTCTTTCTGAGGCCCCTTCCCGCTATTAATGGGGGGCATACAAGTCTCAGGTGTGAGGGAGGGGATGGGGGAAGTTGCAGGTAGTCTCTGAAATAGAAGGGGATGGGAGGGTGGCCCACAGGGAGCTTGGGAGGGGACGGAGGGATGCAGAAGTGTACAATGAGTTCACGCTACAGAAGCTCTGAGGTATGTGATCCCTAGTATAAAAATTAGTTTGAGAAAATTAATGACCCTGATCCTGAAAATGCACATGATTAATTTTACCTTTCTGACTTCAATGGGACTTTAGCAAAATTGAGCACGTGTGCAGGATTAGGTTCAGTGTAAATATCTCTTTAATACAACAATGGTGTATGTATTTAAAAAGCTGTGTAAGTCCTCTAGGTTAGATCCAATTGTTGGGTTTACAAATATCTGGAGACGGTTTGAGTTTGCAGGCTCTGAAGCGGAAAACTTTTGGGCTTGGTAGAACTCGGTTTTCTCATAGTTGAACCTCATTCAAATCAGGGGGCGTTACAGGTTCAGAGGGTTCTCGTAGAATTCTCTGGAGACAGAAGTTAGATGTGTGGCTGTCCTGTTGTAATCAAGCCCTCCTTCTGAAGGCCTGGTGGCTGGTATAGCTGTAGAATGGGCATCACCTCTCCCAGGAACCAGTGCTGCCTTTCACTAGGGTGAATCCTCCCTGCTAGCATCAATATACCTCTAGGGGAGGGAGAAAAGTATACTCTCCTGACACCTATACGGGTGGCTGTAGCGCTAAATATATCTAGTTGTATCTTTAAAAAGTCCCTTTATCCTAAATATGCTGCTGTGTCAGTTATTCTCTGCTGTTGGTTTTATATTTTAGTTCACAGAGGGAGTTGATCCTGTTCTTACTAATTGCAAAGCTAGAGCAATATTAAAGACTGCCATCTTGAATGAATGAAAATGACAAAGTTCCTCAGGTTTTAACTTCTGTCTACAGCGCCCATTTTTAAATGTTGTGTTTACTTACGTAACGGTGGCCGCTCCTGCTGGTGCCTCAAAGGATACTTGAAAATATTGTAGCTATCTTTATTACTGCACTCTTTTACTATGTTTTTTGTCATATGCTGCCTCCTGAAAAGCAGAAAAGCTTCAGAAGAGCAAGAAAATGTGACAGAAATGCTGCGCCAAGCGTGCAGTGTGTTTAAATGACTCAAATACAGGGGTTTGGTTGCTAGCAGTGTGCCACATCATGAGAATTACCAATGCTTTTCTGTTCTAATTGATGGGAAAGAATGACCCTGGGGGTTTAAGGTATGGACTGTAGGGCAGGAATTTTGGGTTCAGCTCCTGGTTCTACAACACACTTCTGGAGTGACCCTAGGCAAATGTCTTCATTTCTCTGTACATCAGTTCCCCATCTGCAGAATGGGGAGAGAAATTCATTAGTGATTGGGAGGTGCTCAGATTCTAGTGATGGTTTATAAGTAGACAGTTTTAATATGGTATAATTGGTACTGTTTAGATAAATTATAGTTGATGTGTTGTATTATTATTAAGCGTTTGGCTTGTGGCGATTAACTTAAGTGCAATGTTAGCTTTGGTCAGTGTGGGGGGCCAAACTGAAGGGGCTGAGAGCAGAGTGTGAGAGAGAGCTTGATTTTTGGGTGAAGTGGTGACATGCAATCCCATCCCTCAGCTTCTAGAATCAGTACTGTATTAGTGTTGCTCTTGCTTACTAAGGTAATCTTTGTTATGTGCCTTTTATGTTAAGCCTCCAACTCTGAGGTTAAACCTCACTTATTTGAAGGAGACAGAAAAAAATAAACTCTGCAACTTCATTCTAGTTTTGACTTTGTCCTTGTCCACCAAACTCAGGAAGATGGAGTACCCTTTGGGTATGTCTTCACTACAGCAGTAGGTCGATTTCCCTTAAGTCGATTTTCTAAAGCAGATTGCATAAAGTCGACTTAGTGCGTCCCCACAAAGCACAGCAGGTCGACAGTGTCTGTCCTTACAACTTTTGCAAGGGTTGACATAGCGAGCATTGCACTGTGGGTAGATATCCCACCGTGCCGGGAGTCCCCAGCAGGCACCACCTTTTGGGGCAGCTGGGCACGCTCCCCAGGGGACCAGCCACCAGTCCGAGCAGCTCCGTGGCCCCCCCCCGCCTGCCCGAGCAGCCCCGCGCTGGCTCCTCCCGCCCGCCCGAGCAGCTCCGCGGACCCCCCGTGCCCGCCCGAGCAGCTCCTTGGACCCCTGCTCGGGTGGGCTGGGGGGTCCGCGGACCTGCTTGGGTGGGCGGGGGGGAGCTGGCGCGGAGCTGCTCGGGCAGGCACGGGGGGTCCGTGGAGCTACTCGGGCGGGGGGAGCCGGCGCGGGGCTGCTCGGGCGGGCGGGAGGGTCCGCGGACCTGCTCAGGCAGGTACGGGGGGGGGGGGGGGCGCGGAGCTGCTCGGACTGGTGGCTGGTCCCTTGGGGAGCTAACAGGCATTGTGGAAGGTCGGAGGCTTAATGTCACATGCATCCTCACTAATTGACAATTGACCCAGAGAGGTCGATTTCAGCGCTACTCCTCTCATTAGGGAGGAGTACAGAAGTCGATTTTGAGGTCCATTTAAATCGACTTTAATGGCATGCATGTGAGGACGGGTACATGTTTATATCGACTTAACGTCGCTAAAGTCGACGTTAAGCCCTAGTGTGGACCAGCCCTTTGCCCGTCAAGGTCAGACAACTCTGGCTTAACCTATTCCATATGCTAGTGAGCAGGTAGAAAGGTAATAGTACAAAATTATTTTAGGTTAAGTGACCCTATCTCTGAACTGCAGTTTGATAATCCCAGAGTGTAATTAATAGTTTCCAGTGTTTTATTTGTTTTATTACCATATCTAAAGACAGACTGTACTATATTTTGAAATCCATCTATTTGTTATTATTTATTTGATTCAGAATGAATTATGATAGCGTGCCTGGCTAGGCTATATATACAGGACACAATTTGCAGTACTACCCGTACTGGTCTAGAAGTCTTCTACCCGTAAGGTCTAGAAGAAAGATAAAACACACTGGGTGACCCACAGGAAAAAGTAACTGTGTAAAATTAATGTTATATTCTTAATCGGGTTACTGGGCCTAGTTTTGTGGTGTAGCTGCATGGGAGAGTGATATATCTTGCCTCCCTCCTGTTTGCTCTTTTATGACTAAGGCCTAGATCCCACAATTTATTCCATTCATAGCCAGTGGGACTCTGTGTAGACTCAGGAGTCCATTCACACAGAATAGGTTTCAGGCTTGGGTCTCAACTCTAGTAGTTATTCACAGATGTTCAGGAAGGTTATTTTAGCTTCTTTTCCCTCTTTGTCACACTTTTTTGTATGCCTCTTAGCCCTCAGCAAAAGTTGCTGTCAGGAAAATAGGCTGCAGGGTGTTTATTTTTTAAAAAAATGAAGTTTGATTTCAACCCATTTATTGATAACCATTCAATTTAAAACTGCTCTTTCACCTGTTTTAAATGCAACTATTTTATTTATTAAAATGAACACAAATTGCAGGCAATAGGTCTGGGGCCACATCCTGCCCTCAGATTCCCACATTATCTGAGAACATAATTTACATCATGTTGCTTAATACTACCGTACAGCCAGATCATGGAAATGGGTGCACAGCCAGAGCCATTAAGCTGTATGCTCAGAGTAGTGCCATTGGGATAGATACTGTAGCCCTAAGCTGCTATTATCACAACAATCTACCATTAGTTCTAGCAGCACTAGGGGCCCGGAGCACATGACTTATGAGGAGAGGCTGAGAAAACTGGGATTGTTGTAGTCTACAGAAGAGAAGACTGAGGGGAGATTTGATAGCTGCTTTCAACTACCTGAAAGGGTGTTCCAAAGAGGATGGATCTAGACTAGTCTCAGTGGTACCAGAAGATAGAACAAGGAGTAATGGTCTCAAATTGCAGTGGGGAAGGTTTAGGTTGGATATTAGGAAAAACCTTTTAACTAGGAGGGTGGTGAAGTACTGGAATGGGTTATCTAGGGAGGTGGTAGAATCTGCTTCCTTAGAGGTTTTTAAGGTCAGGCTTGACAAAGCCCTGGCTGGGAAGATTTAGTTGGGGTTGGTCCTGCTTTAAGCAGGGAGTTGGACTAGATGACCTCCAGAGGTCCCATCCAACCCTGATATTCTATGATTCTAGCAGCAGCTCTTCATATTTCTGTGCCTGTCACAACTCTTGCTATCAGATGAGATTTCATAGGTTGGGGGTAGCTATCATTCACCAATTTTGAAGATAAATTAACTGAGAGCTTGTACAAGGTCACTACCTGTTGGGTGAGTTGGAACTGGAACCCAAAGGTCTACTAGAGTCAAATATCTTCAGATGTGTTTATTACACAGTCTTTCAGAAGGCATATGTCAAATTAGGTGCTTGTGTAACCAAAACTAACTGTGTGTGGTTCTGTGTCACCCTAGTAACAAATCACATTTAAAGGTTAATAACTCTGCTACTACTTCTGTGATGAGGGTCTTTTTTTTTTTTTTTTAGTTCAAGCAACAGAAACTCATGCTTTTACCTCCAGAGGTTCAATTGCCTGCGGATGACCCAAACAGAGATGGTATTAGAGTTGGTGGTGCTGTCTGTAATAACCACAGGGCCACAATTTGCGTCCAGGCCCAGGAATAGAGAAGCCAATAATCCCGATGCTCAGTGCACTGTGCTGTCTTACAAATACTTGTGTGACTCACTCAGAATGTGTGTTGTGTCTCCTTCTGTTGGGCGGTCCATGTATAAGGTAACAGCTTGCCTTACTGGTTATTCCTATAGCTGAAATAGGTTGGTTTGTGCTATGGATTTGAAGGATGTGTGTGCAAATCCTCTTAATACTACTTACTTAATACTAGGTTAAGGACACTGACATCATTCTGGGAGTGATTTTATATTGCAAAATATTTTTATGTAAAAATGAATTTAGATGTTGTGCTAATTTTTTTTGTTATTGTAGTATTTTTATTATTTGTAATTGGCTAGTAGGAGTGGCCCCTTTAAGAACAAGATGTGACAGATTTAGTTTGTGTGTGACTGACAGCACTGTGTGGGAGATGTTGCCTGTGCGTCCAACGGAGTGGAAGATCCTGTCTGTGCAAGCTCAGAAAGATCAGAATGTTATTAAATGAACTCTCCAAAAAGTAAGCCTCATTATTGAAAATATAACATTAGCACTTTTGGGAGACAATATGCCTCTGGACATTGTTATTGAGCTATAGAGCCTTTCATCTGAAGGTCACCAATTTGAATCCAGCTCAACTCAGCCAGGATTAAAAGTTGGTCCCATCTAATGGCTTGTCTACACTACAGATTTTTGCTGATACAAGTTACATCAGCATAAAGCCACCACAATTAGTATATTGCTTGTGCATGTGTGTACTTAGCTTCTTGAATCAACGTTGTATGTGACCAAGAGCATGGGCGGTGGCATGTCTATGGCTTGGGATTAGATCAACTCTTGGCCTCCTTGGACTTTTGATATGCCTGATGTAGTTCCTTTGCTTTCACAGAGCACTGCAACTGGTCCCTGTTGTACCCCTTCTCCTGAATACCCAGAGCAATTTGCTCATAGAAGTCCATGTTTCTAAGGCTGGTCTGTAGCTGTGCTTACACATCATCTTTTTCCCACAGGCCCAAGAGTTCCAATATCTCCTGTCTGTTCCAAGCCAGAGCGCATCTGGAGTGTGTAGCCAGCATTGTCAGCAGGGCAGTTGCACGCAACAGTGGAGAGCTGTTAGGTGTGCTTGCCAAGATGGATAATTAAGACATTTCAAAAAGTTGCAGGATTTTAAAGGTGCGGGATGGGGCTTCTTGTCTCCAGGACCCCTGAGCAGTGGCGTTCGAAATTGTGACCAGACCGGTTAGTGTTGTGCATTGTGTAATAGCTGCTCGAGGACTGTTAGGTTAGGTAAGGCAACATAGGTAATGCATTATCTACAGGTTTAAGATTAGCAGCCATGTTAGTCTGTATCCGTAAATAAGACGAGGAAAACTTTGTAGCACCTTAGAGACTAACCAGTTTTATTTCAGCATAAACTTTTGTGGGCTAAAGCTCACTTCATCAGATGCATAGAATGGAACAGAAGTAAGATGCATTTATATACACAGAAAGCAAAAAAAAAAAGTTGTACATTAGCATATCAATTCTAAGAGGCTGTTTAATTTGGATGGGCCATTATCAGCAGGAGAAAAAAAATACTGTTTGAAATGGATTTCTGTGTCTGGCAGGAAATAACAATTATTGAAGGTAAATTAACTAGAGAAATGCAATCAGTTAGTGTAATGAGAGAACCATTTGCAAGTCATAGTTAGCCCTTGGTTTATTGTGTCCAATTTGAAAATTAATTCCAGTTCCTTAGTTTCTCATTGGAGTCTGTTCTGGAAGTTTTTCAAGTTTTCAAAACAGTCCTCTAGTGAGAGCTCCTGTAATGGGGACCAAACTCCCAGAACTCATTGAAGATTTGTCAAGTTGGCAGTTCTGTAAAGCTACCACACCCACAGTGGGGATGAGCAGGGGGAACTTAAACATCAGAAGACAGACCAAAGTACATAGTTTATTTTTTATTTTTTTTAAAGCCTTGTGATTTTTAGGTCAGTCTCATGATGTTTTTGGAGGGGGGGTTCTGACTCATGACTTTTGAACTTATGAGATTGGTAGTACTGTGTATGCACAATAAAATCCTATTGTTTTTCTTAGGGTTTTATTTATTTACATTAATACAGAACAAATCATGCCAGTCCAGAGTCTAGGGCACCTTTGCCCTATATTAATAATACAAGCCAACTAATGCAGACAGAAATAGAACATCTTCCCAAAACCAAGAACTGGGGGTGGAATAGCCCCGCCAGCCAGAGATACCAACTAGAAATGCATATATCTCAAGACTGGTGAAAGATATGCAGTATGCTCTGATGGTTAACAGACATGGGCTATGTTGGACCATATCTGGAGGAGAGTGAGTTTCAAATCTCATATGTCGTAGATGAAGATATACAAACACACAAATTTATTCTTTGTTCTGTAATATTCATAATCTATCCTTTTGTGGGTGATATCAGCAAATAGTGAGAAATGCTCCATAGGTGAAGCTTCCTAATAAGGGGTTTGCCAAAAATCTTAAACACGTAGATATAAACAATAGCATGCTTGAATATTTAGACCATAACGTATTACAGTATTTTATGGCAGAATTTGTTGACTCCTAATATTAAGGCGTTATTACATTTCACTGATTGTATCCCTAGTTTTTTTATAATAGCTTAATTTTCAGACTTTTACTGCATACTCTGTGCAAATACAATAACCTGACAATAGATAGGGATATGTGGGCAGAGTATCTAGATAACAGTCTCATCTATCTAAGAGCTTGTCTATGCAAGGATGTAAATTCTAACACATTTTAGTGTATCGTGTACTATCTGGCATCTGTGGATCCAGCTGGTGCACACTAAAAGTTCCCTAGTGTTCATTAATGTAGTTCCATTTCAAAAAGTACTACATCAACACGCACTAAGGCACAGACAGTGCATTCCAGCTGGGTCCACGTGGGCCAGTTAGTGTGCGACACTGGTACTCATTAGAGTTTACACCACTGGTGGTAGGGGGCACTGTATAGACAAGTGTTTAGGGTTATGCACTAGTGCCCATTATACCATAAAGTAAACTAGATTGGCTATAGCAAAATCCATAGTGGGCTTCTTTGAGCCTCCGGCTCTTCTCTCTTTTGAGATTGTAGAAAGTTCTGCTGGGGGTTAGGAGTTTTGTTTCTTGAGAAATGGGGTGGTCAGCATGGTGAATTCTAGCTCTGTTGGTAACATTGCTGTCAACTAGAAGACACTCATAGAAATACATTAGAGCAGGATCAAGTCTGTATATTTGTAGAGGACCTGCTATCTGTCTATGCGACTATGTATTTAAACTATGATAAATGTCATGTATTGGAACATCTTCCAGGGATTATATCTAATTAAGAGTCTGATCCTGCACCTAGAGATTCCCTGTTTGAGTAAGGGTTGCATTATTCGGCCCTAGATGCATAGCCATTCCTAGGGTATGGTGAATCGGGGTGACCACTCTGGGCCCCATGCTTGGGGGGGGGAGCCTGCAGGCTGGCATGATTGGCTGGTGTGGTCGGTCATGGAAGTAATGGGTTGGTCCTAGAAGTGACCTCACTTCTGCCCTGGGCCCTGCACCTCCTTTAGGGATGGTCCCGATTAGATGAGTCTGAAACTTGAAAGTTTTGATATATAAGGTTCATACAAATATTTTCTTCATTTTCAATCCATGTGAGTTCCCACCCCCTTAGTCTTCTTTTTGAGTCCTGGCTTCAAAGAAACTCAAAATGCAACTCATTTGAAATTGCCAAATTTCATCTGGTGTGTCACACCAGCACATTTTGCATGATTTTCATGCATACCCATAAATCAGCCTAGGTTTGCTGGAAAGGTTCATAAATGTTAGCAAACCTTCTGATGAACCTTGTCTGACATTTGAGTTTGTAACAGAATACAACATTGGGGAGCATTGCATGGTTTAACATTTCATACCTATCTACCACCAATGCATTCTTCTAGCATAGACGAGGAACATATTTGACCCGCCAGTCTATGATGAGGTTTATCTAGTTTAGTTCAAGGTCTGGAGTGCTCTGTTCTTCTCCCCAAAGGACTGGAGAAAAATAACCTGTGGTGAAAGTTCTCCTGAAGCCCAAAAACTCTTCGCTGACTGCAGCCGAAATACGGATGGAGCTGAATTACAGTATTATTCCTTTGTATCTAAGGGTACGTCTTCACTACCCGCCAGATTGGCGGGTAGCAAGCGATCTTTTAGAGATCGATTTCTCGCATCTCGTTAAGACACAAGAAATTGATCGCCTGCGGTGCCCCCGTCAGCTCCGTAACTCCAGCTTGCTGCAAGGCGCAAGCTGGAGTTGAGGGGGGAGCGCGCCACCAACCGCTGTCGCCATGAGGATGGCAGGTAAGTCGGCTGAAGATACGCCGACTTCAGCTACGTTATTCAGGTAGCTGAAGTTGCATATCTTCAGTCGATCCCCTCCCAGTGAAGACCAGCCCTATGTAGTTAATATTAGTGCACTTCTGGTAATTAACAATATCCTTGCCACTCCGAGCAGAGCGGTGTAATTTAAATTACATTTGTCCAGAGAAAATGGTGTAAATCAAATAAATTAAGGGAACATACTTCAGCTAACCAAATGTTTTCAGACTTTGGAAAGGAATATGAACATATCACATTTGAAAATTTAGAATGGATCCTTTTTTTTCTGAACTGTTCAAATGCAAAAGAATCAAAATTTAAAGAATGAAAAATGTATTATTTTCATGCTCACATAATATAGAGATGTTTCTGCTGATTTTCTGCAGTTTTTCCCAAACGTTTCACCTTTGTGCTGAGCAGAAGTAGGTTATGTTTCAATGCAAAAGGAAAATCTTTGAAAAAGTTACAAGTCTTTGAACATAAGATTTTAAATGGGCTTACAATAGTGAGGTATGAGGAGTATATGATATTATACCATTTGAATTGTGTTGAGATGAACAACTTGATGGGAATTGAAGTATGAAATCAGTATAAAATGCAATTGTGAATGTCTTCATCAGAATTAATAGTCCTCATAATGGCCATCGGAAGTTGAAATTAGAGATCTGGAAGCAACTATTGTTAACTGATGAATCATTCCAGTAGGAGAGATTTGGTTGTAGTGTGATCCAAGGAACAGAGTTGCTGACTGCTGAGGATTCAGTTTGGAGCTGTAATTGGTATATGTGTTCTGATTGGTTACTATCTTTCCAAACCTCAGTATTGTTATATTGTGCCGCAGTGCACAGTGGGATCTTGTGACTTATCACATGACTTCAGCCAGTCATGGAGTTTGAATTTTTTTTTGTATGTTGCATTAAAAATGGTCATGTAAGAGAAAGGATGAGTTTTCTTACGGCCAGGCAAACACACTACATTTCTCAGCATCGCCCACTGAAAGTCAGAGCTTTTAGTGTATAATGATAAGTAGCATCAAGGTAGAGTAGTTGTGAAGATAGTAAAAATAGTTTCCAGTCAGATAAAAGCTTTTATCTCAAACCTCTCTCTGGCTTAAACAAAGGATTATTTTATTCACTTCCCCTCCTAGTATACATGCTACAGTTGCTGTATCTCTGTCTTTCTGTAGCTATGAAATAGCTTTAAAGATTTAATCCAATAAAGTGTTAAGCAAAAGATAAAATGGGTAGTAAGAGGACACAACCTGTTTGTGGTAAACTACAACTGTCCACTCCCCCCCCCCCCTTTAGAGCTTCATAACACGACTATTTGCCTTTCTATGACCTATATTGAGGGTGTTGTGTAAAAAGAGGCTGTACTGCAGTGGTTGCTTTGAGAGGAATTCTGGTTAACACAGCTTGAATTTGTCCTGGGGCTCTGACATCATGCATGCAGTTGTGGCAATTCCAGTTTAGGTGTCTGGTGCACAATTATTGTTAATACCATAGTACCTAGGAGCCCTAGTCATAGACCAGGACCCATCGTCCTAGGTGTTGTACAAACACACAACAAAGACTGTCTCCCTGCCCCAGAGCTAATTCCAGCACCCATGCCTCATTTTGTTCTGTAAGGGAAATATAGTGTTCGATTATACTGTTGATTTTAGGTATTGTGCATTTAAGGCCAGATCTTTGGCTGGTGTAAAGGATTCACTTAAGTGGACCAAAGCTGATTTACATGTGCTGATTAAGTTCCAGTTATGTCAGAGTTCTACACATTCTCATAGAGGGAGGTGCTGATGGAATAAATGAATGCTTTAATGATTAGAATTAGAATGGCTGATTTTTACGGTGTGTTATGTGGTATTGTAGAGTTGTGTAAGTGTACGTTGAGACTATATCTTTGCCGCAGGCTTGATTTTCAGCTAAAATTGGTTGCCCCTTCTCTCTTACCCCGATTCTATGTCCTTTCTGGTCCCCCCTTCCATGCCCCAGAATACATCTTTCTAAACTCCTTTACATTTCTCCCCAGTCTTCTCCCAGTCTAACTATGGTACTAATTATTGAATTGTTGATTAAACACTGACCACAAAGTGGGGAATGTGGCTCTGAAACCTCACAGCCATATTCATTGCACCTAGAACTAAGCAGCAGGTTGTAATCTTTTGTTCAGGCCACCCAGAACTGTGAGCCACTGTGTGCCACCCAGAACTGTGAGCCACTGTGTTACTGCTCTGCCTCACCAAGAATGAGCTTTGCTGCTGCTAAACTGTGTCAGCTCTCTGGCATACCATTTCATTTACCTGGCCAGCAAACTCTTCAGGCCACTGCCAGTCTAATCCTTGCCCATGCTGGTAACAATCAGTGAACCACAATCCCCCAAGTTCCCTCTCACTGGACGCTCGCAGAAGTTATTAAGTTCACTGCCTTCAAAGAAACAGAGCATGTGACAACCTGTTATGTTAGACAAAGACTTACACTTCTCTTCAATATAACAGCACTGAGAAATGTTCTTATAATAAAACAATATGTTTTATTAACAAACAGAGGTTTAAATGATTTCAAATAGGAGTGAAAGAGAGACAAAAGGTTACTAAGAAAACAAAATGTGATTTCTGGTGACTAAGTCTTAACTTTAGCAAGTTGCATTCTTTGCCTTAGAAAGTTTCTTATCTACAGTCTGTTCTCAGAGACTTCCACCACCTGGGTGGAAAGACCCACTTTTCTCAGTTTTCAAATCTTCTTTTCTCCCTCAGGTGAGGATGCCAAAATGGCTTTCTGTTTCTCCCCGTATTGCAGAAAGTCTATTGTTGCTGTTTCAAGAGCAAAGCTTCCTTTTTTTGTGTGTGTGGATTTTTGTATTTTATTAAATACAGTTACACAAAGGAGGAGCCTCTTTATTCGTTTTCCTCACTGCGCAGTCTGGCATTTGGATTGGTGGTCATTTCCCCCCACTTGCTAGTTTTAAGGCTTTGTTTACCTTATATGTAAATGTACTTTTATTGTTTCTGGCCTCGCCTTACTCAATTTACATTGAAGACACAGTCAAGCAGGTGAAACAACATTCTTTTGTCTAGGACAGGTTAGGATTATGCACTGCTTGCCAATCATATTTTAAGAACGTATTTTCCAGCACACATCTATTATTTTTTATACATCACCATACAAAAATTCCACAATAATACTATCCATTTGCATATAACACCTTACACGCTGTCTTTTAGATACAGATCATGACTGCAGTGTGTTGAGGTCATGAGTATGTCAGATCTGATGTGAGCCAAGATATGGTGTGCCCTCTGCCAGTTGGCACTGAGTGGCTTCCAAGGTCACACATTTCATTGCTTTTGGATTGGCTCTTAATGAGTTTTGAGAGTTTAAATCACATTGGTGTATAAAATCCATGAGATAACAAGGTTATGTAAGGAACTCTGTATTCTTTTATTTTTTTAGAATGGCTTCGCTGTATTACTCTTATTCCAAGAAATCCTGCAGAGCCATCATTGTCATTTGATGCTCATATCTGCTACACAGGTGACACATAAAGAGGTTCCTGGTGCAGAGTGGGGTTGGCTGAAACTTTTGATCTGTCATGATGCTTTCTCCTTCTGTTGTGTTATATTCCGGTGTGGCTCATTGTATGCATAATACAACCAAGAATGATTAGTTTGTTTTGTCTTCTGATTGTAGTATGGTGTCAATAAATCTTCATCTAAGAGGCAAGGAGAAAAACAGCTTAATGTGTGATGATATTAAATGTATCAATATTAACAAACCAGGGCCAGACTCTACTTGTGCACAGTTTACACCAGTTGAGGGTCTGGCCTTATTGTTATGCAAAAGTAATGAGCCAGGAAAGAGCAGAGAAAGTGGCATTATAAAGAAATTTTGTTTATTACCTGCTCAGTGTGAAGACCTCCCTCTCTGTGTAAGACTGTTTCCCCCGAGTAAACATTAAATGTTCTGCAGTAAGGCAGCTAGTTAAATACTTGGGAAGGTGGCAAGAAGTATTTAGCTCCGCAGACACAAGAACCATGACTCTGTGTTGACTGAAGTTGGTCAGAAACCTTCACCACCTTTTATATCACCTTCATCATCTTTTCACCTATAAACGGTGCCTGAGACAATTTAAATAACGGGAACTGGTAATGAAGCAGCTTTCTTTACTTGCTTTCTCTGTCTTGTTTTTTCTATAGTTACATCGCAAACCAACGGAAATTAGAAAGTATCAATAACAATGAAGTTGGACTTTATGTTGGACTGAAAAATCTGTGAGTATCTGACTTATTATTTTTGTTTAACATGAATATTTGTGGTTTCTCTCACAATAGGATTTATAGACCCCAGTCTATGAGCAGGGCCTAATTGCACTGGGCGCAGTACAAATATGAATTAAAAAAAGACAGTCGTTGCCCCCAAAGAGGTTACAATTTAATTAATTACAAATGATGTAGGTTAATTGTAGTCTTGAATCTTATTCTAACCATTATCATTATTTATCCATCAATTGTATTTTAATTGACCAACACTAACAATTTTAACATTGTTTTCACAGAACCGTGGTGGATTCAGGCTTAAAGTTTGTGTCCCGTCAGGCATTTCTGAAAAACACCAACCTGCAGTACATGTGAGTCCGAACAGTTCATGTCTTGTAGGTCAGAACCTCCCAGAGCTTGTTACTTCCCTTCCCTTTCTTCTAATTCTCCTGGTATAAAGTGTTTTAAACAGTGAGGTGTATGAGGATCATTTGCTAATAACTTTGGCATGAAAGTAGAACTGGATTATAAGCAAGTGGTGCGGGGCCAACCTGTTAATTTTGTTGCGCTGGATTGTTTCTGCTTTGGTCTTGTCAAAGGATGAGTAGTCTGGAGTCCTCTGTGAAAACAACTCAGAGAAATGACCAGCTTGGTTTCTTCTATTTTTTGTTGGTTTGCTTGCATGTCCCTGAAGAAAATGAGGTGCCTTTCAGTTTAGGCTTGTCTACACAGTGTGTTAGTCTGCAATAAAAGGGTGTACATTCTAGTCCACGCCAGCATGTCACACACTAACTAGCCCATGTGGATCCTGCTGTGGTACACTAAAAGTTCCCTGGAGAATATTAATGTAATGCTGTCTGGGACCATGTTAACACACACTAAGGATTTTTTAGCAATGTTCCACGTGGACCAGTTAGTGTGCGATATGCTGGTGAGTAGAATTTACACCCTCCCTCCCCAGTGCAGACCTATGCACAGTGTAGACAAGCCCATGGAGAAACAGAGCTGAACTCACTCCTACTTCTCACATTTAGGATTGTGGTCCCAATTCCGTAAGGTGCTGAAATGAGCAGCAGGGGTTTAGCACATTATATGAACTCTAGTATTCAAGTGAGTAAGTCTATCACTATTCAGCAAGCTCTTAAGCTCTTTCTTAACTTTAGGCATGTGTATGAGAGAATCAATGAGACTTAAACCCAGGTATTAAGTTAAGCAGGTACTTGACTGAGTGCTTTGTGCAATAGAGATGGATTGCTGAATTGGGGCCAGGGCTAGGTGTTGTTATACTACAATAAATTCCCTTTCTGCAATTTTTGTTTTCCAATAAAAATGTGTCGTAGGAGGATACAATTAATAGTAATTTAAACAAAAACATATGATATCTCAATTTGCTGGTAGAAGTAGTAGGCTGTTTCCCCTTATGTGGCCAAACTATTAAATGGAGAATATAACACACATTTTACAGGCATGTTAAGTTATTTCATCTAGTCATTAATAAAACAAATTGCTTCGACCAGAGCCATACCAATGCATAACCATAGAAATACCATATAAAGTAAGAGCTACTTGCTGGGTATATACTTGCTTTTCCTGTGACAATTATGATTTCCTTCTGAGTAGTAATACAAGAGAGATTAATAATCATGCCAAACATAACAAGCCTGAGTTAGACTAAAATGATTACTTAGTACCACTTGTTGTATTTACAGTAGATGAGCCAAAGTGACAGAGCAATTAGCATAAAAGTAATTCTGTCTATACCTTTGGATTTATTATTTCTGTAGAAAAATGCATTTGTTTATTCTTTACATGATTTCTTAATGAGTTTAAAAAATCTTTCAAAAGGGCCTGTTGCTTCAGTGTCTGAGACCATTGAAATCAGTGGCAATGCTCCTGTTGATGTTACTGGGAACAGGATGCACCCTGAGACGTGGTCTGGGCAATGAAAATTGTGAAAACCTGAAATCACTCACATTTAATTAATAGTAACCTTATCAGAAAAAGACTTGGAAAAATCTTACATTTCATTTTAAAGCAAAAGTTTATGTCTAGCCATTTGGAGCTTCTGGGATTTTTTTTTACATACATGTATTCTTATGAAGATTAACATTAATTGTATGAGCTTTAATTTTGCTAGTAAAAATATTCTGGCTGTAATCCTCTCACAGGAGAAATCTTTAAATGCAGCGATAAGGCTTCATTAAAAATAAAGACTGTATTCTTACAACAATAATAATAATAGCATATAATAATGTCAGATGCTAATGAATCTACTAACACACAGCTATTTAAATGCTTTTTGGCATCAACTTATTTTCTGGGCCAAACCTCTGTAGCCAAAATGCCTTTCCACAACTGATGTATGATGATTAAGGTTCAGTAATAATGTAAACAACAGAAAGTGAAATGCTTCAATAGATATGACTTAAATGTAATTAATAGCCTTGATAGTTTAATTCTGGTAGTCTCATTGACCTTAGACTCAAATTACTCAACAATCACCTTAAAAAGCTATTAAACAGTACTGTTGTAGCAATGCTGTAATTTATAAACTCAGCAGCTGTAACAATATTTTTTTAATAAACCTGTTTAATGCACTTCCTTTATATTATATTACTACCTCTAACTGTAGGAATAAAGGTCACAAGTAGAGAATATTTCCTAAAACATTAAAAAGCCATTGTCATATATGAAGAATGAACATAATTACATACATTTTATGTATTCAAATCTACTTTGGTATTTTTAGTGTGCTGTCACTGTGGTATCCGAGTGCCGTGGACTTGACTAGATTAAGAAAAGAGACCTGCATTTGCTATATATCTAATTTTGACCTAACTATAGCCTTTCCCCTTTTTCCTATTAGGTAAATACAGACTAACACTTTTTATCTCGATATAGCTGATTGAGATTGGCCACAGGCTCCTCTCTAGAGTTGACCTTGAACCACTAAATCAAGGTTAACAGTGCTAACTTGTATCTACAGTAGGGAAAAGTTTGTGGTGACATTGGGATTAGCTAGCACGTTTAGTAACAGGGACTGGGGAGTTGATCTGATTTTTTTTTAATCACAGTGCAAATGTGCAGTACAAGGGTTTTTTTTGTGTTTTTGTGATCAAATGAGAAATGGATCGGAAGTAGAGTGCATGAAACTGGTTTAACCCTACTTTTGCCTCCCCTGCCTCATCTTTTCACTTCCCAGTGTGGCTGTTGCTCAGGATCTAGGTCCTTAACTCTATGTTAACAAAGTCTTATGTGTGTATATACTTATTATTGTGAATACTAGCCATAATAATTCTTTACTATGATATTGAACTGAGGAGCTAACTTATAATTACCCTTCCAGAAAAAAACAACTGCATCTTTACTAACCATCTAGTAACCCTGGTCTATGTCTATTCACTTACTGTGGATTGAAGGGACCAAAGCAGAGATTTTAGTAATCAATATAAAGTGCTCAGTTTATGGAAAATATATATAACAATAAATGTACTGACATAATATAGTTCAAGATGATATATATATAACATAGGGCTCAAGAATTTCAGTTGAATTGCATGTCAGTTTGAAAAATCTGAATGTCCTTTACTTCATAGAAGACAAGACTAAGCATAAAGCCCAAAATGTGTTAGCCCATAACCAAGAATGCAGTTGAGCATTTTTGTTATTGTTTTCCATAAATACAGTGAGCCTCGTTCTGATCTTATGTGCACTGGCATAAATCAGAAGTAACTCCACTGAAGCTACTTGGCTGGTGTAAGTGAAAGGAGAGTCAGGGCCATGGAGTTTCTTATCATTTTTCAAAATTGTGTTTCATAAAGGTGGTGTAATCTTTACTTTTGTGAGTAGCCTCACTAAAATCAGTGGGTCAGATTCTGCTCAGCCTTGCACCTTACATAGTCATTTACACCTGTTCAAAGTGACAGTTTGGAAAGGTAGCATGTTATATCCCCTTTTCACAGGTGTAAATGGCTATGTAAGGTGCATGGCAGTGGAGGATTAGGCCCACTGATTTGAATGAGTCAGTACTATTCATATAGTCATGGCGTACAGTACTGGGACCTAAAGCAGTAGGCCACCTAACCTCCAACCTCCTAACACAGTTTGTCTAGCTCATGGAAAGAAGTTAAGGTTAGGTCAGGGTTAGCTAACATGTGGTAGCTAATTCTTATCTACGCACAACATCTTCCCTGGTGTAGATGCAAGTTACACCTTTAATCTTGATTTATCTGGGCAAGGTCAAATCTAGGGAGGGCTAAAGCAGACCTTGACCAGTTAAATCAAGATTAAAGGTGTAACTACATTAATCCCTGGTTTAAGTGCAAATTTCAATGCAACATTAACTCTGGAACCCCTCTTGTATCTTTGTAATACCGTATAAAATGCAGGTGGTATTTTGGCTCACAATACCAATTTGCACTGGGCTGTTTGCAGTGTTACAGTTTACTGCTGCTCTCTATACCATTAACTAGTACACTGATAGAACCACAAGAAAAAGTAGCCCTTTTCTGATTTGTGGAGGAAAGGTGGGGTACATTTTTTTTACAGGTTTGGGAGTGAGGTGTTTCTGATTAAGGTGAACATTTCTCTGTCTTAAAAACTTGGAGAGAATCTTTCAGTTAATTATATTTAGAAGCAGTAAATGCTTAATTGACATAAAAGCCTCTAATGTTAGCATTTTACAATTTTCCTTTTGATCTCTCTCATATTGCACACACGGGTTGGAAAGAATAACTAAAAGGCTTATGCTGAGGATGTGTGCTAGCATGTGGTTGGGGTTAGATGAGCGCAAAGTGCAGTGCAGACTCAAAGAAGGTATGGGAAACACCCATTTTTGCTTATGGATAAATTGGTATTGAACCAACATCTGGACTTTACATTGGTTCTTTTGAACTGAAATCCACTGTTTTTTCTGCATGGCTAGAAATACAGTACTGAAAAGTGAAAATTTTGTCCAATGTTTAATTTGTTTTATGAAGGAATCTTCAAAGCCATATTGAGCTAGAATTTAGATCCCTATTCATCCCTATTTTGGTTATGAAAACCAGAAATACTAATAAAGTCTAATGTTCTGTTTTCTCACAGTAATTTCTCCAGAAACAAGCTCTCAAGTTTGTACAAGAAGACTTTCCGCCATCTGAATTTGTCTGATCTGTAAGTAGTGATTTTTTTAAAAAATGAAGATTATTTGTGTGTTGGACATAGAATAGCAGCCTGAGAGTTTTAGGGCTTGATCCATTGAAGTCAATGGGCGCCATTGACTTTAGTGGGGACAGTGTTTATCCCATGTCTTTAGAGAAGGTAAGTTGCCCCTAGATGATGACATTGTTTAAAAAAGGTATTAATGTAATGCAATCCTGGAGCAAAACACCATGACATTTCCATTCTCTCCAGTGTGGATAAAAGCTTGGCTTTCCTCATCACCTTTAAAATGTTCTATCCTGAAATAGTTTCACATGAAATTATTGGTTTTTGGATTAAAGAAGGTGGAAGACTGAAGTACCTTCTCTTTGTAGTATAGTAAAACAGTAATCACTTGCAGATCTTCATGTTAAGTTTTTTCCTCATTTTTTTGTTTTTTACTGGCCTTTCAGTAGTTGTGTGTTTGGCTATTCAACAATGTTTTTCTTTTCCTGAAAACAAAATTGTTCTGAACTGAAATAGATTTTACATTACACATATTCTATACCATGTGGTTACCCTACATTTTGCTTATTCTAGTTGTTCAAACTATGCATCTATATTCCAGGCTCTTCTATGCAAAATGTATGTACGTGTATTAACATAGAACTTTCTCATATTTAATCATAAGTGAAAATAGGAAAAAAGAGCCGTACAATACTTCTGGTGTAGTAATTATTGGTATTCCTGTTTATAGGTTGGGTTAACCTACACACAGAAGAGGTTAAATATTTGGGCTCTGGTATTAGGGCTTGCTTCACTCAGTTTTGCAACACCTAACCACTTAAGGAGCCTGCAGGCCAGGGGAATGGTCAGTCACAAGGGAGGCATCCAGACTCCCCATACAATGCATGGGGAGCTCGAGGGGCCTAAAGAAGGGACTTTCAGAAGCCAGTAAGATGAACAGGTTGTTCTGAAATGGGAAGGTTTCTGGTTTCTCAGAGCTCAGTACAAGATCAGGGCCCTGGAGATATAAAGTAGACAAGTCAGAAATATTAGCCAAGAAGAATGTGTTGTAATCTCACACATCTTTTGGAGTATGTTCTCATTTCAGTATAGGAGAAATGAAGTGCACAAATCCCTGGCACCAAGATGAGATTATGCCCCTTAGGTATGTTTTGTTGATGATTAAGGTGGTGTAATCACTTTACAGTCCACAGAACTTCATTAACTGGAATTTTCTTTTGATAATCACTGAGCATTCAAATGGAAAGAATAGCTAGTTGCAAAATGCTTTCATTTTCATCTGTTCTGTTAGGTATCTGTAACGTTTTCTAAATTCCCAAACTCTTCTTACATTCATCTCTCTAAACCCATCTACCCAAAAAGGCTCTTTTACCTGACACCCGGCAATAACTTTCACCTCTATATTTGGTAGCTGATGTCATCTCAGCAATAAAGATGATACTGTTTAGATTGGTGCACAGTATCTTAATGCATAAAGCAAGCTGCTGAAGCAAAAACATTGTCTGGGTTCTATTATTGTTACTGAACAACTAGGAAAAGGCATGGAGCCATTTCTGCCCCCTGGATTTAACAAGTGTAACTGATAGCCTATTTGACTCAGGGTGACTGTGAAAAAGGACTGACTTCAATTCTAAGACCCAAATCTGCAGGCGTTTTTCAGTATCTGGAATTACTCCACTGTATTAAATTGAATAATTCAGTTTACACATGAGCGATACTGACTGCCTCCGGACAGCTCTGCTATCAGATAACTAATTTCTTATAGGTATCATGGTTGACCTGGGTTTTGAAAGGGATTTGAAGGAGCAAAAGGTAGTAATTTATAAGTTAGTTCAGTGAGATCACAGTGGAGCATGTTGATCTTTCTGAAGATATTAATGTGATTCTGTTCAAAGGAAGAAGAGGGCTCAAGATGTGGACTATAGGAGTGAACTGAAGATTCTAAATAAGCAAGAGGGGTTGTGGGAATTCAGTTCCATGCAGGTAGGAAAGTAGTGCTTATTGGCAGAAGTGGAGTAGGAGAGAATATATTTGTAATGTAATCATGGGATTTATTCCATCGGCATTCAGCAGTTTGGGAGCAGGGACAGAGGAAATGGATGTTGAGAGTGAGCCATGTTAGGAAAAATGGAATAATACTACTTCCCTACCTAGATGCGCATTGCAAGGATAAATGATTACTGTTCAAGGTGGTTAGATACTACAGAGTTGAGGGGCCATATAAGAGGATCGAGAGACAGAATGTAGAGGTAAGACAGGTATTTGCAGAGGTGAGAAGGCGGAACAGGGATGGTGGGGAGAGAGGAGGGTGTAGATTTGGTAGTGGTAAAGTGAGGAGGACAGAATGGATGAAGGTGAGAGAGGAAAAGTAGGAAAGTGGAAGAGACAGTGAGGTAGGGAAGAGGTGGGGTATGCCTGTTGGAAAAGCAGTGAGAAGACATGGTATCAATAAGACAGTAAAACTGTGGTACAGTTGATCATACAATAGGGTGGCAAATAGATTAACAAGTCCAGGAAATAATTGGCATTGGTGAGAATCTCAAGAATGGAGGGAAAACTGAATATTGGAGGCAGGATCTAAAGGATAGAATGTTGCCCATAAATAGCTTGTGAGAAACTTGCTTTAAATCAGGCTTGTGGGTGTACTTTTGATAGAAGACAGTTAAATCAAAGTGTAAGTGAATGAAATTTCAGGCCAGGGTGAGGTGGGAGATGTTCTCCAGACTCAGGGGAGAAGGGAAACGAGAAGCCACTCTGAAAGGATTCTGCTTTTAAAACAAAATTGTAGCCGCAACTGCAGAATTACGGCAAATGAGATGAAAATGTTTAATTGCTACTCGCTGAGCCAGTAAGTGCATGGAAGGGACAGTCATGCTTCTATTCCTCCCTTTTCTGAAGAATGCCACCACAATGTGACTCCCATGGGAAGTTAAATCACATTTAAAATGGAAGAAAACAGTTGCTTGGTTATTATTAACCAAAGCTGAGATTTTAAAAAAGTAATTCTTATTCACAGAAGTAGTGCCATTGAAATCAACTGGATGACTTGTGCTAATATAAATTATCCACAGCAGGTGTTGCAGCTCAGGTAGACAGACCCACACTAGCTCTGCTTGAGCTGTTGATGGTTTTAGCATGGGTGGCAACTTGGGCTAGCCACCTGAGTACAAGCCCACCCAGAACCCTTGGTATGCACTCTGATCTGACATCCTGTTACCTCTGGCTATATTGCTATTTTAGTGTGGCAGCTCAAATAGAGCTAATGCATATCTATCTACCTGAGCTGGAAAGCACACTCCCAGCTGCAGTGTATATGTACCTTACATGTGAAGCTTGGGGAAGTATGTTACTTTTCTGAGAAACTGACTCATGGGTTTGTCTTGATTTTTTTACAAATTTGACATTTTAAATTGCTTCCTAATAATCAGAATGCAGCTTTTAATGTGTAAGGAACAGATTTGGTGGGCAACTAAAATATATTTTATGTGCATCATGATCAATTGTGGAGCTTCATTACTCTTTTTATAATGAAATGTCTTTAGGAGTCACAAAGAAACCCTAACAAACATATCGGTTGGAACTCACCTGTGCTTTTACGAGAAAAGGTGAAATCCTGGACCATTTCTAAGTCAGACATCTGGATTGTCTCCATTGTACTTCACTCAGGCTTCATCACATTACATTGGGCTAGGTTTTCATGAGTACTAAAAGTAGAATCAGATAGGTGGGCTAAACTCCGATTGAAATTCCATATAGTGTGCTTTATAGCTGCATGGTGTTTATACACTCAGTTAAAGCCCCTTTTTTAGTTAGATTCTGGTTGATATTAGTTAAAGCCTTTCACTGTGTCATCTTCCAGAGTCATATGAGATAATCATTACAAGATAATTTCTTCTTAAGGGTGTGTGAAATTCTTTTTTACAGCTAGAGTTGTTAAACTTTAATCATAATATGGGACTGAATGAGTCCACAAAGAGTCCATCACATACAGTGATGAAGTCTTTTCAGGAGTATTCTTTATAAATCAGTAGACCAAAATCCACTATGAAACAGATTCTGATCTCCATTTAATTGGTAAAAATCCAAAATGATTTCACTGAAGTGAAGAGAGTCACTCCAGATTTTCACAGGTAAAATTAAGATCAGAATCTGACCGTGTGTGTGATATCTCAGATTTGTGATAAGCACCATGTACCAGATCTTCAGCTGGAGTAAATGGATGATAGCTCTATTGACTTAAGTGGCAATGTACCCATTTATACTATTGAGGATCTGGCTCCATAATTTTATTAAGCAAAGTATTTTGCTTCTCGGCTGCGCTTGGAGTGAAATTTAAAAACAAACAACAATAAAACAAAAACCACACTGCAATGTTTCTAGACAGATGATGTCAACTGATTTTTTTTAAATGATTTAATTTTTGCTATAGGATTCTAGTGGACAATCCGTTCAAGTGTTCCTGTGATGTTATGTGGATCAAGATATTTCAGGAGACCAAGTTTTCTAACACAGAGACTCAGGATTTTTACTGCATAAATGACAACAACAAGAGGATACCCCTTTCGGATATGCAGATCCCCAACTGTGGTAATATACTTTAAAGTAAAACAATTATGAAGTTAAGTTACTGCCAGGCAGGAAAAGCAAACATACTTTCAGCTCTTGGCTTCAATATGGTATATTTGTCGCTTCATGAAATCTCAGGAGAAGGTCCCTCTGACCCTTTACACCTTGTGGATTAATATTGTGAGTTTTAGTTAGAATGTTTTTAAAAAAATCTTTTAAAATAAACTTGCTCAAAAATGAATCAGAACAAAATATCTAAATATAGAAATGGTAAGTATTAATTTCAAGATGGACAGATCCAAAATGTTACCTACCTTAAAATCCCTAGATTAATAGAATCTTTATTTTCCTTTAAAAATGAATGTTATTAGCATCACATTTTCAAAGCTCAGGCTATAAATTGTGCCTGTTTAAAAAGAAAACACACAAGCAAATAATTTTGTATTTTTCCATGCAGATCTCAGTAACTGTGCAAACAGAGTGAGGGAAACCCTGCAGAGTCCACTTTGTATGGGTTATGTGAAGCAGTCTCTGCAGGTTTCAGTTTGTGCATCTGGAAAAAAACAATCTCCACTGGTTTGGGGAGAAATTACATGATAATTCTCATCTCCTTGCTTCAGTTGCTTCCTCCCACAGGGTGCTGGAACAATTGTCAGGTAGATTCACTTCTTACTAGTTGGAAAAAAGAATCAGAGAGGTAGCCGTGTTAGTCTGGAATAGCAGAGGTAACAAAGTCCTGTGGCACCTTAAAGACTAACTATAAAGTTTTGAAGATTAAGCTTTTGTGGGCTAATACCCACTTCGTCGGATGCAAGCAGTGGAAGTGTCCAGAGGCAGGTATAGAAAAGTAGGCAAGAACCAGGTGGGAGGTAAAAAGGTAGCTGGAAAAAGTATTCCTTAGCCTCAGATCTAGGGGCAGGAGAAGCAGCTGAGCACAATTGTTTCTGACTCAAATTGCAACTCACTGGCAAATAGTAAGTTTCATTTTAGTTTTCCTTGATGGGCAGAGAGAGAACACAATGAAGCAAGCATGGAGGAAAAGAAGGAAGGAGGTAGGGCAAAACACAGTGGATAGATTTGGGTGGGCAAAAAGGCAAAGAAGAGTGAATTGGGGCAGCGACGGAAGAAGGTAGAAATAATCTCTGCCTTTTTTCCTTCTGTTGTATCAGCCCTCTGGTGCTCTAACTTTCCAGTGAATGCTTCACAACACCAGACTACTCTTCTTCTTAGCACTCCCAACTGGGCCCAAAACCCATAACCAGGGAGGAAAACTGGGTGGAAATCAGATAAATGCTCTGTTTCATATAGATGCTGTTGAGTACATGCTCCTGTCAGGGCTATGTGTGTCAAGCGGAGCAGAGAGCACTGATGATTGGAGAGCAAAAAGCATCCTGGTATTTAGTTGCTCTCCCATGTTGCCAGCAGTATCAGTGGATGAAGAAGGGAAGAGATGGGCAAGAGTGCAGGGGAAAAGCAATATGGGATGCAAAATGCAAATCTCTTTGAAGTACTGTGGAATTTCAGCCAGCACTAAGCAAATCTCTCTTCAGCTGCTGCTGAACTTGGTTGCTCTGCTTTGAGGGGTCTGAGGGAGAGCTGCTGTATCTTCCAGGTCTTTGGGAGGACTGGGGGTATTGGCACGAAATGCTGGAAGCCAAAAACAGTCCCTGTTTTGCTACAGCTGGTCAGAGCCAACATAGGGACCCCACAACCCGTAGCTAGAACCCCTCCGGTAAGTAGAGATTCCCTTAACTCAACAGTTTTCTGAATTCCTAGCACTAAGGATCATGGAACTTTTACTGAGTCATTGAGTGACTGCAGCAAGTTTGGGTGTTGTTTCTCAGCCCGTGGTACCTTGTGTGTGCCTCCTGCCACATAAGAGAGCTTTGCAAGATCGGGGGAGTCATTGGCCAATCTGGTGGTCCTTCCAAAGGCCACTGCAAATTGTCTACAGTAGAGCAGGAGGTGTAGGAAAGGGGGTTGGAGACCCTGTGTGTGGAGGCTGTACTCGAGAGACCTGTGTTTTGGAGGAGAAGGGGTGGTTGTGTGGACAGTAACACAGAACCACAAATTGTTCATGTGCCTGATCTGATGTTCACATTGCCTGATCTGATGTTCATGTTTGTGCATGGAACTTAAACATACTTGATTATGGGTAGACTTGTGTTTCTTTTACTCTTAGCCCTCAGTGAACATTTGTACCTTAATATGGCATTACAGTTTACTCCCTTGGGTGACACTACACAAACAAATCCAGAGCATGATATAAATGCTAAGTCTTCCATCTCCCAGGGACATAGCCGACACACTTAAAGGAGACAAATCACAACATCCACGTGAGCACAACCTGCATTCTGAAACTCTTTTAAGAAATCATATATTGAGCTACTATTTTTACCGATAGAGGTAACGAAGAGTCCTGTGGCACCTTAAAGACTAACTAAAGTATTGAAGCATAAGCTTTCGTGGGCTAATACCCACTTCGTCAGATGCAAGCAGTGGAAGTGTCCAGGGGCAGGTATAGATAAGTAGGCAAGAACCAGGTAGGAGGTAACAAGGTTAGTCCAATCAGGCTGAAACAGCTTGTTATCTCAAATCAGGGAGGGTGAGGTATTCCTCTAGCAGCTGAATTGGAGGTGTGAACTCGGAGAGAGGAGAAGCTGTTTTTGTAATTACCAATCCATTCAAAATCTTTGTTCAATCCCAGATTGATTGTGTCAAATTTGCAAATGAATTGCAGCTCTGCAGTTTCTCTTTGCAGTCTGATCTTGAAGTTTTTTTGCTGCAATATGGTGACTTTTAAATCTGTAATTGTGTGTCCAGGCAGGTTGAAGTGTTCTACTACAGGTTTTTGTATATTACCATTCCTGATATCTGATTTGTGTTCATTTATCCTTTTTCGTAGGGACTGTCCAGTTTGGCTGATGTACATAGCAGAGGGACATTGGTGGCATATAATGGCATATATGACATTGGTAGATGTGCAGGTGAATGAACCAGTGATGGTGTGGCTGATCTGGTTAGGTCCTGTGATAGTATTGCTGGTGTAGATATGTTGGCGGAGTTGGCATCGAGGTTTGTTGCATGGATTGGTTCCTGAGTTGGAGTTATTATGGCGCGGTGTGCTGTTGCTGGTGAGAATCTGTTTAAGGTTGGCGGGTTGTCTGTGTGCCAGGACTGGCCTGCCTCCCAAGGCCTGTGAAAGTGAGGGATTATTGTCCAGGATGGGTTGTAGATCACTGATGATGCATTGGAGAGGTTTTAACTGAGGACTGTAGGTGATGGCCAGTGGTGTTCTGTTGTTTTCTTTCTTGGGCTTGTCTTGCAGCAGCAGGCTTCTGGGTACACGTCTGGCTCTGTTGATCTGTGTCCTTATTTCCTTGTGCGGGTATTGTAGTTTTGAGAAAGCTTGGTGAAGATCTTGTAGGTGTTGGTCTCTGTCTGAGGGGTTGGAGCAAATACGATTGTACCTCAGTGCTTGGCTGTAGACAGTGGATGATGTGGTATGTCTGGGATGGAAGCTGGTGGCATGAAGGTAGGCATAGCTGTCGGTAGGTTTTCGGTATAGGGTGATGTTGATGTGGCCATCATTAATTTGCATCGTGGTGTCTAGGAAGTGGACTTCCTGTGTGGACTGGTCCAGACTGAGGTGGATGGTGGGGTGGAAGCTGTTGAAATCATGGTGGAATTCTTCCAGAGTTTCTTTCCCATGGGTCCAGTAGATGAAGATGTCATCAATGTAGTGTAGATAGAAAAGGGGTGAGAGTGAACGAGAGTTGAGGAAGCGTTGTTCCAGGTCAGACATAAAGATGTTGGCATACTGTGGGGCCATGCGGGTGCCCATAGACGTCCCGCTGGTCTGGAGGTATATATTGTCACCAAATTTGAAATAATTGTGTGTGAGGATAAAGTCACAGAGCTCAGCAACCACTTGTGCTGTGGCATCATTGGGGATACTATTCCGGACAGCTTGTATTCCATCTTTGTGTGGGATGTTTGTGTAGAGAGCCTGGTGTTTTCTGATATTTTTTACCGGTAGCTCTCTGATATTTATTTTACACTAGCGAAAATACCCGGCGTTGCTTGGGTCCGTCGGAGGTGGGGAGGGGGCAGAGAGCAAACCTGAAACCCCCAACTCACCCCCCTGACCAAACCCGACACCCCCACCTCACTTACCCCTCAACCAACCCCGACTCACATTTTCACCCCCCCCACCCAAACCCAACACCCCCCCACCCAAACCCAACACCCCCACGTCACCCCCTACCAACCCCAACACCCCCTGACCAACACCCACACCTTACGCCCCGTAGACCAAACCTGACACACCCACCTCACTTCCCCCCCAACCAAACCCGACACCCCTACTTACCACCACAAACAAACCCGACACCCACACCTCACTTACCCCTCGACCAACCCCGACCCCCCTCTTCACCCCCCAACCAAACCCAACACCCCCACCTTGCCCCCCCACCAAACCCAACACCCCCTGACCAACCCCAACACCCACACCTCAACCCTCACCCACCTCAACACCTTCCCACCCCCCCCGACCAAACCCAACACCCCCAGCTCACTTACCCCCCGACCAAACCCGACACCCCACCTCACCCCCCGACCAAACCCAACTCAGGTCCGTTGGAGGTGGGGAGGGGGCAGAGAGCTGAGCGAGTGCGGGGTCCGTTGGAGGGGGGAGGGGGCAGAGAGCTGAGCGAGTGCGGGGTCTGTTGGAGGGGGGAGGGGGCAGAGAGCTGAGTGAGTGCGGGGTCCGTTGGAGGGGGGAGGGGGCAGAGAGCAAACCTGACACCTCCACCTCACCCCCCCGACCAAACCCTACACCCCTACCTCACTTACCCTCCAATCAAACCCAACTCGGGTCCGTCGGAGGTGGGGAGGGGGCAGAGAGCTGAGCGAGGGCGGGGTCCGTTGGAGGGGGTATTATGACATCATAACTATGTCACAGAGAACAGCAGCTGCCCAGCTGATGTGATTGGCCTTTAAATAATTTCACCCCTGGGGGGGGCATCAGAGGTGAGATTTGAAAAATTTTCGACTCTTACCCTGATTAGGACCCTAAGACCTCTTACTGTACCAAATTTCAAGTCTCTAGCTCAAACGGTGTGGAAGGAGTAAGTGCACATACATACACGCATGCATACACCATTTGACTTTTATATATATAGATTGCTTAGGTTTGTGTGGACTTAATTTTCAGAAAACTCACAATTCCATAGACTGTATCTGTAGTTCATCCTTTGAAAATGAGAAACCAGATCTTTAATCTTTTCCCCTGCAGATATTTTTCTAAAGAAGTTAGTTAAATTTTCTAACAAAATGTACGTTAACAGAGGCTAATTGTTATCTAACTATAGGAAGAATGAAACCTTTGGGTTGGGTTCAGTAATAAATATGGATTCTTTATAGTTTTCTTCCTCTTCCTGAGAATTAACTATCCCCATCCTTTCTTTTGACTTTGATGAGTTTTGTGGGTGCTCAGGCCTTTGTAAGCTATATTGTCATCTAATAAAGTAAAACCTCGCTAATTTGCCTTAATGACTACTACTACATTCATCACTGCAGATTGTTTAATTTTCTGAATCCGCAACTATGCAAACAAATTTGATTTTAGATAAAAATTGAGGACATTGTCTGACAAAGTACTTTGTTAATTTATTCTGGCAGGTGTCTTTAATTATTGATGGTAATACTTCATAATAGACTAGTAAGCATTCTATAGTATAAATTGTAAAAGTCTTGGTTATAGGGCACCTTTCTACTCTGTGCTGCTAATAAATGGTTTCTTGGTTAGAATTCTCTGATTTGTGGATGAGTGAAGTGAGAATTTGAGGTTCTGTGGCATTATACTTGTTTATGTAGTTGAAATGTTCATTAATGGACTGGTTAAAGGCTAGTTGCGATTTAATTTTATCATTACAGTTAAACTTCCATAATCCACATTTATGGTGAAAGCCAATAAGATCTACTGACAAGAAAATACTTTTTCTGACCTCTGATCTAAAGATCAAATTTGGGATATTTTTCTGTATTCAGTGTTGAAATGAACAAATTTAAAATTGTCTAGTGAGACACCTGTTCCCAGTGTTTGCATTGTATAGGTAGTAAATAAATTTCTTTCCCTCACAATTAGTGCCCCTTTTTCTGCCACTGTTCGTAGACTCTCAACACCATTCTGCATTGTATGACTAGTCTACCTAATCAAAGATCTTGTATGGCACATAGCAGTGTAGTGTTTGATCCATTTATTTATTTTGATTATCCTTCCAGTGTTGCATGTTTACTATATTATGCTACTTCACTGCAAGTTATTTTTTCCTTGCCACTGGCAGTGTATCCGAGCCAGAATTTCTTGGTCAGATTTTTGGGGAGAAAAAGCCTAATTTATTTGTTGTAGATGTGCCAGCTATGGCAATTTCCTGCAATGACCTTGAAAGATTTATGATATTGAGTTTATGTAATATTGTGGACCTGGATTGTATGTAACTACTTTGAGGGGTATATGGGAAAAACATTGCAACCCCATGCAGTATCTTTAGGAACACTATTTTAAATGAATGGTTTATCTATGATTGTGTTCTTGGGGGAGGGCTACCCACAACTCTTACAGGAACTGAAAAGAGTGGGCAGTGATTAAGAAAAATCAGCCGGGTTGTAACCCCCCGCCCCCCGAGAGGTACAACCTTCTGGTGAGGTTCACTTATACTAATTCAAAGTAGATTCTCCAGAGACCAACAGACAAAGGAAGGACTCTTGGATAAATATTCTGAGTTTAAACTGGCTCAAAGCATCTTTTTGATCCAGCAAATGGATAGGACCTTCTGTCCAAGGAGGTCCCCAATCCTTTCTGGGAGTGGTTGGAAGGACTGACACCTGCAAGAGCCCAAGGTTGGAGCTGGGGTGACCTTTGGTAAGCTTTTTAGCATGAATATAAGTTCTTTTATTGTTTCAACATGTTTCCTCTGTAATGCTTTCACCTTAAGAATAAACATGCTTGCTTATAAAGAGCTGTGTGGCATAATGGCTGACAATTTATCTGTTTACAGCTTTTGAAGAGCAAGCAAAGCACAGATGCTGGCCTGTTTAGGCAGTCTGGCTTGCTGGGATATCATAGTGTAAAGAGGATCCTATGCGGCCTAGAAAAAGCCTTCAGAAGTGGGAGAGATGCAGATCTCTACCCAAGTGAGGTGACAGCTGAGGAGCTGGAAGCTTGAGTGGGTGCCCTTGAAGAATCATAGAAGGGGGATACAGGTGCCATTGCCCTGAACTGTGATAGTAGACATCACAATTTGTGTATGGATACAACCTGTCAGTTGCGGGAAGCTTATCTAACTAAGAACTGCAGGATTCGGCCCATATCTTGTCTCAATAGCTGGATTTTTGTTTTCATATGGAGAAAAGGCTAACTCTTTTCTTTTGAACTTAGTGTTGTAAATCTTCCAGCAGATATTTGGCTTTGCTCTTGTTAACTTGCATTATGTAATTGACATAATTTTAGAAGGCGCTGCTCCTTGTTTGCAATTACCATCTAAAAGCCAGTGTGCTCATTTCTTGCTGTGTCCAGGAAGCCCTTTTCCAGTAATTTGTATAGGTGAGTGTTAAGATAGTTCTGAATAAATTAGACTCATGCAGGCTTTACTCCAAACTGTGGAAATGGCCATTGTGTTAGATTTCTGTTCTGGAGGAAAATAAATATGAGAAATATCAAGCTAGAGAGTTTTGTTATGATCAGAGTGGGAGACATTATGGATTTAGATGTTAGGGAGAAAATGAAGCCAGATTGAAAGATTATTTGTTTAAATAATAGAAAAGATGTAATAATATTAGTGAATCAATAAAATAAGCATTGGCTCTTTGGCTGTCACAACACAATATAGTTCAAAACAACAAGAAAAGGCAGGATCCAAAGGGTGTTGAAATCTTTTCCATTATCAAACTTCACAGATAAGGCTGACAAAAGTAGAACATAACAAACAAAACTAGGTGGCTTTTAAAAAAAAGTCATAAACATTCTCTCTGTGTTACCTGTCAGAATACTCATTCACCTTCTATTCTGTATTATGTACTTTGGCTCCAAATAATAGCTATTCTGCATGATGTATGGTGGCAAACTATTTTTATTCTTTTGGTACTGAGTTTTAGTTCTTATCTGTGATCGAGATCTGCATGAATAATGGTTTGTAGGAGAGTTGTCAGCAACAGGGTTTACACTGTAACTCAGAAGTTGAGTTACTGTTTTCTTATGCAATTGAACTTAATTAAAACATTTTTCATTATTAAGAGCTTGTTAAATGAAAATAAGTGGGTTGGCTGCCATAATTTATCTATGAAGCTTCTTGTCAGGAGGGAGAGAGGGAGTAGGAACCAGACTTTCAAAAGTGTATGTACCTAACTTGTGCACATACTAACTCTGATGCAATGTGCACATCTAGATTATTCTCATTCACAAACCTATATATCTGTGTAAATCAGGGGTTGTGTGTGAGAAAAATTAAACACACATTTCTGTACATGTACTGTTGAAAGTCTGCCCCTCTTAATGTAAAAACAAAATTCTATTTTATAATTGTGACTTTCTCTCTAAGTTTGAAAGGGAAGTATTTTATAATAGCCATAGAACAAAGCAACAGGAATATTTAGGGGAGGCAGGGAAGTTAATGTGTTGTGCTGGGTAGAGCACTGTTTTGGGACTACAGAGATCAGGCTTCTACTCCTCATTCAGCAACAGGACTGCTGGATGACCTTGGACAAGTCACTTAACCCTTGTGTCTCAGTTTCCCCACCTGTACAGTGGTGTTAATGATACTTATCTACTTTGAGATGTACTGATGAAAAGTGCTTTGTAAGAACTAGATATTATTATTATTTCATCCTTGTAACGTAACTAGATAAAGACTGATGCTACCTCCTTTCCAACAGTCTAAAGAAATGACTCTCTTAGTTCCTTACAAAATGGAGGCTGGGTCAGGACTTTGCACACTTGATATCAAGCATGTGAGACTATTCTGTATGATTGCAGAATGTCTGGTCCTCTTCCTCAGACCCAAAAAGTTCAAAAGCTCCATGTTTGTCATACTGAAGTGTTTGACTTTAGTTCTGTATTTTCAGTATTCCTAATGATAGGAATAGGAAATGTTGCAGGTAGAGCAGAATGAGCATTTACTGCTCCATACTAAATGTGTTTTTAAATTGCAACTGCTGTACAAGAAGTCCTTCGCTGGAGGTTTGCACTCCATCAATCCAGCTCTCATTAGCTTCCATTAAAATTGTTAGCAGAGCTCTCGATTCACCTGTGAAGGCTTGTGTCTGCTTTTCCCAGCTCAGCTGCATTGAATTCATTTGATTGCTCTGGAGAAGGAAGTGGGGGAGACTGCTGACAGCAGCCTTGAGTGCTCTGGTCTGTCTGACCTTGCTTGAAGCTCTTGTGAAATGGATGTGACTGTCTCCTTGGAAGAAGCTCTGTGAAAGGCTCTTTGAGATATTTCTATCCTTTAGATCTTTAAATGTGAACTAAGGTGGGACTCTGCAGCCACAAAGGGAGGGAGAATAGAAATAATGCTTTCTACTTTATGTAGCTAATGTTTTGCATGTAATCTTGTAGGGATATCCTGTTTTCAGTGCTATAGAGGCATAGCAGAGCTGACTCCTGCATGGTATTTCTGTTGATTTCATTGGAAATGTACCCACTTATTCCATGTCTTAATTTAGCTCACAGTTTTTTGGCTGCAGCTGGTTGCTAAATGTAACACAACAAGTGCATCATATTATCAGCAGTTCACAGATTTATGCCCCAATTCAGGGAGAAAAAAACCCCTTTGCCTCGTTTTTAAACCCATGAAAGCTTAGTGTGTGTGTAAGTAAGTGTAAAAGTAAAATATTTTTTCAGGATTTAAGCTTGTTTTCCTGGAAGCTGGTCAAGTTTTAACTGAATTTATCCTACAAAGATGTTTTATTTTTGTTCTGAATGAAATATTTTTCTTTATATTTTCAAATCCTCGGCCAGGAAAGGTACATTGTAATTTGAGGAGCCCTATTCTCTCATTTCTTGACCAGTGCCACATCCATCTTCTAGACAATATGATTGGCTGGATAAAATAAATAGCAAGTTAAAGTATTTGCTGCCTGTGTTGAACTTAAGAGCAAACCTTATACTCACATGTGGGTGGAGTCTCCTGCCAGCATGAAGAATGCTTTGGGAACGTATGTGTGGTGAGCAAGACTGGGTTTGGGTCCATTGCACCCCCTGAACTGTAGAGAATATCTGTAAAGTGTGGGTATTAAAATATGTTGTACAAGTTTAAATATAATAAATGATTATCGTTCCCTATATTAAGCTCATCAGTCTGTGACTGAGAGTTGTATTGGGAAAATGGTTCAGGAAATTCTAGCTAAGGACTAAAAAGACCTTAATGAAAGTCTGATATAAATTGGCTTGTGAGAAATGCTTTGAATATCAGTTTCTCCCCTACTCCCCTGCACAATGTCTGTTCTTATCACAAGGAAAATTCTGTTTTGGTATGCTGGGGGATGGTCCTTTCAGGTCTTTTCAGAGCCCATCATCTCTGCTCCTGCCCTGGCAAGAGGTAGTTTTGAAGAAACCTTGCTTCCAGCTTCTCCCAGCTCAAAGGCAGAGGTTTGAACATATATCTCAAACTTGGTAGGAGACTTGGTGCATAGAAAACCAACAGTTAAAGAACACTTTTTGTGTTTTACTGCCTAATATCGTCTAGCTATGACTTCAGATTAAGGGCTGCAGACTTTAAATTAACAAATCTCCGGTCCACTTCAGTAGCAGTTTGGCAATGGAGTTCTTCTGTCACCTTATTAGTATCATTGTTGTGGGTTGATACTAATAAGATGAAATTTTTCTGTATGGTACCTTTTTTGTATTTTGTATTTCTGTGCTCAAGTAGGTTGTGGGGGCATAACTTCTAATAGGAGAAATAAAAACATAAACAAGTGAAATTATAAAGCCAGGTCCTTTCAAGAGTGACCATTCATGCTCAGGGTCTCATCTCTTCTGCTATCATAGAACATCATTACATCATTGGTGGTACAGATAATGTCCAAATTATCATGGGTAACATAAGTGAAATTGAAAATTTGTCTAGTATTGTGGCCCAACTCCTCCGGTTAGCCCCTCAGGTTTCATACCTCAACAGCAGGAAAAATGTAGCTCTGAATCTGAACTTGGACTTTGTGGCTGACCTCTGCCTCAGTGATGGGCTGAACATGACTGTACTATTACTGAGAGAGAGGTCAGCCACAGAGCATGGGTTCTGGTTGGAGTATTTAGTAGTTAGGGCATATCACTAACATATAGTGATTTGAACATATAGGGGGAGATCCTGGTTCCACTGAAGTCAGTATAAGTTTTACCATTAACTTCAGTGGGGCCAGGATTTCACCTTAAAAACACTACACCCACGCCCCCACACCCACACACTATATGTGCATGCATGAGTGCTAAGTACTATTAATATGATTTTCGAGGCAGGCTGAGGGATTTAGCTACATGAGTTCCATTAATTTCACATGAGTTGAGTAGTAAAATCCCCAGTGCATCTTTGAAAATTTCAACCAAATATTTGTTCTTGCTTTGGTTGAAGTATGGCTAGCTATGCACGGTAGAGAGATGGGCTGCATGACTATCAAACAGTAGAACCTCAGTGTTACAAACACCATAGTTATGAACTGATCCAGACAACCACACGCCTCAGTTGGAACCCGGCAGCAGCAGAGACCCAATAAAAAGAGAGAGCGAGTGAGCACCGGTACAGTACTGTGTTAAACATAAACTACTAAAAAAAAAAGGGAGCAGGAAAGGAAGCAGCATTTTTCTTCTGCATAGTAAAGTTTGAAAGCTGCATTAAGTCAATATTTAGTTGTAAACTTTTTAAAGAACAACGATAATGTTTTGTCCAGAGCATAGGTGCTGGCTTACTTAGCTCAGGCTCAGGCCTTGGCTCCACCCAACTCCACCCTGTCCCCTCCCCAACTTCTTCCCCTTCTGAACAGCTAATTGTGGTGGGTGGGAGGTGCTGGGGCGAGGGGCAGGTGCTGATTCGTGGGGCTGCTGGTGGGTGCTGAGCATTTTTTATTCGGCATTTTGTATTTTAAAATTATATTTGGCAACCCCAACCCTGATCCTGGAGATGTTTGTATGTGAGCAACTTCAGGAAGTGAATAATATCATGGAACTTGGCAGGTCTGTTCACATTCATTATGTTTCTCATGAGTATAAGTGTCTTTGGAATCAGGGCCCATATTCGGATGAAAATTATCATATAGCATAGAGCACTTTCAATATTTTGCCATCAGTGAGCCTTGTTTGGATTAATCTACCTTTCTTTATCTTCCTATGATGTTTTACTATAGGCAATTAGCAAAATTAGAAAAATAGTGAAAATTTCTCTACATTCTTAGCTGTTGTAGTGGCAGTCACTATTCAGAACCCTAAACTAGAGAGACTTCTACTATTTATTTTCAGGTAGATTTCTGGCTCTTTACTGTGATATTCTAGGGCCTTGGTGATTTCTGTTTGTGACCAGAGAGGATTGTGGGGAACATCATAGAGACTTAACCAAGCTAGGTGAATGGGCAACATGATGGCAAACAAAATTCATTGTTTATAAATGTACATTAAAGGAAAAAAGTTGCACTACTCCTGCACCTTAAAGTTACTTTAGAACCTTGTATCAGCTCAGGAATGAGACCTGGGTATCACTGTGGGTAGCTCAATGAAAATCTCTTCTCACTGTGCAGGTCTGGTCACAAAAGTAAATGTGATGTTAGGAAGCATAAGGAAAGGTATGGTGAACAGTACAGAAAACACAACACCATTATGTTACTCAATGATACATCCTAATCTGGAATAGTTGGTATGTGTGATAGTGGCTGCTCCATCTCAAAAAAGGATATTTCAGAATTAGAGGGGGCTCAGAGAATGAGCAAGGGTCTGGAAAAAGAGGTTGAAAAGATTGGGAGAGCTTTACTTGGAAAGGAACATAAGAATGGCCATACTGGGTCAGATCAATGGTCCATCTTGCCCAGTATCCTGTCTACTGACAGTCACCAATGCCAGGCGCATCAGAGAGAATGAACAGATCAGGCAATCTTCGAGCAATCCATCCCTTGTTGTCTACTCCCAGCTTATGGCAAACAGAGGCTAGGGATACTCAGAGCATGGTATTGCATCCCTGCCCATCTTGGCTAATAGCTTCCATATATCCTCCACCTATCCCCCATAAACATGTATAGTTCTTTTTTGAGCCCTGTTACAGTTTTGGCCTTCAGAAGATCTCCTGGCAAAGATTTTGACAGGTTGACTGTGTGTTGTGTGACAAAGTACTTTCTTTTGTTTGTTTTAAATCTACTGCCTATTAATTTCATTGGGTGACCTCTGGTTCTTGTCTTATGTGAAGGGGTAAATAAACATTTCTTTATTCTCTTTCTCTACACATTCAAAATTGTAAACACCTCTATGATATCCTCACTTAGTCATCTCTTTTCCATGCTGACAAGTCTCCGTCTCTTTAATTTCTCCTCATGTGGAAGCTGTTCCATAGCCCTAATAATTTTAGTTGCTGTAATAATTTCTGTATCTTTTCTAATTCCAATATATCATTTTTGAGATGGGGCATCCAGATCTGCATGAAGTATTCAAGATGTGGGTTTACCATGAATTTATATAGTGGCATTATGACATTTTCTCTCATCTATCCCTTTCCGAATGGATCCTAACATTTCTTTAGCTTTTTTCTGATTGCCACTGCACATTGAGCAGATATTTTCAGAGAATGATCAACACTAACTTCATGATCTCAGCTAATTTAGACTCCATCATTTTGTATGAATAGTTAAGATTAATTAGAGGGGACATGGTAAAACTGTATAAAATACAAATGGTCAAGAGGAGAAAGATCAGGAACTCCAGTTTTCCGTATCTCATAACCTCCACACGGGGATATTCAATTAAATTAAAAGGTGATAAATTCAGACTTAATGAAAGGAAATACTTTTTCATACAACGTGTAATCAAACTGTGGAACTTGTTGCTACTGGCAGTTGTAGAGGCCGAGAACATAGCAAGATTCAAAATAAGATTGGACATTATGAATATCCAGGATTATCATAATTAATATTAACAAGAAGTTAGGAAGGGATATTAAACCTCATGCTTCGTGGTTTACCACCGATCTTGCTCTATTAGAGATCAGGATGAGTCCTGGGGGAGGAAGATCCCCCATTTGTTTAGTGTGGGGTTCTTTAACCTTCTTCTGAAACATCAGTCAGATCAGTCACTATCAGAGACGGGATACTGGACTAGATGTACCTCAGGACTGATCCCATATGGCAATTCCTAAGTTCCCAAGTGCACGTGATAGTAACAGTGGTGCCATTCCACACTTTTTTATATAAAATAATACAAATTCAACCAGCAGTAGCAAAGTTAGAGAGAGAATGCAGCCATCATGCTTCAGTAAGTGAGTAGCTAAAATGCTACTTGATCCTCCACACCTAATTCAACAATTGAAAAACACCACAAGAAGCCGTCTTGAAATTTTAATGGAAATCTGAGTAGTGCAATAAATGGTCAACACTGATTTTATTTTGTTGTTGCTTATATGATAGGGTTCATATGAAAATTTCTGTGTTAGAAGCTCTGTGAACTCAAACAGTGACTCACTTTGAGTAGTTTTAATTTGGCATGAGAGATGTCAGGCAGGTCTTGTCCAGAGAAGATACTGCTAGGAAGAAACTGGGCAATAAGGCCTTGATGGCTAAAATTCTTTCCCTGATTCAGGTATGACCACAGGAGTCAAATAGTTTTAAGAACTGATGTGTGAGGGTGTCTGCATGGGGTAAATTATCTCATTACTTCCCCCGTGGTCCCTATCCAACATAATTAATATCTAAATGTTCCTTAGGATTTAGTTTAGTTTTCTGCCTGGCTGGGTGACAGACACCACTGAGGTTTGAAGTCATGGCAAGCAAAAGCAGATGGCTACCTTTGCTAACAGATTCCTGCATCAAGGCATCCAGCCATCCAGCTCTGTTTCAATAAATTCAATGTATGATTTACAAAGTGAGCATAATAGAAGAAACCCATGATGCCTATAATCAGAATCATCTTACAGTACTACTTAAAGCACTAGCAGAATTGCCTAAGCAGTTATTGTATGCTCCTAATGATTTCAAATCTTATTAGGCAAGAAAGCAGTGCCTGGAAAATGATTTGTCCTGTCTTTGCTATTACTACTTTTCATTTAATTTTTATTGAACTAATTAAACTTCAAGTGATATTTCAAGTTTCTATTGAATTTTTGGCCAACATATTAATGTGCTCTAATTAACACAAATCAGATATAAGGGACTAACTATGTGGATTTATAATAAAAAAATCACCTTGCTATACTTGTAACATTGCAAGTTCATGACAGAAACTGTTCCACCCTAATTAAAAAAATAGAGATAGAAGCTTTGTTGCAGAAAAGGAAAACTTATTGCAAAACAATACATAGCTAACACTTCTGTTTTGCTGTGCAGGATATTTGAGATGATAAATTGCAAACAGAACATGTCTAAAATTGCTGCTGAGCTGAGTGTCACGGTGAGGGCAAAGCTAAAGTGATCTTTCTACAGCACAATCTAACATTACAAAGCTCCTGTGTTTTCTGCGTACTGCTTATTTTCAGTGCAAACAAATATAGTTTTGAAGGACAGAAAAAATACACTTGCCGTGTCTCCTGTACCTGAAGTCAAGTTGATTTTTGGCCTAATATACTGTTGACAATATTTTCAAAAGAGTCCTACTCCAGTTTAGGTGCCTAAATGAAGCATTCAGGTTTTAAAAAGTCCTCAAAACATGACAACTCCTATTTTTCTGAGAGTTGCCATTGTTCTGGGTGTTTGAGCTCTACCAAAAAACTGACCACTTCATTTGGGTGCTTAAAGGAGAGCTTCTGGGAGCTGAACTCTTCAGAAATTCTGCTCCCTAATAGGTTTGTGGAGATATATTCTCTCCTGCACTGGAGCAGCACTCAGTGCAGGTGAAAGGTTCCAGCTCCCTGATTCTTGGGGTCTGCCCTGATCCAGACAAAAGTTAGAGTAGCTTCCTAGCAAATGACACAGAGTAGCTGTTTCACTGTAGCTAGGTTAGTCCTATGGCTGAAGTACACTAGAAATGGCCCTGAAACAGTAGAGGAACAGAGGATCTGGACAGTTTGAGGTGCACTGGCTCTGTCCCTACCTTCCCTTGGCATGCCCATAGCCCCTGCCCCTCCTAGTCAGTTTGTCTCTGAAGATCTGGGTTTCACGTGTGTGTGACCTCTTTGTGGACTGGAGCCACTCTGATTCTGTTGTTTGTGGGACTCTTTCCCCTGACCCTGCATGATGATGATGGCTAGATTTTTCTCTTTAGTGTGTATATATAGCTCAGGGTACGGTAGGAATACCACCAGTGTTAATTAGGCAAAAGGAAAATGAAGATTTGTATTGCAACCACTACAAATGAGAAAAGTAACTTGTATCTTATTTTCCCTCAAGAATGAAGGAGAGACTTTCAAAGGTACAACTGGAGTTAGGCATCTATCCTTTCTACATTTTGAAAATGTTTCCCTCCTCAATATCTGAAGGAACCTGAAAATAAATTAAACTTTTATTGGTGAGGTGGATTGGTACAGTGGAGAAACCACACACAGTTGCTCCCGCTCCTGCTTAAGGACTTTACTTTATGTTGTATCCAATGTGCTCTTTGCATTTTTTTTTTTTTACTAAATAGCATCTGACCACAATGAATCTCTGATTAGCTGAGTAAGCAAAGTTTTTGATTACATACAGACTGTTGTCAAAGAGTTGAACAGCTCATTTGAAGATCTAACCTATTTCTATGACAGAAATACACTATTTCTGTGACATACACATATTTTTTTGCTTTTGTCACAGGCATACCCTCAGCAAACTTGAGTGTTTATAACCTCACTGTTGTGGAAGGAAGGAGCACCACACTGTACTGCGAAGCTACTGGGGTGCCATCTCCCAATGTATCCTGGGTTGTCACTAATCTTGTTTCAAGACATGAGGTAAGTTTTACTTTCAAATAGATGGCTATCCAGAGACAGAATATACCTGCTGAAGAATGGTGTGTAGCTGGTCTTAAGCTTATTTTTTTCATAATGACAAATACAAAATGGCAAATTGTTTACCTTGCATTTTTCTCCCAGGTATTCTTAATCAACGGTGACTGCAGAAGTGCTTCTGGGACAGACAAACATTTCTTTTTTTGAGAAAGGGGCTATTTAAATTTATGTGCTTCCAATTATAATTGATAGTGCTACAATTCTATGGAAGGGTCCTGATAACATAAAAATGGCAATACTGCATCAGTCCAAAGGTCCATCTAGCCCAGTATCCTGTCTTCTGTCCGTGGCCAATGCCAGGTGCCCCAGAAGGAAATGAACAGAACAGGAGCAAGGAAGGTAGGGACTGGATATGACGGAACAGGGAATAGAGAAACCAAGTAGTTGACTTCGACATCTGCACTTGGGGTTCTGGCTCACACCCCTAGTTATCCAAAAGTTTGGGATGTTTTGAAATGTTTGAGTAATTGAGGTTGTGCAGTGCACACAGTAGAAATATTCCCTTTTTCCTTCAACTAGTACCACTGAGGGGCATAACTCAACTGGCCTGATTTATTCCTGATGTGATCTCATGGAAGTCAAAGGAAGGCATGTATCAGCATCTTCGTTAGTGGAATTATATGTGTGTAAATCAACACAGGCCCTCAGAATCATACCCAATAAATTGATTTACGACATGGAATAAAATGTTGCGCAAATATAATACTTAGTTTTCTAGCGATAATGTTAAGAGGAAGGGTAACTGAAAGACTCTAATCCCAGTGTCTCTCTTGTTCTTCACTCTGTTCAAGCCAAATATTTTTTCTTCTCATTTGTAGAGTAATACAAGTAAGAATCCTGCTTCCCTAACCATAAGGAATGTTTCATCTAAGGACAGTGGAATACGGATTTCATGTATAGCAGAAAATATTGTGGGAGAAGACCAAGCTTCTGCTGACCTTGTGGTGTTCTGTACGTAAACAGCCTTGCATACAATTTCAGCTGCTGTCTAAACTACATCAGCACAAAGTATTTGGGGTATATATTTCTGTTGGGCATGCAATGTGTTGAAACAAGAATATCACCTAAACGTAAGAACTGCATTGCCTTTAATGCTGAGGAACAGCACAACCAGCAGTTGTTGTGTAGCATTGTCCCTTTATTACTCTGCTCTGAGCACCCTTACATATCTGGGCTCTCATAGCTGCTTGTCAACTTCCAGTTTCAACTCCCAAAAGTAAATTTCTGAAGTCCAAAATGTTCAAATGGCAGCGTAAACATGAAAAGGGTGGATGTGTATTTTATATACACATCAAAGACAGAGGTCAAATTGTTATTAATAATTTGAGATTTTAAAACTTTTCATCTAAGGCAATAACCCTGATACATTTTTTTTAAAATAAAAAAAAAAAGATCAGCTTGTAACAGTTTTCCCTGGCATATATTAGTTTGTCCTTGGCCTTGAAATAACCTACTAGTCCAGGAGAAGAGGATGGGCACAGGGGAGAAAAACATTTGACCCCCTTAACTCTAAGCTCCCATATGAATCTATCTTAAGTGAATTAAGTAGGCTGTTTTTACAAGCTTCAGATATCGATCATTCAGATTAACCCCACATTTTATGAAAAATTAGCATGCTTTATTAGAGAAAAATATTTGTTAGAGATGTAGCTATAGATTAACTTTATGATTTTATAGTTCAAATTGGATTTGAAAAAGCTAAGGGAAAGAATATATGCTACAAATACTGGAATGGTGTAAACACAGAATCTTGGATTGGCACCAATATGATTGGTACAAAGGCATATAACTAGATGCAATTAACAAAGGAAAATACAGTCTGAATATCAAGGAAAACTTCCTGACAGTGAGATAATGTACAAGGCGGTGGAATAGACTCCCACGGGAAACAGTATAAGCCCATAACAGTTTAAAACTGGACTGGACAAAGTATTAGAAAATTACTATAGGAAATGATCCTGCATTAGCAGGGGAATTCAGTGAATGAACTAATAGGTCTATTCCATGCTTCTATGATGAAAATAATCTAAAAGTTTTCATGCCTGTCTCAATGTATTTCCAGTGCACTTGGTTCTGTCCAACTGTTAAATACCCTTTTAAAAATAGTACTTAAGTGCTTTAGTTTAAAAACAGGGAGTAATAAAAAACCTTTCACTGAACCTGCATGATTTATTAAAGTTGGTTATTGTTTTTTTTGGAACCAGTTCACACTTCTCATTTTAAAGACTGACTCTATTGAGGTATTGTCCATTTCAGGTCTGAACTCAGTTCACCCACACAGCTGATGACTTCCTTTATGAATATCTACATCCATAAGCACAAGGCTGTAGTTTCCAAAGCTTCCAATTTCTTAGCTTTAATGATTTTTTAAAAATGCCCTCAAAACTTTTAGGGGAAAAATGTGTTTAGGATATTCTGATGTTATTCCCTTTTCTTTTCAATATAGTTGCACCAAATATCACATTTATTGAACCTCCAACCCCGGACCATCACTGGTGCATTCCATTCACTGTGAAAGGGAACCCTAAACCCTCATTGCAGTGGTTCTATGAAGGGGCTATACTGAATGAGTCTGAATATATCTGTACTAAAATACATGTTAGCAATCAAAGTGAATACCATGGCTGCCTTCAGCTGGACAACCCTACCCATTTGAACAATGGTGCTTATACCTTACTAGCGAAGAATGACTATGGAGAAGATGAAAAAAGGGTTGATGCTCATTTCATGTCAATGCCTGGAGATGGTGAGTGATCTTTACTATATTAGCAATAGCATCTTGATAATTGTATGGCGATAGTACTGCTGGCCAGTTTTTTTCTCTTAAAATAATTTGTTGTACATATTTATGGATAACTGCTTTTTTAAACAGTCTCCTTGCATTTGAGAATTTTGTTTTTCAATTACATTTTATGAAGTGAGCCTCATAGTAGCTATCTCTCATGACCAGAAAAAATGTTTTAAAAATTATTTTTCTGAAATATTTTTTCCAACATATATGTTCTGATCTTGCAAATGTTGAGTGCCAGTTTGATATGAATTAAGGGTGCTCTGCTTTAGGAAGGACAAGGACTAAGCTGTGTATCCATAAGACCATGTACAAGTTTCTAGAGAAAACAGAAGATAATGAAAATTGTGCAGTGCAGTACAGCATGTAGATGCCAATATATTCTTTAGAACACTAGAGGGAGCAAGAGAGAAAATAAGTAACCAAGAGGCAGGAGGGACAAGATGGCTACTGTTACATTTATATGTGGTTTGCTACACTACAGGGTCCATATCAGTGGTTCTCTGCCTGTGAGCTGCTTGGGGCCCAGACAGAAAACTGCTGAAGTGCATGTGACATCCTTGGGGCCATACAAGTAGTATGTATGGATGCAGCCCACATAACATACAGAGAACTACATATGTGGCCCACAAATATAGGTTGTAATAAAATACAGGGAGTGTATCAATCCTCTTTACTGCATCCTTAGCAGAGTCAGGATATGAGAGGAACCCAAAAAACTACATTTAGTGTAATCCCTGCACTGTGTTTGCCTTGGTTTGATCCTTTTATTCCCAGATCTTCAAAAATTCATGTACAGTAATTGTGTCGATAAATGGCAGGCAACTATCTGCCCATTGGTACGAAAACTTATGTGGATTGCATAGGGGAGTCAGGCCTGCAAACATGTATGGATTTTTGTGCAAGAAACTGCACATTTGCATCAGAAAATCTGGGCACTAGCGTACATTTCAGTTTCCTTAAACATTAGGTAGCAATAACATGTCAATTTCAATTGTGATGTCCAGTCCTGTGTAATATTTCACAACGATGGAGGAGCTGGCTATTTAGTCTTCAAGATTTTCATTTTTCACCTTCATTACAAGTTACCACTAGTGAAAATACATGCCATATTCATCACTTCTACAGAGCTGTTTTAACCGAAACAATGGGATAGGTCACAGTTCTCTTCCAGGCTTGAGTAGGAGTAGATACAAAACGTACACAGAGAGCTCTAGTTACTCCTGCTGCTCTTAGAAGCTTCTCTCCTCCCTTTTCCCCTAGAGTCCTTTCCTTAATAAAATTGTTACAGGAACAGACCATGGTTTCAGCTACTGGCAGCTTCCAATAGTGCATTATAACAATTCAATAAAACCGTCCACTTTACATACATACTGTTTAAAATGGAAAGTGATATTAACTTGGCTGGATTTGCTTAGAAGAATAAACAGTTTTTCCAATAAGTTTAACAAGGCTACTTTGAACTTAAAGTGATTTTTTTTCTTTCAATAAAATGCCTTTTATTGGCACATTTTCTCTCTCAGGTTAAAAACTTAAACCTTCTTTCCCAGTAGTGGCATTTCTAATTATAAATCAGACTTTAACATATCCTTCCATTTATTCCATTTAGGCAGTGTTTAGTCCTTCAGTTTTTAATTCATAATAAAGTTGTAAATCTCAGAGAAAATACATGTTGTGTTCTGTAAGCATAACCCCTTTCCCTGAAGAAACTAAGTTTCATTAATACATAGTCTCTTCTACAATCATAAGCGCAGACAGGATGTGCCTATCTTAAAAATCACTACATATGTGATGTGTGGCTACAAACCAGTCTTAAAATTTAACTGGAAGAAACCATCTACCCCGGTAGACTCCCCCAAAATTTTTCTTTATGGGATTTCTACAGAATGCTATTTGTGACACTGAGCTTTAGCTGGTCCTCCTTTTTACACTCCCAGCTCTCCTGCCCTGCAAGCTGAAATAAAGTCAAAGGTGAAAAGTATAATCTCCTTATGTTTCCCTAATATTTTATTGTTGCTATCTAAAGCACAACCACAAATTTGGGAGCCCTTAAAAGTCTTTTTTTTTCAGTGATATCATTACTGTGTAGTTTCATTGTCTGTCCAACATACTGTACAATGAAGCATTAAGATAGGCCCACATCCAGGCATTATGTTCGTTTCCATGCTTGCGTAATAGAAAATAAATACCAGCCCTGATGTTTAATGGGGTGAGGTATCTTTGTCAAGCTTTAAACTGATTCTGTGACTCTTATATCACTCATGAGCAAAATGCACTGAATCTAAAAACAAAGACAAGTTAACAAAAACCCCAGCCATAAACTATAGAAATTAAAATGAATGGTTAAAATAAATAAAAAGGGAGCATCAAGTGTTTTTGAGCATGAGATCATCAACATAATACTCTATCTTAAAACTTGTAGCAATCATGATGCAGATAGGATCCATTACAAGTATTTCTCAGCCTACAGTGTTCCCTTTGCAGAACAGATGTTCTCATGTGATACTTGGCTGACAATACAGGCAGAAAGGTAGAGAGCTGATTTGTACTTGGAGCACATTAATGGTATCACAATTATCACTGTGAACCACATCATTTACTAGAACCTTTGTATTAAATACTAAGGGCCAGTTTCTGTGACCTGGAGCTTTGGTTCCTGGCCTCATTCATACCGGTATATATAATCACAGAGATCTTTATGCAAGCAAGTTAGCAGAAATCAGTCTGAACTCTTCTCTGCCTACAGCATATATCTTATAATGTTGTATGTATCCAGCTTGAGGGAACAGTGCCATACAAACTCATACAGCTTTGAACCACCAATTATCCCTATATTTGAGGCTATATTTAAGTAGGAGGTGTTGGTTCAAGGTGCATTAGTTCAGCTGCCTAACATAAGTTTCCTTATTTATTATTTGCCAAAATAGATGCAAGGTGCCATCCTAACTGGAGCTGATGGTATCTGAAACACATTTTGTTTGCTCTAGAATAGCAAGGGCGTGTCCCATAATAAGGCTGTCAGGAAAGGCTTGCCTAAAATGTCACATAATCTCAAAAGGCCCCTATATCATGTTGTTTCTCAGCTGAATTCTTCAAGTCATTTTTTTTAGTATTTATTTTTATTACTATTTATGGTAGCACTCGCTGTGTGCTGGGCACTTTCCAAACATGCAAGGACAGTCACTTCTCTGAGGATTTTGTAATCTGAACCCCTTCGTTGTAGGATCAGGGCAGCCTAACGCATCGTTATCTGGGGAACATCCCAGCTAGTTTTGCCTCCCCCATGACAATCTGAAGGGCAAATGTTCAGTTCGCTCCCAGAGGCTGAAAAAGCCTTTTCAAGGAGGAGAAAACACCTTTAGATCTTAATTTCAGAAGATACTCCACATCCACAGATAGAAGTGCCTGAGAATGATTCCATGAAAAACCCAGTCACAGAGCAGACATTTCCACTTTAAAGCACCAATGACTCCCAAAAATTATACAGTATTTTGAGTCAGCTCACTTTCACCTCTTTCATTGGCTCATCCCACTAACTGGGAATAACTTGGAATAACTAAAACACATAATTTAAACTACAAAGAGTCTCACAGAAAGCAAGAATTGATAGTATATTTCAGCTATTAGAAAACAGTCCAAGGACAATAACTTAAAAAAGGAAAAAACTGAAATATCATGATAATAGCCGATATCATAGTTTTATGGAGGGGATATCTAGACAGAAATATGACTTTCACTGAAATTTTGGGTTTTCAGATGAAGGCTTTAGTAAATATAAAAGGTAACGAAATGGAATATGTTACTTCCTAGCCATTACCTCACAGTCAGGGATTAAGGCTTTATTTAATCTGTGGCCTAACAGGTTAAATTAATCCTTTCTCTAATGCTACCTAGTTGGATCTGGAGTTAATTTCATTCTGAGGGCCAAATTCTAGTCCCACATCTAATGGAAGTTTTGCCACTGAGGTTATTGAGCTCATGAGTTAGCCCAAGTACTTTGTTTCCTTCAGATTGTGAATAGAAAACATACACAACTGCCAGTGTACTGGGTCTCTCCTGAGAACTTTTGCACAGATTTTGGATGTTTTATATTGGAAAAACTTGTATCTATGAAGATTTTCAAAGAGAGAAGCCCCATCAGATGTAGCTTGAGGTTAGATAACAAATGCTCATTGCACCTGATGTTTATTTTTCTACAGCTGGATGGGGCCATTCTCAGGGGAGCACCTTAATCTGCATTATAACTCTAAGCATTAAAATATCTGCAAAGGCATTTTAAAAATTCAGCCTGATATTCTGTTAGCATTCTGTAGATGTTTTGCAGCTACTAGTCTCCTACTTCTCACAACAGATTCCCAAGCATTTAGCATAAGACAAGAAGCAACAACTAACTGTGTTCCTGTCCTAATTTATGATGGCTTCATACTAGTGTAACTCGACTGCTGTGGAGTTACTTCTGAAGTAAAGTGGTGTAAATATGAGCAGAATCATGCGTACTTAGAGGGTTTAAATATGTTTTTAATTAAATGTTCAAGCCACTTAGAACAAACAGTAAATATATAGAAAACATTGGTAGTAAAAAACCTCAGATAAGCATAAATGGGCATCTTGAAATATAGTGTAAAATAAAAAAACCGTTCCAAGTGGAAATAGATTAAAGCTGTAATATGAACAGAAGGAGTTCTGAGCACTGAAGATTTACAGGATCAGGCCCAGATATATGCAGTAATAAGAAACAGGCACAAAACGACAGCAGAACTGTATATTGGAAAATGTAGATTTGTTTTGTCCATTTTAGTTGGCTAAGGGCTTGAATATCTAGTTGCTCTGCGCGTGGGACTCTCATTCTCTTCAGTGAGAGTTCTGCCTGTGGGATCAGCTATGAAATTGGATCCTTAGCAGTGCAACTCCAGTAGAGTTAATGAGGTTGTGCTGCTTAGTTTATCAGTGACTTTGGCCCCTACTCTTTTCTGATGTGCTGCCAGCTGACAGTATCACAATTCTAAATCACCTTGTGGTGATTTGAGTTAAGAACTAGATGAAAGGCCATGCTGTCATATGGGTGTAATTTGTAAGGTGTACACAAGCCAAAAATGGCTGAAAACTTCAAAACTGGACAGTAACAAACCACAGATATCACTGGTGGTTGAACCTGGTGATATTCTGAACCAAAAAAGTTCTCAACCATGCTTAAAGCTGGTTCCATTGCTTCATACTGATTGATGGACATTCTAGGCTTGAGTGTAAGATATGGAGAAAGTGACAATTCTGGAATCTTATTATTATAGATTACAAGGCCAAATATACCTTGGCCCAAGTCATTGCCACTCCCATTGAAGTTGATGGGCGAAATTCTGGTCCCATTAATATCAACTACAGTTTTGCCATTGATTTTTCAATAGGAATAGTCCATACTGCAGTTATTCCAGATTAACACCTGTATAACAGAGCAGAATTTGGCCCAATTTGGAACCATAACTGTCTTTGCCAGAACTCAGTTTAGCCCTAAGTGTCAGTCAGATCTTTCATATGAAGCAAATGTTGACATTTTGTATGTGTCTGAAAATAATTAAAATGTAATTGAATGAGTAAAAAGCCTGTACAATAAATTTCGGTTATTTGAATTTGGAGACAATAGATATTTATATAATATCATTGCTATGGCTCTGAACTCTGAACAGAATACCTAAAATCTACTACTCTTCATGCACATTTGCAAGATATTTACAAACTCTTTCTGTTCTTTTTTTCCTGTTCAGGTAGTGGCCCAATCCTGGATCCTGAACTTTATGGTATATATTTTGATTTTTTTTAAAAATGTACAAAAAAGAAATGACAAATTAAGTAACTCAAAAACAGAAAGATGAACTGTTCTGCTCAGTTAAAGTTTAAATATTATTTTAACTTGAACCAAATGTTCTTTATTTTGATAGTTCTTTATCTTAAAATAACATAAGGCAGGAAAATGAATACAAATAGAACTTTCTACTGCTTTCTCTGCTGCTGTTGGTTCAGACTAGGAGAAATATAAATGCCCTGCCATAGAATGGTTGTAAATATCCCCAAATGGAGGATTAGTGCTATTGGTGACCCGACTCTTGGATTTGGCATTTTTGTGATCCTTTCAAAGTTCTACTTTTGGGGGGAGATTGAGTTCATTATCTTTTCTCCTGTAAGTTCATTAATGTTTTGCTGATTCAATGTTTATAAAAAGCATGTTTTACCACCTATAGGGAAGCCTATGCTACATCTCAAAAGAGAGGAAAATTCCCATTAAAAATGAGGCTGGCGCAAATGAGTGCCCCTATAACTTGTTGTTTTCCCTCTTCTCCTCTTTACTCCTTTTCTCTGTCTCTCTCTGTATTGTTTTTTCATTCCACTTGTCTGCTCATTTTTCACCCTATTTTTATTCCCCTCACACTCACCTTTTCTCTAGTATCTCTTGTATAGTCAGAACTTGCACCCGCTAACATCTGAATAAAAGTTATGCTTTGAACCCATAGTATTTTAGTTGGCGCTGATTTAGGCAAAATGTGTTAGCCCATCCCTGATGAAGACCCAATCCATACCGTAACAGCAGAGCAGTTTGTAAACTTGCAGTTTACATCTCTGGGCTGTCCTTCATGGGTTAGGGAGAGGTTTTTTTAAAAATAATGAATTGAAAGTCAATGTGACTTAGGTGCTGTTGAAAACTTTATCCAAGCTTAATAAAGTATTGCCTTAGCTCAGATTACATAATTTCTTTTTAACCTGACAATAATATGTTTTTTGGCCTCTTCTGATATGGTTGCCTACACTATTACAAGACGAACCAACAATTATGAAGTTGAATTGTGTTGGTGTTGAGTCCTAACCATTTACAATTAAGTTGTAAAAAGTACTAACAGGAGGAAATTAATCTTATTTTAGCACTAAGAATTTGAGGACCAAATACCAGGAGAAAAATCTGCAAAACAGTTGGCTACTTTTATGGAATACCGTTGTTGTATTTGACTAAGTGTGAAAGTCCATCTTCAGCAGTGCTTCTAAACGACTCTTTATGTTCTAGGCGGGGTTGGATCCTGCTCAGTATATGGTTATTTGGATAAAATAGCCCATGACTTAAGTCTTCTTAAGCTGATTTAAATTTTATTGCTTTGATTCCATTCCATTCCATTAAGCTTTAGCAAATGTGCAATTGGGGCATCAAATGGTCTTTTAAGTGGTTTGGACATATTAAAACATAGCTTTCCCTCCCCTTTTTTCCAAGGAGGGACACATGCTTTGTCATTTGGACAGTTTTCTACATGTACTTTGGTTTTAAAATTTGTAATTCTCCGAGGCTCCAATTGTGTAAAAGTACTCAAGCATATGCCCAACTTGATGCATGTGAGCAGTCCCATTAACTTCAGTAAAGACTACTAAATGCTTACAGTTATGCATGTGTTTCAGTATCTTGCTGAAGAGCCTGCAAGTTCTAGTCCCACCCAAAAACAATATTACAGTAAAACCTCCATTTAACGGACTAATTTGGGCGAGGGGGTGTCCGTTAAATCAAAAAGTCCATTATTTAATAAAAAAAAAAAAAGAGCTGTCGGAGCAGCAGCCCGCCTGTTGCTGGGACCCGGGCGGCAGCCGGGAACCGTCAGCCAGCCCGCCCGCTTACGGGACTCGGGCGGGAGCCGGCAGCCCGCCTGCAGGCGGGAGCCAGGCGGGACCCGGCAGCCAGCCCGCCCGCAGGCGGGACCCGGCAGCCAGCCCGCCCGCAGGCGGGACCCGGCAGCCAGCCAGCCCGCCCGCCCGCTTGCGGGACTTAGGCGGGAGCCAGGAGCCCGCCTGCTGGCGGGACTCGGGCGGGAGACGGCAGCCCGCCCGCAGCCGGGAGCCGGGCAGGAGCTGGCAGTCAGCCCGCCTGCTGCTGTGACCCGGGCGGCAGCCAGGAGCCAGCAGCCAGCCCGCGAGAAATGGATTTCAGATGCATCAGACTTGCTCAGAAATTTTGTCCGTTGCATCAGAAGTCCATTAAATCGAGGTCCGTTAAATCGAGGGTTTACTGTATTCAGATATTTCCATTTTCCCCCTTTTTCAAGTTAATGTCCTTGGACCATTTTTCAGTAACTAAAAGATACTAACTGTTAATTCTTGCTTTCTTTGAGACTCTTCATAGTTTAAATTGTTTGTCTTAATTGTTCAAAGTTCATAGGTCCACTTAGTAGAATAAACTATTGAGAGAGGTGAAAGGGAGCTGACCGGAAATACTATATAATTAGTTTTTGGGAGAGTCATTGGTAGAAGTGCTTTAACATGGAAATGACTTTGGGATTAGTTTCTGTGCTGTAGTGAAAACAAGAATAAGTTTATAATCAAAGAACAGACATTCAGGTAATAGTGAATAAGAATATTGGGAACAAATAGGTACATATAAAACAAAATCATAACTTGCTCTTTGGAGCCTAAACTTAACTAACAAGTTACCCACTTGACTAAAGAAGCTTATCTTACTCAAAGTTCTTGCTAGTGTTTTCAACAAAGTCTGGGGATGATCCCACTTTCATGAAGAAAATTCATTTACTTCCTAGGTGAAGGATGACTAGGCATATCCTTGTCCCCCCCCACCCCCAAATATACTCAAGCAAACCTTTGATGTGCAAGGTAGATAGGGTCTCTTCCCTCCTTCCCTCACCTCTGGGCTCTTTTTCTCTTCTTCTTAGTTTCTTTCTGAAGTCTTTGTTAGCATTTGATTTAGAATGCTAATGGTTGCCCGTTTTCATATAAACAGACTGGATAAACATCTCTTGTCTGACAATCTGTTTTCACTTTTGTTGGTTGCCTACCTTATGAACATAATTTTCAGTATATATACATAACTCTCTACATAATATCTGTACATACATTTCACAGTGATATTTATGACCAGACAGGCTTTTTTTTTTTTTTTTTTTAAAGAGACCTCACATGACCCTCTTTACTAGAATGTAAATACCAGACTCAGGGTGATAACAGGAATCCCCTCTCTGTCCCTTTCAAGTTGGCACTAAGAGGTCCTGGGTCACAGTAGCAGTAAAAATAAAAAAGTTTGGACAAAAAGTCAGATTCTGAGAGCTTGCTCCTGCAAGGTACTAAACACCTCCTATAAATTTCTGAGTGTTATCAACTCCTGTTAATTTCAGTGGATGATTGGGTACTCAGTGGATCACAGGATTAGGCTTTTCAGGAGGGAGTAGACATATACTGACAGTTGGATATGGGATGGGGAAGAGAGAGACAGAAAGAGACCACCATATGGGGATGATATTAACCTACAAATAAGTAAATGTAAATTTGAAAGCTAATAATAGGGATAGTTGAGCAAGATGCACAAGGGATGCCTCTTAACCCTAATAATATAAATAATATGGAATAGAGGGGCTAACCAGGAGATGGAATGGAAAATATTTTCAATTAAAAAAACCCAAGAGTGTCTCTGTACCTCTGCATGCCTCAGAGATTTGCATTAGGTCTTTGCAGCTCTCTCTCTGGTAGTCAGACTGTATATTTGGTGTGGGTGACTAGTGAGATGGCACTTCATAGGCTTGCCAGATTAAGGTCTACCAATGAGAAGCAAAGTGGGACACTTATTTCTTGTGTTAGTGGTTAAGCAAGGCTGACTGGGGCTGAGGATTTTGTGTGGGGAAAGCCCTTTGATGTGGGATGTGGTTCATCCCTCCGGATTTAGCTCTGTGCTGCACATGGTCATCCCCAAACTTTCTATCAAATGTTTTAAAACAAATGCTGACAATCCAAAGGTTTGAACTTGGAATACAGGATGTCTTGTCGATGATATTTGGCATTCACATACCATTTTACATGTTCAAAGTGCTGCGGAAACATTAGTTCTTTAAATAGTTAATATTCCCAACATGTCTGTGGGGTAGACAAGGAAGTATGCCAGATAAAACCACATCCACTGCAGTGTCACAAAATGATTCTATTAGGTTTGCAAAGAGTGTGCTTGTTTCATGCTGACACTTTGCACTGGTAAATGACTACAAATGTTGCAGGGCAGTAAAGAATCAAGGCCTAACGTTTCAAAGTTCAACTCCCTGGGTGAGTCAGAGTAAATATATGTGCACATGGAACAATGTATATACTTCTGATAAGTCCCTCAAGATACCCTTTCACAGGCCTTCTGATATGTAGAAGGGTAAACTTTATTGGCAAATATTGATTGCCAAATTCTGCCCTCTGGTACTTGCATGTAATGAAGGGCAAAATTTGTCCCTCTGAAAATGTGATGGCCATATTGTGATATATTTTGGTATCTATTAATGTGTACTTTGCCTTTCTGTTGTGATTATGTGATTCCATTCTTGTATTATGAAAACAGATCCAAGAATTTAAAATGGCCTCTGCAATAGAACTAGAATAGAAGAATAAAAGGGGTAAAGCTTCCATAATAAAGGCATTGCCAACAACTTCACTTCTAGAGAAAGCCAGCTGCTATAGCCACAAGAACCTAAGTACACTTAGACCTTTCATGCAGCAACAGATCTAGGTACTGTTTTTCAGAAGGGTAGGTCAAACACCCCCACCCCTTTGTGTTGTGGCAGGACAAAAGTGCTAGTGACATTAACTGCCAGCCTCCGCAGCACCTCTTGGATGCCATACTGCTTGCGCAGATGAGGAATGCAGTCAGGACCAAGGTGTAATCGATGTAATATGAGGAATGCTGTCCCCTTGCCTTTCTCTGTAGTTTGAAGCCTGCTGCAAATATGTAGCTATAAAGAAGGGTGGGGAGGGGAAATCACTTTAAGGCAACATTATGGTTGAGGTTTTAAATATTAAAGTCAGGAAATTACAGTGAGTCTCCTGAAAGCACTGTACGTGAGCCCCTTTGCACACAGAATGGGTATTATCTATTACAGCTGGATTAAATCCTGGCCTTTGGCCTACTATAGTGCAGACCTAGGAGAGTCAGCTTTGTCTGGCTGGGCTGCTTTATACCTATTTAACCAGACATTGAGCTGGTGACAAGGAGAGCCAGGTAGATGCAACAGTACCAAAGAACCCTGCCCCCTAATAATGGCCATATACGAAATGCAGGATGCTTTGCAGAAAGGAAGTGCATGAAATGAAAACTGAAAGTGCCTATGCAGCATTTTACCAGCATTCCCAGCTAACCTCTCCAAAATGGCACTGAGCGCCAGGCAAAGATAGGTGTATTAGAGTGCAGACCCTCCCCTCCCCATGGCAGTTTTGAGGATAGAAACAGCTCTAATGATCCTACCCCACTTTCAAATTCCATTTATAGAAGTTTGGCATTGAAATTTCTTCTTGATTTAAACAAAATATAAATAGGGAAACATTGTGATTGACTGGACGTTTAAAGAATCACACTAGAATTACAATTGCAATAACTATACTGATTACATTTTATTTGAATGTTTTTCTCACATACTCATGCACCCATTTTAGTATGTAATCCTAGAACTAAATGCAGCTTTGCGTTTGTTTTGTATTTAGTCCTTGTTATCTTGAAATAATCCTGGTGAAAAGCCTGCATTTGATAAATCCACTGCGCAGTTTTCAAATAATTTATAACTTTATTGGGCCGAAGTGGTCTTTCAGTAGAGTTAGTCTGGATTTGCCCATTGAAACTAAGAGTAGGGTGTGGTCCATCACATCTGAAGAAATTTAATGTAAGAAATGTCTGGCACAAAACCTTTTTCAGGATTAAGTATATGGCAAGTTAGCAATTTGGAACCTAAATTGTTCTTGAGTTATCCAAGTACACAGACTAGTGTGTTTAATGTTTTTAAAATGAGATGATCCATCCCTTCACACTTTGGTAACTCAAAACTAACTAAATGGGCTTTTGCCAAAATCTCAAAAATAAAGGATAATTCTACACTGCAGTTACGAGCGAGTCCCCCTGTTTGTACCCGTGGCTTGGATAGACTGACTTGCACTAGCTTGGTTCAAGCTAGCATGCTAAAAATAACAGGGTAGATCTTGCAGCATGGATGGCAGCTCAGGCTCTCAAGCCCACTGGACCCCCTGGATGTGAGCTTGGGTTCTTATCTCTAAGGCTTGGTCTACACTAGCGGGGAGGGTCAACCTAAGATATGTAACTTCAGCTACGTGAATAACATAGCTGAAGTTGGCGCATCTTAGGCCGACTTACCTGCCGTTCTCACGGCGGCAGCGGTAGGCAGTGGGCTCCCCCGTCAACTCCAGCTTGCGCCTTTTGGCAAGCTGGAGTTCCGGAATCGATGGGAGTGCCTTTGGCAATCGATTTATCGCGTCTTGATGAGACACGATAAATTGATTGCCAATAGATTGATCACTGCCCACCGATCCGGAGGGTAATGAAGACATACCCTAAGAGCTGGAACATCAATACTGCTATTTTTAGCATGCTAGTTTGAGACAAGCTAGCAGGAGTTTGTTCATCTGTGCTGGGAGGCTCAATTCCAGCTGTAGTGTAAACATACCCCAGAAGTCCCCAAACTATTTTTTTTTTAAAGCCTCTTCTTTGGGCTTGGCTGAGTATAAGGCTAAAACAGTTCAATCTTGAGGGCAGTGTTTTGTGGTTTTACCCAAACCAGGTAAAAGTCCTTCCTTAACTTTAATTCTGGCTTCCCTCGGTAGTATATGTTACAGTGTAGATCCATTCTCTGAAGTTTACATAAACAATAAGCAATGGATTATTATATTTGAAAGGAAAATGCTATTTTTTAAGATGTTGATGGGTTACACATTGGTTAAAAAACAATGTCTGGAGCAAATGAAACTTTTGGCTTTGTAGTTCCCCCAACAGAATGCTAAGTTGATAAAATAGAAACAGTTCATCTTTTAGAAGGAAGTCGAGCCTCAAAGGTTTCAAAGCAGTATTATAGTAACTGAAATAATGACAACCTTTTCCCCCCTTCCCTAAGATTATGAAACCACACCTAATGATATTGGGGACACCACGAATAACAGTAATCAAATCACTTCTACGGATGTTTCCAACAAAGAGAATGAAGATAGCATCACTGTAAGTACATACATTGTTTCCTGGTTTGTAATCTTGGCGGGCTTTCTGACTATACAACTGATAAAGCTGTGATGGGACACTAATCTAACAGTGTACCAGAGCAGTCGCTAGATGTTCAAGATGCCCTTTTCAAAAAATGAGGGGGAGGAGGAGGAGTGACTGACTTTTCATACTGAATAAAGTGGATACTTAATTTGTCTCACTTTTCTGACCAACTCTTAGAGATGATCTGCCTTGCCATATTGTTGTTTTCATAGGACTTAAAATACAATAATTTAATTTACAAAGTAAGAGATTTTCACATCCTTGAAATTCAAGGTAATTTGAAAGGCTCTCTTACTGGATTTATGAACCTGGTAGTCAACTGCCGCTCATAGTGAAGTCATGTTATAACGAAAAATCAAATTAGAATTCTGTATTTTGGCACCATTTTTCATGGGGTTGTCATTAAAAGATAACATGAAGAATTTTAGTAGAAACAGTTAATTCAGTGTGCCTGATTCTTTACTTCCTTACTTCTGTCTAATCATTTATACCTGCACAAAGTGAATATTAAGCACTGTTACTCTGACATCTTAACATTTAATGTAAATTACTTCACAAAGTGGAAGTTAGTGGAGAATTGCACCTTGTGTTTGCATACACGATACATGAATGGGAGGGAGAATTGTGAACTGTGGAAGAGTAGAAAGTGGTGGGTGGGCAGGAGCTACAGACTAGATATTGCTTCAGTACATACAGGTGTTTACTCTCCCCTGCCCCCCAAATTTAAACTGTTCAGGAAGAGCTCAGGAGATAGATTTGATGGAGGAAAAAAGTTCAGGATTTTAAAAAAACTATTAACAGATATGGGCCAGTGGTAGTGATTTCAGATCAGTTCCCCCATTCTGTTCTTGTCAGTTAGGGACATTAAGGCCCATAGTAGGAGCTGAAGTTCAGTCCTGTGGGTGTGGGTCTGGGACAGCAAATCTCCATGAGCGTTACCTCACAGAGCCCCTCCCCCTTCCCTCTACCCCCACATTGTCCCTTGTGGGATTTGTGCACAGCAGGGACCATCTCATAACCTCCAGAATCCTAAGGGGTCTGTCAGAGGTCAGGGCCGTCTGTGAAGAGGCCCTGGTTCTGGTTTCCTTGTTGGCGGTTGTGCCCCAGGAGTACACGTGTCAAAGGTAGTAGCACCTCAGACTGAATTATCTTTTCTGGGCTTGTCCTTACTGGGGGATGGGGGGGGGAAAAGATCGACGGCAGATACGCAACTTCAGCTACGTGAATCATGTAGCTGAAGTTTGCATATCTGCTGCCAACTTATTGCTCGTCCCCACGGCGGCGGCAGGCGGCGGCGCGCTCCCCCGTCGACTCCAGCTTGCGCCTCCTGGCGAGCTGGAGTTCCGGAGTCGATGGGGGAGCTCCGGGCAATCGATTTATCGCGTCTTAGCGAGACGCGATAAATTGATCGCCAGAAGATCGATCTCCGGCAGCGCTAGTGAAGACCAGCCCTCTGTTAAAACTCCATGGGGCTGCAGGGGTGGATGGCATGCAGTCTATGTTCTCTGCAGGGTGCGAGAGAGCCTACATAATGGTGCCCTCTGTGCTCTTAGATCTGACAGTCTTTTTTTCCCTTTTAAAGAAAACTTTCCCTAGTTTGATTATTTTGAATAAATGTTTATTGCTTCTGAAGACATTTCATCATCATGCAACAGATTGAATTGTTCTTGCTCTCTCTTTTAGGTGTATGTTGTGGTGGGGATTGCAGCATTAGTGTGCACTGGCCTAGTGATAATGCTAATTATTCTGAAGTTTGGAAGACACTCCAAGTTTGGGATGAAAGGTAAGAAGTGTTGTTTCTTATAAGTTACCTTAGTTGTCGTAGGTCTGACCATCACACACCACATGCCTCTGTTCCTGAAGTACTGATGATAAACTAGGAAGCATGCCATCACATATCAGTCCATGCTTTTGAATAATAGGCAAGGAGCTGGCCAGAGGAGGATAAATACAGAAATAAAGGGCCTTGAACCAAACTCTGATCCAAACACATGGTTTAAGCAATCATCTGTCTATCTGCTGGCCTGTTTTTTTTTTGTTTTTTTTCTTCACCTGAAGTCCATTAGTAGTACCATACTCTGCAAAATCAATGGGACTATTCATGGGTATTACTCAATCGAGGGTGGCAGAATCTGGCACCAGAAAAAGGAAATTTGCTCTGAAGTGCATTGGATTATGAAATCCACACTTGGTAATTCAAACTAGAATTTTGGAAGCAGGTGTCTGTTAGAGCTGCAACAACTGGGGTACTGCTGCACCATCACATTAGAGTTTACACTGCAGTACCACAGCCTAGGAAATAGTATTTATTGAAATAGCCATCAGCCCTGTCTGAGGGGTTATAAGAGTGAAATTCTGAGCCTTATATTTTTGTTTAAACCTTCAGTACTACTCCCTCTGCCCATTTCTGGAGATGTTATAGGAGGTGTATTTATAAAAAGAACGTGTACACTTGGTGAGGATAGGTGATCAGGGAGTATTTCAGTATGGACCAAAGGGTGATAATGTTTTCTTCTTGGGCTGAGGGTCTGTGGAAAAAATGATAACTAATCCGTATGCCCCTCATCTCCCTTTATCTTTCCTGGGACCCCAAACCCTTGCCTTTTAATGATCCCATAAAAACTCATTCATGGTTTGTGCTCTGACTGGGCCCTGACACTGTGCCACTCAGATCTGTCTGATATTCTGTCAGCTCTGGGATTCTTGACAGGGAGAATTCCTAGAACAGCTGAGATTTAAATGGTGTAGAACTGTGGTCAGTGCAAAGCAGCAGACATATGGCCTGAGATGATGCTCCTCCTCCCTGCATGCCTGCACACCGTTCCCAGTCCTTGGAATCCTCAGGGGCATTATTGGGGAGTTGAAGCCTGAAGGACAAAGTTTGAAAGGATAGAAAGAGTTAGGTTGGACTGAAAGAAGGTCTGGAGTATATTTTCTTTTATGCTGAAGCAACCTGGGTTGCATTAGGAGTAAACAAGAAAGTCAGAGCCAAATTGTAGGGAGGGATGGTGAGGCCTCTGGCATTTGGATTCTAAAGTCTCCTTGGAATAGCAAGCATTATATTTAGTATGAACAAATAATAACGTCTGAAGAAGTTATTTACTAGCAAGTTATATCTCCCATCTGGGAGAGGTAAGAAAAGTTCATTTATTTTCAAAATTAGTCAATAAGTTACTAATCCTGTCTGATCTGCACTGTGGCATCAGTACTTTTCTGCATACAAACCTGCCTAGAGCATGTTTGTGTAAGGACTTCTTTCTTTGTGAGTCACTGAGTAAAATTTTGAAACAGGAGCAACTTCAACATAGAGTTTATTTTTATTTTGTTAATTGAAACAATAAAAAAACCATACAAACAGCTCTTGATTCCAAGCTAAAATGCTCACTCCTTTGGGTACACTCCCTCAAATGTCTGCCCCTGGTAGGGACTTTTACTCTGAGGATTAATTTTCTGTAAATACCAACTGATAGATTACACTTTGTAATCCTGAAATTTTATCATTAACTGTAAACAAGCCATTGAAAGTTTGCATCAGAAAAGGACCACATTCTTCAAAGTAAAGATGGCACTGAATTGATCCATACATCAACTTTGAAGTTTGTATCCAGACCTGCACTTGGCAACCTGGGTTTATCCTTATCCCAAAGCTCCAAAGACACTTTTTCAGATTATTACCATTATCATCGTTACAGCAGGGCTTAGAGAATCCATCAGGGATCAGGTCCCTAATGTGCTTGACGCTGTACATGTACGTAATACAAAAAAAGTCTTTCCAGCAGAGAGCGTGCAGTCTAAGCATATGATGGGAGACAAGAGAAGATATACTAGTTTGGGGGCTTGGTGGGTAAGGAAGAACGGTAACAGTGGAGAAGATTATATTTTGTACAGTAAGCACCAGTCACAGCATACTGTATTAAAAATGTAAAGCTGTCATGTAAACAATAGGACCAAACCTGGTGCTCCTGAAATCAGTGAGTGGTTTGCCATTGGAATTGGGCCCTAAATTAGGAAAAGTCAATTTACAATTGGTGCATTTTAATTCCTGTTTTAGTTGGGCCAAGAGGAAATGTTCAATTTGCTGTGGAAAGTTTGTATTTAAACATGGCAAAATCATCCTTTCAAAGGAATGTCTTCTCAAGTAGTTTCTGTGAGCATTTTGCATTCACCAGAGAGAACTTCCTGAATGATACAGGCCAGGGATACACAAAGGGTTTTTACTCCTTTTTCTGTTATCTTGAGGGAACACAATGCAAGCCCCTCAATCACCACGTCATTCAACATTCTCTCTACTCTTCCTCAAACAATAGTCCAGAAAAAAATAACACCAAAGCAGGCATGTAGTTAATCTTGATAATGAGCAGAAAAGAGAAATAAATGATTCTTTCCAATGTAGCTAGCATGTGCTAATGGGGAAAATATGTTCCACCAAATGTCAGAGGTATGAGTCCAATGTAAAATGGTGCATGGAGTATGGGGAGATATCTGCCATGAGGAGTGAAAGTCATGTCTTATTTGCAGTCATGGCACGTATCAGCAGCATTTCCAGTGCAATAGAATACTCTGCTTAGGGCTAATGTTTCTCTGGCTTTGTATGTGCAAGGATCATTCTTTGAGCGGGGGGTTGGACTAGATGACCTCCTGAGGTCCCTTCCAACCCTGATATTCTATGATTCTATAATATCCAACTCATTGTGGAGGCAATCACAGTCAAGGAACCCAAGCATGCTGTGAGACTAGCACTCAAAGTGATGCTAGCCTCCTCATAAAGGGACAGAAAGGGGTAGGCTGGGGCTTCTCCCGATCCAGTAGTGGTGTCTACACCCAGGGGAGCACAAGCTGAACATTTTCAAATACTGCCTTGGTGGTCATGTTCCTCCTGATCTCCTAGGTGTGATTGTGCCTGCCTGATATACAGGGCTTCTGGGAACTCCCACTGTGCTTGATCTACCCTGAATACTTACTCCCTGTGCACTATAGCCAGTGGCTTAAAGCTACAATGGATTGCTCAGTATATATCTAGCCATGTCAGCAGAGTTTTATAAAATAACGTGTATTTGGGGTTCTCATTTGTTTTTACATAGCTGAGAGGAGATGGTGGACAGGAATATTTTGGTGTTCATGCCCTGCTGTTACTTTTTCAGATTATGGTAAGATGGCTCTGCAGTAGATTTGAGAACCAAAGAAACCCCTCTTAACCCTTCAACTGTGGTTGAAGTTGTATTGTGTCGTAGTACAGCTGCCAACTTTGGTCTTATTTCTCCTTCAAGTTGGGACCAACCTCATAGACTATGGGAAGGTGCCGAGTCCTAATATCCTGATGATTAACTTCCGAAAATAAAAGATATGGCTGCTTGGCCTTCTGTTCTTGAGCTCACACAATATAGTCGGCACTGAATGCCGGATGCGAATATTCTTCTCTCCCCACTACAACTCGGAACTTTCATGTGCACTGTACTTATAATACTAAACAAGTAAACACACTTCTATCTGATAATACCTATGTGCATTCCCTGTTGTAATGGCCATTTCTTTGATGGCTGTATATGCGATCACCTTTGTCCTACACTTCCGTACATTTTCTGAACATGGGGCTAGACCTTTGGACACTCAGGGTTATAGTGTAGCTCAGGGGTACGTAACCTATGGCACGAGTGCTAAAGGCGAGCTGATTTTCAGTGGCACTCACACTGCCTGGTTCCTGGCCACTGGTCTGTGGGTCTCTGCATTTTAATTTAATTTTAAATGAAGCTTCTTAAGCATTTAAAGAACCATATTTATTTTACATACAACAATAGTTTAGTTATATATTATAGGCTCATAGAAAGAGACCTTCTAAAAATGTTAAAAAGTATTACTGGCACACACAGCCTTAAATTAGAGTGAATAAATGAAGTCTTGGCATACCACTTCTGAAAGGTGGCCGACCCCTGGTGTAGCTGAAGATGAACTTACTAGTAAATATATTTAAGAAATTAGCAACAGTTTCAAGATTTGTGCATTGGTCTTGTGCAACTTCTTGGTTTGCACGCTTGCTGGAGGATGTGAAAATGCTTATGGTGGGTAGATGTCTGACTATATTCATTTTATAAAAATGGAAGAGTACAAGAGTCCTAGAACAGAGAGGGCTGGAATGAGTTCATGAGCCCTACTGAGGAGATTTATGGAAGAATACTTCCGGTCTTCTTTCAGTCTACCTGCACCATTGGAAGAGAAATACAAGTGAGGTGACCAGCTGACAAATAAACCCATTTTTAATTTTGAAGTTGTTAATTAGTATCAACATGACACTGAGAGAATGAAAGAGGAGGAAGCAATCTAATGGAATTCAGCGATTAAAGCCTGAATATAGGCAAAAACTCAGAGGGTCACATTTGAAACCACATCATTCGATTCAGAAATAGTTAAGAAATATATGCCATTTGCACCAAAATTAAGGGGGGGCGGGTTGTACTGAATTTATATTTTTGTACAGAGGAGGAGCTGTTAGCATTAAGAAACATAAGCCAAAGAGGTGTTCACATCACAAAGACAATACCCTAATGCTTTTTGCTTTTTAAGAACTCTGGGGAGGGGAAAAATAATTAGACTCAAGTATTATGGGAATTACTCTTTGGTAAAGGCTTAATGGGACTTTTATTGGAACCAGAAAGGGGGTGAGGAGGGAAACCCTCTTAAGAAAACATCAACTAGATTCTGATAGAACTTGAGGGAAGCAGGTATATGTTTAATTCCTTTGAGGCAATGGATGTGTGTGTGTGTGAAGCTGCTGTCAGTGTTTTAAAATTTGTGCTATAATCCAAAGAAAAGGAAATAAATTGAGTCTGAAATTCCTATCATACTTAAGCAGTACCAGAACAGTTCTCAAATCTGAGCTTGGTAGCATGCTCTCAAAAGGCAACTCTTACTCCTCATGCATCCTAAACAGGGAATGCATTTTTGAATGAATTTCTCACTCCCATGAGAGCATGTATGGAAGTATGCGTCTGAACAAATAACAATATGCATCAATTTCATAAATAAATCAATGACCTTTTATATAACTGATTCCGTTTATCCATTTTTTAAATTCTGGAGTTTCAAGCTCTTGCAAGTAGATTATAGTGGCTTCTGTATGTAAATTTGTCATAAACAGACTGTCAGGCTGTTCTGTTTTTTCACTAGCTGGACTACAAGTTATCAGTCCAATGAGACCTCATATTTTGTGTGTCTGCCTGCATATAGGTAAAGAAAATGTTTTCTCTCATCTATTTCATAGTGATATTTTTCCTGAGTAACTTGGGCTGCCTTTACAATTTTTGACATTTTAAAAAAAAATCTTCTAAACAATATTACTGACCACTGTCTTAAAAAACTTTTTCTTTCACCAGAGTATATTACTTTTGCTAACTAACTCTTGTTATATTTTGTACTTCAGTTTAAAGCTAATACAGGAGAGCACAGTTAGGAACTTGGATTTGATTGTGACATGTTTCACATTTAGCTTATGATCTTTTAGTTTGAGTAAAAATGCTGTACACCATATGAATAAAAGAAGCCTTAAATCACCAATGTTGTCATTCAGCACTTGCCTTAACAGCTTCTCTGACACAATGTATCATCCATCCATTATAGTTAAAAGTCTTTAACCCTCATTTGCCCAGCTAATCATATTTATGACTTTAAATAGTGGGGCATTTGGGTCAGATTGGGCTGCTTTGTCATTCTATTCTGTATGTGTGACAAATGATGTGTAGGCTCTTTTTGCACATTCCGGTGGAAAGAGCATTCATTGCCAGGAAGAGGGGTCTCTTCTCCCTCCTTGTCTGTGAGTAGAGAATGCCGCAGATGTTCACTGTGTTCTCCATTTAAATGTATTTCACTTTTCTGTGCGTGGTGAGGGGAGGGGGCAGAGTCACAGCAGCGTCTTTTTCCTTAACTCTTGTTTATGTTCTCTAGAGCTGAGAATGCGCTAAGAAAGTGGATTAAAGAACTGTTAGGAAAAAGGGAAGATATACAATTAATTTTTATTCTACTCAATATTAATGGAACCCTGGATCTAGCAATTATGCTTCCTATGAACTAAGGGAAGAATCTCAGGATTACAAGGGAAGTGCTGTATTCCTTTTGATGCACAATTAAAAGCTTTATGTAATTCCTCCTTGGGAAAGACCTGTAATTTACAAAACACAGTAGGTTTTCAAGATCTTTATGTATCCATAACAAGCCTTCAAAGAGCCCACTATGGACACTTTTTGTCTTGCATGCCAAATAATTTAGAAGAACCGTGCTCAAAATATGGGAATTAGAGGCAGGACATCTGGGTTCGTTTCCCAGGCCTGATACAGATTTGCTGTGCAACCTTCATCAAGTCACTTAAAATTTCCATCCCTCTGTTTTCTCACTTATGCTGTGGTGGTGGTAATGCTAACTACACCTGCCTTACAGCGGTGCTGTGAGGTTCAATCCCTTTAATATATTTAAATTGTTTTAGTATTATTTATTTCTATGACTGTTAAGTAAAATATATCAGAGCAGATTTAACTAAAATGCATGGTGGTGATGAGATTCGTACATAAGACTTGGGAAGAAATTTAACATGCTCAAATCTGTGATGTCCATGAGGGTCACATATGTAAAAGCAAAAGAAGGGAACTGGCTGACATCAACCAGAGATTGGATGTTATTTTACATCATTGTTCCAATGCCACCTGTGACACTGACCACCACAGTGGCCTTAGGCAAATTGTACAAACTATCTGCCTCCCCATCACCCTCTGTAATGTGGGGAGGGAGGCATTTTATGGGTGTTTTGGAAGATTAATTTGTTAATGCTTGTAATTTGAGGATGCAAAGCATTATACGACAAGAGTGCAAAGTGTTATTGTCAAATGTCATATGAAGAACTTTACATAGACCCTTGGCCCAGCAACCATTCTATAAGGCTACAAAGAAGCCTTTTTATGTAGGCATAGGTCTCCCTCTAGTAGCAAAGTTGCTGCACAGAACATCATGAGAGACGGGACATTGGGCTAGATAGACCATTGGGCTGACCCAATATGGCTATTCTTATGGTCTTAAGTTAATATTTTGAAATGTGCTTTGTTGCAAAGAAGACCTAAGTCCAGCAGATCTAGCTCCTTTGAAATACCCCTCCAGATGAAGGTTGTATGGTTGGTTGAAATGGGCTGTGGCTTCGATGCCCTTAAACCATTCTCCAGCTAGTAGAATGATCCTTCTGGGTTGTTGGCAGCAGGTTCAGTTTACAGCAGCTTTGAAATTGTACCTGGGAGCTGGCCCAGCACTCACTGGCCTCTGATTGAGGGGAGGACCCAGGTGTGGCTTAAAATCATCTTTGCACGCCCTCTTCCCTTTGTGAGTTGTGCTGAGTGCTCTTCAGGTGCAGAATCTGGGCCTAATTATATAGAGTTTAATGCCAAAAGGTTACCATAAAATGCATGTTTTTTAAAGGTTGTTAAATCTTTCATGAAAATCACCTCAGAAATGTATACCAGACGCTTTTGAATAGTCTCAGTGGGGACCACACATTTCTGCTGTTCAAGATATTGCTCTGCTGCTTTTACAATACCTGCCTGTGTGGCCTGGATTTTTCCCTTCTTGTTCCTCAGTTATTACCCCACCTTTTAGTGACAGATATCGATTCTGTCTGCGTACTGATTGATTGAATTGTTCTAATTTCTCTGTCAAACTTTGAGCAGGTCAACTTCTTTCATGCTTTCTGAGCCTGGGAATCCTGTGTTCTCAGACTGGATTCTGGAAAATGAAATTAGATTGGCGCATAAAGTCCTGTAATACCTGGCCACATTGGATACTTGTCAATTCCTTCACCAGAAGACCACAATCTTATTACAGCAAAGTACCCTTTTTGTTGTGGCTGTGTAAAAGCATTCAGTATTGAATTTCACATCACTAGGAAATAGTCACCTTGGACTCGGAGATTAACTTTTATAGATCACTCTGTAAAATGCACTTGATTATCTCCTTATAGCTGCTTCATGCCATTGTAATTCCATTGACTTCATTGAACTAGTTTTGATTGTAGTAGTGTGAGTGAAATCAGAGGAAAGTTGCATTGATTTAAATTAACTTCAAACTAATGGCACATGAATCTCAGAAGCTCAGAGATTGAATTTGAATTAGTTTCAGATGCTTTTTTGAACTATTCAGACTTCTTGGGCAATGTTGGTCCAAAGCTGCCGTGGGAGTCAGCTTTATTAACAAGAGTTTCGACACTCTTTGCTTCTGGCTGGTCTGGAAATGCTCCCATTCTCATAATATTTCAACTCATGACACTGGAAGTTGGGATAGAGCTCAAAGAATGGATTTTATTGCAAGATTTCTGGTAATTTCTGTTTCTGAATGAGCAAGAAATACTGTACAACAATCACTGTTGACATATTTACCACTTCTGTAGCTATCTTGGCTGGAACTGGGAAGTACAAAAATTAAATTAATTTCACAGAATGAATAATGAAGGAAAATTAATGAAGGAAAAAGGTAACCATACTACTTGAACCTCCAAAAAATTTCAGTTTGGGTTTGGTTTCAATACCAGGGAAAGGTTCAAATAAGATTTTATCTGAACTTAATAGACCCTTCAGACACACAAATTGATATGTATTTTCCACCTTTAGCGATCAATATGACTAGGCCAGCCTTGTCATTTGACTAAGTGCCATCATTTCTCCTGAAGAGATATCAACATGGCATTCAATGGTTATGCTAAAAATAGCCCTGAGCTAATTATTAATTTTGGGAAAATAGTGGAAACCATAAGTATTGAAAACAGAATTAGTTTCTTAGGCTAGTGACAGCGGAGTGGGGCCAGCGAAGGCCCCTACGCTAACTGATGTCTTCATATGGAGCTTAAGAAATGCATAAGATTATATGATGGACTTATAAATTGAAATGAGTTTCAGCTTTGTAATTACGTAGTCTGAAACTGGAAACTAATAAAAACCTGTAGGAGCTGAGTGTGAGTGTAAAAGAGCATGCGAGAGAGCCCCTTATTACCCTCCTACACAAGGAGTACAGGCATTTCATGAGTCCGGATCTGCTGCTATGGCCCCGTCTCCTATTGGATCAGTAGACAAAGCTGATTTTATGTGGGTGGCTGAGCACGGACCACACCTGTCAATGACACAGTCGCTGTACTCTGCCTGTCTTCCTACCTTCCCTGGAGTGGTGCACCTCTGCACTGTCTCTTCTTTCAGACTGCACACAATTCAGACCTATACATTTCCTGACCTTAAAAATGATACCCAAATTCTGTCTGCAGTTGCAATCAGGCAGCCCTGGCATTGATTCTCTTTGGCCCATATGCTGGATTAATGTTCTGTAAATCATTCAGCTGTTACTGACATAAAATAACTGTGGGGTCGCTGAGAGAGGTGGGGTGAAATGAAGACACAGAGCTCTGTGACCTCGGTAAAGAGTGTGGTGACCTCACCCCTGAATTTATTTTTCAGAAAACTCCTTGTGTCACTACCAATCCCATTCTGTCTCTTTGGCCACCTACTCTGTCTGGGCTACATATATCTCATGCTTTCATGTTTGCTTTTATTTTTCAAGCAATTTTCTCCCAGCCTCTCGCCTTTCTGTTCCTTTCCCTTTTGTGTCTCATTGAATGCTACTCACTTCACTGATTTCTGAAACAAGAGAGGAATGATGCTTCCACTATGGAACTGAGAAGCTGAGCTAGGAAAATTAGATACATTTTATTTCTTTCTGAGATTAATTAAAAGAAAAGGGAAGTGGACCAGGGAAAGAGGAATAATGATGGGGTATTTGGGGAGAATCTCTTTATACTGTTCTGTTCCTGCTATTTGGCACTCTTAAAAAACATAATGCAATAATGAAATGAAGTGGGCAAAGTAACTACTGAGAGAAGTTTTATTTCTTCTGGGTTATTTTTATTCTTAAGGTCAAAGGTTAATGCCACTGTTATTTCTTCAACTGTCTGACTCAGTTGAATACCCTGGGGCATAATATGCAGAAGGCAAGCTATTTAAGAAGTGTTTTTAAAATGTCAGAGAAATATCCTTCATGTCCTCCACAGATTACCAAATACTTTCCCCGAAGCTTTAATTAGCATTTGCACTGTGGACAGCTAGACAGGCTGTGTCCTCCCTATGCTCTGAATGGTCAGTTGGCAAAATGGAAAATAGGGATGGTATGCATGAGAACTCAGCAATGCAGCTGTTCCGTTTTAATGTCCATAAGGCATTGTGTGCTGTGCATAGTAAGGGAGGAAGTGGTCCAGTAGTTAGGGAACTAGCCCAAGACTCGAGAGAATTGGGTCCAGTTCTGTGCATTGCCACAGACTTGCAGTGTGCTCTTGTACACGTTGGTTTCTCTCTCTGTGTCTCAGTTCCCCCACCTATAAACACTAGTACTTCCCTACCCCACTAGAGTGTTACTAGGGGCTTGTCCTCACTGGGGGTGGGGGTGGGGGATGGATTGACGGCAGATACGCAACTTCAGCTACGTGAATCATGTAGCTGAAGTTTGCATATCTGCCGCCGACTTACTGCTCATCCCCACGGCGGCGGCAGTCGGCGGCGCGCTCCCCCATTGACTCCAGCTTGCGCCTCCCGGTGAGCAGGAGTTCCGGAGTCGACGGGGGAGCTCCGGGCGATCGATTTATCACGTCTTAGCGAGACGCAATAAATCGATCGCCAGAAGATCGATCTCCGGCAGCACTAGTGAAGACCAGCACTAGGATAAACTCATTACAGAGTGTGATATGTTCAGATACTATGGAAACAAAACCATACAAGTACCTAAGATATGCAAGCCCACAAAGAATTACAATTCTGCATCACTATGCAGCTATTGTATGAACTGTCACTAGCCCTTAAATCTGAAGCTAAAAGACCTTGACTTCTGCGTATTAATGTTAAATAACCTCTTCCTTTGTAAATGCACATTAGGTAGCTACACATTGTAAAAGAGAGGTGGGCGCCTGTTTATATTATAAAAAGCATAAAATAGACGTGGCTTTAATAAAAAAGAACTGGATACTGTAGTATCCAGTGATATAGCTAGTCCTAACTGTGGAAGTGGAGATGTCAGGGTTCCCCATCAACACACACACTCTGAGCTCTGGGATACAGATGAGGGGACCTGCATGAAAGACTCCCTAAATTTATATTCTGCCAGCTTAGGTTAAAACTTCCCCAAGGCACCGATTCCTTTCCTTGTCCCTGGACGGTATTGCTGCCACCACCAAATGATTTAAACAAAAATTCAGGGAAGGGTCCCTTGGAATCCCTATCTCCCACAAGGAGGGATTTTATGCTACTGCATACATAAAGGTTTCTACCCTTCTACTTATATCTATGACAGGAAATATTGCATGTAATAATATAGAATATTTAAGCCTTATGGGACCTGTGAATATAGCACATTCACAACACACTTTAGTAATGTCTGTACATATATTTCTAACATTCACTTGCTGTCCCCAGATTTTTAACAGTGCCCCCTACATGCAACACACACACAGACCAACACACCTTTTAGAATGCATCAGAAATTGACCTTCAGCTGTGGACAGTGGATATTGTCATATTAATTAAAATAATAAAAAAAGAAGCACTCATAAAGTCAATGTATTGAGTTAATGGAGATTGATTAGTTCTCAGTTACTCCTGGGAGCACTCAAACACTAGAACTGGTGCTGTGGCTGGAGTGTTTCTTAGGACTTCTGGCCTGTGCCCATCAATGTTTGTACACTATTTTCGGTTTCCAAAAGTTGACATCTGTTTGATTGGTGATGTTGCTGCAAAATATGGTTTGAACGAAAAATAAAACAAACATTTATTTATTTTATTTATTGCTTTTGCCTGGAGTCTGGTATTTGTGCTTCCCCAGTTAGTGTTTTAGCAGGTGGAGCTAACTACCTACAATATCACTACTACTTTTGCACTTAGCAGTCTCTATATTTCAGTAGCTATTTTTCCATTAGCCTTGTGAAAGAGCATTAAGCATTATACAGTACATCTGTATAATATCCCAACAGCCTCATAGAAATGCTCCTTAAAGCCTGCCTAAAGCTCCTAAGTTTCCCCTTATCCATCTGTGGAGGATCCATTGTAACTTCCTCTCCATCCCCTCCCTCAACTGTTAAAGCACCACTCTATCAGTCTTTTCACTTTTTACTGTGACGTGGGAAAATATGCCAAAAGCAGCACCTCATTTCAAAAGTGTCCAGCTGGTTTAGATCCACAGTTCATTTGCTGACCTGCTCTTACACTGCAATTACTTGTGGGCTAAACTAAAGCACCCAATATACATCTTAACTGGCAATAGTTGCAGATACAGGATTTCTGTCCAGTGCTAGACTGCTGAGGATTTCTTGTGATCTCTTGAATCAGAGAGGTAGCCGTGTTAGTCTGGAATAGCAGAGGTAACAAAGAGTCCTGTGGCACCTTAAAGACTAACTAAAGTATTGGAGCATAAGCTTTCGTGGGCTAATACCCACTTCATCGGATGCAAGCAGTGGAAGTGTCCAGAAGCAGGTATAGATAAATAGTCAAGAATCAGGTAGGAGGTAACAAGGTTAGTCCAATCAGGCTGAACCAGCTTGTTATCTCAAATCAGGGAGGGTGAGGTATTCCTCTAGCAGCTGAATTGAAGGTGTGAACTCGGAGGGAGGAGAAGCTGTTTTTGTAATTAGCAAGCCACTCAAGGTCTTTGTTCAATCCCAGATTGATTGTGTTAAATTTGCAAATGAATTGCAGCTTTGCAGTTTCTCTTTGCAGTCTGGTCTTGAAGTTTTTCTGCTGCAGTATGGTGACTTTTACAGAGGAAAGAAAGGCACAAAGAAGCCAAGTGACTTACCCAAGATCACCTAACTGGTCAGTGGTAGCGATGGGAATAGAACCTACATCTCCTGACTCCCAGTCCAGTGTGTTACCCCATAGAGAATGCTGCCTTTCAATTTCCCTCATTACTGTGCTTCACATATCTGGCTAAGATTCTTTTGACATCGTGGTGATATGTTTTTGTTAGTAATATCATGTTGCTATAGCATGCTGTGTGCAGTTTCTCTGTTTTCTTTTGCCTTATCTCAGTGTTCTTTAAGTTCCTGATTCTTTACCCCATTAAAATATTCTTTGTCAAAAAGCCAAAGCATGGGTACCTCCAGTATTTTTTGTCTCTTGGTTGCTATTGTGGCTGGTTAGTGTACAACTTTGCAAACTCCTTAAGGACGTTTTTATGACTTAAAAAAATAGCATGTATTTGCTCTTTTCCAGGCTTAATAAAATGCGCCAAAGGTATGGCAGTTTCTATAGTAATGGCTCCGTAAACATTTCAGTTAAAAACCTCTGCACTGCCTGTTCCTCTCATTTATACCAGCTTTACACTAGCATAACTTTTATTGGCTTTCAATTTGCACTGATATAAGTGAGAGTCAACTGACATTTCTTGGAGGTATTGTGCATGACAGAGGCTTAGGGGTTATCAGTATTCAGCTGAAAGAGTAACCTCAATTATGATAGGAACTTCAGCCCCTTTGATATTTACTTTTATTTCATAATTAAATTGATGGCTTGTTAGTATTTAAAACTGATATAAGGTCCTTTAAAAAAAATTGAAATGCACTGCACACAATAGACTGTTAGTCTCTAGTTGCATACCTGTGAGTACAGATTCTCTTCACAGAGAGTTTGTGGGCTTGATTTTCATGTATACTGAAGCCTCTCTACTCTGCCAGAACAGTGTGAAGAGGCTTTAGTGTATGTGAGACTCAAGCTCTGTGAGCATATTGATGCGGGGGTTAACCTCTTTGGGAAGAGATGGTGTAGATTCCTTATGCAGTAGACAAGGCCATTGTGGTTGGTTATGTCATCTTCCATATCCATCTATGAGATTGTTTATATAGTACCAGCATGATATTATAGCAGTCATTGTGGTTATGTCATCTTTCATACCCATCTGTGTGATTGTTTGTTTATATAGTACCAGCATAACACAGGAAATTAAACCCTCTTCTCTACCTAAATACAACTAAATTTGAGTCTTGGCCTTTAACTCAACATTGTGCCAAGAACACACATGGTTCTGGATGAGAAGGGTGTAATAGAATGGTGCTTGATCTTAAATAGCTTACTGGCTGAAATACTTGCAGTGATTTAGAACATTGAATTTTGCAATTATATCTGAATGCGTCTGTTTACATGTGCAAAAATCCATCTACATTGCTCTGATTCAGCAAACTCCATGCAGTTGACTTAATGGGGCTTTTCAGAAACTTAAAGTTAGGTATCAGGGAGGTAGCCGTGTTAGTCTGGAATAGAAGAGGTAACAAAGTCCTGTGGCACCTTAAAGACTAACTATAAAGTTTTGAAGCACGAACTTTCGTGGGCTAATACCTACTTCGTCGGCTGCAGTGGGTATTAGCCCACGAAAGCTCATGCTTGAAAACTTTATAGTTAGTCTTTAAGGTGCCACAGGACTTTGTTACCTCTTAAAGTTAGGTGTATGCCTAAGCACCTTGTTGAATCTGGGCTTTTGTGCACAATTCAGGTATGTGTACACTGAGCTGTTCATATCCATGCATTTAACTGGGCCTGCACATTCAGGATTTGGCTCTCAGAGGTTTTGTATGCAATTGAAGAAGCCCTTCCAAAATGTGGCCCTGGATTATTTTCTACTAATAATTTGACAGACCTTTACATTATTACATTTACATTACATTTGGGCACCACACTTGAGAAAGATGTAAACACATTGGAGAGAGTTTCAAGGAGAGCAACAAAAATTATAAGAGTTTTGTAAAAATACAATATAAGAAAAGCTTGGCTGAATTGGGCATATTTAATTTTGACAAGAGAAGGCTGGTGGGTGAATAAGTCTTCAGATACATAAAAGGCTGTAATAAAGATGACTCTGATCACTTGTTCTCCATTTAGACTGAGGGAGATTTAAACTGGATTTTAGGAAAAACTTTTAAATTGTAAGGATACTTAAGACTGGAACAGGTTAGCAATGGAGATTGTGGAATTCCCCCGTCATTGGACATTTTTAAGAACAGGATTGCCAAAAATATCCAGGGATGGTCTAAATGTATTTAATCCGGCTTCTATGATTTTTTGATTATTCAGATATAGTCTTGTTTCTCCAGTGTGTTCATACTTTAATCTTTTATATAGCAACTTTGTCATTTTGGATTTATTCCTTATGATTCACTGTTTAGGATGTGGTTATGGTTCTGAGGCATTCAGACTGTTTTGTCTCATTTTTAAAAAAAGCTGCTAAGTATGCAAAACATATGTACAAAAGTAGTAAAAGAAAGAAAAAGAAATACAGGGGATTTTAATTCTGTGAATTCAATTTAACAAACTTACCTGGTTTGGTTTTCTCTACCTGAAAAATTGTATTTACTTGTTATGATTGAAGATTTAGGGCCAAATTCACCACTGGTGTAGATGGATGGAGATCCACTTAAGTGGATCTGCACTACAACAGCAATGCTTTTGGTCATTAGTCTGGCAGAGCAATTAATTAGTAAAAAGGATAAATTAGTAAATTGGGCTGTATCAGATATACCAGTCCTGATCTAAAACATGAGTCATATTAAGCTTTGAGCAGGCGTGATAAATGTTATGTTGTTTGTACTACTGAATGGACTAGAGCCCCTTGTACTAGACACTGTACAAACACATAACAAAAAGAGCTTGAAATCTAAGTATAAAGCAAGAGACAACAGATGGATTGTGACGGTGCTGTTCCTGGTGGGATCCAACTGTGAGTGTCAGATCAGGACAGATTGCTTCCAAAGGGGCAATTACAGCCCAAAGCTGGGGCTTTTCCACACTAAGGAAAATCAAACCAGCCAAACAGAAAAGACTTTGGTTTCACCCCACTGGCTAACCACAAGTCACACAAGCAATTCCCTTAGACACTCCAGGTTCCCAGTATCACCACCAGCAGCCACCTGTCCTGGGGATCAATGGTTATGAAAACCAATACCCCAAATAAAGAAAACGGTTCTCCCCAATTCTAAAGAATCAGGCCCCAGACCCAGGTCAATATACAAATCAGATCTTCCCACAAATCACGCCGTTGCCAATCCTTTAGAATCTATAACTAAAGGTTTATTGTACAAGGGAAAAGGTATAGGTGAGGGTTAGGAATGGTTAAAAGAAATCACTTACATTCAGTAATGGCAAATATCTTGGTTCAGGCTTGCAGCAAAGGTAGAATAACTGCAGGTTGAAATCAAAGTCTTTAGAAAGCATCCCATTTAGGGATGGGTCAGCACCTTAGTCCAGAGTTCACCTGTGTAGCAAAGTCCATTCAGAGCTGGAAGCAAGACAGGCTGAAGGCAGAAGACAAAATGGAGGACGCTTCTCCCAGCTTTTATAGACTCTCCTCTCTGGGCAAAGCCCCTCCTCCTCCTTATGCAGAGTCCAGTTGCAAACTGGAGGTCCATAGCCACATGGTCCAATCACCAGACTCTTCACGATTCAGTTTTTTGCCCAGGCATGTCCCATTCCTAGGGAAGCTCCTCTCCTCGGGTGTGGACAAACTTCATTGTGCAGTTAATGGCCCCTTAATGGGCCATCAGGCAGGCCATTCGAGTCAACCACAGCTTGCCTGAGATTTCACCCAGAAACTAAGCATAAGCTTGAAGTACAGGCACCTTATATCCAGTATTCATAACTTTAGTTTCAAAAAAGATACACACATATTAATGGCATATTCATAATTAGCCCTCTATAACCTGGCCATAGACACCTGTTATGACCTCCTTCACATAAGATTTGGTACCCCAATGATCTAAATGGTACCAAATTATTTCAGTAACGTGACATGGATACAGACAGGCAAGGGAGTGCAAGGAAACACTGAAACCATATTGGTCATCATGATAGGCAGCTCCATGCTCCATGCGCCAGCGCTGGGCCTGACTGGTGTCAAGTTTTTCGTAGGCATTGTGGCAAAGAAGAGTTTTATGGAGGATAATGAGGTAGCTTTGTGGATATTTATGGGAAGCTCCTCCCAAGTATGAGGGGCATCAGGATTTCACTGAAATTGGAATTGCATGTAAGCCTGATGTGACCGTGAAACTTAATCCAAAAAGTGACAACTGTTTCACAGATATCTAGCTCTTCACCTGTCATTCATGATCAGTTTGGGATATCAGCCAAGTACTGTTTTGGGTTGTTAGGTAAGAGGGCAGAATGGTTTTTAGGGATAGGAGGCATGAGAGTAATGGAAAATTCTTACATATGCTTTGTCATTGTGGTAGAAGATCAAGGAGAGGAACAAACTGGTGAGGAGGAAGGGAGGAACAGGAAAGATGTGGCGAGGGGTCTGTGTGTGTACAGCTGGCAGTAGAGGAAATATGGGAAGAGTGTTACAGTGTTTGCCATCACTTTGCCCTGAACAACATGTCTAATACACTCTGATTTTAGGAGTACCACAACACTTTTGAACTCGCTGCAAGAGTGTCCCCAACGAAGTGGGTTTTTTCTTACTCTGCAGCAGACAGCCTACACTGTCTGTTTACATGTGTGGGGTCGATCTAAGATACGCAAATTTAGCTACGTGAATAGCGTAGCTGAAGTCAATGTACTTAAATCTACTTACCATGGTGTGTTCACGGTGGTAAATCGATAGGTGACGCTATCCCATCAATTCCGCTTGCACTCCTCATTCTGGTGGAGTACCGGGAGTCGATGGGAGAGTGCTTACAGGTGGGTAGTGTAGACAAGCCCTAACTCTATGCCAAGAGTGCAAACTCCCAGTCACAGCAGGTGTGTGAACCTGTCCCATGGGGGGAGCAGCAGCACATGTGAATTTTGAGTCTTCTGTGAGAGCCGGGTCTGCTCTTATCAGGTATGAGAAACCTGGTTGAATATTGTCAATAGCGTAATTGAGCGAGAGACGACTCTAGAGGAGAACAGATAAGAGGAAGGCCCAAGGCATGGAGGGTGAAGTGCATTTAGAGTACTGCATGAGAGGGATTAGTCTTGGCCATTACCTTTGTGGATCTGGAAGACGCACTAGTCCCAGAGGAAGCACAGTTGGACCTGGCCTGCACTGTTGCCAAAACAAGCAACATACTGCAGTGCAGTAGGCACCATTGTAGTCTAGCGAGAGACCAGTGGCAGAGAACTGTGCTCACACTGTGGAGGATCCCCTTTACCCCTCAGATGGGTGTGGGCTCCTCTGACACTTGCTAGTGCTCCTCTGGGAGCCTGAGTGGTCACAGACTGCTCTGTATCTGAGAGCTGTAAGAAAGACTTTAAGCAGCATCTCAGCATTAATCAACGTGGCTTTGGGGCGAGTATGATGGCATTTAAGTCAGGCCGGAGGCAGGGCCTAGAGGTGAACTTCCCCAGCCACAGCAGGATCAAAAGAACTGGAGATGAGACAGTATATGCAAAGTTACACACACAGCACAGCAACAGCAGACTGGCCACTAGCCAGGACACCTCTGTGGATAACTTGGAGCCAAAGGGTTACTAAATCTGACCCGTGCAGTGCATATGGTCGCAAGAGTGAATGCAAACACCTCAGAGTATAATAAAATAACAAACTCCATCAGCAGTGGGTCTTCTTCACAGCAGTGAGCCGCAGATGTTTCAAAGAATAAAGTGAGTTTCTGTGTGAGTAATATGTAAATTTTAAAAATGGTAACCAAAATGAGGTCTCTCCCACTCATCCATGTTATGTTTATTTCTGTATGTACCAGAATGGCTGAATAGAACTGTTGTTCAGCTACACAATCAAAAAGAAAAGACAGATGGAGATGTGGCATGGCGATTGACACTGTTGAGTGCAGTCAAGAAAAAGACAAAATTCTTCCTCCTGTTCTGCTCTGCAGAATCCTATTGTGTATTCTTTACACGGAACTATCATTGACATAAGTGGAAGTTCTATGTCCGTTCAGTCTATGCAATGTTATCTGCAATACAGATGATGATAGCTGCATCAAATATTACCGAGGGGAATTTTACTTTTGGTTTGTAATACTAGATACCATGTTTCATATCCCCAACATAATTATGAGTTGATTCTTAGTATTCCTTTTTGTAAATTTTAAAAAATAATTTCATCTCCAACATGATTTTAAATGGCTCTGTTAAGGCTAGTCAAGCTAGTGTACTCTATCTAAAATATATGTATATATGATTCACTGCATTTTATTCTTGCTTGAATTGATAGAAAGTTTATTTGAGATCAAGTAGAATGAAGGAATACAGCTTCACTAGATGCAGCAATGTTTGTAGCATCATTGGTGTGGGAAGGAAACATGAGGATCTAAGGGTCTGAAAAAATGGCCTTTAGGTTTTTAAATTCCTTGTTCTGCTTCCACCAGAAACAACTATGGGACTGTGTTCTTCGAGAACACTGAATGCCACATGTACAAACAATCTGGTATATGATGGTCAAACATATTTTTCACTGTTTTGTCGTTTCCTCATTCAGTTTACATTTTTTCCTACACATTGCCTGATCTGCGTTATGAACAATTCTTCTCTTCCATTCCAGCACAACAAAATTCCATAACAAAAGCTGTCCATCACCAAAACCCCATTAAATGTATTTGCTGGCTTAATTACATTTTCCCAGTAACGTTTAGTTAAAGTGGAAACTTGGACATATGACTAGGGAGAAATATAAAAATATTGCTCGGGCATGCAGGGATATAATCAGGAAGGCCAAAGCACAACTGGAGTTGCAGCTAGCAAGGATGTGAAGGGTAACAAGAAGGGTTTCTACATGTATGTTAGCAACAAGAATGTCAGGGAAAGTGTGGGACGCTTACTGAATGGGGAAGGCAACCTAGTGACAGATGATGTGGGAAAAAGCTGAAGTACTCAATGCTTTTTTTACCTCGGTCTTCACAGAAAGGTCAGCTCCCAGACTACTGCACTTGGCAGCAGACTATTTGGAAGAGGTGAGCAGGACTCAATGGTGAAAGAACAGGTTAAGGACTATTTAGAAAAGCTGGACATGCACTCGTCCTGGAGCCAGATGCACTGCATCCGAGGGTGCTGAGGGAATTGACTGATGTGATTGCAGAGCCATTGGCCATTATCTTTGAAAACCCATGGCGATTAGAGGATGTCTCAGATGACTGGAAAAAGGCAAATATAGTGCCCATCTTTAAAAAAGGGAAGAAGGAGAATCCGGGGAACTACAGACTGGTCAGCCTCACCTCTGTCCCTGGAAAAATCATGGAGCAGGTCCTCAATAAATCCATTTTGTAACATATGGGGGAGAGGAAGGTGTTCAGAAACAGTCAACATGGGTTCACCAAAGGCAAGTCATGCCTGACCAACCTGGTTGCCTTCTATGATGAGATAACTGGCTTTGTGGACATGGGGAAAGTGGTGGACATGATATACCTTGACTTTCGCACAGTAGTTGGCAGGAATACTGTGGCAAGGCAAGTTAAAGAAGTATGGATTGTAGTAATGGACTATAAGGTGCAGAGAGAGCTGGCTAGATGTCAGTCTCATCAGGTAGTGATCAATGGCTTGATGTCTAGCTGGCAGCCATTATCAAGTGAATACCCCAGGGGTTGGTCCTGGGGCCAGTTTTGTTCAACATCTTCATTAATGATCTGGTTGATGGGATCAGTTGCACCCGCAGCAAGTTCACAGATGATACTAAGCTGAGGGGAGAGTAGGGTTAGGGTCCAGAGTGACCTAGGAAAATTGCAGGATTGAACCAAAATAAATCTGCTGAGATTCAACAACAAGTGCTGAGTCCTGCACTTACGAAGGAAAAATCCCATGCACTGCTATAGGTTGGGGACTGACTGGCTAAGCAGAAGTTCTGCAGAAAAGGACCTGGGGATTACAGTGGATGAGAAGCTGGATATGGGTCAACAATTTGCCCTTGTTGCCAAGAAAACTAACAGCATATTGGGCTACATTAGTAGAAGCATTGCAAGCAGATCAAGGGAAATGATTATTCCCCTCTATTTGGCACTGGTGAGGCCACATCTGTAGTATTGCATCCAGTTTTGGGCCCACCACTACAGAAAGGATGTGGACAAATTGGAGGGGTCTGGGGCATATGACATACCAGGAGAGGTTGAGAGAACTGGTGTTCTTTAGTCTACAGAAGAGAAGAGTGAGGCGAGATTCCATAGCAGCCTTCAACTACCTGAAGTGGGATTCCAAAGAGGATGGAGCTCGGCCATTCCCAGTGGTGGCAGATGACAGAACAAGGAGTAATGGTCTCAAGTTGCAGTGGGGGAGGTCTAGGTTGGATATTAGAAAACTCTATTTCACTGGGAGCATTGTGAAGCACTGGAATGGGTTACCCAGGGAGGTGGTGGAATCTCCATCCTTAGAGGTTTTTAACGTCTGGCTTGACAAAACCCTGACCGGGATGATTTAGTTGGGGATTGGTCCTGCTCATCTTTTGCTCTCTTCCTTAAGACCGTGTAAGTGAATCTTCCTTACCATACTCTAGCTCACTTGTTCCTTCAGCATAATGTTTTCATCTTTGTAGGCAGTTTTATCTTTAGGGTAAAAATAGTAAATCTTCATGAAGATCAGAACTGTTATATTTCAGAGTTTATGCCAAAGGATAATCTCTGCTTTGAAAGAGACAATTTTACAGTGTATAAATGAAAATCACAGGCATTCACTTCCAATTACACAGTCCATTTGTGTACCTGATATTACTTAAGATTCTATTTGTTAAATAAATCCTGAACCATTAAGTCTGGAAGTGGTGACAATGTTATAGTGCCTAATAGTGTCATGTTACAGTAGAAAAGCCCCTGAATTTGACACCAAGTGTACTCATTTTCACCTCTGTCAATGGCACTATATTGTCCTTGGAGCAGAGGTTAAATTGAATATTCTCTTTTTCTGATGTGCTGTTTTCTGAGAATGATTACTGATTTCTAGAAATTTTAAATAGCATTAGTGATGGAAACAGTCACACACATGCTACCATAGAATTTACATATGTAAATTGAGAAGTTCTGCAAACACACTGCAATGTGTTAATGGGAGCAAGAGCACTTGGATTTATTCCCCTTACCTGGCATCTTATGAACTGAATAATCATCTCAAATCTATACAGGTTTAAGATTTGCAGCTGTGTTAGTCTGTATCCATAAATAAAATGAGGAAGACTTTGTAGCACCTTTGAGATTAACCAGTTTATTTCAGCATAAGCTTTCGTGGGCTATAGCCCACTTCATCGGATGCATAGAATGGAATAGAAGTAAGATGCATTTATACACACTGAAAGAAAGAAAGAAAAAAGTTGTATCCTAGGATATCTCCTGCCTCACAGATATCCATTTCAAAAGGTATTTTCTCCTACTGATAATGGCCTATCTAAATTAACAGCCTCTTAGAATTGGTATGCTAATGTACAACTTTTTTTTTCTTTTTTTTTCTTTCTGTGTGTATAAATGCATCTTCTGTTCCATTCTATGCATCTGATGAAGTGGGCTATAGCCCACGAAAGCTTATGCTGAACTAAACTGGTCTTCACTACCCGCCGGATCAGCGGGTAGCGATCAATCTGTTAGCGATTGATTTCTCGCGTCTGGTGAAGACGTGAGAAATTGATCGCCTGTGGTGCCCCCGTCGAGTCCGGAACTCCAGCTTGCTGGGAAGGATAGTTTCCTGCTATCCCTTTCTCTATTTGATTCTGTCTCTTCTGTGGATTTTAACAGTCATTTGGCTGTTTGCCTGTCTTCCCAAGGTTGGAAAACAAAATTGGCATGTTTTTGCGAAATCTGCTGAAATCCCTTTAATACAAATCTCTTTAATACAAATCTCTTTGTAGGCCCAGTCCCTTCAGGTAGCTGATTTGTTTAATAAAGGTCTTCTGGAATAAAGAAGGCCTTTCCCCTCCATTTATCAGCTGTATCCAGTATATACCCCAAATTAAAAAAAACAGTAAGTGGACCAAAAAAATAAAATAAAAGCCACTATGTCTAAACAATAGAGTAAAAGAGGTGGTTGGAGCTGCCCTTGGCCATGCCTCCTGACCAAACCCCCAGCTGGGCAGCACCCCCACCACCGAAGGCCCCCATGCCTGGCTGAGCCACATCACTCCCCCTCAGAGCACATGGCGGGTGGCATGGCCCCAGTTCTGGGGCGGCATAAGTAGACTGCCCGGCCTGGGGCCTAGTTGTAGCTGCACATTGCAGGAAGGAGGGTCCTGGCCTGGGGTGGAGCATGACTGTTTGGGTAGGCAAAGCCCTTCCACACTTTGTTAGTGCATAAAATACTCCTATTCACACTTGCTTCCATTGACTTTCCTGATATGTAACTTATGCCACTGTTTGAATCATCATCTCATCATAGTATCAGTGGAGGGCCAATTTTTTAAAGAAAAGCTATAAGGTTTTAGGTGGAATGTCTGATTCCAAGGTTTTCCAGCCACATGAATAAGCTCAAAGACTGGCATATCCTCTTCTTCATCAGTCGGAATAGTGAGTATGATATGTAATTGCACACATCAGTTGCACAACACTTTTTCTAAACATAGGATTTTACAAACGAGACTCTAAAATATGCAAAATGAAATAAGGAACAATTTCAAATTGCTGCCTAGATGCATTTTAAGATTTCTTGGATGAGCACGTGATGTGTGTTTCATGAGAATTATACCTGTGTGTTTATGGGAGGAAGTCTGGGGAAAGGTTTTACTTGATTCATATAGAAATGGAGTTAGGAGTGTGCTACTGGAATTCATTAATGATTCAGGATGGTTGGTTTCAGTTTCACCTTTCTCTGTTCACAAAACAAAACCTAATCGATACTTCTCTTTCAAGGTCACCATTCATTCTTTTCCTTGTTCTTCTGATCATCCCTCCTTAGCTTTCTGCACCAAAACCTACAAATATTTTGGAACATTTAATTTCTGAGAAATTGAAATTAGTCTCTGATATATTTTATCAGTCAGATTTAGGCTATATTATGCATAGGAAAACCTGTCCAGTTTTGAAATTCTGGTAGCGAGCAAATCCTCAGAAATCTGGAAGCTTATCTGAGCTATTTAATTTTTCTAAGGTTTGTAAAATGGAGTTGGAAATTGTGCATGAGAATGGGCTCTGTCTGGAGATTTCCAGTATTTCCTAATTCCATACTGAGTATAGTATTTGATACAGATTTGGGGCATTTCTGCTTCCAGAGCTGCAAGTTTGAGGTAGGAGGAACCCCCCAACAACTACTGATAAGAAGTTATCTGAACTTTTCCAAATCTATTAGGACATTGGTTCAATATGGGCCAATACTGAGAAGTTTGCTGCTCATTGAATCACCATCTCACTTCTTGCAATTGTGTTGGAATCCTAAGGGTAGACCCAGAATCAGTAGTTTCATTCCAGGCAGAGAAACAGTGATCCAATACAGATTAAAACCTTCCTATTCTGAGAAATGCAATAAATAGCACCAGAGTATCTTAATTGTGCTTCTCTTGGAATGTCATAGAATATATTCTTAGCCGTGGTATTTCCTATCTAAAATGTCCAATGAAATACAGATGTGGTATTTTGACTAAAAACAAGTAAGAATGGTCATTGTCACATGAATTAAGGTCATGCTTAAGATGGATCTGCTTTTTAAAATCTCAGTTTTATGGTTAAGAAATTACTTCTAAAATTTAACTCAAGCTGAAAAAATATATATACGTTTTCTTCTGAGACAGAAATGGAACAGTTGGGAACACAGCTGAACAAATATTGCAAAGCAGCAGAAATGAGTGAATGGGCCAAATCCTCTGCTAGTGTAAATGGTTGCTGCTCAGTTGACGTCTGTGGTGTTTCATGTGTTTACAGCAGCAAAGAATTTGGTGCAATATATTGTAAGTTGGACAAGGTATAGAAAAGAAAATGAAGGAATAATTTCTTCCTTCAGCTTCCTTGGAGAAGCAAGAAATGTTCACAAAGGCCGAGGAAAATCCAGACAGTCTAAGGCTCTTCAGTTTTGACATAATTCTGAGTTATCATAATAATTTCTGAAGTGAGCTGCTGGAGTTCAGCTATACTGTAGGACGTTATGAGCACAGTTAATCATGACTGTTAAACAAGGCAGATCCAAATTTGCAGTGGGTCATAACCTTTAATCAGTCAAAGAAAATACACAGTTTGCTTTATTCATTCTACTGACGTTATGTTTAATATGGTTCAAACAAGTTTTATATGTCCTGTATTGATTTTATGCTGTTCATAAAATGTTGGTAATAGAAAATCTATTTTTCTTTGTGGAATCAGTATCTTAATGTTAATATAATTTCTAAGGAAAAAATGGCTTGATTCTCTTGAATGGCTATTGTATGTATAGCTATACAAAGTCTGCAAGAATATAATCCAGACTCTATGTTCATGAGTAGGATAGAGCGCTATATGTCTGGCTGGGTAGCTTCCAATGTATTTCTTATTTATTATTGATTAAGCTTAAGGGCAGTATTTTCAGACGTTAGTCCCCAAGTTGTGCCCACAAACTGAGTCAATTGGGCATGGAAATACTACAGTTTCAAAGGTGAATTATGAAGATCAGCTAAGAATGTAACATGAAGGAAGGATATTATTCTATATATTAAGCTGGGGGAAAAAGAGAAAGTAAAACAAGTAAAAATCTTTACAAACAAAAAGTACAATAGAATTTACAGTAGCAAGCAACTACCTTCATATTAGATTAATGTTAATGCGTTCCATTCCAGTTAATATTGAAGTAAAAGGAGCTTGTCTGGTAGATCAAATGTGGCTTTCATTGCAAGACTGGGATAATGAAGGTGAGACAAGGATATATAGTCTCATAAACTGGAATAAAGACCAAAGACTATACTGTTTTTATGTCTACCTAATGGTGGACTAGTGCATTAGTAGGAGCATTGCCAGCAGATAGAGGGAAGTGATTATTCCCCTCTATTTTGCACTGGTGAAGCCACATCTGGAGTATTGTGTCCAGTTTTAGGATCACCACTACAGAAAGGATGTAGACAAATTGGAGAGAGTCCAGCAGAGGGCAATGCAAATGATTAGGGGGGCTGGGGCACATGACTTACGAGGAGAGGCTGAGGGAACTGGGCTTGTTTAGTCTGCAGAAGAGAAGAGTGAGTTGGAGATTTTACTACCTGAAGGGGGTTTGCAAAGAGGATGGAGCTCAGTGGTGGCAGATGACAAACAAGGAGCAGTGGTCTCAAGTTGCAGTGGGGGAGGTCTAGGTTGGATATTAGAAAACTCTATTTCACTGGGAGGGTGGTGAAGCACTGGAATGGGTTACCTAGGGAGGTGGTAGAATCTCCATCTTTAGAGGTTTTTAAGGCCCAGCTTGACAAAACCCTGGCTGGATTGATTTAGTTGGTGTTGGTCCTGCTTTGAGCAAGGGGTTGGACTAGATGACCTCCTGAGGTCTCTTGCAACCCTAATCTTCTATGATTCTGTGATTACTCAATGATTTCATCTTAGAGCAGTTGTCCTAACATAAAACAATATTACAACTAGTTTTAGTTTTATTTCACTATATGTTCTTTGCATAAATAAAAACCACATACACCTAATCTCGTGTATAGTTCACGGTACATGTCAGTTATGAATCTGTGGGATTCTTTTGATTGTGAATGTCAGGGTTTTGAACCAGGTTTCAAATAAACTATATATATTTTACAATGTGATAGGTTTGGACTGAATGATTATATCCGATTCCAGCTTGCTGTACGACTTTGTTCATTTGCTCTACAATGTGGTGCACAGCTCAACATAAATCCCCTGTGTAAGCAAAGCCGGGTGTATCCCCAGAGGCCATGTCTAGACTAGTAAATATGTTGTGTTTAAAAACGTTAGCTAACATGTTTGCAAACATGATCTTTTTTCCTAAACCAAACAGGACTAGAGCTCTCAAAATGTTTGCAAACATGATCTTTTTTCCTAAACCAAACAGGACTAGAGCTCTCTTTTTCATAAAGATCTTGAATGTTATCTGTTCTACTATTACTGGTTTATTGAATCAAATAATAATCAGATTTGGTCGAATACCAGAAAAATTGATTTATCACATAAATTACTTGCAAAATTAGTTAAATAATGACTTTGAAAAATATTTGACAGATGTAAATCCAGTATATGTTTACATATAGTATATTGAGCACCTGTAAATAAACAATAATAAAACATTTTTTGTCTTATTTGTAAATTGGTCATTCCAATTTGCATATAATGTAGTAATTTCACTCACTTCTGTGCTAAAACATGTCAGGTTTTAATGGTTGAGCCTAGTTCTTGAAGTCTTTATTAACATCTTCGTCACTTCAGTAGTGCTGGATTGGGCCCTAAATGCCACACAGGAAAATCACTAAAATGCTCTGTTTGCACAAGAGAAATTTCGGCATGCTAACTATCATTTGGGCTCCACACACACAATTATGGTCAACAGTGCGCAGCCATTCACACCACTGTTTGGATCTGACATTTTCCAAGCAAGGCTGACCCTTCTTCAGAAAGGAAGCGAAGGAGGAATATATTTGGGCAGATTGGAATCTGATCCTTGGCACCACTATGTCTCCTTTCTGCCATGCCAGCACACATGGCCATAAAGCATAACTCGCCAGGTGAGGAATCTCCTGACATAAGGGAATTCCCGTATGCCCCTTCGTAGCCCCTAGTGTAGGGGGTATAGCTGGAGCACTGCTGCACATTAACAAACTCTGGAATGCCTACATTGCTCTCTGTTGCAAAGTAAGATCGGCCTGGTGTTTGGCAGTCTAAGGCTTGGGGAAGTTTAGACATGGCTTATGTTGTCTTTCCTGCACTAGGCATAGAGAGGCTTAAGGATCTGGTTTGACGTGTGCAATCACTGGAAAAACTGATCGAGCTGGAGTGGATCTAGGGCATTGGCTCATTACTGACCCAGAGGGTCATGCCATCTGCCTCCTCATCCTACAGCACCCTATGTTCTTTTCCATTATTGCTTTGGCTTTAATTAGGATGTAAGGCCATTCTCCCTGGGGAGACAAAGTGCACAAGGTACAGGGGATCCTGCAGCCCTGAGCCTGCAGTAGTGCAATAGCAACCCGTGATAGCTCCACTTCTTCCAGATCCCTTCCCGCCAGACTGCCTGCGGGGAGATCTGTGGGAGCTGATGTCTTTGGTGGTGTGCTGGGAACTGGAGGATGGTTCAAATGAATTAAGAGGCAGAGGGCTTAACGCTTGTGCTTTTCATGCTGTTAAGAAAATTATATGCCTGGCACTGGTGCTCTCCCATGAATGGCAGCAAACACTGACATTTTGAAAAGAATTCGTGGTGTCAAGATGTGTGGATAAGAAGCCCAATAGCTCCTGTCACGGGGATGTAATTAGTTTTAAATAAGAAGATAGCCTTAACTCTAACCACTTACTTCCTAATAGCCTCCCCTGGTAGGGATGGCAATAAGCAGCTAAACCTAGGTATCCATTATAGGATGAAGTCTCTAATTTATTTTATGTTAATTAAGTTTATAATTACATAGTATCATTTAGTAAAACTGTTTATTTTCTCTCACAAGAAACTCACTGAGTTTTCAGAAGGGGCTTTTTGTCTGTAATTTAGATGCAAAGCGCCTGTTACATGTAGTTTGTGTTTAATTCATTTGGTGACTGTTCAATGATGTAGGAGGCAACATACAATGAACTGAAACCACTAGCAGAGTGAACAAGGAAGGGCCATGCTGGGGTGGACACACATTGACTTTGCTTTGGCACCACAAAGTTGTGGCACAAAGACTGGGGCTGATTTATAGTCTAGAGATTTGTATAATACTTTCCACAGAGTCCCCCCTCCCGGAGGGCTAGGGGCAGCCAGCCCAGTGGTGTGCCTGGTGGGGACAGCTTCAAATAACCTTGCTGCCTTGGGAGAAGGAGGAAGGTCATTAGGTGCCAAAGCCAGTGCAGAGCCACAGAGCCTTAATGTGGTTATCCCTGTCTGCCTGTGGATCCACCAGGTTTGTGGGTGAACCCTGCTGACTATTCTGAGGATGCAAATCTTGTCCCAATAGAATGAGAGGGTGGTATTTCAGGAGATCCTCATGGAGACTTCCTTCCCCAGAGCCCTCATGTTCTCCTATAGCAGTTCATCCAGATAAGGGGTATTGAAAGACTGCTCTGCAGTTTATGCTTCTCCTATGATTCTTTCAGTCTTCATAGAGTTGCTGGTCCAGCAGGATCTCTGGCAAGGGAGAAGTAATAGTGTTTTCCTTTTTCCAAAAAGTGAAATATTTTCTTGGCAGAAGCTCTTTCTTTATTATTCTATCAGAACACAGTCTATGGGGTAAAAAACCAAATCCTGGCTTATAGCAAAATAGCAATTAGAGGTGAGTGAATCAAATAATGATTTTGCTGAATAGATCATGCTGAGCTATAGCAAAAGGAGTACAGATCAGCTTCTCCAGGCTGTTCTGGCCAGTCTCCTGCCTACCCAAAGTCGGAGAAAGGATAGAAAAGAAGCCACTCTGGAATGAGACCATTTGAATATTGCTATTAACTGTATTACACTAGAGGCCCCAACTGAGACCAGGATCCCATTGTGCTTGGCACTGTATTGTCACAAAGTGAGATACGGTCCCTGCCCCAAAGGGCTCTCAGTCAAAATAAACAGGAGAAACAAGAACATAGAGGAGAAATGACTTGCACTAAACTAGGATTAGAAGCCAGGTCTCCTGATCCTAATCCACCACACTTTATCCATCCTAAATTAGTGGCATTTATCCATCAAAATCAGTCTTTGTGGTGAGTGTATTAACTGCCAAATGGAACTGAATAAATAGTAAGGGTCTTCTGTGGGCAGAAAAAGTGAATGAAATACAAGTAGAAGAGCCAGCAGCTGTCACAAGCAAAATGTTAGGAGCAATCAGTGATTAGCATACGCATTTTACAAGTATAAGGGGCATAGACTTCATAGATTGATAATAGTAAAATGTCATTGAAAGTATGAGAATTATTCAATCACAATTGGAAATATTGTATTAATATATATTCCTTTGATCATTGTAATAAACCATGAGGAAGAATAATCTTGCTGTATATTAATGTGGTAATGCTATGTAATTCCATAGCTATTCAGAGTGTTCCAAAATAAGAAATATCGACTCCTTCACTCCCTCTTCTAGTCCTGGCTTGGCAATTGTAGAGTGAAGGCCATATATTGTATGTCTGGAATTCCCATTAATCTCGATGGAAATTGCACACACCAGATTGATGGTAGAATTTGCCCAGCTGTTCAGAGAGAGAGAGACTGACTAGTTTCTAACACAGGAATTACTCTGTTTTTCTCAAGAATGAGACGTAATTACGCTGTCTTCATGTGCTGCGATTTTCCTTTTATACTGAAGTAAAGTGACACCAGTCAAAGCTGCATCTGTGTTGTAGTGCATTTGTGTGTTTAACATTCATATCGATGAGCATACTAAACGCAAATGGTTGGGATGTCAGAAGGTAAACAGCCCCTTTTCTTAACAGCTTTGACTTTTCAAGGATGACTGAAAGCTCTAAGAGAACATTCCTTGAAGTATTGATTGATTTCTTAGGCACTTTGATGAAGGGTGGGATAATCTGTGGAGGTTCTGGTTTTGAAATGTCTATGCAGTGAGTAACTTTTAGGCTCCTTTCTGTGACTTGGGAATTCACACCAGTGTTAAAACAATTGTTTTTTTCTTTCCATTGTCTTTTTTGCATTTGCATACGATACTGTTCAGTTCTCTCAATTAAAAAAAATCCATATTTCTTTAAATGTCTCTCTTCCCTTTTCTGTGGTTTTCCTTCTTTTTAGCATTTCATCGCTTCAGTTCCTCTGACTCTTTCTTGTTTTGGATGAATGCTTATTCTCAGAATTCTCATGGTGTCTTTTTTAATCACAAGAAGCAACCAGATACTTTCAATCTGGGTTGCTTTTTTATTTTAGATTATGAAAAACAACAAAAAAGAAAGAACAGAAGTGATGTGTTTGTGTGAGGCAGAGAGAGGAAGAGAGCTGTGTGTGTGTGTTCTCTGAAATGTGCTGCGTCTAGTCTGCCTTACAAATTAGCATATGCCCCTGCAAAGGCCCAGTCCTTATATATTTAATGAGGCAGTGCACAGAAAAAGTAATAACCGGTACAAGCTACATACAAACCACAATTCTTTCTTAAATCTGGTGGGATATCTGGTGGATATTCTGGTGGAATATCAGGGGGCAATGGGACTTACCATGATCATAGAATTGTAGGGTTGGAAGAGACCTCAAGAGATTATCAAAGCCATTCCTTTGAGGCACGATTAAGTGTACTTAGACCATCCCTGACGTGTTTGTCTTATTTGCTCTTAAAACTCTCCAGTGATGGGGATTCCACAACCTCCCTAAGCAGTACTATCATACTACCTCCTACTGCAAACTTGAGGGTACTGCTACAACTAAAAGGTCTCAGAGATCTCTGAGACCTTTTAGTTGTAGCAGTACCCTCAAGTTTGCAGTAGGAGGTAGCATGATAGTACTGCATAAGCACAGTGAGAGCTCAGAGGGCCATTTTGTCTTTGGGAATCAAAATGTCCTTTTGAGTGGAAGACGAGTGTGGCCACTGTGCAGCTTTGGGTCTGGGTGCAGAATGCACTCATTTTCTTGCCACTGAACAGGACAAATTCTTCCGCTCAGTACAGCCCTCCCTGCCCTCTCTGGGCCTAATGCCCACTTCTTGCAGTGGTGCTAGACTTCACCAGCCTTGTGAATGAACATGAGCAAGGACGGTCACTGTGAGCTGTTCCTGCATGGGTGTGTACGCTCCTTGCACTATCTATTTCTTCTGGGGTGTTTGTGTTTTAGATAATCTGAGGTTTACTGCCACACCTTCAGCATCAACAGCAGTTGCTTATGTGTTCTCTTTCTTGCCTGTGCCTGAATTATAAATTGTGCAAAACCTGCCCACTGTCTAGCTCTGATAGCAAGTTGTCTGAGGTGCAGTTTTTAATGTCCTTGACTCTCAGTAGAAATCAGAACAAGCACAACATCAGCAGCAGTGCTGTAAAAGGGAATGTCTGTTGTAAATGACGCTGGACGTTATGTGAGTAATGGGAAACACGGTATAGTCTCCCTAAGAATGCCTGCCCACTGCCTAGAAAAGGAACACACCTTTCAAGGTGTCAGTGCAGGGAATAGAATAAAAGACCCTTCTAACACATGAAGCCTCTGTAAACTACATTTAGATATTTAGTGTTCATAGTAGGCATGGCAGGGAACCATTAACCCTACCTACTTTTCACTCTCAGATCTGCTGAGTAAGTGGGTCAGATTTTACTACCTTTTGCTCCTAATTCATTTTATATTGAGATCAGCTTTATAGGGTGCTTTTATTAAAGTACATATAATTTTGTGTGACCCCCTCACCCTTGCTAGTTTTATGAACTTGTGGATCAATGGCCCAAACCATTAAATAGATTGAATGCTGCCTACAACAGTAATGTTAATGGCTCCAGTTTTATTAAGACCGTTTGCAAATCTCACACTGGTGGCAGTATCCCTGAAATGATATACTGCATGCCCATCTCTACTGAGCATAAACTCAAGCAGTAGAAGAAATACTAGTAGTGATGGGAAAGAAACATTTTAAGTTTTGCAATGTTTTGATGAATGACAGGGAAAAGGTATAATTTGTATTTTAAATTTTACCCTAATTAGCCCCCAATCTTAACCTATGATATTGTAGTGTTATACCATGTATTCTTCAGAGGCAGAGCAATCCTGGGAGCAGGACTCTTGTTTTCTATTCTCAGTTGTACCACTTACTTGATGTTAGACCATATTGAGTAAGTCATTTAATGGCTCTCTGTCTTGGTTTTCTCAGAAATAAAGTGAATAGAATCATTAGAAATGGGCTGGACACTCAGAATTTGAACTCTACTGCAGCTTCCCACCCTCTGTGATTCAAAGGTGTTCAGACCTGGGGTTTTGGTTCAGCCCAGGAAAGGGGACTAATGTAAAATTCAGATCCGGTTTTGTGTCCAAGCCTCTAGAATGCTTGGTTTAGTTATGAGGGTTTAGTTTGACTGCTGCCTCACAGGCTGTTGTGAGAATTAATGTTTTCATCCTTTGGTAAAAGCAGCACATGTTGCAAGTGTAAAGTATTATAAGTGTTCTTAATAGTATGAATGTGAAAACATCACTCTATCACAGTATCCTGAGAGAGAAACATGGTTAAAGGTAGTGCTTTTTTAAAAAAAGGTGCTGGTAGTGGGGAGGGAATTGAAACTATTGTATTTGGAATTTAATATGGAACTATTGTGGTTGAGCCTGGGCTATTTATTGAAACACAAAGCCATTTTGAACCCAATGTACACACAATCCTGGAGATAAGGAACGGCTTCCTCAGACTACTTTTTCTGCTGCTGCTATGTAGACATCGTTGTGATGAAACCGGCCAATAACCATTTTACAGAAATCCATCCACAAGCCTCCAGTAAAGATGAGGTGACTCTTTGTGCTCGCTTGCTGCAGCACTAGCCAACACTGCTCTTTGAAGCAATTGCACAGTTCCAAATAGCAACTAAAAGTAGGAATGAGTTATTTCATTTTATTTTCTACTTGAAATCATAAACTAACACATTTGATAAGAGTTCTGTTTTAAACCCTGTCCTAACCTTCACAACCTCCTCAGGCAAGGAGTTCCATAGGTTGACTCTGCACTGTGTGAAGAAAACTTATTTTTATGTGTTTTATACCCGCTGCCATTAATTTCATTTGGTGGCCCCTAGTTCTTATATTATGGGAACAAGTAAATAACTTTTCCTTATTCACTTTCTCCACACCACTCATGATTTATATACCTCTATCATATCCCCGCTTTGTCTCCTATTTTCCATGCTTTTTCCAGTCGTCTTATCTGTCTGTTTCCTAATGGTTCCTAAGGATTGCCGCTGCACATTGAGCAGATGTTTTCAGAGAACTATCCACAATGACCACAAGATCTCTTTTTTGAGTGGTAGCAGCTAATCCAATCATTTTGTATGTATAGTTGGGATCATATTTTCTTGCATAATTACTTTGCATTTATCAACATTGAATTTCATCTGCCATTTTGTTGCCCAGTCACCCAGTTTTATGAGATCTCTTTGTAGCTCTTTGCAGTCATCTTTGGACTTAACTATCTTGTGTAATTTTTTATCATCTGAAAACTTTGTCACCTCACTGTTTATCTCCTTTTCTGGATCATTTACGAATACATTGAACAGCACTAGTCTCAGTACAAATCCTTGGGGGACTCTGGTATTTATCTCTCTCCATTGTGAAAACTGACTATTTATTCCTATCCTTTGTTTCCAATGTTTTAACCAGTTACTGATCCATGAGAGGACTTCCCTCTTATCCCATAACAGCTTATTTTGCATAAAAGACCTTGTCGAGGGACTTCATCAAAGGCTTTCTGAAAGTCCAAATATATTTTATCCAATTGGTCATCCTTGTCCACATGCTTGTTGACACCTCCAAATAATTTACATAGATTGGTGAGGGATGATATCCCTTTACCAAAATCATGCTGATTTTCCCCCAACATACTGTGTTTATCTATGTGTCTGATAATTCTGTTCTTTGCTATATTTTCAACCAATTTTCCTGGTACTGAAGTTAGGCTTGCTGGCCTGTAATTGCCCAGATCACCCCTGGAACTTTAAAAAAAAGATTGGCATTACATTAGTTATCTTCCAGTCATCTGGTACTGAGTCTGATTTTAGCAATAGGTTACATACCACAGTTAGTAGTTCAAATTTTGTATTTGAGTTTCTTCAGAATTCTTGGGTGAATATCATCTTATCCTAGTGACTTATTACTGTTTAATATATCAGTTTGTTTCAAAACCTTCTCTTATACTGGTTAATGTTTGTTAAAGAACATTTAATCTGATCCCTGTATTTATGAAAGTCTTCTATATCAGCAACTAATATTGGAACAAAAGTATTACCATGATCCGTTTTAAGGACACTGGACTTTCTGTATTGTCTGGGAGTAAAGTGTATATGTGATCTGAATAGATGTCCTCAGCATTACGAAACACTGAGAGAATACAGTGTTTGGCAGAGCATCTAAGACAGACATCACAATTGGGAAAAGATATGGAACTCTGACAGTATGTTCTTTTCACTAATCCTGTAGATCAGTTAGTCACAGCTTTGATTGATCTGACAGATGCAAAGATAGCTACCTTTCTACAAGTCTTAAAAATGGGTGACTGATATTTGGTCAAGGTATTATTTCCGTACCAGTTGCTGGATAACTTTTCCTCTTCCTCCACTTTTATTTTGAGCTCTCCAGTATTGGCTCTGTAGTATATGTTTTCTACTGCAAGTTTCTGAATGGCAGCTTATGCAACAGCAAGGATTGTTTTGAAATAGTCTTAAACCTGGGACACAGTATTCTGGCAACTCTTCCGGTGAATGTCAACTGTTTGCCTAAACCACCTTAACTGGCTCCCTGAGAAACCCGGTCAAGGACTTGGTACAATGACACATCATCTCCTAAGTACCAAATTCCATAACATTTTAAAAGTACTATCTCGATGACTCTGAATAACTTAATAGTCAGAGGACTGGTAAACAAATTAACCCGGCCTAATCAAATTGCAAAGTTTTTTTTTTAATTTCAGTGGAAACCAAATTTTACTTAAAAGTTTTCATTGTATCTGCAAGTCTCTTTAATCTCAACTCTTTATTTTTTTCACGTTCTATTTCACCGCACTCCATCACTCTACCAGTGATGCCAGCCTCATCACTTCCTTTATTTCCTTGTCTCCTTCTTTCTTTGTGCCATCTGCTGTGTCACACCATATTCCTAGATTGCCCCCCTTGTCTCAGTGAATCAGGCCACCATCATCTTGTCATTTAACCATCTTAAAACTCTTCTCCTGTGAGCCCTAGGAATAATCCATGACAATGTAACACCATCACCTCTTCTATCTGGGGAAAAAATTATCACCATGGGCATGTGACTGAGGTTTTGTCTGACCTTTGTCTGTCAGGTCCCAACCTTGCAATTGAATCAATATGCTCAAACTCTTGTGCCCATGAGGAGCAACATTAACGTCAGTGAGAGTTCATGAAGGTGTCATAGACTGGCCATGTGAATCCAATTGCAAGACTGAGGCCTTAGATCTTTATCCTGCAAAGACTTAAGCACAAGCTTAACTTTATGCACTGTGAGTAGTCCATTGCCTTCAGGGGGATTATCCCAGTGCTTAAAGTTAAGCCTGCGCATACATTTTTGTAGAATTGGGACCTTGTGATGTAAAATCAGGTCAGGGTCATAGATCTGGTTCTGCTTTCACGCTGGTGTAATTCTGCTGACTGCACAGGTGTTACTCCTTATTCACACTGGAAGAACTAAGAGGAGAATCAGGCCCCAGGTCTATTTGTGTATGATATGGTACCAAGCACTTATTCGCACTTAACAAATAATAAAAATAATAATAATAATTAATAATTGTATTGCCGAATGAAAACTAGGAATTAAACTGGCTCGCAATCATTTTCATTGCCTAATGTGACTGAATTGCAATAGGCAAGCAACAAGTTTGAGGCTGAAAAAGAAAACTTAGCTCTTTGAAATTCTTTCACATACAATAAACAATGTTGGTGTTAGTAATGTGTGATGAGTTTGTGTGTGTGTGTGTGTGTGTGCATAAATTTGAAATGAAGCTTTAGATTTATCAATGAAAAGCCAATACAGATGCTGAGTGTCCTAGCAATAAACTTCCAATAACAATGATGATCAGCCAGCAATATTAAATACTCGTATACAAGTTAACTCTCCCAAACAGCAACATTTAAAAATAAAGCAAATGGAGATAATGATTTACCACAGAACAATTGCAGTGATTTTAATATACAGTGTAGTGATATTAATGTACAATTATATTGCTTTGAACTCAGCATTATGGAGTTCCTCATGGACCCACAGCATGGCCTGAATACAGTAATTTAATTTAAGATCCTTTATCTATGTGAAAGAGGGAAAGCAACAGAATTATCAGGATTAAGATTATCTAAATTGTAATAAAACCACTGAGTCCAACAATAACATAGTATTCTTTAGGAGGAGGTAAGATACTCATCACTACATTACCTTATGTAACTAATCCTCTCAACAGCAATCTAGCCTGAAGCCTTCCTCTCACAACAGTTAAAAACAGTGCCTGAGCAGAAACTGGGCTCAGAAGTGATACACACTTTTACTGAAATTATATTTTGCATGTAGATTAGCCAAGTCTCTCTCTCTCGTTTTTGTTGGCTTTTGCAAAATCCCATAGATTGTTTCAGCGAAAAGGAATTTTGCACACACCCTATTGAAAACGTGAAGTGGCGCACCCAAGCAGCTATATTTGGCTTCCATGTGTGCTATTCCCTATACCCAAACAGAAGTGATATTATCTCCTAAAGATTTAAATTGGCAAAAAAAATGAATTGTAAATGAATTAGTCACTTTTACTTTTCTAACAGACAAATTCAATTCCTGTTGAAGTCAATAGCAAAATTCTCATTAACTGACATTGGACAAGGATTTGGCTCTGAACCTTTGGTTGTTTGGAGTGATCTGATGCCTAGATTAGGTTTGAGCTCTTCACAAAATTGTGAATTTACTGAAACAAGATCTCTTAAAAAAGACCTACGATGAAATGTATATTTGCAGGAATTCAGTGGTTATAAATTCAATTCTCATATTATTTCCTTTGGGTTTTTAGTGTCATTAGAACAAACAATGGTGACAATAAAAAGTGATGTATATACTAACATAACTGCAGTCAGACAACAACAGCCTGGTGGAAGATGATGCTGTGTTTAAAAAGTATTTATGATTTAGAATTGGGTGTGTGGATTTAATCCCAATCCAACGCTGGTTTTCCTGAAGACTCTCAGTTTAGACATTCATCACATAGTGGGCTTGATGGTAGATTGAGAGAGAAATTGATCTGATTTAAATATAAGTTCAGTCATTTATGTGGTGCCTGTTGATTTTTAGAGGTAATTAATCCATTATGAAAAAATTGGTAACTTTCTCCTCGGTTATAATTTTCTCTTTCATAACAAAGTAAATCATTGATGGTCATGACACTGAGGGCTTGATCCAGCGCATAGCTGGTGTAGAGTGTTGTGCATGTAAACACAAGGTAAAGAATAGTGAGTACCTGGGAATCTGATGTTGCATTAATAAGAGCATTGCAGTGTGATAGCCAAATTTATTTTGCTAAGCAGCCAGAACACAGCAAAAAGAGAAAGGGGAGATGCATGTAGATGATTACCCTTAGGACCATAATTCCTCAGAAACTTTCATGTTCTACCCACGTCTACTCCTTGTTTGGCTGTGGGTCTGACTAAGGTTCTTCTGCACAATGTAGAGGACTATCCCCAGTGTTTATTGTTGTTCGTTTCCATTTATGATCCCTGTTCCTATAATACTACTGAGTCAACACATGGTTCTATACGGAAGATAGCCATACACATTTAGTGTATCAGCATTGATAGGCATTTAAAACTCGATAGAAATGTTGTGGTGTTAGTTTTGATACCATTCTTTTTAGGACGAGAGCATACTGCTGGGAGGATACCCATATAAACAAAGCATCATTATGCCTATGAAAATATGCCCACCCCCATAGTCTGTATCTACTAGTTGTATTATTTTGCATCTTATTGTGAGTATTTTTTGTGTTAAACATACAAACAGCATGCATTGTAATATTTGATTTTTAATTAACTAATGAAAACCACGCCCATAAGACATAGCAAATTATGTACTTTTCATAACCCACGTACAGTTTTTATTTAACATTTATTTTGCACAGTTTGAAATGCATTCCATGTGTATTTATTGTCTTTTCTAGTGTTCCCTCTGTGTTTATTTCCTTGTGTTAATTTTTCCTTGAATTTTGTGAAGCATGATTTCTCATATTTTATTTTGTTTCTTTTAGGTTTTGTTTTGTTTCATAAGATCCCACTGGATGGGTAAATGAAATAAGGAAAAAAAATGAGAGAGGGGCTGTTGAGCTTGTTTGTTGAAGCTGCACGCTAGGGAGTGGACATTGTTCTTGTCCTATGAATTGCCACATCCTTTGGACTTCTCTTTTAGACATGGGTTGTGTTTGGAGGATTCTAGACGTACACACAGCTCATTAGTTGTTTTGGAGACATCAGGGCAAAATCAGCCCTCAGGCCGCTATTAAACTCAAGAAAGCCCAGAAATAAGCTATCAGATTCTTTTTTATTATCCTGTTTTTACTGTGGCTTCAAAATGGCATTTAAATGAAATTTGGTTACATTGTTTTCTCTGTAAATTTTTTTTTCTGTTTGAACTTAACTGGAAAGATGTTGGTTTTTAAAAATAATATTTATTAAAGGTGAATTGCAAAGTATTTTAATTTAAACAATGAAAAAAGAAAAAATCTGATTTTTAAGGCCCAGATTCTACAAACACTTTTGCATGTGCTTATCTTTAAACTTGTAAGTAGTCCCATTGAATTCAGTGGGACAGTTGATATACTTAAAGTGAATTGAGACCTAAAATCCTAAAAGAGTAAACGTGTGGGTCTGATCCTGCAATCCTTATTCCTGTGAGTGATTACCTTAGCTTTACTGAGAAGATTCTGGTGAGCAAGAGTGATATGAGTTAGGGTTACAGAATCAGGCCTTAGTGCATGTAAATCGATTCAGCAAACCATGTAAGCAAGTACTTAAACTCATCCTTGTTCAGAATATCACTTAACTACATGCTTAACTTTAGGGATGTGTTTGTGTCCTTTGCTGGCCTGGGATGGTTTGAGCTGGAGCTTAAAATGCAAATACAAAAATAACATCTTTTGGTGTTGATCCTGCAAACCCAACATACACATGCATAAGCGTTTTCAGGATCAGGGCCTACACTTGAAATATAATTTTTGAAAGTCATTTACATGTCAAATACCTGCTGAATCCTGGTTTCAGTACTTGAGCTTTCCTATTCAGAAGGTGACACTGGTAAAAAAAGAAGAAAAAAAAATCAATGAAAAATGTTTTGAAATTAAAAAAATGAGTTAAGAGGATTCCCAGGAAGAGAGGTTGAGATGAACCTCTATAGAAATAAATGATTGTAAAGATTGGGTGTTTCCATTTCCACACACCAGATTTGTGGGTTTTGAATGAATGGACAGTCACTTTGAATTCCTCATAGTCTGTTAGAAGTTGAGGACCTGCTATATGCCATTTATGGTTTATCTAGAGATAATAAATGTTGTTGATTATTTATTTTAACATATGACCTTTGGAAAAAATGAAGGGCTTCAGATTACTTTGTCTATTTGGATTTGCTTTTCTTCGTTACTTTTTCTGTTCACCCCATTTTTAATTTCTACTCTCTGTATTGGTGTGTCTGTTGTTTGCTGTACTCTTTCGGTGTCTAGCTTTCATCTACTTTACAGTATTCTGTATTGCATCATTTGTTTTTGCTTTTTTCCTTCCGTATCTTCCTTTTATTTCTTTTCTTCATTGTATATGATCATTCCTTCACCTTTAAGTCTCTTTCCCAATCTCCTCCTCTTTCTCGGCCCAAACCTTTGACTGTCTTCTTACATTCTCTCCAACCTTTCACACCCATCATTCACTCTTCCCTAGGCATCCACCCAGAAGGAGTCTGGGAACATGGCTCCATTTGTACTCATCTTGTCCCAGATAGGGATTTATTTTTTCCCCTCTTCACTGATATTAGGAGTGGAGTTGCTGGCATGTTTCCTTTCTTTTCCACAAGTCAAAAGGCTCCAATGGGGTGTCCTCTCCTGCTGCTCACTTGTGTAATGGATGGAGGTGAAGTTGGAATTCAGTATATGTTCAAATTCCACAGTGTCTTAGGTCAACCTATATATGATTTCCTTGGGCAGTGGCATTTGAGGGAGGTTAACAATTAGGGCTGTTCTTCACAGTCAGTTAGTTGGAGTGATATCAGCTAACCTTTCTTTCGTTCCTTGAAATAAAATCAGAAAACATCAGCATTCTCTTTTCCAAATACATAAGAAAGTGCTCTTTCAAATACCTATTCTTTTCTACCCTACTGATCCTTTTAACTCATTTTTTTAAATTTACTTTTGCACTGACAACTTGTCTGCCCATGCATCTCCAACCTTATTTAAATTGCTTCTGATGTAGCAGGGCCTGATTCTAATCTCTCATACACTTGTGTAAATCAGAGATAACTGAACTTAATGGAAGTATAGAAGGATCACACTGATGTGATATCAGAGCTTGGTCTGCTGGGCCAAATTCCAATCTCAGTTGCAATCGTGAAAATTCATTGTGTTACAGTTAAGTTAGTCTTCGTTTATTCCTGTGTAAATGAGATAAGGATCGGACCCTTTAATTTTTGGCAAGGAAAAGACTAAATGGCAAACTCAGAAATTGGCTGCTAAGTTAAGGATGATTTTGAAATATTTTTCGTTTTGAAATTTAGTACATACATTCCGTTAATGATTTAGGACCTTACCTGACACTTGTTGTGACTTATTTTGTAACACTTTGCAATTCAACTTTAAGGTTTGAATTTCAGATAGCTCTCTGAGTATTGACACAGCATTTTGGATTTTATGTAACCAAGACATTAACAAATCATAACTGATTTATGCACCATTGATAGATATATACAGATATAGATCTATATCTATATCTATCTAGCAGTCAATCACAGTGGGATGTCCTTGTTGAATATTTTGTACAATATCTTTTAGATTAGCCACTAAACGCATTATTACTTAATGCAGATATTCACAGAGCTTTATGGATTACAGCATGCGATTAGTTACTTTTTTTACAGTGACAATGATTAAATAATGGAACTAGGCTACCTGTTGCTAAAATATTTTCTTTCCATTATGTGAACAGATTAGTCTCTTAAAGCTAAAGGGAGCTGAACTTTAAGCAGGGAGATTGCAATACACCCTAAATTGGTATTTTTCAGCTTGATTGTAAATGACATTGCCTGTCACTTTCGAGATTCTAATCTACCCAAATGGTGTGGGTTTACAAAGAGCTCACCTAATTACAGAATTCCCGACTCTTTAAAAGTGAGACTCAAACCAAGACTCAGGCAGGAGCTATTAAAATGCTAAAAGTCACTGAACATCCAGCATGTGATACTAAAAAGCTTTTTTGTTATTTCACTGAGCAATAAAAAGTTCATGAAGCATTTAAAGGACAAATGTAGAAGTTTGCCAGACCTGAAAGGAAATCAAAAATATATGTGTGTGATTATACTAAAAGGGGTTTATTTATGCTATAATTTGTTTTAAAATGAGGATTAGTAGATCAAGCAGATAAGAGCATTAAAAGGCCATATGGTGAAACCCTTCTGTTGGTGAGCAGTTACTCACATGAATAGTTCAAGTGACTTCAATGGGACTACTGCTCAGCAATGTAAACAAGGAGTTGCACAATCAGGTCCTTTTAATAAATAAGGATCTGCTCCCCCTCCCACAGAAGTAAATGGGAGTTTTGTGATAGTAGCACATCCCCATCAGGGAAGGAAACATCCCCAGGAAACCTATGAACCACATTTTAGTTAGAAAACATTCCACTTAATATATTTCCTGTATTTATTCTTTCTAATTCTTTGTGGTTACTGAGCAGAATCTGGTCCACTCTCCTGCCACAAATGGCCCCTAGAAACATTTCCCCCTGGATTACAAGTCTTTTTATGGGCGCCTAAAGTTATAGGTATTGGGATGCAGTTTCTGTTATTCTGATCTTAACATAAAGGTCCAGTGTTTAAAGGACCCTCCATCCAGCTGTCAGTTTTGTGCCTGCATTTAATTGCTGACAGGAATGCCAGCATTTGGACATCTAACTCTGGTTTTCTGATGCAGTGAGGTAGATATCCAAAAGCTAGCAATTCAAGGCCTGTAAATTGGAAGTGATTAAACAAAACCTCAGTCCTGACATCTTTTTCATTCAAGTTCATTTTCTTTTGTTGCTTCTTTAATATTTGAGGTCATAGCAGTCCTCTTCTGCAGATGTAGTGTTGGACAACCACAACTGATGTTCTTGTTAACATCCGAGAATATCCAATAGTTTATGTGAAGGAGAAGTGAATGACTTCTTGGTTTAGGGCAGGGGCGGGGAACCTTTTTTCTGTCAAGGGCTATTTGGACATTTATAATGTCATTCACGGGCCGCTCCCCCCGCTGCCCTCCCCCCCCCCCCCCCCGAGGAAGCCCAGGCTGGAAACGGGAGCTGAGACCCCAGCTGGCAAGGGGCCAGCGGGGGAAACCCCAAAGCAGTGGCAGGCGGAGTGCTTAGCCCTGCACTGCTTTGGGGTTTCCCCTGCTGGCCCCTTGCCAGCCGGGGTCCTGCCACCTGCCCCAGTCAGCTCCCGCTCTCAGCCTGGGTGTAGGGGGTGATCTTCCTTTACCCCCGCCCCCCCCGCCTGGCCCGGCCCATCCCACCGAACCTAACCTCCTCCCACTCCCAACCCAGCCTCCTGTCCCCCCATGCCTGACCCTCCCAGCCCAGCCTCCCCCCCCCACCAAACCTCCTTCCCTCCTGCACCCACGCCTCGCCCCCCCCGCCCAGCCTGGCCTCCCCCCCCCCGCCCCCTTGCCTGCCCCCCAGCCCAGCCTCCACACCCCCTTGACCGTCGGCTCCCTGCGGCTCCTCCTTTTGCCGCCCGGCTAATGGTGGCCGCGCGGCGCCGGCGGCTCCCCCAGGCACGAGCCGCCCCCGCCTGGTGGCTGCGCGGCGCCGGCGGCTCCCCCAGGCGCGAGCCGCCCCCGCGCATCCCTGGCCGGCGGCTGCGGCGCTTCCCCGGCCCCGCCGCGGTCCGGACAGAATGATTTGGCGGGCCGTATAAGGCCCGCGGGCCGGAGGTTCCCCACCCCTGGTTTAGGGGCTGGAAGAAAGCACTGAGGAAAAAAAACAACTTCAGGCTGAACAAACTGTTTAATTCAATCTGAAACAAAATGTTTTGTTTCTAATAATTTTTACCCTTTTGTTTTGTAAATAAATCTATCTAAATTTATAAACAAAAGTGTTGTTTCAAAATGAAAAGTTGAAACATTTCATTTAAAAAATATTGACAAAACTTTTTGGAAAATATTTTCAGTTATTTTTTGGCCAAACCTATTTGCTGAATTTAACCCAAATGTGTGACTAGTTTGGGTTAAACAGGATTTTTGGCAAATTAACTATTTGTCTGAAAAATCACATCCAACTCTAATCTGAAGCTTGTTCTAGTTTTTTGAGACTACTTCATTCTCTTCTTCCCTACAGCCCTCAAAGACTTCACTAACTTCCCTCTGTCCTTTCAAGCCTTCAGTAGCCCCGACCATCCTTTCTTGTCATTCTCTAGAAAGACCCATCTTCACCTTTCTTGCCCTTTACCAGGTCCCTTTGCCTGGGTGTGCAGACATTCTGAAGGGTTACTCCCAGGGCCTATTAAGTATAGATGCCTTTCTGGAGGGCTTTGGCACACTATGGGTGTAGGTGCACCCAAGTGCAATGTATGCCCCAAATTGTGCAAGGTTTAGAATTAGTAGCAGCAGAAAGAGTTCCTTAGTAGCTAGGCACATAATGTGCTTTTTCAAAATGGAAAGTGTTGTGCTGTGAGGAGGCAACATTGCAGGGAATGTAGAGAACACTGGTGTTACATATGTTGTTGCCTTGCTTCCACAAAAATGTCTGGGGCAAAACTTTCAAAAGTGGCCTCTGTCTGTGCTAGCACTTTTAAAACCCATAACCATCCTCTGCTCTGTAAACACAATTGGATTAGTTAGGTGGAAATAAGATGTTTGCCTACTCTGTTTACTTACGAAAATGCTATTTTTAGGCCCATCTGTAGAGGATTAATTGAGGTCACTTTGCAGCTCTCCCCATAAGAATTTAAACTTTTTAAGACTTAAGTAATAATGGTAGTGGTGGGAATTAAAACACACAGCTAGAAACAGAACTAATTGCTTCTGTATTGTAAAAAATAATTACAGTTGCATTAACAAGAACATATCCTCAGCTGGTGTAAATGTGTGTTGCTCCATTGATTTTAATGGAACTACACCACCTTAGTCCTGCTGGCAATCTGACCCACTGAGTTCAGTACAGAAAATGTACAGATCATCACTTAAAGGTTCAGAGTCTCAGAGGGATGAGGGTTGATTGAAGAGGTCAGCCCTGAGTGTCAGCATTCTGATAACAGAAGGGGCTAGACAGAGTCTCAACTCCAGGTAAAACTTTAAAATGAAAATGAAGGCAAGAGTTTAGAGTTGCTTCCATTTTCCTACATTTCATCACATAGTTGCCTGTTGCTGGGTTTTAATTTAATCACAGAATAATCTGAATGGTCCGCACACTTGTACAAGAAAACTGAGCTACTTTAGAGTTCAGACATTTGCTGAAAAATAAAGTAGTACAAGAACTGCTGGGTAGGATTTCAGATGTGTATGTGGTGGGGGGTTTACTTGTATTGAACTTTTGGTGGAAACTGGGTGAAGTCCGGGCCCTACTGAGGTCAACTGGAGTTTCCCATTGACATAAGTAGGGCCACGATTTCACCCTCTGAGTTTGTCTGATTTTGTGCTCACTTAAATCAGTTTTGTACCATTGTAATGCCATTGTTTTCATTGGATTTATTGCTGATTTACACAAGTGTGAGAGCAAAATCAGGCCCTAATATCACAAATTAAGCAAATTAAACAGGTTTCTTAAGTAAATTTGAAACTTCTCTCTTGGCCATTCAGAACCCTACACCTTTGTTTTTTTTTAAATCTTAGTTTCAGCATAGAAAACATAACCACTCTGTATCCAATGTCTGTTTTCTCATGTATTAAGGGAAATGATGCTCCAAATGATTATCAACAACTAGGCATCCTAGCATATCTTTTAAAAATACATTTGCTGTAATCCATCAACATGTTGTGAATCTAAGATTTTCCACTCCCAACATATGTTTAGAGCTGATTTTATATTTCATGTAAATAATTGACAATCATTGTTTTTATTTCAAATACTATCTTAATAATGTGGACAGACTACATAAGTGTACTTGATGGACTGATTTTTAACTGGTCAATAAAGTTTTATAATTCATTATCATTGTGTCTTGTACTTTCTATAAATACTTAGCACCTACTTGGTATTTTACCAGTAATATGCTTGTATTTTACCAGTATTTTATTGGAAAACATGTAATTCTATAGGGTGTGTCCTCAATTATCACATGGTACCAGATGTTATAAATCAGTGCAGTCTATGGATGTATTTATTTAGTTGTGAATGGTGGATTCAGCACAATTACCCAGAAATCCTTGTGATGCAAATATTCTTGTAGGATGAGTCCTGTTTAAAATTTTTGTAAAAGAAGAGTTGGGGGACTAAATTTACAAATATGGCTTACAAATTGTATGTGCATTTCATTTGTGAACACAATCAGGTATTCCACATATAACTGAGGCATTGATCCTGCAAGTGAATGCTCAGTTGGGCTTTGCATAGCAGAGAGGTCTACCCAAATGGATCTCATTTACATATGGGTTTACAGGATCAGCGCTTATGTGCTTTACATTCACGCAGCTGGCGTGTTCTGTTTTGGAGACTGCTTAGATAATATGGTCCTTTAAAATAGACATGTAGAATGTTGACTACTTGGGTGGTAGGAGAAACCATGCTGATTTTTTTAAAAGTAACTTTGAAGGAAATATCAATAATATAGTTTGAAGATTTGAATGCCATTGTGTCACTGAACAATTATCTGGGTTTCCTGAAAGACCTATAGAGGCAGAAAAAACAAATTAAGAACGTTAAAATAATTATGTCATAACTCAAGTCCAAGTTTTGCCCTTTTTGCACGGGCATCTCATATTTTCCCCTGGATTTCACTGTTGTAGGTGGAATTTGGCAGATACAGATTTTTCATGATAAATTGTTGTTCGCGTTTGTGAAATGTATAGTCCCATATTTCCCTTCTGGAAGGATTGTAGATCCATGAACATTTTACCAAATCAGCTTAATATGGCCATGGGGAATGACTAAGGTCTTGGCTACACTTGCAGCTGTAGAGCGCTTTGGGTTAAACCAGCCTTCGGAGAGCGCACTAGGGAAAGCGCTTCAATCTGTCCACGCTGACAGCTGCAAGCACATTGGTGTGGCCTCCTTTGCGGTGGCATTAGGAGTGGTGCATTATGGGCAGCTATCCTAGCATTCAAGTGGCTGCAACATACTTTTCAAATGACTGGGGTGGGGTGGGAGTGTGTTGTGTGTATGTGGGGGGAGAGAGAGAGTGGGTTTTTGGAGTGCTGAGAGTGTGTCAGCACACTATCTTGTAAGTTAAGATCTCCTAATCCCCCACCCCTCACTCACTCACTCAGTAAATGTTTGCTTTGCCCCGTTGCAGATAAACAGCCCTGAAAAGGCACTTCCACCTTCCTGCAGTGATTTCACAGCAAAGGGAAGAGAGGCCATTTGGTTTAAGGAAATTATGAGGTGTTTCTTGAGGTCAATCAGAGCGCAGTAACTTAACTCCTCGTCCACACTGATGCTGAAGCGTCTCGCCCAATAGGGAACAGCTGTTAATCCTCTGGGGGAGGTGGAGTACCAGGAGCACTCCAGCCAGGGAGTCAGCGTGCTCTACGTGCCTTGCCAGTGTGGACGGGGAATAAAGTAGAGCGCTTTGGGAGGCTTTATTGCAGTATAAAGTGCCAGTGTAGCCAAGCCCTAATTTTTCTTAAAGTTGGCATGGTGACTGTGTCAGCATATTTTACACAGATGCTTTCTCAGTACTCATGTAAAATGTGCTATTGGAGACAATGCAATGGAACTTCATCATCCAGAAGAAATGAGCCTGATGAAAGGTCCATTCATTTATTTTAAAAAGCTTTATATATAACTTTCTACTATTGTAATTTAAAGAGATATTGTCCATAGTGTTTAGGTCCAAAATATACAGCAGCTTTTTTTTTTTTTAAAGGAGGGGGGCGAATCAGAGGGGTAACAAAATGTAATATGTATAGAAATGTTTTAATGAAGTAAAATGAGTGAAAAGTATTAGGGTTTTGCCATGCAATATTTTGCTCTAGAGCTTGTCCAAAACACAATGGTATTGTACCTTCTAGGGAGGAGAATGAAAACGTGAAACAGACAAGAAACAAAAGTGAAACTGACCATTTGCATTGTCCAAGATGAGTCAAGAAAGTAAACAAGTTGGATAAGTAGTAAAAAGAGACTTAAACTTTTTCAATTTTTTAAAGTTTAATAATCCAAGATGGTGGTAAAAAGACAAACCATGATTCCTTTTAAATATATATGCATTATATCTTAACAAGAATCAGAGAGGTAGCCGTGTTAGTCTGGAATAGCAGAGGTAACAAAGTCCTGTGGCACCTTAAAGACTAACTATAAAGTTTTGAAGCATAAGCTTTCGTGGGCTAATACCCACTTCATCGGATACAAGCTTAAAGTTATTTCTTTAAAAAGTAAAGTCTTATAAAGAAAAATGATATGAGAGGGGATTAGACACAAACACAAACTGCACACATTCCAAATTTTTACCTGAATATGTTATATGAAGATTGCTTTTGATAGTGTCATTTAATTTCTTCATTTTAAACATAGTGCAAGAATAAAATGTCACGTGCATAGATTTTTTTTGGTTTAATTCCCTATTTTTTGAATATAGGGGAGGAATGACCTATCGCTTCCCATGTACAGTAACTGATGTTTTATTCCTACATTGTGTTAATAATCACAAAGATTAGTAGCTGTAGCTAAAATAATTACACACAGAGAGCAAATATTGCAGTTCTGAGTTTGGCAATATTTTATGTCCTAGGACTACAGAATTGGACCCAAAAAGTCAAAAAAATTCTAAGCTTAGATGTTCAGATTATTCTGATGAAAACCCTTTTGAGGCATAAATTTGTTAATTGTTAAAGTAAACAAAATATACATAAATTGCTAATGCAAATGTATTGAAACTGGGGTTCCGAAGCCGAGAAAACATTTTGGAGTCATGATACTAAAATAATTAGTTTTGCTCAAGGTTTACCATTCAAACTTTTAGCATCCACATTGTCAGAGAAACTCTTTAATGACCACGGTGTCGGAATATTGATGATATTGATGATGTGCATAAACAAGTAGAGAATAGAGTGTTTTATAAAAAATGCAATCCATCCCAAAATATAAAGCTGCATTTAAAAATCCTATAAGGACTGCAAGATATGGATAACGACTTTGCTTCTAAATTTAAAAAAAATTAAAAAATATCTCAAACAAAACATAGAAAGGCATAGAATCATAGAATATCAGGGTTGGAAGGGACCTCAGGAGGTCATCTAGTCCAAACCCCTGTTCAAAGCAGGTCCCCAACTAAATCATCCCAGCCAGGGCTTTGTCAAGCCTGACCTTAAAAACCTCTAAGGAAGGAGATTCCAGATTCTTTCCATATTTGAAAGAGGAGAGTAAATGATTTTGCATTAGATTTAATGACTGATAACAAGTTAGTGCTGACTTTGGTATAAATAACTTGCTGTGCTAGCTGCAAAGTAGCTGCATAAAATTAACTTGCTTGTTAGGCTGGTACCTCCCCTCTAACCCACTAGTCTACCTTATTTTGGTGATTGAGCCCTTGTGCCCATAGCCCCAAAGATTTCATTGTGCCTGCATGCTTCATGATGGTAAACCTTACATACAATTCCAGTTGCTAGCAACAACGTTAATCCATATAGTCTCAGTTAAAACCTCAGATAGTGTGCACTGCAGTAATGCAACCTCAAGATGGATAAGTGTGGCAAGATCTATCTCTGGAGGAATAGGTCACATCATCTATTTCCATTCTTTCTTGCCAAATGAAGATGATACAAATCATTCATGGGAATTGCTGTTGTCTGTGCATTCAGAAGCAGCAGAGGATTCAGTATGATGCCCGAGTTGTGACCCTGAGTTACCAGAAAGCAGGCATACCCTTCTCTCGAGGGAGATGATAAAATTTCCAGTATTTGTTCTGATGAAATGGAGATATAGAGATGAGTATCATGATCCACACCTCAGGCCATATATTCTCACTGACTCTCCTAATAGCCCATATTAAATATAAAAGGTGAAATTCCTTGGGACAGATGAGCCATTTCTCAGAAATACTCTGGAATGAATCAAGAAAGTAAGGAGCATAACTCCGTTCAAGAGGAGCTCCATCTATCCCAGCAAAGGTTAGCAGATTTATTAACACTACCTCATTCTCCAGAGCATTGAGGCCAATGACAGATCTGTATGAATGAGCATGGAGACTTCATCCATTTCTGAGAGGAGGTCAGAACCCGTTGCTTACTTCAACCCTTCCTACCCTTCTTCAGTAGCTAACCGGGTGAGCCAGGCCTGCACTTCCCTAGGGGATTATGCCTAGCCAATATGCAGAGGAATGAGAGGAAGATTCACTCAGGCTCTCTTGTACTAAACACCTAGCTACTGCTGAGAAAATTCCATGGACACACATGCTTGCACGTGCATGTGCTCTCTCTCTCACACTCTCACTCTCTCTCTCACACACACACTGTTCTATTCACACCTATATATTTTTATAAACACAAAATGTAACTTAGACTGAGTTAATGGGTCTGAACTTCAAACCAGTCCTTGTTGCCTGAAATACGAGCGATAAAATAGAAACATGAAGGGAAACCTCTTAATTCTATTCTCTGATAGTCTGTGCACATTGTCTTGCAACTGGATATATCATCGGAGGACCAGTCCCCAGTGAAATCAGTGGAAGACTTCCATTGACTGCTGTGAGCTGTTGGACATGATTGTTCAATGTATTGAATGGTTTTCCAGTCAGGGGCACTATATATGAAGAGAGATCCAGTTCTATGGGCCTAATTCCCCTCTCGATTATACCTTTTATTAAACCAGAAGTAACTTCACTGCAATCTGTGGTGTTACATCTGTGTATAATTTAGAGGTACAGTACTTGGATTGCACACTCCTCCAGGGCAGAGACCTGTGTTTTTTTGCTCTGTGTTTTTTACAGGGCCTAGCGCAATGAGTTCCTGGTCTGTGACCGAGGCTCCCCAGGCTAGTGCCATACAAATAATTAATAATACATCAGTGCACCCGACAAACCAATCAGACCTTTGCTGACTAAATTAGTAAATTTGTCAGTCCTCGCTCTTTTTCTAATAGCCAGCCCTAAACCTGAATAAAATATGAATGGATGATCAATGATCCCTACTTTTTATTTTGGAGGGAGAGGAGGATTTTCTTCATTTTTTTCTCTAATTTTTAATATATCGGTCATAAGAAAAGTGAAGAAACCCACCTAAAAATGCAGACATCACTGATTCAAGGTCCATTTGTGTAAAAGAATACTAATCAAAATCAGGTAAGTTTGGATAGCTCTGCAGTAAGTTCCCAGATCATTTCCTGCATAGAATAATGTAGCAGTCATTTAATATATATTTCTTGAAGAGGAATATTCTCAGGCCAGTTGTCGTCTTGTGTGTACTAATGCAGTCATTGCTTCACATATATCAGCATGGGTTCCCCATTGAAAGTTCCATAGCCTATTTTTAGGCAAAGAGTTCTCAATCATTTTGTTAGGATGGCATAAATATCATGTTTCTTTCTCTGGAAAGAAATGTTCATGTGTAATTGTATTCTTTCCCTTTGAAGAGGATCCCAGCTTTCCATCCCTTATCTCCTCTTCACATGTTTGTCTGAGTAAACCTGTACTCTTGCCATAAAAATGTAATGCTTTGAAATTGTGGCTGAATTGTTGCTTTATACCAGGACTATGTATCCTTTTAACTTGAAGATGTTGAAATCAGCTCTCCCAGGAGACCCCATTTCCAAATATAGTGATTTTGGGTGACGTGCTTTAGGGATCTATAACCTTTCACCTCTGGCTTACTGATCTGAATTTCACCCAGGATGGAAGTGCCTGAAACTCCTAGTTAGCTGATGACTCTTTGCTAGCCTGTGTGGTATTGTTTGGGTCATCAACGATCTCAAGAGGACAAGGCATCTCATTGGAAATCTGGCCAGAAAGGTCAGGGATTGTATAGACGTGGAGACTGAATTACCCTGTCATCCCTCTGACTACTAATGGTTTGAATGCCTCAGGGAGAGGGACTGAAGAAAGCTAGGCTGCATAAAAATGTTTAAATTTTTCCTTTCTGGGACACGCGGGCCTTGTCTGAGGTATGATTTTGAGAAAAAATAGGCTTCTGTAAGGCGTATTTGCTCAATGGAGGTTTTAAATATAATTTTGCCCCATGAAATCCACAGTAAGGAACGCCATATGCATGTTGCAGGCCCTTTGCAAAGAGTCTGGCCAGATCCCCGTCTGGCTTATTTAGTGACCTAAGTGCCATGGCTCAGGCTCCTGGCTGTGTCAAGCAACATTTCATAAAATAAACCAACGGAATTTATTGGTCTATGATTTTGTCATCAGAGTTATTGACACAAAGGGATTGTGTCCACCTGTGTGGGCCTGACTGGAGTCTGACCTTTGACTGGATGACTAAGAGCATGTCATGCTGCAGTGAAACACCCATGGCTCGCCTACATTAGCTGACTTGGGCTTGTGGACTTGGGCTGTGGTGCTATAAAATGGCAGCGTAGACATCTGGGCTTGGACTAGACCCTGGAGACCCTGTTATGGGAAAGGATCCCAGAGCTCGAGATCCATCCTGAGCCTAAACGTCTACATTGCAATCTTATAGTCCCCAAGCCCCACTAGCCTGAATCAGCTGATGTGGGCCAGCTGTGGCTGCTTTATTGCAGTGTAGATGTACTCTTATTTTCCTCTGCCTCTGGGCTCTGGTGAGCAATGTCTATGTGCAGTATCAGTGAGTGTTCCCTTCTGAATAAAATATATCCACTTACTGAGCCGAAATTTTCTCACATCTCCTTTGACACAGCAATTGTACATGCAGCCGCACAGCCTGAATCTCCACTTTCTTGAACTTTGTCATCATTTACTCCTGTGCCAAATGACTGTAAAATTGAACACACAGGAGATGCTAACAAAAATTAAGCAAATTAATTTTAAATTGAAGCTTGTGTTTCATTCAGACTGAAAATAAAGTGTAACTGCTTAGAGTAATTAGCCTTTGGAACAATTTATTAAGATATACAGCGGATTTGTTCTTATTGACATTTTTAAGTAAGGATTGGATGTTTTTCTAAAAGATCTGCTTCTGGAATTATTTTGGGAAAGTTCTGTGGCCTGTGTTATGCACGAGATCAGACTAAATGATCACAAAGGTATTTTCTGGCCTTAGACTCTGTTAATCTATTTTTGATGTGTTCACTCAATACTAGTCAAAACCTTTACAACATTACAAAAGGATTTTAATTTAATTTGTTTGACTTTTTTTGCTGCCTAAAAAATCATTTAGAGATTTTTTCCAGTTCATTTGTAAAATAGTGATTTATGTACATTTTAAAATGTGTTTATTAAACAAATGAAAGGACCTAGTAAACCAGTTGCATATTGACATTATAGTGTATTTATCTGTTCAGATGACACTATTGAACTCAAAGACTATAACTACTTTGGTCTGATTTGTAAATCTGTATTTACTATCATATTGATTATTACTATGCAAGTTAATGTAGTTAACACAAATATGGTTTTAAATACATATTATGAAAAACTATTACTGGGTATAAACAGTTATTAATTTTCTAACAATAATTGCTGTTTCAGAAAAAGCCAAAATCGCATAACTTGCAACATAAAATATTTTTAAAAATTGCTTCGATCCCATTCTTGAAATGAAATTTTGCTTTGTTTGTAGGAACATAAAGTGGCATCTTAAATGGGTTCATGTCTCTGTTTTGTTATCCTCTTTAAAATGTTGATAGATCTGTTAACCCCTCTATCATCATTCTCCTATATGACAATTTTCAGCTCAGGAGAGAATTTTTGCAACCAATTTGCAAACTTCTGGAAAAATTATTTGGGCCAGATCTTCAGTTGGTATAAACTTATGGATCTCCATTGACTTTAGTTGGGTTGCAGACATATACAGAAGTTGTGAATATGGCCCCTGGTATATGAAGAGTTGATACGGTTTTGTGGGCAAGGATCCCGTGGTCTAAATCTGACCCCTTCTACCAACAGAAAAATTTATGGGAAGGGAAAAACATCCATGAATTAGCACTTGTGGAGTTCTTGATGCATTCTTGTAAACAATGCAGGGTTAGTGACAGCATGGAATGGCGCAGTGGGAGCAACCTGCAAAACCTAGAGTACGTGAGGAGTCCTGGGGAATGCAGTCTGCCACCCTTTAGAACCTGGCACATCCCCAGGGATAATTGGTTCCTCTTTGTTAGTTGCTGGATTCCATTCCCTCAGGAAGGAGCCTAAAGCAGCCTTGATGCCATTGCTACTTCCTGCCAGCCCTCCTCCTCCTCCTAAGTCTGTGCTTCAGCCTCAGAGCCTTATTTAAAGCTTTCTGAAGGAGCACATACTCAGGCATGCTCCCAGCACTTCAGAGGCATGGGTTTCAGAGAGGGTGTGGCATGTTGCATTGTTTCTATTTAACCCCCATCCTTCTGTGCCATGGGTTTCTTTTCCATCCCTCTTTATTCATTCTGCTCCCCTGTGGGCCTTAGAGCAGAGAGGTGAGTAGAACCTATTGACCTGAGGGCACAACTTGCCTGTGAATTCACCGTCAAGCGAAAACCACGTCCCCTAGTAAAGGCCTGTTCTACAGTCCCCACATGTACGTAACTCCCACTTCAGCCCATGGCAATTGTGTGAATGAAAGAGTAGTGAAGGATCAGTCTTTTGCTAATCTTTACAGTTCTAGCCAGTGCCATTTTAAAAACCTGGATAGATAGCTGGATAGATGACACAGATTATACCTCACTTGTGCTATGTGCCAAGTTGTGTAGTTAATCCCCACTCTGGCAAAACGCCCAATGAAGTGGATAGAAGTGTTGCCTGGGCATGAAGAAAGTAGAATTTCAGGGTTTAATCGTACATTAATTTCTCAGCAAGAAAGAAGGATGGATTTTATAGATTTTCAGTTAAACATTATGTAGACATGAAACTGACACCCTTTACAGCTGTGATACAAATATCTGTAATTACCTTTTTGGCACTGTATTTTGGGAATAATATAAATCCATTATTTTAACCCATTTCTAATGTAATTCCTGTACAATCATATTTGAGATGTTCCCTTTCCATGGCAGAACTGACCCGCACAGCAACATAAAACTTCATTTACCAAAAGTATATAATCATGGTTAATAAAAAGAGAGTGGGTCTGATTCTGCTCTCATTTATGCTGATTTAGACCTTTGTGATTCTTGATTTACATTGGAGAGGTAGCTGTGCTAGTCTGGAATTGCAGAAGTGACAAAGAGTCCTGTGGCACCTTTAGTTAGTCTTTAAGGTGCCACAGGAATGTCACTTCTTGATTTACATTAACATTAAGAGAATCGGGCACTTCACACACATTCTTTCCATGTCACTGTTTTCTTTCATGCAGCTTCACACTCAGTTTTTTGGTCAGTTTTTCTTTCTTCCCCTCTCCTAATTCTATTTTATTTATAATTTGAATTAATAAGCTATTTTTGAATGAAAAATGGTGTACATGTAAATTTGACAATGTTTTTGCTGCAAAGGATAAATTGGGGTAAGAAAATGCTCAGAAAATTCATGCACTATAGTAAAATCATCTGTGAAAATACAATTTTCCAAGATTGTATCAAACAATGAAAAATCTAGAATTTTTTTTTAAATTCATTATACGTTTGTTGGACTCTGTCACTATTATGTGCCTACCTGGCCATGTCCATGCACTAAAATGTGGGGGCATGTGGAAGTGTGGTATTTGTATACATACACACAGAATTGCATGTCTAGTTTATGTGGAAATACATGGGCACATTTTCGAGAATCTAGCCCTCTGAGACTCAGAGTGAGTTTGTAGGTAGCCGTTGCCTCAGTTCAAGATCTGAAACTGTAAGTGAAAGGAAGGTTTGTATGATCGTCAGGCTCTGCAGCTTGTTATTGCAGGTCAGTACAGAGATATACTAGTTGGGGAAGCATGCACTGTGTTTTTGCTTTTGTCAGTGGCTCTCATGATAATCAAATTCACATACCATTACAAAAAGATTATGTGTTGCTGTATTAGATTACCAACCTTTAAAGCCTGAGACTAAGATCATGTTAGCATTTTCTTCACGTTTCTTCTTGTCGGTGCGTATGTCTACACATGGAGATGGGGATGTAATTGCTGGCTGAAGGAGACACAGTTGCACTAGCTCTCATCAAAAAGCAGTAGTGTAGTTGTGGTAGCATGGGCAGCAGCTCAGGCTAGCCACCCAAGTGTGTACCCAGAGGGTCCAGGAAGGTTTGTACTTGGGGCTGCCACACTACTGTTGTTATTGTCCTAGATCACTGTAGTAGGAGTATGTCTTCTCAAGCTGGGAATCATCCCCACAGATCCAATCGTACACATACACAGTATTTTAATTTCATGTGAATTTGGTCTATTTGATTCATCTGTTTCTAAGAAACGGCAGTGATCAGACCTTTGATAGAAGAGGCAGTGATGGAATACTTTAATAGATAAAATTCCTCAAAGAGCTTACAAGAGAGAGAGAAGAGGAAGGATGATGAACAAAGTTGGGGAAAAGTTGACATTGACAGTTGATCAGGGAGGGAGCTGTACAACTGTTTAGAAAGAAAGGATATTTTCAGAGCAGAGAGAACCAAGTAGTAGAAGTTGGCATAGCCATGGGACTCTTGCCAAAGGCATTGAGCAGCATAGGAGTAATTGTAAAAATATTTCACAAAACATTTTGAGAAACGAAAAATTGTTCCATTTTGAGCCCTGCAAAATGGAAACAATTAAATTCCAAAATGTTTCAGGAAATTCTTTGTTTTCTGACCAGATCTAGTTAAATATCAGAGGCCACTGGAATCTTGACCATGGTACGGCTACCCTTATACCGGTATATCTGGGGCTGTAGCACTAGTGATATTTTTTTGGAAGTGAGGAGAGATGTGGCTGGAGTAGGTTCAGAGGAGTTGAAAGATGGGGGGGGGTGGCTCCAAACAGCAACAGGGATGGTGAAGCAGATCACCATTATGGCTTGGCTTTTTGAACATATCATGCAGTGTTTTGGCTCACAGCACTGGGCCAGCCCATGGAAATAGGCTGAAGTTAAGTGAAAATGAAGGGACAACGCAAATTTAAAAACTTTTATTGAAGTTAATGTTTAACTTCAATAACTTCAAGTTTACACAAGTTAAGAAGGAAGGTTCTGTACAACTGGGATCAGGCTTGAGTGCTGAGAGATTACAAGTGTCGATTACAAGGTTCACTGGATACATATATAGTAAATAACCAGCGTAAACCTAGATTGGGGTACACAGGTTTTTAAAGTTTCAGTGAATAAGTGATCTTGGGTATGACACCCATAGAATGTATTTAGAGTCCAAGTCACTATTGGTGTAACAAATAGGTACATGAGTGGGGTGCGTCCCTTGGGTCATCAGTGAAGGAAGTGGGTTATTTCCCTGACCGGTGGTCTCGTTTACTCATCCTAGTACTGACAGTATTCTGTGTAGATGTCTCTGGACCACCTGATGGTGTCTGACACCATGAGCTGTCTCATGAGCCAGGCATAGTGCCGACTGACTCCGCACACTCTCTCAGCACTAGCTTGCTGTAGGGGTCCCAGGTGCCCAAGGCTTCCATGACCAGTGCATGGATCTGGATCTTGTAGCCCTGGGCTCTCAGGGTGTTGGCCAGTGGGGTGTATTTCAACTACTTATGCCCTCAAATCAGCTGGAATAATTTTCAGATCTGCATTTGCAGAACATTTTCAGGGTGTGAAAACTCCATTGTAAGTGAGCACTGTGCTTGTGGAAACAAGAAATATGATTCTTTGAGCCAATCCCACTTTTTTTTTTTATCCTGGGGCATATGGGGTGGAATACTTGTCCAAACATTGCAGACAAAAAAAGCATTAGAATTATTCTTTTAAACAGAGACAAAAATATTTACAGGGGAATGATCTAAATGCCATACTGAAGCAAGTGTTATTTATTTGCCTGTTCAGTTTCTTGCAAAATCACAGAAGCACCAGCTGCTGGTGTGAGTTTTGAGTATTGGAGGGTAATGATGATATAGGTTACCCATGGGACTATGGAGAGGTGATTCCCATGGCTATCTTGTGGCTCTCTGCAGCCATTCCGATTGCTGTAGACAAGAAAATGTTTTCAGAATTGAAGCTGTTGCAGGCTGACAGAAATGCAGGGAACTCATCACTGAAATCTATAGCTTCTGAGTACTCTAGGGAGAACACTTGTACAGGAAGCCACTGAAATGGCTACTGCAACAGAAACAGAAAAGGAACCAGTTTCACTACTGCTAAAGTAATTTAACATAAACTAGGATAAAATATTATCATTTATTGCTGCTTTATTTCTTTTAATGGGATGGTATTTAAGTGCTCATTGTAAACAATGCTAATATGAACTGGTTTATTAGTATGGCTCACTTTTGTGACATTTGATATGAGACCTCCAGCACAGTAAGGTTTTCATCAGAAATCCTAACTAAAATAAACACACAAAACTATGAACTAATGAGGTCTCCAGTGCTGTGGAATACTTTTTATTTACATTAGACAGATCAGGCTTCAGTCATTTGTGCCTCTGCTTATGTTGTCCTTCCTAGCCTCTGGAAACAGAGGTCCTGTTTCTCCTCTCTCTTCACCGGAGCATATCAGAGTAGCTCTACTGGACTTAGTGGAACTACATCTATGAATAACTAGTGGAAGTGACAGGAACTTAGTGGAACTACATCTATGAATAACTAGTGGAAGTGACAGGAAAATCAGGGTTGAGTATGCTAACTTGGCCACAGTCCAGTGGTCTCGGTCTCAGTGTAAAATATAAAATAACTAAAGATAGCTATTGTTTGTTAGATCTTTTAAAGATAAATCTGAGGGTAGATCTGACACTTATGATTTTAGTTGCTGATTTCAGAAAACGGCTTGGAAAGCCAGCTGGCAAGTGGCCAGGGAGCTAGCAAACAGGAGCAGCTAATGGGAGTTTGTCATGGGAGTTTAGAGACGGAGCATGAGAGCCATATACATTTAATAAACATTATCTAAACTTAGTCCGCCCCAAATTAAAAACAAACATGTAAAGAAAAAACAAACAAAAAACTCTGCCAGAGTAACCATATTGGCGGCAGAATTCCAGCAACAAAGTGGGTCTTTCCAGTTTATTGCATTGAGTGCAGCATGTATGATTATCTGCCTTGTGGGTCAGGTGTCATAAGTGTGTGTTCAATGCAGGCAACTCATGGCCCTCAGAAACTGAGTACAGGTGAATGGCATCTTAGACGCATTTAACATGCACGATTTCAGCTTTATGCAGTCGGTAAAAACAAAACAAAAAAACCCACACAATTTAAAAACTGTATCTGTAGGGTGGGCGATTCCGCCTGCCATTCAACTCAATGAGTTTTGACTACACGTGGTTTTTGCTTTATGCACTGACCGTGGAATGTGACCCACGTGTAAGATGTGACTCACCTGTACAGGCTCTTGAGACCAGAGTGGCTGAACCGGAGGAGCTAAAGGAGACAGAGAGGTGCATGACAAGACTTTCTGGGACGTAGCAGAGCCCCAAAACAAACATAAGAAAACACTTCTTCATAGAGTGCCCAGTCTCCTTGTGGAACTTATTGCCAGAGGATGTTGTGAAGGCTAAAAATAGAGCTGGATTAAAAAAAGAATTAGGTAAATTCATGGCTATTAGCTCAGGGGGTCATGGATAGAGCCCCATGCTCTGGGTGTCCATAAACCTCTGACTGTCAGCATCTGGTACTGGACAACAGGGAATGGATCCTTTGATAAATTGCCCTGTTTTATTCACTCCCTCTGAAACACCTGACACCAGCCATTGTTGGAAGACCATTGGCCTTATCCAGTATGGCCATTCTTATGTTCTTATCTCTTTTCAGAAAGGGCACTGAGCTACATGCTTACATGTAGGGCCTTAAAGATTTAGTCTGGAATTCGCAAAACTGGTGCCTAATGTTAGGATCTTAAACCCATATTTAGGCACCTAAATAAGTGGCCTGATTTTCAAATGTTCTGATCACCCAGCAGCTCCCATCTCATGTACCATCCAGAAGACCAAAAATTATTTGCCAAAGTTTATTCAGTAGTTAATTTCAAACAAAGAATAATTCTGAGAGAATCACTGAAAATTCACAGGCAGGAAAAGAAGTGAAATGCATTGAATGAATTGCTAGCTCAGCCCTTCTTATTATCCAAAACGAGCTGGCTTTGGGTCCATTGATATATAGTTTGATATAAGGACCATCAGTAAGTCTTTTTTCTGTGGTTTTCATATCCAAGTAAACTCTGATATTTGCCGTTAGACAGTTCAAGCATAATATATTGTGCAGGATTATTTGCACCTACTTAGCCAAACTCTGCTCTCCTTGTTCCCATGCAGTACGCTGAAGATTGATGCTGCAGCATTTCAACATGAGTTGAAGCCAGCAATTATTTAAACTGTCACAAGAAACCAAACCAAAGAGATTCTGATAGGCTTTGGAAAAGTCTTCAAAATTCAGTTTCAATAAACTGAACCTCTGAATATTTTTAGATGTGTATCACTATTGATTTGGCTAATGATTAGCTATGTCATTGCCTGCAAGTGTAAGAGTTAGATCTGTTTTCACAAGCCAGTTTCAAGAGTAGGGATTGCTCAGGGGACTGGTTGGCTCAGGAGATAGAGGATTTGCTGAAAGCAAATGTTGAGCGTCAAAATAGGAAAAAATGACATGTGGCTTATGTAACTAACAAATTTCCACTAACCAAACTGTTCAGAAGCTATAAATATAATGGGGGGGGGGAGAGAATAAATTTCTATAAAGATACATTTGAAAAAGTCAGTCTTGTTGTAGACATTTCACAAGCAGGAAAAGAGACATTTGATTAAAAAATGGTGCATTATGAATAATTAGACTGTGGCTGCGACACTGAGCTATAAAGCTACTTTCTGAGAAACTAGGTGAATCGTTTTCATATTGTCACAACTGTGTACCAACTCCCAATGGTGCTTGGTGGGGACTTCATCATGTACACACGGAGGAAAACAAATCCCTATACCAACTGTTTTAAATGAGGAACAGAGTAAGGGACACATCAGTTTGACAAATAGTGAGCTAGACATCCTGTGGCAGGGAGAGGGAAAGTGAAAGGCAGAAAGAGAAAAAAATGACAGTTTTTAATTGCCTGCACATCACAAAGTGCCAGGCAGCAGTTTGTGGTGCTTCTAGTCCCTTTCTAGTCTAAAACCTAAATTGGGAGCTTTCCGATTTATATGTTATCAAACAAACAGAACTGAAGTTCGCTGTTGAACGATAAATGACTGTAAAAAGGCAGCAAATATTCTGGGAGAGGGATAAGGGGAAAGGATGCAAATAGTCTAGTAAACCTAGAAAAAGAGAGCAGAGGTAGAAAAATATTATAATAAATGTAGTCAAAAGACTAAATAAAAGACATCTATAATGTTTCCCTACTAATTTTTCTTATACTTAACTAGGAAGTACTTTCCATAGTGGAAGGATGTTATAATAAATATATTACACATACCTGCTCAGAGCTGTTTTTAAAATAATGTATCGTAAAAAAGGGAGCTGTATTCTACTAGCAATAATCCATTATAAGCTGTGCATTAATAGACAACTAGTGCATATCTCAGGTAGTTAAACCTACAATGCGTATGGGGAATGCACCTATAGTGCACTCCCAGTTATGTCTTATTGCTATATATGCTCAATTGTAGGCCTAATTCAAATCCCAGTGGACAAATGTTCACATCCATTTAGGGACCATTACGGCTGGCACACATGGCCCTTACTGGCTTCTTTTATCTTTTGGCATGAAATAATGTTTGGGGTCATTCTGCTTATGTGGGAATGCCCTGAGGATGGTAAATTTGAATTCACCATACAGCACTAAATTCACTCATTCACACACACATGCATAAGAGGAAACGGGAAGGTTCACATTCAAATTAGTTGGGAAGAGTGCATTGGTAAGAAATCATTGCCTTAATACAGTATTACTAAAATGAAATGAAAAATAATAAGCCTTTGATTTTAGCTGAATTACTTTTTGTTTGACTCCAGTAAGCTCATTCCATCTGATCTTTTATTCTCATAGCGGATATTTTTGCAGTGTAGTATTTTAAAATGATCGTTATATTATCCAAGTTCCCTGGGTACTGAAACCTGCAGGTGGCTATAATAAATGGTCTGGATGATCTATATTAAAAATGATAAATCATTTTCTTTCTTTCTTTAGCATTGTCTGCTCCAGATACTTACATCTTTCTGCCTCATGTATGTGTATTGATTATTACACCATCTCCCTATTACACTTTAGGATCAGATCTGTGTTTCATTTGACTGCCAATAATGATGGGCCACAAATTCATCATATTCCAGTATAGGTCACACTATCTGAACTGTTGCTAGTAGAAATGTGGTCCACCAACCACAAACCAGTAGGCAGCTTTACAGCTACCATTTAACCTGCACTTGAAAGAATGTTATAATTCTTGAGAGGCTTTGTGGTCTAGGGGACAAAGCATGGGGTGAGAGTTCCTCCAGAGTTCTAGCAATGGCTTTGACAAAGATTCCCTCTGTATCTTCCAGCAAGTTACTTAACCCCTTCATGTCTGTTACCCCTTCTTGAAAATGGGAATAACAACACCTACATATAAAACACGATGTTGAATAGATTTGCAAAGTCTTGTGGGCCAAATTGTGCCCCTGAGATTGGTGTGCATTTCCTGCTCTGGAAACAAAGGGAGATCAAGCATCTCTTTGCTCTAGTCCATGCTTGTTAGCCAGCTCATCTCCACCCAGTACAGCGAGTCAGGGCATATATATGGATGGAAGGACCTACGTGATTCACTGGGTTCCAGAGGCAGAACCCAATTTATTCAGCCTGGGAGAGGAGACGAAGTGCCCCTTTCTTTTAGGATGATTTAGGGTGAACTCTGTGTGCCGATCCTGGCAGAGTTTGCCCCAATTCTAATCACCTCCTCTTGCAGGTATTTCTACTTCAGGGATGCTTGAGGGGTGTGTGTGTGTGAGAGAGAGAGAGAGAATGAGTGTGTGTGTGTGTGTGTGTGTGTGTGTGAGAGAGAGAGAGAGAGAGAGAGAGAGAGAGAGAGAATGAACTGGAATCCTTTGTCATCAGCACACAGGAATAAAATTAAAACAAAAAAGCTGGTAAAACATTTGAATAGCTATAGTCTGTGTATGTCAATTTCAATAGAAATGGCTAAAATTGCTTGTTCCTCATTCTCTAGAGGAGTCAAAGCATTTGAAACAAAGAAGACTTTTGACATGAAGAACATGCTTTAGAGAAGTTGCATTGAAATCAGCACGACTGAACTTTTTACACTTAACAATGTTGAAAATTGAGTACTGTGAAGCTGACTAACATAGCTATTATTTAATTACTCTCAATAGTACCTGTTACTTAAATTATTATATATGAGAAAGATTAAAATTTGTCACTGTAATACATTTTCTCTGCATCAAAGCAAAACAGAGTAACACAATTTAGCCATCTTATGTCACTGTAACAAATAAATTGATTTTTATCTGAGCCAAAAGGTAAAACGAAATGAGAACTTGATCAGTTAAAAGAAAGATCAAAGTAGAGTTGTGTGATTCTGGCAGGGTTCATGAACTGAGGTTCTGCAGACACGTCGATTTTTAAGGTCAGAAGGGACTGTTGTGATCATCTAGTCTGACCTTCACATTGCAGGCCACAGAACCTTACCTACCCACTCCTGAAAATGACCCATAATTTCTGAGTTACTGAAGTCTTCAAATCATGGTTTAAAGACTTTAAGTTACCAAGAATCCACCAGTTACACTAGTTTAACCCTGCAAATGACCCATGCCCCATGCTGCAGAGGAAGGAGAAAAACTCCCAGGGTCTCTGTCAGTCTAACCTGGGGGAAAATTCATTCCTGACCCCAAATACGGTGATCAATTATACCCTGAGCATGTGAGCAAGACCCACTAGCCAGACACCTGGGAAAGAATTTTCTGTAGTTACTCAGAACCCTTCCCATCTAGTGTCCCATCTCTGGCCATTTTTGCTGCTAGCAGTTGCAGATCAGTTATGGGCCATTCTAAGCAGTCTTATCCTACATCCCCTCCATAAACTTATCAAGCTCAGTCTTGAAGCCAGTTGGGTTTTTTGCGCCCACGGCTCTCTTTGGAAGGCTGTTCCAGAGCCTCTTTTCAGAGGTTCTCTCTCTGATGGTTAGAAACCTCTGATGATTAGAAACCTCCTCTGATGATTAGAAACCTTCATCTAATTTTGAACCTAAACTTGCTGATGGCCAGTTTAGATCTATTTGTTCTTGTGTCTACATTGGCACTTAATTTAAATAACTCTCTCCATCCCTAGTATTTATCCCTTTGATGTACTTATAGAGAGTAATCCTATCTCTCCTCAGCCTTCTTTCAGATAGGTTAAACAAGTCAAACTCCTTCAGTCTCCTCTTAAGGTAGGATTTCCATTCCTCTGACCATCCTAATAGCCCTGTTCCAATTTGCAATTCAGTTCTCTTAAACATGGGAGACCAGAATTATATACAGTATTCCAGGGCTCTTGATCTCAAACATCCCACCCTAGCCTTCCCATTTCTTCCCGTAGGTCTTTGGAGTAGACAGGGTCCAAGAAGTGTGAAGAGGGGGAGAATAGATAGGCTGATGGAAGGGTGGAAGGAGCTTCACCAGCATCCCGTCTGTGCCAAACCTAAGGTGCATATTCATCAAACTTTTATGAGTGTGTGGACATTTTGCACAGCTCTAGAAAACTTTTCTCTGTGCAGCCTATCAGAAGAGCAGTGATTCAGGGCAAGCTTAATGCTACTGAGTGCAAACCAGGTCAAACAATTAATATGATATGCACAAAATGACTTACCCTGTTAATACATAAACCTGCTGACTATAACTCTTATGACCCATAAACCCCAGTGTCTAGAACCTGATTATGGCTCAGAGCCATGCATGATGGGGGTTGGCATAGAGGACATCCGCTGTTTCAGCAGTGATGGAGGGAGGCATTGTGCCTGTGTAGGATTGGATCATGCATAAGATTTCCAGAGGTGCTCTGATTGTAAAGGGGTAGCATATATTGCCTCCAAGTGCTTGCTTGCCAGTGAAGTTTGGGGGTGTGGCAACAGACAAACCAATGACACCATTCAGACGTGCCCTTCTGTGGTGGTGGTGCTGCTGCTGAGAACAAAAGCTCTGGCAACCTCTCTCTGGTACTCAGAGAACAAAAGCAGTCCCATGATGTTTATTTCCTGGGTGGAAATATGGTGGCTGAGATCTTCGCCAACATTAGATTGAATGGAGGATCTCTAGGGTTGAAAGCATGAGTCTCTATGGCTTGAGCTAAAGAAATAGGCTCTTCCGCTGGGAGCGGTAACAGACTCACATATTCTGTGGATCAGGCATTTAGGGGGATAGGAAACACCTGCTGTTGAATTATTTAAGCCTAGGCTGGGGGGCAAGGAAGGAGGCCTGCGCCTGCCCCATAAATGCTGGAACAGGCAAATGGTATGCAGTAGCACCTTGAGCAGTGCTATTAGCATGGTAAAAGGTTAAGCATCTATATAGAACAGGTTTCACTGAAGTCACACATTGAACAGATTTCTAATGGTGTCTGAATTCACTGAAAGTAGCTGCACTTCCCTAAGGTGGCGCTACCTCTGATTTGGAGTGACCTGTTCAACTTGTCTTGTATCTTAAACACTAGTTTTCTTTCTGGTGTATTTGTGCCTTTTAATTCAATTTCCTTTATTCAAAGTGCAGCATATAAGACAGCAATCAAATAAAATAATGTTGCTGTAATTCTATTTCTTTCTATTCTGTTGTGCTCTCCTCCCTTATTCACTGTAATAGAATTACTTAAACATTATTTAAGATCCTTATTGCTTCAGAGTTTGACTGCACTTGTTAAACTTAAATATGTGGAGGGAACAATCAGAATAGGGACTGTAGTACGTGGGTGGATAACCTTGAACAGTGACTATGGGATAGTGGAACAGAAGGAGTAGAAGGTGAGATAGGGAATCAAGAAGTCAGCTGAAAATGGGGTGTATGCTCTGGCGAGAAGCTTGCACACTGGTTTAATAAATCTGTTGGCCATGAGTATATGCTTTGGCGAGCTTGCGTACTAGTTTAATAACAGGAAATATTGAGTCTTTGCTCTCTGTGAAGCATGAATCTTGCCTGTTAATCAGAAAGAAAAAAGCACTTCATAGAATCTACAGCAAATATGGGTGTCATGGGGAAAAGAAACTTCCGTAAGTGCTTTTTGACAGCCATGTATTTAAATACACACAAAAAGGGGAGAATCAATACAGGAACAAAATCAGTGCAAGGAAAGCTAATGTTACAGTGGTGACATGCATTCATGTCCTGCTCTTGCCTGGTAATGCAGTACCATTAATACGTCTCTACATAGTTTGATTTGACTGCAAGCTATTGCTTACGTTTAACTATGGAAACAAGTACTTGAAGTAACATGAGCCAGTACCAGTGAAAGATCTGGTAAGAAGTCACCCCAGTTCTTATGAAGGACCCATGGAGTTGATGCACCATCATAAGAGTCATACAGAAGGATCACTTGCAAGCATGACCGCCTCTCTCTCATTTATATTAATTGTTCTCTTCACATCTCGTATGGGTGAAATCCATCCCTGTTGTAACAATATCACTTCAACCGCAAAGTCAGAATTTACTGGCTCTAATAATCACCAGGTGTCACAACACAAGGGAGTTTTAAGGAGAGATTTGAGGGAGGCTATTGTAACGGTTTTGCAGATTATTACAAGGAGCTCTTCCAAGGTGGGGGTTGCATGGGAGAAAGTACAAAGGTGCTTGTTGGAAAATGTGACAAAATAGTCTATAAAGGCTAGCATCATTAGCAGAGCAAGTGTTGAGGGCTGTGTACAATGAACAAGATAACAGGCAGGACAGGGTAAAGCCATGAAGGGAGGAAGAAGATCCTCCAATCAAATGCTGAAAGAGCAAGTAGAGATGTAGGAGAGATCAGAAGGCAGAGTCTTGAAAGCCTAATGAACTAGTGAGCTGATATTCAAAGGGTGTTAAGCCAATGATATCTAGCAGCCTACATTCTCATTTAGGATATTTTGTTTAAGTTTTTCCTAAAAGTTTCCCCTGGCTCGAAGTGTTATGGGTCTTCAAAGCAGCTCTCAGCCTTTCAGGGGGGACTGCCAATAACCTGTGATTATTATTATTATTTGAAATATCATAAAGACAAAATGTCAACATTAGTGACAATTGGTTTATATTGTAACAGGCTTTCCCTCTCCAACAGCTGGGGTGCAGGTGGGATGATCTGAGAGAGGCTGGAGAATGGCCCTTGAAACAAAGCATTCTCTTTTATTTATCTTTTACCTTAGAGTTTCATACAGTTGCCCATCACTGTAGTATCTCAGCATCTTCCATAAAAATTGCTTGCAAAAGCAAAGTTCCTAGAAGACATCATAGAGTCTCTAGCTCTTCTCCCTTTTCAGGGTAGAACTCCTGAATGGGGTAGGGTGGTTTGGTTGTGGAAGGGAGGGTTGGTTTTGTTTGTTGGCTTGCTTTATTTGTTTTTTGGGAGGTGGAGCCACTAGTCTCCAGCTCTAGGGGAAGCGGGCACTATTGGGTGAGAGCTCTGGCTGTATTCAAGTGTGTTGGATTCCTTTTGATACTATGTTCTGGCCTCATTCCTTTAGATGCCCTTGATGCTACAATATTTTCAAGGATATCTGCTAGAAAAAGGAGTAGTTTGCAACCCCCCTGCGGATCATGCCCTGCACATTGAGCACCCCTACCGTACATTTATAGTTTCCCCAAAAAGGAAGGGAGCTCAGACTTGCAACAGAACATTTTTCCTCACTCTTGATCTCACCTGCTGACATGACATAATGTATGTGACAAAGGGATCCAGGACCTGAACACAGGAGGAAAGAAATCTATGGAAAATTCAGGCAGTTCTGGCTGCAATGTCAAAAATATTGGTTGTCTTGTAGTGGTCATAAAAGAAGCACATTGAGCCAAATTCTCTATTGGTGTCAACGGACAACAATGGATGATCAATCATTTACACCAGCAGAGAATTTGGCCCATTGAGATTACTTTTTGGGTGTTTTTTATACGTATATATATATATATATATATATATATATATATATATATATATATATATATATAAAACATTAAAGTTCTCATTGGAGACTTGTTTCTGTAGTCCATTCTCTATCAGTCCAGCATGAAGCCAGGAGACAAACTGAACTACAAAGAGTGAATATTAAAGAGGTCAAGATAAAATGATCTTTTGAAGGAAAGAACCAGTCAAAGCGATATGACTGCAATGGTCAACACTAGGTTCTGTTATACTCTTTCATGTGCGACATAGAGATGCACTAGGTCAGGAGTCGGCAACCTTTCAGAAGTTGTGTGCCGAGTCTTCATTTATTCACTCTAATTTAAGGTTTCACGTGCCAGTAATACATTTTAATGTTTTTAGAAGGTCTCTTTCTATAAGTCTATAATATATAACTAAACTATTGTTGTATGTAAAGTAAATAAGGTTTTTAAAATGTATAAGAATTTTCATTTAAAATTAAATTAAAATGCAGAGCCCCTCAGACCGGTGGCCAGGACCCAGGCAGTGTGAGTACCACTGAAAATCAACTCATGTGCTGCCTTTGGCACCCGTGCCATAGGTTGCCTACCCCTGCACTAGGCTTTGAACATGTTATCCTAGTTACAACAAACCTACATCTACACTGTGACACGACCGCAAGTGGCTTGGGTCAGCTGACTTGGGCTCATGGGGCTCAGGATACAGGGCTGTAGACATTCAGGGTCAGGGTGGAGCCTGGGCGCTGAGACCCTCCCTATTTGCGAGGTCCCAGAGCTCAGGCTCCTGCCCAGGCCCGAATGTCTACAGAGCAATTTTATAGTGCTGCAGCCTGCACCCCATGAGTCCCAGTCAGCTGACCTGGGCCAATGACGGGATTTAATTGCTGTGTAGACTTACCTTAAGTGCATGTAACATATGTCATTTGTCTTAACCACAATCAATGGATAGAGGTAGATGAACATAAGAGATTGTTTGTGACCATCTGATCCAAAGCCTGAAAATATCTTTCAGCAAGGCCATGCCAGGTGTAAACCAAAACCATATGTTATTGCCTTTGAGCTTTATCTTCGGCAGTGTTTTTCTAATTCAGCCTCTGGGAGCTTCTCCCCTCCTGTGTGCTTGCATCAGTGTTCTTATCAGAGCATGCTCAGCTGAGTCAATCTTAGGCCATTATTTAATTTGGACCTCTTTTCATCTTCTAACATGTGGGAAGGTAATATGCATTAGTGCAATGGCAGTCAATAGCCAGACATATCTCAAAATCCAAGAGGCTAAGTACCACAGGAAGTCAGAAATGGAGTAAGAAAAGAGCCAGAGGCTAACACCAAGAAATCATGGTGTGACTAGAGTCTAGTGGAATTCATATAAAAAATCCATTACCGCTCTTTCGCTTCAGAACAATGGAGAAGCAAAAAAAACCCTCTTTATTCTTATAGTATGATCATGAAAGTGTTTATCTTGGTCAGAAATATCTAACGTACTTAAAATATAATATAATAAGAACATAAAAGTGTTTATCCTGGTCAGAAATATCTAAAATACTGAAAATATAATGAGCATTTTTTTCCAAATCTAAGGAAAATGCAGTTACAACCCTGTAGAAAAACTTTCAGGATAAAATTACCAGTCTGGGCCTAATTGTTCCTGTAAGGCACTAGCCACTGTAATGGACAACACAGAAATGCACTGTCCCAAGGAGAAGTTGGAGAGGGATTGTGGATCAGGAAGCTCCATGGGGTACCAGTGGATTGCACTGAATGGTGCAACCTTCTATCCATGCTGCCAGTGCAGTGTGTGTGGGTGTAACCCAGGGCCCTACTTTCTCCCCTCCCCATTTTTGATAATATGATTGTCTCTGGTCCTTCTGTGGGGTATGCAGCATGGATCAGAGAAGCTCCTGGTACCCTCGCACCCTCATGTCTCTCATGGGGAGCAGTCGCAATCTGGATCATTTTATCTCCCCCCCCCCCTCCTTCAGAATGTCAGCTTAGAAAAGAATTATTTTCCCTTGGAAATTATGTGTATATAGCAAATGGGTAACATGGTCGCATCCATGCTACATTTTTTCTCTTGTGCACAGACAGTACTTACCGTAATGACTAAAGAGAAAGAGGCTCAGACCTGTAAGATATATTCTCTCATCATTTGTCTCAAAGGCAGATGGCTGTTTCTTATCTGGCTCCGGCTTCCATCTTCTTAAGACAAGAAATATATTCTTAAAAAAAACCAATGAGGATGTTAGAACATTTTGGGATGGGAAAAAACCCTGTTTCTTTGGAGTTCTCTTAAAAGTTGCAACTGTCCCTTGAAGTGGTGGTATTGACAGCCAATGAATTTCATTTTCATTGGAGACATTTTGTTTCAATTTTTCTTTCTGTAGAAAGCCAATGTTGGATTTGAGAAAGCAAAATCAATAATAGGTGTCAGCAAATGGTTGCCCTGCTCATTCTGCCTTTGACAAGTAATTTTAGGTGACCCCATTTAATCAAGATGAGACAGTACTTAGACACTGCTTAAGAAATTACCCTTTGATTTGTGCTCTGGATAAATGATTCATGAAAGAGCAATTCCAGTTTCTTGCCAGCTCGGAGTGGCCACATTCAAATTGCATTCTGGAAATGCAACAGTGAAAACTGCTACAGTGAAGAGTCAGCTGCAGTGCTAACCTTTGAGTGTAATGTTATTAAGTCAATGCATTACGGAAATGGAATGTAACTTCATGTAAAACACTTAATCTGTCAAATAGGCAAACAACAAAATAGTTTGTGTACCAGTTTATTCACATTTATCAGTGTGCCCTGATGAAGTGGATGTTTGAATTGGTGTAAGTTTATTTGTCTCCTGGTATGTAAAAAACTTGCCATCTCTTGGATGGTGGATGTTTTAATTATATAACAGATATGTAGAAAACTGAAATGAATATTTTATAATTAAGCAAAGACCATTGTTTTATCTTTTTTCTAGTTAGTAAGTACAGTGCACTTATTAGGAGATGTAACTTAGCTCCCCATACTGAATGTTTAAAAACGTTTCCTTGCTTAAGTGGACTAATAAATTAGTTGGGCCATGATAAATCACTGTGGTCTAGCATTTACCCTCATATTATAAGTATTGCTCAAATATATCAGAAATGTTTTGAAATCTAATTGGAATAACACAGAAGACCAATATAATTAGTTGGCTTTGTTTAGTAACCTCATTTAAGAAGAAAGCCGCCACATTTTAACCACAATGCCTTGCAGTGTGCAATGATTTAAAAAATAATTCAGATTGGTCTACCATGTAAAACTGGATGCCAGTGCAAAATTGATGTGATTAGCAGATTGCCTTTTAACTATTCTGCTTAGATTCCTATAGATGTATAATGTACATTCCTTCCTTCCATCCTGTATACATGCGAGGAATGAACAAATAACACAGGGATTTTTCTCATGCTAATCGCAGGCTGTAGAGGACTTAGAAATGCCTCTATTAAGTTATATGTCTAAGAAAGTTTACAAGCTGTTGTAATAAAATAGATGTGGCCCTTCACACTAAAGATACGTTCATATAAAAAGGACTGTATTTTTGACAAGGAAAATGTTTATTTGTCTGCCAGCTTAGTGGTAACATCAACTTGAGACACAGCAAGTTCAGAGACATGAGACTAAAGAGTGTTTTTTATTCTAGAAAACTTTAGCAAGGCTTTTTCTTGTTCTTCTCTATTTTCTATGATGTTCTATAGCAGCACAGATGCACACACAAACCCAAACACAAATCAAATACTGTTATGACATTATATGTGGAGCTAATATACTGCTTCAAGGAATGTTTTCTCCCACATGTTTGCTGTGTTCTGGGCTTCATTGTATAAAAATCTTCACCAAAGCACAGGCATAATCCTTGTAGCTTTGCTAGTAATAGTCATCTTCTAAGGATCTGTGGAATCAGGAATGACAAAAACAGCATCAGTATTAATACTTCACTTGATAAATTGCAGAGATCTAGATGCATTACTTAAAGTTGTGAACTGTGACTTCCCAGCAAAGTGAAAAATTACCGCTGATGTTTCAGGCTAGGGGGAAAATACTTTTTCAAACAATGAAAAGGTTTCCTGTATGGACTGCTAAACCAGAGCCAGGGTTTTAATTAGGAGAGGGTGGGGAGATGGGGGAGGAGGGAGGGAAGGGGGGCAAGGATGTTCCTGCAGCTGAACCCATGAAATAGCCAGGTCAGATTATTTAAAGGTGGAATTCCTAATGGGATTTCCAGATCTATCCCCTAATTATGAGCCATCTCATAGAATGATAAAGATCTCCTTATGGTGATACTGTGAGCCAGTCAAGAGAGGAGAATTGCATAAAACAAACCATTTGAAAATGTGAGTTTGTCACTGGCTCTTCTGTGCAAAGAGTTGGGAAAGTGCTGCCGAGGTTTAGTAGTGACTTGGGTCTTCTTTCTGAGCTCATGTTGCATACATAGAATTAAAGGGAAGAGAGCAATTAAGATGTAAACCATGAGAGCTTCTCGGTTACTTGGTTACTTATTCTGACCTTGCATAGGCAGTGAGATATTAGATCAAAACCCCTAAAGCCCACGCAGGAAGTGAAAAATTTGCATAACCATTAATTAATTAATTAATCAATCTGACTACTGGAAATAACAGAAGAGTTCACTGCATTTTGATATTTCTCCCACTATATTGGATGTTGTCTATGTAATCTGCCAATAAAGGTACAATAAAGGTACTTATAACACACTCTGAGTGCTTTAGAGGTTACCTCTATGGAATGATGATTCTTGTGCATATAAAGGAGCCACAAAATGAAGCCTTTGTTTTAAGTCCCATATGAAATATGCTCTCCACCTCTCTCAACACACATACAAAATCCCAGAGACAAAAACACCAAATAGGAAAAGAAAGCTACTAGCTACTTGTGCTTGAGAGCAGACTGGTTAGCCAAAGAAGGTGACTGTGGGAGGGGAAAAATTTGTCAAGTTACAGGGGAATCTTTGTTTCTAACTGTAGGTCCTTCTTCAGTTATCAGCAATGATGATGATTCGGCAAGTCCCCTCCATCACATTTCGAATGGGAGTAACACTCCGTCCTCTTCTGAGGGCGGCCCAGATGCTGTCATCATTGGAATGACAAAGATTCCAGTCATTGAAAACCCCCAGTACTTCGGAATCACCAACAGTCAGCTCAAGCCAGACACATGTAAGTACAGATGTTTATATGTATTTTAGTCATTTATTTTTCTCAGCCATGAGCTGGGTTTCTTTATCTGAGCTAACGGGGAAATGACGTAACTTGCAGGGTTAGTGGGAGGGGAGATTTAAATGTATGCAATTCATTAAGGACATTGATACATGGGATGAACTGCTTTACATCTGTCAAAGCCAAAGGCCAAATTCAGCCCTTGTGAGGCGACAGTTACACAAAAAGCCTGATCCAAAGTTCACTGATGTCATTGAGAGACTTTCCATTGATTTCAGTGGCCTTTGGATCTGGACCTTGCACCTAATATGAATTTGACCCAGTGTATTCTGAAGAAAAGGCTAATTTTGCTTTGGGCCAGAACCAGAAGTCAATATTTGCATTGTATTGTAATATACATTCTGTTATCAAATCACTTGTGTTGTGGCTATGACTGTAAATTCACTTCGAAATATATATATATATATATATTTAAAAGTACAGTAGACTCTCGATTATCCAGAATTGGGTTAACCAGGATGTCAAAAAAAAAATGTGTATCTCACAGGGCTGTCTCTGGCTTTGTTGCTGCCCCAAGCACACACAAAAAATAACCCCATCAGGGCACAGGGCAGTCAGTGAACCAACACCTCCTCCCCTCAGCGCAGGGTGGCTGGTGAACCAACCCCCCCTCCCCATATTTACTATGGATGGTGATTATCCGGGTTTTTATTAACCAGGATTAATTTTTTCCCTATCATCCTGGATAATCAAGAGTCTACTGTACTTTTAAATAATAATTTTTAATAATAAAATAGTGTTGAGATTACAGAGGGTGACCAATTTTATTCTTCTGCTTTATTTGTATAGTTCAGAGTTTATATTTAAAAAAAAGGTGTTTAATATTTAAGATGAAGCACTAGGTTTTCTTTTCACCTCAGACGAACAGTAAGTCTAACTGTCATATATGTTCTCAGTCACTCAGGTTGGAGGCATATGAAGTGAGTGGTTAAAAAAGCATGCCAGGCTTCTGTTACTGATCTCCAAAACAAATATTAATTTTGCAAATGAACATTTTAAAAGTTGGGGGAGGTTGTTATTGAAGCATTAAATATAATAGTGCAGCAAATAATAAATATATTGTGGTCACCCACAAATATTAGGGATAACTACTGACACTAACATATAATAGCTGGTGAGACAGTAATTGCTATAATCAGAGTTTTTGAACAGTTTCCATTCTAACTCACATTTTTCAGTCATTCATAGCTATCTCAATCTTTTACCTTTTGGCTTCGTCTCTAGTGTTTTTTTAATGTGTCAGCAACAAATGGTTTTGTAGCATGAGAAGAAAGAGAAAACATTACTTTCTTCATTTTAAAAAAAATGCAACCTTTTTATGTGTGTTGTTTTTGGAACAGTCTTAATTAGACAGAGGTTGAAAATTGTGATAGAAACGGCTTATATTGATGATAAATGCCTTTAAGTGTTCCAATAAAAATTATTTTCATTTGCCCAAGTTATGAACCTTAATACATTGTACACTTCACATGCCCAATATTTTGCATAAGTTTTACCTTAAATTCATAGGCTGCCTGATCCATTTCCCATGGAAGTCAGTGGAAAGACTTCCATTGACTTCATTGGGCTTTGTGATTGAGGAACGCTACATTGTGTATCAATGTACATGATTGATTTAACTATGCAGCAAAAATTTTAGTGTGGATCCACAAGCTGAGGCTTTTGCCTTAAACCTTGCACTGTTTATAGAGTGTAACAGGAACCCTCCTCCAATCACGGTGTGGTTTTTAACATGTGGAAATGCTAAGGCCAGGTAGGACGACCAGATGCCCCAATTTTATCAGGACAATCCCGCTATTTGGGGCTTTTTCTTATATAGGCACTTATTAGCCCCCAGGACCTCTCCGTCCCGATTATTCACATTTGCTATCTGCTCACCCTAAGACCAGGACACTTACTTTTCCTGGGAAACCCTGAGATAATCCCACATTGTACACTTAAGCACAACCTACTGCGGAATGGCAGGGTGTCTCAACAACATCAACTTTTGACACTTCCTGACTTTTAATCATGTTAATTAATGTTCTCTTAATGTTATTTTATTATATAGAATTATTGTTTAATTTGGCATCTCCTATACAGTAATCTTCAGAGGGTCTCCAATAAAATTATTATTAAATTAGTTATTAATTATTAAAAATTATTCAGCACTATGCTGAAATAATTTTTTTGTATTTGATAATCATAAGGAGAACACTGTATATGTGTATTGTGAGTGTGAACTCAATTCCTGTGAAAAATAGAATTCATTAGGGGATCTCAACTGAAGCAATGTGCGCTCATGCCATCTACAAAGTTACATAAAGGACCAAGTTTATGAATATTAGGCTCTTGTACCTCTGCCCCCCTTCAGAAGAACAACACATTTTAGTTGTTCTTCTGAAGGCAAACTTTCATGTATGCAAAGTCTCCAGCTTTAACAAAAATGTTTTAAAAATGTACGTGTTCTGTTCCAAAACAAAGAGGTCACTTGAGTTGAATAGGAGGTTGGAACTCAGCTATAAAAGCATTTCATCACAACTGAACAACACTAACTACAGTAAAAATTGTAAGTAAAAATCTCAGGTCCTGATCCTGAAAAGACTCAGGTCTTTTCTACTCAGATCTTAACGAGAGCAACAACATTCATTATGCAGGGGTGATTTCTAAAGTGCACTGACATATTGTGCATTAATTTCTCTGTGTAGACCCTGCTGGTGCATACTAAAAGTTCCGTAGTGTGCTTTAGTATAGTGCCTATTTCAAATACCCCTCGCCCCAGTATCGATAACTCCACTGTGTAGAGTACCCTTAAACATGTGCTTGATTTTGAAATCACTCACAGTGTATAAAATTAAGTATGTGTGTAAATGTGTAGAGAATGTGGGTTTATGTCTTCACATTACTATGCATGATATGATTTGAATGAGGAGGAAGGTGAAGATCTGTACATCAGGTCATTCCACATTCTGCTACGCTGTGTTGATGATCTCAGTGTCTGAGATATTTGGGTTTTTATTATTTTAAACAAAGAAAACCAGGTAAACTACTATAGCACAATATAATCAAGACAAATCTAGTCTCTTCTACTTCATTGAGCATGTCCAATAAAGAAAATAATTGGAATTCTCTGAGACAAAAAGGTCTTCCCATGAATAATTTCACACACACTCTGTCTGTGTCATTCACTCACTTTTTATTACAGTGTTGCACTTGTCCTTCTCTGATCTGCAAACCTCCTCCTGATTTGTATTTTTGATACTTTTATAAGCTGTAAGCTCTCATACCGTTTTCCTGTTTACAGTAATACCAGCTCAAAATGTCATCTGGTTTCTCATCTCAAGGAAAATAATTAACATTTATGTTTACTTCCTATCCAGCCTAAATACAGCTGTCGTCTAAGTAATAGACACCTCCTCTATGACTGTCATGATGGAAAATGCAGGACCCTGTGTGATTAACATTTTTATGCTGCATTTTGGGGGGGCTAAGTGTAATCACAATCCAACAGTAATGATGTATTTATATGGAATTTGAAGGAGCATGTTTGCAGTGAGTAGCAAGTGGAGTTTGTTTTTTTTCTTCTCCATTTAAGTAATATTTTAACCTCTCGTCAAATACCTAATCCTGTAGACAGAGCACCAAGCTCCAGCACCAATTCTGAGATGTCTGTGTGTGTGTGTATAAAAAAAGCAATCATAATAAATCCCATTTGAAATTCCATCACCAAAAGATCAGCACTTCTGCCACTGCCATTCTTGGCTGGGGTGTTAACTAGTTCCTGTGGTTTGTCCCCTCGATATCTGTGCCAGTGACTAAGACACAAAGCCAGGTTTGCTTTAGAAAATGTGAGGAAATCTTTGTCCTTTATATGGGTAGCTCCTGGTATCCCAGGATATTTCTGACGCCTTTGTAAATCACTCAATCATCCTTTTCCTCTTGTAGGTGTGTACTGCTGTGTATGTACATATAAGTGCACCTGCCTGAGTGTGGAAGTTTAGATGTATATGTCAGGCAAAAATTGGAGTGATATAATGGGATTCATTTTTATTTGTAAATAAAATAATGACATGATCTTGTGCTTCATCAGATTAAAATGAAATGTTTAATCTGAACCAAAATTAACAAATTAAATATTATCTTCTTTTGATAATAGAATATTGGAAAATAAGGCAGGATTAGGGTAGACTCAAGTGAAAAATAATAGTGATGATATTTAGCTCAAATGTCATTAGTGTAACATTTGTCCTATCTGTATGTGCCTTAATTCAGATTCTAATGGATAAACCTGGAAAAATACACTAGAACAGTTTAGAACATAAGAATGGCCATACTGGGTCAGTTCAAAGGTCAATCAAGCCCAGTATCCTGTCTTCTGACAGTGGCCAATGGCAGGTTCCCCAAAGGGAATAAACAGACAGGTTATCATCAAGTGATTCATGCCCTGTCACCCAATCCCAGCTTCTGGCAAACAGAGGCTAGTGACACCATTCCTGCCCATCCTGGCTAATAGCCATTAATGGACCTCTCTTCCATTAATCTATCTAGCTCCCTTTTGAACCCTATTATAGTATTGGCCTTCACAACATCCTCTGGCAAGGAGTTCCAGAGGTTGAAAGTCTATTGCATGAAAAAAATACTTTCTTGTGTTTGTTTTAATCCTGCTACCTATTAATTTCATTTGGTGGCCCTTTGTTCTTGTATTATGAGAAGGAGTAAATAACATTTCCTTATTTACTTTTTCTATACTGCTCATGATTTTATAAACCTCTATCATATCCCCCTTAGTCGTCTCTTTTCCAGGCTGAAAAGTCCCAGTCTTACTAATCTCTCCTCATACGGAAGCCATTCCATACCTCTTATAATTTTTGTTGCCTTTTTCTGAATCTTTTCCAATTCCAATATATCATTTTGAGATGTGGCAACTACATCTGCACGCAGTATTCAAGCTGTGGGAGTACCATGGATTTATATAGAGGCAATATGTTATTTTCTGTCTTATTATCTATCCCTTTCTTGATGATTCCCAGCATTCTGTTTATTTTTTGACTGCCACTACACATTGAGTGGTTGATTTTAGAGAACTATCCACAGTGGCTCCAAGATCTCTCTTTCTTGAGTGATAACAGCTAATTTAGTCCCCATCATTTTAAATGTATAGTTAGGATTATGTTTTCCAATGTGCATTACTTTGCATTTATCAAGATTAAATTTCATCTGCCATTTTGTTGCCCAGTCACCCAGTTTTGTGAGATCCTTTTGTAGCTCTTCGCAGTCTGCCTGTGACTTAACTATCTTGAGTAGTTTTGTATCATCTGCAAGTTTTGCCACCTCACTGTTTACCCCTTTTTCCAGATCGTTTATGAATATGTTAAATAGGACTGTGCCCAGGACAGATCCCTGGGAGACACCATTATTTAGCTCTCTCCATTCTGAAAAGTGACCATTTATTCCTATCCTTTTTTCCTATCTTTTAACCAGTTACCAATCCATGAGAAAAGCTTCCTTCTTATCCCATGATTTAGTTTGTTTTAGTGTAAAATAAACTGTCCACATCCTTGCTAGGAATTAATGAGAAAGTGTTTGATTGCTAGTACAATAATCCACAGCAAATGTTGATTAAAACAGACTAGTATTTCTCGCAGTTACAGTAGAAGTGACATTGTTTCCAGGCTATACAGAGTTTTCATGCCTTTGGTCAAACAAATGCTTTTAAGAAAATGAAGTGCCTAATACTATATGATAATTAATATTGAAACGAGTGAGGCAGATTCTGTACCACAGTGGGTGCAAATGGGCCTATGAAATAATTACTGTAAACTGATTGCTACTGATTTTGCAAATCTGCAAAGCTAGCAAAAATTAGTTTACAATCTGTAGCTCCAGTCCTATAGTGTATTGCTAATTGCACATATGAAGGTGATTTTTTAAAAAATAGGAACTTTGAGAGTAACCCTTCTATATGCCATTTTGAAAACTGGCAGTTTCATTATGACATACGTCTAAAAAAAAGTCACGCCATCTTGTTAAAGTTGAGTTAAATATTTTGCTTAGTTTACTGTGCCCTCCAGTTACAAACTTTGTTAGTTTGCTAAAAGCCAGATCGTGGCTTGTCCTGACGTCGCTACCTTGGAGAGTAGATGGAATAAACCCACCTCACCCTCTTCCCAGAAACCTGCAAAGGAATGTGAGGACTTCCTGGGCTGTGGGTCTGGAATCAGGAGAGCAAGGAGTGTTGCCAACTCTAGTAATTTTTGGTGTTTCTTCTTAAAGCCCCAGCTCCTGGAATCAAGTCCTCATTTGGGGTTTAGGTTAAAAAAAAAAAAAGCAAGTTTCTAGCCCTTCTGTTGTGGAGAAAGGCAAATGAAAAGATCTTAATATTACTATTTTTTTAAATCTTAGGATTTTAAAGCCAGTCTCCTCGTTTGGGGTGGTCTGGCTGCTGAATGTTTGAGGTTGGTAACTCTGGGGCTACCTGACTGGTACAACTATGATTAAGTGAGTGATCAGGGAGGGCACACAGAAAGGTGGAGCTAAGCAAACATGCTGGCCAGCAGAGCTGAACACCAGCACAAGAGGTGGGGAGTATGCTACACCGAATAAAGAGCAATGGGAGAGCAGTGAATGAATTGTGATTCTGAATTGCAATTCCTCCTTAAGGCTCTTCCTCCATGATCAGGGCACTGAACAAAGACTAAATCATGCTTAATCTGATCTAGGCCCAGTCCTGCACCTATAACAACAGCAAACTTATTTGCTGTGGCTCTCATCTTCCATTCTTGCAGAGATCCTCACACATACTGATGGCTCTAGGCATGTTTACAAAACTTAACACACACACCAATATAAAAACCAAACCATACCTCAATGAATGGACTATCCAGATCAAACCACTTGCAGTCAACAATACTGTCCAAAGTATTAATAACGAATAATCATTAGTAACCTAGCTACACCACGTCTAGCTACACCATATTCAACCTCCCTCCTGCTCTGAGGAAAAGGCAGGTTTCTTGACATCCCTTGTAGACTCTGTTGGTCTAAGTGGGAAGGCAAGAACCCCTTACAGAAAATAAGATGCCAACTGTCTTCTCCATTTTAAATAAGGGGGCTTGAGAGTCTCCATTGGTCACAGCGGTGATGCTGTTGCACTGAGAGAGGCAGTTTCTTATCAATAATCAGGCTGCATATTTTCTTTGCCCAGCACACAAAATGTAACACAAAATAAATTTGGTAGAAATTTGAATCTTTACCACCTGCTGTTCATTTGGGTTCTCAGCAAGCCACTAATTTCTTTAGTTTTTATCCAAATGAAATAAATGCTTCCAAAGACTGAAGTCTTCAGCTGTAATAGCTTGTTTTCCTTGCCCCATGGAAAGTTCAAAACTAAAAAGAAATTAATCTCCTTTCCATTTTTTTGTACAAGTGAACCTAAAAGATCACCAGATTGACATTCATGAAGCGGTGCTGATCTGCACAAAATTGATTCTGTTCACTTAGTAAAAGAGAAGAGCAGAATTTTACATTTTCAGCAAAATGTTCTGGGTCCAATTACATTTCACCACTCGGAACAGTCTGTGATCTTGCACTACTTATTTGCACGATTACTGCTTACTCACACCAGGATGCCCACTGCTGTGAAGGGGATGACTGACAGGAAAAAAAAGCATTGTAAACTCTGGTCCTTAATTTGTAAACTGTGTAGCTTGAGCATTCTATTGTATGAAAATTCAACCAGTGAAACATGCTTTTGGACTTTTTATTAAAAGAAAAAGATCTGAATGGAACTATGCATTTTGGTTAGCACAGCAGTCTGGAACGAGCTAACACGAAATGTGCAGTCTAATGGCTAATGCAGATCGAGAGCCAACTTCTGCAGTTGAAGTTGATATTTCATTAGTAAATTTGGAAGCTCAATTAGGCTCTGATTAAAGAATCCAACCCTCTTCAGTAAAGCACCCAAGTACATGCTTAAAGTTAAGCGCATACGTAATGTGGAATAATGGATGGATGCACTTAAAAGGGTTTCTGAATTGGGGCCTTAGCCAAGGACACTGTTGGATCAATAAAACAGGCAGAAAAATTGTTAAACAAGTGTAACTTCAGTGACACCATTGAAGTGGGCCATTTGCCTCAGTTATTTGACTATTCAGCTCCGTCAAAAATGTCTACTTCACTTTGACTTGAAAATACGTAGCTAAATCAGTGACATAATACCGTACAGTCACCCTGTGTTACAGTGACTGAATGATCCATTGCCAACTCCATGGTGTCTGAGAAATTCAAGAGATATTCACTTTTTAATATATATTGAAAGTATTTTGTAAAACAATTTAAGTGGATTAAAAAGGAGTCACTCTGTGAAATCTGTAGGAAAACATTTAATTTATGAAAAGAACTTCATTATTAAGAGCCAGAGTGTGATTTTTTTTTCTCTATAGAAGTTAATGGGAGCAGGAGCAGACCTTTGGTTCTGTATTCCTTGCCCCAGTAGGAGTTTTGGCTCAACCAGCAATGCAGGTCCTGAGGAAAAAAATATGTAGACCCAGAGAACATGAGTGCAAAATAAGAAAAAAATAAATTCCAAAAGATATAGTTTACTTTTCAACACATAATGAATTCAACTGTGTGACATTTTTCTTTTGGCATAACAAGTCTAATAAATCTTAAGTGAGTCAGAAACAAATAAAAAAACCTCATAGCCAAAATGATTCATAATTATATCAAACATCACATTCTCTCCAATTCATTACCAATGATTGCATCACCGTTAAGAAGTCTGTGCTTGCTTGATGTGCCTGGTCTCAGACCAAAGTAAGATCAGCTTAGAAAAAATGACTGATTGCTAGTACAATAATCCACAGCAAATGTTGATTGAAACAGACTAGTATTCCTTGCAGTTACAGTAGAAGTTTGTTTCCAAGCTATGCAGAGTTTTCATGCCTTTTGTCAAACAAATGCCTGTAAGAAAATGAAGCGCCTAATACAATATGATAATTAATATTGAGATGAGTGGTGCAAACGCTGTACCACAGCGGGGTGCAAATGGGCCTTGAAAGGGTCAGAATTTCTCCAGTGTAGAAAGGAAAGAAAGGTGTGTAAGGGGGAGTATTGGAGTGGGATGGGGAATGGCTAGAGTCTTCTGAGTATTGTGAGCTATGGACAAGCTCATTGACAGCTGTGGAGATGTATGCCAAGGGGCTGCATCAGTTCCGAATCCAAACAGGAACTCTTTTGAACTATGCCTTCTGTGCTATACTGCAGCACAGAGTTTGGGCCAGATACCTATGGCCACCTAGGAGACTGTGCTGCTCCCCGTGGAAAATGCTTTCAAGAGGCAATTATTCAGCATCTCCAGGAGGAAATCCTGAGTAACCTAAAATATGAATAAATTCCCAGGGGGGATGTAGATGAAGCTTGGTTGAGATACACTCTTGAATTATGGGCAATCTAAGGGTCAGAGAAAAAATAGAATGTAACTTTAAAGTGTTGCCAACAAAAAACAAAACGTGTTCTAGCACCTACAGAATACTTTGCACCTTCAAAGCACTTTGCAAACATTAATTAATTAATCCTATCGATATCGCTCCAGTTTCTCGTTGCCCATAACAGAACTTCGGTCAGAACAATAATGCTGTACTCCTCCACAGAATTGATGTAATTAATTAATTAATTTCTGCATGTGTTCACATTCTTTATAAAGGAGCTCCAGTCCTTTGATGTAGGCACTCCTTGACACATTTATAAAAAAACATTTATACACATAGTCTATTCCAGGAACGCTCTTCATTCAATAATTAACATCAATCATCGCCCAGCAGCTAAAACATATTTCTGATATTTATTATCTCCTATCAGAGCCCTCCCAGTTTTTCTCGCAGCTTGGAAAAATGACTGGGCCTTTCAGCATGCCTTGAGCTCGATAAACTAGTTCTATTTAGGACTGGCAAGGGAGAGTTTCAAAACTGAAGGGCCTCTCAGAGAACATCCTAAAGGCCACAAGACTCTAGCCTTGGAGTTTTAATTAGCCTACCTGTGTGAAGGCTGTGAGTGGTTCATCACTCCCTGGTGGTGAGGGGCAAAGCTGAGCTGAACTAAGCAGAGAAGACTTGGTATAGAAAATCAATTGCTAGGTGAACTCGGGAGCCACAAACAGAGGCAGCTAGCAGGAGAGTTTTAGTGGGAGTTGAGAGGGACTGAGAGAGACTCCGTGCTATGTGTGATATCACTTTGGCCAACCATGGAACAGTGGTGGTAACCTGCAATGGATGTGTGATGTTCTTTTCTGCCTAAAGCTAGAAAAGATTTCCTGTGCATGAAGTGCAAGTTGGTGGCTGCACTGGAGGGAAAGATTCTTGACCTGGAGGGGCAAGTTGAGAGCTAATGTGAATCAGAGAAGCTGAATAATTCCAAACCAGGTTTGGGAAACAACCGCACCCCAGGTTCAAGGAAGGAAGGGACAGGGTCGCAAAGGAATCAGTTCTAGAGGAAGTCAGAGAGGAGGCCTGACAGTTCATAACCACCAAAGATCACAGCCACATGGCTAGAGACAGATGAGGATAGACAGAATGTGTCCACCAGACAAAAGAGAAGTAGAATTAATTCCACACAGCTAGAAGTTGCAAATCAATACCTGGTCCTCATGGAAACTGTGGAAGATACCTCTCAAGATTCAGCAGGTCCGTGGGAATGGAGAGATTACGGGACACATGGGTGGATGGCAGCTTGGGTCAACCTATGGAAAAATCAAGCTTACCCACAAACAGTTCTCTAACTATCCAAGGTAGACAGACAATCTTTGCTGAATATTCAATATTCAGAAGAATCGAAAAAACATTCTGCCAGGACAAACGGACAACAGGATGGTTTGCTGCCTTCCTGGAGCTAAGGAACCAGATGTCACTGTAAGATTAGATAGGCTTCTGACATTGACAGGCAAGGGATCCATTGGTGATGGTTCAGATCAGCACAAATGACACTATATCACGAGATATCTCACAGATAAAAGAGGATTTCAATAGAAGCATACTGAAGAAGAATGTCCAAGCTAACTTCTCTGAAATCTTTCCCGTCCCTCTAGCAAAGGAAAAAGAAAGCAGAAGATTCTGGCTATGTAAATGGTATAGGGTACAGGGCTATGGTTTTGTGGAACACTGGTCCATCTTCTTTGGGGAGACAGAGCTGTATAGTTTGGATGGCTTCCACATCGGTAGAAGGCGGACTAATCCTCTCAGGGGCAGGCTGGCTAAAGCAGTCAGGTGGGGGGTTACACTAATAGCAAAAGAGAAGGGTAAAAAAGGGACAATGTGAGATCTAAATGAGCAAAAAATGAGATGTTAAGAACAAAGTTAATTAAGGAACCAAACGACAAAAAGAAAAAAAATCTTGAAATGACTATGCACAAATGCTAGAAACCTGGGTAACAAACAAGAGGAATTGGTCATATTACGGATACCTGGTGGAATGATCCACACAATTGGAATGTTCAAATCAATCATTTATAATCTATTTAGAAAGGATTGAGTGGGTAAAATGGGAGGGGGAATGGCACTCTAAGTCAAAATGGCATTACCTGTTTCCAAATCACGGATAACTCAGAAGAAAATTATCTTGAATGCTTATGGATCAATGTCTAACAGAGCACAAGATGGAGTACTAGTTGATGTCTGCTACAGACCACCATATCACACTAAGGAACAGAATGAACCTGTCTACAAAGTTAAGGGTGAAAAAAAGTGTTATACCCAACATGTGGGAATTCTATATTAGATCTTGTCCTAACAAGTAAAGAGGAACTTATCACAGAACTAAATATTAATGGTAGCATAGGTACCTATGTGATCATGATTTGGTCACATATATAATGTGCAAGCAGAACAAAGTCCAGACTAGTAATATATTTACTAGGTGCTTTAATAGGGCCAGTTTCACAAAGCTGAAAACAATTAGGAGCCAAATCTACCAGAAGGAAGAATTTAATCAGAAAAAATGTAAATGATAATTGGGGATCATTTAGGAGTACCTTATTAGATGCCCAAAATTCACAATTCCATAATCAATAAGAGAGCTGTGTTGGTTAAAAATCTGACCTGGCATAGAGGGGAAGAGAGGGCAGCTTTAAAAAGTTTGTGTATGTATGTATATATATTTATTTATTACTATCTCACACACACACATTTTATATATATATATATATATTTATATATTTATATTTATATATATATATATATATATATATCAAATGGAAGAAAGGGGAAGTTGATAGTAATGAATATAAAGCAGAAGTTGGGAATTGTTGAAAATTTTAAAGGAAAGCCAAGAGATACAAGGAGGAATTTATGGCCTGCAAAGTTAAGGACGATAAGAAGAGCTTTTAAAATATATTCGGAACAAGAAGCTGGAAATGGTAGAATTATCAATAATAATGCAGAAAAGGCAGAAATGTTCAATAATTATTTCTGTAATGCATTTATGGAAAAACAGATTTCATAATCTCATATGGTGATAACACTCTTTCTGTATCACTAGTACAGTAGACTCCCGATTATCCGGGCTCAGGTTAACCGGGCTGCGGCTTAACCGGGATGTCTAAAACAGGGGTGGGTACGGGAAGCTCCAAAGCGGCAGCGGGCTGAGCGCTCAGCCTGCAGCCTCTTTGGGGTTTCCCCCACTGGACCCTTGCCAGCCGGGGTCACAGCCTGCAGCCAGCCTGGGTGTAGAAAACTCAGGCTGGCAGCGAGCTGAGATCCCGGCTGTTAGGAGCCTGGAGGGAAAGACCAAACTGGGGCAGGCTAAGCGCTTAGACTGCCGCCACTTTGGGCTTTCCTCCCAGGCTCCTGCCATCAGAGGTCCTGCCGCCTGCCCCAGTCAGCTCCCGCTGCCAGCCTGGGTGTAGGGAACCCAGGCCGGCAGCGGGAGCTGAGTGGGGCAGGCAGCGGGACCCCGGTTGGCAAGGGGCCAGCAGGGAAAACCCCAAAGTGGTGGCGGGATAAGCACTCAACCCGCTGCCACTTTGGGCTTTCCCCACAGGCTCCTGCCACCCAGGATCTCAGCTCCCGCTGTTAGCCTGGGTTCCCTGCACCCAGGCTAGCAGTGGGAGCTGAGTGGAGCAGGCGGCAGGACCCCCGCTGGCAGGAACCTGCAGGGGAAGCCCCAAAGCGGCGGTGGGCTGAACGCTCAGCCTGCCGCCACTTTGGGCTTTCCCCACTGGCCCCTTGCCAGCTGGGGTCCCGCTGCCTGCCCCAGTCAGCTCCCGCTGCTAGCTTGGGTGCAGGGAACCCAGGCTAACAGTGGGAGCTGAGACCCTGGGTGGCAGGAGCATGCAGGGGAAGCCCCAAAGCGGCGTGCTGCCACTTTGGGCTTTCCGCCGCTGGCCCCTTGCCAGCCGGGGTCCCATCGCCTGCCCCACTCAGCTCCCACTGCCGGCAGGAGCTGACTGGGGCAGGCAGTATCCCCCCTGGATGCAGGGCGGCTGGCGCAAGCCCCTCCCCCGCAGGGCGGTAGGTGCACCACCCCCTCCCCCAGGGCGGCCAGTGCACCCCCGCTCCCCAGGGGGTAGGGTGGCAGGGGCACCACCGTCACAGTAGACTCTTGATTATCCAGGATTTTATTAACCGGGATTAAGCTTTTCCCTATCATCCCGGATAATCAAGAGTCTACTGTATCTCGGGAGGCCCTTAAAAAGAAGCTACGGAACTTAGATATTTTTTAAATCAGGAGGTCTGGAAAACTTGCATCCAAGAGTTTTAAAAGAACTGCCCTGAGGACCTTACCGGCCCATTAATGTAGATTTTCAATAAGCCTTGGAGAAGTGGAGAAGACGCAGAGGGCTGTAAGAAGCTTAACTTCGTGCCAATTTTTAAAAATGGTAAATGGGATGACCCGGCTAATTATAGGCCTGTCAGCCTGACACTGATCCTGGGTAAAATAATGGAGCAGCTGATATGGGGATCAATTAATAAAGAACCAGAAAAGAATAAAATAATTAATGCAAACCTACATGGATATATAGAAATTAGGCCTTTTCAAACTTGATATATTTTTTAAATGATAATGCAAGTTTGGTTAATAAAGATGATAGTTTTGACATAATATACTTAGACTTCTGTGAGGCATTTGACTTGGTGCTGCACAACATTTTGTTTAAAATATCAGAATGATATAAAATTATCATGGCACATTTTAAATGGATTAAATATTAGCTAACGGATAGGTCTCACAATGTTACTGTAAATGGGGAATCATCATCAAACTGGTTCCAGTGGCTTCCTGCGGGGATAGGTTTTTTGCCCTGTGCAATGTAACATTTTTAGCAATGACTTGAAAGAGAACAGAAAACCACCACTGGTAATGTTTGCAGGCAACATAAAAATTGAGGGGGTGGTTAATAATGAAGAGGATAGATCACCAATTCAGAGTGACCTGGTTTTCTTGATAAATTAGATACTACTGTGATCCTGAGATGCATAACGGGAATTTCAAGTAAGAATAGATAGATTATTTTACCTCTCTGTATTTAGCATTGGTGTGACCTCTGCTGGAATACAGTGTCCAGTTCAGGTATCCACAATTCAAGAAGGATGTTGATTAATTGGAGAGGGTTCAGAGAAGAGCCACAAGAACTATTCTAGGAATAGAAAATATAGCATTTAGTGATAGACTCAAAGTGCTCAATCTATTTATTTTAACAAATAGAAGGCTAAGGGATGACTTGTTTACTGTTTGAAAGTATCTACATGGGGTACAAATATTTAATCATGGGCTCTTCAATCTAGCAGAGAAAAAAATAACATGATCCAGTGTCTGGGAGTTGGAGCTAGTCAAATTCAAGCTGCAAATAAGTGGTAGGAGTAATTAACCACTGGATCAATTTACCAGGAGTTGTGGTAGATTCTTCATCACTGACAATTTTAAAATCAAGTTTGGATGTTTTTCTAAAAGATCTACTCCAGGAATTAGTTTGGGGAAGTTCTATAGCCTGTGGTATACAGCTGGTGAGACTAGATGATCACAGTGGTCCCTTCTGGCCATAGAATCTATCAATCTACAAGCCGTCTCTTCTTTCTGAGATGAGTCAGGCATTTCTGATTACCACAACTGTGGCTGTATCGCACAGGGAGAGACAGGCAGTCTTCCAGATAAGTAGTTCCCAGGCCATTTAGGGTTGGTAGATATGTATAGGTGTGTGACCTTGTGTATAACAGGCCACGCCATACATGGACAGGGTATCACTTTTCTAAGGCTATTATGTGGATGAAGGCACCACACATACAGGTTTTGTGTTAAGTGAACTTTCACTGGATTTTTTCTCTAGTTAACGCCGATGTCAACAATGACAGAAGTCAGTGATCTGCAGATACTTAGGGAGTCAGTTTAATTGAAGTCCAAAACCCTACTAGTCCCAGGGGAAAGAAATAGCAAATAACTGAGGTCAAGACTCTGTGGCACAGCCTTAAATTGTTACATTATGTTGATGAAAGGTTTTATAGTGACTCTAGCTAGCAACATTCCCATTAACTTCTTAGTGAAATGCAACAGACACATTTTTAGAAGTCCCGTTGTCAAAAGTCAATTAGAGCAAGGTTTTCAAGAGAATTTAGGTGCCTAAAGATGCAGATAGGTGGCTACTGGGATTTTCAAAAGCACCTAACCACATTTGGTGCCTAACTCCTGTTGAAATCAATGGAAGTGAGATGCTTAATCTGCTTGGTGCTTTTGAAAATCTCATTAGCAACTTTGAAAAGCTGGCTCTTGGAAGCCTAACGCCCATTGAATGACAATAATTCAGTGAGATAATAATTCAGTAGGACCCAGTGAAATTCAAATGGACACCCCTCCATGGGGCTGCTTTGTGTTGCATCTGGGGATCAGGATCCAAATGAAGGAGATGTAAAGGTGTCTTAAAACCAGCTTCACTCCACCCTCTTACTTTAAAAATCTTTCCCAAACCCAGCACTGTAAAGGAGGAATAGAGTATCTGAACTTTTATCTCTATCAAGTCCCCAGATCCAATTATTTCAAACTTAGGTGTTTGGAATCTGTATCATAAGAATATAAGAGTGGCCATACTGGGTCAGACCACAGATCCACTAGCCCAGTATCCTGTCTTCCGACAGTGGCCAACATCAGGAATTAACAGAAGAGGTAACCATCAAGTGAGCTATCCCCTGTCTCCCATTTCCAACTTCAAGCAAGCAGAGGCTAGGGACACCATCCCTGCCCATCCTGGCTAATAGCCCTTGATGGACCTATCCTGTATTAACTTATCTAGTTTTTTTTTTTAACCTTGTTCTAGTCTTGGCTCTCACAACATCTTCTATCAAAGAGTTCCACAGATTAACAGTGCATTGTGTGAAAAAATGCTTCCTTTTGTTTGTTTTAAACCTGCTGCCCATTAATGTCATTTGGTGACCCCTAGTTCTTGTGTTATGAGAAGAAGTAAATAACACTTATTTACTTTCTCCACACCAGTCATGATTTTATAGACCGCTGTCATATTTCCCTTTAGTCATCTCTTTTCCAAGCTGAAAAGTCCCAGTCATTAATTTCTCCTCATATGGAAGCCGTTCCATACCACTAATAATTTTTGTTGCCTTTTTCTGAACTTTTTCCAATTCCAATTATTATTATTTTTGAGTTGGGTCAACCACATCCGTACACAGTATTTATGATGTGGGTGTACAAAGGTTTCACGTTGAGGCAATGTCATATTATCGGTCCCTTTTTAATGATTCCCAGCATTCTGTTCGCTTTTTTGACTGCTGCTGCACATTGAGTGGATGTTCCCAGAGAACTATCCACAATGATGGTTCAAGATCTTTTTTTTTGAGTGATCTTTCCCAAATTGTGGTGTTTGGATTCAATGTGTAATTTTGACTTATTATAGAGAGTTTTGAACAGCGAACATGAATGTGCTTTCATTTTTTATGCCCAAAGCCTGAAGGTCTGTGACTGCCTTAATAAAAAATAACTGAAAAAATATTAACCAAAGGACAACATGTTCCAAATAGAGCAACAAAGAACAGAGAAAACAACCAACCAAAAAGAAACAACAACAAAAATCCACCCCCGCATTTAATAAATAACATGAACAGCTTATTCAGACTGAACCATGCAAGAGGAGTTCATTGGTCTCATCCCCATTCACACCAGAAAAAAGCAACACTTTTTGCCGTGACTGCCAGTCTGTGCTCAAGAGAGGTTTGGGACTGAAACAGCAGTGGAGTTGCAGGCCAGGATTGGGCTGCACTGAAAAAGTTTTGTGGGGAAGCTTGCACAGCACGTGCTTGTAGTGTAAAATATTTGGCACAAGCTTGTGCTATTTGTCCTTTGTTTTTAATAGTACTACATGTTTTAAGTCTTTCTAGACTTACTGTTATGGGGAATCTGAGATTGTATTGTGTGTCTAATAATTTTCTCCGTGACTTGCTGCAATATCCCATACAAAGCAGAAAAGGTCTTTTCACCCCCTGTGCAAGAGTAAAAAAGTGCACCTGCCAGACCAAGAGCCATCTCCAGAGGAGACAGCACATGAAACGCTGGCCCCATTGAAGTCAATGTCAAAAATTGCATTGATTTCACCCACTGTATAGTTGGCTGTGTAGACTCCACATAGTATAGGAATGTACAAATTACCTTACTGGATCAAATCAGTAGTCCTTCCAGTATCCTAAGAGTATCCACAACCAGATGCTACAAAAGAAGGTGCAAGGAACCCCAAAGAGAGCATTTATATAATAACCTGCCCATGGAGAAAATTTCTTCCTAACCCCCAACTGATAAAGGTTAGTATATTCTATGAAGCATGGAGATTTATATCCTTTTTTATTGTAACCCTATGTAACACAATTATGAATGTTCTTATGATCTATATTTCTCCTCAGCAGATAGTGAAGCTAAACTAATATAGCACTATCCAAGTGAGACTGACAGGTTAGAGATGTGTGTGAGCTTTGGGATTAGCCCCTAAGACTTAGTGGTTAACTCATCTCTGTGACCATGCCTCCTTTGGCCTTGTGGTTAATCCTGGCCTGTGGATGCAACAAAAGTTGTATGTATGTATCAAATGCTGAATGGCGCCATTCAGTATAGTTTTAGAACACATTGCTAAGGATTCCCAGTATCCTTTAGTTGTTTTAATTTTATAGATGTGAAATAAAAACTTTTGACTTAATCCTCATCAAGCAATGTCATTCACAGGATTTTGTGCAAGTGCCCACCCTCACACCGTAAGGGCATGTTTCCCTTTGCTCATATCTGAGCCATTTTGTCTCTGGAGATCACACAGGTGTCGTACTTCTTTGCACGCAAATGTTGGAAAATCACAGTGCAGTACATGGAGAAATAACTTTAATTCAGCTATTGCTGACAATCCTTATTCTGTTGGAAAGGGACCTTCTTCCACCTAATAAAAGTCTTTTGTGTTATCTAGCTGAGCCAACTTGTTTGCCAGCTGGAATCATCTCTGCAACTAATGTTATGCTTTCTGGGGATGTTTCTTACCAGTTTGTGTAGGATTTTATGCTTATGATTTTTATATTTATCCCATTTTTTTGCCACAGCATTCTTGAGAAGCCTGAATTGGGCTAGGCTGATGAATAAACATAATGCAAACCAAGGCATTTCTTTTAGAATTAAAGAGAAATAACAAAGTTACAACTTTTCCTTGTGGTGGTGGCTTCTCTCCAAGGGCTTGATCCAAAATTGATTTCCCATTAAAATCAGCGAAGCCTGTCTGTTCCATTGATTTGAGTGTGATTTGAATCAGGCCTAATGTGCATAAAATAGGACATTTCAAACACCAAACTGTAGATTTAAATAAACCTACAGTATTGGGATTTTGTGTAGCGATTCTGAATAAATCTGATCCCATGAAACATTCTGTACATTTGCTCTACATGCTGTGCTGCAGTGGGAGGTCTATGCTGGACTGGCAAACTTTCTTGTTTCATATGCATGAAGAATCACAATGTACAGAGTCATATAGGATGGTGTCAAAACAAAACAAAATGCACAAGCAGAAGTATAATGGAAGCTTTGTCATCTCAAGCCTTGAATATGTGTTGGAGATTAATCAAATTTGATGCATCAAAAGTATACAATTCTTTTTTTAAAAAAAAGGACTAGGTGTTATTTCTAATAATGCAAAGTAAGTTTATGGAGAAATCTTGGAATTTTACTGATGCTTTTTTGTGTGGTTTAGAGAAGGGGACTTTTTCCGAGCATACGATACTTATTTTGCACCATATAAAAAGGGTTGTTATTGCAAAATCATGCCCACCCTCAGTAAATTCTTGGCCTCATCAACTGTATATTCCTTTCCAAACAGCCATAAAAGTCTTTGAGGGAACATTTTGCTATGCTGTATCTGAGTTTCCCTAATGTGTATGTAATATATACAAACACAAGTTAGAATCTGTGTTGTTTGTCAGCTAAATCATCTCAAGTGCTGTGTTCTTGAAGCTCAGTTTGCTTGTTCCATGATCTCCAGTGAAGGAGAAAAAAGCCTCAGCTGAATACACAAAAGTTGGCTAAGTGTCCTGAACCTTTCCTCAGTGAGAGAGAGAAAAATCAAAGACGAATTGAGAACAAAATGTCTTCCTGCATGAGCTTTTTTCTATCCTAAGATGTTTCATTCTTATTGAGAAGAGAGAGGGGCAGTAATTTTGGGGGAAATGCAGTCTAAAATACAAGAGAAGATGACATTTTAGAACACTCATCTAGAATCTTGAGCTTCGTGTGGTGATGAAATGGATACTGTATACCCCTTGATTTAGAAACTTTAATATGAACATTCTCAGGCCACAGTCATGAATGGTTCCTCACCCCCTCCAAGTCTTCATCCTGAACTACTCTATAGTCTTAATTTTAGCAAATTCTCCTAAATCATATCACAGTTGCAGGCATTAGCTGAACTTCTAGCTACACACAGTATTTTAATAGTCTGAAAAGCACACCATCGTTAATCACGCTAAGAAAGTCATATACTGTGTTTCCCCGAAAATAAGACAGTGTCTTATATTAATTTTTGCTCCCAAAATTACATTACATTATATTACAGCGAGAGGCAAAACTGGAAGTACGTCTTATTTTCGGGGGATGTCTTACTTTCGGGGAAACAGGGTATCAAAACCTGCTTGAACCCATTCCAGTCCAAAAGAGCTTGTGCTGTTTTCTTTGCATCTCTGAGCAGTGACAACTTTGCTTGTCTCATACAACAGATTATTTGGAATTCATTTTTATAAATTAAAGAGTCATTTAGTATTGTGCAGCTGAGCAGCTCTGCAGCCTGATGAAAGAAATTCCCTTTACATATTATTGTTTAGATAGGGAAAATTGCAGGATAACCAGAAATAAAATTACTCTTTTGGGCAGATAAGATATATTCAACATAATTCCATTATTGTAATCCACAGAAGGGGATGGTTTGATTCAGATTGGACAAGAGCTCTGTTTTTCCTCTCATGAAATAATGTGATAAAGCAAACTTTTTAAAAAAATCTGAAATTAATAATGTATGAATTTTAAAAAAATTGTTCTTATAACATAGCATATAACTACAGAGGAATTAATACACCTGGTCTCTTAAAATTATAACAGTTATCATAATAATGAAAATATAGAACAAAGGATATACTGTGGAGACTTTTAAAAATTTACCAATTAGCTTTGATAAATAGATACTATTACCTCTGTGCTAACAGTATTTACTGTAGTTCCCAATGCTTTACTATATGAAATATCTTTTAATACTGTAAATTCAGAGAATGAATAATTTGGATTTCCAGGCAACTGGCATGTTGTTATGGTGACCAATGTTCATGCAATTGTCATAATAAATATAAACTCTTAGGCACAATCTTAATAAAAATCTTTAGATGGGACAAAACTGGACTGACATCACAAAGCTGAAACACATAAATCACACTCAGACAATAGGGAAACGACAGGAAAAATACTAAAGCCCATGATTTGCACGTATCCAAGCAATAACCAGAAAAGGTCCAGTAAGTGGCACCCTATGAGACAATGATGTCTACAAAGAGAAGGAAGGAGAGGGTGGGGGGAAGGCAGGATATTGAAGATAAGAAAGACAAAAGGGCAGACTAGTGGTCATTTACTCTTTATATAATTATGTCTCCAATAAGGCAATACTTTGCAGCTGTGCCACTCCAAACTTCAGGAAATTAAAGTTTCTAAATAGCTTTCTACCCTCCCTGATAGTGTGACTGCAGAATTGTGGATCGAGAAGCAAAAGAATTTGGGAGAGTTACCATTGCTTTTGATACATTACCTGACTTGTTAACAGCTGTAGTGTTTGATTAAAGGTCTTTTTAATTGCCTTTCACTGGAACAATTTGCTCATTGCTGCTTTCCTTCCCGCCTACATTTCATCCTGACAGCCAGATAATTGAATGTGCTGGTCAGGTTATGAAGGAAATTCTAGCCACTTTTCTGCCGAGCCAGAACTCTGGCCACAATTAAGAGAAATGGAGGTCAGTGTGGCAGGGCCTTATATCTAGCTTCAACCACATGTTGATATGGCTTTATAGCTTTTAAACTGAAGTTTATTGTCTCTCTAAATGTTAAAGAGGGAAGTCCCCTGGAATCCCCGATGGCATTCAGTTATGGTCATGATTATAAACTGTCTCTGATCTTTGGGGAGTATGCAAGGATCAATAAAATACAGGACAACAGAGGAACCAAAAGCTCTTAAGGATTTCTTTATTTATTTTTTCCCCTCTGCCCACAGCTATGCCATGGGAGATGTTTGTGAGAAAAGAGTGGTGACTGCTAAGGTGGCATGCAGTAAAAAAAACCTTAACAACAAAGGGAAAATCATTGGTTCAGATGCATACATTAATTAGCTGGGATTTCAGAAAATGTGCATGACTTGTAGTAGTAGTAGAAATGTAGATAAGAGGTGCTACCAGTTTTTCTTTGTTTTATTAATGTGTATGTAAAACAGTGACACTACTTAATGAGGAACTGTAAGACCCAGTATCGGGCAGCTCCAGGCAGCAAGCGCGTGCCTGGGGCGGCAAGCCATGGGGGGCAGCCTGTTGGTCACTGTTAGGGCAGCAGTCAGGTTGCCTTCGGCGGCATGCCTGCGGGAGATCCGCTGGTCCCACGGATTCGGCAGTATTGTGGAGGGTATAGCGAAGCAAAAATATACATCCGCCCCTGCTCAGTATTCATAATAAGCCAAAAGAGAGGAAATAACACAAACGTTACCGAAGTTCTGTTGTTTTATTGGAATAACAGGTGCATGTAATGTCTCAGTGAAAGGGAAGACCATGCTTATATGCACGGCTTTTCTATTGATACATATGTCCAGTAATGAAAAACTAAACTTCAGAATCTGGTTTTTTTTTTATTCTTTCCGTTTTCACTCATGGAGAATAACAGATTTTCCCTGGATTTGAGTCAAAATGTTCAGATATGGATACAAAGTCTATCAGTTTTCAGATGTGTTCCAAATCTTGGTTTTTGGTTCAAGCCCTTCTCTTGCTTTTACCCAATCATGCTAACATTTTTTGCTATTGATGCCTGGCACAATTAATGCTTAGTTCTGGTTTCCATTCTCAGCCCCTTTACAGTCACACATAATTTTCCAAACAAAGTTTTTTAGAGAGGAAATTTTCTCTGCTTATTAGCAGTCCAAAGGCACTGACTGACTGATGGATGAAACTGAGAAAAACTCATTCTGATTGAAGTTAGTGGAAATCCATGCTGGTGTAAAGATCTGCCTGCATGCTTCTTTTTTTCAGCCTTGGCACCCACTCTAGTGTGTTGGGAGCCTTGAGTGCTTGGTTCCTACATAAAAATGCAAAGAGATAGAGGAAGTATGCTCCTTGGATCTTCTTTTCTCCTTGTGTATTCATCTAGGAATGGGATAATCTAGACTTGACTGTATTATTTCATATTCAGCACAACCCCTTCCCAAAGCATATTAATAATATGTTAAAACTGAGATTTTAAATGCACAGAAGTAAAGCTGTTCAAAACACAAACTTTTCCTTTCATGGGAAATTTCAAAGTTACTGTCCATTTCATAACAGAACAAAAGTCAAAACATTGTCTATTTTCATGAAGCAAAAGATTTCCATAAATTTCAAATTGGAAATGTTGATGGGGAAATTTGACATTTTCAACAAAATTGAAATGAGTCACCATTTTAAAATGAAATTTTAATTTCAAATAAATATTACGACATGGATTTCTTTCTTCTGAATCAACTTTTTGTAACCAAAAAACTTATTTCATTTGAAATATTGATTCAAAACATGAAAATTTGTTTTGATTCTTTCAACTGGAAAAATCAAAAAGTGTAATTGAACTCAAGATTTCCCTGCAGAGAATTAAGATACATTTTACAGTGGGAAATTGTTCAATAAAATAATGTTAACCAGCTTTACACGGAGCTTAATGCTGAGAAACATAATTTTGAATGTCCTGACATTCATGCTTTTTAAAATATGAAACATTGTGTCGCATTATTACACTTATTTTCCTTTAATGTCTTTGCTCTTTTGTTGAGGTAGGGGAAACCATTAAAAATGTGGTTGTATATATTTGCATGTGATGTTGTACGGAGCCAGATCTTTTGGTTTTCAAGGATGACACTCCATTGAAGTTGATGGAGTGTGCCCATTTAAACCAGCAGAGAATTTGGTCCACTGAGTGTGATCACACTATTGCACATTGAAATGGATGCACACACATCTGTGTGTATCTGGGTTAACTCCCTGCACCCCAGCATGCTGTTAGAAGGTAGTGAGGGACTGTCTTTTTTCAAGTCCTTATACATTTATTATCTTCAAACTAAATTTCTTCAGATAAGGCATCATCATAACCTAAGCTTGTGGCAAGTTTGAAGTTTTAAGGAAACTAATTTTGAGTTATCCAATAGCAAAAATGCTATAACTATTGTGTTTTACATTACCATGAATACAAAATGACAAAATGGAATTTTACCATACTTTCAAAATAAACCAAACCAAACAACAAATAATTTGGATGGGGGAGGGGGAATTCCAGCAGGAGAAACGTCAGCCCAAAATGTAAATGTTCTTAATTAATCCCCGAAATCAGGGCTCATAATGAAAATGCTTTCCCTCCAATTCCTTTTACCACTATAACAACTCTCACATGCAGTATTTATAGTGAGTCTCTGTGCAATATATTTGGTACACTCTATGAGAAAAATAGATTATTTTTATATATATTTTTTATATCTGTAAATTAGATCCATATCTAATGTCCAAGCCAACTTACATTATAAGGACAAATATATTTTCTTGTGCTTGCCTATTCAGTAATACTGGATTGTTGTTTTTTGTCTGTGTTGGCATTCTTTTCCTTAAGAGGAGAGGAAAGCACAATTAATTAATTAATTATTACTCCTTGTTTGCATTATATTAGCACCCTGAGGCCCAACCAAAATCAGGACCTCATTGTGCTAGGCATTTACTAACGTATACTAACAGGTAGTCCCTACCTCCTGTTAGTTTAAAAGAGTTTAAAAGCTAGGGCCCTGATCCTGCAGTCCTTTGCCCTTTGGCAGATTGTTGAGCTTGCATGCAACAAATTGCTGAATCAGGGCTGAATGGACAAGATAAAGGAGGGGGGAAGGAAGATTTATTGTTCCCATTTTACATATAGGGAACAGAGGCACATAGAGGTTAAATGCCTTGTCCAAGGTCACACAGAAAATCTGTGGTAGACCCAGGAATTGAAGCAAGATCTCCTGATTTGCAATCCAGCACCTCAACCAAAACCATCCTTCCTCTCTGGTATAAGATTCCCATTGGCCTCAAAAGCAGAAAGTTCTACCCAAGGAGATTTTCAGTTGAATTCTGCTGTTGATCAGTTTCTTTCTCACCAATAGGTGGAAACTGACATCCCCGGTTTCTCAGGTGACACAAGGAACGATTCTGCCATCCCCAAATGAGGCAGCAAAAACACCATAAAGAACAAGGATTTTTCCATAAGAAACTGTACCATAGCAACTGAAAAGACCTTGAAGCACATGCTCACACTTTCTCTGCTTGTTGCAGCCTGTTCATTGATGCAACAGGATATCAGAAATGTGAAGACCTGTTTTTTCTTATTCCTTTGGCGAGGATAATGAATGCTTTAACCATTACTGCTTAATCATGATGAATTTATTGCAAAATTCTGTAATCTTTCCAGATCCATATCTAGTGTCCAAGCCAACTGCCACCACGTGTGCACTGGCAAGTGTTGTGATGCTGCAGCGGAGGGGGGAAGAGGGGTGTGAAGGAATGGAACCTGCCAAACCTCCATAATAAGAGTTACAGACTCTGAAGATGTAGGATCAATAGCCAAATGGTATGCAGAAGTCTTTCCATCAGGCAGGTAGTTGTACAATGTGTCACGTCAAAAATAAAGCATAGTCACTAAGAAGTTGTGAATAATAAGCTAGCAAAAGTTTGTCTTTTTTTCTACAACATCCCCCCCACACACACACACCAAAATGGTTGCCTAGCATAAAAGAGAAGGTCAAGGCTGCAACAAGCAGCTATGACATTGGTTATGATACAGGAAAATGGACAATTTCTTGTTGAATTATGGACAATATTTAATCAGAGTGGTGTGCAAACTCACAGATCGGAGCTTTCTCTAGACAGATGTTTGGCCAGTTGCTGAGCAGCTGCTACAGGCTGTTCAAGATTAATGAATCTAAATTAACAGTACCTAAAATGCTTAAGTGGGAAAATGGGAGGAAATCTGATTAGTGCTACAAATCAACTGAGGTCGAGAGATTTCCTTTCTTTTGACCAGGAATGGCTTAGTCATCCTCTTTTCCCTTTTATCCAGAGTTCATGATACTTCACCCTTTCCATATTTAATCTTTCCCCTGTTTCCCTTTTTCAACCCCATCAGCCTTCAGCAATTCACTGTGGCACTTCTCATTGCAGACACTAACCCTGTGCTGAAAAGACTTCTCACTTTCTTGCCTGATCAGTGACAAAGCTCATATATCAATAATGTGGTTAATTCCTTCTTTCTGTTATTTACTTTTGGCTCAAAGAAATAACTTCTCAAGGTAATTAGGCTATTTTGTCTGCTGCAAGATGCATCTCTAGTGATCCTTTGTTAGAGTGGCCATTATGGGTCTCATGCAACTCGCATGGAGGTCAATGGAAAGATTTTCATTGATTTTAATGGAAATTGGATCAGACTGTCTTACTAGAGATGGGCCTGAATCACAGAAGTCAAGACCTTGTTCTGAAGATGAAGAGTTATGGGATATTCTGAGCTGGGGCTCTGAGTCTTGTCCATCTATTCTTACAATCAGATCACTCTCTTCTCAGTAGCACAAAAATATATGCATTCTTCCGAGATTGCCTATAGCTACTCTGCTTTTGAGAAGCAAGACTACTTTAAGAGAATTCTGGTCAACAATTTTGTTGGAGAAAAAAAGGAAGAGGTTCATCCACTGAGAAGATTCATCTCATCTTTAAGAAATCTGTGAAGACTGAATTGCCACCATTGGAATGTAATTGATCATCTCCCCAATTTCCGTAACAACAGGACTTTTTCAGAATCTGAAGGCTGACGACCTACTACGTTGGAATACTGGGAGAGAGAAGCATTCCAGGCACTTCTATTCAGAAATCTTGACTTGTTTACATTTACAAAGGTATGGAAGAGAAAATATATCAACAGTTTTTGGAGTGCTGGATGTATAATATTAATCCCCCAAAGCTTGTTTATTTCTTCCCAGAATGATATATAAAAGACTGTAAACCAACACCTGAATACTGAAATAAGAGAATAATGTTTCACGGTTAACAAAGCAACAGACTTAACATGATTTTCCTTGGATGCATGGCAGGTTTCTTGTTGTATAGTACCCTGAATTTCTTAGTACTTTCAAGATATTGGGCCAGAGTCTCTTGTCACAGACATGGAGGTAAATCTGGAATAACTCCAGATTTTAGTGGAAATTACACATTTACCCCATGTAATTGAGAACAGGATTGGGCCCCAGCTTGTGTCAGATAACAGTGATGGAAATGTAAAAAGTAATAGTGTTGTAAAATCCTTTTGTCAGAGACATTTTGTTCTTCCATTTGTTCTTATTTCTGAATGTATTTTAATACATTTAAAACATCTCTCCGAGGTCAGAAGATCTAGAAACATAAATACAAATGAGAACACATTATGTAGCTTAGTATATGTTCAGACTTCTCTATGAAGGCATTGAAGTTAGTGGCACTTTACCAGGAAGGAATTTAAACCATTGTTTTGAAAACAGAATGTTATATAAGAACTTCATATTATTATAGTACTTACATCTTCAAAGCCCTGTATAAACATTATCTAATTAACCCTCAAAAAAACCCCACCATCCTCCCGTCAGCTAAGTAAGCAACCATTATCATCGCCATTTTCCAGATGGGGAAAATGAGACATTGAAAGATTAAAGGATTCACCCAAGGCTATATATGAGTTGGTAATAGAACCTCAGAGTTATGACTCCAAATCTCCTGCTCTAGGTGTCTGACTAGGCTTCTATACAGTCACAGTCAACAATATTGCTTCTATATTTTATCTGTAAGGAAAATGCAAATTAGTAAATATCTTTGGATTTTGCATTTTTGGAACAGGCAGCTGAGTTACTATTCTCACGACTAAGGGAGCCAGTATGACCAAAATAATTATTATATCAACACACTAAATTATAGTTCAATTTTAAGATATGTTTGTGGAAGGATGTTACTTTAAATGGTCTCTAAATAGTTGTTTTAGCTTCTACCCCCTTCCAATTCTCTTTAAAGATCCTCCAGGAAGTTATGCAGACTAGACGCACAGCATGCCTAGAAATAGTTTGAGGTACGTTCTGGTTGTTGGAGTATAAAAGATAAAACCAAGCGTCCTGCTTCTTTATCATGCACTACCACAAAAAGCATGAAAGATGGAGCAGCCTTTCCTGAGGCCAATTTCAAACTCCCCCTTTCTACGCTTGGTAACATTTGAAGAGGACAGGAGAGCCCTGAATCACTTATAAACCTTTGTAAATGATTCTATCAATCTACCATGATGACACCTTTCTGACTGAATAATAATTAAGTGCTTCATTTACCTCCATGTTTTGACTTAGTACAGTCTATGTTCGCTATAAACACACAAATTCCATTTATTTAGCTGCAAATGCCAGTTCAGAGTGAATTATACCAAAAATCCAGCTGTTTTACTGGTAACAATAAAAATTACAGTACCTTATATTTCCTTTAGTGATAAACTCCCCCAATTGACTTGCATTACTCCTAACTAGTTACACATAACATCTAGTTATTACTGTTTGTGAAGTTACTGGACCATAAGATGCCATAACAAAGTAACTGAATATAAGGTAAAGGAACCCAGTTGGTACGTATTGCTGTATGTAGGGGTTTTTAATTCAAAAGGACTAAGAGAGAGAGACCTACATCTGTACACATTTGCTGTGTTTCCTGACTACAGAGACTTTAACTGTTCTGCAATGTCATATGGTACAACAGTTGTAGTGCGGAAGTTGAAGTGTTAAAAAAATAACAGCAGCCATATAGATGATAGGCAGGAGAAGGTTTTCCCTGGTTCACACATTTTGCTCGCTTGTAGAGACCCAGGAGTTGCATTTACAGTCATTTCAGTCTACACTGAGTGTTACAGAAGATTCAAGAGCAACTGTTCTCCAGGAATGAAGAGTAAAAGGGAGAGAGGTGACTATGATTTATGGTGACACAGATGAAGTTTTTATAGAAGATAATACATGTGTTCCGGCTATCACCATAAAATTCACTGTTCATAATTGGTCAGAGCTGCCAACTCAGCTTGCTTATAAGCGTAACACTTTCTTTTAGGTCATGTCCATTATACCGGTGTAGTAAGTCAGAGCTCGAGTAAAGTTCATTCAGCCATTCCTGCCATGCCTCTTTGTTTCCCCCTGTTACGCGTGCATGCTGACATTCAGGGAGGTCTCGTATCCACATGGAGGTTGGATCTCTGTGCCTCTGGGGATACGTGTCTTGGGTGTTTGCCACTTTTCTAGCAACAGTGGACTGCGGCTGTGGGTGGGCTATGCACAGATAAAAAAAATCTGATATTTTCTTTTGAACTGTCCAGGACAAAACGCTCAGTCCTGTTTCTCTCAGTCTCTCTCGTTCTCTATCCCATGCTTTAGAAGACTGTAACTGAGTTCATTATAGTGTGATAAATCAGCCGGTAAATTTGCATTATGGTGTGTTTGGGCAGCTCCTGCTCCTTAGTGACAGCTGCTTGGCACAGGATGTTGTAATTATCAACTCAAAAAAGAGATGCTTATAGGTGCTGAAAGCATAATGGCAGTGACTGAGCATGTCCTCTGCTTCCTCGTGGGCCTCAGCTTCAAAAGCCCTGCTTAGGGGTTGGTTATATTGTTGGCTGTTGGCACCGTGACTGTGGGAGGTCGCTGTCACTTTGGATCCTTTGGAGAACTGCTGTTCATATTAAAGGCAATGGCCCTTTTTGTAATGCGTTAGCTGCTGACATATAACTGCTGCCACACAATTGGCATTTGTTGGTGCATTTGTGTTTATTCTCTTTTTCTAAAATAACGTGTGTGGTTTTTGTAAAGGAAGGACAAACGTATCATACAAGTCAATACATTTTAAAAAAAAAACCTTATTAATCATATATCTGAAGAAAAACTCCAATGGATTATTCACTTGATCCCACACAAAATCACACTTCACACACTGTGGGTAGCCCCATTGTGGGACCCGGTGAATGAAAGTGGCGGATAAGTGGTTAATGAGTCTCCCCTTACAAAAGCACACTAGAAGAGCTTGGCTTGTTGAGGCTAGCAAAATGAAGGCTGTGTGGGATATTATTGCTCTCTATAAATACACCAAGGAGGGAGAAGAGCTTTGGAAGCTAAAGGTTGATGTTGGCACAATAACAAATGGGTATAAACAAATTTAGGCTGTAAATTGGGTTTCTAAGCACCAGAGGAGTGAGGTTCTGGAACAACCTGCCAATAGGAGTAGTGGGAGAAAACAACCTAATTGGTTTTAAGATGGCGCTTAATACATATATCAACAGGATTATGATGATGCGGTTGTCTAAAATAGCAAGGGACAGGTCTGTCTTATCAAGGAGATCCCTTCCAAGCCGAGGTCCTAATGAATCAAAAAGACAACTTTGGAGTTCACAGAGCCTGAGTGGTATACTTCATTTGCCAATGTACACGGTCTTCTGTGCTTTTTGCCTCTGCTACAGTTTTTCACTTTAGTATCCATTGTGGACTACTCATAGTCTATAAAGTTTTGTATGTGTGTCTTTGCAGGATTAAGGCTCAAGTCTTTAATCATAATGTCTTTAATGTGCCCCATGTATAAAGCATTTCAGAGTGAAAGAAACAAGCAGGCAGCAGTCATATTATAAGCCTGATGACCAGGAAATCAGAATTTCAGCCAAAGATTAAGGAAGCAGTGGCCAGAGCTAGAGAGAACAGCAGATTTCCAAAACTCTTTTATAGGGGAGTAAGGTTATTATAAACTGGAGGGGGAGGGTTTGGAGAATGGAAAAAGCGTAGAATTTTCTCATAAGAACTTAAGAACATAAGAGAGGCTGTACTGGGTCAGACCGACAGCGGCCAATGCCAGGTGCCCCAGAGTGAGTGAACCTAACAGATAATGATCAAGTGATCTCTCTCCTGTCATCCATCACCCCCTCTGACAAACAGAGGCTAGGGACACCATTACTTACCCATCCTGGCTAATAGCCATTAATGAACTTAACCTCCAGGAATTTATCCAGTTCTCTTTTAAACCCTGTTATATTCCTAGCCTTCACGGCCTCCTTAGGCAAGGAGTTCCACAGGTTGACTGTGCACTGTGTGAAGAACTTCCTTTTATTTGTTTTAAACCTGCTGCCCACTAATTTCATTGGGTGGCCCCTAGTTCTTATATTATGGGAACAAGTAAATAACTTTTCCTTATTCACTTTCTCCTTACCACTCATAATTTTATATACCTCTATCATATCCCTCCTTAGTCTCCTCTTTTCCAAGCTAAAAAGTCCTAGCCTCTTTAATCTCTCCTCATATGGGACCCGTTCCACACCCCTAATCATTTTAGTTGCCCTTCTCTGAACCTTTCCTAATGCCAATATATCCTTTTTAAGATGAGGAGACCACATTTGTACACAGTATTCAAGATGTGGGCGCACCATGGATTTGTATAAGGGCAATAAGATACTCCGTCTTATTCTCTATTCCTTTTTTAATAATTCCTAACATCCTGTTTGCTTTTTTGACTGCCGCTGCACACTGCATGGACGTCTTTAGAGAACTATCCACGATGACTCCAATATCTTTTTCCTGATTAGTTGTAGCTAAATTAGCCCCCATCATATTGAATATATAGTTGGGGGTTATTTTTTCCAATGTGCATTACTTTACATTTATCCACATTAAATTTCATTTGCCATTTTGTTGCCCAATCATTTAGTTTTGTGAGATCTTTTTGAAGTCTGCTTGGATCTTAACTATTTTGAGCAGTTTAGTATCATCTGCAAACTTTGACACCTCACTGTTTACCCCTTCCTCCAAATCATTTATGACTAAGTTGAAAAGGATTGGTACTAGGACTGACCCTTGGGGAACTCCACTAGTTATCCCTCTCCATTCAGAAAATTTACCATTTATTCCTACTCTTTGTTCCCTGTCTTTTAACCAGTTCTCAGTCCATGAAAGGATCCTCCCTCTTATCCCATGGCAAAAAAAAGAGACCTGTGGGAATTTCCTTCTATTCCTTTTGTCAAACTGCATCTCTGGGTTTCCTGTCTTCATCTGTGCGACCAGGTTTTGTTTCCTCTTTGAATGATCATGAAAATAGTTACCTATCCAGATGCTATCAATCGAGACTTTTGAAATCTTTTCAGGTATTTTAAAATCCTGCTGTGTGCTAGTTTGGTTTAGTTTCCAGTCATGATATAATCAAGGACTCACTAGTGTATTTACACAAATTCCACAGTCAGGGGTAAGTGCAGTGTTACACCACCATACCTGTCTAAGCTCAGGCTTTGGGGAGGGTTTTCAGACCCTCCAAACTGCTTCAACTGTCTCAGAACTTCCAATGAGTTTGTCACCCTAGGAATAGAAATCTGCTCACCTTTACCACAAAGAATCCATAGGTTAAACATTTTAAAGTATCTGATATTCATAGGCCTCAAAACTACACTGGCAGTCAATGGAGCAGTATTCATCAGCTGAATTTTACATATCAAAGTATCATAAACATTCACGGTATTATTTTAATTGAGAAGGGCTGAGCATGTACTACATTCATATGGAAATGGAAGGGAAATCTGTACTAGCAGGTATGTACAAAATCACAAAACTGAAATCAGTAAGTACATTAAAATTAGGGTGACCAGACAGCAAGTGTGAAAAATTGGGACAGGAGATGGGCAGGGGGTAATAGGAGCTTATATAAGAAAAAAAGACCCCAAAATTGGGACTATCCCTATAAAATCGGGACATCTGGTCACCCTAATTAAAATCGTTGAGGGTCTGATCCCACAAATTCTTAGACTGGGTCTACACTTAATAGGTCAACATAGCTGCATTGGTGAGGAGCCTGAAATAAACCCACACTCCTGAATGGCATAGCTATGCTGACCTAACCCACATTGTAGATGCAGCTGTACTGGTGGAAAAACATGTCCGTTGAAGTAGCCACAGTCGCTCAAAGCTGTGGTGTTCCTATATGGATGGGAAAATCCCTTCAGTCAGCGTGGGCTGCATCTATACTACGGGGTTAGGCTGGCAGAGCTCTGGTGACCTAATAGTATAATCCCTGTATGGTAGGCATACCCTTAGTCATGGTCAATCCTGCAAACCTTCATTTGATTTCAGCTCAAGGATCGAAGGAGCAAGGGTTGCAGGATAAGAACCTATGATTTCATATATGCTAGGATAACTAAAGTGTTACACTGTATTAATCGCTGCCTGCTTTGAAGTGTGTGCTAGATTCACCTGGTGCAATAGAGCAATAATTGAGAAGTGTAATGTGTGTTTACCTTGTACGTGCAGCCGGTTGAAGCTGCTTTTGTTTTCAGTAAGCGGTGGCATTCTGAAACTACACTAAGGGCCCGAAAGAGCTACTACTTGGGGCACATCGGTAGAACTCTGTGTTTTTTGCAAATGTAGAATAACATTAAATAAAATGAAAAACAACAATTAATGTGACATAAAACGAGAAACTCACCCCACAGCAGCAGTTCCTGTGGCTCCTGTCGATAGGGCAGGGCCTGGTTCCCCAATCCAGTAAGCTGCATGATCTGGAAAAGTGATGAACCAACCTGTCTAAGGAAAATAGAATATAATAAGGAAAACAATACCTGCCTCTGGGAGTTTAACTGCTGAAGGAGAGAAGAGTTCATTTAATCAGGCACAGCTTTTTTTTGTTATGGTTTCATCTGTCATCCCTTCTGCTCAAGTCTCTATTACAGCCTCAGCATTAGAGTTAGCCTCTAGTTTGTCTCCAAAAGGGGAAAATGGGCTGTCTTCTTTTTAATGAAACACACAAGTATTTTGGAAGGTCTTTCTCACTCTTACTCCACATCGATGAGTGATTGTGGGGAGCACTTCCTCCTGAATCTGATCACTAGGGGTGGTGGAAGGGCAGCCCCCCCACTTGTGATGTGTGAGAGGGATCAACCAGTTGAAGTGTGTGTTGGGGTGGGGAAATGGTTCTTGCCTTGCGGTTGCCATTATTTATCAGTCATAGAGGCTAGGGTATGATGGATGTTGAACTGTTAGCCTGATGGGGCTCTCTTTTCCCTGGCCAAGCAGTGAAACACAACTGTTAGCCAAGGGAGATGACTTCTCTCTGTGTAACCTCTTTGTAATTCTTCTTCAGGAAGAACCTACCCTCTCACGTTAGAGTGCCAACAGATAATGTCAGCATTGCCTCCCAGCATTCCTCTGTGCCTGACTGCACCCTGTGACAGTATCCATCCAGGGAAAGGAAAGGGACAGGACAACAATGAGTAATCAAATAGCCATAATGTAGTTAAAATACAAGGAATGTAGCTAAAAAAAACAAACCCCAACCCATCCAATGACAGTTTGCCTGGAGTACCTCCAAGAAAATGGAGTTATGAAGTGTGAATCATATTATATTTTCCTAATAGGAGGCAGCAACTCAGCAGCAATGGGGCTAACCTAACAACTGCCTAGTGATCGAGACATATTTAACCCTAGCTAGCTGAATGGGAATTGTAAGAGTTCCTTCAGGAAATGAGGTACAGATTATTAGGAGAACTGGTGTATTATATTGTTTACAGTTAACCTGTAAGAGACTATTCTGGGGTTCTAGGGGCTGGCTTGATTCTATTGTGATTTTTATGGCATCTGAGATTTCTTAGATTGAGATGTCATGGGGCTGCAACTGTGAACTCAGAACTGGCCAGCAGACATAGCAGCTATAGCTCACAGAAGTTTAGCTGCAGATTAGCTGATAGTGCTCTGTGGTGCCATTCCAAAAAAGCACTATAGCTTGCACTTAACTTTAAGCACATGCATAGTCTGACTGACTTCAAGTTAAGCACGTTTAAATCCCTCACTGGATCAGGGCCTAAATTCAATTTTCAAGTTTCTTTTGTGAGTCATCTTTAAAGGTTGGAAGTAAATCCTGCTGTCCTACTTCATATGGAGGTACATAAAACAGTTCTCTGCACCTTTCTAAACCAAAGAGAAAAAAGAAATCAGAGACAAATATAGTGTAAATCGAGCGGCCTTTCTGACTTTTGTAGAGTTGCACCCACTTACACCAGGCCTGAATTTGGCCCAATGTGCCTGAATTTATGAAGCTGTCTTCATCTCCTGCTTCTCAAAGTTGGGGATGCCTGTGTTTAATGAGACCAAACATATAAGAGAGAATCCTCACTTCTAAAAATTAAGAGAGAAAAGAGTTAATAGTTTAAAGCCAGTGTATTTATTAGACCAGGGCTCAGCAACCTTTGGCATGCGGCTCATCGAGGAAATCCGCTGGCGAGCCGGGACGATTTGTTTACCTGCAGCATCTGCAGGTTTAGCTGATCGCAGGTCCCACTAGCCGCTGTTTGCCATTCCAGGCCAATAAGGGCTGTGGGAAGCGACGTGGGCCAAGGGATGGGCTGGCCACTCCCCGCAGCTCTCATAGGCCAAATGAAATAAATACCAGAGGAGGAACACATGCAAAATCCTACACAACCCATGCAAGAAACAGTAACTAATCCAACAACTCAAATATAAGCCTTAAAAGAAAAAAACACTGACTCTCACCTAGACAGATGCCACTGAGATGCTCTAGTAAATGTTCTTTACCTTAGCTGTCAGCTCTTGAATAAGAGTCAAGAGCCTAGCCCACTAAAACCTCCAATGTGAAGATCCATAATCAAGAACTGTTCTCAAAAATGCAGTGCTATGTCGCTATGCCAGCATAACTTCCATGAAAAGGCAGTAGAAGCTGTGGGTTCTAAAGGAAAGGTCACAGGACAATTTAAGTCTAGTTATAAATAAAGCAATTAGAAAGACTTAAATTCAGATCAGAGGCAGTCCTGACACTAGCCTGTTTGTCCACTTCTCCCACAAATGTCTCTGCACCTTCTTCCATGCTGCCCATTTCGCATGGAAGATCCTTCCTCAACTAAGCCATAAAAATCCCCCCCAGGACCCACTTCTACTGTGATGGCAACAAGAAATCAGCCAATTAAGGAGGGCCAAGGTGATGGTCAATCAGGGCAGCTGATACTATTTATTTCTTCATCAAATAATACCTCCATCAAGTTGTGTGTTAAGCCAGCTATGTGACTGTGTAAACGTTACCTTCAGCCTCTCTCACCTCCTAATATTTACTATGCTCATTGGAGACTAGATCGGACTCCAGTTGTAATCAATGGCAAAAGTCCCATTGACTTCATTGATGATGGTTCATGCCCTGGGTGCATCTTGGTTCAAGATTGCAATCTTGTTGGGACAAAGACTGTTTTTTCCTCTGTGTTTGTACAATGCCTGGAACAACGCGGCTCCCATCCAGATTGGTGTTTTGGGCAGTAATATAAATATTAAACAATAATAGGACAGTAAGAATAATAATAATTAGTGCAGGTGATAAATAATAATAATAATAAATAAATAAATAAATAGGTGGAGGGGACAAAAACAGAAAGAAAAGAAATGCAAACTCAGGGATGAGCTATGATTTCAGCTTCAAGACACTGCCAGCTCTGTAAAGAAAGGTAAAACAGTCGGTCAAGGTGAAAGGTAAAAACAGCCAAGTGCTTAGCTACACTCAATTAGTGTGTGAGTGACTGGGGATGGGGGGCGGGGGAGCAAAGTCTTCCACTTTGCCTAAAGCAGTGAGAATCCTAGGGCTGGTGCTGCCTCAGAATCAGGAGGTCATCAGGCTAGATGCTGTACCCTATCCAAGGTGATTTTGTAGCCACTCATTATAGGCTAATATCTGAAATCCAACCCTGTTGTTGGTGAGTAGTGGATGGGAGTAGGGAAGTGATTGTACCTTTATATATAGCTCTGGTGAGACTGATATGGGAATACTGCATCCAGTTCTGGTCCCCACACTTTGAAAAAAAAAGAAGAGCTTCAAAATGATTTAAGGGTTGGAGAAACTGCCTTACAGTGAGAAACTTCAAGAAGTCAACCTGTTTAGAATCAGAGAGGTAGCCATGTTAGTCTGGAATTGCAGAAGTGACAAAGAGTCCTGTGGCACCTTACAGACTAACTAACTCTATTGTGAATACTTTAGTTAGTCTTTAAGGTGCCACAGAACTCTTTGTCACGTCAACCTGTTTAGCTTAGCAAAAAAGAAAATGATAGGTGACTTGATCATAATGTGAGAAGTACCTTCACAGGGAGAAAACACTGACCACTTAAAGGGCTCTTTAGCAGAGAAAGGCATAATAAGAACTAATGGAAGGAAGTTACATTCAGACAAAGAAAATAATACACAATTTTTTAACAATGAAGGTGACTAGCCATTGAACAAACTACTGTATTTTTCAGCGTATAAGATGCCTTTTTAACCCCCAAAAATATTCTTAAAATTAGGGGGGGCGTCTTATACGCCGAATATATGACCAGCAGCTGGAGCTGGGGCGGCTGCAGGTGGCCTGGCGGGCGGGGCGGGGCGGCGCTTCCCCCCGAGCCCACCCGCATGTGTTCGGGGCCGGCGGGGAACGGGAGCAGCTCGGGCCCCAGGGCCCCTGGGAGCGCGCGGCGGGGACGGGAGAGCGGTGCTCCCCCAGCAGCCCGCCCGCGCGGCGGGGACGGGAGAGCGGCGCGCTTTTTGTGTGTGTTGGTTTTTTTTGTTTTTTTTTTTTTGGGGGGGGGGGGGGTTGGTCCGGCTTTTTTACTCAAAAACTCGGGGCGTCTAATACGCCGGAGCGTCCTATCTGGCGAAAAATACAGTACCTAGGGAAGTGGTGCATTCTCTATTTCTTGGTGTCTTCAGATCAAGACTGGATGCCTTTATAGAATACATGCTTTGTCAAACGCAAGTTATCGGGTTCAATACAGGGGAAACTAGTGGAAATTCTGTGACCTGTGTAATACAGGGGTCAGACTAGATAATCTAATGAATCCCTTCTGGCCTTAAAACCTATACAGCTATATAGCAGGACTCTCTCTCTCTCTCTTGGCAAAACCTAAGTAAAAGACATTTTTATTTGCTGCTGCTTTTGAGTGTTAAAATAGATGTTATTAAGTTTTAATATTTTGTATTGCAAAGTGTCCTGCAACCCATGGGTGAAATCCTGACCCAGTTCAAGTCCATGACTTCAGCCAAGCCAGGATTTCATCCCAATGTCTGAAGGGTGCTGTGTAAGGATTCTGTAAACTCTTACTACCAAGAATAGACTACCTGAGGTATAAAACACCAGGCTCAGTGGGAGTATTTGTAGGGTGAGGCCTTCCATGCATCTTTTAAAATGTGACTTCCGGAGTGTAACATATTTAGCTGAATAACTGTAAGAGGCCTAATTCTCTCTATTGTCAATGAGAGTTACACATGTGCTTGGAGGTGAGAATAGGTCCTTTCATGTAGAATTCTCTATTGATAGCAATGGGAGCTCTCCATTTCTTCTCCAGCTCACCACTCCCTACTCCAAATTACTACTCCCCTATTTCAATTGGAGGGGGCTATAATTTTACACTGCTACCTGTTTTGTCTGATTTATCTAGTTTATTTTGAACTTTACATTTTATCTCTATTTTTTCCCTAAAGTATTTTGACTCCTATTAGCTCTTCCAATCTTGTTGCTGTAGTGAAATGACACCCTTTTTCACTAGTATAGAGGAGATTTTTAAAGGCTCAACTGCCATATCTCCCATTCAAAGTCAATGGGAGTAGAATACCTGTGACTTTATAAACCTACCCCTAAATAAATCCTAAGTAACCACAATAAGAGCAGAATTTGGCTTTAAAGTTTTTTGGTATATCTCCTTCTAGAGTCTCCTCCCATCCAAGTCAATGGCAGCATGATTGGGCCCTGCATTTGATAACTGGATTTTTCCTCAGCTCATATTTCTGTCACATGATATTGTATATATTTGATTTATGTGTGTTGTTGTTATATTTAATCTGTGCACACTTAGTCACATTCACTTCCATTTTGTATTTATTTAGCACTGTTTTGCGTAGAAAGATAACTGTGATAGATATGATGTGTCAAGTTGCAAATACGTAGTCTGTGCAGATCTATTTTGCTGCAGTTGACATACAGGGTCTTGGAATGATGGGATGCTGTATTTTTCATTTGACAGTTTGCTATGGGACAAGTTATTTACCAAGAGTTATTTTATATAAGAGTATTTTGCTGTAGCTGTGAGTTCTCTGTAAAACAATATTTAACAATTCTTATTTATTTTACTCTCCATTGTGATGTCCTCTTAGAAACTTGACAATAAAATCTCTTCCCCACTGGGACAGACACTGATGCTTCTCTGTGTTTCAAATGGAGATGAAAAGAACAAAGTTAAAATGTCTATCAGCAGCCCTTCTGTGATAATATTAAAAGGAACACAGTGAAAGTTTTACTCTTAATTCAGTGGGGCCAGAATTTCCCCCCCACATTCTCTGCCTAACAAGTTACTAGGTGGGACACACATTTTTAAAAATGTGATATGTGGTAAGTGGATCTGACCTGTCTCTCTCATCCATGAAAGGAGATGAAACAGTCTCATAATGATATGTGGGGGCAGAGGGAGAGGAAGCCCCAAAAGGAAGTGAAATGGTTGACCAGGAACCAATGCTATGACACAAGGAATTTTCAAGCCCTTTACCAATGAAAGATGGAGCAGTTGGTCACAGTCCTTCAGAGTCCTGAGTGTGGCAAGAATATCATTATTTGGCAAACTCAAGATCCCTGAGCTGATAAAGCTTTTGAAGAGTCTTTTCTAGTCTGTCTAGTAGTACTTAGAGTGCTTCAAATCCCTCCAGTTCCACCTTAGGCACAGCCATACCAATATTCAAGAAAACTGGTGTGAAGTAAAAGACCCAATGTCCCAGATAAAGAGAGATCCAGCCTCTTATCAATAACTGAAATGTTCCTTGAGATCATCTCCTCAGAATCTCCTTATCCACTGACACAAAGGGGACTGTGGCCTGCTCCCAGTTGGACCACCCCGCAACTAACCTGTATGTTTAAAATTTATTAACTCTTCTCACCTTTCTTGAATGCCAACCATTGGGAACTGTACAAAAATTTTAATGACTGAAGAGTTTTGAACTGCATCATTTCAAAAATATCCCTATATCATGAGCAGTAATTGAAGACTTCTGTTAGTGGCGAGGGACTGTTTACTCAATCAATTATTTCCCAGTTTGAAGTAGCTGAATTGGAACAGGAACAATTAATAAAAGGCAAAGAAAGCAGAGCAATTAGATCCAACAGGATGTGAACTCTTGGGCTATTGCTGCATACCTCAGGCATGTTGTGAGCCACAAAGCCTAAGTCATGCACCAGTGGCCTAGGAATGTGCACCCTATTTCGGCATGGTGTTTAATTTCTATTTGAAACATGCTCCACGTTTGCTGAATTTGGGCCTCTCTCCAAGACACTTGACTGCAGTCCAGACTTGATATTTATTATTTAATAATATGAATAGAGATTAATGTAAGACAGTAAATACAGATCTGCATCTGTGGGAGGAGGGTTTGGGCCTGGCTCTTGTTATAACTTTCCATCATCCTTTATTTTTAAAAAAATCCCAGTGCTGGGGAGAACATGAAAATAAAGGGCCAGATCTTCAGGGGTTTTAAATTGTCATAGCTCTATCAATTTCAATGTCAACATACCAATTTATAGCACTTGAGGACCAGGACCAAAAAAATCTATGTTTAACAGTAACAATACACTTTAGAGGATGAAATGACAAAGGGATTTGAGACCAGAGTCTCACAGAAATGGAATCTCTTTGTACAATGCACTACCATCATAAGCAAACAGAGAGCCATTCCTAGCTTGCAGTAGCAACGTCCAAGCTGTGACCTGGCCCTGGAGGCTTGACATGGTGGCTGTCAAGGGTGACTGTTAGGAAGAAAATATGTATTTGATTATTAGCCACACCCTGTGTTTTGAATATGAAATGTCTGAATCAACCCTGTTGATATGAGGAGAAAGGACACCCTCTCCCCAGTTGCCTCTAAGAGCAGCCCTGGTGTGGGGTCTGAGCATCTTCTGTTCCTTCCCTATTGTGGTTGCTCGGCAGCTTCCCTGTTGGCCACAGGCTACACTGCATGAGAAGAAAAGTAGTTCTGACTACTCCATTGTTGCTTCCTTGACAGGCTGTGGAAGCCCGAGAGAATGCTTTACTGGCAGTACCTGACCCCAGGGAATGGCTCTCCTCACCCACACCAAGAAACTGAGGAGAGGAGGAAAAAGAGTCGAAGCTGAGAACCAACAACCAATTATGGTTTCCAAATTCTCTGTTCCAGTACAACCTAAAGACTGCTCTAACTTGCCCCAGCTCTCTATGGTGCCTTAGTGACCATATGCCAGCTGAGGATAGCTGGAGTGCAGAGCATACCAATCACTCCCATAAATAACCCATGTACTGGGGGCTGTTAGAAGGGAGGTGAAAGAGTTACATATGCTGACTCTGTGCCTACTCGGATCTCCCCCATACTGAGGGAATCCTCATCAGGGGACTTGTAAGTGGCTTCTTTTCCCTTTGCACCACAAATGGAGTGGAGCATGCCAGAGAATATGCCCTAAAATCTTAATTGGGGCCTCCTAACCTTTATGAAATAACATATTTGGCCCTCAGGCAGAAAAGGTTGGACACCACTGGCTTGGAGGAACCTATTGGTGGTGGAGCAGGAATAGCCATGAATTCCCTGCATTCCTTGCCTTAAAAATGGGGAGCTGGGACTTTTGAAGTGCCAGGGCAGGAGAATCCTGGCTTGTATCGCGGGCTCTTTTCCCCACTGTGAGCTCCTTCTCTTGCTTCTTATTGAGTTGCATCCAGCACTCACGGAGGCACTCTTCATGGGCTTGCTCTTGTCTCTGGCAGATGAGCCACAGAGGAGGCACACGTGGCTCTGGGGCTCTAAGCTGGATTATTTCAGCATCAAATGTAATATGAATACAATATTTGTATGCGGTATTCAGGGGTCAACATCTGCTGTGTGTGGCATGTATGTCCATTTCTCCTCATGCTGTGGCAGTTTTCTCCTTGTGTCCTAACACTGAGGAAGAACAGGGGCATCAGGTTTTTTTCACTCCTATCAATTGGAGTGAGTCTCTGAGCAGCCTATGGCTGTGTAGATAGGCTGTTTTCTAGAGAAACTTGCGCCCATTCTATAACACCTGAATGGGCGGGCACTGGGTCAGAGATTGGTCTGTACACTTAAATTATGCAAAGCTCACTATAGCTTTCCTATGTATTGATTCAGCAAAGTGGGTGCAATTACATGTAAAGTTTAGGTGAGATTCACTCCTGTGCAAACAGCCTGCAAGAGGCCTTTGCACCACATAGGTCCCAATTTACTTCTCAGGTCTTAATTAGGACTGAAGTAGTGCATAGGCTTTGTGTTGGCTGTCCACACGGGGAGCTGAATTTCAATGTCTGTGAAACCAAATAATTGGGGCAAAGTCACCAGTACGCTTTGGCTGCTTTGTGCCACTCCAGCAACACAAAGCAGCTGGAAACACAACTTAATTGACCAGTTAAACTGGACTTTCAGCTGCTTTATGTAGCTAGCACACTGCAAAGTTGCCAGAGAATACCAGAAATCTGGTCCAGTATTTTTAAATATTAAATCCTTTAATTAAACTTTGTGTTCAAAAAGCCAAGAGTAAAAAATATGCTTAAGGGCTTTATGAATTGGTCTATTAGTAGTGAGTTCTTTCAGCAGATATTTGAAAGGTTCTATTAGCAGCATTGACTAAAACCTTGGTCCATCTTGTATTATTTTTTTCTTTTACCTTCGAGCAACAGTGTAAATCATATTTGTGAGAATGAAATATCTGCCTTATCCCAGCTGTAGCATGAAACAGACAGAGCAAATGGCAGTTTAATTTCAGATCAACAAGCGATAAGCAGAGAGACATGGAGTAGATTGGATTTAATTAAAAGAGGGCATACTTTATCTTCTTGGATTATGTGAATGTTTTATTTTGTTTCCTCCCTCTCCCTCCTCCCCAAATTCTCCTTTGGAACTGAATGAAAAGGATCAGCTGCTGTTAGAGAAATAAATGGAAGTGGCATGAGAGAAGCTTGGTTTATTTCCTGCATTTTTCCCTTTGTTTTTACTTGTGGAAAAGCACCATTCACTCTCATATTCAGAGGAATCATCCAAGTTCACTGATGATAACCCCTTTCCTGATGACTGCCAGGGTCTCAGTGCCATGTCTTGTAAAGCAAATAAACTGTGCCCTCTCTATAAATATATTAACACACACTTCTTACGGTGATCTGGCTGAACTCTAATGACATCTATGGCATTCTTTCCACTATATGCACAGTACTATTCAGGAAAACCCTCCCCTCCATAGTGTTCATAGGCATCTGGGCACTCTTTCACCCAAATTGACTTCTAACATGAATTTTATGTCCACTTTACAGTTGTTCAGCACATCAAACGACACAATATTGTTCTAAAAAGAGAGCTGGGAGAAGGAGCCTTTGGGAAAGTCTTCTTGGCCGAGTGCTATAACCTTTCTCCAGAGCAGGACAAGATCTTGGTGGCGGTGAAGGTAAGAGAGTCTAGGATTTCCATTGTTAATTCATGGTTTCAACTAATGCTGTTTTATTTGTAAATGATCCTGTTTGCCTGTTCAGGAAGCCCAGTGTAACTCCTGTGATATATGTGCAAGGGCTCATGAGGCTGATGGAATGCCAAGAGAATATGATATTTGATCTTGCTGTGGGTTATAACATGAGAGCTGAGTTTCATAAAGAAAAGGGGGGGAAATGACAGTGTCACAACGGGGCAAAATCTTTTATGAGCTATCTGAAATATGAGGAGTGAAAAATAATGGCAGAAGTGTCATTAAAAATACATGAGGACTCATGTTCATATGTCTAAAATAACCCTAAACTATAACTGGCTACATGACTAGGTTACACGTGTAACTGATAGTCAACAAAGAGCTATTCACAAAGGTTCTTGTGATTCTTAATCAACTGCCAACATTTTACAATATCGCTTCCTGGCCTAAACATTTGGGTAGAACTGTGGTGTGCTCTTAAGCTGCTGTTATGTTGAAATCCAGAAGTGAGTGCATTTCAATGCTGGAAGGGTAATTCTAGGTTATTGGACTCCATTCTGCCTTTCCAAAGAAAAACAAACGGGAGGAGGAAAAATAAGGAGAAAATACCAATAACTATGAAGTCACTGATATCTGGAATTATTATCCCCTTAGAGGGAAGGAAGAGTTTATCAGCATCACAGAAAGGACCGAACTGTGCAGAGCCCCGTGCTCCAGAGGGAAATAAGGGGACATCTCCACTGATCTTGGCAGGTTTAAGATTAGCAGCTGTGTTAGTCTGTATCCGTAAATAAGACGAGGAAGACTTTATTTCAGCATAAGCTTTCGTGGGCCATAGCCCACTTCATTGGATGCGTCACTATAGCCCTTGAAAGCTTATGCTGAAATAAACTGGTTAGTCTCTATGATGCTACAAAGTCTTCCTCTTTACTGATCTTGGGTCATCTGTATAGTAGCTAGGATACTCCACGGGCACCCTCCTGCCAAGCAGCAGAGCTCCTGAGGGTGGTTTCCAATCCCAACTGTGGATGTACAGTAGAAAACACAGTTAAATAATCCTCACTAATTTCCACTCCAAATTTGGGAGGGATTTTTGCTGGGGGGAATTTTGTGAAAAAGGCCGTTCCTCTCCTCCTCCCCCCACCTTTGTCCTATCAAAACAAACAAGGTTCTGAATGTGAAAAGTAAAAGACCCATTAAAGTCAATGGGACTATTAATGAACATAAATTTTTGCAGAGCTGAGTCCTGAGTTAGGGAACAGAAACAGTACCACGTGACCCACCTGACCAGTCACAATGAAACAACTAAGTGCAAATTTTGAATATTCATGATCTGTCCAGAGTAAAACATTCCAGCAGATCTTCTCCATTTAAATGTAAACAACAAATAGATTTGAGTAACTTGCAATGTCGAAGCAGGAAAGGAGGCTAGATTTGTCAAATGAATAATTTCTTGCAAACAGTCTCTGAGTTTGCCAAGCTCATGGGTCTATGGAAACTTGTACGTTTGTGCAATATTTTAGTTAGTCTTTAAGGTGCCACACAGGACTCTTTGTTAGGTCTGTGCAGTAGTTTAATAAAATTGATGGGGGAAAAAAAGAAAATGTAGCCCTGAAAGGATGTATCAGAGGCAGGCAGGAGGTGAGGGATTAGAGTAAATAATAACAGCAATGCATGGCTCTTATATAGCACTTTTCATTCATTGTTCTGTGGAAGAGGTGAGATTGTTTTCTGATCAATTGATTAATAAGTCTACACTTCTTCTCTTTTCCCTCACTTAGCAGTGCAGTGGCATAATCAGCTCCTTCCCATTCTCTTACTCCCTTTGTCAGTCCTGAACGAACAGAGCCCAAAAGAGTCACTTCGGGTGCTGTTTAGATGCTGCTGCCCACTGCCTTTACTGCTCTTTCTCACTGCAGCTCACAATGAAGAGTACCCAAGGGACAGGTGTGTCCATGGATTAACATACACAATTCTGTCAATTCATAGCACCAGGACTAGAACAAGGCCTCATCACAATCTATACTTAGGGTAGTGACTGATAACCAAGGAAAGAATCTAAGCCTCACGTTCCATGGCATAAGCTACCACCTAACTGAACCTATTAGGAAGAAATTTCCTTTTTGGGCAGGCTATTCCCTAATTGCCCATTTGGGGGTTCTTACTCCTTTATCTGAATTATCCCACACTGCCTGCTTTCAAAGAGAATATTGGACTAGGGGGACCAAAGTTTTCACCCACTATGGCAATTCTTGTGTTCCTATTAGAGTGACCCCTTTACTTCTGTACACGATAGAGCAAGGTCCTGCTCCCACTGAAGTCAATGGTAAAACTCACATTGATTTAAGAGGGAGAGAAGTGTATCTTGAGGCAAGGTTCAATGTACAATTATGGTATTTCTACCTTTCAGAACTGTGAATAATTTAGAAGGATTTCACACCAGTAAACCTAGGAAAAACCCCTTGGGACTGAGAACAAACAAAAATTGTTCCTGTGAAAAAGCTTCTACCATCATAATTGAAGTCCATATTTGGTGACAAATATGTCTATCTCTGGAGGATTTAGTCATCAAAGAAGCTCAGCAAGTTGGCCCAGGGGTGAGCATCTTCTCACCTATGTGAAATTGTTGTCAGAGCTTCTTTTCATTCATTGGAGGTTCCTCTGGATCTTTGACATGCCTTCTGCCGGTTGCTGGGCAACCGTAACAGCATTGTACATGCATGTTAAGAAATAGCTGTTATTGTGCCTTATAGAAGGAATTGGGTCTGATTCAAAATACAGCACTTTCCTTTTGGGTGGACAAATATTTTCAAGTTTGATATTGATTCAGAAAATGATTTCAGAGCTCAGAGATTCAGAAAAATCTGCTTGTAGATAAAATAAATAATACTATTTTTTGAGCCAGAAAGAGGTCAAAATATATGAAACCTAGGTTTTTTGGACAGTGCACTATGTGCAGGAACTCTTTCTGTGTGCCAGATCCTATGTGCAAGACTTAAGTGAGATGTAAATGGTGCATAAGCCTAGTACGAGCCCTCTGTACACGGTGGGCTATTCACTGCAAGGCAGTTCCAGAGGATATGGCGAGGGGATGGAGGAAAAGCCACATGCCCCCTCTATGCCACATTGCCACTCCAAACCACTACTGCAGACTTAGGGTTGCAGTGCCCACCATAAACCACTGTCATGGGAATAGATCCATAGTCTTGGATTCACTTGACCTCCCACTAGAGTCAGATGGAGGGAATTCCTGTGAGGCATGAGTCTGCAGCTGCTTCTTGGTCCTCCTGACCCTATGAGGGTGGAAGGGGCACACGTGCCTCATATTATCTTGAGCAGCTGGATGTTTAATCCTGCTTGATCCTGATCTCCGAAACTCAAATGCACCTCATATATATTTTAGGCTGTGAGCTCGTGGGTGTGATCCCACTGGTTGTGTGCATGTCCTTGTGCATGCTCTCATTAAGACTCAGGTGGGTTTGTATTTGGAATGGCTAAGCTGTGCCTCTGCTGCCACTACTGTGGCTATCCTGCTATTTATACAGGCTAGTGCAAGTATGTGTACACGAGCGAGGGAATCACACTCCTAGCTCTTGGAGAGTCAGCTGCTGCTCTTGCATAGCCATGCGTGTGTAAGTGGAGTAGCTGATTTTATGGCACAAGTTATTCTCTTATGCTATTTGAATCATATAGATGGCTATTTGCTTGTAGATTTTTGTTCCAGTGAGAGAAATTCAGACTGTACAATGCAGAGAACCACAAACACAACACAAAAGAAACACGAGGATTTTCAGCTCGTCGGACCTCCCCAGTTTAAAGAGGTTTTTAAATCAAACCAGACTTTGTAGTAAATGTGTGACTTAGCTTGTTGTATGGCATGGGGAGGGACAATGAACCCAAATAACACTGATAAGAATCTCCTGGTGAAAGCTCAGTGCACTGTGAAGGAAACATATCTATTTTGTTATTAATAGTAATAATTATTATAATGATAATCAAACCCTCCAGTCTTTGCTTATGGGTCACCCCTGTTTTCCCTGCTTTTGTGGGCATACATTACAGCTCCACTGCATAGTGATACAGGGTGGGGGTGAATACTAGAAGTCCAGAAGGGCAATTTCCAAGCTGTTTCACGAATTGGGGCTTGGGTTGGGCTAGGAGAAGGGAAAAGTGTGGCCAGTGGATCCATGACTGAACAGACTCTTATCTGTCACAATTCAGGGTGCAGCAGATGTGGGGCTTTTGCAACAGCCATGGAGCAGCTCTGCAGTCTGAGGGGAAAGTTCCCTTCTTCCCCGGTTGACTTCAGGGGAAGTTTTGCTTGCAGAGATTTGGCCCCTTTGTCATTAATAATGAAAATACATCTTTATCTCAATTTTTTTAAGACTCTTCTGTTTTTTTCCTCTGCAGTGATAATAAGCCAAATGCAGTATTCTGTGCCATTTGTATGTAAATTCGATTTGCTTATTAATTTTTGTTCAGCACCAGTATCTCCATGCACAAGTGTCAGTCTCTCTAATGCAGTAAAGTTATTATGCGCGCTACATGGGAGGGGGAACATGAGGCACAAGTTGGGGCAAGCTGGTTGATGGAAAGTGTGTAGTTGCTATAGCAACTGCTCCATCATAGAATAATTTTGCTGCTTGTCGGAGATAAAAAATAGTTTCTGAGATGCATATGCCATCTTGATAGAACAAAACTGTCAGCATTTTTACAATTTTCCTGAGAAAAATGTGTGATGGGGAAGCACGTGTGGAAATTTTTATTTTTTTAAAGTAGCCGTTCTGATTGCTTGTTTTTAAAAACTGTTTTTACAATGAACTATTTTTCTAGAGCTGTTATGCTGACGATTAGTTGAATGAAGGCCCAACTACATTACAGATAAAATCATCATAGGAAACCACATTGTGACGCAATTGTCCCCTGTAATTCCATTATTTGCTGTAGACTGGACCTTAGCTCTGTTCCTGTACTACTCTAAAGTCCTGAACAATCTAATAATGTGTTATAACTTGGTCCCATAATGTGGCTGTTCTGTGTCAGTAGATGAAACCTGAGTTTATGTTGCTATTAGATGACTTAACTCCATATAATGATGTTGCATAACAGGTAGTGCAGCAGCTAAAAGCCATATTGCACCTGTGACAGATAGGGCAACTACCTGCAATATCTTTGGGAAACAGTATTGTCTTAAGTGTAAATGAATGGCTTATGTATCACTGTGAGTCAGGGATTGTATACGTTCCATGAAGGATTAATACAACTCTTCCATCAGTGAAAACAGTAGGGTATGATTAAGGCAAATCACTCAGGTTATTATACCTCCAGAAAGGTTCAAAGTGGATTCCCCAGAGACCAACAGGCAAAGAAAGGACACTTGGATAAATAGCCCAATCTTAAACTGACTTGGGGCCTTCATTTCTGGTTCATGATCTAAAGACTGATATGAACTTGTAACCACAGGGGAAGCCCTGTTGTGGGGTTTGAATGACTGGCACCTACCAGAGCTCTATGCTGCAGTTAGGGTGATCTATGCTAAACTTTTTAATATGCATGTAGGTTTTTGATTGTTCTGATATGTTCTCCTGGTAATGCTTTCACCTTAAGAACAAATGTGCTTGCTGAGAAGGAGCTATGTGGTGATTTGTGACTCCTGGCAGTACATAGTGCATAGATCTTTGAAGAGAAAGCAAAACACAAGCACTGGTCTTTTAGGCAGATTGGCTTGCTGGGGCTATCACTAGGTAGATCAGTGAGCTGTGCAGTCTTAAAAATCCTAATCAGAAGAGACTGAGATGTGGGGCTCCACTGAAAGAAGTGGCAGCGGGAAGTCAGAAACCTTTGAGTGGGTGCCTTTGAGGGACCACAGAGAGGGAAATACAGGAGCAGCTACCCTGAAACTGTGACATCACCCTCCTCTGGTAATACCTGTGGGAGAAAACATAAGGAGTTCAGAAATACTCCTCTCAGGTAAGAAATGTTTGTAAGGTCATAGAGGAGGTAGAGGAGTGGTCTCCAAAATCTGCAGATCCTAGGACTTATGGGGAAGAAAACACCCAACTTTGTAGAACCTTCTGGTTGCTGTCCAGCCTTCCTCTTTCCATCCTACATTGCCCGTCCATCTGGTCCTTATTATAGCAGCATTTCACTTTTTAAAAAGTGAAATACATTTGGTCTCTGCTTAATTTTCAGCATGCGAGTAGATCCATTGAACTCAAAGTGAGCCTTTGATTGAGGCCTCAGTTTGTAATCTGTTGTGCAGAGAGATGACCACCTATAAGTCTGCAAAATGCTTCTCAATTTTGATGCCAAACAGCAGCAACAACAACAACAATAAAACAATTAATTAAAATACCTACAATTCTGCTAAGTATTTTAGGAGGACCGCTCCTTACTTCAAGAACTTACAATATTCACAGGCTCCAATTCAAGTTTGGGGTTTTACACTAATGTAAAGCAAAAGAAACTCAGGCCCTTTGTCTACAGCTAAGCTCTTTGAGGCAGAGACTGGGGTTTTGTTCTGTGTTTGTCCAGTACCTAGCAATGGGGTCCTCGTTTGGGCTTCTACGAGTTACTGCAATAGAAATAATTAATACAGTAGAACCTCAGAGTTACAAACACCTCAGGAATGAAAGTTCTCTCTGACATGTTCGTAACTCTGAACAAAACACAATGGTGGTTCTTCCAAAATTTTACAACTGATCATTGACTTAATACAGCTTTGAAACTTTATTATGCTGAAGAAAAATGCTGCTTTTAACTATCTTCATTGGAATGAAACAAGCACAGAATGAGTTTCAAATCATGGGGTTTTTTTTAACTCCCCCGCCCCTTTTTTAGTACTTTTTGTTTAGCACAATACTGTACTGTATTTGCTTTCTTTTTGGGTTCTCTGCTGCTTCCTGATTATGTACTTTCGGTTCCAAATTAGATGAGTGGTTGACTGGTCAATTCATAACTCAGGTGTTCATAACTCTGAGGTTCTACTGTAATAATAAATATGGGATGAAATATAGCAGAGGAAATACTATAAAATGAGAGGTCTGTGCTTTACTTGGATCTGATATTTATAACCAGTCACACCAAAAATGTATTTTCTCTGTTCCTGACATAGAACTGTACTGTCATCTCTCCCCTCCCCCATGTTCGTTATGTTTTACATCTCCCTTTCCCTTTCTCCTCCAGACACTGAAAGAAGCCAGTGATAATGCTCGGAAAGACTTCCACCGAGAGGCAGAATTGCTGACTAACCTACAGCATGAGCACATTGTGAAGTTTTATGGCGTGTGCGTGGAAGGTGATCCACTCATCATGGTTTTTGAGTACATGAAGCACGGAGATCTGAATAAATTCCTCAGGTAAATTCATGAAGGTGTATCGTTCTGCACAGGTGATAGCAGACAGTGTTTCTGAAACCTGGGGAGAGGAAAAGTGTCTTGGAGTCAGGGCTTCAGCCCACGCAAGAATATCTGCACTGCTATTTTTAGTCAATTGACATAGACTCTCAGTGCCATGTTTTCTTTGCAATGTAGACATACCCTATGAATGAAAACTTGATAAATACCCAGGTAGTTCACATTTTGTGATTTTTATGTCTTGCCTCATCAAGTGTTTTACCTATTTAGAAGTGTCTTTAAATCATTTCCTTACTTTTTTGATTGTATCCCAGTTCCCTGTTTCCTTGACCACAGCCTTCCACGACTAATTCTGCAGATGGTGTTTGTTTATAAAACTTTGAAGCCTTGGCTAAAATAGGATCCGATTCCGAATCGTCTTTGGTTTTGCAAATCCAAAGCTTGACTAATGAAGTTTGGCAAAATCCAATGTATCTTGTGTTTCTTATTTCTCTCTAGTGCTGGGCCCAATGAAAACCCAGGATGGAAACACCCCTGAACTTTGGGGGAGTTTGGATCCAGATCTGCGTTTTGTAGCCCATCCTCTTTTCAACCTCTATTATAAACTTACAGTATTGAAACTTACAGTATTTTTGACAGCATTTCTCATAGCTTCTTCTGCTTCAGAAAGGCATTTGAACAAGCTTTTCTTCTGCAAAGGAATACTCTAGGTGGGGCAAGCAAAGGGGAAAGGAAAATGCAACAACAGAAAGAATACATGAAACTCCAAAAATAAATCTCTTGTAATGGAGCATAAAAGATCTGGGGAGCAAAAGACAGTCAGTACATTTAAAAAATATCACCCTTTACTGTACTTGTGACTTATAGTGAGGGGTATAGAATCGTATCGTGTAATTGCTTAATTTATAAAAGTTGAGCCAAAACTGAAATCTCAGATCCACATCTGAGATGGAAAAAAATTACAAGAATTTCTAGAGAGAGGAAAGTTTATTCCCAAAATCCACAACTATTTTTATGGTTCTGTTTCAGATTAGATCCAAAAATTGGGTTTGAGTTTGTTTCTTGGTTATTAGAGAGTTCCACACTGGATGTAGGTGAAATCTTACAAGATAATAGACATTTTCAACACCTTTTTTTCGTGAAATTTCTATTCTTGGGGCCAAAATCTCATGAGAACAGCTCACAAAAATTTCATGCTGTTGAATCAGAAATCAAACCTTAAAATTATCCCTGATTTAAACTCAAATGCAAACCTCAAACTCCAGTTTAAACCTAATCTAGAACTGGATCCACACATTCAGCCTATCTCTGGAATTTATTATTTATGTTTGTGTTCCTGGATAGATGTTATGACTCAAATACAGACCTAAAAACTTCCGTGCCATTGCATCTGTTTAAAATGGGTCCTAGGATGGTAATACTGAGAATGTGAAACTCAGTTACAAAAAAAAAACTATTTGTTTTATTTTGAAGAGTATAATAAACATTTTTAACATTTACATGATTTTAGTACCATATTTTGTTTTCTGCTGGTACTCTGCAAATCTACCAATTTATAAACAGCAACTATATTTCACAATGAGATATGAATGTCCTTTTAAGAAACAAGAATCTCATCCTAACTGGCAAGGTCACCCTAAACTGGATTACGTTTTTCAAAATTGGAAAAGGTAATTCTGTTGCTCTTTGTTTCCCTTGATTCTTAACTAAACTGAGATGCAATACCGGGGATAGGGTGGAAGAGAGAGGATGGGGACATAAGACAGCATATATTGTGTTTCAAATGTATAGAGTTATTAGGGTGACCGGATGTTCTGATTTTATAGGAACAGTCCCGATTTTGGGGTCTTTTTCTTATATAGGCTCCTATTACCTCCCACCCCCTGTGATGATTTTTCACATGTGCTGTCTGGTCACCCTAAGAGTTACAGAGTTTAAGGCCTTAAGGGACCACCAGGAGACTAAACCTTAAGTGCTACGGGCAGAAAATAGGTATGACTGAGGTGCAACAATGCCCAAAGCCTCCACAATGAAAGGGAACTGATTAATATACCCAGCTAATATTGGTAAGTGACCCACACTCCATGCTGCAGAGGAAGGTAAAAACCCTCAAGATCACTGCCAGTCTGCCCTGGTAGAAAATTCCTTCCCAACACCAAATATAGCAATCAGTTAGACGCTGAGTATGGGTGCAACCAAACACCTCGGTGAGAGAATGCTCTATGCTGCCTCAGAGGACTGGTCCTCCCTATCCAGTGTCCCATTTCCAGCTGTGGCCATCTCTGATCCTTCAGGAAGGAGGAGAAGGAAGGAGATTAAAAAAACCCAAACATACCAGAATACATTGCGGGGAGGGCGGGATGAAATCCCTTCCTGACCCTGTCAGGTGACCAGCTGAAACCATGAAGCATGAGCTTTTTGGAATGTAAGACATAAACTGGAAGGGAGCCCCAGGGCTATTGAGCCCTGCTACCTGCCATCACAAGCAATCCCATTATACAATTCCACTCAAAAAATTGTCCCCCTCTCTATTAAAAGTAATTAAGTTGTTTGCCCTGACAACTCTTATTGGGAGGCTGTTTCAGAACTTCATTCCTCTGATGGTTAGAAACCTTCTTCTAATTTACAGTCTGAATTTGTTCATGCCCAGTTTATACCCATTTGTTCTTGTGCCATCGTTGACCTTTAGGTTAAATAGCTCTTCACCCTTCCTGGTGTTTACCCCACTCTCCCCGATGTATTTGTAAAGAGTACTCACATCCCTTTTCAGACTTTGTTTTGCTAGACTAAACAAGTGAAGCTCTTCCTGTCTTCTCTCATAAGATAGGCCCTTCATTTTCCTGATCATCTTAGTAGCTCTTTCCTGCACCTGTTACAGTTTAAATGAATCTTTCTTAAAAATGGTTGACCTGAATTGCATGCAGCATTCCAGAGGAGGTCTTCCCAGTGCTTTGTATCATGGCATTAATACCTCTGTATCTAAACTGGAAATGCCTTGCCTGATGCATTTTAGGATCACAGTGGTGACTCATAGTCATCCTGTGATCAGAAGACCCAGGTCTCTCTCTAAGTGACTTAGGATCATTGGTTCCATTTTCAAAAGTGTTTTAGGCCATTAAGTTTAATGCGACTTAGGACAAGGACAATATTTTCAAAGGTATTTAGGTGCCTAAAGATGCAGATAAGCTCCTAAGCAGCCAGGTGCTTTTGAAAATCCCACTTGGTGCCTGTCTACATCTTTTTGCATTCAAATGCCTTTGAAAATATGTCCCAAAGCTCACTTCAGTGCTTTTGAAAATTTTACCTTTTATCTATTGCAATAAAATTATGAATAAGGACTGTTCCATTAGGGACCCCCAATTGCTAAATCTTGTGTGTTGTCACAAAGAAAGCATTAGATAATTCTAATAATCTATTGTGGTACAATAACATTGCTATTTCTTGATTTGACTCAGTGTGTAGATTTATAAAGATATGCAGTGATGTGCATCAGGTATCAAAGATTAAAATCAACTCTTTACTATGTAGAACTACTATCATAAATTAATAGGTGCTGCCAAAACACGTTGTAGATAACTCATGGGCCAACCCAAGAATCTGTTGGCCTTGTGTGTGTACTCTGTGCACTAGTACATGCTGCCCCACATCATAATAAACAAGGACAGAATTTGCTCTTAAGTGAGAACATTTGCACAGGAGAGACAAATTCTGCAAAGTCTTCCTGGTGGTTTCCAGCACCTTGTTACACTGGGGTGGTGAAGGTGTCCGATTAGGCCTTCCAACCCCACCAGCTCCAGGGATCTACTGGAGCCAGTGTCATCTGTGCAGATGACAATGTTACCATCCTGCTTCCTTCTACCACAGCAGCGTGCCCACATTTCCCTGTTGGGATAGCCCTGGTAAATCTGACAAAGTTTCCTCGGTGTATAAGTGCCATAGGAGCCTTTAGTTCCATAGTGAGAGGCTCTGGCTATATGAACTATAAAGCAGATTTTTGTCTCTGGGGGAGATATGCAAAGTTCTTGCTTCATTTTTATGGCCCTTCATGCCTATCCCCACCATGTCTATAATCTTTTCTTTTGAGACATCGACGCCACCTCCACTCTGCAAACGATGCCAGTCTTGACTGCCTGTTTGTAAAATGTCAACATTAAAACAACCTGTAGCTGCTTATTAGTCATCATTGACATATTTATGTATTTGTTTATGTATTTTCTGATTAGATATTGTTTTGTAACTTCTGAACTCTGGTTTTGAAACATCATATAGTAATGCAGTTTAGCAGACAGTATAGGTGCTACACTGGGTTTTTTTATTTATAAGACATTGTATTTAGAACATAAAATGATTACGTTGGGACAAGCTGTTTAATCTGATCTTAAATTTGTCATTCCTCTCACATTTGCTACAGCTTGTACGGCAGATGAAAGGTTAGTTGCAATCGGTCTATAAAAGAGCATCTATTTCTTACCCTGCAGCGCCACCCAAGGCCATTAGGGGAAACTGAATCCAGAGTTTAACCAATGTAGGACCAAACTGAGTATTGCTGCTTCCTGCAGCATAGTGTCACGTTTCAGGACTAGGACCGCATCCTGAAGGTCAAAAGCTTCCCTGTGTGCAACATTGTGGTGTAGGAGGGATGGTGAAGATCAGGCAGAGTCTATGCTACTGTCTCTTACAGCTGTGCATTGCTGGAGATAAGGATTTCATGATTAACAAGGAAAATTAGGAAGATAAGCAAGATGGGTTGAACATTTTAAAAACGCAGAAGTTTAATTGGAAAAGAAATATGTGGTGAAAGATAAATCGTTTTCTAAATTAGTGACGATTTGCAGCTTCCTTCATGACCAGGGCTATTAAAAATCTGTGTGATGAAGATATACCGTGCTTTTCATTCTGAATTCACATTTGGATTTTAGCCTGGGATTTCACATCCTGCCTTTATTTCTTTAACTACCACCAGTTGCAAGGCTGTTCATGCTCCATGGCAAAACATGTGCAGCTAGCTTTTCTGCAGTGCCAGCTGCAGTCCCAGGAATATGACAAACCTTCCTTCATTTAGCTCCCAGATCTGTCACTTATTTTCTGTGACGTTTTTCTTCCTCCCAGCAATTTTTTGTATCATACGTCTGGTGGGTAGTATCAGAATTTGATCTCGAGGATTTTGACTAATTTGCAAACCTTTTCCAAGCTCCTGTACCCTCCTCCCAAGGATGAATTAAGGCTAAACATAACTCATATTGATCCAGAGCACTTGCTTGGGGTGAGGAATGTGGTCTATGGGAAAGCAAATCACTGGATGGGGAAGGTTGTTTTAAAAAAAAGAGGAATGAGGGGAGGAGTTGGCCTGTTTGGAAGGTTAAATCTACAAATGTGGAGGGAAGGTGCTGCTGTGGCATAAAATAATGGGGCAGTTTGGAGGAAAGGTATTCGGAACGTAGAAGCACATCAGGGTGGGGGATGATCAGGGTCCACTGACCTCTTTAGTCTTGCCTTAATTCACTATTTAGGGAATGGCTAGTAAAGCTTGCCCTAAAACAGTGTCAGTAATTGCAACAGAAAAGTTAAATATATGTATATTTGGTTGTTCCACAAGGAGGTACCAAGGGCATGATCCCTGCCCCAAAGACCTTTGTAATTTCTCATGTGAATGGGCTGATCAGTTTGTGTTAAGGACTTGCTGTACTTCAAAGCTAACCTAGAACCAGTGAAAGAAACCCAGCTTTCTTATCTGGCATGGCTATGCCAGCCGGAATGAGTTTTGTGACCTGTCCCGTGTGGATCAGGTAGAATTCACCACCTGTGGGAAAATCAACAAAAGGCACCTGGGATTAGAGGAGCTACTTCATGTGGATGGTAAATTAAGGATGAAAATCTGAAATCATTCCTCTTATTTCTTTTTTTGTTCCCCAGAGTAAGGTTAGTTCTCTCACCTTAAATAAAATAAATAAAAACCACGTGTGTCATGCCCCATCTTCCTGTGGAGGGGGATATTAGGCTTTAGAAAGAAGGAAGTCAAATGATGTTGCTGCAGTGGCCTTTCACCTCTAGAGACCTAAGTATAAATCCTGTCTTTGATGTTCTCCTGCTGCCATACAATTAGAACCACTGGCAGCCTTTGCCCAGGAAAGGGCTCTGTGCAGATTAGGACAGGATGTATTGTTATTAGTTCCAGTTCCTTACTTTCATGGCAATATATTCAGCCACCTCTTCTCCTCGCCCTGAAAGAAAGAGAAAACAGTGAAAGAAAAAAACACTGAGACAAATTCATTCCTACATGACATGAATTTAACCTATTACATTTAAATAAGTCACTTACATTTTCAGTTTCTCTAATACCAACTCCACAGTCACTCTAGGTTATAAGTGACCTCTTATTTCATTAGCCCATATTTTTGTGTGTTCCACGCAGGGCACATGGACCAGATGCAGTACTGATGGCAGAAGGCAACGTTCTAGCTGAGCTGACCCAGTCCCAGATGTTGCACATTGCCCAGCAGATTGCATCTGGTATGGTTTACTTGGCATCACAGCACTTCGTGCATCGTGATCTTGCCACGCGGAACTGCCTGGTTGGTGAAAATTTGCTGGTGAAGATTGGAGATTTTGGAATGTCCAGAGACGTGTACAGTACTGATTACTATAGGGTAAGTGAACTGTCTCTCTCAAGAGTAACTGAGGTCTTGTTCAGTCATCTTATCTCATTGATCACAATGATGCCACTTTTAAAGTGGATTATCCACACATCCCGGACCCTTAAAGAATTGGATATGGAGGGTGAATCTGAGTTTTAAAGTTTGGTAAATTTGGAAGCTCCTGGCAAGCGTTGATGGAGAATCCTTTTGTTATGTTTGCCTGCTTTAGTTTTCTTATTAAAATGGTTTTAAACATCCTTCAGAGGTCAGAAATTTGGCAAGTTTACATGGCTTCAAAAAAGAAAAGGCAATTTTAAAGAAGCAATGGTTGGTCAAATTTGGCCCAACACGTAGGTATTATAAAAATGTGTTCTTACAAATGTCTAAGACTAGTGGATTGCTTGAATGGATATAACCTGTAGGCAACAGCACTGCACCTATGAAAATTATTTCAGTCAGAACGAGACAGAGACTAAGGTAGAACCCTTTCCAGGTGATATGTTCAGCATCCAAAAGAAATGCCTCATAGCTGACGATAAGCATTTCCTGTCTTAGACTGATTGTGTTTGCTTTGTTTCACCTGGTGATGGTTGCACTTCAGTGGCGGGTGAAGCAATCCTGGTATATATATCCATATGCTGGCCATTACGATTTTCAGTGTCATCTATGGGAGTCAGAATTTATCTCAGAGTTTCATTTTTCAAATTTGCAAAGGACTTTAAAAGCCTTATGGATAAAATATACGATATATGTTAATAATCAGTACTGGTGTTGTGTGATGAATATCTGCCATCTCCACCTTAATTTAGCTGCTGATTCCATAAGAGGACAGAGCTGATTCTGCACAGTTGTTTGTCAGAGGCCTGGAAAGAGACTGGTATTACATATGGTTGGGGCAGGGCAGGCTGCACACAGGAAATACTGTAGTTTTTATATTTACTCAGTTGTTTTAATTAACAGCTGAGAACCACAAATCTTTTTTGGTTTTGTTGTCTATTTCTTCCTTTTTTCAATGGGCAAAAACCTAGCATTTAGTAAACATCTGAACCAGATTTCTGTCACATTTTGTCCCTTGGGAATCTGGTATTTCAAGCTATTTGATCATTGTAATATAAGAATGACATCATTTCAAAACTTGAAAAAATATGTACTGTAGTGGTTGCTGACTATACAGCAGAGCCCTGTTTTTCAGATCCAGTTGGGACCAGGGCTAGAACAGATGATCAAAAATTCAGAGAATCTGGAGAATGGGAAAGTGTGAGGCTGCAGTGCTGTCTAGCAGCCACAGGAGAGATCACCTGTTTCTGGACGTGTATAAAATGGTTGTTCAGTTAATATGGAGAGCCAGATAATGGATGGTCAGATAAACAGGGTTCTACTGTACTTTTTTATATCAGAGAGGATTACGGAATGGGATTGAGAATCAGGACTTGCTGGGGGGTTATTTTCATCTAAAATATCAACCCTACTTGCTGTGACTCAAGCAAATCACCACTCTTTGCTTTGGGTCACCCCATCTGTAAAATCATACAAGTGAAGTGATTCACCTTTCAGAACCATAGTGTATCTTAATAATGTATGTTTGTAAAGCATGTCGACAACCTTAAATAGAAGGTGTACTATATTTTCAGTGTCATTGTTAATTATAAAACACCTTTGTTTTACACTTACTCTTGAACAAAAACGGCAAGCTGCAGAAGGGCAGATGGGAAAGGGATAGAAACATGGATCTAATGCCATCAACCTCAAATGGGGCAAATCCAGACTTGGCGCAAGCAGGTGGAACTTTATTGACCTTGATAGAGTTCTGCACACTTGCAGTAGGTCTGAATTTGACCCACAGTGCATGTTCTTGCCAAATCTGTACTCAGGCAAAACTCCCACTGAAGTAAATGGGTGTTTAGACAAAGGGCAAGATCCCACCCTGGATGTCCCCAGGGTTGCAGAGATCACAGGCCACATAGCAACTGGAGCTACCAGGAGGAATTCTGGATGAGTCAGGAGGGAAAGAAAAAGTGTGAGTTGGGCAATAATAAATGTGAGTATGGGATGAATGAGGAGGGAAGGTAAGTCTGTGGAGAGGGATGAGTGACTGAAAGAGCAAACAGAATGTTGATGTCAGTAGAATAAATGTGGGAATGAATAGGACAGGAAGAGATTCTGCCTATGGGCCTGATCCTTAGCTGATGTAAAGAGCTTGGCCCTGTTGATGTCAATGAGCTATGCCAATTTACATCAGCTAAGGATGGGACATGCAGATGTTGCCCTTGAGCTTGGGCAGTCATTTCTTCTGCACACAGAGAAGAAGCCCCATTGCTCCACACTCAGCAGTCTCTGGGCAAATGCAGAAGAGAAACAGGGCCATGGCCCGCCTCCCACCTCACCTTTCAGACTGGTAGCACCTGTGAAGCTGCTAGTAAGGATCAGGGACTACATTCCCCAATAAGATTCTGGCCAGCCCTGCCCATGGGCATGGGGAGGGGGAGGGCTAGTCATAATGGAGTCCTGAAAGGATCAGGCCAGTAATGATTTGCCAGAGGGATGCCCAGAGAATTACGGCAGTAGCAGGGATGGATAAGTGATGCTGCCATAAATGACATTGGGACGGCTCTGGCCTCTGTTTATAGTCAGGTTAGTCTTTTTAACAGTTAAAGTTTAATTACACGTAGGGGATGATTCTTCTCCTGCACTTGACAGTTAATCAGCAGCTCACTGGAGGGATTTACACTGCTCCAAAAATGCACTGCAAGAAATGATTTGGCGCTTGCCATAATCCATACAGGTGGGTGTATCAATACAGTGGAATTAGTTTATTCTCAGACAACCCCCCATCGGTTAATCAATTATGATTTTAGATTTGATCAAAGAGGATTGTTTGATGTTTGTTTAGTTAACTGAAGATGGTCCTCAGCCCTTGCACACTGTCAGATTGCTAATGGCCTTCTGTATTGTGTCAGTGCAGCCAGACAAAGATACCGCAGGAATGACTGTGGAGAGAAATAGCAGTTAGCTGTTGGCTAGTGTTTGTGTGCTGTGGCATTGGCTGCAGGGGCCTTTATTTATTTATTTATTTCAGGGTCTGTCAGGAATCTTGGTGCGGGATGGGGGGTACGAGAGAATTTAATTTGCTAGTACAAACGCTAACATGTAATGAAACTGCAATAGTTTTCTAAAGCCAGACCAGATGATCCCGAGGACACACAGAAATTGCAATGGCCGTTCCTCCCCACTGCTGTCACCCACCCGTGTCAAAATAGGATGACGAACAAGCAATTAGTTTGTCACCTGCTTTAAAGATCTCTGCTGACACTCTGCAGAATTACATTCCATTTATAGCAGCACATCCTTGCATTGATTTGAAAGGGCTTGTATTTCGCAATGGTTGGTGTCTTTTATTTAGTTTGCTGATGTCTATTTTTGTTGATCACACTCTCATCATTTAAGACATGGGGTTTCCTGTCTTTCTTTCTGACATCCATTTGACTCATCCACACTACTCTGAGATATGCTGTAGTAACATTGGATTGTGGTAACAATCTCTTTTCTGGGTATTCGTTCCTGTACTCAGAGATACTATTTCAAACCATTTCATGCATCCACTTCAAGTTTGCAGGTACCCGCTCTGTACTCACATTGAATATACTTTTTTGTTTTGTTTTGTTTATTATAAACAAGAAAATACGCAAGGAAGGTCAGCTTCTCACACTTTCAGGAATAAGCTAACAGGGATTTGTTTTAAATATAATGCCATTCCAACCTAAACAGAGATTTGCAGGATTAATGCAGGGAAATCCTTACTGCACTGAGTTCCATAGGTATTATGTCATTGACTTCACTCTGACCAGAATTTCACCCTCTGTCTTTATATGTAGTTGTACAACACAGTACAGAGATCGGGTTTGTTCCTCATTTTGTTATCTATCAATAAAATATTCAAGATTGTGATTAGCCCTTATGCAACCATACAAGGCAAAGGGAATGGAGTAAGAACTTCTATTCCCCACCTGCACAGCCCACTAAAGAGCAAGTCAGAACTGCAGACCAACCTTCAAAAGAGCACAGGGGCTGGTACTGAATTGTTCATGCTTTCTCAGGAGCACCTGCCCAAAAGCGGGTGGGAAGGATCAGAAATGATTCAGAGCCATAGCAGCTAATGTGGCTGGCCCTGCAGTGGTGCATATACAACACTCTAAGAGTATGTCTACACAGCCTGTGCCAGCCCACTCAGGTTTGCAGGATGCAGGGCTGGTTCATTGCTGTGTAGACTTCCGGTCTTGAGCTGGACCCTGAGCTCCAAGACCCTCCCACCCCGGCAGGGTCCTATATCTTGGGCTCTGGCCCGAGCCCGGAAATCTACATAGCAATAAAACAGCCTCACAGCCTGAGCCCCGCAAGCCCAAGCTGGCTGGCAAAGGACGTCCTTGTTAAAGATTCAGTACTGCTACCCCTTCCATTAATGTGCGAGAACTCAGTACCCTTCTGAGACCTCAAGACAGTTTTCCAGCAATGATAAAGATGACCAGACTTGATGTTCCTGATATGTCTGTGGTAAAAATCAAACCGATTTAAAAAAAAACCGAACAACTCTCTACATCATAGAAAAAGCAATAAAAATAAAATCCCATTCAAAAAATCCTTTGAAGGTCATCTTTATCCTTGAAAGTCCTATAATTCTTAGCAAATACTATAAGAATGAGCCAGATTCTGATCTAAGATATAGGTCTAAATCCAGGGCAACGTCCTTGAAGTCAGTGGAGATAAACTGGTTTTAAACTGGTGAAACGGAGACCAGAATCTGGCCCAGTTATGTATGAATATCAGCCTGATTCCTAGCATTGTACAGTGTTCAGTTCCTGGCAACTGCCCATTATATGCTTTCTGGTGACTCAAACTGTTTGTTAAAGATAATGCTAGTAAAATAATCACCCAAGGGTGATCTCACTATGCCTATTTCCAGGACATAGTGCGTGTTTGTAAAGAGAATTAATGTATGACAGCAGGCTGCTAAAAATAGACAACGTTGGGTTTTATATTTATTTGAGCTGTAACTAGCCAGGCTATCATCAGAGCACAAATGTTTACAGCAAGGGACAAGTGTTTCTCTATTTGCAAATGGCAGTAGTGGAAGACACCACTCTACTGTCAGTACACAGCTGTTTACCCATGGGGTGAGTTTGACGGAGGCTTCACAGAGGAAAAGCAAGAAAGAGTTGTGAGTCAAGCAGCTTGTCAAGGCATCCTCGTAGGTGTGTGTATTGAATTGTCACAGTTTGAAGGCTTTTTATTAGCTGCTATTTCAGCATCTAATGCTCAAATGAAATTATTTCCTTCCCTATAAGGGCTTTTCAGCTTTGCTCCTCCGTCATAGACCAACGTACTCACTGCATTGCGTAGAGAGCTAGAGGGTGTCAGAGGGGTCCGATAGCCTGGAGTATGCACACCAGTGTGCAGATGGTTTCATATAACTGATGATAATCCTATATACTAGTAATGGACCGGCTACATCAGTGTAAATGTGGAGTATCTCCCTTATGTCAATATAGTTACTCTGGTTTTACACTTGGTTATAACCAAGACCAGAATTTCTCCTAGAAGATTTTAGATGATTAATGTGAGCTTTCAGGAGGTCACCACTATGACTGCTATGAGGAGTTTATACATAACAGAGTAGAGTCATATCCTGGTGGCCAGGTTTAGAGCTAGCACACTTGGGCACAGATCCCTTGCCATTCATGGAGCTGCACTGACTTGTGCCAGGGCTGAATTTGGTATTGGATCTCTATTCATTCCCAGATGTGGTCATTTCTCAAATACTGGTTTACATGTCAGCTTTGCATAGGTTGAACAGGTTCATAGACTTGATTATTGTATCTGTTTTCATCTGTTCTCCGTTGACACAGCCCATACACAATATATCCTAGGAGGAGAGCCCAAGACTGTTTTGCAGAGAGCTTCTCTCTTTTTGCCTCGTAATCCTGACTGAACACAGTTGGCTAGAGGAAGAAGTGTCACATGCCCAGAGCCTTTAATGTGCTATACCTACCAATGGAGGCCATTACAGTACACATATTCTCCATGTACAGAGATATTATGGATACTAATGTAAGAGAACACAATAATACACTCATCTCTGTCGGGCTGGTGTTGAGCATCTGAAGCTGACTTGTATTTTGCGAGATCTAGGATTTGGATTTCATGATGTTGGTGACTTGTTATTTCAGGAGCTTAAGATCTCTAGCACACAATTCCTTTGATTTAAAAAGGAAGAGAAACCATAGACAGACATCCATGAGACTGATACAATAGACTGATTTTAAATGAGTAATTATAATGTATATGAAGTATTTTAGAAGACACATCACATTTTGAAAACCAGTCATAAAATTGCACATGCAAAATGTGCATGCTGACCCACTGCAAATGTAAACCTGCATTTGAACATATGAAATAGGGAATGTTGTATCTGAGTGCTACCTGCCTGCACAGTGATTCATTTGCGTGCACAAAGTGGTTTTTGTGCACAAACAAACATGCATATTGTTGGCACAATTTAGGCAGGTAGAGCCAAATCCATCCTTGGTGTAATTCCATTGTCTTCACTTCACTTCAGGGATGCATTTGACCCCGGTTTAGAAAAAATAGATCATCAAATAAAAGTTTTTAAAAAGTCACGATGAACAAATTTGTTTTGCTTAATTCTGAGACCACTAGCTCATTATATACTTGAAAGTTTGAATCAAACTCTAACTTTACTGTCTTATATTCTTCTTAAGGACTCTTTAAAAAAAAAGGATAGAGTGGCAGAGAGGAAAATAGGGTGAAATATACATAAAATTTGAAAGTAATGGTGGCAAATACAGTGGGCCTGATTCTGCTTCCAGGTATTTGATTTTCCATTGTAGTTGGGTGCCTAGCTGCCCTCTGTGTCTTTGAAAATCTCCCGTACACTAGGTTTACACTAGGGGCTGGTCTCCACTAGGGGGGAAATCGACTGTAGATAACGCAATTTCAGCTACGTTAATAACTTAGCTGAAATTGGCGTCTCTACAACCGACTTACCTGCCGTCCTCACGGCGACGGCGCGCTCCCCCGTCGACTGCAGCTTGTGCCTCTTGATGAGCTGGACTTCCGGAGTCGATGGGGGAGCTGCTGGTGATCGATTTATCACGTCTTAACAAGACATGATAAATCGATCGCCAGAAGATCGATCCCTCCCACACATAGTGAAGAGGAGCCCTAGAGGTAGTTGCCCCTGAGGCACCACAGTGGCTCAGCTATGTAGAGACAGCAGTTTTGGGAGATACAGTGTAGCCAGGAAAGGGGGGAGGCATGATACACCCAAACTACAATTGCTATGAGGCACAGCAGGCAAATACAGAGACTAATGTTGGCTCAACCCAAGCAAAATGTTTGGGAAATGTAAAAGAATTTTGTTTTGATCAAAAATGTCAAAACATTGTGACATTCCCAAATTGAAAAATTTTGGAATTTCTTTCTTCCACTATAAGTTTTGATATTTCTACTTTTTGTTCCAATTTTGTTTGAAAACAAATGTCAAAATCAGAATTTCCCATAGATTCTGGTTTTGATCAGTTCTGTTTTGCAACATTTTAATACCATAGCTTTCAATGAAGCTACGGACAGTTGACACAAGAGAAGAATCAGACCCAGTATGTATACTCTGTGTAGGACATCCACCTGTGTCAACTTATCTTTTGGGGGATTCCTAGCACACATGTCCATTTACTTAGAATATCTTTTTTTAAAACGCATTTACAAAATTAAATCATCCTTTTTTTTTAAAAAAAAAAAAAAAGCACACATGCGGGTCTAAATTGGAGCAAAGCAATGATTTGCAACCTGAAATTAGTTCTATGAACCCTCGAGCTGGAGAGGCTTGGAAAAATCCTGATCAGAAAGTCTGCCTGCTGCCTGTAAATAGGAGGATCCTGGGAGGTCCTCAGCACATTACTTGCTGCACATTAGTTTATAGACATAGGAGAGGGAGTTGTCTTCCTATTCTGCTTATTGAAGACAAGGAAGTTTTGCACTGATTCAGTAGGGCCAGGATTTCACCCAGGGTCTTTCAACACAAATTTTCAATCAGTATTTACTTCTTAGTCTCTGGAGTATGAGGACATAGACTGCTATGAGGAGTGACTCCTATGGTACCCATTCCTGGACAGAGTGCAGACAGAAAAAACTTAGATCTACATGCACACCACTTATAGCATTTTGTAATTGTGGGGATGGGCAAGGTATAAATACCAATACCAAAAAAAAAAGACACTGTACAGGAATGTATGTACTTACTCCTATAAGCATTCATTGGGCTAGCAATCTGGAAAATGACAGAATTTAGGGGGTTAACAGTCAGAGTTGTTCACTTTGTGTGTTGTAGATCTGGGAACAGCATGGTAATAAAATCCATTCCTGAGGGATCAGACCTCTCTGAGCCTTTCCACCACAGTCAGGAACTGGAATTAGCTCGTCACTACTGCAGAACACTGATGCACTTTGTGGGAAAATGGCATTGCCTTCCAAGTGAAGTGGACACTGCAAAGAAAGGCCACCCAAAGGGATCAGGGGGAAAGGGAGGTTTCTTTTGAGAGGTGGTCACTGAGTGGCTCTCAACAGAATCTTCATTAGCCTCCAACAGGGGGTCTTTGTTATGGAAATAGCCTCGCTCCTTGAAATAGGGAAAGCGGTTGCTAGGCAGTTTTCCTAAACAAACATTTTTCCCCGGTCCAAGGACAATGGGGACATTTCTGCTAACAGAAGTGAGGAAATGTGGAAAAGGAACAGTGATGATTAAACTGAAATGTAATATGTAAAGGGGATGTCTGGAGGTAGTGAAGGGACTGTGTCAGCTAGTAACACAGCAAAAGCCTGCAGTTCTGACTCTGTAGATTAATACATTAATATAAAAACTATTAACAGAGGAAGTAGAAGGTGTGTTGTATATAACTAGGCTTATACTCTTCACTGTATCCATTTTTGACTCACCGGAAGAGCAGGGCCTTTATAACAAAACCCCTATTTCTTATCTGGTGGGACTATACCTAGCAGAATAAATCATGGGTATCCAAAGTGCATGTTAATAAGGTCTACTACCCTAATATATTTTGCTTTACTTCAACTCTTGCTGTTCAACCAGTTGCCCAGGAGCCTTAAGAAGGCCCTGTCCTGCTGCTGTTCTTTACCAGGTGATGACTTTTAGAAGAGCAACTGCTGCCCGCTTGTTCTTGAACATTTAGTGGTCCTTACATATCAGACTGCCAGTCAATCAATGAAAACACTGCTCTCCAGGTCCCAGTGTTCCAAAAGACTTGTAATACCGATCAGCCCACCTCAGCCCTTTGGTTTTGTTTATTTTTAATACTCTGCGTACAATATTTTAAAGACGACGTAGGTGTCAGCAGAGTTCTGAGATTGTTTCTTCTTTTTCAGTAGCCAAAAGAAAATTGTGAAGAAGTATCAATGACCCTTATGCTCCTCCCCTCCTTCCAGTGGACTGGAGAAGAGCAAATCCACAGACAAAGTAACAGTGAGCTCCTGTAGAGAAGGGTTCTTTCTTTCTTTCTTTCTTTCTTTCTTTCTTTCTTTCTTTCTTTCTTTCTTTCTTTCTTTCTTTCTTTCTTTCTTTCTTTCTTTCTTTCTTTCTTTCTTTCTTTCTTTCTTTCTTTCTTTCTTTCTTTCTTTCTTTCTTTCTTTCATCATATTGCAGAGCAACACTCTGAAGAAGAATATCTAGTTACCTAGTTCAGTGTCCTCAGTTTTACCCTCAGAAATTACTACCTGTTTGTCCCTTAGTGGCATCCTACACAAAACTGCTACTTTTCAGGTTCAAGGGTAGTTTATATTCCAAATAAACTTATATGAAATTTGATTTACAACCCGGCCATGCCCCTGTGTTCCAGTTCAATTAACATTGAGCCCAATTCTGAACCACGGAAGTCAACAGCCGTTTTGCCATTGACTTCAGTGGGAGTAGGCCAATTGAAATGTTAACACAGCAGTACCAGCCCTGAGAGATCATGCAAGTGAAGAATCCTAAAATATTTCCTTACTAAATAATGCAACTTTGTGCTGCTTTCTGATGAGACATAAATATCTTTTCAGTTTTCAAACTATTCCCCCAAGTATGTTTGTGTGGGTCAAAAGTTTAACATGCCGAGTAGATTAACTTTCGCTTTATATTTATGGAGAAATAACTCTGCTAGTGCTCCCTTTGCTGAGAGAGCTAGTTAGCTTTTAAGTTGTATTTTAACTCTTGTTGTGACTCAGAAGGGTTCCTTTTTAACCTACTGTGACATTTTTAACCTGTTTGTGAAAGTAGTAAGGAAAAACAGATTTGAATATGGTTTCACTCCTGGAACTATTTTCAAACGTTTATTCTCATAAGTATTACCGGGCCAAGAACCACGTGAAAATGAATTGCATCTGAGCTAGAGAGTTGGCAAATCATATGAAGTCAGAAATGTGTTTGAGACTATTCTCCTTTCAGAGGATTATGGCTGCACCATCATTTCAGAATTGTGTCATGAGCACACTAAGACCCCATGTTAATTCTACAGTGGGATACTGAACAATGGCTGACAAGAGTTTTCAGCAATATGTATCCTGTTAGTGCTAAAATTGTACAACTGATAGCGTGGATAGGACCAAACTATCTTCAGACCCATTATAGAAAAAATTCTTCTTGACCGCTGTACGCTGCCAATTTTTTCAACAAAGGGCTCCTGCATTATTGTCACCCACAAGCACTCAAAAGGCGCCCCCCAAAATCACTGGATTGGCTTAAAAAAATCAAGAGATTTAAAATGAATATATTTTGGAATCCCTCCTCCCTCCTCTTTTTTGAGCCATAACTATGAGAGCTAGAAATGCCTTAAAAAAAATGCAAGTTAAGATTCTCCCTGAGGGTACATCCATACTGCAAGTGTCAGAGCCTCAGGCTACAGACTCAGGCTTGTGGGGCTTATGAGATGATGCTAAAAATAGTGTAGATTTCCAGTCAGGCTGGAGCTCAGTGAGCTCTGAACCCCAGTGAACAGAGTGATTCTTAGAGGCCAGACTCCAGCCCTAGAGGGAACATCTTCACCTCTATTTTTAGCACGGTAGTATAACCCCCCTGAGACCAAGACAGTTGAACCAGGTTCTGAGACTCGCTGCTGCGGGGTTATTGTTGTTGGGTTTTGGTTTAGGTTTTATTGCGGTGTAGCTACGGTTACCAACCCTCAAGGATTGTCCTGGAGTCCCCAGGAATGTAAGATTGATCTTTAGTTAAAGATTATGTCAGGTGATGAAACCTCCAGGAATAAGTCCAACCAAAATTGGCAACCTTAGTGTAGGCCTATCCATAGTCACACAGCTCTAGGAATAGGGCCTCTAGGGAAAACAAATATTGCGAGACTCATGAAGTACACCTTCCTTCAGGGAATGTTTTGAAAATACCTGCCGTTTGGCCCATTTTTAAAAAAATGCCCCTTACAATTATTTTTATGAGCTGTAGGGATAACTCTTTCCACTCATCTCACAGAGAAGCTGCCACAGATCCTGAAATATCATGTGGTAGGAATGTAGGAATTACTATACTGGGTCAGACCAGTGATCCAGCAAGTCTAGTAATGTGCAGTGGGTTCAGTGTGTTACATGTCTCCTTCTGGGTTTGGTCTACAGAGACTGTGAGTCTGTTGTATCTGTAGCTGTTGAGTTTGGCTCTCTAGCTCAAGCTGTGATGATTCATACTTTTGGCTCTGGAGGTCCCCGGTCAAATCCCCTGTATATTTGCCAAGATGGTCACCATCACATGAGGGTGGCGGAGGCAGGGGCTTCTGGGACTGGGGGGTGCAGGGAGGCTCCCTGGGCTAAGGGTCCTGGCATGGGTCAGTATATGGGTGTGTGGACCCTGGTGGGGAAGAGGGGATCAGGCTGGTGGCAGGGAGAATGCCTCAGATGGGAAGAGAGGGTCAGGCTGTTGTGTGTGTGTCTGAATGTGTGTGTGTGTAGGTGTCCCATGGGAAAAATTTAAGGGGGTGTTCCTGGCTCCAATCCCTCTTCTGGATAAAACATCCAGCAGAGATTGTAGCAGATATTAAACTGAGACTGCTTTTGATCTTATTCAAAGGGTTGATGTTTATGTCTCAGTTCACCTCTCCTTACCACACCCAGAAAAGGTATCCTGTGTGAAGTCATGATGCTGGCATTTGTCTTGACGTTTGCCTCATAATTTCATCATTTTTCTTAGTTCTCAGGCTTGGAGCAGTTTGAATTCCAACTCAGATCAGGTGCTTGATTTCTTGCATTTCTCTAGATATATGTTTTAGGACCAGTCTTCATTGCAAGCTTCAGAGGGGAACTTTGGGAAACTTGAGAGCCAAGCTTCATAAACATCGAGGTGGTAGTGGTATTTTTGTGCCAAGATTGAAATCCCAGTGAGCAGCTCTCTGCAGCTGTAATTTTAATTACATAGAGATACTCCCCTGCCTTCTGCGGAGCAACTACCCAGAGTTAAAAGGAATCTGGAGACTGCTGGGCATAGGCAGGTTAAATTATAGTTATTACCAGATAGCTATTTAAAGATCAAAGATGACTAGCCTCTGAATAGCAAATCTCCCCCCCCCCCATGAAACACAAACAAAACAAAATGTTTGCTTGTTATTCCAAAGTTTCATTAGCGTTCAGCTAATAATTTACAAGATCCAACGCTTCACTCCACTGCTTCTTCTACTTAAAAATCCTTCTTTGCTACTTCTAGACTAGAGTATGCCAAACCCATGAAATTAAAAGGCAGAGTTGACTTACTCGTCCTATGGCTTTGCTTCACAACTTTTACTTCCAGTGATCTATTTGGTTAATATGCTAGGCTTCAGTTTGAAATAAACCTTACCTGCCCATTTAGCATGTGTGAAACATGTGTATATGCATGTATGTGTTTGTGTGTGTGAGTGTATTCGCATGCATGTGTAATTAGTATTATGAGCAAGTTGGTTGACACTCCTATATTTAGATTGCCTAACACTTTCCATTATAAAAGATGCTTGCAACCTTATTTTGAGAAGTTGTAACACCTTCACTGTTTGCCTCAGGTCTTGGAAATTTGGTAGGAAGAAAGCCTGAGAGCTAGAGAAGTGCATTTTCTTTGTCTAATGACATTCCATTCAGGTTTAGTTGGGATATAAACTGTTGGAAATTGCCACTTCCCTTCTGTGGCTTGTGTTATGTAACAGAATAATTACTGAACATGAACACGAACACCTAATTTGAGGCTGGGCCCACAGTTCTGCAAAGCAGCAGTAGCAGCAGACACCAATGGAGCAACCCAGCTCCTGTCTGAGCACCTGGGGAGGATGGAGCAGGGAGGAACAGACAGTGTCCATGCTCAACTCCTCCAACCCTCCTCCCCAGTGTCAACACATGGTTATGTAGCCCATCATCCGGCTGGGGACACCACAGGGGGCAGGAGCTCCTTCCATCTCCTGAATGGGAGGTGAGATAGCTAAGTTGGACTCCTTCCTCAGCCACCACCCAGACCCAGTTTTTGGCCACAGAGGCCTCCCCCACAAAGTAACAGCCTCCTCTTATGTATTTAGTTCAGTAGTTCAAACAATAGAAGCTTCCAGAATCAAACCCTGAGAATGACGTTTGATCAGACAGATTACATTTGCACAAAATAAGGTGTACAATAAGTAAGGCACAGGGCCACATGTTGAATGATGAGAATAACAAGAAATATTGAAGATAGTCCCAATTCCTGTGCACTGTCCATCTGTGCACTAAATGAAATTGGAGTCCTTTTGAAAATATAGTATGTGATTATGTAATTAGAGACTGTATCTTAATGCACATGCACAATGGGGCTGAGCTAGGTTTGAAAAGGCAACCTAAATTCTGGCATTTCCTAACTTTTCAGTGCTTGATTTTGCAACTGAAATGATGCTCTTTTAGTGTATTTACTATATATGCAATTACACTGGACCCTCGCTAGAGTGAGGGACTGATGTATATGGTAGTATATTGCATTATGTATTATATTCATAATGTAATATATATGTTTTAGATATAATTCTAATTTCTTGTGCATGCACATTTTGTACAGATATACTATATTATACATATAATATATGTACCATTTCTGTGGTCATAATATCCATGTGACCTTGTGATAAATTGCACTATCATGTGATAAATATATATGTCTGTTCATTTATCCATTGCCTACCACTATACCACCTGCCTCCTTATTCATCTCCCTAGACTTGTTCTAAAATTCCAACCCTCCAGAGCAGCTTCTAGCTGCCCCATTTTATTTAATTCTGTGCGCAAGAGCAATATTTTCTCCATCTTCCCAAAAATGTGGGATTTTCCACCAGATATCCCCACTCTCAGGCACATGATGGATAAGATTTTATTCTGGGCCAGCTGGTGCTGAGCACTTCTTAAAACCATGCCACTTATTCACATGCTTGATGGACTTTAGACACCTTGCTCCTAATACATATCCAGGTGACCGCTATTTGACTGTTTGAAGGTTATCATTATGTGTAGCCAAGTGTGTACTTTCAGTATACATGCATTAACTGTGTCTGTCGTACAAAATATTATTCAATAGCCAGAAAGGCCTCTTTTTTAAGGGATCCTTCTCACATTGTCACTCAGGCATGTACTTATGGTCAGATTATGAGAGCCCTGCATACATGCATTAGAGTAGAAAAATGACATCTGTAATTTAGCAGCACGTGATAGAAAGCACAGGTAAGGCCCACTAATTAGTAGTGTTATTAACATTAGCATACCCAGATGGGCCATGTATGGACTGGTTGAACACATTCCCCCTGGAGGTCAGCAAAGTTGCACTGGCATCACACTTAAAGATTTAGCAGTAGCCACTTCCTATGCATACTCTCTCCCTACCCCAAAAGTGCCAGTGGATACAATACACTTTTCATAGGCACAGTTCCACTGCTTCTGATGAAACACAATTTTGTCCAGAACTCTCCTCATTGTAACATTGTATCACACAAATCCAGTATCCTTATTACCCTCCATTCTCTTTAAAACTGGAAATGACTTCAAAACACATTCATTTGTAACCTATTATTCTTGACTCCGAAATGTGGGATTATTAAGAGAGTGTTGCCTAGGGTTGGTCTTTTGTGTTTTCCATTTTCAAGGGCATGTCAGACTCACTCATCTCAGGAATCAATATGATTTCATAGATAAGGAACAGCTGCAGGATTGGTTTCATAGCATCTTGAAAAAAATTAGCCATGCAATGGTCCATGATTTGAAATAGTTGACATTGCAAATATTTGAACATCACTCTATATACCAAGTTACAGATCAAAATCAGCATAGTTACATTTTATGGGCTTGATGAAAATGTGGTCGGTTTTTTAAAAATAATTTAGACTATGAAAATATTTCCCCTTCTTCGTTCATATATTATAAAGCCTTAAATGCTAGTTAAATCACTGTTTAGTATATGAAAGGTGCTACAACTAAGAGGGAACATAAAAATAAAGTCACTTTCTTTCTGCCAACAAAAAAATAATAATTCAAACATATAGTGATATTGAATAAGAAATTGTTTTATGGCCTAAACTTTGGGGACAGCTTGTGCTCCCGCCTGCCATCAAACTTAATTTCTTACTTGATAACATGATTCTCATTTGATTTTCTCTTTTTTCTGCTGTGCATGGATTCTGAAGATTTTGTAAAATAGTTACCTGGAACTAGGTTAAGTTATATTTCTATAAGTGATTCTAAATCCCTCCCTTTGTATTTTCTGTAATCTTTACAGTATTATCAATAGCTGTCACAAACCTGGGGTATTGCAGGCTTCTGAGGGGCCAATCCTGTTATTTTTCAATCCAGTGGGAATTTTGCCAGTGTCCTCAATGGGTGCAAAATCAGGTCCAAAAGGGCATACGGAAAAGCACCCAGAAAGCGAAAATTCTAGTGAAAGTCTGTTTGCTGTTACCAGGTAAATAGGGGGATCACAGTAGGAATGGGTTGCACTCTCTACATCTGTCAGAACAAAGAACCTCCTTCCTGCCAATTATGATATTGTTGTATCCAGCCTGGTGATGCAGAATAAGAACCCTCTTTTCTCTGTACTCTTTGCTTCCTCAGAATGCCAAGCAGGGCCTGTTGTTGTGTATCCTTTGGTACTTCAGCTTCAAATCTAAACACCACTTAACTCCACGAGGTATTCTGACTTGGATCTTAAATGAGTTCCCAGCATTAAGCTGGTTTGTTTGAGTTGTCAGTAATGTCAGACACAGAAAAAAGAGCTGAAACATTTGGTAAGCCCTTTGCGTGAGAGGGGCTGCCTGGGACATAATCAGCTCTGGTTTGCCTTTAGAAAAGTGCTGAACTGGTCTCAGTTCTTAAGAACATTCCCCTAGAAGAACATTTTTGCTTGTTTTGTTTTGAGAGCAAAACAGGTTTGTCAACATTATGTTCCATGAAGGCTCAATGCAATAATGAGTCATGTTGTGTGGAATTGTGACGTAAAAGGTTACATCCAAAGAGATGGCACATTGACTGCTAACAAATAAAGAGGGAGCAGTGGAAAGTTTCCTGTGAAAGCAGAGCCTTTGGAAATTAATCAGGAAGAGGTGAAAGCTCCCCCCCCTCCCCGGCTCCCCTGAATATGTTTAGGAATCCAAAGAAACAGAGATGAGCACACTCTAGGGTTCCCCCATTGCCGCAGACCCTGACTGTTGAAGAAAGTCCTTTGAACATGAGTTTTTTTTTAAAAGTGCTTTAAAGTCCTTCTCCCTGTAAGATAATGGTTCAGATTGCGTCTCAGAACAATAGAAATCCTGTTTGTTTATGGGAGTCTAGCCACCGCCAGTCCTTTAAGCATGATAGTAATGGTCTGCAGTATGTTTTCAAAAACTGGCAGTCAGCCTCTGAAATGTAGTGTCTGTAAAAATATTAGGCTACGTGCTCTAAATTATAAACAGGGGGAGAAGAGCTTAACTCAGCTGTTTAAAGACAACAATATATGTGACACTAAAAAAATCTAATGGTTTTCCATTTATTGTACTCTGGATATGTGTGAATGTTTCTGTATGCTATATTCATGGTGTGTGTGATGTCCTAGAATTAAATACATATCAGCCACCACCACCACCCACCCACCCACACCAGTACTACCGCCATAGCCGCTACTTCCCACTCCTCCCCCTTTCTTTGTGCCCTTCCTCTAACCATCTTCCTTTAAGATTTACCAGTGGAATTTGCTCAAAATGTTGATATGGCAGGTTTTGCGCATTTGGAGACTCAGTTTCCATGGTAGCAAACCTCATCAGCTAGGGGCAGGCATTTCAGGAGGGGATGGGGGAGAGAGAGAGAGAGAGAAGTCATTAAAGTGTGTCAATTAGTATGCAGTGCCATTGCTGCCTTTGTAGTATGTTCTCACAAAAGCAGGCAGTGTTTTTGTGGTGTCCCAGCAGTACAGAGCTGGAATGAATGAGAAGATGGATTCTCTAGCTTTTAACTAGATCCAGGCAAAACTGAATGGCAGTTAGCCATAATAGCAACATTAGTATGCACAATAACATAGGGTAGGAGCTGGATAAGCACACTGGACATGCTCCTTGTATCCTACGTATTTACTGTCTCCTCCTCCCCCCCACCCCGTCTGAAAATAGACCACAAAAATAGTTCAATCTGTTAGGGAAAAGAAGACATTTCTTTGGTTCCCCAGTGTGCAGGAACAGGGCAAAAATATGAAGAAAACTCCATGATGTTGTTTATATTTGACAATCTGATAGACAATGCAGCAAAATTTACCTGAATAACTGGTAAAGGAATAAACTCAGATTAAGAAATAATATTTTCTTGGCAACCAACCAGGTAACAGAGAGTAGCAGACCAAGGCTTTCAGATGAGATGCAAAACTGAGATCATGGCCACTTGTAATGATTAAAGATCCCATGGTCCTTTTTCATGAGAGCAGAAGTGTAAGATCCAGGGTTTTGGCCAGATTCCAGTCTGGTAAATGACATTATTCTAATCTGAATTCCCCTCCCAGTTTCCACTGGACACTTATTGGCCTATGTGGTTAGCAGGTATTCTTTGCGCTGTTAAGCAGCTGCAGCATTTCGGCCTAAAGTGGTTACATTTCAGTCATAGATAAAGAGATACCCATGTGTAGGTATCACAGAAGCATAAATTTAGCCCTTTGTTGCATTTCCTGGAAGAAAGGTACTGTATAAGTGTAAGTCATTTTATAGCTTAATTACAAGAATTAATTCTGTTGTAATAAATATCTACTAAAATATTGAATCTATAAAAATAATGCCTTCTACCCATGTTACATGGCTCAGTTGGTACCACTCCAGTTTTGTGTTCTTGCGTTGTTTTATATCAAGTTTCAATAACTCCCTCCTCTGCACTATTTCATTGTTAGAGTAATCTGCCCCATAGCCATTTGAGATGGAAAACTCTTGTTAATTAATAATTATTGTTTATTTGTATTTGTTGTGTCATATAATCCAACCCATTGTTACTGTGGGGTCATTCCCCACAGTATTCTTTCAGTCCTTTATTAAATATCCAGTTGCTTTAAGACATGGATTATTGATCCCACTGAATGGAGGGATTTTTTTCCCTTGAGTCCCTATAAGGCAAATCCTTTCTTAAGCGCAAAGCTTGAGTAGCTTGTCTGTGTGCTGATGGGTGCAGCAGGGAAAGAAATCTTCCCCACCAGGCTGCCGAGACGCTAAATAGCATCATAGGGGCTCGTGTGCTCCTCCTCCTCAGGGGCAATAGCTGATGGTGGAGTTGTGTAATGGCTGATCTACTAGCCACATTCCAGCTCCTCCCCCAGCTACCTGTGTTACAATACTCAGGGAGTCTCATCAGAGCTGTGCTCCTTAGCAAACAGGGATGTCCACTCGATGTGAAATCTCTCCACATTATGACCCAATAATATCACACCACTTCCACCGAGACCTGCACAACCGTAGAAGTGGCCAGGGGTCCAATTTTCTTGCTGTCATTTTAAAAAGGTGGTTTGTTGTAGAGGCAGTCAAAAAATTCCATTGAAAAATGTGGTTTCATCTAAATTCTTTTGACCTTTTTTTTTGTAGTTTTTTGGAACTACATTTTTTTTCAAATTGATGTTTCAAATCAAAACCACATTTTTGATCTCAAGCTAGCCATTCCAAATGAAAAATACTTTTTCAAAATGTTGATTCAAAACAAAAAATACCTTTTTAATGTCCAGTTATTTCATTTTGATTGAAAATATTGAAATTTTCCAGTCTAGTTTTTCATGTCCAAACTTTTCAAAATGTTTCATTTTGTGAAAAAATTTAATATTTTGACTTTTTGTTCCAGTTCAGAATGGAAATTAATGTCAAAATGTCAACATTTCTCAAGACAGGAAAATTCTGTGTTATGAATAGCTCTTGTTTGTTGAATAGATTTGTCCAAATGTATTAATAACCCAGACAATATTTTGTTTAAATCTGTTTTGGCATGAGAAAGATATTTACTTTACGGTGCTAGGGTAGTTATCTCCCATTAGTACCCTTGATGCTTTTGAAGTTCTTAGTCCTGTCATTACCATCTAGTTTGAGACTTCTCCAAATACAAATAATGTGCATGTTAAATAGAGAGTCATTATGAAGCTTCTGTTAATGCATTCACATATTAAATACTCCCCATCCTGCATTTGTACAGTGTATTATTAGCTGTTTTTCCTTACACTTCTACATGAAACAAATAGATCCAGATGCAGTAGCAGGCTCAATTTTCTGCAGACTGCTTTCTGTACCCGGAATGTCCTTCAACCAATATTGAAATTAGAATCCTCTGTCACCATTTTTCCTCATGCTGTGGAACAGTTCTGGTTCTGTCATCTGAATCCTAGCTCCCACTTCCAGTCTGCAGTTCTGTCACTTATTTAAAAATGTTTCCCTTCTATGTCACTCATAACTATTGTTATTATTTATTTATTTATTTATTTATTACTGTAACACATTCGTTGTTATGTGGCTGCATGCACTGAGTGAGTGAGATTCATCACTGTGCAGAAGACTAGCACAGGGGATATGGCACACTTAAATCTCCCTATGCCTTAATTTAAGAGGTTATGTGGGACTTAAGTGGCGTGCTGTCTCTCTGCACAGAGATGGATCTTCACTTTGGTGCGTAGCCTGGGTCAATTTTTGTAGAATTTAGGATTAAGACAGAAATAATATAATTTCTATTAGATGTTAATTTTGTGATTTGTAAATGTTAAATAATAATGTTTCAATACACCGGACATAGATAATAATGATAAGGGACTGTAAATGCTGTGTTAATAAAAGCAGTGGCTCTGCTGCACAAGGTAGGACACAAACACAGCAGCTATTCCACACAGGCGGACTGCACATACACACAGGCTATATCCATTACTTCCTCCCACGTCCGGCAGCAGCAACTTACTTTGGAAATCCCCTGGGATTTACATTCGTAGTGGACATTGAGATTCACTCCCCAGAGCTCTGTGAGAGTTTCACACAAACTAAGTTTCTCAGGAATCCCATTGGAGATGGTTGAAATGTACAAATCCCGGCTGGGCCTTCTGACAGGGACTCACAATCTTCAAAACCCTCAGAAGAGTCAAGGAAAATTGGCCTTGCATTTCATTGTCTCCTGCAGTTAAGTGCCCTTGGGGGACCTGCAGGACTGTGGAAACAGGCCATATTTCACTTGTGTCCTATAGGAGCTCTTGTCAAGAAGAGACTCAATACCACTTTGTCTCCTTTCCAGAATAAATAAAAACCCTTGGCGCTGTTCCTGAACAAGGACACTGCACTGTATTTTTGGATGTCTGTCAGTGGGAGCATATGAGATGGGGTAAATATTTGTGCACAGCCTGAGGTCTTTTGTGCACAGGAAATTACTGCCTGGCAAGCCAAGGTGTGACTCTACAGTGCACCAGCTCACCATGCTGGAGTATCCCAGCGCACTGGAATTCCCAGAGTGCAGCTTGGCTTACTGCTACTCGGAAGTCCTCACCTTCATCCCTCATCCACAATAGGACAGAATACAGTAGAGGAGAGGGCTACATTGAATCCAATGCTCAGCAGTGTGTAGCTCAGTGGATCTCAGCCTGTGTGCGCTGATGCTCTTTCTTTTTTCTGCCCATTTGCTTTCTCTCCTCTCCCTTTCTCTTCATCCTTTCTTCTATCTCATCTTGTTTTTTCTCTTTTATTGATTGCTGTTTTTATTTGTTTTTAACCCTGTTTCTTGTTTGTTACTCCCTGCTCATTCCCCAAGGCCAGATTGTAGAATCATTACTTACTCATGTATATGTTTACTCATAAAAGTAATCAGTTCTGCAGAGTTCAATGAGATTCTTCCTGTAAGTGCTCACCAGTAGGAGTATGAAATCCACAATCTTGTCTCCATTTACCACTAAAGGCAACCACTGGTGGCTCTATGGAACCAGAACACAGACTCCTAGGTCCACAAGTGGCTTCTCTAGCTAGTTATATTGAGGGGGGTAGGGCGAAAAAAGGGGGGGAGGCAAACATTTTTTTGCTTGGGCCAGCAAAAAACTTGGAGCTGGCCCTGCTCCAAAAGTTTTCAACTGCGCTGTTGATCATCTTTTCAAACTCTGGCCTATAGGCAATGGCGAGCATTGAAACTTTTGTTTTAGAATATTACACACAAGCAGTAGAATCTCAGGTGTCTAATTCTCACTTCACTAATTCCCAAACCCAATAACTCTCACACAAAAACCAGCAGCCTCATTTCACTTTCCAGAAAAGATTTAATAGCAAAGAGCAACAGCGAAGTCTCATATCATTAAGAGTTAATTACTTTTACAAAATATACTACAGTACATTTACTACTAGGCTATGAAATATTATAATAAATAATTAAAACTAAGCTACACTTGTCAAAATAAATGAGGTGCATTTTATAATGGAGTATTCGTGATCTTTTTTGAAAATCCTTTTATTACTATGTTGATGATTTTGTTTCCTAGTTCACAATACTCTGTTGTGATTCGGTAATCTATAATAGAGCTCCTACTTCTTTGTACAAATTGATGAGGTCTCACTGTATAAATTTTCAATAGAATTTAAAAAGCAGATGTGTTAAAAAGTAGGTCAAATGTCAGACCCACCAATCTTGTTTAAATGGACATCATTCATAAACAACGATCACATTAACTAATCAGGCTGCTTTGACCATCTCAACTCACCTGTCATGAACTGGTATTAGGAATTACGTGAAAGGTGAAACAGATGAAAGATAGAGTAGAATCAAGAGTCAGCTAAAACTGATTTCAGAGAATGATGAAAACCTGGAATATCCATGCATGGTATGTTTGGGAACAAGAAGGGACCTTGTTTAGTACAGTGGTTCTCTGACTTTTAGATCACTACATAAGAGAAAGATCATTTCATGGATCACCGCTTCTCCACCTTTAACATCCCTCAGTGTGGTTCATAAAATATTTAATTCTGTGGTATACCAACACTATTTATAGAGACTGCTGGTGGTTCAAAACCACAGTACCAGAGTTTTCAAATAAACTGAATGAGCCAAATAACTGAGAAAGGAGTTTGGGGTACAGATAGGCTGCAGACCTTGCAGACAAAGTTTTAGGCTATGAAAGGAAAATGACTTTTCTCTGCCATGCTGTAGATAAAATATCCATACTCTGTAACTCTGGAACTTTGTCTTCCTTAGATCTAGATCAGGGGTCTCAAACTCAAATGATCACGAGGGCCGCATGAGGACTAGTGCACTGGTCCGAGGGCCGCATCACTGACACCTCCCCCCTCGCAGGAGGCTTACCGCTCCTGGCCGTGGCTGCAGAGGGCTCCTGCGAAGCGCTGCACCAGCTTGTTCATTGAGGCTGCAGCAACAGCGCCTGGAAGCCAGGGCTCATCAGTGGCCCAAGCAGGGCGCTTCGCAGGAGCCCTCTGCAGCGGTGGCCAGGAGCGGTGAGCCTCCCGCAGAGGGAGGCGGGAGGGTGGTGGGGAGCCTGGCTTACCACTCCTGGCTGCCGCTGCAGAGGGCTCCTGCGAAGCACCGCCCCAGCTCATTCATTGAAGCTGCAGCAGCACTGCCTGGTAGCTCGGGGTCGACAGCGGAAACTGCGAATGGGGGAGGGGGCACCAGAGAGCTTGGCAGGCCGCAGGGAAGGACTTTGGGGGCCGCATGTTTGAGACCCCTGATCTAGATTGTGAGCCTGGCTACATTCATGTACAGAGAAGCAAGAGGGTGTAGGGGGCTTCCTTACTTTCCTGCTTGGGTTATCCATATTGCAGGCAGAAGAATGGAGGGAGAGTCGCCATCACAGGGGCTCTTGTTCCCCCATGTGCAGGTGAATGGGAGAATGGGGGAATAGAGGTGAGGAATAGGCTGAGACTTGGGTCTCCCCCTCACCCCAGTGTCCAGCAGAACTGAGCAGGAATGAAGAGGGGAAGCAAGCTGTGCCAGGAAAAGGGCAGGTGCGGTTTATTTCCCCTATGGAACAAGGGAAAGAAGAGACCGAATTGGTCAAAAATGAGGGAGGTGTTGATCTCCAAGTAGTGTGAGCAGTGGGCTGGCATAGCATGGACAAGATAAGGAAAAATCACCAGCTTTGTACAAAGTCCAGTTTTAGTGGTTTGTTGTTTTTCTTTGTTTCGTGTTTGAATTATTATTTTTTTTAAGGGAAACATAGGCCAGAACTCCAGAATATACCATAGTGAAAATCTAACCCACAGTAGAAATAATACTTACCTGGCAAGAAAACAAAGATTAGTCATTATGACCAGAACTGTAGCACATTCATAAAAACATAGAGGCCATTAAATAATACTGTACATGGACTGTAAACACATCTAAAGAGCAATATAAAGTGGCATGTCTTTAAGAGGAAATGCAGATTATATGGAAAAATATTTCAAAAGTTTTCATCTAAAGCAAATGAAAAATATTCTGAAGGACAAAAGTAATGCAAACTTCATTAGAATGATCCCAGCCACTATGGTGAATGCAAGTTAACATGCAGTTGCTGTTGTAAGCACTCTCCCCACATTTTACAGTTGCTTAGATAAATTAGTTATTTATTATTTGTTATTACTGTAACACCTAGGAGCTCTAGTGATGAATCATGCCCCATTGTACTAGGCGCTGGACAAACACAGAACAAAAAGATTGTCTCTGCCAAAGAAGCTTGCAATCTAATTTCCTTTCAGTGTGAAATTCTCCAACAAATTATCTGCATCCAGCATTTACAAGTTATTTCATAATCTCCACAGCACTCAAGTGCTCTAGGTTTTGAGATGATCTTAAAAAAAAAAATTCAGCTGCCACATTCATAACTTTCGAACTATTACTGAATAGGTCTTTTTTTTTCAAACTTGGCTTATTTTGTAGATATCAATGACATTTAAAAATCAAGCAAGTCGGAAGACTGAAAATGCTGTAATTTACTATATGTAAATTTGTGTAAGAAATCCCCATTTGTATTATACTAAAAATTGTACTAAATGACACACATTTTTTACAGAGAGACTAAGGACTATCTGATGATCCTAATACCACTAGTGTAAAATGGAAGTAATGTAATTTGGCTCAGACTCTAAGCTCATATTTCAAGGCAAAAACAGAAGAACTAAATACTGAGTTTTCAGCCTTAACATATCCTACCTTAGTGTGATTTCTCATCCTAAACATTGCATTAATACTAAGTTTGGAATGAATTATATAATTACAAAGGTTCACAAGCAGTGGACATTCTCCTTAATCATCTTTTATTTGGTGTATAGTATGGGAAGGGAGTAAGAAACCTCTCCCACTTTGCATAGCTAGTGTTAAGATTAATCAGATATGCAGACCCTGCATTTGAAGGAGGGCAAAGACTGTAACTGAGCTGCTCCCTCAAAGAATATCTCACTCCAAAGGGACAGAAAGGGGTGGAGAGATAGCAGAGCCACTGCTTTGCCCCCCTGAACACTGCCCGTTAAAGCTGGCTAGGCACATGGAGGGAAACAGGGAACATGCTGCACCCCTTAATAAGATGTGGCAATAAGATGTGGCATTTTTTGTTATTCTCCATGTACTGGAACGCTCGAGAAGACCTGCTGACTCTCTGAATTCTGTGGAATATGAAAAAGTTAAGAGCAGGGTCAGCTGAGGTCAGAGAGGGCCCTTAGCTTGGCTCTAATGCAGGACCACTGTCAGGAAATTAGAAGGACTGCTGGAGGCCAGAGAATGAAATGGGAGTCCAGAACCTCTGCACAGATGGTTCTGGTCTCCCAGCAGCTCCCCCAGGTCTGCCAGTTTGGGGGGAGATTGTACAGTCTTAAACTCCATGAGCCAAAAACACCCACCCCAATTATATGCTGTGAGGAAATCTCCATGAAGACATTCTGGGGGTGCTTTCTTCCTAAAATAATCCTTTATGCCCATTTGCATGAGGATAGGATTTGGCCAACTCTGGAGGCAAAAGAAAAGCTGTTTTGGCATTATAGTCCTCTATATAATTTTGAGCTCAGTGTCTGTGTTAAACAAAAGCAGTCTTGGGAATTCCGGTGCCATTGAAAACCCAAGTCAATGCAACATCGGCCAAACAGAAAATGAGAAAGTTGATGGGTGAAGCCTGAGTAACTAAAAACGAGTGGAAAAATAAACATGGAGCCAAAGTCCGTATTGTTCCAGTTCCAGTGCTGCCCTCAAACTGTAAAACATACTTATAGTTCTTTGGACTACACTTTGTCAGCTCATGGTACATACAATATTTTAAGCACAGTTTAAAGAATAATAAGATGTATGAATTTGATAAGGGCTAACCCGCATGTTTTAACTTCACAGGAAAGAAATCATGAATGGTATTTGGCTGGATATTATAAGAACAGAATCAGCATCTATATTTCCTAATCATTAAATTCAATGTTTGATGACCATGTCATTTTGGAATTAACACATCAATTTCAGATCATGCCATAATGTCATGCGCAACTAAGGAGTTAAAAACTTTCATATGTGGAAGGTGACTAGAATTTTTTCTGGACATTCTTCCTTGGGATTTTTCTCTTTGTATTTTCCATTTTACATCTAGGGAAACTGAATCACAAATAAACTTGCTTGTTTGAACAGGGGTCAGTAATCCTAGGATTCCTAGACAAAGTGTGCAGGGAGGACAAGCATGTACTTCCCCTTCTTTCCCCAGGCCAACAAAGCTGACTCTGCATGGGGGAAAGTGTATAGTGAGCACAGAGTGTAATAGTGTCTGTGCTTCCCCTATGTCCCATGAAGCATTGTGCTTGACTCTAGGGATGCCTGCTTAGATGATGCACTTCTGCCTTCTCAGTGCAGCCAGCTGTTTATAGGTCACAATCGTGCCCTGAGTGACATGCTCAAGCTCACACTGTCTGTCTGTCTGTGGCAGAGCCAAGAGTAGGATGTAATGTTGCTAACCCCATAGTCTGTACTTTAAGCACAAAACCATTCCTTTCCCTTTATTACTAGACGTGGAAACTCAGCAGATCTCTTTTCAATTCCCTATCTTTAGAGATTTGTGGAGTTAATGGACTGAGTGTCTCACTTTGTTGTTCTGTGTAGCTAGTGACTGCTTTGCTAAACTCTTTATAAAACATACCACAAATTAACCATTAAGAGATGTGGGTCGAGAATATCAAGGTAAATTTCAAGGCCTAGAACATCTGAGGCATTACAGCTGAAAACTGTGGTGCTGCCATGCTGTGAAGATTATAGAAATGTTTTTGTGACTCCTAGGGGAATAGTAAAGCTCTTTTCCCTTCCTCCCATCTTTTCCTATGATGTAACTTGACATGACCGATGGAGTCAGACATGCAATGTTAATCTGCAATAAATTTGATAAAACATGGTCTTCTGTAAAAGAAAACATGGGGGAGGTTGTGATCTCTAGTATTCAGAAGACAGTTTTCAGACTTGACATTGGGAGTAAAGATTTCCCTCTAAATTGCACTGACGCAAACTGATTTGCTTGGCATTTTGCTTACCCTTCTCAGAGTCTGAATTAAAGTAACTGTTACTTTTAGATATTGACAATACAGCATAGTTAGTATAAAATAACATTATACCCAAAACCACAAATAAAAACAAATATAATTTAGAGTTTTGACCCTAATGTAGACTCTGCAAAGGCTGAATTTTCAAAACATATGTTGTTATTAGTCCCTCATTCACCCTAATGAAGATCAGCTGAATTTTAACAAGCATTGTTTCAACTGCTTGGTGGCTGCTACATGATCACCATTCTCAACTGTAGTGTTATAAGTAGAACCAGCAGGCCTCCAGATGCTTTTATGGAAGTACCGGTGAGGTACAAGTGACACTGTGGTTGCTTGTTAAAAAAGTATAGATCTGTCTGTGTCTGAAAGCTCATGATGCTGGTGTTGATGTTATCAGTGGCAACATGTCTTGATGCAGGCTAGCAGAACACAGGACATGTTAGGAACAGAAAGAGGCTATACGGTTCAGTACAACAGCCATTTTCAGGGTTATATTAATCCCGTCTTCCTGCTTTTTCACCATAGTCCAAAATCCCCTATCTCTAGAAACAAACCTAGGTGTTTCAAGAATTTGGTACTATATTGTGGTTCAGTTGCCCTCCCTAGAAAATTTTACCATATGGTTATTACATTTCGTTTTGGCATAGACCCTGATCTACAGTCTAAATTAGAAATGGATGTCATTAAAAAAAGAAAGAAAGAAAGAAAGAAACATCCCTCTTTTTTTTAATTGACAGACACTTCAACCCTGAGGCATCTAAATACTGACCATTACATCAGTATCTATTACTTTGTGGGACTGTCATTTTTCATTCAGATAACATTTCTTCAGTTCTTCTGCCTTATTGTGACTGATATGGAAACTTGCTTCTAGTCAGGGGGATGAAACACATGGCCTTTTTCAAAGCACTGTCTATTTATGCCACTAGTTAGGGCTCTCTTCTTGGTTCCTTGGAAGAGTAGGCCCTACCTATCATTATTACCACTACAGTTATGCTTTATGATTTGTTTAGGCCACCATGTGCTTTGTGCTGTACAAGAAACAGCTTCTGCCCTTCGAGTTTACAATCTAAGGCCCTGATCTTGAAAGTTATTCCAGGACTTCTGTGCCTGACCAGAGTAGCTTGTAGGACTGTGACATAAAATGCAGGTATAGAGAAGAAAGAACACACTGGGAAATCCAGAAAAAGGAATAACTTACTTTTAAAGGTGTATGTATTAATTAACTCTTCCTGTGGGCATTATGGAAGAAGTGTTTTTTTCAGGAGGGATCTAAATATGAAGAGAATAGTTATTCTGAGTGGCCTGGTTGTGTTTAAACATTTATTCTCTCCATCTATCCTAAACATTTCATCCTTCCACAGTGTGCAGTGCTTTGTCTGCAGTGGTCTAGGAGCAGAAGTCCAACTCTCCATATTTTATAGGGACTTTTATCCTTTCTTAGAGGGCATATTGTCCCTGTAGATATTTAGCATGTAGCAGAAGCTAATTAGTGGAGATTCTGATTTAGATTCTAGTCCAATATGCTAGTAATGTAAGGACCCTGCAGTTCTAGTGAGTTCTCAGTTGCATATCGTAGGACTTGGAAACAAGGACTTCAGTCTCATTGGGGTTATATGAACCATAATAAGGCAAATGACTTCAAGTAAGTGCCCAAGAAAATACACCATAATTTTATCCATAAATTTGTCATTTGTGTGGTACTGTTACAGCTGTAATATAGATATTTAAGTGATAGCCTATTACGTTAAAACTATAACGCATTTAAACCTGTCATAACCTTAGCTACAGTGAACACTAAAGATCGTCTTTATCTGAAATGTTAGTCTACAGAATGTACGACTATTTTAACGGTAATGTATATACAGTAGTATCATAATCACACCTTAGGTCCCAATCCTGCAAGGCGCTGAGCACCTGTAACTACTACTAAAGCAGGAGCCAAGGGCACTCAAAACCTCTCAGAAGTACTCAGCACCTTGCAGGAATGGGCCCTATACTAATATTTTTACCCATTGATCCTTCTTGGGAAACTCCAATTAATTTTGTTTAGAGTTACCCAAGGGTGTTGTGGTGTGGAGGTGTGTGGGGAGTAGGCAGAAAAGAGAGGATGATTTCATGTATACATTTCTCAGCACACAAAGATTTTTCAAATGAAATGTACTTAGATTACTGAATGGCATGAAAAAGCTTGATAAGTCACACCACTGCTGTGTACCTCAGTTTACCTCTTTGGGTTTGGAATTTTGTGTGACTCAAATTGTTACTAAGGTGCTTTGAGATCCTTAAATGAAATGCCCAGTGTATTGCATTGTGTACTGTAAATTATTATTAATGATTAAATGAATGGAATACTTTAAACTATATGCATCATATTGATTTGTGTGTATATATATATATGGACTTTATTTTGGATACAAAGGGGTCAATTCACCCCTTCTTAGATAAGATGATATACAGTGAACACCCTTGCACTAGTGAAAGCTATTGCACACTAGGTGCAATTCTCCCCATGGGACAGTTGGCAGCTCTCTCACCATCACTTTCCTTTAGGATTTCACCAGAGGAGAGCAGCTTTAAATTGGCCTCGGCACTCCATGGGAAGCCCCATCCGGGGAGCCCTGCCAGAAACTATGCTAATTAATTGTATTTATCGGGTGCTTTGGCTATGTCCCTTTCCAAGCCAGCACTGCCCAGTGTGTTGGCCAGTTACAGGCTCCCAGAGGAGTGGAATTTGTAGGCATCCCTCACTGACGCAACCCTCTTTCCACAATTTTTCCCTATGGAGGGCACTGAGTCCTCAATGAAAGTCAGGTTACATTGGCCTGAATGAAGACCCACAAATATAAACAAAGAGTCTCTCTTACCCAGACAGAGGCTCAGAAGGAGGAGTAAGGACACAGGAGTCCTCTGCAAAGGTTCCACTGTTCCTATGAACTGGACAAGAATGTCACTCAATAGCTGCTGTAGTCCCAGAAAAACTCCAACTCACTTCTCCCTGTGGACAGGAGGGGAGCTAGCAGGACACCAGAGTAATCCTGTTACATTATAAGCAGCGTGGATATTTTTATATTTTTGGAACAATAACAAAAATGCATTCTACTTCTTTTCATTTACAGTGTGTAACAATAACAAGGCCCTTCAGTTTACCAAGAAAATAAAGACTTAAAGCTCTCTTGGCAATGGCAACTCACTCAGTGGCTCTTACTGGGCTGACAAACGATTGCTGTGGTAGGTCTTAGGTCTCAGTTCAGGAAAGCACTGATGCATGTGCTCAAACACATAATAAGGTACTGCCCGAGGTCATGATGTTTTACTGAAGTGGGGACTTATTGATGAATCATGAATTAATGATAGTTAATAAAGAAGTGAGTGTATATATTGCACCACTGGGCCAAAACCCGACAGGTAACATGTACCTTGCTGAGCATTGATTTCAGTGGGAGTTGCAGGTGTACTATTTACCTTTCAAGATTTAGTCCAACTGGAGCAGAGGGCACTCAGCCCCTTGGAAGCTGTGCTGAACATCTCACAGCTTGGGTCCCTTCTGATCTAAATTCAGCTTGGCAAGAATGGCATGAGTTCAGGAAGTGCCTTCTCTGTGGTTGTAATCACTGGTGAATCAGTCTTACTTTGACTGGTAAGGCAGACAGCTAGAGTTGTGGCAGCCAAGTTCTGGTCACCAAAATATTGATTGCAGTACAGTCATCTATCATAATTGTACCAATGGTATTTATTTTCCTGATTGATTCTAATAAAATCAGCGCAGCCCTACCACAATTGTACTGTGGTTTTGAGGCATCTGGCTCTGGGGATTAGGGTGGGAAAGTTCTTTTTTAAATTTGCTTTTAAAATTTCAGATCACAGATAAAATAAACAATAATAAATAAGAGAACCATATTTCACAGTTTATAGCTTTCATTAATTTTTAAGGAACCAAGTCAAAGAAATTGCTGAAACAAAAGCAATCATGGATGCTGTCTGATGAGCAGATCAAAAAGCCACTTTAATATTTAACGAGACCAAAAACCTCTTACAACTAATCACGTTTTACTGGCACTTGCCCTTTGGCCTGGCAAGTGACTGTGTGTTTCTAAGGGACTAACATTTTTGACTTTCTAATGAATTATCATTCGTACAGTAAGTAAATGTGGCAGGGTGGAGCTGTTTGCGTCATTAGTTTAATTTAGGAAGTGAGATCTTCGTTCACATATCTTGATATTAATGATACTTTTACTTAAAACAATACTTCCCATAATTTAATAGTGCCTTTTGAGCCAAGGATTATTCATATTAATTAATGAGCCTTACAGCATCCTTATACTACCAGATGGGTATATTGTGACTCAGAAATGTATGGGCCCTGAATTAGCAGAGCACTGAAGCATGTACATCTGTTGATTCCTTGGCCTTGTCTACACTACACTGTTTTGTCGACAGAAGTCAGTTTTCATCAACAAAACAGTGGAGGTGTACACACCGCAATCCTCCTCCCACCAATGTAATTCTCCTGTTACGCTAACATAATAAAATCATTTAGATGCACAGCATAGAGCTCATTGTGACCAAGTTAGAGTGACGCAGTGTCAGTATAGACACTGCACTTGCTTATGTTGCCATAAGTGGCCTCCAGAAGGTGTTCTACAATGCCCATCATGACCGTTCTGGTCAGCAGTTTCAACTCTGCTGGCTGCAGCCAGGTACACAGGCGTGCACCCTGGAAATTTAGAAATTCCACTTCCTGTTTGCTCGGCATGGAAAGTTCACAGAGCATCTTCCCCTCTAACCATGCTGGCTTTACCCAGCAAATGTGCTTCTGCCTGGACTACACCAGAGTTGTTGGATCTTCTGGGTCTGTGGGAAGAGGAGGCTGTGTAGTCGCAACTCTGCTCCAGCCATAGGAACTTTAATATCTACAGGCAGATTGTTCATGGCATGGAGGAGAAAGAGCATGAAAGGGACATGCAGCAGTGCCATGCTAAGATTAAGGAGCTGATACAGGCATACCAGAAGGCAAGGGAGGCCAACCACTACTCTCGTGCAGCATCGAAGACATGTCAGTTGTACAAGGAGCTGCACACTGTCGGCAGCTGTGACCCCACTTCCACAAGCCCCGTGGATACTTTGGGGGAACTGAAGGCAGGGGATAGCAGAGTCAACCCAGTCCCCGATGACAAAGTGGTGGACAAGGAGATTGAGTTGGAGGAGGAGGTGGGACAGGCGACAGGGTCATCCGGAGGTGGGACAAGCCAGGACCTCTTTTTGACCCTGGAGGGGTCTAGCCAGTCCCAGTACTCTGGCTCTGTCTCACCTGAAGTAGGAGAAGGGGATCTCCTGTAAGTACTCATTTTACTTTGATACTGAACAGTGACATGAGCTAGAGGTGTCCTTTATTTTGTGAGGTGGTGCACCTGGGAGAAGGAATAGAAATTAACAACATTCTAGGTACTGTTTGTATCTGCTTCTCATTCCCAAGTGCAGCTCTGCAGTGCAGGCCCTGAAGAAAAGTTTGTTAATGCACACTGGGATTTCCCAGGAATCTTCCATAGCGATCTCTAGAAAACTTTCCTGCAGATACTCTGCAATCCTTAGTAGAGCTGCTTTTTTATTTTCCCCGTTGCAGAAAACTTTGCCGTACCAGTCGGCAATTACTTCTGCAGGAACCAAAGCAGCTCACACACAAGTGGCATACGGACCCAGTCTGAAGCTGCACCCATATGAAAGATGCACCCTGCATTCTTGGTTACCCTCAGCAGTGAGATATCAGCTTTAGTCACCCCCTGCCTGTGGAAAACAGTGCCAGTATTCACAATAGTGTCCCTAAGCTCATGTAGTGATCCCCTTCTGAAACTACCCAGACCCTTCGTCCCTTCTTGCACTTTTCCTCCTCACCACGTTCAGTGCTCACAATACTGACTCTGTATTTATTTATTTATTTATTTGCTTCTGCAGATGTGCCCTTGAGGGCCAGCTCCTACACACCAGTAGAGCACCTCCATCAGATATGGAGGTGAACATGTTTCAAGAAGTGTTGCAATTGTCTGATCACACTGATAGTGTGGAGAGAGACAATAGACAAATAACTCAGAATGGGTAGCCAGGAGAGGAGATGGGCAGTGTGGATAATAGAGGAGCAGGACCAGATGATAAAGCTCATGGAGGACCAAACAGAGATGCTCAGGTCCCTGATTTCACTGCAGTCGGAATACATTCATGCGCGACTCCCCCTACAATCCAGAGAGAGGTGCATTCCATGCCCTCCCCAAACTCCCCACATGCATTCCAGGCCATCACAGTACCTCTTGCACTCTACCCCAGGGACATGTTCCATAATGACAGCTGGACTTACATATAGCTGTGCGAGCCTCATTTGAGAGAGTGCTGCTCAGTGTCATGTCCTGTGTAAGAAATGGAAATCTGTGTATTGCTGTTTAAAAAAAAATTTAGTCTTAAAAATTCAATGATTCTTTATTTGTATCCTACACATGGTTGTTGCAGCAGAAATTCATACACAGTGGCAATTGGCATCTTTGCAGACTACAATTAACCCTCAGGCAGGAATCATTACAGGGATCATTCAAGGTGGAAAGTAAACAACGCTGGCTGAATGCATTACAGAAAGACACATTATTGGGACTTATTATCAAAGTGCTGCCTCAAAGCCTCCCTGATTTGAATAGCCCTACCTCTCTTTGAGCCCCTCTGATAGCCCCAGTGTCTGGCTGCTCAAAATCAACCACAAGGCAATCCACCTCAAAGCTCCACCCCGGGGAAACTTTTTTCCTTGGCTTCACAGATGTTATACAGAGCACGGCAGGCTGCTATAACCATGGGAATATTTTCCTCATTGAGGTCTAACCTGCCAAATAGGCAGCATCAGTGAGCCTTTAATCTGCTAAATACACATTCAATAGTCATTCTGGATTACTGTGGGCATTTCCACAACCTCTATTGGAATCTTCTGGTCTGGAAAGAAGTCTCTGTATGCAGCTTTCTATACAGGCCAGTGTTCCTGAAGATGTGTGTGTCATGCATAGGGTCCTACCACACTCATGGCCAGGAGGAACTTGGCATAGAAATCATGTGAAATCTGGACTCCCTCCGTGAAAACTGGTCTTTTGTGTGCTTTTATCCTATACTATATAGATTCCACAGGGGAGTCCAGCGTTTCTTAAACTGAAGGTCCTGACCCAAAAGGAAGTTGCAGGCAGGGTTGTAAGCACTGTTTCCTCTAAGCTGTGTGCATGTGCATGCACACACAGATTATAACTCTGCACACACAGCGAAACACTGTGCACACAAAAATTTGCACAAAAGAAATTTTTTGCGCACACGGCCTGTCAAAAATTTGCACAGAAGACATTTTTTGCGCACACGGCCTGTCAAAAACTAGAGGAAACAATGGTTATTTTGGGGGGGTCACAATATTGCTGCTCTTATTTATGTGCTGCCTTCAGAGCTTGGTGGCTGGAGAATGGCATCTGTTAGCCAGGAGCCCAGCTCTGAAGGCATTGCCTCGCCAGTAGCAGTGCAGAAGTAAGGATGGCAATACCATACCATTGCACCCTTACTTCACCCTGCTGCCCTCAGAGCTGGGCAGCTAGAGAGTGGGAGCTGCTGACCGAGGGCCCAGCTCTGTAGGCAGTTGTGCAGAAGTTAGGGTGGCAATACCATACCATGCCATCCTTATTTCTGCACTGCTGTTAGCAGCGGCTTTGCCTTCAGAGCTGGGCTCCCAGCCAGCAGCTGCCATTTTCCAGCTGCCCAGCCCTGAAGGCAGCGCTGCTACCAGCGATAATGCAAAAATAAGGGTAGCAGTACCACAACCCTCCGCCCCTCCCACACACACACATACACACAATAACCTTGCATCCCCCATCCCACAACTTCTTTTGGGTCAGGACGCCTACAATTACCATGAAATTTCAGATTTAAATAGCGAAAATCATAACATTTATGATTTTTTAAATCCTACATCCATTAAATTGACCAACATGGGCTGTGAATTTGGTTGGGCCCTCGTCATGCGCCTTCCCTGACTATCCTGTGCTGATGTCAATGAAATGACCCTGGTGATCCACCAGCACCTGCAATACCATAGAGAAGTAGCCCTTTCTGTTGAAGTGCTCTGTCACAAGATGGCCTGGAGTCAAAATTGCGATATGCGTGCCATCTATCGCCCCACCGCAGTTAGGGAATCCCATTGCTGCAAAGTGGATTGCCATCCACTAGTCACCGCACATTGTCCAGAGTCACAGTCCTTCACAGCAGGAGCCAATTAATGGCCCTACACACTTGCATCACCACAATACCCACAGTGAACATCCCAACTCCTAACTGATTCGCAACTGACCAGTAGCAGTCTGGAGTTGCCAGCTTCCACACACTGATTTCCACTCACTTTTCCACAGTGAGGGCAGTTCTGATTGTGGTGTCCTGGCACCGCAGGACAGGCAAGCTCCGCAGACAGTTCCAGAAAGGTGGTTTTGCACATCCAAAAGTTTTGCAGCCACTGCTCATCATCCCATATCTGCATCACAATTCAATCCCACTACTTGGTGCTTGTTTTCTGAGCCCAGAATGTTAGTCCACCACGTGCAGCTGCTCCATGAATGCCAACAGCGATCTTGAATTATTTCTTTCAGTGGCACGCAGCAGGGCAGACACCACAAATTCATTTTCAGATTTGCAGTTCATGAACTACTGCAGGATCAGCTGTGTTGTGTTCGTAATGCTTATTACAATATGGAAGAGCAGTGCAGGATCCAGGCTTTCAGGCAGAGATGGCAGGTGCCAAGCTTACAGGGGAAGTTGAAAAATGGCACAAAATGTAGTCAGAAGCTCCTGGATTTTGGGACAGAGAAAACTGCATCATGGGGGCAGTGAGCCCACCCCCATAATGCACTGCTATCCATTCCCAGATCTCCTAGTGTCAGAAGGTGGTGATTTGAACAGTGGGATAGCTACCCACAGTGCACTGCTCTCTCTGTCGGTGCTAGAGCACCAACTGTGGACACGCTCCACCCACATTATCAGGGTTGAGTGGCAGCAAAAGAGTTCCTACTATAAAACATATACCTATATAGGTTGTGGCACTTCCCTGTATTTTTATGGAATCAGTAAAGGTCTAGTTTTTAATGGCAGTATATGCAGCTTGGTGTCATCCGATGAAGTGGGTATTAGCCCACGAAAGTTATGCTTCAATACTTTAGTTAGTCTTTAAGGTGCCACAGGACTCTTTGTCACTTCTGCAATTCCAGACTAACATGGCTACCCCTCTGATTCTTAACAGTGAAGACTGTATTTTTGATGTGCTACACTACCATTGAAGCATTGACAAATATATGGGAAAAGATTTACCAATTGCTTTAGAAGTAATCTGAACCCTGACTGAAGTTTTATTAGGCTCACCTATCATTTTCTGTTTTGACATCAGAACAAGGAAAATATTTTTATAATAACTTATGTAGTCCCAGGAGGAGGAACGATCTTTTGAAAGGCTAGAATCTTGAAAAGTGAAAAATCTGTTCTGATGGGGTTTCATAAACTAAATGAATTATCAGACAGGAAAAAATATATTCATCATAAATTATATATCCTTTAAAAAGAAAATATTCTTGGAGCCGTTTACAACAGCTCCAATTCAGAGATATTCAGAATGCCATAAAATGGTCATACTGGCTTAGACTAATGGTCCATCTAGCCCAGTATCCTGTCTTCCAACAGTGGCCAGTGCCAGATGCTTCAGAGGAAGTGAACAGAACAGGGCAATTTGCTGAATGATCCATCTCCCAGCTTCTAGCAGTCAGTGCCAAATCATTATAGTTCACTAGGTTACATTTTTAAAGGTACTTGAGTGGATTTGTTAATTTGTATGATCAAGTTGAAATGGCATATCAAGAGACAATAAATCAATTGGAAAATGGAAATAAAAATGTTTTTAAAAATGATCAAGGTTAAAGCAGATCCTAGTTTTAAGAAAGTGCATCTGTTTAAAAAAATAAAAGATGTTTTGTCACTAATCATACAGGCCTTGACTCAGAAAGGCATTCCTAAGGAGTTCAACATGTGCTTAAGTACTTGGCTGAGTCAGGGTCTGATTCCAATAGTTACAGATAATTATTAAGAAGATTAGTTAATCCAAAAGAGTGGGGGTGAGGGATTAAGCTATCTATGATTTGTAATAAAAAATCATTCAGTAAAATTTCAACCTTTTTCTCTTAGAAAATTATGTACAGACTGCAGAATTCTTGTATATTTTAATTATTGAAAATTATTTGTAGATTTCGGTGCATAAATTTAGGTCTGCAATAATTTGTGAGCAATTCACTGTGAATATTTTAAAAATTCATATCAAATCCTTCGATGAACTCTGCGTGGATGCAGAATCAAGGTCATAATTAGATATGTGATATGATATTGATTGGGTGACTAATGTAGCTAAATAACAACAGAATACATTGGAATTTAAGATTCAATTGTAAAATCTGAAAATTGAAATTCACATTATTGCTTAGTTATTTGTGCAATTTAAAAATCACAGTTTGTTATTTATACATTTTGACTTTCTAATTTGGACAAATATTCAACTTAAAAATTCACTTTTCTCAACATCCAGCTGACTAGAATGCACTCTTCACTAGAATATTCATGGAAAATTCATTTGCCAGAACACTAAAGCTTATTCACTGGAATATCTATGAACTATAAACACAAAAAGGTCATGAACACAGTCAAAGCATATATATGAATAATTGCAGATTTCTATAGGTGAATATCAATTCTCTCCTCCCAGGTCACATTCAGTTCTTCATAGGAGGAAGGGAGAAGTCTTGTGGGCCAGGCATGGAATTGGGAATTAAGAAATAAATCACTTTCTACTTCTACAATGAGCTCCATATGCACAGATGACTGTGGAGCTCACTTGAAGTCAATGGAGTTCAGTGCGGCAATGTCTTCACAGAACTCATTATGTGATACCATAGTCTCTGTGTTTGTTCTGTAGTGCTTTAAGTCCCATGGATAGAAGGTGCTAAATAAGTCGAAAAAAACCAGTATATAATTCAGAAATAATTTCTTCGAAGTTACCACAATATTGAGAAATCGATCTTGGTAGTGATTGTCATCCATTTGCACTGATTAAGAGATGAATTTATGATAATAGGAAGTGGTATCTTGCTAATTTGTTCTTACTAGCTCCTTAAAGTTAGTGTGCACAAATAGAAAATATCAATATCCACTCCCTCAGTTTGGCATCCATTGTGCAAAGTTTCACTAGGAACCCATAGGAATTCTTTTAAATAAGTTTGTTCTTTTCCATCAGGTTGGTGGTCACACCATGTTGCCCATTCGTTGGATGCCACCTGAGAGCATCATGTACAGGAAGTTCACCACAGAAAGTGATGTCTGGAGCTTGGGGGTCGTTTTATGGGAAATCTTCACCTATGGCAAACAGCCATGGTATCAGCTCTCAAACAATGAGGTGTGTATAATGCACTGTGGATAACGACATGTGCTTGAGATGGTGGAGTTTAACTAAAGATATGGATACCACAAGAGAATCACTCTCTGATTGGAAAGGATAGCTCACAAGCTGTAATGTTATTTACTATAAAAATCACTATATACTTTCCAACACTTACAGTATTATTGCAGTGTCATGGTTTGGGTCCATTTTTCTCTGGCTTTTTAATTTTTTCCCACCAAGAGAGAGGGGTTATCCAAGTAGAATACAAGAAAGTCATGGGGTAGGCTGGAACTTGCCTGGGGTATGGAGAAAAAAATGAGGTGACGGGTGTTGCAGTCTTGCAAAGGAAAGGGGCTGGAGTATCTTCAGCCTAACCTCTGGCAGTCTCTATTACAGGTATCAACCAGTGTGTGGAAGTGACTCAAGAACACTGCTGCTGTCCTACCTCGGTCTATAACAAATTGAGGGGATCTGGAAGTATTTTGAAGCCCAAGAAAACTCTGCCAGGGGTGACCCCTTGTATCTCCAGTTGCTGGCCACCTACCACTGTGATGCTTCTATGAGCATGTGGGAGGGGATGGTTCTGAGTGAGAGAGAGGCATGCAGTATGGAGTCTGTATCACAAACCCTCCCACAACTGCCAATACTCAGGGTACTCATGCTCAGTCTCAACAGAGGTTTGAGTGGGTGTGGAAGCTGAGGGGAAACCCTCAGAATGAATTACCTTGTTAAGTAGGGTGAAAGGCATTGCTCCCTCCAAGTTAGGATTTTGGGAGGTTGATGGAAAGATTTGGGAAGCTTATATCATTGTTGCCTGTGATTTACCAGTTCTGTAGACAGAGATTTTCAGTCTACAGGGCTGCCAATTTAGCCCTTTTCATAAGAAATAAATTCACTCACACTCAGGGCTTGTCTACAGAGGAAAATTACACCAGTATTGGGCAAAGTATGAATTTAAACTGCTATAGCTATACCAGTCTCACTCCTCATGAGGACCCTCTTATTCCAGATTGCCTTTTTCCGGTTTAGCTGATGTCACTTTGGAAGTGGTTTAAACCAGTGTTTTTCAGCATTCAGGTCATGACCCAGTACTGAGTCACGGCATATAAAGCATTGGGTGGACTTGCTCAGCATCCAGGGACCCTAGCGGCTCTGGTCAGTGCTGCTGACTGAGATCTTAAAAGTCCCGTTGGTGGTGCTGCCCGGCTAAGGCAGGCTAGTGCCTACCTATTGCTCCACTGATTCATTCTTTGCTCTCTCACCAGGTGATCGAGTGCATCACTCAGGGCCGAGTTCTGCAGCGACCTCGCACATGCCCAAAGGAAGTGTACGACTTGATGCTGGGGTGTTGGCAACGGGAGCCTCACATGAGGCTCAACATCAAAGAAATCCATTCCCTCCTTCAGAACTTGGCCAAGGCTTCTCCAGTTTACCTGGATATTCTAGGCTAGAGCCTCCTACCATTTCCTCTTATGGGCTGCGTGAATGAATGTGTTCAATGGCCGCTGAACTCCATCAAAATATGTTCTTAACTCTGACAGTAGTAATGACAAAGATGCGGAGAAGCTTTCAAAGGGCAAGCAATGTGCACTTCTCCATCCGTAGACACAGTATTGACTTTTTTGACATTATTGAAATGTATCTCTTTTCTCTTTCTCTTTCTCTCGTTTTTTCTTTCTCCTTCTATTCAATCTGGCTTCTGCATTATTGTAACTCTGCATAGACAAAGGCCTTAAAAACCTGATCTGTTATATCAGCAGACTCTCCAGATTGCCCACCACAACTAACAATGCCTTGTTGTACTCATGCCTTTGATGTGGATGAAAAAAGGGAAAAAATATTTGACTCGAACTTTGTGACTTCTGCTGTACAAATACTGGGAGTTTCTCTTGATTCACCTCTACTTTTTTTTGCTTCGGCGTGTGGGTGGAAAAAGAAGATTGGTGTTCTCTATGGGAAACTTATTTCTAGTTGAGATAAAGCCAGATAGACAGAAAACAGCGTTGTGTGATCTACCATATGGAGGAACCATGGGATCAGATGGCATCCAACCCCGCTCAAAAACACTGAAATTATTTAATGGAAGGAAAGGATTCTGTGCTTTCCTCTGGGAGCCTGTCTGAGGAGTAAATGAATTGTTTAAAGAGTGTGCTTGGTTAGCACTTTTCATCACCAGATCCAGTACAATGGTCTATGGTAAAAAGAAAAAGATGCTGCCTGCATTGCACTAGATTACACAACACTATGATAAAGTAAATACAATCCCTCAACTTGTCTTAGAGTAGGAATTTGTGGTAGCACTCCTATAAAAGTGTTCTCCAGCTAGGCTTTGGTAATACAGACTGAAGCTAGGCTGATTAATGTACAGTAAGTATTTCAGGGTCAATTGTTGAAGCTGAGGACTTTGATCAGTCAGGACAAGTTGTAGATGCTGAGGCAAGCTGTAGATACTGTGCTTGTCACGCAGCATATTCCTACTGCTCTCCTTCTCCATTCCCATTTTTTCACTGTGCAAGCAAAATTGTGCATGGTCTTCGTCAATTAATGCCCTGTGTGCAGAAACTATTGCTCATCTGTTGTACACCCTGATAGGAATAGCAAATCCATAAAGGTATAACATATATTTAATTAGAAGGAGCTAATGGAGGTCATTAGCTACATTCAGATGTCTTTACATTGTTACAGGTATGATACTACGCAAATCATCTAAAACATGGAAATAGTAGATTATGTTTGAGCCATGGCAGGGGATGATAGAATTAAGTCCCTGGAGACAGCTAGATGTGATCCTGCGGTTATCACTTGGCATTCATAGCATATAGACCCTGAGTTCAGCACCAATTTCTGGTTGATATAGTGGTGTCATTCCCAGAATCCACTGTTCTGTAATTTATTTATGTCTGGTTGGAAAGGCATTGTGTGCGTACAGTATATGCATGGCCACTGTGCTGATGGCAAGTGCATGGGCATCTATGTTTATTTTTTAAACAGATGCTGAAGTTTTAAAATTTAGATTTAGGATTATTTTTCTTATGAACTCTTACAAATGGAAATAAATCTTGCCTGTTCCTCAAGAACATTTGCCTCCCTCTGTGAGGGGGGCCTTGCTGCAAAAAAATTGTCCTTTTTAAAAAAATATTATGAGCCAGATCAAAGAGTAGTAGTAGTTCTTCATCTTTGTGTTGTGGTTATTTTATTTAATACATCAAGCATTTTATTTTTCTAAGTGTTCCCATAATATTTTAATATATAATTTGTTTGCATATATTATTTATTAAAGCACTTTCTTTTTTTCCTTCAGTGGCTTTTAAAGCCAGTTCATAGAGATTTTGAACATTTTCAGAAATAAAACAACTGACTGAACAGTGATGGAGTTGAACCCTCCTCTATGTCAGTGAAAAAAAGCATTAAAAATAAACTTAACAATGTAACTTTAAAGCCATATGCAGTATTTCTTTAATAAACCAGATGTTATTTCTGAACCACTAGAACTGGAAATTAAAAAAAAAAAAAAAAGCCAGAGGAAGACTCATACAAAATAGGCTTTAAGATTTTTATCTGAGCTGTCTTAGAAGTTTGAACAGCAATAGCCCTGTTAGAAAAAGATTGAACATTCAGGGAAACCTATTCTCTTGAGGGCCTGAATTTTGTTTTTTAAGAAATTCAGTTTCAATATAACAGAAAGTGGAAAAGAAAATGTAAAGTGAGAGTACACTTTTAGCGTGACGAGGGAAGGGTTGTGTGTTGGGGAAGGGAAGTACAAAACTCCTACCTGTTGTGTCCTGTCATAGTTCCTTATGCCCTTTAGAAAAATGTATCCTTTTTGTCTCCAAGATATGTTCTCTCCGAGCAATGACCCTAACCTGAAAGCAAAGAGGTAGGTTTTGCAAGAACTGGTGGAATGTATACCAAAAATGAAGGGAAAAAATACAATTTGATCTAGTGATATCCTTTTTTCATTGCTAAAATAGCATACTAGTTATGTATGGGGAAAATATAGTATGTTAGAATACACTGTGCAAATGCATATCAGTATGTCAAACTTAAAGGACCAAATGTTCTATAGAGCCAAAAATATGGATAAACTTGGCCTATATCACACATACGAACAGTAGTCCATAAACGCTATAATCAATGTTGACTAGCTATTAACTAAAGCTAAACCAGTTTTTGCAATTATTCATAAGAAAGGGTGTAAGTGTAGCAAAATTAGTGGAAAAGAGAAAAAGAAATATGTTCAAATGGCAATGAGGGATGAGTGTATGTATAGACATTTGTCATGCTTGCAACTTCAGCTAAATCTTGTACACACTGAGCAAATATGACAATCAGGCTCATTACAAAATCTTTCTGGACTATGCTACAAACTGATCATATATATATAATATAAATTATATATATGTGTTTACATAGGGTGTGTATATATATACATGGTATATACATATATGTATATGTGTGTTATAAATATTTGATTTATACATATGCAGACATGCATATACAGTATGTGTGATTGTGTGTATATGTATAAATTTACATATACATATATTCTAACACGATAATTAGGGTTCAGTGTTATTAATAAAGTCCGCTAAATAACCAAAATCCTTTTTTCCTTTGGTATTTCTTTTTCTATGTTTATAAGATTTAACTTTTTATGTGAATGCAGTTCCGCATGGGTGGAGGAAATACTAGAAGTCAGAGATATTTTTAACAATCAACATTTTTTCCCAAATGTTTGTATAAAAGCTCTCTCTCTTTGCCCATCACACCCCAGCCGGGGTATGGGCCACCAACTGGTGTTGGTGTTTCAGTAGCAATTGGTTCCCTTACGGGTGGCGTTGCTAGCCCCACACCCGTGTTACGCCTACAGCACCTGGTATTCCCAGGAGGTCTCCCATCCAAGTACTAGCCAGGCCCGACCCTGCTTAGCTTCCGAGATCAGACGGGATCGGGTGTGTTCAGGGTGGTTTAGCCATATTTGTATAAAAGCAGTCCCTCCATTATTGTCTAATATTCATTGATTTCTCACAGAGAAATGAACAGATTGGCTTCAAGCTTCCTAGAAGAAAGTTTGGTTTAAATTAATTTGTTTTTGTTGTGTTGTGTAACAGCAGTACTACAGCTCTATTGGCATTTTGCACTTCTCTTCAGTTACAAAATAATTCCAAGAATGAGCTGAAACTTTCAGACTGCAACACAACTGATAGAACAATGGTGAGAACTCCAAAACCCTGCAGTATAATAGCAGCAGCAAGTATTGGGAATTTTCCACGTTCTCTCCTTCACCCTCAGTAAATTTGCAGAGCTCAGCAACCAGCTGTAGCGAACAGTATTTGTAAAGCAACAGCACTCCATGATGCAACTTCTTTTTACATAGGAGTTCGTTCATTTTGCTTTATAAACCAATATATTATATATTGTCTACTGTTCAATAAATAACTGCCATTTCTTTCTCTCTCTCTCTCTCTCTGCTCTTTGGAGATATTTTTGTTGTGCTTGATATAGACTTTCACAGAACACTTTAAAGATCAAAGAAACACCCCCATAAAATGATCAAGTAACTGGCTGACTAAGTTACAGTGCATATACGTAATAACAAGACTGTCTCCAGGTTGTTGCAGCCTGTAAAAGAAATTCAAATATTGCTGTAAGAATGTGGGGGTGGGAAAGAGGTTGGGGTTTCTGGTTGAAGATGAAGGTTTTGATAGCACAGGAAGCTGTATTTTCTTGTTGACAGAGCTGGGATGAACCACTGCTGCTCTGAGTCAAGAGGTCCTTGAAGAGCCTTAGTTGATTTTATTTATTTATTTATTGCTACATTCATCACAGATATGAAGCAAAAAAAGTCTACAATGTTGCAGGGAAAACACTGTGAATTTCACAACAGCAACCAAGTGACTATTTTGCCATCTTTTTAAAGTACGTCTCAGGAGAAGAAATGGGAAATGATGGGTATATTATTTTCTTGTCTATGCATTTTAGGCCAGATCTACGGATTTTTTTTGTTTGCTTATAGTCAGTTCTGAGTGAAGCGTGGCTGAAATGTATTTTATAAACACAGAATACTTTGGACAGGCATAGCAGAAGCTGCTTCTAGCAAGGCTGTTTGACAGAAAGGCGTAAGAAAACAAAAATGAAATCAAATCTTTTCAGAGGCCTATATCCTGCAGCTTATATGTATTGTTCTGTAACTTATAAACAAATGTTGAACAAGCAGCTGAGAATTTTATATACAAGTAATTCAATTCAGTGTGGATGTTTAATTACATCACCGATAGAGAAAGAGTCGATTTATTATGAAATATTTGCCCCAGCCCTGCTCTCTACCTATACTTCATGTATATATATGTATATTTCTAGATACCACTCTCTCTCCCTCTCTCTCTCTCTCCAGAGTTCGAGAAAGGGAGATACCTTACATATAAATATAGATCTCTATATTTGTCACTAAAACTGTGACCTGGTGTTTAGAACTATCTTTCTCCTTTCTTTTTCTTTTTTACTGTGATGTCTCTGTGCAGATATTTAGTATTTCTTGTTTTGCAGTTTGTTATAGAAATTCATTGCTTTAAAAGATCCATTGCATCTTGGCTGATTTTGAAGTGATGCCTGAGTATCAGTGTTAAAAGAGTTGTTTGTGAATCATGTGACCAGCTTCTGTCAACACGACATGGAAAGTCTCTTGTACTACAGTGTATTTAATACAAACAATGTCTTTCAATAAACAGTGTCATCCAAAAGAAAGACTGTAAGTGATACAATGAGGATTACTTTAAAAATGTATACAATTTTCATGTGTGGTATTTTCTTTTATTTGAATCCTGTTTAAACAACGTGGTAATAATGAATTGCTAAATGTGCTTGGAAATGTGACATATTTACAGTCTAAAATAATGATAAAAACAGTTCCATACAGCCTATGAGATGAAAGAAGCATCACATACAAAACATTTATGAAATTTGCTACCTGTATTTACACAATTAGGGCTATTAAAGAAAGTCCTAAAGTGAACCCATTGGAAAATTTGCACATTTGGGAACATGTGCATGTGAATATTTGTTTGTCATGTAGTTATCCATATAGCATATGCTGTCCTGCAATAAGGTGCTTATCAGTGAAAGTATTTTCTGGATACAATTTATGTGCATGTTTTCAAAATGTGTCTCATAATCCCCACATCACCATTAATAAACTAGTGAAGATTAGGGTTTGGGGGGGTTTCTTGTCCCAATGTAGTATTAAAATGTGAACAAATGTAGCATTAATTCCTGGCCAGCCTGTATAGTAGCTGAATCTCCTAAGTAGTAATATATGTATAAAAAAAGCAGTGTTTATACATTCAACGTGGCTTCAGCCGCCTAATTGAAGATCCCACTGAAGGTTATTGATTTACCCAAGTGTAACCACACACCTTCTGGGTGTGGTGTTCTGTCCTATCTAGTGGCACCAAGATCACTTAGAGAGAGACAGAGATAGCAAGATTAATGAGTTTGCTCTACAGCCAGTTGGCTTTTAACTCATGTGGTAGAAGCTCATGCACTAAGCTCCAGAAGTCCCATATTCAATCCCACCCGCCAACAGACCCCAGTAGTTGGCGTTACACAAGGTCTTCAGGTTTAAAGGATACCAATAGGGAAGCTACTGTATGGCTACAACTGTTTGGTTTTGCTAAGAGATCTGCTTGAGATTGCAGGAGCTGGCTGTCATTCTAAAAACCTGAGGGGAAATTACTAGGCAAAGAGCAGCCCCAGCACAAGGCTGGTCTTACGCTATGAAAATTGCGTCAAGATCTGTGCTAGTAAATCAGTTGTTAATGTATCATTCAGTCAGTGGGAACTGAGTTTCCAACTGTGGGCTGACAGACTTGGGCCAGCCAAGCTCCCATTAGCACTCTACAAAGAGCTGTTTACATAGCCCTTTGAGGTTGTGACTCAGGCTGAAGGTTGGCTTCTGAAGTGTAGGGGGAGGGGTGGACTTCATCTTACTTCCATGGGCTGTATAGACATACCCTGAGGGCCATATTATACCATTTCATAGTGACTATGCAGGATGCAGATAGAGCAGGAGTGTGCCATACCCTCAAATCCTGGTTGCTGAAATGAAATTCCTAGCCATTATGGCCTTGGCTCCACTAGAGAACTGACTTGGTTGTGATTAAACTGGATACACTGAACCACTTGAAGTGGAAAAGATTCAGTGTATCCGCCCTCCCCATGCTGAGTGGATTTATGTTTTTCCCCTCATCCATAGTAGTGCTGTCTTAAACCATTTCACATAAACCTGTCCATACATTCTAGGTGATGTTGCAAGCCCACACATGTGCACTGTGAGACAGTAGTGGGCGGCCTAGTTAAATTGTTACAGCTTGTCTGTGTCCACACTGGCACTGAACTACTTAAGTTTTAACTAGTTATTAACCCTGCTGAAAGAGAACCTCTTCTAGCTGAGTATTAAGCTGGTTGGAGTATTTCTGTGCATATATGCAGCATTCTGCAAACTTTCTAAGCATTATAAATGGTTCGATTTCTTTAGTATAAACCAGGCCAATGTGTCAGTTCACAAAGTTGTGCTAATGGGACTCCTCCGCCTCTCAACAGCACAGCAACCCAAGGTACCGTGTAGCAGCTGGCTGCCCAGCTTATGCAGTACCCCTCTCAAGGACGGTGGTGTCAGGCATGCAGCAGGCATTAATAAAGCAAAGAACTGCACAAATTGCCAATCAGGTGGAGGGAACCATGGGTCCCTTCGGACCTGATCACTGGGAGATTTGCCAGCAACAGGAATACTGGAGGTGGTCCTTTCTCAGGATCATGAAGGTTTGATCCAGGATCATCTGCTAAAGCAAGAAATTGTCATAGCTGTAGTTCTGTAGTACCTACTTGGCTAAGAGCAGTGCTTCTAAATGCACAGCACACTTAGAGTATCTCCACAAATGAGAGGTTTAACTTAATAAAAACAATGCCAGTAATATGAAAACCTTATCTTTGATCCCTGGCAACTGTAAAGATAAAATTTGGTTTTGCCTGCTCATAGGTATGCCTTAGAGAGGCTACTAAGCTTTCAGATCATGTCAGTATTTTCAGAGTGTGATAGACAAACTGTAATGGTTTGTTAAAGCCTCTCCCCACCACAAACTGCTAGCCAAGCATACTCACCTATGTGTGACTTTATATAATAATGGTTTGTGAAAGATGTCAGCTGTGTCTTTGACATATTAATAATGTATTCAGAAATCCCTTTACCCTTCCTGTTTCTTTCTTCTCCTTACAGTGCATAAACATATTTAAAAACTTGTGGGGTGGGGGTGGGAGGAATTGAATGTTCAACCCAACTGCTGTGGCTGCTATGGTTTTAGAAACTTTCACAATTGATTTTGTGCTGAAAAAGACTGTCAACCCTGAGTATTAAATGCTTCAAATAACTGTAAGATCAATAATCTTGATAACTATTATTAAAAAAATCATTCACAGTTTCTTATTGATTACTCCTGTTAGTATTTTTTAATGGACATCATTTCTTTTGAGATCAGTGGAAAAGTTCATGTTACAAAGAATAATAAAAGCCTGTGAAATAATAAAAAATATACTGTATTTGAATAATTAGAAGAGGAGCAATCATACTCTGACAAACTAGATCCTCCAGGATCACTTATAAAAATAAACTTAGTATGCATTAGGTCCAAATACGTGCTAGGCAGTTATCATCTAAGCAACCTTCTCGAAGAGCCTTCCTGTCCCTCTAGCAAAGGAAAATAGAAGGCAGAAGATTCTGGCTAGGTAAATGGTGTAGAATGCAGGGCTATGGTTCTGTGGAACATTGGTCCATCTTCTTTGGGGAAAGAGGGCTGTATAGTTTGGATGTTGAGAACAAAATTAATCAAGGAACCAAACGACAAAAAAAGAAGAAATTATCGAATTGCCTATACACAAATGCTAAAAGCCTGGGTAACAAACAAGGAGAACTGGAATTGCTCATTTATTAGCATAAATTCAATCTAAGTGATATTATGGAAAGCTGGTGGAATGATTCACACAACTGGAATGTTTAAATCAATGGTTATAAGCTATTTAGGAAGATTGAGTGAGTAAAAGGGGAGGGGGAGGGGGACTTTAAGTCAAAATAGCATTACCTGTTTCCAAGTCATGGATAACTCAAAAGAAAATGATTTTGAATGTTTATGAATTAATGTCCTAACAGATATAGCACAAGATGGAGTACTAGTTGATGTCTGCTATATAGAGGGTGACCAGATCACAAAAATAACGTATCGGGACACAATGGGGGAGGGGTGGCAGGAGCAGCCATAAGCGCACAGGCCAGACCGGAGCCATGGAGGAGGGGGACGCACAGCCCTAGGAAGCTGCAAGGGGGGGGGGTATATGGCCCCTGTTGCAGCCCCTGCAAGGGCTTCATGACCCCAACTCCAGCTCCCGGCAGAAGCCACAGGGCAAGGGTGCATGATCTCAGTTCCAGCCCTGGCTTTGCTGCTGGCTCAGCCCAGCTGACAGTCACCTCACCTCCCAGCAGGACTGGTGAGTGTAACCATAGGAAGGGGCAGGTCATGGGGGAGTGAATGGCTGGGATTCTGGTGGTGGGGCAGTGAGCGGGTGGAGGGCAGTGGGGTAGATCTGTCTGTGCTGGGGAACCAGGCAGTGGGTGGGTGGGAGGGGTGTTCTGTGGAGTGCTGGACAGTTGTGGTGGGGCTGTGGGTGGCAGGGAGCATGCTGGGCAGCAGTGGTGGTGTGCAGTGCACTGTGCATTTGTGTTCTGTTGGAAGGTTATGGGAGGAGGGGCTGGGCATAGTGTGTCCAGGAGACACTGGGCATAGTGGGTCTGGACACTGGAAGGCTGGGGCAGGGAGAGAAGGTGCAGGAGCATGATTCCCAGCAGCATTTACCTGGGGCGGCTGGTTGTGGGCGCAGCATGCGGAGGCCGCAGGGGCACAGGGTCCTGCCAGCCATTTCCCAGAAGCTGTGTGGGAGCCTGCCAGCTAGAGTGACCAATCCACTCCAGCCCCGTGCCAAATAGCATCCTGAATGTACATTGGTTGGGACATGGGACAAACAACTAAATATCAGGACCTTCCTGATAAAATCAGGATGTCTGGTCACCCAAGTTATATACAATCAAATCACACTAGAGAACAAAATGACTATCTCCTTATGCACCTTGAGTGACCTATGCTGGAGGTCTCATGCTGCCAATACTAAATCATCCTTGTAATTTTTGAACATTATAGATGACAATTTCCTAACTCAAAAAATGTTGCAGCCAACACAGGAGAATTTTATGTTAGATTTCTCCTAACAAATAAAGAGGAACTGTGTTTCACAGAAATCAAAAGTTAAAGATACCTTAGGTACAAGTGATTATATTTATAATGTGCATGCAGAATAAAGTCCAGACCAATATATATACTTGATACTTAATAAGGCCAGTTTCACAAAGCAGAAAACAATGAACAGCTAAACCAGCTGATTTCAATGATAATTGAGAATCCCACCAATGAGAAAGAAGTGCCTGGTGTAGAGGGGAATTGAAAGCAGCTTTAAGATATAAGGAGAAATTATGACTAGGAGAGTTAAGAACAATAAGGCATTTTTTTAAAATATATGAGGAACAAAAAGAATTCTGACAATGGTATTGGTTCATTGCTAGATGGAAGTGGCACAATTAGCAATAATAATGCCGCAAAGACAGAGGTGTTCAATAAATATTTCTGTTCCGTGTCTGGGGAAAAAAACAGATTACATCATCTCATCATATGATGCTGATAATACCCTGTCCATTTCACCTGTGTGTCTGGAGGATGGTAACCAGATGCTATTAAAGCCAGACATTTTAGAATTGGCAGGTCCAGATAAAACTCTGCTGAGAGTTTTAGAAAAGTTGTCTGAGGAGCTTGCTGACCCATTAATGCTGATTTTAAATCAGTCTTGAACCACGGGGGAAATCCCAGAAGACTAGAAGAAAGCAAATGTTGTGCCAATTTTAGAAATGGGTAAACAGGATGGAGTTTTGCTATGCAGGAATAAGGGGCATGAGAAAGCTATCGGATTTGACAAGTTTAGCGCCCAGTGATGATAAAAGATAAAATAGCTGGTGGGTGGATAATACTGCATACTGGTTTCTCTCAAGGAGGGGGGAGGAAGTGTTATTTAGCAAGTAGGGTGCAGAACTGGGTGTCAAGTATTCTGTGTTCAATTTCTGATTCCATACCTTAAGCTTACTTACTGTATTATACTTTTCTGATCATTAATGAGTGTAATACCACTTTTATAGCGGTGCTGTGAGAATATGCATCTCAGTAATAAGAAAGGCAAAACATACCAAGAATTAAGAACACTTACCAGCTGAAAAAAGGAGCAAAGCAGAAAGCTCCATCCCAGCATGCCTAGTCCTCAGGACACATAGGCTGGTGTCTTGCAGTGAAATCCCTGCTTCCATGGAATCTGACCTCTGTCTACCCCACACACAGACCCTGGAGACACTTTTAGCCCTGAGACTCCTTTAGCCCTGAAGATAACAGTCTGGCCTCAGGCATAGCTCCTCAAAGAAGGTGCTTGGGGGGGTGGAATAAGGGAGACAAGGGTCCTGTAGCTGGGTTTAACAACTCAGGTTCAGAGCTGTCAATTAGTTCCAGCACCCCCAGGTAGGTGCTTGCTGTCTCCCTGTCTGAGGTCCCAGTATTTTGGTCTTTCGGGTTAGACCTCACCTCTCAAGTGGAGAAAGTACCACCTCCTCTCCTATGTCCTATCCCAGTGTCCTCCAGGCCCTCCTAGGGCAGTGTGGGAATGGATTCACTGATCTGCGCCTTGGGAGCAGCAAAGCTGGGCCGCTCACTGCTGCTAGAAGGGCACTTCCTCCTTACCAGTCCACTGGATCTCCATGGGAAAGGAGCCTGGATGCAAGGCAGAGCTCTTGATGCCAGCCCAACTATGTATTAGATTAATTTAGATTTGATCTATGGTTATTAAAGCATCATTCATGAAACAAATCTCATGTGTGGTAATTGAAAAAGCCTGCTGCTTGTTAGTAGTTGTGTGTGTGTGTGTGTGTTATGTTATAAACTGCCATGTTTCACCACAGTAACTATGGGACTGGGACAGCATCTGATGCTTTACTTTTACTCAACCCACAGAACATGGAAGGAATGAAGAGAATCTCCTATAGGTAATCAGCTACAGGATCACCAGACATTAGACCAGCTCTGCTAGGTTTGGAGATTGAGCCATGGCTTGATGTCACCCTCAGACAGGCTGCTGCTTTTTGGTGAATTGTGTTATAAAAAGCTCTTAAAGTCTTTTCTATGGTCTCCTGAGAGAATCAACATTTGGCATTTGAAACTGGGAGAAAAGAGTTAAGTTTGCATTGAGCCGGATGAAAACACTCAACATGTTGCACATGAAGCAATTTATCTCAGATGAGTGAGAACAAGATATCTACCTAACACCTGTGGTTCTGCCCAGCTTAAACCTGCATACTCTCAGGTGAGCAGGACATGGGGATTCCTCAGTGCTGTGCATTGCCAACCACTACTGTAAGGATTCAGAGTAGTAGCTGTGTTAGCTGCAAACTCCCATGAGTGTCTGGGAGCACTAGATACCTCCCTGAGGGGAAGGGCAGCCCTGATGTGTGACTGAGTCCTGTATGAATAAATAGCAGTGTACTGTCTTCTCATTGCATGTTATGAGATTTTCAGCTGCCTTTCATACATTAGCTGTGTTTCTGCAGGAACTGCTTTCCCACTGATGATAAAGTAGCTGCACCTTCTGTATCTGCTGAGCTGCTTTATCCTATTGCCCTGGGTGGTGGTGCTGGAGAGGGTCTGCACACCTGTAGCTGATCCTAGAGACCTCCTTGTGCCTGCAGCAGGCACAATACCGCCAGCAGTGAGGGGGAGAAGTACACATACAAGCAGCATCTGTTTCTTTCTCTAACAAGGTGCAGCAGCATACACCCCCTCAGCCTCCTTGTACCAGCCCAGCTGAATCAGCTGGTGTAGAGAGAGGTGTCATCATATTTCTGCCTTAGCCTCTCTCCTCCAGGTTCTGGCACTCCATTCAGGCCTGGTTGCTGGGAATACCAGAACCAAGATTGTGACTGGCCCTCTCAGAATAGGGGGAGGGAAAGGCTCCCTGTACCTCCACCCCCTCTGCTAGGCACAGCATTCCTGCAAGTCAGTTAATAAAGCACACCCTGGCATGGTTTTTGTTACTTTAATGATGGTGAGGTTAAAACACAGAGATATCTGTCCTGGCTTTATTGTACTGATTGATTGGCGCTTCTGTTGTGAACAGATTTAATCTATATTGTTTCATAGGCTATTTAAATACTACCGGTATTCATAGGCACAAGCAGCCACCTAGCCTTTCACTCATTTATCCTACCCTGAGGTTAGCCCATTGTAACCACACAAGCTTCCAGTGCAAACATTCAGAAAGATGCAAATTCTGCCCTGCTGCCCCAGATGCCTACTCTCTCAACCTCCATTTATGTTGCTGACCTAGGCTTAATCATTGCAACCATTTGCAGGTTCCTCTAGCATCCTACTCAACTCACTATGCTGCCATCAGTCACTCTTTTGAGATATTTTGGGAATCGGCACACGCACATACACAAACCAATTACTAGTTCCCACAGCAATTACAGAGATGTTAAAAGTATAGTCCTTCCGTCTCCTAGCAACAGAGTGGGTAACAATGAAACTCAGAGACCTGGTTGCCCAGCAGTATTCCTGCATGTAAGACATGTGCGCATTTTGCTTTTGTTGCATTTGATTGCTATTTCTAAAACTGGCTTTTAATTCAAGTGATTTTTCTTCACTCAAGTTATTCATGTAAGAGCTCTGCTGACATCCTGAATCCTATAATTACCATTTCAAACAGTTACAACCTGGAAGTGGGAGCTTTTTAAAGGAAAAACAGGATGAGCATATGAAGCTCATATTCCCTACCTCCATCCACAATGGGTTTCGATGGATCAGGTGACTGTGTTTTTCTAATTCCTTCCCAACTGTTACTTACGAACATAACTCTGCAAACAAAAACGTCATAGGTTCAGGTCCTCTCTCTCCTTTTATGTCTTTGTGTTGGTTACTGTGTTTGGAAATAATGTCAACAAATGTTGTCAGCACCAGTAATTTAACAAACTAGACTAAAAATTACTTAAATGAGAGAAGGCAGATGGAAGGCAAACACAGTGCCTCTGGTACCTTGGGGGCTGTTAAGTAAACATTGTATTCTTTCCCTTAAAACAACACAAGGGTGGTAAATTTTGTCCTTTTTTTTTTACAAGTGAAGGACTGAGAGCCACACCTGGAGCTAGCAAAGATGTTGAGAATTCTGTGGCAGGAACAAGTCTGATGCCATTAACCTTCCTTTCACTTGTAAACTATAGACAACATTCAAAAATGTTTGCCTTGTTACAGTGCAATACTCCTGCAGGAATCTTCCCCTTTGAGGGCCAGGGTAGGCTTGGGGCAGCCTTCTCTGGTCTAGCGAGAAGCCCAGCAGGCAGTTGACCCAGCTGGTTATCATCTAGTGTTTGGATTTGATGCCAGCTGCGGGCTGTAAATGAGGGTCCTAGTGCTCTGAGGAAGCCAGGGACCAGGAGAGAGATGAGCGTTTACCCTCCTGTAGGTTCAGCAAAAAGCTGTGATAGGGCAAGTGAGCCCTGGGAACCTCCTCAGCTGGAAGAACTAGACCCTGTTCACTACCAGAGACCGAAGGACCCCACAATCTCAGTTAAGAATAGAATTGTTGCTTTTTTGTATTTTTTCATATTGCCTTTTGATTGAGTGTTGAGGTTAAAACAATGCCCTGAGGAAAGGGCTACAAACTGAACTGGGTGGGTTGATTGTCCCACCTAAAGCACATTTGAAAGGGAGCCTTAACTGTAGTCACAGAACTTAGAATTTGGTTGAGAGGTGGTAGGCATATGTAAAAAATGTATATAAATATTATTCATTATTTGAATGACAGTAACACTCAGCAGGCCATACTGAGATCAGTCTCATTGTACTAATGGCTGTACAAATATACAGTTAACAGTTCATGTATACAAGAAGACACAAGATGAGGAAAGTGCAGAATTATTATCCCCATTTTACAGATGGGGAACTCAGGCACAGAGAAATTAAATGACTGCTAAAAATCACACAAACAGTCCGTGGCCCTGCTCTCCTGAGCTCTAGTTCAGTGTGTAATCCATGAACAGTCAATTCGTGGAATTGGTTGCCATGAGAATGTTCTGAAGGCAAAAGGTATAACTGGGTTCAAAAAATAATTAGGTTCATGGAGCATGGGTCCATCAATAGCTATTAGCCAAGATTTCAGGGATGCAACCACATGCCTTGTTCTGTTCATTCTCTCTGAAGTATCTGGCACTGACTACTGGCAGAAGATAGGTTATTGGGCTAAATGGACCATTGATCTGACCCATTATGGACATTCTTATGTAAATATTCACTTCTAGTGTTATGAAACCCAAACTGTGCTAGTGAATGACATCCAGAAATGAAAGTTAGTAGAAAGTGTTTTAAACAATAATGAAACTGACATGTCCAAACTGAGTGCTATAACCACACCAAGGTGGAAAAGTATATTTGATGCACTGCTTGCATCCGATGAAGTGGGTATTAGCCTACGAAAGCTTATGCTTCAATACTTTAGTTAGTCTTTAAGGTGCCACAGGACTCTTTGTTACCTCTTGATTTTACACATCGCTCATTGTTAATTACCTCAGATGTTATTGGCAACACTGGCTAAGGATATTAATTTTTAAAAGAAGTGTGTTATGTGGATATTGTCCCTCTAAACTCTTGTTAACTAATCTATGTCCGCAATCCCTCCTTAACTCATAATTTGTTAAAAATTATGCATACTGTTATCTTGCAAACAAATACAGCAAAGATTTGATCAGTTCTGCCTTAGAATGAAAAAATGTTATCCCCCCTTTGCCTTTATTCTCATACAACTAATTCATGAGTCTCCGGTGAGCAATAGATTCAAAAGGACACAGACACACTACCAGCTTGTTTTTTCTGATGATTGTGGGGTGAGCCTCGTGCTAGCAGCCTTGATTTCACTGCCTACCTGAAGTTCAGTTTCTGCGTACTCCTATTCTGCGCTTACATAAGGCCTTTGTCAAGAGAGACTAGTTACCATGGCACTGTCTCTAAAATAGAACAAATCCAATACACATCAATGCCTGTACAATAAATAGAATAAAGTAGTACTACTTATAATACATTATTCTGCATTCAGTGGGTAGTAATTTGTGCAGAGGGCTGCAACTAACTCTTTTTCATTTAATTATGGGAAAGCAATTCTTCAAATCGGAAATGCTCTGTGCCTGAGTTGGAGCAGAGCAGGGGAGCTGTGTGAATAACAAGACAGAGCACTTGTTGCTAAATTAAAGCCCCTAATAAATTGTTCTTCATATAAGGGCTAATCCAGTGCCATTTGTCTTCACTGAAAGCTGGATTAGGTCCATCATCACAGAGATGCATGAACCATTTGAGGCAAATTTGCTGAAAAGCGAAAGGCAGGTTCAAAGTACCAAGTCTTTGTCTCACCAACCATCTCCGAGCACATGCAGCATCTTGCACCAAATCCATTGGTGCACTCCAGGGGGAGTTATTTTAGCAAGGAGAGTCTTGAAGTAGTGGGAAAGGCTCAAAGATCATTAAACAAAAAGGTGACAAACATGTGACAGAGACTATGTGGAGTGTCCTCTCACTACAACCATTGGTAGGGTTACAGAACAAAACACGATGTGAAACATTGTCACCCTGGCCTCATATACTACTTTGTCAGGCACCGGTGTGTTTCATCTTAGAAATATTCTCTCACTAACACCAAACCAGAATTCGTTTGCTGGAATAGTCATACTTGGCTTGGAATAAGAAAGGGAAAATATTATGCTCTGGCACTTAGAGCAACGTGGTTACTACTGCATAATACTTTAATGTTTCTAGTGGGTTGTGATCAGTGTAACACTTGCCCCGAACTTCTAGGATGAAAGCCTGGCATCAGTGAAGTTAACGGCAAAATTTTTCTTGATTCAGTGGGGCCAGGATTCCCGGCTGGGTGAAAGTAATATGTGGGCATTCTGATGTCCACCTGAATAATTTGCTTTAGTTCAGACGAGCGAATATTGCAGACATTTGTGATGTTCAACAAATTAAGTAGTCATTTGGCTGATGCCTCGTTAGGTATTATTGTACTGATTCTCATACACCTGAATTAGATAAGTACAATTATTTATATTATAGTGTGTTTGAGTCCAATTTCTCAGCTCCTAAGCACATAGAATAGCATTTTTTTCATGCATGTAAGCCCCTTGAGTGAGGATCTACGAGTCAGGACCTTAGTGATTACATCTTCTGTACATTGACTGACACAATGGTAAGCCATAATGTTTTCCTTTTCCAATTACCATAGGCCAGAATGGTAAGACTTCCTATTCACGTTCCTACCCCTGCTACCTTACAAAGTTATAGCTTAGTAGCTCAGTAGATGCAGTGCTATCAAAAAAGGATTGAAAACAACTCCCTGGTAACCACTGTGGTGTGAATAAAGATAGAACAATGATAAAGCACAGCTATTCTTGGATAATTATGATAAGGGGCATTCTTTCAGTGAGCTACATATGTGGGAGATGAAAGTATAGTATCAGTTCAAACTTTCAGACTTTGACTGGAAGGCTGGAGTCCCAAATAAGAGTCAGTTATAGTGTCCTGAGAGAGAAGACAGTGGGATGGATCAGAAGTAGTGGTTGAACCTGTAAAGTCCTCTTCATTATAGTCCTCAATGTAGTTACTTATTTCAAGTACTCTTTGGTCCTGATCTGCAGCCACTGAACTACTGTGATAGAATTGTGTCTAGTTGTAACCCCTTCAATAGGAAACCAGTGGGTTGTAACTGAGATTTGAAATGAGCAAGGATATGAGAAGAACAATCAAAATATATAATATCTTTATGTAAGGTGAGGCTCAAGTTACCTATTGTCAGCAAGTGTCTAATGAAGCCCTGGTAGGAATGCTAGCAGTCTTAGTCACACCAAAAAAACAGGACACAAACTCAAATAAGCAATACAAATAGAGAGAAACACAATAAATGAATAGCTAGAATACTAGCTGATTACATATTCAGGAGTGAGAACACACAAAGGAAGTGCATTGCCCCTTGATTAAATGTCATAGAATAGTTTTGTCATTATGCTTGACTAGATATGGCATTAAATTTATTTTTTTTCTACTCTTATTTATGGATTTGTCAGTCCTTAACAACACTATTTTGTACCATTTCAAACATATTTCCAATACCAGTTATCATGCAAGAAATTAATCATCCTTCACAATTAGAGTTGGCCAAAAAAATTTAGCTGAAAATTTGTCTTACTAAAATACAGATTTTCATCAAAAACAGTAGGTTTGTTTTGTTTGGTTGTGGGAAAATGTCATTTTCTGCTAAATGTTTCATTTTGCTTTGAAGTTTCCAGTAGAAACTAAAATTTTATTTTCAGTTTTTGAAAGCCACATGATTTTTGAAATTTTGGATTTTTGTTTTTCTTTTTCTTCTTGAACCCTTTTTACTTTCAGCCAGGGAGTCTGATGTAATAGAAAGGGAGAAGCCATTCATTCTATTTGTCTAAATGGTAAAGGAGAAAAAACAAAAAGATTGAGGGGATCATATTTTTTTTAAATTACATTGGGGCACTAAAATTACATCAATATGTCTGTGAAATTAGATGCTGACATTTTGTGTCTCCTCTCTCCCCCTTCCCCTCCCCCCCATTCCCACCCCTGTCACACATTGAGTGGGTTGGATGATGTACTACAGTGAGAAATGGTTTGGATAATACAAACAGTTTATAAGTTGGCAGAGGTAAGTAATGTTACCCAAAGAAAGTTTGAGTGAATTAAAAAACAAAAACAAAAGAAACCATTCAAGGAGCAATCTTTAAACAGGCAAATTAATGAATATCAAACCTCACAATTTTTTCTCTGTATATCAAGGTTATCTTATGTCTCCTTTCCAGGTCTACACAATCTAAACAATCTGGTGTTTAAACGGGGGAAGCTGTTAATATCCTAGATTGCAAAAGCATTTTAATATCCCATTAAAATTGTTATAAGAACAATTTAAAGCTAATCCTTTGGTAGTGCTTTTACAAACTCCATCTCCCTAGTGCTGCTGAGGTTTCAGCAATGTTGCCATGTAAGTGAAGGTTGAGTCTTCCTGGTGCTTTGTTGTGGCTTTTTGGTTTTTCTTAGGGGTCTTCTTGCTTGCTTGGTGAGATAAACAGGTTAAGCAGAGTCCTGAGATCATAAGAAAGCAAGCATGTGTAAGAGTGCTTAAAGGTTTCGGAGGAATTTATACTCTTCCTTTTCCATAGTCTCACTGAAGAAGGAAGGCATAACTCTTTCAGGGGCTTGGCTGGATTACAATATCACATGCTGTCACCTTTCATTGGTTCTACAACCTCATAGGATGTTCTTGGCAGTATCTGCAGTTTATGAATATGCAGTTTGCAACTGCGTATTGTAACTTATGTTGAGTATTAACTAATGTCAAGTTGTTAAAGAAAGGGGTGAAATGAAACCCAATTTAGTTTTCAGATTCAAGCATCTAGGTCGGTTACAGAAAATATATTTAGTAAAGGACCATCAGGTGACACTTTCAATGACTAACCCAAACTTTTAAATAAAGTAAAATGGTTAAGCAAATAAACATGCCATAATCACTTATAATACCACAATTATACTTACACTATTTCATCTTTGAGTATATCAATGGGTGGGTGATCAGTCCACTGACAACAGACAGCCTTATAATCCTGGAACCTAATGGAACCTTTTAGCTGTTAATTGGAGCTTCCCTTGCAGTTTAGATAAGTAGGATTATAAAAGGAGTAGCCTAACATTAAACTACCTTTAACCATAATTGTATTTCCACCACTTCTTTATTGAGTCTTTACATTACACATTATTTAAATTAACAGCATGAGTGTCCTTCCCATACGATCTATGGATAACATTTTAATAAAAAACATTCCAAAATTCTTTAAACGATTATTAAAAACCTTACTCAAACCAGTTTTAACCAAAACATAGCAGTAACATAATCCTGGCTCATGTTCTTGCTAACTTCAATTTCCCCATTTTACTGTCCCCAACTCTCATACTCCTCTACAGTTAGGCTAATTTAGACTAACTCCTAATTTCTATTTATTTCTTAACAGAAATGATCCTACATCCCACAATATGCAGCAGGATTGTACCTTTAATTTGATACTTATATTCCTTTTGTCTTTTTTTGGTGGAAATTCTCAAATCATCTCTAAAGACAGAGTTAAAATTCTTGTATTATCTTAACTTTCTGCAATAATACTTTAATTTTATCATGGTAGAATAGCAGTTGAAAGTTTGTTTCAAATTAGTCTAGATACTTCTATTTCCTAAGTCTTTCATCTCTTTCAAACAGCCTTAACTTAAGAGATTCTTAAAGAGAGAATCTTTAAACTGAAATGGTCATCAAATAATGTATTGTCTTTTTCTTTTTAGCAATCCATGGAGAGGTTTTTCTTGTCTTCCTGCATTTAATAAGGAGTTGTTTAAACATTAACAGATAATTAATTCCCCAATTAGTATAAACAATTTTTGTACTCAGATTCTTACATTTCTAATCAGCTACATGTGTACATAAAACATCTTACTAGTCTCATAACAATGGCATCAGGAAATTTATTATATGAAGGGCTTGTATTTAGATACCAAATATTTGCAAATATACATCCAAAAAAAACACAAACAGAAATATGCTATCTTAAGCATTTGAAGGACAATGAAGGAATTGTTATGAGGAAACATAAGTTAGAAGTCTCTAATGTAGCCTGTAAAATATTTTCTGACCACAGTTATTATCATTAACATTTGAATAATCAATCAAAATCAGTTTCAATAAGGATATTTCTGGAATTCTTTTTGTAAGTTTAAAACTAAAGGTTTTTCTCTTTGCAAGGAGGGGTAAAGAGGCATTCTTATATGACTTAGTTTACAGCTTTGACAACATCACTCTTCTGTGAAGAATATCTTCCCATTCTTTTACACAACCCAACTTTTTCTAAAGCATAAATATCTTGTAGCTTGGGGAGGGGGCTGTTTTGTTTTTTTTAGGCAACAATTGTGTGTGTACCAAGCTGGTATCTTGTGCAAATGGAATATGCCCTGTTCTTTGAGAAGTCACTCTTGCTCAGGGTGACCAGATGTCCTGATTCTATAGGGACAGTTCCAATATTTGGGACTTTATCTTATATAGGTGCCTTTCCCAACTTTTTACTCTTGTTGTCTAATGACTCTACTCTTGCTGGTTGTTTGTCTTTTGATAAAATGGTTCCTAAAGTTATAGCTTATCATTTGTAGCACATTTTCAACCTGAAATTAAAGACTCCCATGAAATATTCTATACAAAACATGAATAATTATCACTCAAACATCTTTCAAAACATACTATACGAGAAAATAAAGCAAAATAGACATTATTTTGGCTGAAATCATTATTTCATCATTAAGGCTGAAATAGTTACCCAATATTCAGTGTCTTGCAAGATTGTTTCTGTTACAAGGAGAAATGGATGATATGAGTCAGTTAATATTTCTTTGAGACCATCCTTAATTTTGGTCCTTATTTATTTCCTTGCTTACTTACAAAAAAAATTACACAAAGTTCCATTTCCCTGAACACAGTAAGAAGAAACAAACAAGCAGTTTCCTTGCTCGCAGTTTCCTTGATCACAATTTCCAAGTCCTCCTTTGCACCCTGTTCTGTCTCTGATCCCCCTCGGGGCCACACTCACAATGACTTCTCTGACTGTCTGCTGGCTTTCTGCTCCTGTCTGCCTCTGACACACAGACATACACAGCTGAAACCAGTCAGTGCCCTAGCCTCTATTTCCAATGAATCCCCAAGGAACCTTGGCACACACGACTTAGCTTTGCTCAGGCTTTGCCAAGCTGTCCAGGCTTTCAGACAGTGGCTTCAGTTTTTTCAGCTGTCACTACACAAAGGAAAATTGAATTGCTTCTTCCTTTAGCCTGAATGAAGTATGCTTAATGGACCTATCAGCTTCAACCAGGTCTGTATTTACTAGTAGCTATTAATAGCTTCCAGCATAGCATTGTAAAGCTGCATTCCAGAAATTGTAAATACATGTGGAAGTAGTAAATATGGTTATAGGACTATGGAGGTGACATCCTCTGTCATTTTTGATGCCCGTTACTGGTTTCAAAAAAGCAGAGATTTCCTAGAAATTTCCTTAGTTAGATTTGACGTTTCATATAATAAACAACAACGGTAGCAAAACATATGAGCGACCATATTCCCCAAGCATCAACATTTAGTAATGGTGAATAAAAATGTTTAATCACCTAAAATTACAATAATCATAATTTTAATAGCCATTATTGCATCAATATTGAGATCTGTTCCCTACACTGCCAAGAGGCTTGATGGCCTAAAGACTTTGCTTCTTGACCCTGACTATTCTGGAAAGTCACTCAAAGGGAGATACCTACTCTTGTGAAGCGTTGCCTGCCTGAAACTCCCGTAAATGACACAGCCAGGTTAGAATGGAGGAAGAACTCTATTAGAGTTGTAGTAACTAAAACAGATATTTTTTTTGGTAACAATTGTGATACTCCCAAATCTGTCAGGGCTCCCCAGATACAAGAAGTACGGGAGGCACCCACCATCCCAATGCCTCTGTTTGCCAGAAGATGGGAATGGGCGACAGGAAATCTACCTACTTGATGATTACCTGTTCTGTTCATTACTCCCTCTGGGGCACCTTGTCTTGGCCACTCTCGGAAGACAGGATACAGGGCTGGATTAGACCTTAGGTCTGATCCAATATAGCCATTCTTATGTAAAGCAGCTCTCTTTCCTCATCATATCTACTCAGGATTTTTTGGTTTTGTTTTTATTTGGTCCCCCTAATCTTAGAATTATAGAATATCAGGGTTGAAAGGGACCTCAGGAGGTCATCTAGTCCAACCCCTGCTCAAAGCAGGACCAATCCCAACTAAATCATCCCAGCCAGGGCTTTGTCAAGCCTGACCTTAAAAACCTCTAAGGAAGGAGATTCCATCACCTCCCTAAGTAATCCATTCCAAAACTGCCTAGAACTCAGTTAACCACCCCAACAACCCTCTGTCTGCTTAAGGTATGTTTGTGTCTCACCTTTCAACTGTCTGGGATGTTCTGAGAAATGTGGTCTAGATAATCCTCCTATAAGATTGGTGCATAACTGGTTGAAAGACCTGCCTCAGAATCTTTGAGACTTGGACCACTTTCTCAAGTCCCCTTTTATCCGACATTTGACCTGTGCCCCATGCCCAGGATGCAGGTATTTTAAAACTGGTAATCTTATTACTACACCTCACCTTAATACATAAATGGGTATGAAGAAACTTACAATTGGAGGGCAACTTGCATTCCCTTTATTTCCTACTCTTAAATTAGATAAAACTAATGTCTGATTTGCTCAAGAATCTGACTAAAAATACTATATTTCATGTTTGCCTGCTGTGCACTATTATTTATTCCTCTTACTCTATCTCCCCTGAACATCACTAGCAAGTAAGAGCAGATTGGAATAGAAGACAGGATGACCCTTATTAGGAGTAACAAATTCAGAGCCATCCTACAGACCTTTACATAGCTCATTAGAAAACAATGCAATGTAAACTGTTGGAATAAATTAGCACAGTGGTTCTCAAAGTGGGCTCCAATAGCACTTCCAGGTTGTCCCTCGAGCAAGTTCTATCACAATAATATCATCTATGTCTGTCTCACAATTAACAGGAAGTGTTACCACTTGAATCTGTTACCCAGTCAAGGAGTCTCTTGGGGTTTTAAGATTTTTTTTGACCAAATACATTTTTAAAAAAGTTAAGTAATAAAATTAAGCACATATCTGCACACTGAACAGCTACTTAGTCTGTGTTTCTTTGGTTTAAATTCAACCATGATCAAAATTGCAGGTTAGACCACAGTTGGGAGCACAGCAAACACAAGTGGACAAAATCAGTGTCCTAAAGAGATTAGAGTAGCAGGTGCTGCATACAGCAAGGGAAGATAAGCAGCATGGGTAGCAAATGTGATTACTTTTTAATACTACGCTTCTACCTCGATATAATGTGTTCTGATATAGGTGAATTCTGATATAATGTGGTAAAGGAGGGCATGGCTGTGCGCTCTTGTGGATCGGTGCATCGGCGTGTCTGGCTTAGATAAAACACAGTTTCACCTATATCATGGTACAATTTTTTGGTTCCTGAGGACAGTGTTATATCAAGGTAGCAGTGTATCCAATGAAGCACTAGAGTTGCCACAGGGGAGATGTTAAATCAAGTTTGAGAGGGGAAGGGATACTTGTTCAACATTTTACTACGTCATAGAATATCAGGGTTGGAAGGGACCTCAAGAGGTCATCTAGTCCAGCTCCCTGCAGTCCACAGTTTGAAAAAGGTTGAGAATCATTAAATTAGCAGTAGTCAGATTTGATTGGGAACCTCAGCAATTCTTAGACAGGGGTCTATTTTGGGGAGGGAGCTGTATTACAGACATTGTCACTAGGGGCTGCATTTCATCTTAGGACAGTTTGAAAATCTTTGTTTTCTGTTTGTCTTTTGTTTTTGCCTCATCCTCACCTCTATGTCAGTACAATATTCCAAGTCTTATTAGAGGAAAAGAAAGATGTTGATGAAAATGCTGGGGGGGTTTTAATAACAAATATATATTGCAAAAAAGATCATAAAGTCATGAACAAATATACAAGAAAAATCTTACTTTAAATGTTCAATATTTTAAAATTTCGGAAGCAATTTTCTTAGAACTTAATTTATTCTGTAGAGCACAGCAAGCTCTATAAAACAACCCACATTTGAGGTTTAATTTCTAGTCTTTCTGTGTTAGCCATATGCAGAATTTATTATTAGAATATATAGGGAGGAGTATAAGTTTTTTTTTCCCATGAAAGAATAACTAAAAAACAATGCACTTTTTCTTTTTGGCTCAAACCTTGCCAAAATATTCACTCTGGGTTGAAAAACAAAAGCATGTTAATCTAATTCATTTTCTTCAGTGAAGCTCTGTTCAGCCATAAGGATTTCACACATGTGGATCTCATTGCAGGACTAGGACTTTGCAATGGATTAGAATTCAACCTTATCTGTACCATGTCAGCACGTGTACAATGCTTCAGGAATACGCTCCCCAGTCCTATTTCTTCAGCCCCAAAACACAATTGATGCTGATTTTTTATTCTCCTCCCTATTCTGGTGGTGTATCAGTATATTGCCTCATTTACACTAGAAGAAGTCAGAGGGTAAAATATCCTATACATTATTTTAGCCATATATCAGATTTTACCTTAATTGTTTTTATGTATTTTTTTTGTAAATTCAAATTATTGCAGATACATAATCTCTCTTTAAAATATTGCTTTTAGTTCATTAATGGCTTGATCCTAAGCCCAGGGAAGTTAATAGGAGTTTTTATACCTCAAATCAAATGAGCTAATAACCAATGAGGTATTTGAACATGGATTTATGGTTAATTAAGAGTGTGTGTGAGATTTTGGAATTGTAACATGTATTACATATATCTCTGCATTATACATAATTATTTTTTAAATGCCTGGAAAAATAATGCAACTTTAAGCTTATTCACTTTTTAAAATGTTAAACTGCAGGAAACTGGAAATGGGACAAACATTCGGTGTATTCATACAAGCCTAGGAACAGACACACACATTCACATATATGTGCTCACTAAGTATACCATTTATACAATTTAGTGCAGTAAAACATTTAGTTTAATGTATTAACTGAGCTAAAAGTAAGATTTGCTTATTTTTAAAAACTGTCTCAGAAAAATTGTAGTTAGGAAGTGTGTGTGTGTGTGTGTGTGTGTATGTGTATAATATATATATACATATATACACACACACAATTCATGTTCATGTCTTGTAAGTTCTATAGCTAAGGTTTATTTGAGTTTGTATGTGCATGTGCACACGTATGTGTATACTATATATACACAAATATACAAACAGAATGATTTAATGGTGTTTCTTTTTCAGTAATTTATTTTTCAAAATTTTGATTTTGAATATAACTAAATCATTTGCTGTCCCCTGATCTATATGGGAAAAAAAAGATGGTATTATTTATTCAAATAAATGAGAGGGAGAGACTGAAGTGAAATTAAACAATATGAACAAGGGTGCAGAATTACACAGGCTCATCTAAAAATAAACTATATTAGCTGCTGTGCTGATTATGTTTAGAGAGATAATTCCCAGTACAGTAGAGGGCTAAATATGCCACTCAGGAGCTGGGAAAGAAAGCTCCAATTCAAGGCACTTAGATTTGAAAGTATTTTAAATATTACCAAGGAGACAATTCTCTTCCTGTCTGATGATATCCTTTTGGCTCCAGCTTCAAAATCATTATGTTTTTTTGCAACCATAAAGCCATCTTTAAATGCCTCATCCCTCACAAATGCAAGTTAAACTGCATTGGTGATTAAATTTGAATGAAAAGGAAACCGATAATTTCTAACAAACTTGATGATAGTCTGTCTTTGTTGCGATGCCCAGGGAAATTGAATCTCTTAACAAGTCTGCCAGCTCTACGCAGAAATACAAGTACAACGGAACTTGGCAAAAAGAAGAAAGGGTGGAAAATGGCCAGTTCATTCTGAACCCCAGAAAATTCCTCAGGTGCTGAGTATTTGCCTGACTAAAATGAAAACTCTTAACATTAATTGCCCATGAAACAAAATCACTTAAATGGACAATTGCTCTATCAAAAAAAACAAACAGTTGTAATTATATAGTGGGATTTTCAGATGCACCTAAGTGAGTTAGGAACAAAAGTCCCATTGGCAGCTGCAGTTTTAACAGCTGGAATAATTGAGGCACAGAGAGGTTAAGTAACTTACCCAGCATCATAGAGCAGATTTTGGGACAGTCAGGAATAGAGCCTTGATTTCCTTAAGCCAGGACTTCTCCTTTGTCCACAGAATGACCTGATCTCTACTGTTGGCTGTGGAGCCAATGCAGAAAGCTCAGGGACATCTCTACTCTGAAAATGGACTCATTAGTGCAGCTTGAGAAGAACAATTAATAGAATTTATGATTCTTGGATTTTAATGCGAAAAAGAACTACTCGATCATCCAGTCTGACCTCTTGCAAATCACGACCCATTAAATTTCACCAAGTTACCCCCATTTTGAGCCCAATAACTTGTGGTTCGCTAAAGCAGATCTTCCAGGGAGGCATCCAGTCTTGATGTGAAGACATTAAAAGTTGGATAATCAACTACTTCCCTAAGTAGTTTGTTCCAGTGATTAATTGCCCTCACCATTAAAATCTATTCCTTGTTACAGCTTACAACCATTGGTTTGTGTTATGCCTTTGTCCATTAAAGAGCCCATTAGTTCTCCCAATTAGGGTACTTAGATACTGTAATCAAATCACCTCTCAATCTTCTTTTTGATTAGAAAAAGTGATTGAGCTTGTTAAGTTTCAACTTTAAAGCATTCTCTCCAGCCTTTGAATAATTTTTGGTGGCTCTTCTTTGTACTGTTTACTTTTGAGGCGTGTTTTTTTAAAAAAACGTGGACACCCGAACTAAATGCAGTATTCCAGTATTGATCTCATCAATGCCATTTACAGAGGCAAACTCACCTGTACTCCTGCTCAGTACTCCTCTGTTTATATACACAACCACCACATTAGTGGTTTTTTGCCACAGAATCTCACTGTTGACTTGTTTGCCTATTATGGCCTCCGAGTCCTTTCCAGAGTCATTGCTGTCTACGCTCCACTCCCCTCATTCCTGCCATTTGTCTGTATTGAAATGTATTTAGTTGAACAGGCCCAGCTTCTGGAGACACCTTATGAAAAGTTTTACTAAAATCCCAGACTATGACTTGAACTGTGTTCCCTTTGGCCAATAATGATATTCTGGGAGGGGAAGCAATCAGGATTTTTCTGGTAATATGTATTCTTTATAAACTTCTGCAGTTCATTACTTGTGGTGCTCTTACACTCCAGCCTCGGACTCCAAAGACGATGGTTCAATTCCCTCTTCTGCCAGAGACTTCCTGTGTAACCTTGGACAAGTCACTTAGTCTCTTTGTGCCTTCGTTCCCTATCTTTAAAATGGGGCTAATAGTACTTCCCTACTTCACAGGTAAATGTGAAGATAAATACATCTGTGAAGATGGTGAACCATTAGATACTCCAGTAATGGGGGACATATAACTATACATCGGTATTTAGAATGGGATTATAACCTGCTTTTATGACACTTCACAGAGTAAGAATGGGGCATAAGGCATTTCCAAACAGGATACCCACATTATGGTTCACATGAAGGAAGAGTTGCCTGTGTAGAGCCATCTTCCCCCCTCACCCTTTTCAGATTGGTTTGGACGAGGAATAAGGAACCCCTTGTCTCCACCCCATTTTCCTCTGTTTAGCATGCCAGTAAGGTTGGAGCTGATATAAACAGGAAGTACTCTGCTGCTGGTATAGGTCCCCAGAGCCCATATACCGAAACTGATAGATGCCAGTGGCAAATTACTTCTCCCCTGGAGTAAAGGAAGAACCAGCAAAGGAATTATGGCTCTTCACACAGTATTGCACTGTTTATCTCCAAGGATGGTGCAACTACATGCTTCCTTTTACTCAGGACCAGTTGCAATGCTAAAAATCTAGATCTTACTGTTTTGTTTTCTTAATCTTTGTTTCATTGTTTTGCTAGGGATAGAAGCAAAGTACCTCACTGGTCTTTGACTACAGCTTAATTTATGTGTCTAAGTCTGTGCCTGTTAAGCAAGACCAGATGCAGTAACCCTGCACCATCTGCCTAAGTGTGTAGTCATCAAATTGAAGAAGCCTCCATGAGAGTCAGCCTTTTGGAAAAAAATTCAGGTGAATTAACGTTAAAAAAAACACCAACACAAATGAACCCTAAACATTTCTTTGCGCCTTAGTTTTCCTTCTGCTTAGTAAAATTTCTTATTATATTGTTTGTGGGGCCTATCCTTAAACTGTACAGTAAATCACTGCTTGTTTAATGGAAAAGATTCCTTATGAACATTAAACAATATTCTGTGTAGAATTTTACAGACAAGCTCTATTAGGATTTCCATCCCAAAATCTGTGCATTTTCTACAGAGACTAGGAAGGGCGATTTTTATTGTCTTCACTTCTTGCCTCAGTTATTCTATTTTATAACCAGGCATCATTGTAAGACACAAATAGGATCATTCAAAAAAAAAAAAAAAAAGAGCATTAAGATGAACTTTGCTGTTGATATATAGATACATTATGAAAAAGGATGTTGTTCAATCAGGAAAAAAAAATCTGAGAAACTGTCTGGTTATATGCATATTTCAAATTTACAACCTTATTCATTTTTTAAAGCACTTTATTTTTAGTGGAATATAAAATTGTTAATGAATAATCATGCCCATAACACATCACAATCATCCAGTCCTTAAATAATCTTACTGAGCTAAAATAATTGCTGTGATGAATTCAGTAGATATTTCTGGGGAAAGTGTGCTTTTATGAGATGTTATTTAAAAAGCAAGTATTGCCCACCCCAAATGTTCAAAAAAAATCATGAATCAATCCATCCAAAATAATAAGATTAAAAATAATTTGGGGGTTCTTGCTGTTTTCATTCTGAGTTTTGAGTCTTCAGGGTCAGGGCTGGTGCATCCACTAGGCGAACGAGGCGGGCACCTAGGTCGGCAAGTAGTTGGGGGTCCCAAAAAGCACGCCCTGGGGAGGCAGTGGAGCGGAGATGAGCTGAGACAGGGGGGCACGGGGAGGGTTGCCTGCAGCAAGTAATGTGGGGGGTTGCAGGGGGACCGCTCCCGGCTCCCCGCCCCAGCTACTTCCACTCCATCTCCTCCCCTGAGCACACTGCCCCCTCTGTTTCTCCTCCCCTCCCAGGCTTGCCACGCCAAACAGCTGATTGACCCCACAAGCCTGGAAGACGGGAGAAGTGGAGCAGCGGTGGCGTGCTCAGGGGAGTAGGTGTAGGGAAGGTTAGCTGTGGCTGGGGACTGCCGCAGGGCTCCCTGGGTGGAGGGTGCGCAAGGTGGAAGTTTTGCGTAGGGCGCAAAATATCCTTGCACCAGCCCTGTTCAGGGTGCATTTCGGTCATATAGTCAAGCTTTGCTCCTCAGTCCTACCAACTAGAAACTGTCTGTGGCATGGCAGGGCAGGGGTAAAACCCCTTGAATGCCCTGCCCCTGCTGGCTAAATCCTCCTGCCAGCTAGCAGGGCCAGGGCAGAGGCTTGGAGCAGCCAGCAGGGAGCCCTAATGAGGGCTGGCTCACAGCAACAGAGGGGCCTCAGTGGACACAGCTGAGGCTGCAAACTGAGAGGGCTAGAAAAGCCCCGAGTTTAACTCAGTCAGGAGGCAGGCCAGGAAGGGGACAGGAGGCTGCTAATCTGTCTCCTCATTGCAGGGAAGGTGCCCCAGGGGCTTGGAGACCCTGGAACCAGGTACAAAGAGGATAACTGTTGGGGAATGAAGGGGAGCACTTTCTTGCACTGAAGCCACTGATGTACACTGTAAATAAAGGGCACTAGGGTGAAGCACCAGAAGAAGGTGTGAAGACTTATTTCTACTAGCCAGAACACAGGGGAAAGGGAGCGAGCCTCCTGTGTGGACCCTGTGACACTGTCCTAAAACAAAACAACAGTAACTCAGCAAACAAACATGACCTGAGATTCTAATGTAATCCAGGATCTGAGGCTTTAAAAAACACAACACAGAGAGAATTGTGACAGAATTGTGTGAGTTGGCAACACTGCAGAAAGTTGCTGTTTTCAGACAGCATGTACTCAGCTAAACAGGACAAGCAGTTATCTGGAGATATTCTCCATCTTATGATCCCTCTCCCTAACACTATACTAGTCCCTCGTGAAAACAAGAGTTGTTGCGTTTTGCATTTGTAAAGAACCAAAGTGGGGTTGGGAATAGAATACTGATGAATTTGCCTTGTCATAAAGCAAAGCTTATTTATTTAAATATCAGTGGTTTCCTTCTTTTCCTATATGTTTAGTTCAGTTTTCTAATGTACGCTTGGAAATAAAAGCCGGTGTGCTAGGTTCATTCACTGACATTGGAACAAAACTCAAGCTCATAAACCGTCAGCCCAATCTGGCTTTCCTTATGGAAAATTCTCAGGGTGAAATCCTGGCCACATTGAAGTCAATGGCAAAATTCCCACTGACTTCAATGGCGTCTGGATTCCTCTTTCATTGTTTTGCTTTATATCCTAATATGAGAGTTGGAGAGATTAAGCTCTCCTTTACATGTTCATTCGCAACAGGTTACAACAACCAGCCTTTGTCTGTGAGACAACAAATGAATTGAGACACATCCAAATAATTATCTTCTCAAGACTAGTTACAGACCATCAGAACAGCAGGAAATGAATAATGGCCCTTAGCTAAAAGATTATAGGGCCAAATACTGCTTTCCAAGCTCTGTATACAAGGAGGGCTTTGAAAGGAGCAAAACTACAGCAGATCTGCAGGGAGAACAGGTTAGGCAGAACTCTCTATATCCTAAACCTGCCGCATAACTGGGAGACCCATATGCTCTCCCTGCACAGCATAGACAGATTGTGTGGCAGGTCAACAGAGGGGGACTAGCTAAGGCTACCTGTAAAAGAGTAGAATCAAATCTATAGATATATTTGGTAAATATTACCATTACCAATTATCACTCTTCTGAATTCACTGTGATTCTGAAAATCTATTACCAAGGTGGCTTTGTTACCGGGGTTTTGCCCCAACGAAATTACAGAAAACAGATGTGTACGAGACATCAAGCACTTGTTGAGACAAAGTGGTGGGTCCATTGCCCGGTCAGGGAGGATGCAAAGGGGTAGTGAACAAGAGCCTGGACTGGTAAGTTTTTGCCAAGATCTGCACATCAGCATCCACGGGAAGGGAGAGGGGAGGTATTGTTGTCTAAAGGCTACAGCAGGGAGTCAGACAGAAGGGGGAAATCCTGCTCTGGATATTAGTCCTGACTCCCCCCACAATACATGGTGGTCAGCAAGTCATTACTATTCCTCCCTGTGCCTGAGTGTAAAGATCTGTAAAATAGACCAAGGTCCAAATTCTCAGTTGGTGGCTCCATTTCAGTCAAAGCTATACTTGTTTATACCGGCTGATGATCTGATTCACAACATTTATCTGGGCCCAGCTACTCAAAGGTATTTAGGTACCTAACTCCCACTGAGGATCTGGGCCATGGTTCCTAATATTTCCCTTTTTCATAGGTATGCTGCCAGGTGTGATTAATTAGGGACAAATGCTGGCTTTTCTAGTAGAAATACTTCTGGCAGGGTGTGGAAAAAGTGCCTGTGAATTGCCAAAGGCAAGTGAAGGTCAGGTACTGATGTTAAGGGCACTGGTACTTCTGCCCTAAAAAGGCACAGCATGCACTTTCCTTTGTGCTTGCTGTCGGATGCTATGAGCAGGTGGGGCCCAATCCTGCTCTGATCCAAGCTGGGCACATCCCACTAGAAATGGGAAGCACCACCAGGAATAGCATTTGTCCCCACCCCTAATGCTGAGGGGGGCACTATTAGTAGCCTGCACTTGGGCCCTCAGTGATGTGCAAGAGGAAGAGGTACTATGAACTGTTCCTTCCGCTGGCACCTGCAAAGGGATAGTCAGAATTTAACCTTTTATGGATCTTCAGATGAAGAATGCTATAAAGTTTCTATTATTATTATTAATATTACTAATTTTATTATTACTCTGTTCACATTAGCTCAGCTTACTGCTTTTTACAAACGCTGTCTTCGGTTTTTTGGTTCCCGCCGTAGTGCTTTCACTCAAGTCAGATTCTTTCTTTGGTTTCTAAAGGTTGAAGAGAATTAGACGGACTCAGGACAACTGAGGACTGGGCAGACCGGTGGATAAAAAGAAAAGGAGAGGGGCAAAGCACAAGTTCTAAATGTGTATACATCTAACCTCAGGTTTCTCATTTTCTTGTCCTGTGTTTTTAAGTTGCACAAAATACTATTCGAGGCTCTGGTGTTGAGCTTTACTGGCCTTGTACTAGAATTGTGAGCCCTTTACAGTAAAACTTAAATCTTCATATTGTCTTAGAGAATAAACAGACTGTGAAATGACAGCCAGTGGGGAATGATGAAACATTAAAATGGTTCTGTTTAGAGACCTGGCATGAAACCAGTGCGATGGGGCTTAATTTAGATGAAACAAAAGCTATTGCATCCTTTACACTTGCAAGGTTAAAAGGTAGGAATGGGGGAGGAGTGGAATGACTGTCACTCAGCATATGCTGTTGCACAGGATATCCTTGGTGTTCCTGAAAACATGGTTTTCTCATCCTGTTGGCAGATCAGACCAAGATTAGAATGTGAAATGGAGTCCATTCTAAAAGCCTGATCTTGCAACGTGCTAAGCACCTGCTACATCGTTTGACTGCAATGAGAATTGAAGGTGCTCAACTTCTTTTGGTTTAAGGCCTTAAGAAAGGTTGGTTATAGCAGAGAAGGGGAAGTGATCCTTACTTTAGATGATTAGCAATCTCCTGTTTCTAATTTTATTACACTGGCAGGTTAATTAGCCCTTTTGGTATGTGACGTGAGATACATCATGGAGAGAAATGCCTTTATAGGATATGGTCCTTCATCATTAGTGCACAATGTCCTATCTGTGCTACTAATGTCACATTAACATACAGAGCTGCGGTCTACAAATAATCTCCCTATGTGATTCACTTTAAATCTTGCTTGCCAGCTCTTAAAGTTGAGTGGAAATTACCTATGGCATTGACTGCCACCATAGGATAGGAATGGTCAATTTCTACTTCACTCCACCCAATTCATGTTGCATGTAAAAATTACTTTTTCAAATGACGGAAGTGGAGGTGGGTGGGAGAGACTAAACCCATCTTGAGTAGCTGAAGAAACCCTTTCTGCAGTGACAGTCGGATATTGGATTGGAACTTGGTGAGAACAGCTGTGACTGGCCAGGAGCAGATGATCAAAGTCTGTAACAACTAGCAGTGAAGAAAGTCCTGAGGAGAAAGGCACTTACCTGGTTCTCACAGCTCATAGCTGCAGGCAGCTGCTTCTTTGCTCTTTCCCTTTCCCCACTCTGCTCATTTTGATGGCAACAGTGATACCCCTCCCCTCCCAGACCCCAGTAGGTTCTCAGCCTACTTTGGGCAGTAAATAGATGCTTGGGGTTGTGACACATGAGCCCCTTGGCAAGGAGTCCCCTCTTCTTTGCAAACAATTGGTCTCAGACCTGACAAACTCACTACATCAAACATACTTACAGGGTATTTGCCCATAAAGGGTAACATGTAATGTATCTGTTGAAAACTTGCAAACTATCAAGGTTCATAATCCTGGTATGATGTGTAAGGGTAATATTTAAGGAACAATGTAGCTATATTTCATTTTATGCCCTTAAGGTTAAAAGGAGTCACTAGGAAATGATAATACATGATGGAGGCCTATCTGTGTAGGAGGGAGTTGCCACCCCTCCCTGGTCAGCTGACCAGATAATGCAAGGTTCTATACTCTACCATTGCCCCATCACAGAACAGTCAATGGAAAACCACCAAAGACAACGGCAAACAATCAAAACCAGTTGGAGGTAAATAGGAACATAAGACAATGGAACACACCCTGCCTATGGTAAAGTAAAGAGATTTGATAACCCAAAGTGGGGAAGACATTTTGGGGATCAGGGGTGTTTTTCATGAAAGAATGGATTCTGGTTCCTGTGAATCTAGCCAGCTCTGCAACAGACTGAACTTTGTGGGGGGGGGGGGGAGAGGGGAACTTACTTTTATTAGCTAGGAAAGGTAAGTATTAAATATAGAGCCTAGTCTGCATTTCATTATTTTTGTTTTGTATTGTGAGCATTTGTTTCCGTCACACTTTTGTTTCTAAAGGCATCTCTATTCTTTCTTAAATAAACGTTTTGTTTTGTATGAATGCTCATGAGTGCTGTGCATTATACAGCCAACCTGATTTAAGGTGAAACTGAGAAACACTGCTTCTTTGGAGGCAGAGGATTGGGGATTTCTATAAGTAACTAGTATCAGGGCTGAATATCACAGGGGAACACTTCGAATGGACTCGGGGACTGGGATGAACATCTTCTCCTTGGATAGCCTATCTTCCACTTGCTGCTTTGACAACACCAGTGCAGTCAGAATAGCACCTTCTATCCCTGAACCTAACCCAGAGGATCAAGCAGGAGCTGGAAAGAGTAGAAAATAAATTATCCAAATTATCTAAAATGTTACAATAAACCATGTGAAAACTCCCATGAATTTTAGCTTCAGTAAACATTTGTCCTAATCTCAGTCTTTACAAGCACTGCATGAGAAGTGAGCAAGGTGATGAGGGAAAAGGAGCAGTCAGGAATCCCTCCCCCTTGAGCAACGCTGCTAAATTTGCAGTTGAGAGCAGTTGAGGGGTGAAGATATGTGCTATTTCTTTCCAGCTATTTCAGGAAGCTGAAGATGAAGGGTCTGACAAATGTTCTCAGCAAAATGATGAACCAGACACAGGAGCAAAGTTGCTTCAGGGAAGACCGGTTTTCTTTATTCCGATCAAATTCCTCCTTCAGCATTGGAAGGAAGTGACTTTTCCTGTGATTCTTTACCTTTATACGATAAGCTGCATCCTTCTAAAGGGCATCAGAGAAGCTCTGCTCCTTGTGCAATGTAGGAGGCATAATACTTATATAGAACATGATTCCAGGAGCCCTCAAAGAGGTGGTGTGACACCAAACTCTCCCCAACACTCAGTGTCTGAAGAGCCACAATCTGGCCCTAAATGAAGACCCTATGAGGTCATTTATTTCCAAACCTTAACAAGCTTTCACATGCTTACAGTATATGATACAAATAAGCCCCTACACATTTACAGAAAAGCATGAGGCAGTGCGCTACAGATTATTAGAGTGAGATCTATCTTGCTGCACATGAAAAGATTGTGCATGCAGAGAGTAACAAACTAATTATCCCAGCTGCTGGTATCCAAGATGTAGGCAACAAAGATTAATGTGTCTGTATTCGGTTTCCCTCAGAGTAAGAGTCAGTGGTCCTAAATAAATTGCACTGAATTGCAGTAATGGACAAAAGATAAATCAACCTCCTATTTCACTTCAAGCACTATTATGTGATCTATAGCTATCCGAGGTGATTTCCACAGCATACAGTGTAAGGTAATCACCTCTATGCTGCATATTACAACTGAATTTTTCCAATTAAAAAACCAAACAAAGAAAAAAAATCTAGAGTTCACTTTTATTCTAGTCAATAAGAATTTTGACTGTGTGAAAACTAAGGGTGGAATCCACAAAGCTACTTAGGCATCTAAACCTAAAATTATGTGCTTAAATCTCCCATAGAAATCCACAAAACTCCCACAAACTATTGTGGGCACCTAAACTCAGCTGATGCCTACGTTTTTCAAAGAAAAAAATTTCCCGATGACTCGCCCCAGGGACCCAACCCAGAGATGGTGCTACCCCCTTTACAACTTTTTGCTAAGTGGTTAGAGCACTTAGCTGGGATGTGGAAGACTAAAGTTCAATTCTTCCCTCATTGGCAGATGAGAACAGATTAGAACTGGGGTCTCCCACCTTTCAGGAGAGAGCTCTAACCACCGATATTCTGACATAGGAGTCCCTCTAGGTTTCCTGTTGAAGATTTTTCACTATGGCTGAATAGTTGGGCCAGATTCTATCTACCGCATGTGGGTGCTCTCTCTCTCTCTCTCGCTCTCTCTCGAGAGAGAGAGAGAATGATCCTGTAGTTCACTAGTTAGAACACTTGGGGGTGGGGCTGAAGACTCGGAGGCCAGTTGCTCTGCTCTGTTCATTCTTTATTTATCCACAGTGGAACAGCTTCAACTGGAGAGACACAGGGATCCCAGCATCTGTTGGACAGAGCACTCTCCTGACAGGAGGAAGTGTGACTGTAGTTTCAAATCTTTCTGCCAGGGAGGAAGGACTTGAACCTGGCTTGCCCACTGCAACTACTGGCCTAAAAGTTATAAGATGGACACCTCATTTCTCCAACTATTTTGTGTTGAGCAAGGCAGCCGCCTAACTCATTTCCAGAAGAAACTACATAGGTGCCTAAGCCAGGAGACAAGTTCCTGTTTGTATATCTCAAGCAGAGCTCAGTGCCTTCTTGCAGCCTTCAGCACCTAACCCTGAAAAAGCTGTAGTGGATTTATTCATGGCTTTGTATTATCAATGGCTTACAGATCAGCATCTCCCACTGGCTAGTTTAGGCAGAGAGTCACCTAGCATACTGGTTTCTGTGGATTGCATTCTAAGGTGCCGCTCTCTTGCCATTCAGTGTACAGGCAGCCTATGCACTTAACTCAGCTTTGTGGATCTCAATGTTGTTCCTATGATCTTCTAGGCACCTAAAAGTTAGAGGTTGTGATCTTCAGTGTTGCAACAGCTTTATGGATTCCACTCTAAGTGTCTTAGTAATAATTGTTTGATACAGTTCTTTTCTTATCAACAAAGACCAAATTCTATCCAGTTGTTATATAGCCAAACACTGAAATACAATGAAGCAGAGCACTGAAACAGAAGTATGTCAAAACCAGAAATATTTTAAGTCTGACCTTGTCACAAAAACAACTGAGCCATATTTGTGTCTATTTCTATGCATAGAGTTTTCTGAACAGAAAGAGTCCATTAGAGGGCAACAAAAATGCTTAGGGGGCTGGAGCATATGACTTATAAGGAGACTGAGGGAACTGGGATTGTTTTATCTGCAGAAGAGAAGAATGAGGGGGGATTTGATAGCTGCTTTCAAGTACCTAAAGGGGGTTCCAGGGAGGATGGATCTAAACTGTTCTCAGTGGTACCAGATGACTGAACAAGGAGTAATGGTCTCAATTTGTAGTGGGGGGAGTTTTAGGTTGGATATTAGGAAAAAACTAGGAGCGTCGTGAAGCACTGGAATGGGTTACCTAGGGAGGTGATGGAATCTCCTTCCTTAGAGGTTTTTAAGGTCAGGCTTGACAAAGCCCTGGCTGGGATGATTTAGTTGGGGATTGGTCCTGCTTTGAGCCGGGTGTTGGACTCACTAGATGACCTCCAGAGGTCCCTTCCAACCTTGATATTCTATGATTTATTCATGGCTTTGTATTATCAATGGTCAAGACTATTTATATACAAACTGAGTGCAAACCCCATTAAACTTGAATGCACATTGAGCACAAATATTGTGTGTATGATCTGATTTTCAATGGCCTCTAATTTTTCAAAAGCAAATGTGCACCCTTAAATATCATCCCCACTTTTTCATTCAGATAGTAGCATTCAAACTCAGTAGGACAGATCCTGGCCCCCAATTCCATCCCTTTGGTCTCACAAAGGAAGTACATCTGCTCTAATATAGAGGATACCCCAGATGTCAAAAGCTGTTAACTAGCTGTAAGCTACATTATCACCAAGCAGCAAGGGAGTTTGTGTGTAGCTCAAGGGCCTGACTTGGGAATAGAGTGGGCATATGAAGTGCTCTATACTGCAATTACCTGTGGCCAGTATAGTGGTTCTTAGTAAGTTAAAGTTAAAACATTAGGCTGCATAATTTATAGACCAGGTTGGCACCAAATTCAATGAAGCAGAAAAGTAGCCTGTGCCATGTATAGCTCCTCTGAAGCCAGGAATCTGTCCCAAGGATTTATTGTTGCAATATGTAGGTAAATGTCTAAGTGCTACCACTTGCATCTGCAGTTTACTGAAGGTATAGTTACTGCAGGTGCAAAATTGAACATCCAAATTAAAATCTGGACTTAAGTGGAATTGAAAATCAAGCCCCTAAAATATTTAATTTGTATATACTAGTGAGTGTGCATGAAAAATTGCATACACACAACAGAGGCTGAATTGAAATCTCTGAACTTTGGCCCCAGGTGGATGAGTGTTCTAACAAAATGGAGTCAAACTTGGTATTGGACAGAGCACATTATATATCCAACTGATAAGTCTTATTCTTGCCCCAGAGTTTGCTTTACCTTGGGGATGGAAAAGGGAGGGACAGTGTTAATTTTTATCTCTGTTTTTATCAGTTTGGAGTAAAAGAAGAGGTAGAGCAGCATATTGGACTTTGAAGATGGGACCAAATGGCAATAATCTGAAAATTTCAAATCTGGATATTGTGTATATATTTAATGTTACAAACTGAAACCCAAGATATTCATTTCATACATGGCTCTTTATACTTACCATTGCTTTCTTATGAAAACTTTACAAAATGGTGTAGAGAAGAAGCACTATTGTACTGATTCTTGCAAAATGTCTGTTTAATGTGGAATGGAACATGGCACTTAAAGAGACTGCAGAGAGGATCAGATCTTCATGGTGAGCACCATGTTGCAAACTTAGAGAGTCAGAAACCTTTTCCAGTTGAAACATGTTGGTGGGGAAATGGAGCAGAATCTCTCCACCTTTTTATACGTACATCTTATTTCCCATAATCCATCTGCATTTTAATTCCTTGGGTTTGGCTCGTGGTGGGTAGGTGGGGTTTGCTGTTTTGCAGGGGCTCATTAACTCCCTTGTCAGCTGTCCCATGCCTTCATTAGTTTTAGAAGAGGAGCCAGCCAAATAAAAAAATATATACATTTATTGTCCACTGTACTGATCAATTACTCTATCACATGCCATAGAAGATTTTTGCATGATAATAGTTATTGATCTCTGTACATTATACAAAAAGACTATATAAATGATTAATAATAGATGTTTAGCCACATAGCTATGTACAATGATTGGCACTTTTTATTGGTTGTCTTTAGGGCTAAGTTAGTGAGACTGGATGGTGAGACTACGGAATTTATTTTACTCAAAGACGAAATTTCTGTTTGTTTGACGGAAGTGGGAAAGAAGGGAAACAAAAAAACCCAACAACTTACGTTAGATATTCAGTATCTATTGTAGGTTCCATGGGATCAGGGACTGTGGGCCACATTTTTAAAGGCATTTAAGTGCCTAAAATGGTGATAGGAGCCTAGGTACTTTTGGAAACCCCATTAGGTACCAATCTACATCTTTAAATTGCTAAACACCTTTATAAATCTGGCCCTGTGTCTCACCATAAATTTGTACAGTTCCTTGCACAATGGGGGCTTGAATTTGATTTAGATAAATAAAGAGAGGTTTTTGGACACAATCATTTTTATTTTAAAACTATTAAAATATATTTTGAATGGCCTCAAATTTTCATTAGATGGGATGGACCAAATTTTGACGTATTCATTTAGTTTTTACTTATGCAGCAAAATTCTCAGAGGGCCAGATCCTACAAGTCCATTACTTTTGTGCATTCTCAATATCTGACCCATTAAAAACAGAGTTTTCCAGGATTTAGCCCTGTAATACTATTCCATATCTTACGCTTCCAGGATTTATGCACAGTCTCTCATATTCCTTCCCCTTCAGTCCCTTTTCCATGGATGACATTTGGATAGTTATTAAAGCGCCTGATGCTGCAAAACTCTTAAGCCTACAGCTGTGTAACTAACTTTTTTGGTTTGGCTACTAAATCAGAAAACAAAATAAAAATATTTAGGTTGCCCCAAAACAAATGTTTTTATATATTTTGATCAAAATGAAAATTTAAAACTTTTCGATTTAACTAAATGGTTAATTCAACCCAATATTAAATGTTTCATGGGGAATGGATGGGTATTATCCTTTCTCCCCCCCCCCCTACAAATTCACAGTAAAATCTTAACTAAAATGGTGTTTTGGATTAAAAATTTGATACATTTCATTTTGAAAAAGGTGAAATGAATTGTTTAGATTTCTTTTGGAGGAGGTGTCAAGTTTTTTTGACCAAAACTTTTGTGGATTTGACTTGAATTAGAGAATTGTTTAGGTTGACCTGAGTCTCTGAATTTTTGGTGGGAAAAAGTTCTCTCAGAAAAAGTCATCTAGCGCTACTTAAGCATGTTCTTACCTTGAAGCACATGAATAGTCTGACTTTAGAGTCAATTGAAAATATTCAAGTGCTTGGACGTAAGCAAATGCTTAATTGCTTTATTGGATTGGGGATAATCAGAATACTAAACATTTACTGCTAGCACATTTCATTTCTTTTCTTGTCATCTTTCTCTATGCTTCTGTGTCCAAAAAGAGGTGTTCCTTACTCAGTTGGAAAGGTAGTTTCTCCTTATTAAAACACAAGAAACTTGCTTTGATCTTCCATTGCTTGAAAATAATTGAATCTAGACAACTTCCACCTAGTTTGTCCAGTTTATAAATGGACAAAAAAGGTGCATGCTAAATGTTTTAAAGGATAAATAGACCAATATTTTAAAAAGCATTAAAAGTCCTTTCACTCAGTATGTTCCCAGAACATGGTACTATTTCCAATTATCCTGCTTTTCTTCAAACTTAGAAACAACAAATGAATAACAGATGTCAGCTTCTATTGAAGGATACTTACTGAATGCTAGCTGTTCTTGCTTATTGGAAACCCTTTTAGAATGATTTCCCCCCCTTTCTGTTGCCATGACAATATTTGGCCTAATCCCATGGTTTTGTTTCACCAGTAAAGAACACTATGTAGGCCAGTGGAATTGTCATTAAAATTAATACTATTCAGTTTACAGAGAATGTCTTCAGTGTGTCCTCCTTTGTAACTGTTGTGTTGTTAATGATTTCCTCAAGAAAGCTCAAATGGAAATACAAACACTCAGCTTTCCTTGATTATAAGTATTTGATTGTTTCCCCCTGAGCTGTGGGTATACTATACAACATGTTGGAACTCAAATGTCTTCCTGGTAGGGTGAAAGTGTTGTGTAATCCTGCATTGTAGCAAGGGTAGCTTAGCTGAGTTTGGGTATTTTACTTAAATATATCAAAATCGAGTTCCAAAGCTCCATTAAAAAAAAAATCTCTGTCCAATTTCTTATTCTGCATCTGTGTTGCTTTTTTGTGTGTAAAGATTCCAGTTTAGAACCTTCAATTAACTGCAAATATAAATGCTAGCATATTGCTGTCTAACTGTGCACTTGCAAACCAGGGACTGAATTGCAGTCCATTTGAAAATGTGATTTCCCCCAAGTCTAATTTAGTAGAAGAACTTATCTGAGCAACAGGTATATGCAGTGTAACTAAATAAATGTAAATCTTAAAGTTAATTTTCCCTTTTATGTTAGCAAATCTACCAAAAATTAAGTGTTTTTATTTTTGATCATAAGAAATAGGGTGTTGGGGGGATTTGAAGGAGGTGAGGATGACGGCTAGCCAAAGAGTAATTGAGAGGGCACTATGCATTGGGGGCAGAAAGGGGGGGAGGAGAGAAATAGGTAGATTATTTAATTAATACCAGCAGAGTTGCACCCTGCAAAGGAAATGAACCTGGTAATAAATTTTCAGTTGACAATTGCTGTCCAGCAATTTAGACCACTACCTTCTCTTTGCCCTAAATGTAAGCCAGCAAGGCCAAACTGTGGCTCACAAGCCACATGCAGCTCTTTTACAGTTAAAGTGTAGCATATAGAGCCCCCATTCTCCACTTACCAGACTTGGGGGGAGAGCTCAGAACCTCTACCTTGCAGCTGGGTAGTTGCTTCTTCCCAGTGAGAAGAGAGTCTTCAGCAGGAGTGGTCTGAAGCCCTGAGCCCTGGCAGATGCCTCCCACAGGGCTGAAGCCCTGCACCCCAGCTCTCAAACTTCTCAAGATTGTCATAAGTAGCTCAGAGGGTCAGTACATTTAGCCACCCATGTATAAGCCCTTTGTATACACTGTCTGCTCTGCTAGATTTTCTGTGGGCAGAATGCCATTGAGTTAGCTCCTCCCACCTGAAAATGTGCAAGGACTAGATTACTTGACACCTGCAGTTCATTCTGAATATCAGCCTTTATTAACTTCACCAAGTGAGTAAAATAGGTGCATATTTTGCAAGCTTCTGCCAAATGTTTGACTAGCCTGCGCCTTCAGGAAATCCATGCACCAGCAGATCCTGACATTCTATATAGCATGGCACATGAATGAACTAGATATCTCATGGCCCTGTGATCAGTTTGGCTCTTTCACTCATGATAAAACAATGAGAGTGATCCTAGGAGATAAATCATGCAATTATTTGCCCCTTAAGCTTTCATGTGGGATGCTCAGTAAGTTTTATTAAATGGAGAGAGGCAAAAAGTGCAGCTTGTTTTCAAAAATTATTGCCAATGCCTGAGGTGGGTGTTTCCCTTTCCCCCCCTCAAGTGACACCTGCTGAGTTGTTGTAAGACTCAGTGTTACGTGCTTTTCATCTTCTCTGAAAAAGAGTAATTAAGTGGACACATTGTGATCACGCTGGCTTGTTAAGTATGATGGTTTCCTGCTTGTTTTAATAAATTGGATACATACTGATCTGACATTGTGCAGGTTCCAAAAAAAAATGTGATATGGGACCAAAATTGCCCAGATTCAGTTCAGTTCCTCCCTCTGTGATGTAAAAAGAATATGGCAGGGAAATACGAGGGCATAGATTTGTCTCTTAAAAGGCCAGTATTTGGGGACTCTGGGTAATCCAAGATTTTTTTCTGCTATTCATTTTATGTTTTTCTTCTTTTCTGATGCCTGTTTTGTGTTGGACTGAGATGGATGATGTAACTCTTACCATCAATGAAAAGACAAGCCTTACTTTGAGTCCTTCTGAGTAGAGCTCTAGCACCACTTCAGTGCTTGACATGTTCTGGTTCTCAACCTTGAGCTTCAAATCTAGAATTTAAATGCCTCAAAAAAGTTTGGGGGATGGGAAAAAGAAAAATGCTTAAATGTATGCTTAACAACTGGACCAATGACACTTTCCTCAGATGCTGTAATACAATTGGATCTACAATTTGCTCTGTTTTGAATCAAATCCAGTGCCTAAGCTCTTAGAGTTTGGCTCTTGTCTCGGCTAGAAAATGTAAAAGTTGGAGTTAAATGAATGTACTCTCCCTCTTTCTGCCTGTCTGGTCTCAAACTAGTGTCAAGCCTTATGAGTCCCAAAGGAGCACTTTTTGTGTGTTTTAAAACATGACTTGAAAGTCTGAACTGTGTTCCAGAAATAATGTCTTCTTTATGGGACTTGTGTTTGGAAAGGTTAAATGCTTTCCCTGTTTCTTCTCTTTCTCCTTCTGATGAATGGCCAAAGGCTCTAAAACACGTGCATATACCCCATATAATAACTTCATCTACCCAGTGTGATAGATCTGGGTTGATTTCATGCTGAGTGTCATCCCGTGATATCTGAAGCTCTGGTGGCTGCCACAATTAAAGCAGTTTGCATTTTTTGATGACTAGGGCTAGTTTGTTTTTTCAGTAACAGGAAAGTTTCAGTTAAATTTTGATGCAGCCCATTATACGTGCAGTTCATAACCTCAGTTGATTACAGAATTTTGAACCCATGCATATTGTTTATGCATTTAAAAATTCCTAATTTCCTTTCAAATTTTTGTTGTTTCAGATTGTCTCTTTTCATAGCCAGGAGGGTGAATTTGAGTACTAAATCAGCTACAATGGACAGCATTAATAATTCAGCATTGCCACTCTTTAGTGACAGTGGTACTCTATCTCCTCACCTGAATCTAAAAAGATACTGTGGTTTCTCATTATGTATTTATTTAGATTATACATATAAATCATTAAAAAGGAGCACCTTTCCCTTGTTCTAGGAGTTCCTTGAGAATTGTTAAATAAACAGTCTTCGACAGACTGCTCCTGTCATCTCCCTTTCCCATCAACCAATAATCTAACAGCAGAAAAAACATGTTTAAAGACTCCTAGCAGAACCTTCCCATTCTTTCCCATCTATGGGAAACAAGTGGGCCTTGCAAACTGCCCTGAAGATGAAACTGAATACTGGTGACTTAAAGTAACCCACTGTACCACCCTTAGAAAGCCAATTATAGGGCCCAAGTATATAGTAATAGGCAGATACTATATCTTTCTGTTACCATAGTATCAGGTGTCCAGAGCAACATAATACTATATGCCCCCCCCCAAAAGTATTAATGTGTGATGAACTAATAGACTTCCTGAATCAAGTGGATTGTAGCATCCTATTTTCTTTTCTTCAATTGAAAAGCACTTTTTTAAAATAGTGGGAAGAGCACATCTTGGTTTTTTGTAAATGTGTGTTTCTGCTGCCTTCGAACCAGCACCTGGTATATATTAATGAAATAGATCAAAATGGAAGAACATTTTCATTGACTTCAGTCTTGATATTATCTGGTCTACTTTGCTGTGTTGCCAGGGCCTCAAAATTTGGGTGCTGTGGTATCTCGAAGTGTGAGCAAAAGGATTCTGGGATCTGTCTTGGAACCCTGTACTGTCAAATGCAGCTTTAATGTTAAAAATGGATCCTTTAGCACCCAATACCTTTCTGAAACTGCCAATCTCTACTCTGCCCTTTGTGATATGTCATGAAGTCAAAACTAAAAGTGGGATGTAGGGATAGATTCTTACAGTAACACAGGGCCAAATTCAGCTGCCATACTTCAAGGGAAGCTGCATCTGCTCAGCCAGGAGTGATTCAGCAATGATCTTAAGTATGTACCTAACTTTAAGCATTGGAGTAGTCCCATTGACTTTATTGAGACTACCCGTGTTTAAAGTTAGGCATATACTTAAATATCTTGCTGCATAAGGACCTAAATTTGGGGTCTAGAATGGGTTCTCCTGCAGAATGGTCTTTGTCACCAATGGCTATCCATGATCAGAAGAATGTATTTTCATTTATAGTCAGAAACGGAGGAGGACACCGACACAGGGACAGAGAAAATGTTAACATTGAAAAGTTGTTTAGATTGCTAGTTGTTCTCTGGTCTTGGGGCTGCCAGAAGAAACTGCTTTAGGGTGAAATTCATCCCTGTAAAGAGGGCTAGCAAAAGGCCTATGTGCCACTTAACTCCAACTTAAGCCCTGAAAATAGGATTTAAATGGTGATTAGGACTCATCCCAGCCCTATATATAGGAGTGACTTTTATTCCCATGTAGAGTGAGAAAACACAGCAGAGGAGATAAAAGGAAAGGGGGAAAAAGAAGATCTGAAAGATTTAAAAAAAGAAAAAATTACCAATAAAAACCTTCACTGGAGACATATAGACAGAACTGTGGATGTTTGCTCCTTAAAGGAAAGGTTCAAATGTTTTAAGATGTAAAAAACATGGTATTCTGAACCTCAGCAATACTCAATGGAATAACCAGTAAAACCCATCCCAACAATTAAAGTTTGACCCTGCAATCATACAAACTTCAGTAGAGTAAAGCAAGATACTTTTCCAAGCATACTGTTGAAACGTACTATCAAGTGATTTACACATATACACATTTACTTTCACTGTGGTTGCAATTGAGACTCAGATTGACTCAGTTTGGACAAAATGTCTTGAAGAGAAAGATAGTTACAGAAAGTTTACAGAATTCTCTGCAAGACAGTGGATGAAATCCTTGTCCCATTTATGTCAATGGCAAAACTCCAATCAACTTCAATGGGGCCAGGATTCCACTTAGTTTGTGTCCTTGGGGGGAAAAAAAGGATTTTTATCCAACTTGGAATGATAAGTAGAAGATGATGTGAAATCACCATTCCAAGAGAAAAAGAAACATGAGCTTTTTCTTGACTGTCTGTGAAGCATGAAAACCCAGTGGAATCTATGATTCATAATTGCAGTGTATACAGCTGGGATAGCATCAACAAGTGTACTTTTCACTCTGATGATATTATTTATGTTTTTCACCTAAATCATTAGTAATAGCAAAAATGTCAACTCTGAGGAGGCTGGAAGTGAGACATAGAAGTATTTCCACAGCAATGGAGAAAAATCCTTATAAACTGATCCGAGAATAAAATTCCAAGAAAGGAATTGAACAGCACAGCTAGCTCCTGGTGTGTATTAGAAAAGTTAAAAGCTAAAATCAATTCCAATTACATATTATTTTATGATGATGAATCCAATTATTGCAATCAGCAAGAAGGGAGAGCTTAGATAGAAAGGTCATTCCAAGTATTACACCATTTCATTTTGGTTGCATGCTTCAGTGGGGTTGGAATGATTTTCATACCTGTCACCCTTACAAAAAGAATAGGGACTGAACGTATAATACAGAGCTTGCAGCTGGTAGAAACCACATAAAATGTGTACTGATATGATGTCGCCGATATTTCCTTTCTGTCTCTCGGGTACGGAAGTACTATTGTCCCCAGTTACTGATAAGGAACTGAGGCACAGAGAGACCCAGGCTCAGATTGTTAACAGTATTCAGTGTTGTAATGCTTAACTGATTTAGCAGCCTAAATCTCATTGAAAGTCAATGGGACTTACGATCCTAAGTCCTTAGTCACTTGAAAATGAGATTTATGCTCCTAAGTTGGTTAGGTGGTGAACCAAGCAGAGCATTGCTTAAATGCCTTTAAAAATCTGAGCCAACGAGAGTTGCCCAAGATCACACAAGAAATCTATAGTAGAGCAGGTATCTAATATAGGCCTTCCTGAGTCCTAGGCTAGTGCCCTAATCACTAGACAATCCTTCCAGTACCTTATGCCCTCATCCTCCAAAGATTAATGAATGTGCCTAACAATGAATGTCTGGAATCCCATCAGATATTCTACTCATATGTAAAATTAAGCATGTGTGTCTTTGCAGGACTGGGACCTTCCAATTATTTATAAAAATAACTGTTTTTAAAGAAATACACCTTTACCAAGGCACCTGGTTTGATATTGGCCATATTGCAGTCCAAGACATATAATTAAAAGACATGTGTGGCCACTGATAGCATAACTAGTGTATTTCACAATTTAAGATGGCAAAATAGTTATTGAGGTTGACATTAAGGATGTGTCCTCTCAGAACCCTTCTTACAGCTTCCAAAAATTTGTTATTCCAAATTAGGTTCAATTCCTGCAAATATTTAAACAAATGAATAAGACTTTGCAGGATCAGCGTTTTATTTACTAAGGAACCATCTTTCTCCCACAAATATGGTTAGTGCACACCTTGTGGTGGCACCCTGAGGAAGTACATGGCATGAGAAATTAGGCCTGAGAAAATTATTGCTTGACTAGCTATGGACCTTCCAATCATTAGTGCAGGTGTGTTTGTCGAGTAGAAAACTAGAGATGTAGCCTGAGAACTAGGACTGGTTGAAATTTGTCAGTGAGTTCTACTTAGGAGAGAAAGAGATCTAGGTAGGCAAAAAAGAGACAGTCCCTCAGCTCTGGTATTCCCTCCCCCCACTGTTCACAAATGATGAATCTGAGTTACAGCAGTAGCTAATGTAACTCTGGAAGAGACTTTCAGGGACAGTGCAACAATGGGGTTTGGCCTAGATCCTTGAGGAGCACACAGTGCAACCCATAAAGGATTTTTACAAAAGTGTCTTTAAGCCAAATTTATGCTCCTGGGGGTGTCTGGACACCCAGCTAATCCCCTGGCATAAGTTACACCAGCCTGAAGGCTGCTATAACTTTCTTTGCTTGCCAATGGCCTCATGGTAATGCTTGGATGAGGGAAGTCTTGACCATATCATCTTTTACCCAACCATAAACCCTTTTCCAGTTACATAGAACACAAGTGTTGTAGGAACCATTCACTACCTCTGTGCCTCGAGAGGATTGCCTTACACTGAGCTAATCCTTCTAATACCACCTGCGGGGCCACTATAGAGAAAACGGCGAGGAACCTTTAAGTAGTGCCTAAAGGACATTATTCTGAACATCTGTCCTGGATGAGAACATTTGAAGTCTAGATCTTTCACCCTGGTTTCCTTTGTGAGTACCAAAATTCTAAGGGCTTGTCTACACTGGTAAGTTTCTGAACTCCCAAGCCACTCTGTGCACAGCAACTCCTCAGTTGCTGCACTGCAAAAACCCACCTCAACAAGAGTCGTAAGGCTATTTGTGCAGAAGCTTCAGTGCTCTATGGTCAGTATAGACACCAGATTGCATTCTGCGCTGTAACTAGCCTCCGGAGCTGTCCCATAATGCCTCAAGTGTCAACGGCTCTTCTCATTGTTATGAACTCGGCTGTGCTGGAGACATGTGTCCCTCCCCTTTCAAAGAACCGTTTCTGACAGCCCTTGTCTGCTGATCACCTCCAGGACATAAATCAAATCATTCATGTGGAATGTCCCACTGTTGAACACAGACAGGTGTGTTTGTGAAAGAGAGAGAACGAGACTGCTGTGCAGAGAGCCCAGGGAGGGAGATGGGAGCTGATGGGTTTTCCCCTCTCCCCCTGCCTCAGGACTGGTTGCTTCCTGCCGCTGTCTGAACTTACAAGACAGCATGCTGATACACTCTCTGTCTCCCAAAACACACTCTCTCCTTCCTCCCACCCCATGCAGACACACACTCACCCTCTTCATCCCCACTTCATTTGAAAAGCAGCTGGCAATGTAGTAGGATGCCCATGGAACAGTGGGATTGGGAAACTTACATAATGTGAGACGGTGCCTGTCCCATGAGGCATTGCAGACCCTTCCCAAAGAACCCTGCAACCAGTTGCACAGTGGGATAGCTTCCACAATGCACTGCTGTCTTTGCCATTGCAAGAGCTGTTAATGTGGATGCACTCCTGCACTTCAGCATCACAAGAAGCACAGTGTGGACACACAACAGCGGTTTAATTCTAGCATTATAATAAAAGTGGTATAACTTGTGGTGCAGAAACTTACCAGTGTAGACATACTTGCCGAGGAAAAGAAAAAACCCACCCCTGTTCTTACCCTTTCCCTGGCATTAATTTCTTAAGTTATGTCACAGAGTCAGTTGCTTAACACATGATCACACATGATCACATGATAACATCACACATCGTTATGTTAGCTCACATTTGTCCAAACAGGCCATTTTTTGAGTGAACTGAAACTTCAGTATGAACCAGCTTTGCTCGCCTCAATTTTTATATAAAACAGCCCTCTTTCTAAAGACCATGTTCTTAGATTTCACATGCTGGTTACCAAAACACAAAAGCATGTTATGAAACCATGGGACACAAAATGTCTGCTGGTTTATTGAACGGCGAACTTTAGAAATGAACAAATTATGTGTCATGTTCAATACAAATCCAGAAACCAGTTTTTAGACAGGAATGATAACTCTTTTTCATAAGAACTATTCGCTGTGTGACTGTAACATTTGTAGCTCATGTCAAATGTGCTCTTTCAATATTTATTTTCGTAATGCCTTTTAGAGAGTGTGGAATTTAAGGAGTGGTTTGGTTCTAATCAAAAGCTCAATGAATGTCACTAGTTGGTTAAATTATGCTTTCCTCCCATAAATGCTATTTGGCCACATTAGAGGAAAATTTACTTACCGAGTTAATAGTACTGTTATATGCCACATGTCCTTTCCTTTTCTCTCCTAAACTGTATTGATTTAAAATTTAGGTGCAATTTTGTTGCTTATGAAAGTGAAAGAGTGACAGCCCTTCCTAGAGGGAGAGCAGAGGCTGGGCAAATTTTCCTGCCCACTTCTTCTGAAGCTTCTGTCTTGGGCCATAACAACCCGACTATCTTCCCTGCTGGGCTTTCCTGATTAGATACAGCAGCGCATTCCAAGTGTGAGATCCACATGCAAAAGAGTTCAATCTTGGTAATGGGGCTAGGCAAATCCCATCACATTCACTACACTTGTAAAGCTATGGCAGTGTTTGCAGCCTATGCCCCTTGGAATTAATCTACTAGTTCACGTGCATATAAAACTGCATGGGGATTGCACTAACTATACTGTTATAACATATGTTTGGGAAATAGGAGTACTAGCGTCATACTTGGAGCAAATTAGATCGCACCATAAAAATAACCAGTAAGGTGCCGGTTACCATCCAGCCGCAGAAAGAGAATCCAGACTCCTCCTATCAATGCACTCTCCTTTCAACCCTAGTCTTATTCACATCAGAGAGATACTGAGTTAACATGTGGGAAGCATTCTGGAATCCTGAACTGAGGAGGGCTATTAAAGATGCAGACAGCAATCTTAGAGCTAGAAAGGCTCTATGGGCTCATATTAGATCAAAAATGGACCAGGACAGAAGGATACAATAGAATACAGATGTCAGTAACTGGCCTTAGAACTCACCTTCCACTGGAGCAAAGTTAGACCAATGCTGAGCACTTTGAAAATCTCATCCTTATATTACAGTTGCCTTGAAAGCACCAGTCAGTGTTGGAACCTCAGTGATGGGCTCTGCTCAAACACATAAGATGACGTGGCCTCTGCCCCAGGGAGCTTACAGACTTAGAGAACTGGAGACATATGTATCATGGGTGAAAGAGTCAAATATATACAAAATATTTATATTTATATGTGCACATGTAATTTTTCTATTGTTATAGACTAAGTGACAACTATCCTCTTATGCCCCATAACTTAGCTACCACTAATCGGATGGCCTTTTTTTTTTCTAGGCGATGCTGCAGAGTACATCTCAAGGAGAAAGTTGAAGGAGGAGGTTGTGGACTTAGGGGTCAGTTCAAAGAGGGTGTTAACTGTGTAAGGAACGGCATGGAGATATTTGTGTGAGATGCTGACCAATGGGCAGACTAGGCTGACGTTCTTGGTGGATCGGTGGAAGTGGAGTGGGAGGGTGTTGCGGTAAAACACAAAAGACCAAACCAGTAGGGAGGAATAGATTTACGAAGGGCTTTGAAGGTGAGGACAATAAGCTTGAACTTGCTGCCATAGGTGTCAGGCTTTGGTTTATTTTTCAGAAAAATTATGCTCCATTAAGAAGTGTCTTGCTGATGCTGTTGTTTTACACTAAACTGAGGAGTCACTTTTCTCACTGTTAGGTTTTCACCTACAGCTTTTGCTGCTGTATCAGGTGACAATCCTGAGTATCTCTATGTGAGTAATTAAGATCCAAAGTGGTTTTAAAAACTGCATGTCTTCTGCACAGGAAAGCAAAAGCAGTGAAGAGCCCCACACAGGGGTAATTCATATCTCATGGGTGCCAAGGGAGAGCCACGGCAGATCCATACAATTCATCAGGAAGATGATAAGAAGAGAGGTGTATGAGGAATGGGGCCAAAAGGTCTATGCACTTTACTGAATTTCTGATAATCTATTGAACTTGATAAATTCAAAGAAAACCTTATAGGTCACACTGTTGAGAAGGAGACGGCAAAGTACTGCTGCTTTACAATATTGAAATGTTAAGCTACAATAAGGCAAAAATGTTTGGCTTGTTTCAGATATACTCACTGCCTCCTACATATAAAAAGAGAAAAATGTTGTGACCCAAATCCGTAAGTAAATAGGTGGGCTGCCAGGTGAAATGTTCACATAACCTTTTTTATTTCCCAGTCTGCCCCCAGTAAAACGATACTGCTAGTTTTGGGGAGCAATCGCCTGCCTGATGAAAATGTCTGTCTTCCTATCCCTGAGTGCGAGTCTGTGATGATTCGAAGGGGAAGAGGCCACTCTGAGTGTACGAAAGGGTTTCAATGATGGCCCATTGTCTTCATTTCTCAGCACAGCTGGCATGCAACCGCTGTTCATGGCACTTTAGAGCACATAATGCAGTTCATTGTTTTGGGTGCTATTGCATTGTCAAAGATATCTTATTGAAGTTTATCATTATATGCTTGACATTATTTTAATAGTTTTGGCAACTGAATCAGAGAAATAAATAAATCACAGACATGCTGCTGGGCATGGACATCCTTTCATGTCATTTCCTGACTTAATTCAATACTAACTTTTTCCAAAGTTATCAAAATGTTTATAACAGTAGATGACAACCATCCAGCCTTGCAGTGTATTTTCACTGTGTGTATGTGTTTGTGTGCAGATAGGGGTGGGGTTTTTTTTCCAAACTGATGTCTGAATTATGCAGCTAATCCAGGAATGTAGTCAACAGAAACTAAGGATTTTTTATTTTCCTTAAAGGATGATGTTATTATAACAAGAAGAAATTGGCTAAAAGAACCCTGTGTCTTTTATACTCTGTCCTGGCACTTATAGCTCAACAGATAAAATGTTCCAGGAAGTGAATCTCTCCAGGTGGGTATGAAAATGTACTATGAAGATTGTGATGGGTTGGATCACAGAAACCCCCCTTGGACTGCCAATTGCTATGCTGGGACAACCTTTAAGCCCATTTTCCCTGGCAGGCTGGGACTTCAGAATCCTGCCTGGGTGTGCAAGACACTCTTGCTGGCTACAAACACAGACCCAAGTCTGAACCACGTCCCACAAACTGCAGACTTAACTGAAAGCAGTTTAAGAAGTGTTCTTATCTCTGACACTCAGATGCCCAACCCCCAATGGGGTCCAAACCCCAAATAAATTATTTTACCCTGTATAAAGCTTATCCAGGGTAAACTCATACATTTTTTGCTTTCTATAACACTGATAGAGAGATATGGCCTCCCACAGATATTAATGCATACTCTGGGTTAATTAATAAGTAAAAAGTGATTTTATTAAATACAAAATGTAGGATTTAAGTGGTTTTAAGTAATAACAGACAGAACAAAGTCAATTACTGCACAAAATAAAACACAGAAGTCTATGTCTAATACAGCAAAAATGTGATTACAGATGAAATCTCACCCTCAGAGATGTTGCAATAAGTTTCTTTTACAGACTAGTCTCCTTCAAGTCTGGGTCCAGCAATCACTCATACCACTGTGGATATTGTCCTGTGTTTCAGTTTCTTACAGGTGGAGAGGCTATTTCTTGAGCCAGCCAAAGACAAAATGAAGGGGTCTCCCAGGAGCTTAAATAGACTTTCTCTTGTGAGTGGAGACCCCCTCCTCTCTCCTATCCAGAATCTAGCTCCATGTTGGAGTTTTGAGGTCACATTGGCAAATCACATGTCCATGCCTGACTTAGCTCCCTACCAGCCAGGCCACATTCCCAGGAAAGCTCAGATGTGGATTGGCACCCCCAAATTCAGTGTTAGTTTAAGTGTTTCTTGATTGGGCACTTACTGAGAATAGTCTTTTCTCAGTAAGCTGACCAACTGCTTCACTGAGTCTACTTAAAATTAAGCAAGTACATAGACAATATTCATAACTTTGAATACAAAAACGATCCATGCATACAAATAGGATGAATATATCCGATAGATCATAACCTTTGTAGAGATATGTCACATGACATATCTAGCATAAAACATGTTTCAGTTATGTTATATTTATTTTCATAAGCATATTTCCATAAAGCATTATGGGGTGCAACATCACAAAGATTATTTAAAAGGATGCTGCCACATGGCACAGGCCCAACAATTAAATTTTGTTTTGGAAATATGTGAGTGTGAGATAAGGTACTGTAACACGGTGCTGGTTAGGAGAACCAAGCAAGGCCTGGGTTAGCCCACTTCCAGTTGAAAAGGGTATTAGCTGGGGCTGGCTGGGAGGCCACACCCAAATTACCTAAGGGGATGCACCTGGGGGCCTGAGTAGCCAGCCTGCACTATAAAGCTGGCTGGAAGGAAGCAGGGGGAAGAGACACAAGAAAGGGAGGAGCAAGTGGCTCTAGATTCCTGCTGGCCGGGGAAGCCAGCAGCCCTTCAGGGTGTTGGTTTGTAGATATATGTATATAGTAGGTGGGGCATGGACACAAACAATAAGAGAGCACTGGTGCATGCAGTTTGGTTGGTCTCTGGGAGTTTTTGTGAGAGGACCGGAGAGGGTGCAGTTACAGGTACTAAGAGAAATAGTTTTTGGTTTTGTTTTTTTTAAAGTAATAAAAACATGGGTAATGTGTTGGATCTAGAAATTACATTACCACATTTATGCATCTTACTTCTGGTATTTCAAGGAAATGAAAGAAAATTCTAAAAATTAAAATAAAGTATATTCCATTCTGAATTATGTCAGCAAAAATATGCATAGTAATAACATTGACAGATAGTGAAGGGCCAAAGGGAGAAACTGACTCAATTTAATTAATAACAGCGAATCAGCTTACAGCATGCAAGAATCTGACTTGTTTGAATTAACACTGGCAACAACTATTAAGTATTTTCAGTAACATTATGGACTCAACTCCTATAGAGCCCTTTATTTCATTAGTGAGAAAAGATGTCTTCATCACTCACCATAAATGACACAGTGGACAGCACACTCTCTTCTATCTTGTTAAAACATATTTTTAAAAGAGAGAATATTATTAAAAACCAGCCACTCTGAGTCTCTGCTAAGAAACAGCATTTAAATACACAATCTTCTGTCTTCATTTGAGCCTAAACTTTCACAGTCTGAATTCCAGCCCAATCTCTGTAGATTGGCTTGGAAAATAATTCTTTTTTTCATGCCATACCATATGGCTGAGACCAATTTTCCCTGGCCTACTCACCTCTCATTTTGAGCCAAGCAAGCAATTCAGATGGGTTTGTGTTTCTGGTATTCAAAGAAAATGATGGAATGCATAAACAAATTGTCTCTTAAATGTTATGAATGAAGTAGTGTTTTCTGTTTTAGTATGATTTTTAAAGATATATTGCTTTTTTAAGTTGTAAAGGCAGTAATGACCTTTTGGTCATTATGGATTTTTCATAGATGAAATCTATAAAACAATAATTTAGCCATCTCTGAAACTACTAAGTAGGAAATTGGCCAAAATGCAGACACCAAATGTAGTCAAAGCAAAGATTATGTCTACACTACATTGGGAGATTGGTCCTGCTTGCATTGGGTTGGACAAGATGACCTCCTGAGGTCCCTTCCAACCCTGATATTCTGTGATTCTATGAATTGGACCCTCAGAACACACACACAGCAACACTCAGGTTTGGCACCCACTATCAATAATGCCGCAAGCAATTCACCTGCCCATACCAGGCTCAGATTCCACCATTATTGCTCTTCCTAGCATCATCTCACCAGGCCTGGGGTGACCCACCAGACCAAGAGCCTAGAGGTAGGAGGGGATAGGTAATACCACTACCACCAGCACAGGGGCTGGAGCTCAGAGAGAGGTGGGACTGGATGTCCCCTAGCTGCATGCAAGGTAGAGTCTCCCTGGCCGCCTTCTCTCCCTGGTATAATGCACCCAGGCTATATCTGACCCTGGTTGTGGTGTTAGGGCTTTTTAAATGGTGTTGGATCGGTGAGGTGTGGGGCACTAGTGAGGCTGCTGGGAGCAGGGAAACAGCGTTGGGCCTAGGGGTTCTGAATAGAAGTACTGGTGGGGATGGTATAGGTGCCTGGGTGTGAAGGTTGTGGGGGTTCTTGGTGCAAGACATGGGGTTGGTGAAGCATTTCTGGTGAGGGCAACTTCCTTCTCACTGCCTGCAGAGCGCTCAGGTCTGGGTCTGCTCCATTTTGGAATCATTGGCACTGATGGTGCCAGGCAAAACTGCTCCAGTCATGGGACAATTTTCATTCTTTTAACAATGGCAAAATTCAGCCCATCTATTTTTATTTTCAAAGTGCTGTTGAAATACCCTCAGAGGAGGGTAGTATCATGGCCAAGCTTACTGTTATGGGATACTAACCGAGCTCAAACTTCTTACATGTACCAGACAACATCCATACAAATACTGTGGACTGGCACCTGACTAACAATATCAGACTTAAAATCAAAACACTCTGTATTGCGAGCTTCAAAAAGAATCTGTATTGCACATTAGAACACCGAGGATCTAAAAAGAGGACTTAGACTCACCTTTGCAATGCGGAAGGTTTATGTGCCCTGCCACCTAGTGGAATTCACAGCCCTAAGTTAGGTACCAGCAAGCCCTGGCCTATACAATGTAGGGGAAGAGTTAGGTGCCTGAGACTGGGAGCCACAGAAGCCAGCACAATAGAAAATACTGAGGGGTGGGTCCTTGCCCTACTCCTCAAAGGAATTAAGGTGCCTAAATCCAGGCTGGAGGGAGGCACCTCCCTCTGTTTGGGATTTACACCCGTGAACCTTCTCCTGAGTGTGGTGTCTAAACCCTGGTCCATGGGGGGAGAGGGGAGGAGAGGGGGAAAGGAGATTGGTGTACTTAGATCGACATACCGCAGCATCTTCACAGGACTGAGTTGACGGCTGCCGCTGCCCCGTTAACTCTGCTTGCGCCTCTCACTGCGATGGAGTATCAGAGTCGACAGGAGAGCACTCGGGGATCGATCGCTACCCGCCGATCTGGAGGGTAGTGTAGACCTGCCCTGAGCCCTTTCTCTCAAAAAACTGAGGTGGAAGAGGTGGTGGCCCCCCTTCTAGCCATTAGCCTAGTGGTTAGAGCACTCACACAGGATGTGGGAGACCCAGTTACCATACCTGAAGGCTTCCTGTTGCTCTTGATGGGGAATCTGCCTGCCTTTTCTGATTATCCTCTTTCTTTAGGAGAGGAAACTAGGCTACAAGAGGCCTTCCTTCAATATCTCATGATGCGCCAGGAGAAAAATTGGCTTTCTCGATGGCATCTGTGATAGATGTGTTTATAACAGGCTCACTCATATTCTGAGTCATGCAGTATAAGGAATGGTCAAAGGACACTTACTTCAATTCAGCAAAAACAAATTCAGCAAAAAAAACCAAACCTCTGGCCTAAATTCCACAGTGATTCCATAGCCATGAAAATATCAGTTAACGAGCAGCACAAATCCTGATTGTTATTGTCACAAGCAAAGGTGACTTTACGCTATTGGGGCTGAGTCCCATATGCTCTAGTTCTGTTTCCTGGAAATAGAAAACCAGTACCTAAGGAAGCACATATAGGTTCACTCTTCTGCAGTCACAGACCTATTGATGGGTTTAGCTAGATTATAATATTATGCTATAAAATGCTGCATTAATCTGTAGTTAGTGCAAATGTACAAGATCATTGCAATATGTCACAATAGCCATGGCTGTTATCTGATGTGGTGTTCAGATGACTTCTGCTACAGCTATTAGCTAAAAGGGAGGGGGGAAACCTTAACCTCTGGTTCCTGACTTTGAGCTGTAGAAAGATTCAGTCTGGATGTCGCAGAGACTATTTTAAGGTATCCTTGTACTGAAGGATCCCAATTTGTGGAAAAATAAACAAAACAATTCTGCTTCTCCTTCAGCTGAGGTCAGCAAAACAGGGTGGAGATAACCTTTGTGTTTTTCTGAAATATGTATGAAGTGGCTATTGACTATGTGGATTAATAGCTTGTGAGGGGCATAGTCTGCAGTGAGAGAGAGAGAAAAGCAAAACAGAATGTGTTCTGTTCACACTTCATATTTAAATGCCTGCAGTTTTATAGGAACAGAGGAATTGACAGACTGGATCAAACCCAAGGTCCATCTAGTCCGGCATCGTCTCTCTCACATTTACTAGTTTTGGATGCTTCAGGGGAAGGTGCACAAAACCCCACTATAGGCTACTGTGGGGTAATCTGTCCCCATTAAAATCTTATTCTAAATTCTAATAGATAATGATTGTCTTAAACCCTGAAATGTGAGGTTTTATATCCCGTCCAAAACTTCTCTTTTTCTGGATAATTTTGTTATACATAGAAACATCCAGTCTGTCTTTGAATTTTATTAAATTCCTGCCCTCCTGTGGCAATGAGTTCCACAAGCCTAATTACACTTTGTATGGGAAAATATTTCCTTTTATCAATTCTGAATTTATCACTTTTTAAGGTCATTGAATGTCCCCTTGTTCTCGTGTTATGAGCCAGTGAGAAGAGAAGCTCCTTATCTACCTTTGCTAACCCATTCATTCTTTTATCATGTCCCCTCTTAATGTCACCTCTATAAAGTACATAATCAATTTGTCTTTATATGACTATTTTCCCATGCTCCTAACCATTTTCTTTGCCCTGCTCTGAACTCCCTTTACTTCTGCAATATCCTTTTTGAGATGAGGTGGCCAATCCTGAGATCATACTGGCTAATCGTATTCAAGAGAATAAAACTAAGTGTGGAGGAAGTCATTCTGAACCCACTTGAATACTATAGGTATGGAACTTTAACTCACCTGTGAATATTATTGGGTTCTTGTTCCAGTTTAGAGAGAAGTCCCTAAATCTCAAATGCATCTTTAGTTTGTCCAGTGTACTTATGCAAACTGTATTCCCCAAATGCTTTACAGAGCTAAACAATACAGCTACAGAATTCAATGACAAATAAGAACAATGAGACACAAAAGTCCTAGTCCTGCAAAGACTTAAGCATGTGCTTAACTTTACTCACATGAACAGTTCAATTGAGCCCACCCATGTTGATAGGGAAAACAATCTGTTTTCTTCTGAGATAATTTTGCTAATTGCTCCACAAGCAGGAGTCCTTTTTGCTGTCAGGAATCCTCTCAGTCTCTACCCTTCCAACTGTTATGTGCAGTAACAGTTGGAAGGGTAGAGCAGAAACAGTTCAAGGGCAAACTGTAGCATTTAGCTAAGTAGGGGTCGGTACACTGGGGAGCTCTGGGAAAGTGTGACACAATTTCTCCCCAGTGTAGTGTGTAGGGAGACTGAAGATAATATTGCTTGCCCCAAGCGGTGTGTCATAGACAGCTCTGAGGTCAGTGGGAAGCCAAAGTCCTGACCTTGGGACACAATCCCAAGCAATCCCTGTGCTCACCAGACAGCATGAACTGTAAATATGGCAGACCCATATACCCCCTCCCTGCCACAAACCTATCGAAGGGCCAGGCAGAATCTGGCCCTTTCAGTATTGTTCCTTAGGCTTCATGTGCTGCACAGAGCCTTCCTACTGCGGGGAGAATTTATCAGTGGCAGGAGGTGATGCAGGGAACAGAGGAAAATGTCATGAGTAAAATGTGACAAAAATGGGCTAAATCTCTTCTGTGTTCATGCATGTTCTTGTAATATTGTGAAAAGTTGTAGAAAATAGTTCAGCAAATAATGGAAATAAGAATCATAGGAAGAGACAGGAGCTAGAGAAGAAAGACCAATAAAAGACATCTGGATCCAGAACTAATGATGGGGGTGAGGAGTGGGGAGAAAGCAGGAGAGGAATGTATGTCCAGTTGTCCTCGGTACCAATGATAATCAGCCTGAGAAAATTCCTAATACAAGCAACCATATTTGCCCCTTAGATACAAAGGGCAATGGAAATACAATCTGCTGTTTGCACAGAAAAAGCATCAGTAGAGGAAAGGAAGGCACACATATGGGAACATCTGCTCCACTTGAAAGATAAGCATGCACTAAGGTGGGAGATATGTCTGCAGAATAGGCATCAAATTACTACTAGCACAGCAGGGAAGAAAGGAGAAGGAGGAAAGGGAGGAAACAGAAAAGAAAAGAAATTGGGGTCGAGCACAGCTAGAGCATTGAGTAGTGTAGGCTAGAATAATAATGCAGAAGAAAATGTTGTCTCTCGTCCTCATGTCTTCCAGATCTTACAAAGGAATATTTCTTTCATAGCTGGTATTCCTAACCTCAAATCAGCAACATTGGGAGCATTACTGAGCAATTAAAATGAGCAGGAATCATTAGCTGAAAAGAGAAAAATCTTAAGAAATTATATTATAGAGACACAGTTTTGGCACATTGAAGCCAAGCCACTTTAAGTCAATGGGATTGAAGCATATGCTTAAGTGTTGTCTTGAATTGGCACCCAAGGGAATGCACCTATAACTGCACCACTCAGGCACTGTACCCCAGAAAACGTTGATCCCCTTCTGAGGAACTGCTGAGAATATGACAGAAAAAAATAAAAACTATATGAGAAACTATAGAAATACACATTCTGCAAGGGAGATATAGACATAAACCACAGTGGATTGATAGGTGTAGATAATTAAACTACATGGAACACACTGAAAAACATGATTCGAGTGATCTTGATTATGTCTTGATGATATTTCCTTCTTAGTGAACGAGCAACCATGCCAAAATAAATTAGACCGTTTGAGTTCATACATTTTCATGTGTGAGTACAACAGGTCTTTGAGGCACGATTCATTCCCTGAGGGTGTTCCTGGAAGGGTGCAGCTATGCATCACCCCTTACACAGGACAAAGTGCAAAACCACCAGCTAGCTCTTAATATATGTAAAGTGCTCTGAGTTCCTTGAAAAAAGGGTATATAATAGTGCAAAGTGTTGTTATAAGTGGCTGCAAAATTTCAATCTAAAATGATGCTATTTTGCAGTTTTAAGTAAAGAATGTGTAGCTGCATTAAATTCTTTTTTCTATAAAAGATATGAGCATTTGTTCTGACATCCTGTATTCTGCGCCTAAATGCCAGAGTTATAAGTCCCAGAAAGGTGGAGTTTACTATGGGAATGAATAACATATACTGCTGTTATGAGGCAACAATTTGACTTCCTTGCAGTCTTCTACCCTTGAGCATTAAGGCCCTGTCCTGCAAAGGTTGGTGCACGTGCTTAACTTTGTGCAAGTAAATAGCACCATTGACTTCAAATTATGCACATGTGTATACATTTGCAGAATCAGAGCCTAAAAGTAAGGTACGCTGTTGAGTGCTGATGTAAAGAGCAGCCAGAGGAAGCCATTTGCAGTACACTACAAGGTGTATTGGTTAGTTCTCATGCTGTGTCATCTGAACAACATAGAGGCCACCAAACATGTTATGTGCATTCATGATGTTCCTTCCTGAGCTGATCTGGTGCTCTATGTGGCAGGATGCCTGTGAGAGATGGGTGTGTGACACCATCCAGCCATTGTGTTTTAGTCTTCTGGGGCAGGGAGGAGGGGAATCTCTTCCATCCCGCCTGAGTCAAAGTTTAAGATGATTCTTGCAGGGAAGTTGGTAGGCACTTGGAACAGATGACTATTCCTCCTTTAAGAGTGTTGAGTGACCTTTTGAGAGACTGGTACTTCTTTAGTTAGAAAATGGAGCTCTTCACTTGACTTGAATTTGTACTATTTGATGCTTTTAATCATTTGGCAATGCTTCATTTGAATGGTGCACAACTTCTTTTTAATCTTATCAATGAGGGGCCATGTTTCAGCCCCACAGCTCAGAAAACTTATCACCAAAATGTCCTCAGCTTCCTTTCTTTTCTTGAGTGTTTGGTATGTGAAATGCAGTGTTGATGAAGCATTTCCTTACTGATGACAAATGTTATTGATCCCCCAAAATTAAGGAATTATGCTACATAATCTCAAGAGTCATTTATTGGCACACTGTCTATTAACTGGCTATCTACTACACATATGTAAAAATATAGACCATTCCTGTCACACAGCAAATAGAGGTTATAAAAAAGTGGATAAACTGCTTTAAAAATGTTTTCCTAACTTTTATTATATAATTTTGCATTTGGAGATAATTATACAATAAATTACAACTGTGGCTTTAAAATGAAATATGTTTTGGTTTTATTAAATCAGACATTTATATCCCTATTTAACAAGCCATAATATTTTACAATTTGAAATTCTCATTTTGATGATTAACAAAAAGTCTAAAAATTGCTCCCTTGAGGATAATGGACAAGTGAGAAATCTATACAGATGACATTAGAACACAGTTATCAGCCTGGTTTTCATACTACTCCAAAGAGTAATTGGATCTATTGCAGTGATTTATCCTCAAATATTCTTTCATGGTCAGACATGCTAATCTCTGCACAGAGCATATGAGAAGACTTTTCATAAGCCATTATCACTGAAGACCATCACACAACCAAAGGGGACAAAATTAAACTTCCATAATGGCATCCTCCAGACTGGAGAGACCTCTCAGGCATGGGCTGGCTCCTGAGTAAATATGTCCCTGAGGTCTGCTTGCATATAGAACTCAGCTTCACATCAAATTCGCCCAGTGTCAGCATAGCTGGTTGAATATAGCATGCTGTTTGCAGGAATCAGGAAAATTTCTTCTAAGAATTAAATATCCCAAAATAAAATTACATGGAATGAAATTCTGTCACCCTTAGTTTATGTAGGGCCTTGCTCCATTATCAGTCCCATTGACTGAGGTATGAGTGGGAGACTCTGGCCCATAATGACTATTGGTCTCAGTTCAGGATTCATGCAATTACCACAAGAATAATGCACTTACACAGCAGGGTTCTTAGTGCCTCATGTCCATGACCACAGGATATAACTTTCTTCCAGGCATCTAAGGAGTTATTACTCATCTGGTGCAACCAGGTTAATGGTCAGTCCTATTTGGTATTGGGCAAAAAAATCTGTTTAATGTTGTTGGCAAAACAAAGGGAGCTCACTGCTTCAAAAATCTTGCCAAATTGGGAGATAGTGATAGCACAGCTTCCAACTTCCTTGCTGCAGAAATTTCAACTTGTCTATGTGACTACAGCAAGAATAAAAAGGAGACCCCACAGAGATCTGAATTGCTTGTGCCTCGGTCTAGAGCTATCAAAAAGAACAAATCACTGGCCAAACTCCCACCAGTTTTGAAGAGCATGACCAAAGAACATCTTTGCAAACAAATATTTGGATGACTTTGCACATAGGGAATCTAGATATTGGATCACCATTGCAACATGGATGCAAAAATGTGAATTATGAACAACTACTTGTATTCTTCCAAGGCCTAATGGCATCTGAGCTTATACAAGACCTATGCCTGTACCAGCATAATTAACTGTCTAAAATCAGAACACTCTTCCCTGCACAGAACTATGTGCATGCCAAGGCAGTGAAGACTGTGGTAACCCATGCACTCTCGACCATGATCATAATGATGAACAAGATGATGATAATGATGACTACAAATGTCATCAGCGTTATTGCTTTTAGATGATACCTATATGAATTTATTATTAGATTTTGCTTTACCCTCTACATTGTTTTGATGCTTTTGAGATCACAAAGAAATCCAATGTTATATCTTGAAATAATATAGTCATTGAACTAACAGAAATGAATGCAGATATTTCAAAGTGGTCATTTTAACATGTTGATTGTATCATTGTTTATCCCCGTTTCTATGTTAATGACACCAATTAACAGCTCCACATCATATCTTTTAAAGTACATAAAATAATCTTTCAAATGGTGTGTGCTGTGCATGTGTGGAGAGGGTCCGTTCAGTCGACCAAGTCTGTGTTATCTGCTACTTGCCTACTAACCCCTTACTCCACATGTTAGAATACATTGCATCTCTACATTGTATATTCTTTTATAGGGAGAGGTGTAGAAGAGTGAAATCCTACTTCATGAAAAATGCTGTAGCTAACCCCACATGATTCCTTTCCCCTTGAATCTAGAGTATTACGAAAATATGTGTAGGTTAGACATATACAATTAGATTTACATCATATACAGTTTAGAGCAGCGGTTCTCAAACTGGGGGTCATGGGGTGATCCCGGGGGGCTCGCGAGCTCCCATTGCATTCGGCGGCATTTCAGCAGATGCCCCGAATACGGGAGTATGTCCGCCGAAAAGCCATTGAGTGGAACTCTTCCGCTTTCGGCGGAATTTCAGTGGACACACCAGAGAACTGCTGTGTGTCCACTGAAATGCCGCTGAAACCGGAAGTGTTCAGTTCGGCGGCTATTTGGCAGACATACCCAGGGATTGGCAGCGAACGGCACACAGCAAAAAGGGGTCTTAAACCAGAAAAGTTTGAGAACCCCTGAGTTTGAGAGACAAGGTGGGTGAGGTAATATTTTTTATTGGGCCATCTTCTGCTGGTGAACAAGACAAGCTTCTGAGCTACACACAGCTCTTCACCACCTCTGGAAAACATACTCCGAGTGTCACTGCTAAATACAAGGTAGAACAGATTGTTTGACATACGTAGTTAACACGTATTCTAAGGGACCATTAAAGGCGAAATGGTCCACTAACACCTCTGCAGTCATAGGACAAAAAACAGTGGAGGGGAGGCCAGTAGTTTACAGCTTGTTCTAATTAACCTTCTGAATATATTACTGTTGCCATTTCTGCCTCCAACCATGTCACTAGACCAGAGGTCACCAAACTGTAGGGGGCACCCCTCTAGGGGGGCATGGAGGAACATTTGGAGGGCATGGTTGGGGCCTGGGCCAGCCCCTTCAGAGGGTGAGAAGGAAGCATCACTCAGCTCTGCTCCTGGCCACAGCTGCCAGTCCTGCACTTGGGGCTCTGCTTCTGGCTCCAGCTCCCCAGGCAAAGGGCCACTAGTGCCGGCCCTGCACACAGAGTCCCAGCTGCCAGACTCGGCACCTGGCAGCAGCTCCACTCCTGGCCCTGCCCCCACCCTCAACTGTGTCCCCAGCCTCGGTCCCCTTACCCCTGCCTGCATATTCCCCGAGTCATATAGGTGCAAGGGGGCAGGGAGAGTGGCAAGGTAAAATGTTTGAGGACCTCTGCACTAGATTATAGCTCTGTGCCTGTGTAGGAGGTAGTCGGTTGGTGTCAAAGCCAAATCTGAAGCTATGTTCCAGTGTGTGTACAGGGAGAATGGGTTGCTGTGCATTTTCCTGACCAATGAATATGACTATGTCAGAAATAGTAGTTGTTATTAGTATTAGATGTTATTTTCTTGATGGGGAGGCCTTCCATTGTGATTTAATTCTCTCTCTCTCTCTTACACACACAGAGAGAGAGAGAGAGAGAGAGAGAGAGAGAGAGAGAGAGAGAATCTCCCTTCATACAATCGTTAAGCTCCTGTAATTTAGCTGCAATTAAATTCAGTGGGAGCACACAAAAGATCAATAACCGGAGATGACTGCTCCAGGGCTAACTAATGAAAGGTCTCAGGGAGGTAAGATAACCTTAAAGTCTGCCCAGACCTATCCCAGAAGCACCCTTTGGGTGATCGCTGCAATTTCAGTAGTGATTGAGTGTTTATATAATTGTGGAAAGGACATGTAGACAAGGCGCTCCCTTGGATAATTTAGTGCCTGCCACATATATTGCTTACTGTTAACAGTAACCGTGCCTAGGAATGAAGTTATGAAGGCTGCGATGGAGTTGGGTTTCCAAGCAATTAGATCTCTTTCTAAAACACAGAACAGAGCAAATGGTATCAGGACGCGAGGATGGGCTTTGGAAATGAATGAGAAAAATCAACAGGAATCCGTTGTGATGGCAAATGATTCTGTGAAAGTAAATGTGGTGAAAGGGGAGTTATTTCAGAATTTCCATACATTGTAGCAACATCATAAAGAAAGAGGCGATCAAGTCATCTATTTCATTTTCCATGTGCTTCAAGTTGAGTGGGATTCTGTAGGAAATTGTGTTCTCAGACTGTACTGAGTACAGAGCAGTTCCACACTGTCAGCCCTTGTTAGAAGAATCAGACTCTTTAGGGTATGTCTACACTGCAATTAAACACCTGCGGCTGGCCCATGTCAGCTGATTGGATCTCATGGAGATCAGCCTGTGAAGTTGTAAAACTGCAGTGCAGACGTGTGGGTAGACGTGTAGACGTGTGGGTTTGGGCTAGAGGAGTCAGGTTCTGGGACCCTCCCCTCTCATGGGGTCCCAGAGCTCAGGCTCCAGCCCAAGCCTAAAAGTCTATCCCGTGATTTTATAGCCCTGCAGCCTGAGCCCCATGAGCCGGAGTCAGATGACCAGGCCAGATTTTTATTGAAGTGTCGATGTAAGCAAACCTTTTGGCCCAAGGGCCACATCTGGAAGGGGAAATTGCATTCAGGGCCATGAATGTATAGCTGAGGCAGAGGTGTGGGGTGTGGGACAGGGTGCGGTGTGCAGGAAGGGGCTCAGGGCAAGAGGTTGGGGCACAGGAGGGGTGCGAGTGTACGAGGGGGCTCAGGATAGGGGATTGAGGTGCAAGGGGTTGGGGTGAAAGAGAGGTGTGGGGGTGCAGCAGGTGGTTGGGGTGCAGGATGGGTGCAGGAGGGACTCGGGGGTGTAGGCTCTGGCCTGGCCCCGCTTACCTGGAGCAACTTTGGGGTGGCAGTGGCGCACAGTGGGGCTAAGCCGGGCTCCCTGCATGCCCTGACCCTGCAACGCAACGCTCCCAGAAATGGCCAGCACCAAATCTCTGTGGCCCCTGGGGAGGCCAGAGGGCTCTGCATGTTGCCCTTCCCAGGGGTACTCCTCTGAAGCTCCCATTGGCTGCGGTTCGCTGTTCTCAGCCAATGGGAGCTGCAGGGAGCGGTGCCAGCAGGCAAGGGCAGCACATGGAGCCCTCTGCCCTCATTTCAGGGGCCGCAGAAATGTGGTGCCGGCCACCTCAGGGAGCAGTGCAAAAGTAATGACAACAGACCTCAGTCAGCGGGATCGAACTGGGAACTTCTGGAGCTTAGCCTCTACAGTAAGGTTCTCAAACTGGGGATCGGGACCCCTCGGGGGTCACAAGCTATCAGCCTCCACCCCAAGCCCTGCTTTGCCTCCAGAATTTATAATGGTGTTAAATATATAAAAACATGTTTTTAATTTACAAAGGGAGGGGTCGCATTCAAAGGCTTGCTATGTGAAAGGGGTCACCAGTACAAAAGTTTGAGAACCACTCCTCTACAGCAGTGGTCCCCAACCCCCGGTCCGCGGACCGGTACCAGTCCGTGGAGCATTTGGTACCGGTCCGCGGCCGCGTTCCCCTCCGGTCCGCCATCCCTTCCGCAACCGGAGGCTTCCCTTCCGCATCCGGCGGCTTTTCGGCGGACATACAAGAGCCCGCCGCGCCAAAATATAAAAAATTAAGGTGATCAACTGAATTCGGCGGGTTTTCGGCGGACATAGTGAAAGATTAAAATCACCCCCTGGGCCGCAAGCATTGACTCGCCCGCGTTGACCGGTCCGCGGCGATTAAAAGGTTGGGGTCCACTGCTCTACAGCATGAGCTAAAAGCCAACTGGCTGTTAGCTAAAGTTGTAGAGCAGACTCATTAACTGGTCTCTGTGTGGTCTTGGTGCCACTAGATGGGACAGAACACCACACCCAGGAGGTGTGTGGGTTACACAATGACTATATCCAACAGACTTAAGGAAGGAAAATCTCCTTTTAAAACAGAGGTTTTGGGCAAAACCATTGGACATAGAACTTAAGTTGCAATTAATGATGACCATGAGGAGCTATAGGCTGTTTAAAAATATAAGTGAATACATACATTTTTTATTTGCATTGTGGGGAAGAGAGGGTAGTGAAGGGGCGAGATTCCCCATTCCCTCAAGTTTTCTTCCACCAGATCTGTCTAAAAAAAATCACTCCAGCAGAGACTTGCCTTGGAGGACAGGGGCATTTCTACATCCCTTCCCAATCCTATGCACTCTTTCCCTCTCACTGCAGAGCACCTCACGAGGGCATAGAGGAGCACCATCATCACAAGTGGTACTTCCTGCCCTCTGCTGACTGCAGAGACATGAGGCAGCAGGGCACAGGAGATAGGGAGGAGCAGAAGTGGTCAGAGGAAACTCGGCTGCCCTAACTCTGTTGCTGAGGCTGATCCCAGGGACTCCCTCTTAAACCCTCAGACTGAGGGGAGCCCCTAGTGCAAAAGGGGAACAATCAGGAAACAAGGAAGTGAAGTATGTGAGGCTGGAATTCAGGAGATTCTCAGAAGCTGGTCTGGGGCTGAAGAAATTGGGAGGTGGGAAGTTGGGGGGAAAAGAAGAAGGATCTGAGTTTTGGATTCCTGCCTGAGGGTGCTTGGGAGGTGTTTTATGCTCGGAGTGAAATAAGCAAAGATTTGGGGGAGCTGGATGGAGAATGGGGAAGTGGCTTAAAGATCCAAAATCCCTGAAATAAAGAGTTTCGCTATTGTCACCATCTTTTAAATGGTGGCTACACCAATATAAAATGTGTGTTTTCACATGCAGAGGTGACACTGACAGAGAGAATACTGACAAGAACAATGGGATTTGAAATGTAATGAACACTGACATAAACTCATGCTGGTGGCAGCATAAATGTCATTACTCCCATAAATACCCTAAATTGCTATCAACAGTTACAACACAGCGCCAGCAAGAACATTAATAGTAACATTGACATAATGGATGGGCACAAAAACCGATCCACCATTACAAAAAAATATGACAATATGAATAGTGATGTCCTTATACTTACAACCAGGAAAATGTAAATGCTATCGATCCCTCTGTATTTTTTCTTTTGTAGGGTGGACTAACTGGAAGCCACATTGGCTCTCCTAATGGAAATGTAGCGGGAGGATGCCTGGAGATTCTGGCTAAGAACATTCATCACAATATGTCATAATCAGCAAGTAATGCAAACCAAAAGCCCCACTTAACTGGCAGTGCCATGGCCCAAATTGTATGCCATTACATTGCTTTTTAATGTGGCATCTGTAAAAACAATTAGCTTTAATAAGCTCGACAGACTTTGCCAAAATAAATCAAGGCTAAAACTTTGTTTAAACAGCAACGGGTTTTTCCTTTGGCACCAGGAAGATACATTAGGATTTAAAATGCTACAAAGCAATGGATCAGTGGTATGCAAATAGAAGGCTGTTTTAAAGCTGCCTCCTTTCACATCAAGCCACTACAGCAGCTCTCCTGATGCTATCATTGTTGGACATCACTTTGGGCTTTAGTGTTGTCTCATTCATCTTCAATATACTCACTCATGGGGGGGGGGAGAAAAGAGACACAAAATGGGGCATGGCAGCTAGGGTGGAGCTGGGGAGGGGAAGAAGACGATAAATGTTTATAGGGGGAAGAACGGACACACTGGAGTGGCCAAGGCCCTGGGCCTCAAGCATCACGTCATTCATATCCAGTCTGCTGCTTTCAAAGGTAAAAAGAGGCACTAAGCAGCTAATTCATGCATGTCCAATAACCACTTTGTGCTGGCTATATCAGGACAATAAGATCTGCCTCAGTGTAGCAGTCCAGCAGGTACAGAGACGCGGGCTCTGAACCACCCCATCTACAGGATCCTCAGAGTACAGGAGGGCTCGGGAGTAGGGAAAGCCATAGGCAGAGCATTCCTACACCCCAGCTACTAGCTAGCTACCATAAGGCCTAGCAGACCCATGGCAAATAAAGTTAAAATTGGGGCCACCAATTTTCTTTTCTGGGAAGAAAAGAAGTGTCAAAATGTACGCAAGTGAAAAGAGAAGAGATCATACAAAGCTGGGAGAAGATTAAAGAGCAGTAATTGAAATGGGTGTGGTATCCTGGACATACCTATTTACTTCTCAGTGAAACAAAAAATGAACGCTACTCATTGGTATCACACAACTTTCATAGGGTTTTAACAGTTTTTAAACAGTTCTAATGCAAAATACTCTTCAATTGTTAAACTGGTGACACAGCAAAGCATATCCTACCAACTTCTATGCTGTGGTTACCTCGTGTTCTCAAATTGATAATTCTTAGTCAAACTTTCCCAGTATTAAAATCTATAGTTAAAGTTGCATTGGGATTGTCACCATCATCTCATATGCCGGTAGCTTTCTAACAAATTCTGATCTGAGGCTGAAACGTTTTATGACCGGTGTGATCCCAATATTGATTTGTTTTTTAACTGAGAAAATTCCATTCTCACAAAATGTTTAACTATTGCAGTGTAAAAAACAATTGTTTTCATTTGTTTTGGGGATTTTTTTCTTCACCGGTACCTTAAATTATCTGAACAAAAATCCTGAGATTTTAGAGCCTAAGGAAATTGGACAACCAACTCCTATTGAAATTCAAAGAAGTTGGACCTCTAACGCCTGTGACAATCACAGCCAGACATTCCACACTCCCTGGAAATAGTGCTTATTGAGGAATCATCCTTTTGTTACATTTGGGAATTACAAATCAAACATAAATTTCTGAACATTATCTCTTAAGATTTTAGTAAATCCTAAGGCATTATTGTCCTTTTTGTCATTTAACAACGTTCAGTGTCTTTATGCCCTTGGGAGTATCTACTCTGTAAATATGGAAGTCATTTGAAAATATCATATATAAAATAAGTAAAAATAAGGATTATTTTTAGTTATTTTCAGTATAAATTCAACATTATTGCTTGCAATTGCTATAGTTTCTAGATTAAATCAATCACTCTGTAGCTATTACAGACACAACCAGCACACATTTATTAACAGTAAATTTCATTTTTAATACATCTCCCTGTATGTTCGGGAGTAATCAATGATTCATGTAGATCTCCTTAGCAGGACTGATCAGTTTCTTGGTGAGCATGTTGCATGGTGGGGCTCCAAGGGATAATTTTGCAATAGATAAACCTGACAGTGCTCATCTATACCCCATGGCTTTCATAGATAAAATAATAGCTCTGCATCCATATAACTGGAGGAAAGTGGTGACTTCAGGTTTTCTAAGGGGTTGCCCCAGGAGCTCCACAGGCTTGCACTGGCCATGCTTGGTTTGTTGATGGACTGCTTGGTGACATTTCTTTATTTTTGCCAACACAGCTACTGATAGTGGCATGATTTAGGAGTGTTTGCTCAGTGAAGTGTAAGTGGCAGATTTGGCCTCATAAAGGTTGTTATCTGTGTTCCAAGGGAATAGTTTAACACGAGGACACAAGAAACTCCATCACGTGGCTCTGACTCGGTCTGGCTGAAGCATGATGAATCAGAGTTCATTATTTTGACTTTCATTCTATTTATGCCTTTTGCAGGAACTTCAGTGCATAAGGGCATGTTCAAAGCACAAACATCTGGCACAACAACAGAGATGCAGGCTTCAGCTACACTCATTTTTTCTTCTCAATTCTTCAAATGAGCTGCATATACAAATTACAGACTCAGCAATATTCCAGGAACAGAGTCAATGCCATGGCATTCAGAGATACAAATTCACAGAGCTTTTCTTTTCATTGAGATCTTTCAGCAAGTGAACTGGCAAATTCTAACTTGGATTATGGCTATTGGTTAATGGACTAACAGCTTCCTGGTTTGCTTTGTCATAAATTGTAACAATTGGAGAGTATTTTTGTGTTAGAACTTTTTAAAATAAAATAAAATCCTGTTTACCAAGAACCTCCACCCGGAACATCTTCATATTTGAACTGTGTTCATGGTGACCCAATGAATATTATCTAGGGGACCCAAAGGCTTCAGAAATTCTTAAACCAGAAGATTTAATTTTCTCCCCAACATTATTTTGAAAGAAAGAGCTGGGACCAAAGGCAGGACCTGGCTCCTTGCAGCTGTCCCAGCCTACGGTTGCCCAGAATAACAAAGGCTGTATTCTTATTCACCCACAGCCAGGGCCGGCGACAGAACTTTTTGGGCCCCATACGCTGATCGTTTGTGGGCCCCCACCCGCTCCCCAACCCCCACCCAGCCCCAGCCTGGATCTGAAAGTTTCAGCCACCATGATAGGGGAACCGGGTGAAATGTTGGCCCCACAGGGACTTCCCTGGGCCCTCGCCCGCAGTGCCCTCCAGCCCCCGGGCCAGGCAACGCCCCAGCTGCCGAGGGCCAGGGCCAGGGCTGGACTCCGCGTGGCCCTGGCCCCGGCCCCAGGGCACTTTCCACAGCTGGGCTCGCAGATCCGGCACCCCTGCCCCGCTCTGGCCGCTACTCACCGCCGGCCACCTGCTGGGTTCAGTCACCGTCCCGCGTGCCCTGATGGTGGGAGCCCGGCATCTGCCCGCCCCTTGCCGGCCCGGGCATCCCGTGATTGGGGCAGGGGCCGCCTGCCAGCGCCGAGCCAGGCAAGTTTGGCAGCAGCAGCGGCCGGCTCCAGCCGGGGGCGTGAGCTGGCCGCGCTCCTCCCCTAGCAGCCCGGCCCCGCCGGCAGGGCTGGCTGCCCGGGCAGGGGAGGGAGCATTAACCCTGGTGGCACTGCCCCCGCCTGCTCTCTGGACCTGCCCGCAGGGGCCCGGGGAAGTGCCGCACGTTCTACGCAGCTGTGGTGGGAGGGCGGGAAATGCTGCCCCCTTCGCCATCAGGCCCGGCAACAAGGGGGGACACTATGGGTACAGCTGTGTACTGGGCCCCAGACTTAATGGGGCCCCCCTTAAGTCCGGGGCCTGGTACAGCTCTACCCGTAGTACCCCCCTGTCATCGGCCCTGCCCACAGCTCCATTGCAGCACATCTTGGAATTTCCATGGAGAGAGTTACCTTTAGAAGTGCCAAACATGCTCCAGAAAAGAGAGAGCATCATCAGGTATTGCTGGCAGAGGGCTAGTTGTTCTCTAGATACAATTTTCAGCCAGAAGCGTGGCTGGAATCGGAGGTTGGAGATACAAGGAGAGAGCATTGCTTCGTTATTATCTCTATGTGGGGGAGATTCTTAGTGACTCAAGATCACTGAATAAAATGCTATAAATTATGCACATTGGTGCTACCAAAACTTCTACAAGTTATTGAATGTCACTAGTGTTCTATTATCTCTCCTTGGTCCAGGGGAGCATTTTTGTGGTGGTGATCATTCTTCCTGAGGTATCAAGCAGAGGTTTCCAGACAGCACTCTCTGGTTTGCCAGTGGTCCATGGAGCCCTTCCTTTTGGACCACAGAATGAATTATTAGAGAACCAATTGGTATGGGGATTAGGTTGGAAAACTGTCTGTCAGAGGACCTTCATCTTGTAAAGTAAATGAATACACTGGAGGACTCCTGGCATAGTCTAGAAATTGGTACTATCATTTAACAAATCCGGATTGCATAGCACATATTGGTCACAAAACCTGAATGTTTTTTTCTAAGAGACAACCACCAAATTAATAACTTCTGACAGACTGACACTGAAGAACATCCCATTAGAGGCCCTGGTATAGAGATGGCCATTATTTCTCCCTAATTTGAGGAACAGAAGTGACCAGAATCCATGCTTAACGGCCTATTCTGTAGTGTTCTTCTGATGATCTCTAAAGTGGAAAATGTGGTACTCGTACAAAGTTCAGATCCTCTGTAAAGAGCCCTTTGGCAACATAGTATTATATACTGTGAATACATTTGCTAGTGATTCATTTCAGAGAGTAATGGTTGGATGTTCAACATGTACCAAATCAACTTAGGAGGAGAGGGTGAAGGGAAATATTTCTATGCAGAACTTAAATTAGAAGGAAGAAATTTTGCAAACAGTACAGACTATGTTTACACATCAAAATCTATTTCATCAGAAATTCCCCTTATGACTTTTGGCCTTACCTAGTTTGGCCAGTTCATAATTTAAGCTGACACCTAAATGGTCTACATGTCTGTGGTCCATTACCTGTGAGAGAGTTCGGTAATGAGTATTCTTAACCTCTAGTCAATTCCACTGCATTGACTTTTGTCAACAGGTCTTTGAGGTCAGTATCAGTTATTTTGTCTGAAATTTGTTTACAGATCAAAGCCTCTAAAACATTTATGTAACCTGAGACCAGTGGCCATTAGGGGAAAAGACCTGACTCTTGAGTTCCACCAGCTTTACTGAGAGTTACTGACCTGTAAGAAGTTTGTCCTAACCTGTAAACACATCAGAGTGACATTAGCCATATATTTTCAAGGTACAGAGTTGAGTGGTCCCATTGTCTGCATTCTAATGGTGCTTTGAGCTCTGAAGTGCTTTGAAGTAATATGGACTATACAACATGCCAGATCAGCGTATTATCAGACCCAGTAATATAAAGAATAAAGTGGAACCCTCGAGGTAATTATGTGTTGTGCTAAATTGCCCTACAACATAATTGAAAATGATACATGTTCTGCTTGTAGAAATATAAGGCTGGAAGGGACCACGAGAAGTCACCAACTCCAGCTCCCTGTGTTGAGACAGGACCAAGTAAACCTAGACTATCTCTGACAGATGTTTGCCCATCCTGTTCTTAATAAACCTTCAGTTATTGGGATTCCACAATCTTCCAGGGAAGTCTATTCCTGTGCTTATCAGCACTTATACATAGAAAGTTTTTCCTAATATCTAAACTGAATCTCCCTTGCAGAAGATTAAGCCCATTATTTTTTCCACTACCTTCCATGAATACTGGGAATAATCACTCCCAGTCCTCTCTATAACAGCCCTTAACATATCTGAAGAACGTTAGCAGCTGAGGCCTCACCAGTGCCAAGTAGAATGGGACAGTTGCCTCTGTGTCTCTTACATACAGGACTCCTGTCAGTACAACCAAGAATGAAATTAGCCTTTTTTGCAACTGCTTATACTGCTCTCTGGTTTGTTGGTTTATATTCTCTTGAGGCTTTGAAAGCATAAAATCAAACCAAGTGGCCAGATTCCTTAGCCTGGGAGAGCTATGTTCAGCTTACAACCCTGAGAAGGGAAGAGGCAAAGATAGCTTTTGGGCACTTTTTTGTTCTTCTGATACTGGGGCCAGCCCGGCACCATACTATCCAAAACGCCAAGGGGCAATTCCCACAGAGGAGATTGACACTGTATCGGGACGTCCTGCCCATACTCCTTTCCCCCCCAGGAACATCCCCTGGGCTGGAAGCTGAATAGTGGGTAGACCGTGCTACACTCTCTGCTAATAAGGATTTCTTTTCTACACTTCTACACCTTTGAGGGCCACATGTCCCATTGGGATGGCTCCTCTGCACTGCCACAGGATTGCAAAGTAGTGGGCCAAGAATCTGCCTCACTGCATTAAATATATGTATAATAATATAATATATATAAATAATATAATTTATATATACCATCACCGCCCTGTAACATGTTTTGTTTCCAGTTCCATGCCCCTTGAATTAGTACTTTTAAAGATTTCTACCATATTATGGACTGATTTTGCAGCATCGGCTGCAGGATGGGGAATGTTTGCAGCTCCTAGTGTTGCTGAGGGGATTCTGAGTGGAACTATGGACAGCCGAGGACAGATTGTCACAATTTAGGCAGCTTCTCACAGCTGCCAAAATTACTCTGGGGGCCATTTCAGAAAATCCAAAAGGTGCGAAACATAAGGGATCTGAGAGACCCACTCCGTTAGGCTGTGAATTCTGTGCACTGCCCTGTGAAGGTGCAGTACAGAATCTCACCCTCGGAATGTTTGGTTATATATATATATGTTCAATATTAAGAGGATGGTGATCAATTGTTCTCTATGTCTCCTGAAGGTAGGATGAAAGTAATTGGCTTAACGTGCAGCAAGCGAGACTTAGGTTAGATGTTAGGAAAAACTTTCTAACTATAAGAGTAGTTAAGCACTGGTATAGGCTTCAGACTTCCCCATCATTGAAGTTTTTAAGAACAGGTTGGACAAACACCTATCAGGGTTATAGGCACCAACTCTGTGGGTGCTCCGGGCCTGGAGCATCCACAGGGAAATATTAGTGGGAGTGCTGCACGCACCGGCAGCCAAGCTCCACTCATCTCCTGTCCCCCCTTCCACCCATGAGCACGCTGCGCCCATGCTCCTCTGCCTACCTCCCAGAGTTTCCTGCCCAGCCGCTGCCAAGCAGCTGTTTGGTAGCATTAGCACACTCCACGAGGGGTGGGAACGTGGAGCACTCCGGGAAAGAAGCGGGGCTGGGGTGTGGATTTGGGGAAGGAGTTGGAATACTAGCAGGGAGGTGGTGGGGACTTTGGAGAAGGGGCTGGAATGGGGTGAGGAAGAGGTGGAAGGGGGCGGATCCTCATGGAAGGGGTGGAGTGGGTGTGGGGGCAGAAGAGAGGTTGAGCACCCATGGGAAACAGGGGAAGTCAGCTCCTAGAGTCAGCGCTGGGCTAGGTATACTTGGTCCTCCCTCAGTGTCAGGGGATAAAGTGATGACCCTTTAAGTAGTGTCCCATCCAGTCCTACATTTCTATGCTTCTATTTCTTTTTTTTTTTATCAGAAGTGTGTCCCTTTAGCATAGCCTTCTACAAAACCTCAGGCACTGGAGAACAGATTGTATGCCAGTTTGGAAATGTTTTAGCAGTTCACACCATTTAAAAATAAAACCAAAAATTTGCAGACAGGCCAATATTTGAAAGCTATAAATGAAGAAATTTGGGGAGAACATTGTAGGAACACCTTTTAACTCTATTAAAAACTCTCCATTTCAGTCAGCCAGAGTGGAAAATGTATAGATGTTTTGCTAAATAAATTAGAAATTCTCTCACCTTAAGAGGGATTATTAGCATTTATCCTTTATGGACAATTGTACATTAAGGCATGTCTCTCGTGTTCCATATAGCACTCTTTGCCACAGGATTTGCTGTAAATCAGGGATCGTCATCCTTTGACATGCAGCCTGCCAGGGCAAGTATATCCCTCAGCCTGCACCACTTCCCACAGCCCCCATTGGCCTGGGGCGGTGAACCGCAGCCAGTTGGAGCTGCGATCAGCCAAACTTGTGGATGCAGCAGGTAAACAAACCATCCCGGCCTGCCAGGGGGTTTACCCTGGCAGGCCACGTGCCAAAGGTTGGAGATGCCTGCTGTGAATTAAGACATCTCACCTGACTGTTATTGACATGATGCATGGTTGATATTCTTCTTTCTAAAATGGGGTGTGCAGCTGGGTGGTTAGGGGTTGTGCTTTGTTAACAGCAGAGAGAGACCATGCAAAAATGGGAGGTTGTGGTTTAAGAGAGCAAGCTGTGGTTTCTATGTATTCTGTTCCTTCATCATTTCAAGGGCATTAAAATCACTGAAGCACTATTGGAAGCTGTTGTGCTCCACTTCAAGGTGTCCACTTAGGCAAATATTTCAAAGGTACCTCAATCCAGTTTTAGGCACTTACATAAAAATGGTCTAATTTTTCAGAGATGACAGCACCCTTATTTCAAATCAGTTGAAGTCCCGGTGTTCAGCATGGCTGACAATCAGATGTAGATTTATCTACAATTTACAATTTATGTAGATGCCTACATGTGCATGTAGGTGCCTATCTTCAAAAACATTTGAAAAGTTTGGCCTTTGCTTATTTACACAATTCTCTCTCCAGCATGTCAGCCTCAGCCCTGCTAACAGATCCACATGCTGTAGAGCAAGTTCTTGTGGAAAATTACAGAACAAGAAAGGAAGGACCCCTCTCTGTTTTTGACAATGTGAGATAATTCACACTCTAATTTTATTCTATCACCACTGAGACGCCACAAAATAATGAACAGTGACTAAAGTCCATGAAATCATATTTTAAAACAATATGATCCCTTTTATGTGTTCTTCTGTTCTACATTTGCAAATGCATAAAACAATTAAATCAAGACAAAAAAGTCTCCCAAACACTTAATGTCTGACAAACAGACCCAGAGTCTTTTAATGTGATCTTAACATAGACAACACATCATAAGGGAACACTCTGCCACACAGAGAGAAGATGTTGTCCTTCATACATTTAATGTACAGCATACTTCCCAGGCCCACTAATCAAGCTCTATATGAAAACACATCATCATGAGAGTACATCACTTACTTGGGAAAAATGCTGAAGCTATTTAAATAGTGCCAGACCAAGGACTGTCTGGGTCTGATCCTATACCCAGTTGAAGTCAGGACTCTTAGATGGAAAGCTCAAGAGAGAGAACAGAGAGATATATAGAACAGGGGTTGTCTGGGAAAGTATTTCACCGCTGTTGCATGGTCTACATCAGTTTCCAGGATGCAGATAATCTACAGAATCTCAAAGATGCTTAGCTGTGCATTCTTTAGGATTCACTGAATAAGTTCATGCAGCTTGTACGAGCCTAATAAACTTTACAGTTTGTGGCACTTTGTGTAATACAGGGAAGGCTAAATTTAAAGAGAAACAACAACTTACATGGGCATTTAATCACACTTGGATAGGTTAGACTCAAAATATTAAAAGATATTGATGAATAACATTAGACACCTTTTATTTAACTGATTTCATTGTAATCAGGATGGAAAATGATTAATGTTATCCAAATTTTAGATGGTTATGCCTATTGCCCTTATATATTGTACCTTAGCTTGTTTGGTAAGCCTGAGGAAGCCAGTGAGCACAGAGTCAGAAGGGAGAAGAGCAAGAGAGAATGTGTTGATCATGAATACTAGAACAGAAAATCACATGTAAGGCTGAAACAGCAGTGGATCCAACATTTGTATTTGTACAGAAGAGCTAAGCCTTCCCTCCAGATAACTGAAGAACAGTTCTGGTGATGGCAAAGTTTTTGTTTCATACTTGACAGACTCAGTCTCCTTTCCAAAAGAGATTCAGATTCTTTCCAGAGCAAAGAAAAGTGATTTTTATGTTGCCTTCCTTTCTGGGCCTCACTCAATCCCTGGATACTCTGCTATATTAAATTCAGATAGTCGCTGTTGAAATTCAAAACATAGTAGTAATAGATAGTTGAAGTTGGCTTTTGTGAGGTTGCTAGTATTCCCACTGTCCTGAGTGAAAGGAACATGGCCCCAACAGATAATGAGGATGGGAAGCTAGTCCTTTTAACTATAAAGGAGACCACAACTTTCCTACATTGTCTCAGTGAGGTCATCAGGAACAGCTGATGCTGAAGAAAGTGTGTCCTGAAGAGCAGTAGAGATATCAAGAGATGATTTCGACATTGACTTCTCATGACTCTCCTTTTTGAGAAACAATGTACCAATTTACTGCACCCAGCTATCTTTTAGAGAATATTGCCTCACTGCTAGATTTTAGAATTATAATATTTGCATTTATCTACCTATCTCTATCTATCCAGGTATTAATGTAGTTCACAACACAATAGCATCTGAGCACCTCAGGTCAGAAATAACAAAAGTCTACAGTCAGAGGAACATACTTTCTCCATATAAAATGTAGGTAGCAACATCCAGAAGAGATTTTCCATCTGTAATACAGAGCATCAAAACATAAAACGAAGCAAAACAATACAGACTATAATCATATTCTGTGGTATTATAAACAATAAAACCTGTATTAAAGACAATCTCCTATCTTAAATGACCATTTTAAAATACTCTATGGTCGCCTTTGTAATTTTGCTTGAACTTCAGTTAAAGACTATCTGTACTCAGCAACCAATTTTCATTGGTCCCTTGGGTGGTTACTTAAGACAGCTTTTACTGTATATAACATTCCCATAACAATGAAGAGTAAATTCAAGTTTGTCAACATTTACTGCTGGAGACAAATGTCAGGACTGAGAACTTGTTTAAGTGAATCATTAGCAGCCGTCCATCCATATCACCATAGCCAGTCTGTTTCTGTGACTGTATGTCTCCTTCAAAGACTCTTGCCTCCTGGCAAATGCATAGTGTATATTGTATGAATGGCTGCTTATCCTAAAATTGGTCCCCCCAGATTAGTGTGATCTTAATGCTGACAAATGAGGATTTTCCTGTTATGCTTTTCTTACATGAAGAACAAAACACACTATTGCAGTCAAGATTACTTTTAGTTCAGATTAAAGAAAAAACAACAAATGAGAAGGAACAAATATAAAACAATATTGTCAGTCTCCATCATTCATAAATTGGGAGTCAGCCCCCAAAATATGATGAGACTGGTTAAAAATCATGAGATTTAAAAATAACAACCCATGAGATTTGAAAATAATAAATGTTGGGTTATTTTTGTCTTTTATGTTTTGAGCCTTCATGTTCTCAAGCTTTTCTCTGCAACCAAGAGGACTAGAAATGTCTCATGCAACAGTAAAATAAACCAAGAACTGCTGTGCCGGGGGTTGGGCGAAACCTTGTTGAAGCTGTTGTTCAATAGCCATCCTATAGCCAGGACAAATGTAAGATGCAGTTAAACTCCTTCTTGGAATAAGCCAGCTGAAACAATAGGAGCCACCTCCCGTAACACAGGTCAGGATATGCCAGTCAAAAGCTGGCTCCTCAGAAGCAGAGCCATGTGGACAGAATTGTTTCACTGCAAGCTGAAGGCAAGTTCAGAGGGCTGGATGTTGCTTCAGAGGAAGAGAGTGTGTGTGCACATGTGAGCAGACACAGCCCACTGAAGCAGAAAGTCAAGAACAGCCAGAGAAGCACTTGTAGTGTGACTTTGAGGGAAAGATAAGAGAGAGTGACTGGGAGGGAAGCTGAGAGAAAGGTTTCTGTGTAGAGTGCTGTCAAGACAAAAAGGCTTAGAATATTGAGCAGGAAACTGTCTGCTGCTGCTGTTGAATTTCTACTGTTCAGAGAAACAGGACTCTGTACATTCTTTGCACCAAAGAAATACCCGACTTCATCAGCGATTTCTCCTCCTAATGGAAACAACCCTCAAGGCCCTGAATATTGGTAATAATACTTTGCACTCATTTAGTACATTTCAAAGCACTTCATACAGATGGGTGAGTACTATTATCTCCATTTTACAGATTGGGAAACTGTAATATAATTCCATGTGTTGGGCCTTAAGAAAAATGCCAAATGTAATGAGATTCAGGATAAAACCTGGAGACATGGCCACACTGACAAACTTTCCATCAGCAAGAAAGCAGAGTGCGTCTTTTGCTCTGCAAGTTCCTTCGTTTTCTTAGCTCGGTCCCCTGCTGCCCCCCAGAAGACCAGCAGGTAGACTTTTTACATGTTGAGTAACAGAATCCCCAAAACAGCTTACACCACATTTCTCTCCACTGTTCAGAGAAGAATGCAAACTGCAGAGACTGCTACAGCCATATGCACTACAAACATAGTGTGCTTCTTTTAGGCTAGAGAATCCTCTGCTGTGAAGTCTGTCGATGGCTACATGAACATGCAGCTTGCAAACACAGAAGAATACACAGATGGCGAGTTGTCCAGACACCTTGGTGAAGTTTTGATAAGATGTAATAATGTCCTCTACATCAGAGGAGTGGAAGAAGAAGAAGATGAAGACGAAGAAGGAGAAATGAGAGAATAAGTTTGTATATTTCTGGAAAATAAAGATCAGTTTTTCACACCACAAAATAAAAAGAAAGTCACTGCACCTTGCATTGCTGACAGCATATCGGATTGTTTATCTTCTACTACTACAAGGGCAAACTATCCTTGAAATACCAAGAAGTAAAGTAAGTGAATGGGAAGAATTGTGAAGCCATGTCTGCACAAGTGTAAAATTTGCTAATGAGCACATTTTGAGGGGTTGTACATTAAAGTGGGTGTTTTTTGGATTTTTTAAAAAAAGGCCTACATTTCTAATCTTTGCAGTGGCAGCAAACCTGCTCTTTTCATTTTTTTTCTTCTTTATTGAGATCATTTCCTATCTTTATGATGAAGGTTATATGAGCAATGAACAACAAGGTCTCAATAGTAAAATTCTATTCCTTGTTGGTAGCGTTAAATTTCATTTAAAGGGCGGGAGGCAGCAAAGCAGGGTCTCAAAAGTTCAAGAATGCAGTTATTCATTTCAGTGGCAAAAAAATTCTTTCCTTTTAAATCAGGTTGTTACATGTAATTCACTGCTCAAAACAATTAGCCAGATCCGCAGCTGGTGGAAACCAACTGAGTGCCTTTGACTTCAGTGAAACTCCACAAGGTCATGCTAGGTGACTGTCTGCCCAAAGGTTTGTAGCCACTGAACTTCTATTATGAACAATGGAGCTGATTGAGAGGACATGTATATTTATCCAACCCCATGGGTAAGCTGGGGTGACATAGGAGTTAAACAGCGGAAAAAAAGACAGACAGAAAATGAGACTCAAGAAAAGAAAAGAAAAGAAAAGAAAAGAAAAGAAAAGAAAAGAAGATGTAGAAAAGAGACTGAAGAATTTATTTCTGCATAGGTAAATATAAAATCTTTCTTGGCTGAAAAGCCATACTCTCAACTCTTCACTTATTTATGGCATCTTATTTAAATAACCTTAGCAAAAGGTCAAGGCAACATCATCTGGATCTTCTGTTTGTATTCCAGTATTTTGTTTCCTTCAATGATTATTCACCTAAAGCCTACAAAGTGTCTTAGGGTATGTCTTAGATCGGCGGGTAGTGATCGATCTATCGGGGATCAATTTATCGCATCTACAGTAGATGCAATAAATCGATCCCTGAGTGCTCTCCCCATCAACTCCAGAACTCCACCTCTGCAAGAGGCAGAAATGGATTCGATGGAAGAGCGGTAGCGGTCGACTCGCTGCCGTGTGGATGGCCAGGTAAGTGGCCTTAAGATACGCTGACTTCAGCTACGTTATTCACGTGGCTGAAGTTGTGTATCTTAAGTTGACCCCAGCAACCCAGGCCTTAGAGACTACAGGGGTAAGATAGAAAAAGAAAAGTGAGATTGGTAGTGAACCTGTTTTGTGCATAATGCAAAAATTCACACCTGATGTTATAGAGACTTGTGTCTTTTTGTAAATTAGTGGGAGTATCACTTCTTACACAGACAACAGCCCCGTTGGCTTTAACATGGGATTTGCTCAAATTTTATGACTCTATTCCAGTATTCTGCATCCTATTAATAAAACAGAATTGAATCCTCATTTTTGGATCTATAGTCTTCTGACCAATTCCCCCATTTAATCCCATGGGATAAGAATCATGATTTTCTGAGGGATATTTCTATTTTTCTCATTGTAGAAAGTTGGCAAGCTTGTACATGCTAGATGGCAAGCCAGTCAGAGTATGAACAATAACATTTTTTGGACAGTCCTATGTGTGAAAAGGTAAAGAAAACAATTACTTTCTGAATACTTGTGCCAATAAAATCCTTTTCATATGACCTCACCTTGGAATGACTTAGAGATTATTTCATTCTATTGCTGGATGATTTAAAACCAGTAACAAAATAATTTCAGATACATTTATTTATGAATAACCCCTCAATGGCTTGAGACTCATTCACGTAAGAGACTGCATCTATCCTCATGTAATAGTACAGCAGCTCAGATGTGTGAAGCTCTTGAGGTAAAGTACACAACGCAGTAGGAAGCTGAGAGCACCATGCCTTTCCTTCATACCAGGGAATTCCAGACTATGAAGTGGATGGGTATCTTGGGGGCCAAAGATCTTCCACATACTTCTCGAGTTAACTTGAAAGTCACGTAAATCTGTATGCCTCCATTTCACACATCTATAAATAGGTAGAATAATACTTACACATTTCACTAGGAAGGTCAGGAGACTTAGTTCATTAAGGTACGTAAAATGTGTTGGGATCCTCAGCTGGAAATCTCTGTGCAAATGGAAAATATATATAAGTCTTATTACTTATTTATTAGTGTGAATTAGGGTCAGGCAGAGCAACTCTCAGTGGCCTCTGAATGTACCACTGCAAAATAAATGCTTAGATTATTCATATCTCAGATGTGAAACTTAGATGCTCTCCAGTGAAAGATTTTAAGATTCATTATTTACATTACTACAGCCAGAATCATTATTGTCACAATATTTAATCTGTAACTCAAGATATCATTACTATAGTTCAGGACTATGGTTGCTGCCTCTTACGATTGTGAACGGATCCAAAGACATGTGTGAGTTTGGAGGGAGGCAGAGAGGGGAAAAAAAGCTTGAGAGAAGTATCGTGTTCCCTCTGCAGTCTCATTGCTAATTATCTAGGGATAACTTGATCCTTCTAGAAATATTGGCTGTGCAGAGGGAAGGCATGAAATGAAAGAACATATGAGACCTTTTCTGATCTATTAGTCTTTTTCTGAGCTTGCTACGGAAATACAGTATTTGGAGATGATACCGTTTGTAGAAAGAATTACTTAGGAAAAACAAAAACTCTTTTTGCACAAAGCACCAGTCTTCCCTTAAAAACCCCAATTCTTGTTTACAGTAATGCTCCCCAATCACTTTAGTAGGACTATAACTCCACTTTCCAGTGTACAGTTTCAAAAAATTAGTATAGAATAAACTATGGCACTTATTTTCAGACTTGGATGACAAATTAAATATCTAAATATTTAAGGACTTAAATAAGAATTTTAATGACACTGAGAGCCAGCAGCTTCCACTCAGTCAATACAGAGATGATGGTATCAATGCCTTTGAAGATTAGGACATCTACATCAGTGATTAAATATGGATTTAGATGCTTCATTTTGGGCAACTAAATTGGAAACATTTAGTCTACAATCGTGATTATCTAAACCTTTATTATTTGAATTTCCCTATAATCTGGAACAGGGTGTTGTCCCCAAATGCCTACGAGTTATACTGAAAATTACTCCAATTTATTCAATATCTCCTGAGGTATTACGCTAATGGGAGCTGTACTGTACTGCAGGATGTTTCATTAAGGTTAATGTATTTTAGCATTTTTGATATTACCATGTAAATAGGTTTAAGATACAAACGAACTGAGATCTAAACCAACCCCTCTATCCCCCATATCACAACAGAGACATTTAGACAAAAGGTGGGGAATTTTCAGTTACAGTATGTTTTAGGGCTTGGCTACACTCGCAAGTTAGAGCACATTAAAGCAGCCCCCTGTGCTCTAACTCACTCCCCATCCACACTGACAAGGCACTGACAAGTGCCTGGACTCTGCAGCTGGAATGCTCCTGATAATCCACTTCCACGAGAAGCATAAGGCTTACTGCATCTCGGCTGAGACACCCCAGCGTCAGTGTGAATGAGTTGTTGCATTACTGCGCTCTGATTGACCTCCAGAAACTTCCTATAATCCCCTTAAGTCATGTGGCCATTCTTGTCATTGTTTTGGAAGCGGCTGTAGGAATGTGGATATGCCCTTTCAAAGCTCCATTTCTGACAGCCAGCATGCTTATCTGCTCCGGGGCAAATCAACCATTACTGAGGAAAGCTGATTGCTTTGAGTGACCGAGAAAGAGGTGGGCAGGGGGTGGGGTATCTGAACATTCAAGACAGCATGCTGACACACACTCAGCACCCCCAAAAAACCACTCTCTCCCCCCCACCCCCACATACACACAACACACTCTCTCTGCCACACTCCACCCCATCCCCCACGTTTGAAAAGCACATTGCAGCCACTTGAACGCTGGGCTAGCTGCGCATAATGCACTGCTCCCGATGCCACTGCAAATGCTGCAACTGTAGCCAGGACAGTGTGCTTCCAGCTGTCAATGTGGACAGACTGCAGCGCTTTTCCTACTGTGCTCTCCGAAGGCTGGTTTAAGTCAAAGCACTCTACAGCTGCAAGTGTGCCATGTCCTTTGAACCCTTTGAAGTGGCTCAGGAATCTTCCAGAAGATTACAATAGAGGAAAGTTCGGGGAAGAGCATATTTTTACTTTAACAAGATTGCTTTGTAATTTTGTTGTACCGCAAAGCTTTTCTTAGCTGTCTACTTAAGGCAACTTTTATAAGCAGTCCCATCTGAGGTCTTGTCTACAAAAAACTTGCACCAGTTTAACTGAACCAGTTTATCTAGGGCTAGTCTGCACACAAACTTACACCAAAATATATTACATCGGGGTAGGCAACCTATGGCATACGTGCCAAAGGCAGCACATGAGCTGATTTTCAGTGGCACTCACACTCCCTGCATCCTGGCTACCAGTCTGGGGGAGGGTTCTGCATTTTAGTTTAATTTTAAATGAAGCTTCTTAAACATTGTAAAAATCTTATTTACATACAACAATAGTGTAGTTATATAGTAGAGACTTATAGAAAGAGACCTTCTAAAAATGTTAAAAGGTATTACTGGCATGTGAAACCTTAAATTATAGTGAATAAATGAAGACTCAGCATACCACTTCTGAAAGGTTGCTGACCCCTGTATTAGATGGTTGTACTTCACAAGAAGAGTGTGATCATATTTACACTGGAATAAAATTCCTATGATGATTTAATGTGACTAATTTCTTTACAGGCTTAAGCAAAATTGAATGAGACACTGTTATTTCTAAATAGGAGTGTCCACACACAAACTTGCATCAAAATAATGGAATGTGTGAATTAAAACCAATATAATTCGGTACAAGTTTGTGTGCAGATAGGACCTCAAACCAGTGCAAACCCCATGTGGGCACCTTTTATTTTTCAGTTTAAGAATGGCATATTTCAGTTTAGCTTAAAAACTAAGCTCAAATAAGCCTGCTTTAAATTGAAATAGAGTGTCCACACACAACCTTTGCACCAGTCTAACTAAATAGATTTAAAATCACATCTTAAGTTAAGTTAAGCTGTGTGTGAACAAATCCTAAGAAACAGACACAAAAAGGTAGGGATGTGCTGGAAAGCAGAGGGGAAGGAATAACTTGGAGAAAGGGGTTATTTTTATTATTGTTGTAATGTGGTCATTTCTTGTGGCAGAAGCTCTAGGAGGGATTTGAATGATGGTAACTTGGCAAATGGGGAATGCATTCTATGCACGGGTGGCACCATCTTAGCTACACCGTATTAAAGGCTGCAGACAAGGAGAAAACACCCCCTCACTGGAAATTCACGTTCCCCTCTTTGTGATATATTACATTGCCCTGACAACCAGTAAGTTCTTTGTTGATTGATTGAGTTGTATACTAGGAAATACAGATAAAACCTATCAAATGTAGCCCTCCCACATATAGGTCAGGAAAGCAACATTTAGAAGTACAGCAAAGAGTTTATCCAGTGCAAGGGAACGAGACACAGCACAATCTGGCAGTTGCATTGCCACCTCCTCTCCACACAGCCAAATGGAACGCTGTCCAAGTTCCAATACACAGCATGAGTGACATGTGACAGGCGAAATTACAAGACCCGATTCTAGGGTCCACAGACACATACAAAATCTACTTGAGGAGGACAGTAGTGAGAGTGAAAAGACACACAGTTTCTTTAGGGCAGCTGTTTGGAGAGTAGAACACATTTGACTGTGACATAGTGATCCAAGAATTCTTACATGAGGGGACCCCCTAAGTTGTAGATGAAAGCAAAACACACAAAAAAGATTTGTGACCATGCAGCATCACAGACAGTTCTCCTCCTACTCACACAAATGGTCTCTGTGTGAGGAATTAGTCAGGACTTGGAGGAAGATGGAATCATGCTCCTTCTCACCCCCTACATGACGAGTGGACCATGCTACCTCTCTCTACTAGGGATCACTTCACTCATCACTAAAACACAGCAACCTCTGTGATGAAACATAGCTGTTCTGTACAGGGCCCAGCAACAATACACAACATTTTCCAGGATTACAGTGAAGGAGAGGGTGGTAGCTAATTGAAATTACAGTGCAAGTTTAGGTGGGTAGAATAATGCATTTCCCAGACAAGAATTTGCTAGGAGTCCAGGGACAAGACGTGTCAGGGTTTTGATTTTGTTTCTCATCAAAAGACAGCACATCTACAGCAAAGGGCTCCATTACACTGTACTGTTAGGGCTCTAGTTCAATACTGGCTTGGAAGGAATGCCACCTACTGGATCACCAGCATCACTTCTTACAGGACCTAGTTGTTCTTTAGAGGTTTCCCTTCCAAGAACTGATGCTGCTTAGATTGTGAGATTTACCCTGTTACAGCTGTTTAGTGTAGGTGGAATTTTATTTATATATTTTCTTAATGATAGATAAACCCTCTCTATAGTATGTTGGCTTACCGGGCTTCCCAGATATGTGGTTGGTCCTTCCACTGCATCTAATGGACATATTTATTTGATTAATTAGTTTTGAGGAGAAAAAAAGCCAAAATGGCTCCTTTAGGAAATGCCTGTCCTGGGAACCCCCCCCACTGTCCAGCTTGTGAGGTTCCAAAAGGGAAGTTAAGTCTTTCCAGGTGGTATATGTCTCATTTCCAGTGTGGGCTAGGAAAATTATATTTACTTCCTCTTCTTTATTATTTGTACTACAGTAGCACTTAGAGACTCCATCCAAGATTATTGTGCCAGGCACTGTGCCAGGCAGCTAGTAAGAAAGAGTCCCAGTCCCATAGATTTTGCAGTCTAAGCACACCAAATATACACAAAATAGGAAGCCTGTCTTGGAACCATCTTCATTAGCAACAATATAAAGATACTGCTTATATTTCAAAACACCTAATTTTCATCAAAAGTGGACACTGTCCATTTTTCCATATATGGTCATGTATAAATTTTTGCCTTCTCCTTCTTTTCATTTCACAGAGACCTGTTATCAACATAGAGTGAGTCGATCCTATTGTACAGCCCAGAAAGCCAAGTTTCCATCAAGAACCTGGTGAGATGGACTGTGAGGAGTTGATTGACATGATTAAGAAGCACCATGTTCCCTAAACAAACATCCTAGCTCAGAGATGTACATTATGTCTCATTTGAAGAAACCAATGGGAAGCCAAACTACATCTGAATTCCTGAAAAGTCCTAAAAAGCCATCCAAAAGTTGTCACTATGGTAACCGTCAAAGACAACAGACCAAACAGGACTAGGTTGACCATATTTCCTTTAGACAAAAACGGGACATTGGGATGGCAAAAACGGGATGGGGGGGCATGGCCCCATCTGGGCCCCCCAGCGCCGGGCGGGGGGGAGGCGGAGGGGGGTCGGGGGGGATGGATGGAGGAATAAGCAGAACAGGGATGGGGGATGAAGAGGATGGAGGGAGAGAGAGAAGGGGGGATGAGGGATGAAGATGATGGAGGGGACGGAGGGAGAGAAGGCACGAAGGTGAGAAGGGAGAGGATGGATGGATGAGAGAAGAGATGGGGGTAGGGAGCAGGGGGGATGGAGGAGGCAAGGGACAGCGAGAAGGAGGGATGGAGAGAAGGGAGATGGAAGAGGAGGCAGTGGACGGAGGGAGAGAGAGAAGGGAGGAAGGGAGGGATGGAGAAGGGGGATAGAGAGAAGGAAGAGAGGGATGGAGGGATAGAGAGAAGGGAGGAAGGGAGGGATGGAGAAGGGGGATAGAGAGAAGGAAGAGAGGGATGGAGGGATAGAGAGAAGGGAGGAAGGAAGGGATGGAGGGATGGAGAAGGGGATAGAGAGGAGGGATGGAGGGAGCGAGAAGAGGCAGCGGACGGAGGGAGAGAGCAGGGAGGAAGGGAGGGATGGAGAAGGGGGATGGAGAGAAGGGAGGGATGGAGAGAAGGAGGGAAGGAGGAATAGAGAGGAGGAGGCGGCGGCGGGCTGAAGCCGACGGCGGATCGGAGCTGTCCAGAGCCGCAGCCGGGGGCCGAGCGCGCCGGCGGGGGGGCTGCCGTCCGGGTTTTGTGAGACATAATCACATAAATTCAGTTATGTGATTATGAGTCATAAAACGTCCGGCCAGCAGCGGGCGGCGGGCTGAAGCCGACTGCGGATCGGAGCTGTCTGGAGCCGCAGCCGGGGGCCGAGCGTGGCGGCGGCGGGGGGGGGGGGGCGGACGTTTTATGACTCATAATCACATAACTGAATTTATGTGATTATGTCTCATAAAACCCGGCCGGCAGCCCCCCCGCCGGCGCACTCAGCCCCCGGCTGCGGCTCCGGACAGCTCCGATCCGCCGTCGGCTTCAGCCCGCCACCCGCTACCGCCTCCTCCTCTCTATTCCTCCTTCCCTCCTTCTCTCCATCCCTCCCTTCTCTCCATCCCCCTTCTCCATCCCTCCCTTCCTCCCTGCTCTCTCCCTCTGTCCACTGCCTCCTCTCCCTACCTAAGGACTAGTATCAGATGTCAAAGTCTCCGATGGGCGCAGTTTGCTCATCGGAGATTTCAACATCTGATACTTGTCCTTAGGTAGCAAGATTCTTCACCTAAGATCTTGGGAGTCCAGCACCTGCCCCAAAAACGGGACAAAATTGATATTTTTGACAAAAAAGACGGGACGGTTCAAAAACATGAAAAAAACGGGGCTGTCCCGTTCAAAACGGGACGTATGGTCAGCCTAAACAGGACTCAAAAGCACAAATTCACGTAGCTATGAATAATATAAATATGAGAATGGAAGCCAATACAAGCAGTGCAATATCTGTAAGTTCTGAAGAGACATCTGAGAACAAAGTTGTGGTTGTAACTCCAAAAGAAACTGATGTATTCTAGTAAAACTAAAATCAAATGGAGACAAAGGTTCCAGGATAACCAGTGGGCAATGTAAAGGTCACGGCTATTTTGTTGGTACCCTTAATTGTTACAGAAGAAAATGGTCCTTCACTAATTGGCAGAAGTTATCTTATTAATAAAAAGCTTGATTGGAAGACCACATGTTAAATCTGGTGGCAAAGTTTTGGGGTTTTTTAATTCTGATTTTGATACAGACCTGAGTTTAGTGAAAGGCATAAAAACAAAACTCCACTGAAGTAAATGGCAAAACTTTCAATTGGGCCAAGATTTCACCCATGTAGTTAAAAACTTGATTGTCTTAAAGCTAGTACTGTGCCTTACAAGCAACTATACTAGGGCAACTAGAATTTCACCTGTAGGGAATAATTTCACCTGCAGAGGTCAGCAAATGAGCTGCATCAGTCTGAGCTCTAAAAACTGGTGAAATGTAAGGCTTTGTGAGCCGGAGTAGTAGCCATTTCCAAAGCCATTACAGTTGCTCACAGATTTGGTAGGAGGACTGAAGTTTATACAACTTAATTTACCTCAGCCATGTCAAAAGGTGGCAAAAGACCCAGATTCTAAAACATCTCTTACATGAATATATGTAACCTTTCTACATAACTACAGCAACATCATCTTATGGTATTAGCTAACCAAAACCTTAAGCACCTCATTTTTAAAGGACACCACAACATTTGCACCTCCAGATGTACCTGGTGCATCTCACATTAGCACACAAATACAGGTATTTGCATGCCCAATTTGCACAGCTAAAGTTATGTGTTTCCATGCATTGTTAGTTACTTGGTCTGTGTTTTAATGCAAGACTTTTTGCAGGTGCCATGATACATGTTCATTTTTAGTAACCAGGGTAATGACTAGAACTGGTTGAAAAATGAAAAACTAATGTTCTGAAAAATACAAATTTTTGAAATTGTCTTTGTTTTTCAAAATGTTGAAATGACATTTTTCATAGGGGGGCAAATTTTGTGATTCTTTTTCTTTTTTTTCTAAATTTTAATTAACTTCAAAAGCATTATTGGAACATATCAAAAATGGTACACAGTTCTTCCTAAAAATGAAGGATTTTGACAATTTTTCACAAAAAAAATCATTTTTTTTTCAACAGGAAAAACTTTTTATTCTGAAATGTTCACCAGCTCTAGTAATACTCTCAGTCAGGCCTGACCTGTGCCATATTTACTATTTCACAGAACTATTCCCCAGAGCCATATGGTGCCCTAGCTGATAAGATTTTAATCCCATTGTTTTCTAAATTGAAATATGAATAAGATGTTCAGACATCACAATGATGAGCATGATATAAATGCAGAAAGAACATTATTCGTCTGCATTGCATGCTTCTGTATACATTTCACCATTACCCAATACTAAACCTCTACCCAGGCAGCCCCAATGAGAGCCATCTTTCCTGTTATATCAGCTGATTAAAACAATCATTACACCTTTCCTTAGAATGATGTTGGATTAAACAATTAGCTATTCAGGTGATCCAACAGGTTAAGTAACTAAGTTTGTCTGAAAGAAAAAGTATTCCTTGTCTGTTGTATCAGTTGGCATGGACAGATTTCCCATTCATTGATTGAACTTCCTTACAGTTTGTCTGCCTTTTCTTCCCAGACTGAGCTATGAAAAATATCATCACAGTGACCAGAAGACTGTATGCTATATATAGCACTAACATTGAGTCGCATCTTTAAACCTGCACCTCGTGTCAAGGTTTACTGGAAAATGAACTACACCTTTGCTGAAACCCGAGGCACACAATTATTCTCCAAGCGGTCGGGGAGAGCGGAGGGCTGCAGAGATACACAATGGGTAGAATACCAGACTCGGTGTTTATTTATTTTAATATCCTAATTGGGTTCTTTTCCAATTATCAGAAAGTTTTGCATCCTTTCAATAAAGATGGAAGTTAATAGCAAAATATCCAAGCACACCCCCCCCACACACACACACATACAACAGATCATACCATGGGAGTCTCTTTGGCATTTACTACGCATGTGCAACTATTACTGAAGTCAGCAGGACTTTCATCTGCAGGAGGGAGTGTGGAGATCCTCAGTAGAGATCCTTAGTTAATGAGGGAGCAGAGAATTTTTCTCCTAGTTTGTATATCATGCCCTCTCATGTGCCCCAATGCTGCAGCCAGTCCAGGAGAAACGGGTAAAATGGAGGGAAAGAACTAAGCCCATTCCTATGCGGATAGATGCTATAGAAATGTCTGTATATAAATAAAAAATAGATAAGTGGGTGAATGCTGGAGAGGGAAGAGAAATTAGAGGAGGAGAAATAAAGAAAGAGAGGGGGAAGAAACTCCTAAGGGAGAATCAAAACAGGAAGAAACTCAATGTCAAGAAAGGGGAGAGGCTAGAAAGAAGCATTGAGGAAAAGAGTCCCCAGAAAGGAAAGACAGAAGGGGAGACCCATTGCAGGGGATGAAAGGGGGGTAAGTAGTGAGATAATGGAGGAAGAGAGAAAAGATAAGGCAAGTGAGGGATAGGTGCAGGGTAGTAATTAGAGCAGAGAAGACTGGAAAAGAAAAGTTAGTGAGGAAAAAGAAACCAAAAAAATAAAATATAATTTGCGAGACAGAGAGGACAGAACCACATGCAAGGATGACACAATATATTAAACTTGTTTAGATGTTCTAGGAAGTGTAATGCCAAAATATTATGTAAACTATACATTATGTTCATCCATATATATCAGGAGACATCAGTAGCACTCAGCCTAACGAGAACATCTATGTAGTGCAAGAGTTAAAAATGATAATGTTCAGAGAACAATAAGAAAGTGCCACTCAAAGCTGAAGTACTTGAAATGTAAGTTTCATGAAGAGCAAAAGAAGAGATGTCAAACTAGAAGTCAGTTGTCAAATTTGTCTTCTTACTGCCTAATACTCAAAGAGTTTTGACAAGAGGGGAATAAACCTGATTCTCACAAATATGTTCTGTCTAACTATCTGGGAAGAAATCTTGGCACCTCTGAAATCAATAGGAGTTTTGCTGTTGATTTTGATGGAGTCAGAATTTCACCTTAAGTATTTATATGGCTAATACTGTACTACTGGCTGTTGTTGGAGGTTGCAGTGTACTTGTTAGGTTGAAGTTTTGTGATTGTGCTGTATGTTTATTTTACATAGCGTCACATTCTAGGATGCAATCCAAACCAGTGAAGGGCTGTGTCACGCCAGCTGCCCTGCAACCTTGGGTGACTTGTTACTACCTGACCTCAACACACACCCAGTCTCAAATTTTCCCAAAAACATATGGTCTGCACTGTCCAGCCCCATCCTGGGCAGTTTAGATATTAGAAGTCTGTTGCCCCTGTAAGGGGTCAAGAGGCATCAATCTGCAACTTAAACGGGAGTTACTCAAACAGTTCAGTTTAAACAGAAGACTGACTTAGTTTTGATTGAAAACTAAAAAAAAATTATTTAACTACAAAACCAAAAATTTTAAGTGAGTACTAAAGTCAGAAATGATTACAAGAGACATAGAGAAAACACTCTCCAGTAGCTAACACTTAACAAACTGACTTGGTTCAAGGTAAAATCCTTACCTTATGTTCCCAGCAACATCACTGACCAAACGTTCATGTCAGGACCCCTTCCAAAGTCAAAAGGCTGGTTTCTTTCTCTTCTTAGGTGATATATATATATGTGTGAGTGTGTGTGTGTGTGTGTATGGATGATTAGGGAAACATAACTTGGAGTGTTTTTGACCCTCCCTTTTATATTTCAGTCACCCTTTGAAATGCATGTCCCTGAAGTTTACTCATAAATAAAGTTCCTTCCAGCTGTGAGGACGGAGAGATGAAATCTCATGGTGAAAGAGATTCTATGTTGTTGATTGCTAAAATGCAATCTGTTCCTATATGCCTTCATTGGCAAAGAATAGCCAACTGAGTGATCGTCAGTCAACTTTGATGACAACTGGCTAGAGGCTTGTCCTTTGTCTTTTAGAAACCGTTCCCCCCCCCCCCCTTTTGCTGTCTCGGGCCATGTTTACAAGTTGTGCCAATTTAAGAATATGATTTTATAGTAATTTAGTTAAACCAATGAAGTGTCATGTGTAGACACTCTTATATCAGTTTAAACCTGGCTTACTCTGGTTTAGTTTATGTCTCCAAAGTTACAGGCAGAAATGAACTCAAATGATATAACCAGTCTTAAACCCGAATGAGAGTATCCACACAAGAGTTTGTTCCAGTTTAACTTAATCCGTTTTTAAAGCAATGTAAGTTAACCCATTCAGAGTGATCCAGTATCCATGTTATATTATTCCATTCACCAGTCCCTACTAATATATCATATCATTATTTTGTTAGTGTTTTTATTAGAGTTACTTAAATTCATCAGTCTAAGCCTATCTTCTTAGTTCCTAGGCAATATGTTATAGTCTAAGGTTTCTTAAGTGACTTGGTGATTGAATATGCATAATTTGCTTGGTTTAAGTTCCTTTCTTTGCCTTTAACACCTGTTCCATTACTGCACATAAAACAAACAAAGGAAACTCAAACAAATTCAGCACAAACCTGTACTTATTCTTATTTCCATCAGCTGGGGTTATACAGCTGTCTTCCATTGACATTAATAAGCCTGGCATAGGTAAACCTCACATACATCAGACAATATCTCTATGACATTGCATTGCATTTTAAAGGCTTGCAATGACTGGGTGTTCTTTCCTTGAGTCTTCTCCAAAAAGTGAGAGTCCAACATTGCCATTTAGAATGGCAAAAACCTGAACAGCATCCCACCATTATTTGCTTCACAGGAGAGTGATTTTTATCTCTCAAGGCTTCTCCAATCAATGTTTTTCATAAACTGAGAGAGACCCTCTAATAACCTGTGATATCACTGGAAAAGTAGTTGGCCTGGCTCCAGCTAGTTACTTCCAAACCCTGTCTTGGCAGTCCCAATGAGAGCAGACTAGCATTCCTCAGCTATACTAACAACTAGCAAAGCCATCTAATTTAACCTTGTGAGTGACAGCAAACTTCCCCATAAGCATTCATTTGGATGGCAGTATGAAAAATATGTCTTTAGAAGTCATAGGGAGGATTATGGTCCTGCTGTACTAAGATAAAAACCCAAGCTTCTGGGAAGTTCATCATTGGCTGATGGTTGGATAGAGAGTGATATTGGAGCACTTGTGAGGACATGCCTCTGCATAGGTGGAGAAAACATGTATTGATATATGGGACAATGCTAGTTTTGTGTTCTTTGGGGCAGATTTAAGTTCTAAATTGATTTACCTACAGTATTTTTTTAACTGTTTGGGGTTTTGTTTAGTTCATTTTTAATTATTCCCATAATTGTTACTGCTGTCTCTGGGACATCTGGAATAAAAAAAAGTTTGGGTTCTTCATATTATGGTGTCCTACTACCCTTGAGTCAGATTCCAAGGCCACAAGTGATCATCTAATTCAGCATCATGTATAGGCTGTAGAATTTCCCCAAAATAATTCCTGATTGAACCAAAGCCCTACCTATTTACTATCAAAGTGGAAGAAGACATGAGGGTTTTTTTTTACTTATCTAAAGACTAGAGTTTGTTCTAAACTTTCCTAATAAAATATGAGACTCAGCACTTTATAAAGGAAATGTCCCTACTACAGGCCCACTTACAAAATGACTTTGATTAGTATCAGATCTTTGATATTTGCAATCCTTTCATGAGCTATTAATGAATTTTCCCTCAAAAGTCATTTATCAATTCAATATCGATGTTAAAATATGGCAATGGCTATTCAGTATTTTGTCGATACAGGATAAGAAAAGGTAAAAATAGCTGAGAAAACATGTTTGGTCCTATCTATGTGTCTGATTACAAGATGGCGACATGTAGGAGATACTTCATCAATCATCAGGGTCTGGTGCTTCTTTATTTTGCCTGGGACAATGGGAGTTTTGTATCCTGTAATGTGATAGTTTCTCTGCTCATGAAAGTTATGCTTTTATTAGTATTAAGTTTAGCATGAACTATTGGTATATTTGTAAGAGGAAATAGCAAAAAAAAATCCATAACAGAGTGCTTCTACAAAGATTATTTTCCTAGCCAGTCACTTTAACCATGTCACCTTTCTCTTTGCATCCCTCCACTACTCAGCAAACATAAGCTGCTTGTCTTCACTTTAAAGGCCCATTACAGTCAATCTCCATCCTACCTACTATCTTTCAGTTGCTACTGAGCTGTTGATACTTGCTTCCCATCAGCCCATGATTCCAGCCTCCATCAGCCACTGGTAAATTTTCAAACAAGCACCTTTGTGCTTTCCCTCACGCTGCCCACATGCCTTTCCCTGTAAACATCCACAATGCTACCTCAATATCCTCCTTCATATCCCTTAAAACCTTAAAACTCCCCCTTGTTACTCTGCCTATAAAGCTTGACAACAGTTAGGATGCTGGTGTGCTGAGGCCACTGCCTATCACCAATATTGTCTCATGGCTTCCTTGTGTTCCCATCTGTCTGTATCCAGCTGTTGTTGCCTCATGTCTTAGATTATAAATTTCTTAGGCAGGAACTGTCCTTTTGTTCTGTGTTTGTACAGCACCTGCGTGATTGGGTCCGGGTTCATGGCTAGGGTTCCTAGTCACTGCAGAAATACAAATAATAACAATGATAAATAATATAATCTTCATATTTGTATTGCTGCATGAAATGTGATGAGTGATTTCTTCCTATTAAGACTATGGCTAAGTGAATTTAATATCACACCTGTTTGTATAATAGGAGATTCAAGCGTAATAGGACACAGCGTTCATTTTCTCCCTTTCTTTCTGAATCTGTAATTTTATCATGTTACTTGATACTCTCACTCTAAGACTGCTGCATTTGATACGGGAAGCAAGGAGGAGCCAGTATTCAAATATTTAAGAAACACAAATGACATTCTTGAAACAACTTGAAAGTCGAGGAAAACATTCAGAGCAATTTTAATAAAGCATTTCTTCATAATTTCAATGATTCTAAGCTTATTTGCTTATTTCCTCTCTGGAGTGGGATAAGCAGGTGTGCAATTGATGTTAGTTTAAAGTCATTGTGTGGTATACAAGAGCATGAAGATCTATATGCTGTGGGTGGAGTAAGCAACTTTCCAAGCAATCACCTTGTATTGAAAAGCCACAGAATTTCTTGAAAATCCAGGCTTCTTCCATCCGCTTCTGCAATTCAGCTGGAAAATCTGCAGCTGTATCTAAATTGCTCTGAAAAATCTAAATTTTCTGAGCTATAGTGTCTCTCTTTGAAATGATTATTGCTGCCTCTGATTCACCATTTAGTTGTACTGATAAGCCAGATGGCAAAACAGAAGCACAACCAAAAATACTGAAGTGCTGCTCCACATATTTGTCCTTACACACCATGACCACTAGCATCAGTTCAGGTGGTAACATTTACAGCAGAAATGGCAGGACAAAGAAGCACATCACAAACAACTGTGAAAGTTAATGGAATCCACACTGATTAATTCTCCATGTGGCATGTATACTACTACCAAAATCCCGGAAAACTCTTCTAGGTACCTTCAGTGTGGTCATGGTCCGTTTGTGTAAATATGTACTGAAGAGAAATTGAGCTCAGTGTGACCTAGGTTACATGATTTGGAGAAGCAGTCCTGACTGCTCTGCATCATGATTATATGTGTGCTACTGCAGCCCATAAAGACAACAGAACACTTGAACTGACTTCAGTGGATACAGTATCAAAGCTTAATAGGCCTGTTTTTCAACCTGTTGTTACCTAGGTCATCCTTTTTACAGTCACAAAATGTTAGTAGCATTAATTCAGTTTTCCACCAGTGTAAGTGAATGAAGACTTGAGGCCTCAGAACCCGATTTAATACCATGCCACTAAACTAGCTGTTTATCATCTCTTTAAACTTATTTTTTAATCCACTGACAGTATGCAGTTAAGAGGATGATTAGCAGCACCTCCTGTTTCACCAGCTGTTTAAACATGTTCTAGTTTCAGTTTCTTTGAACTATGTTCTGTAAATCAGATTTCCTTACTTGAGCATTTGTGGAATATTTTGGTTAATAGGTGAAGGTTCATGTACAACATCCATCATTATTTAATTAACTATTTCCGATGGTATTTTGCTTGGCCTTCTTGTACAGCAGCTGTGTATCTTCACTATTTTGAGGAACAACAAATCTTCAGGGACAAAGGGCCCTGAGCCTGGAGGTGAAATAAGAACCTTGACTGTTGTGGTTTTTTATTTAATCTTTTGATGTGTACAGAAGGCAATTTAGTCAAGTCAGGGAGGCATTGTGCATCATATTTTCAAAATGGTAGTATTTTTTTGGAGATTGCATATGCAAACAACATCCAATTCAGTTGCAGACTCCAATTTGTAGTTACCCAATCAGAGCCATAAGTACAATAGCTAGACTTGCCAGGACAATGAGAATTGCATATGTGATTCATTTTAGGGTCACAGAAGTGCGTGTGTAAACAGCTCTCTACACTGGGAGCAGAGTAGGGTCACTTACATTGGCTCAACACTGGGGAATTCTCTTACCTAGTCATAGCAGCACTGGTATGTTGCTGGACGAGGGGCCAGAATCACTCCCAAGGTTTCGAAGTTGGAAAATATAGAGATATGAGCATGCTAACTTTCTGAGATAAACACCAGTGCTAGAAACCAGGAATATCATAATGGATATTTCTCCTACCCACTGCAGTTACAACAACCTGTGAAATAGTTTCCATTATAGTGCCTATTTTCAAATTGCTCATACCATTCAGAACCATTCACCATTTTCACTACAACTTGCCTGTGGTGTGTCTCTATCACAGATGATAGTATTTTATTTATTTTTAATTTTAAAGCGAGCAAAAATTGCTCAGCTGTTTTGGTGCTATGTGAGGATGAAAAAATAATGTTTTAAAATTGTTCTCATGACACACTGGTTAAAGAAATATACTATATTCTGGTTCCCATAAATACACTCTACACTGCACTGTATTTCTTATTGCTATTGCCCTATTGTGAGCTTTTTCTTTGAGTAGTTGCTTTAATAAACAAGCAATTACTGGAAAATCACTTTCATACATAACATACTTCCTTTCAAAACTAATAAATCTTTTCCTAACTTTTTGCTGTGTTTTTTTGTTTTACTTGATCCACATCAAGCCATGTGAAAGAAATCATGAATCAATTGATCATTTAGGTGGGTCGATAGTTCTATTTTGACATTCTGCATTAAGCAGTAACTAATTGCCCAATTCTAAATGCTTTTAAAAACATATCTAGGAAATCAATAACGCAGTAACTGCATTTTAAACAGAAGAATGAATGCAGCTATGTAGGAGGAAATGGACAGCCGTAACATAGGCATCTCCACAGCAGTACAATATTCCACTGTTCTTCTCTCTGTGTCTTCGTTCACGTTTGTTTCCTGACAGTTACTTCCGTTTGCACTAGCTAAATCAATAGCTCACATAGAACTTCAGTAGCTGGCAGTCACAAGAGTTGCAGCCTCCAATAGCTCCTTCCTTCAAGCATAATCACTGAAGTTCATCCCGGATGGAACAGCTGTGAGCTATCAAAGCAAGAAAACGTTCTCTTCATTGCAGAGAATGGTTACCCTCAAAGTCTGATTTCAGTGATCGAGTTACAGATATATACATCCTTGATAACGTGTCCTGGGCTTCCTTTTAATTCCTCTACATTCTAATTTCTCATTTTCATTCATACTTTAGATTTTTTTCCCCTCCACCTTGCTAGTAGTAATTAAAACTATCCTTTTAAGTGGTGTTTTATGCCTGAGACACCATACTCTTCTAATATCTATTTACTTTTTTTAATTTATAATCATTTTACACTGATGTGTTTGTCCAATATGATTAGTTACCAAATGTTAAATAATATTTTGTAATGATTTAATAGTAATATATTGATTTTCAACCACCCCTAATTTTAACATCAATTACTATTAGTATCGAAGCAATTGTGAACCACTTCAAAAAAGACAGCCCCCCCCCCAAAAAAATCCTCCCAGTTTCACATCAAATGAATAATGGAACAAGACACTTTGAGAGGATTTAGCCATTTCTGAGTTGACATACAGCAGGCCGGGCTACAGCCATTTCATTACCTGGAGAGATAACGTATTCGGTCAAAACTCCTTGAGTGAAATGTTGGCCACACCAAAATCACTGGAAGTTTTGCTGTTGTCTTCAGTGGGGCCAGAGTTTCACTATGAGTAGCTATGTAGGCCACATAAATACTTATTTGTATGCTATAATCTAAACACACACTGAGAACAAATTTCTGGAATGTAATTCATTTAAGACCTTGAAGGAATTAACAAGTGTCCATGGATGGATATGTAACCCAGCAGTGAAGGTTTCCTATGGGTCCCCACCTCTGTACTGATCCACAGTGGACATGAGTTGTTATAGCCCCCAGCTCCAAAACCTTCTCTTTGTAACTCAAGTTGAAGCAGATCATGCAATTCATGCCCTTAGTTCAATTCTAGATGTGTTGGCCAAGATGGTGGTCCTCATATATATTTAGGCTGACCATACGTCCCGTTTTGAACGGGACAGTCCCGTTTTTTACATATTTTCCGACCGTCCCGTATTTTTAGTATAAATATCACATTTGTCCCGTTTTTGCTTTTTGATTAAAAAAAACTGAATGCGGCTTATTTCAGGGACCCACGGCCAGGTCCCGCCTCCACCCACCCCCTCCCGCAGCCCTTCAGTCCCTTCCCCTCATGGCCTCGGGCCCCCCTCCCCAGCCTGCTCCCCCCTCCCCTCCGCCGCCACAGATCCCGTGTGGTGCAATTGGCTGGGCCACCCCCACGTGGGGCGGAGTGGAGCTGCTGGCCAGGCAGGGGCTGCCTGGCGCCTCCCCCCCCCCTCCCCCCATCATGTGGAGGAAACGCGACGTGCGGGCCAATGAGGGGGCGGCGCGAGAGGCGCGGGCGCGGGGATTGCCGAGCTCAGGGAGCCAGGGGGCGAGGCCGGCAGCGGGGGCGGGCACTGAGCGGAGCCGGAGGCAGCGCGAGCCCAGGAGGGGAGGAGGCGGCGCCGCCCCGGGCCCCATGGAGCTGCAGAACATCGTCGCCAACACCGTGCTGCTCAAGACGTGGGGGGGGGGGACCGGGCAGAGGGGGTATGGGGTGTAGGGGGGAGGGAGTATGGTGTGGGGGGGCATGGCTGCGTGTGAGGGGGGCAGGGGGAAAGAGGGGTGCATAGGGGCCATGTGTGAAAGTGGGGGGCACAGGGTTGTGTGTGAAGGGAGGTACTGGGGCTGCATGTGAAGAGGGGCACAGGGGAAGTGGGGGAGGCATGGCTGCTTGTGAAGGGGGTGGTAGGTGGTGAGCACGAGGCTGTGTGTGAAGGGGGTACTGGGGGAGTGGGGGGCATGGAATGGGGGGCACAGGGTGGTGTGTGGAGGGTACTGGGGGGGTCCAGGGCTGTGAGTGAAGGGGGTGGGGGGGAAGTGGGGGGCACAGGGTTGTCTGTGAAGGGAGGTTCTGGGGAGTCCAGGGCTGGATGTGAAGAGGGGCAGGGGGTGGGTAGGGGAGATGGCAGGTGGGTAGGGGTACCATGGTTAACCCCCTCCCTGAACCCATGGATGTGGGGGTTGGGCCAAGCCTCAGAGCCCATTCGGGACGTCAGTCTTCAAGGCACAGCTAGGTCCTGGGCAGGTGGCTGTGGCATGCGTGGGCGATGTGGTGGGGTTGGTGAGAAGCCGTGTTTCTGCTGCAGGAGATGTAGGGAGAGGACTTGGTCAGTCAGAAGGGTTACTGATAGTGGAGGCGGTTGGGGGCCTGCCTGGAGGAGGAAGGCAGAGTGGCTGGCCTGGGGGAAGCTCTTGTTGCACAAGCTTCTGCCTGTGAGATGCTACGCAGGAAACTGAGCCATAGCCACAAGCTGATGTGGTTGGGGGAGGCAAATAGGGGGCCATTTGAGGTGTCTGAAGAGAATCATGGAGTGTGAGAAGCTTTATGATAAGGTATTGAAAGACCGAAATTTGCTGCGTAAGATTACTTCATCGGAGAAATATTCATGGTACGATCGTGGTGAAATACAGTCCCCCTTTACGCCTACCTAAATTTTTGTACGAGTTCTGTCACTGAAGAATAATTGTTAGCTCAAGTCAATATGTTCATGTAATAAAACTTTTTTTAATCGTCTTACTTTTTCCATGAATACAGAATATTACATAACCCCATCCTGTTTTTGCTATCCCAATGTCCCGTTTTTGTCTCAAGGAAAAATGGTCAGCCTATATATATTCAACTGGGACCCGACTAGCTACATGCATTTTCACATATTGTAATGAAAGAGAGCCAAAGCATACATAAGCACTTTGGATTATCACTGTGACGTTCCTCAGTGGTACCCAGGTTTGTGAGGAACCTCACTGCCTCCTGTCCTTAACATGAGGAAGTCTTGTCTGTGCCTGCTGTGCATCCCTGACTCCACCAGCCTCGGGCAACACAAGCCCTGCATTCCAGGCTTCCACAAGCTTTGCTTTCTCTCTATAGGTTAGCAATAGTGCTTAATTTGTGCCAGGGCTGAGCCAGGTGTGACACCGACAGACCCCTGTTGTCAGCGGGCAGAATCAAACCTGGGACCTCTGAAGCTTCGTGAATGAGTCTCCACTGCGTGAGCTAAAAGCCACATGGCTGTTCACTAAGGCTGTAGAGTAGACTCATTAATCTCTCTCTAAGTGGTCTCAGTGCCACTAGGTGGGACAGAACACCACACCCAGAAGGTGTGTGCATTACAGCAGCACAGTTAGGCATGGCAGTTCACAGCCCCAGCACCTCTGAACTTGCCACATCACTTATGAAAGTAAAAAAATTGCTTGAGCCTCAGCACCTAATTGCTTGAGCCCCGGTACCTCTTTCATTACAAATTAAGCAATATTAATACAAATTAACGATAGGCACCAGCCAACTCCTGAGTCCTCCAAGCATCCTCTATAATGTCCAACCCTGGATCCACTTGACACTCACAGAATTACTAGGCCTGCTGTTTCCAAATGAACAGGGCACAGCTTTACTTTTTCCATTCTTACATCTTGCAATGATTGTGACAAACAGTGTGAGACAAGCTTTCTTTAGAGACCTTACATGACATTCTTTGGCAAACTAATACATATGTTCATACAAAGCACACGGGAACCTTTTCAGGGGAAAAAGGCAATACACCACATTTATTGAGAATACAGCAGTTAAGAACATAAGAACATAAGAATGGCTGTACTGGGTCAGACCAAAGGTCCATCCAGCCCAGTATCCTGTCTACTGACAGTGGCAAATGCCAGGCCCCTGAGTGAGTGAACCTAACAGATAATGATCAAGCAATCTCTCTCCTGCCATCGATCATCACTCTCTGACAAAGAGAAGCTAGGAACACCATTCCTTAGCCAATTAGCATGTGTTTTTCAGTCACACACACACACATATATCATGCACACAGTCCAGCCAGTCGATGTTTATAGTTACCAGTCCAGAGCTTGGATCAATCTAGTGGCCAGCCAGATTGGTCGCAGAGGGGAGCCGGGCTCTGTCAGTGGCAATCTGATGTTCCTGGTGTCATGGCAAGACGAACCCAAAGTCCCATGGCAAATCACCCTGTTCTTGTAGTCTTTATTTCTCCGTTGAAGTCAATGGATTTCGCTGTGTCAGTTTATGCCCCGTTACTCCTTAATTGGTGTTATTTTTCTATATTAACATTCCAAAACACCTCAGAGATGGTTATCCTGTCCCAGATTGATTTAACCAATTGTCTTTAGGGGAGCCAGCCTCCACCTTAGGATCGTCAATCTGCCCTTCCTCAATCATGGATGCATGTTGATAAGTCTCATTAAGCGTCTTCTTTCCTTTCTTGACCATCTGGTTAACAATGGCCTTCACACCTTAACATTTCCTGATTCATGCATTCCTCATTCACACAAAGTCTTTTACAGAGACCTTCAAAGCTATACAGACAGCATATTTTATATTGAGTAAAAGACATTGTAAATCAATCCTTGCTAAATCTTATAACTGAAAGAATGCACACTGGGGCTTCAGGCCTTCAACGTTTCTCTAATCTACTTATCATAGACATAACACAAAATCCTGTCTCTTACCAACTGAACATTGTAACAAAAACTAAAGGGCCTAATAGGGCCTAATTGTAATGCATATGGGAAACCATTATAGACATAACATATTATAAAACAGGAGGTGACCATAATCAGCCATAAGGACTATTCTAGTCTGTTCCTGACCTTCAATTATTACAACCTCTAATACAAATATAAAATCCTACTCCTACACATAGAGCCAAAACCCATGGGAGCCCCATAACCCTGGTGTATCCTTTGCCCTCTGCCAGTTGGCACAAAGAGATCCCTGGGTCAATCATGTTTGATGAGTATCACTTCCTGGAGGAATTTCATTCAATATCCCAATAAGAAGCTCATACTGTTCTCTTTGCAGCTTGTATTTTTTCATCTGAGACAGATATAATATGGATCATCTTCACTCAGTGAGTGGTTCAAGATGATTCAGTGCATGTATGTTATAATACAAGTTAAAGCCGTCTTCATTTTAGTTGACTGTTTCAGAATATCACATGTGAGATAATACAACAGCTGGAAATTTCTTCTGCAACAGATTTGGAATTGCCTACCATAATTTATTAATATGCTGTGTTGGCCAGTTATTATGTCATCTACTGTGTGCATAGATTGAGTTAATTCTAGACCTTGTCAGCAAATGCTGATTCTCTGACCTAAAATATTTCAATGACTCTATTAAAGATTTAACTTAACTTCCTAGTATTCTTGCTCTAACCTGACCTCCAGCTGCTGGCAGACTCCCTGCCAGAACCAAGTACCAGAAGTTCTAGTATTTGGAGCTTTTGTACCTTGTCAGTTTATTTGCTTTGACTGACCTTCTTCCTACTGAATACATTGTCCCCTTTTTACTTCTTTTTTCCCCACTCCCGCACAAAAATTCATGCTGAGTTTTGGGAAGGGCCTAGAGGGTGTGCTTTATGGGGACAATAGGAGAAAGATAAACACCACAGAATCTGGCCATTTAAAATATCCTGTGTAATCATAACGGGCAGCAGAGTGTCCAGGGGAAGCTTTTCTGAAATGTCAGTGTGGATACTGCAATCCACCCTCCTTGATGTTCTGCCATCAACTTGTTCCTGTCTTAGAAGCTGCCTAATACATGTGTGAAACTTGGGGGTCAGAGCAGCATGAATAAGGGGATTCTTTTGCTCAGGCACAACTTCTGTCGCTCTGCCTGTGCTGTGGGGAAGAGCCTTTGTATCATGGAAGGCTCTCGTGAGATGGCTTTGTCCTCTTGCTTGCTGGAAATGAGCTCTCAAAAAATGAAGGGGTGGTGGGTCCTCCTTGGCCAGCACTATCCCTATCCCACAACCCAACACTCTAAGGATGAGTTCCAAGAGCACAGAGGTTTTCTCCTAGGCTGGTAATGGCTGTGTTCCACTACTCCGCACTCACGCAGCACTCCGTAGCAGAGAACTTGGCATCTTTTCCAAATAAGCTGTTCTACAGACCAAGATTCTTGAAGCAGAACGTAGAAGACACAGTATGACAGTTCTCAAGCCACTCATGTCCTTACCCTTCACTAAAGCTATCCCTAGAAAACAAATAATATTTAAATATTTTATTTATCAACATCTAATGTGATAAGATGTGGGCATGCATGGGAGCCAGACATCAGATCTCAGATTCTCAGGTAATGAGCTCATTAAAAAAAAATCCATGTTATGATTTTAGGATTATAACCTCTGTGTCCATCTTTCTTTATTATTCATAATGAATCAATTGCCTTCACTGTTCATTTTTATACGATTGACCTTACTGTCCATTAACTTCAGCTCTAGAGTGCTACTCTCAAACTCAGCCTGTCTTCAGGAGATGATTTTTCTGTCAAAAGTACATTAAAAGTGACAGTTGGTAAAAGTGACATGAATATGGTGTGACATGAATTTTTCAACTTGAAAACAGCTGCTATATGAGATCCTTTACTGTAAGATGCTGTTTTACCAGATTCCCTTGATGCTTTTCAAGTTAAGGGACATTGCTGCATATTTCTACAACACCGCTATACTGAATAGTTTGGAAAAAATTCAGATCCTTCTGAACACTGCAGTATCCAATGGGTTTCGGCTAAAGCAGTTCTGAAGAGTTAAATTAATCACTGGTGTAACTCCATAGACTTAAATAGGCTTGCATCAGGGATGAAACTGACCCAATAGTTCTGTGAAGTGCACTGTTTTCTACCGTTCCATTCTACTGTTCCATTCATGTAGACAGTGAGTTTGAGAAGTGACTCAATATCTAGCACCATGTGGCCCCAGACTTTGAAATCAACATGGTTTCCACAAACTTGATAGCATTCTTTGACAAGATTCCAAGTATGCTGATAAAGGTAGCTGTGATATTATATACTTAGATTTCTGTAAAACTGCATGAGTTCCTTATTTTAGACATTAACACTATACAACAGGAGCATGGCATATATTAAATGGATCAAAAACTTGCTAAGCAATAGATCTCAATGTAAGTGTTAATGGGGAGTTATTAATAGTGTTTCTAGTTAGTTCTTACAAGGGCTGCTTTTTGTATCAGTGCTAGTCAATATATTTACTAATGCTAGGGAAGAAAATATAAAGTCATTACTGATAGAGTTTGAAAAGGTGTAAACAATGATGGGGTGGTAAATAACATTGAGCACAGCTCACTGTAAAGAGAGAGAGAGATTTCTAGGTAAACTAAGTGCAATGAAACGTGGGTTTTAATACTGGCAAATGTAAAGGCACACATTAAGGAACAAGGAATGCAGACCATACTTACAGGACAGGGGGTTATAGTTCTGGAAAGCAGTGACTCTGGGAAGGACTATGGAGTCACTGTAGATAACCAAATGTATGTGACCTCTTTAAATTAAGATCAGATTTCTGCCTAAAACATATGCTATACTTCAATCGCAAGTTACTCTACGCAAGTGAAATGCTATGGTCTGCAGGAAAGATCAGACTACATGATCATAATGGTCCCTTCTAGCTTTAAAATATATGCATTATTAAATTGAACATGTTATATACAAATCACATGTGATTCAGAACAGTATATTTATTTAGGTGACTCTCATTGTAGGCACATTGTAGACATAATCACTGCTTCTACTGGTGTTCGACAAATTGCTATAGTTGATCAAAGAAACTCCCTCAAAAAAGGCAGAGGAGGAGACAGTTTACAAAAAAAACCCTTAATAAATAGACTTTAAAAGGAGCACCACATACTTCTGCTGTTAAGGCAAAGACCCAGTATGTTCCTGTGGTCATTTAACTCTGTAGTTAATTCAAGGATTTAGTTTTACTCTCCAGGCTGTGATAAACGAAAATTTAAAAAAACATGAAATGATTTACCATATAAGAAACAATTTATCATATGTACTGTAAAAGAAATGAAACATGATTCCTCCAAAAGTCCTAGAAATGCTTGAGAAATGTTCAGTAATTGAATGACTGAAAATATATCTATATTTCTGTAAATCAAAACAAAAGTTCTGGAACTAATAAGTTCTGTCACTCTGTTTTCATTGAGTCAGGTCCCCACATTCTTTTTCTGCATGCTCTTGACAAGGGGTACATGCCTTTATGTCCCGGGTCATAGTGGGGCACCACTGCAGGACTTGCACTCCCCAGAGACCAGGAAATAAGTCCTCCTTGCATACCCAACTATCAAAGAAGAATCCCTCCCTACCAGAATCCATCTCAGATTTTACAGTGAGTCCCTGCATAATTAAACTTGATCTTGTGAGTTTAGTTAGTACTGGCATAGCAATGCATGCAATGGAAGTGGTCAACAAAGCATCACATACCTCAATATAATCTCAATTATTAGATTCAAAGGCATTATCAAGAACCTGGGATATAATGAGATCAAAAGGCGAATGTTCCAGACTCAAAGTTCAATGTTAACCCAAACGAGCAACATCCTCTCCAGCCTGATAAGCTGGAGATGCCTGATAAGCAGGTTTGTTTGACTACAATTGTGCCTTTCCGCATATGCGTTTCCCATTCTTACCCGCAGCAGAATTTCTTTTCTATCCTTCTCAAAGTGAAGCTCAGGAGGGATGTTTCAGTAGCTCTGGCCTGTGAGCAAGAAAGAGATAGATGAATTTCCCTCAGGTCTCAGAGTCAGCGGATATTATTGTTTCAGCATTTCTCAACACGTGCCCCATCCACTTGGAGAAGTCATCCACCTTCTGCCTAATTTCGGTTTCTTCTAGATCCCATATACTTTATCTTAAAGCACCCAATTTGGTTGCAAAAGTCACTTAATATTTTAACAAATCTTAACGGTGTTAAGAATCAATCTGTAGATGTCATACTATTTCAGTGATCTGCTTTCCCCTTGATACATGCAACCGCAAGGCTGTAAAAAAAGTATAAGAGAAAAGCCACCCTCCTAAAGGCAACCCAAATTGTGTTTTGCAGCAGCAGAAAATAATTAAGTTATACTTTAGTCTACTAAAAAACCTACTCTGCCTTGGTTGCCCAATTAAACTATCACTCGCCTTTATGGCCCAAATAACTGCCTTTGAAGCATCCAATTGTTGCTAGGATTGCAAGACTCTAAACGGTGCTATTAAATTTACTCTGATTTGGCTGGAAAAATAAGTGCCTTTGAACCATTTAAGCATACCTGAAAAGCCAACATCTAATCTACCCCTGGTTTACTCACTTCAGACCTCTGATCACTGACCGATAAGTTCAAAGGAGCTCAACTTCATGCTCAGAAGAGTTCTTTTTCATGGTCCCATTCTTTTCTCCTACTGCATGGCTAACATCAACTTGATCAATCCTTTTCCCTTCTGAATAGCAGCCCAGTCTGTTCTATTGCTCAGTACCTCTTCCTTCCTGGCCCTTCTCTCTGACTGGCCACTCTATCGCTGGTCAAGCTGCCCCTTTATTGTCTGTCTGATAGGAAATTGCCCAATTAGTGCTTGGACTTGTCCTGGGCACTGGGGATTTTTCCCAGCTTGTACTTTCATAGGAGATACTGAGATACCATGACCACTGTTGCAAAGCAAATGCTGCATTTAAGGGAACTTTCTGTATAGCCCCGTGACAAAGTCACTCACCAGACAGAGCACCCCTTTGTGACTAGGAGCAGTGTTTCATCCACTAGTAGTCCCATTTTGCCTTATGATTTGGCACTCCAGGTGGGTCACCTTCGGTCTCACCCCTTGCATGGTTAGCCAAGATTCTCACCCCATAGTCCCAGGCTCAATTTTCTTTTCTGGCCCCGTGTCTGGGATCTTCTGGCTAGTCCTTCTAGTAAGGCTGTAGGGGAATTCAGTATCTCCTTCTATGCTGGTTCTAGTCCAAGAACCCTGTAGTAAGTAGCACTTCTTACAGCACAGCCATTTTCTCCTCAGGGGGACTCATATTCTCAGCACGAGTCTGTTCCAAGGCCCAGCTCCTAGATTCAGTTCTCAAAGTAACAAAGGAAAATAAACTAAATTAACAATAATAAGGAGTGGCTTCAGCATCTCTGTCCCACCCAGATACTTCAGCTGTCTGTTCTTCTCGCAGTCAACCTAAGGTCGCTTGGTTTTCTATGATAGTCCTCTCTGAGAGCCTCACCAGGCTGGGATCTTCTGAATAGAGATGCTCTCTTTTTAAGGCTCCTCCTCCTCCAAGATTGTCATAGTCAATTGGCAGGTGTGGCAGGGCGGAGACACATGAACCCAAAGCTTCAGTTTAACTCCTTGCCTGGTGCAGAATTTGTACACTCTATCTCAAGCACCAATTTTCAGAGGTGCCAATCTAGTTTCTAATGGCATAATTTTTTGAGGTATTCAACACCTTTAATTCCTGCTGCCTTCAGTGGAAGATGAGGGCATTTAAGATTTTGCAAGAGTCACTTAGCATGTCAGAGGATAGAGTCCTAATGTTGTTGAGACAGAATTGTGCCCCTGTTGGGGGACATATTGTTTTGGACAAGTTTTTGCACACCCCAAAACAAATCTTGTTAGTTCAGATCCAGGGTTTTGGTTGTGTCTCATCTCTGTGCCTTTTCTTTTAAAAATAAAATAATAAAAAAGTGTCACTTAAGAGCTAACAGCTGCACTTAGCATTCTTCAGAAAAATTAATCATTTTAATTATCTGCTTTTAAATGTTTCTTTCTGTGTTATCTTTAAGAGTGGAGTTTTTGGAAGAAGGTCTAGTTCTCAAGAGCTTTGGCAGTCAGCCTTCAACAGCCAAAGAGACACCATGTCAAGAGAATCACAGAGATGGTTGTGCAAAAGAATCAAGTATATTTACAATACAAAATGTGTGTGTCAAAAGTAATTTCCTGGAAATGGGTTATGTTCTTGTAGAGAACAACCAATCAGAACTCTTCCAATAAGAGACGGGGGAGGAAAAATGAGTTCCTTTCTAGCTTCCTGCTCTTGAAATGGCAGCTGGAAAAACTATTGGAGATCAGAGATTAAGACAGGAGGTTGATTTTTACCCTACAATTTGGGGTGCAATTTGCAGAAGGGCTATCTCAAATGGAGTCCCTAGTGGAGAACATTGATTACTGTAGTTAGAGAAGAGACCAGCTAATTCAATACACTGCAGTTTTTCATGGAGCAGGGTAAAGGAAAAAGGGAAATGATTTATAGTGACTTACACGGTTAGATGTAGTTTATAGTGAGAGGCAACATGGTCTAGTGGACTGAACTTGGAGCCAAGATTGTTTAAATTCTATTTCTGTCTCAGACACTGAGTTGCTGTATGGCCTTGAGCAAGTTGCTTAATCTCTCTGGATATGTCTACGTGGATTTTGGAGTAGGGCTCTCGGCCTGGGTCAATAGACTCAGGCTATTGGGGCTCAGGCTAGTGCTCTAAGGATACTGTGTAGACAGTGCTTTGAAGTTGCAGCTTAGGCTGGAACCCAGGCAGTGAAGCCTACTGTCTCTGTCTCATATAAGTCTCCAGATGTGTAAATTATTGTCTACATCTTTAAGCTATTTCCTTCAAGCTCTAAGAATAACTGGACTGGGGGGAGAGTTCTGGGTATATGCTTCATTACAAGTTAGGCTAAGTTATGATTTTTTAAAAATAGTTATTTTGTTCCTTATTTTATAAAGTCTGTTTCTGTTTAAAGTCTAGCATTACTTTTTTTGAGACCTCACTCACTTTAAATAGAAATATTTTGTTGCCATGGCAATATTTTTCCCTTTGTGATTCTGTTATTTCAGGTTCATTGCAAACTGCAACTGTATAACCCGAAGTCAAAGATGGAAAAGACATTTTAGATCCTCCCCTCCCATTCCCCTGCCAGTGTAGGAATGTTCTCAGTGTAGGATATTTTCAGGGTTAGGGTTTTGTCTGGGATATTGTCCAGTTTCACTTCAAATTACTTAAGTTGCAAGGCTTCCATCACCTCTTTTGGGAGACAATTCCTCAATTTAAGAGGCCTCCATTAATTATTATTTGGAGGGGAGGGTGTCATTCAGCCTGATTTTCCTTTACGGGTGAAATTTTCCATTCTGGGTATCTGCCTCAAGCTAAATTATTTTGGAAAGTTTCAGTAAAAATGGTGCTTAATTATTATTTAAATAGTAATAGTGTCTAAAGGCCCCAACAATCACAGCTCCACTGTGCAATGCACTGTAAAAACACATGGCAAAAGACAGTCCCTCCCCTGAAAAACTTACACTCTAAGTAGACGAGAGACAAAGGATAAGAAGAGAATCAGACACAAAGAAGTGAAGTGACTTGCTCAAAGTCACACAGCAGCTCAAAGGCCAATCTTGGAACATTACCCCACTCTCTTGGGTCCCTAGCCAGTGTCCAGTACACACTGTTTCTGTTCTTTTCTAGAGCATGAGCTCCTTATCATAGTATTTATTAGATCCATATTGCCTGCAATCATACTGTGTTTCTGCAGTGAATGTCAGGAGCTGTGTCCAGTGGCAGAGGTAATAAAAGGTTGAGGGGGAGATCGCCTCCTGCCAGCAGCATTTAGGTGAATGTGTGGTGCCTTTTCAAGCATATTATGCAACTGACAAAAGGGGGTGTACAACACAAATATTCACATGGGGCTGGGCAGCAAACCTGTACTGTACTCACCCAGCAGCAGGGACTCCTGTCCTGTGGGGCTGGACCCAGCTCCCCACTCTGGGCATTACAACATGGTGCAGAGGGTGGCATGGCACTGGGACACCATGTTGCAACATCACTCACTCAAATCTGGCCCAGCCGCCCCTTTGTCCTGACAAAACCAGAATGGCTCCGTGACCCCATGAGACCGTAGTTGCTGCTGCCAGGTGAGCACAGGTTGGGCTCATTCTCTAGCCCCCTACCTCTTGAGCCGAGCCTCCACATTGGGGCAGGATCAGGATTGTGGTGCTGGGGCAGTGCGTGCTGCTGTGGGTAGTTGTTGCTGCTGCACCAGTGCAAGGAGGAAGAGGAGGTGGCAGCGGTGGAGAAGGAGGGAATCCATTGAATATGGAGACACCACAGATGACCCATCGTTGTTCCCCTCTCCCTGTAAAACCTGGCTCCACCACTGGCTGTGTTTTATCAAATATATTTTCTTCACTTATGAACTCCTATCCAAAATATGAACTCCTTCAATATGAGGTGATTTACAGTGTCGTGATTAACCTGATACACAGTCTCTCTAGCCTTTTACGAGCTGAAAGGCTTAAGAACATCTCCTCAGGGAGAGCAGATGAGCGCTGAGTGCTCCTGACAAGCTGACTGGCTGGAGACTATACATGCTTCTCAGTCTTCTAGCACATGGCTAGTCTCATTTCATTTGCAGTCCTCCCACAACCTGCCCAACCCTGAAATTTAGAAGCAGACTGGCCAGCAAGGCTATTTCTGCCAAGTCTGGCAGTCTGTATTTGATTGGTAAATCATGGTCAAAACATATATTTTGAGCATTCTGACATTCATCTCAGCCGGTGCCTTCCCTTGGTACCAGAGACCGAAGAGACGCCTCTAACAACTACCTGTTCGTTGCATGTCTGAGGCAGTTAGCTTGGAATAGCATTGTTGAGAAGCCAAACTATTTAGCAACCTGATATTTTATTCATTTCAGGACAAGATTAATGGAACTACTTTTAGTATTGTACACACAAAAGCTGCAATATCCCGTCACTTCATACTTTAAGTGAACCACATGCACAGTCTAACTCTTGTGTTGTGCTGTAGGTATGCTCTCTTAGGGCACCATGCTTTTGTTCTTCCTAGCCCTCCAACTGTCCTGATACCTCACACAAAATCAGTAACTTAGGAAGGAATTCCAGATTCCCAACACTCTTAAAGGCTACAGAATTAATATAGAATTCTTTGAGGCTTAACTGATCCTAAATTAGGCAGTCAAAGAATCTGCTGGAGAATCTACAATTGCTGCAAAATTGGGCTGCTTTTATTTTTTTTCATAATAGTATTTTGCTTTCATTAAAAAAAAGATTTCTTCTCATTATGGTTGCAATGAGAACGAGCAATGTATACCAATGCATTCCTAAAAGTGCAGCTTGTTTATAACCATGGATCCAAGGCCATGCCTATGCAACTGGCATGATCCTGATTGACACACCAAAGGTAGAAACGTCTGAAAGCATAAACTTCTGCACCATGAGCTATAAGAACCCATTCCCTCTGGCTGGGGCTGCAGCAGATTCAGACGACCTGTGGAGTGCACAAACATATATAACACAGACTCCCCGGTAGACCACATCTAAATCTAGGAAAAGTAGGTGTGTTTTTACAACATAACAAACACATTGTAAAATCCTAGCATAAACCAGGCGGATTGTAGTTTTACCTCAATTTAGCTGGTCACTGAGGTGAAGCCTAGACTCCCTTCTACTCATGGGAGAATGGTTTCCTGCTCAGGGTCCCCTTGACCAGCTAGTGCAGTTTTTCCTAGCTGCACTAGGATTTTGAGTGTTAGCTCTCTAGTAAAAACTCACCTACTTCTGCTGGCCCAAAATACATGAATTTTACCTTTTTCTACTCAATAGATTAAGTCTGAAACCTAAAGAAAATGTTTTATATGGAGAATCTGTTGAAACGTCAGATACTTCCAGGACTGAGTAAGCCAGTCTGTGGTGATTTGGAATCACCCAAATCTAAACTGCATGTTTGTTTGAATTGTCCCCGCTTTATTGTGTGCACAGTAGCTGAGCATCCAGTACAGGCCATAAGCAGAGGAAGAATTCATGAAGGCTGTGGAAAAAGGCTATCACTAGTAATCATTCATAAATATTAAAAATCCCACCTAAATAGACGAGTTCACAGAAAAAGGAAGGTGTGTAATTTACTACCACACTCTTGTGGAAAATGTTAATAGTTACAGCAGTCTGCAAAGTATATGTGATGTGCTCCAGCCCTGTATTAATTGAGACAATTTACTTTTTTAACCACATTAACACACTCTCCTTCACACAAAGTCAGACACAACAAGAACCCAATTATTCCCTCAGATATGCAGACACAACTCCTACAGAAGTCAATGGGAGTCAGATACATACATTTGGGGTTGGAAATTGACCCAAAAGGACAGTGGGTTTTCAAAATCTAGTCTCTTTTTTTCTTATGAAAAATGGGATGGGGATAACAATGATGTTAGTTCAGCAAACAAGTAATGAAGGACAAAACCAACAAGAAGCGATGGATGATCCCCTTTTAATAAACAAAAGGAAATGGATACGTCTTTGAGAACCATGCAGTCAAGGTGCAACATTAGACACAATGCTGGAGGCTTAATTAACACATCATAGAATTAGAGTTGGGAATAGAATCTTAGAAAAGTATAAATGTAGGGCTGGGAGGACCCTTGAGAGGATATCTAGTCCAGTCCCCTGTGCTGAGACAGGATCTAGTATACCTAGACCACACCTCACAGGTGTCTGTCTAAACTGTGTTTAAAAATCTCCAACGATGGGGATTCCACAAACTCTCTTGGAAGCTGTGATGCTTTATATGACCATTATGTCATTGTTGCACAATTGCATTAAACCCTATATAAAGTATGTCATGTAAGATATCAGTGGAAAAGTTGTGATCTAAGTATACTGATCTTGTTTGTATGTATGTAGCATCTTTGTCTCTGAAGTTATGAGTATTTGCTATGTATGGGTATCTCAACTCAGACAAATTTACATTCAGACTAGCCATCACTGGCTGATTGGTCATCCATATGATGATGGGCTATTAAGGGAAATTCAATGGGTCTTTTTGCATGCCTCAGATAGTGTGGAGATAAGGACATGCAATGAGGACATGTGATCTAGAACTCCATCTTTTATCCATAACTTTTCATATTCATGTGACCCTGGACTCCATCTTGGGCCAGTAACTTTCCATACACCCGGGCTGAAGGTATAAAAGTGGAAGCTGTCACATCACTGTTTGGTCTTCATTTCTGCTTCTCATCTCTGGACTATAATTTTCTAAGAAGGCTTTGAAAAAGGAACTGAATGACTCCCAACCTGCTTGGGTAAACACAGACACACTTTTCACAAACTAGCAGATTTAACATCATTGCTATGATCCTCACCTGCATACTCTAAAAATCAGTTGTAAGGTATCTGATTCCTTAACAATTTAATAACTCTTCTTTTCTTTTTCTATCATTAAACCTTTAAAAAGCCTAGGTAATTAAATGCAAAGAACAGAGAAGAGAATATTAAGTTTATACAGTTAAGGATGCCAGGGAATGCCTTAGTTAAGGTTAAGCATACCACTCTAACTCTGCCCCCTCGTGCACCTGCACTACAGTGTGTTCCTTAATAAAGTGGTCACTTGGTAAGGACAGGTATGAGGGAGAGTTTAGCCTCCAGAAATTCATACAAGTTTCTGGAATGCTTTGTGTTTATTCAAACAAAACCTCTCTAAATCTTTTGAGATTCTCTCAGCATTGATAAAAATTCGTTCAATATTTAGTCCATGAGATGGATATTACTTTTTATTCTGGTGAAAGATGGCTGGGTTTTTGAATTCTTGATCATGGATTGAAAACACAGCCGGAAGTCTAGCTGATTAAGCTTAAACAGTAGTTTCATGATTAACATTGGAACTCAGAGAAATCCCTGTTAGGTATTTATGTGATTTAAAGGCTAAGTGAGCTGTATATTTACATTTACTAAATCTGTGGTCAGCTTGATCACTTTAATATGGCAGCTGAGGTGACAGCAGGATAAAGTAATGAGATTTATTTAAAAGTATCGACTTAAATGTGTATCTGACCACAAAAAAGTTTCCAAAGCCCCAAAGACCAGTTTTGTCTTTTTTGTGGCCATGTAACTTTTTATATATATATTTTTTGTTAAAGTGACTGGCTTAAATGGTAAATAATAAGCGATAATAACAACCAGCTGCCTTGCATAGAATAGCAAGTGACTGACGGAACAGCTGTCATTCTGTTTTCTCTCACTCTGCTTTTCTCAGCTACAAAGAGTCTTTTTAATGTGGCATATTAACAGCCCTATAATGACTATAAAAATTAAACCCAGAACCTCTCAAGGGGCTCTATTGAGCAGCAATTTGATTTCTGGGGGATCTGAACCATTAATGGGGCTGCCATTAGTGCTACAGAGAATTCCCCTATCAGGAGTAAAGGAGCGGGTGGTCTCCACTTCTGACATGTACTAGCCAAAGGTTCATTTCGCAGCAGCCAATGAGTGCTTTTGATTTGTCTTAGTGCCGCTTTCTTACAGAAATATTTACCAGGCACTTCAACACAAGCAGACAAATTGATCCAAGCTTTGTAGGAAATTCTCTTGTTATGGGATAATCTTTGACACAGCCATATAGTTTGCCTTCCAATGCGTTTTGGGATTGTGCTCCCCATTCCAGTCATTTATCCCACTCTGTAAATAAAACACCACCACCTTTCAGACAGAGGTGCAGGCTTTAGGCACATTGACCTTCATTGGGACTAATGTACCCATATCCTTTACATCTCTTTGAAAATTTTAGGGTTTCAGATTACAGTTATAAAGGCTATTAAAGTCAGTGGGGGTTTTACAAGGTCAGACTAAAAAAGGTCAAGCAAGGTCAGACTAAAAAAAACCCCAAACATATAGGTGCTCTCTTGCTTTCCCCTCATTCCTAAGTAACATATCCACCAGTCTTTCCTCATGCTCTGGTTTGGAAGGTGCTTCATAACTGTGTTTCCTGAAGCCATTACAAAATATTGTTTGCACTTATTACATTGCCAGCAGGCCCACTAGAATCTGAATTTTTGAGAAGAATCACGGAATTTCCATGCAAGGTGGAGAGAAGACTCATAACTCCATGCTGACACTAGTGATAGGTGCAATGGGTAAGTAACAAATCCCAGAGTACTCAGAAATTCATAGCAGAGGTACAGGGACTTTCACAGCTCCTCAGTTTTGAATTGAGTCTGTGAATGTGATTTACAGGTTGCAGCCTGCAGGGTTAGAATTTCCCCTGTGGACATCTACTGTCTGCAGGGAAGAGAGTCCAGAGCCTTCCTTACTTAATGATAGCAACTGATACCTACTGCACAGGGGTGTTGTGAGGCTTAATTAGTTACTATCTGTAAAGTGCTTTGAAGATGTAAAGTGAAGTGTAAGTAGTAAACTTTTAGAAGACCCTAGAGCAAATGGGCCTAGCGCCTCCTCTCCTCTACACTAGATGTCTCCTGTCCCCCACATACTGTGTAGTACACTAGACCTAAAGTATACAGCAAGTTCCCCAAAGTTATGTAGCAGAGCACTGTGGAGAACCCCTTCATACACAATTCCAGCTAGTTCCCACAAACTTCCCTGCTTTCCACACCAGTCTACTACTGCTGAGAAAAGTCTCCAGGCCTTCAGCTCAGTGTCATAAGCCTCTTTCCCTGGGACATATGCAAAACCATCCAGGAATAGAGGAAGACTTCTGAGTGATAGGCCTGAGTAGGGGAGCTGGAGTCAGAGAGTAGTTACGGTTAAAACTGAGCAGCATGTAGTTCACAGCAAGAGTTTCCTGCCCTGTGATGCTCCTAAGTTCTGCTCGAAGGTGCTTCTCTCACCTCACCATGGAGGCCACGGGAGATACATACACCAGTGTTCTTTATTTTGCATCTCTCTGGTCAGGAGGAGGACAAGTGCCCAACCAGCACTGCCCTGCCACAGCAAGGCCTGAAACATAAAAGATGGGTGAGAGAGCGGTTCTGAGCTCAGCTCTTACCTTTGTATTATTCAGAAAATTTCATATTCCTCCCATCTGTAGTAATTATCCACAACAAAAGCCAAATTTCAAACCTGAAGTTTACCCAGTATTATTCCTATTAACCCTCCCATATTCTATAAGCTACATACAGAAGTGAGCATGTTAGGCTATTTATACTACAGCTGGGGACTGTGTTTTAAACAATCCAGTTGGGTTATATGGATGGGTAGTCAGGGACTCAGGAAACCCTGGTGTAATTGAATATACTTATACAAAAATACTCATGTCAACGCTTCTGAGGAATTTGAGACGTGATTTTATTCAAACATGGGTGTGCAATGCACTAAGATTGTCTTGGTAACAATTGACAAACACCAAGTTACAAGTTTCAGTGGCAGACACCATTTTTCTCCTGCCAGAACATACTAACAAAGGGACTTTTACCTCTTCCCACAGGATCCATATTAGCAATAGGAAGACCTCCCTACCTCAAAGGAAGTGCTTTGTACATATGTGGAAAACTCCACGTGCAAAATGTCTTACTGGATAGATTTGGGTTTTTTAAAACATCTGTACAAATTTCCTTTAAAAACCTGTTTGTTTTTAATAGGTCCCCACATGTGAAATAGCTGTCACGTTTCCCTTCAAAAACAAAGTTGGCTCTTCACAGTTTTCTCCATTCCATCTCATTGCAGATCAAATCGTGAAGTCTCACACTGTATCCAAGATAAATACAAACAACATGGACACATCTCCCAGGGTACTTTAAGGTTTTTTGCTCTGGAAACTATTAACAAGCCTCATAGTAACAAACCCTTTTATGATGCATTTCTTCAAGGCTCATCCTCACCAAGGAGTGGTGAATAGTTAATTTCTCTTCAATGCTTTACTTTGTGTAACTAAATAATTAATCACATTGATATTCTATCAATACATCTTTCTTTAATGGTTAAACATGTGTTAATAATTCAAATATCTATGGGTGACCTCTCTGCACTCCTGTGATTTTTGAAAGCCCCAGTGCTCTTTGAAGGAAGTCTATCATTATTGTGTACAGTACAAGTTAAAAGCTTTTTTGTTCCTTTCTTTTTTTTTTTTTTCCTCTCTCTCTCTCTCTCCCGTATTGGTATTCATTCTTCCAGGAGCCATCCCATTTGCAAGCAACAGTCCTGAGTTAGCTTTAAATGGAAAATGAAGTTCAAGGGTTTTGAACCACTGATTCAATTACAATAAATATGTGCAAAGAAAGCAGACCTGGGATGACTGACAAATGCTGCACTGCTGTAAATGTGTTAATACATATCTGGTTTGTGGGGATTTTCTGGTGGTGGTGTGCTCAATAACAGAATCCAAAAACCTCAAACCTTGATTTTTACCCAATTCCTGTGTTACAGATGCATGCATTAGCAGAGTCCAGGAGAGTCTAATGGCACCACTGATCATAAAAAATATAATTGATTTTTTACATATTAGAGTTTAGTATCAGCTGTATTACATTCTCTTCCAGAAGGTTCTCACATGCACTGCCTGTGTCAATAACAATATTACTTTCTAGCAAGGTGGCTACCTCCAACATTAGACTCAGAAACCCCAATTATCCATAAGTATGGATCCCAATCATTAGCATTTAAGCAACTCACCATCTTTAAATAATCTATCTTCCCAGCACTCCTCTGAGATAGTAATACCTCCCTATCAGAAAGTCACTATTTTACAAATGGGGGAACTGAAGTGGTTTGCCAAAGATCATGTAGAAAGTCTATGGCAGAGCCTGGAAGATGGAACCTGGATATCCTGAATAGCAGTCCACTGCCTAACCATGAGACCATTCTTCCTCTTTAATTTTAATGCAAAGCTTTCTGATAAAATCCATCGTTTAGTCACAATGAGAAGTGTTTCTTACCCTGTGAACTTTCATACATACTCCTGGGGTGGTTTTCCTTGAAGTGCCTGTCAGAGATCTTGCCAATTTCACTTTGCTGATCCACTCCCATTTGGAACACAGAAGCAGGTTTATTAGGAAGGTAGGGCAACAAGCGTGGATTGGAATTCTGGGAGTGTGGAGTGTCTGGAGATTAGCACACATCCACAACTTCTTCCCTTTTAACTCCCTGGCCAAAACAAAAGCAGAAACTGTCTTAACATGCACACAAATGATTTGGAAGTGATCTGAAATTGCCTCATTTAAATTACTGGAGATACCTAACTAAAAGAAAGGAAACTGCATGTTTGATTAACACACTAAGTTATCATATAATTAATCATAGTGGACCCATCACCTGATCATTTTTTTCCTGAATTTGTTTAGTTATTATATTATTTATTTGGAATTATTTTTATTAAAAAGAGGGGGGAAGCTGTAAACTATAAAGTGAAATGAAAACTTTTAGTTAACTGCTTGTGGATGTGTTGCCGTCTAAAGAAGCAGCATACAAGATTTTCACACTTGTAAAGGGATGGATTATATCTATTATCGTATCATCGAATTCTGGAAAGAATTGGTCATTTAACTCACTTATTTGGACACCTGTTCAAGAAAACATCCCTATTCAGGAACACACTTAAGCATGCATTTAACTCGGGTCCTTTACTCACATTGTTAGTCAATGGGACTTAAGCAGATCCTTAAATTTAAGTACATGCATAAATGCTTTTCAAAATAGGGATGCACTCAGGCCCATTAATTGGGACCTCAGTCTTCAGTGCAGTTTAGATGTATGTGCACAGGACAACCAGGAGGATTCAGTAATACCTGACACATCTGAAAATGCTTTGCTGTTGGGGGCATACTCCATCCAAATCAGGGAAGGAGTTTAAAATAGAAGGTCAGTGTCAGGTTGAGAAAATATACTTGACAGGCAGCCAAGCTAATCGCAAAAGAAATTCAGGATGAACAAACACATACACAAAACCCCATATGTTTCTGTGCTGTTTTCTCCGAGTGAATCACACCTGTTAGTTCAAAACGGTAACCACTCAATCAGCTGCCAGTCAGTTTGTCACTTCTCAGTAACAGAAACCATTCTTGGAGGGGTGGGTTTTTTAGAATACTAGCAGTCTATGTTAGAGAGAGAAATGGGACCTTTGAACAATAATGTATTACGAGTAAGGATGGGAGTTACACACAACAAGACATGGAGACATAAATGATTTGTTGCCCACATTTATACAAAACTTTGGCCCAAACCTTTGAGCTAATATTGGAACTAATATTGAAATTAAACTGTCCCATACCTTGGAGGATTGCAAGAATTGGAACTTACTTTTGAGAGGAGGGGTATGTAAGTGAATCTTGCATTGAAACATTACCAGATGCTAAGTAGGAATTAATTTTTTAGATAGAATTTTTAATTTTATTCTGTTTTTGTGAGAAAACCTGAGACAGTTTGCCACTGGATATATCTTCTGAGGGGAACCCTTTGTAACTCAGAAACAATACACAGGACTCTGTGTCATTTTGTACTTTGCCTTAATGAGACTGAGTTAAAATGAATCCAAAACTTAAAGATCCCCAAAACCACAGAAGTCAAAATCAGTGTTTCCACAGCCTTAATCAACACAAATGTGTTCCCTCATAAACCTGTTTTTGGCAGCAGATAACTCAAAACTCTCCTGAAAGCTAATTTTTATTAATGGACGCTTTACCAATGACTCCATTAGTATGGGCAGGAGTGACTGAGCAAACCCTTATAATGGTGGTTACTTTTCTGAAATGCTGCCTTTCTTTTGTCATTCATATTGGCTCATTGTTATTTTCATGATTTTTTGTATGTTATATACCTTTACACATTACATCTAAAATATTAAATCTATATCTACGGATGGGCAAGTCGAGGCACAGAGAGGTTAGCTCACCTGCGGAAAGCTACCTCAGAAATTAGTGGCACAGCCAGATTTAGAACTCCATGGTTCCAGACTCCCAGTCTCTTATGCCGTACAGCATGCTGTTTCCCAGATTACTCATTCAGTAGGTGTTGAGATCATGTCAGCAGGATCTGGTTGAATGAATTAAGAAATTGTTCAGATGGAACAGAATGATCCAGTTCAGACAAACTAAGAACTGATCCAAACTTTCACCCAAAATTTGAACTAGACTTAGCAATTTGATAAAAGTTTGGTTAATTTCCTGCATCTTACCAACCCCTGTGCATCCTGGTATTAGCCAGAACCAGAAGTGGAAGCCCCCACAGGTACCTCCACAATGAGACCTAGGCACTTAACTGCTAATTTAGACACCTTAGTTCAACATTTAGGCACAGCGAGACCCACAAAATGCTTTGTTCAGCTGCCGCCCAATCTTGTAGGTGCCTACATTTCCAGGGCATCTACGTTCCTGCTGGTAAAGTCCCCTAGATGCCCACGTTTCTGCCAGCAGGCGTGCACAAACTGAAGTCCTGAAGCTGCCAAGCTGTTCGGTGCCCTACCTACACCTAATCCTTGGCAGTGATTCTCTCATTGGCTGACAGATGAATGGCTAACCTCTCTTCTCAGCCTTTTACCAGGAGAGCAGGAGGATGACTGAGGCGGGGCTTGTTTTTAAGGTGGGTTACATATTTTGATTTCTCAGTTTCTTTTAGTCTGCAAGGTATAAAATGGGCACGTTGTAACTTGAAAAATATATAAATATATCTAATCATAAGGAAGACACAGGACAGTGAAGTTACTTTTCCCAAGGCACCTGTGAAACGTTCACCTTGATTGTCAAACATCCTAACTGCTTTTCAGTGTTATATTGGAATGTCAGATTCTGCTATAAAAGCCATCAGTTAATCCTTCCTTTATCCTTTGTCAATATGATAAATATTTAATATCCTTAAGCTGTCTATTGCCAAAGAGGTTTCCAGAAAGGAGGCCTGAATGAATTGGCAGTTTATACAGTTGATACCCTTTGCAATCACATGGATATGACTCCAGTCCCTCACAATGTCTCAGTGGCCTGTATGTGAAATGGGTTTGGTGTGCTAAATCCAGTTCATAGCCAACAGGTGGCCACATCACAAAAACCAACACCTCAGTTGCCACCAGTCTGATTGCTATGTGACATGCCCCATCACTAAGTTCCAAGTCAGCTTCCATATTCTTCCTAACACACCCTGCATTTTTAGCACACAAATGGGGATGTAGCGGAGATAGATATCTCACCTGTTGGATCTATATAATACAGAAATAATCTTTTTTTGACTAGTAATAAATATTTAAAACTCAGTGAGCAGAAAATCTTGATATTCCCTGATCTATAGTTATTAGATTTTCTACCATGCTCACAACTGTATTATCTAAGTGCTAAAGAGTACAGCTGGCTAAACCATTTCAAGTGGAAAATTTTCTCAACAAAATTTCTGTCTAATCAAAATTGAATTTTGGGGAGAAATGTTGATTGCAATTAAATTTTGTTTCTTTTTTTTACAGGAACATTTTAAACAAAATATTTTGTTTTGAATCAACATTTATTATTGAAACTTTGTTTCCAATTGACATGTCAGCATTTTGATACCTTGCAATGTCACAAATGTTGACATTCAGAAACAAAACTGTTTGTTTTGATTGAAAAGGACAAAATTTCCCATTTTGACATTTCTGAATCAAAATGTTCTGGAACATTTTATGAACACACAAAGATATTTTAACTTTTCATCACATTTTGGGGTAAATATTGGAATTTCCTAAGGAATGGAAATTCCATATTCCAAACAGCTCCACTTGATGGGTACATTAAATTTGCAAGCAGTGTCCATAAAGTAAAGCGTTTGGAACAGCCTTCAAATAGGAGTAGTGGAGACAAACAGGCTAACTAGTTTTAAGATGGCTCTTGATACATTTATGAATGGGATTATATAGTGTAGTTTTCTAAAATAGCAGGGAACTTGACTCAATGACCCAGGAGGTTCTTTCCTTCTGCTCCTTGCCCTTCTTAAGTTCTAGGAAATTCTGATATGAGGCCCAGGCACTGACAAATAGAGGTTCATTCTATCAGTTGGGACTAACTTTCCTGGTAAAAAAAAAAAAGGTCATCTGTCCAAAGTTCTGCTAACCAAAGAAAAATCTATTTGTTTTAGGATTCCAAGCCCTCAAAAACCTATAGTGAAAATATTGTAAATAAAAGAGAAAAACTAGACCACTGGGGAAAAGAATCTGATTGGAGAAAATGGGTTGTCCAATAAAGACTGTGGGCAGGGATTTCTTTTTACAGATCTATTTCTCAGGTTATCTTCTCTTCCATTTGCTGTATTTAAATAGTGTTCAGCCGAACAACTCTATAAAAGTAATTAAAGCAACTCTGTCCAGTAAAGGCATTTGTAAATCGTATGTTGTCTTTTTCTTATCATACTGAGGTTGTGGCCCTTTGAACATTTGCTTAAGTATGTGCTTTGAGCTGTGTGTCAGATTTGAGCGTTGTATATATGTACATGTATATGGGGAGGGGGGAGGGATAGCTCAGTGGTTTGAGCCTTGGCCTGCTGAACCCAGGGTTGTGAGCTCAGTCCTTGAGGGGAACATTTAGGGATATGGGGCAAAAATCTATTGGATGATTTACTTGGGGCTGGTCCTGCTTTGAACAGTGGGTTGGACTTAGATGATCTCCTGAGGTCCCTTCCAACCCTGATATTCTATAAGCTGCCAGCACTTCTCAGACTCTGAATCTTATCCTTCAGAAGCCTATTTTTGTAAGAGAGTTCTGTTCCCCAGGCACAAGGACATTCCAAGTAGGATAAGTGAAAACAAAGCTCAAGAATTTGGGCCAGTTCAGGCTAGGACTCCCCCACCCCACCAACAGACACTTTCTCCTCCCTAACAGGCTTGACCCCACACTACGCACCAGGCCAGATTCCCAGCTAGTGCAAACCAGCAAGCTCCACTGACTTCAGTGGAACTATTCTGATTTGTACCAGTTCAGGATTGGGCCAGTATTATTGTTTAGATGTCTTCTCGGGAGACCCAGCCCAACATCTTTAGAGGCAGCTGATTGGCCCCTCAACTTACATTTTTAGTGGTGAAGGGTCCACTGCACCCTCCTTCAAATACCATAAATCTCCTCTGAGAAGTAGATTGTCAATCCTCCCTCATGCCAGCTCAACAGCATTTGGAGCTGGCAAAGTTGCTCCAGGCCTTCTTCTGCCTCCACTGTACAGCAGTATTGGTTAAACTGTTCTCCAGACAGGGAGATGAGGAACTACACTCCATCTTGATGTTAACATTACAGGCCAAAGATCTCACATTTTATATGAAAGCAAAAACCTGGGGACAAACTAAAGCAGCTTTCGGAAATGTTAGCTGTTTTGCAGCAATAGCTGGATTTGCCTTTCTGTTCTTTAGTTTTGTATGTTTTATTGTCAAACTGAGATTTGCTGTAACCACAGTTCTCCATCTTTAAGTACAAGCTTCCTGCCACACACAGTAGGATTGTACTGTATTCAAAGACATTCAAATGCAACCTAACTGTCAAATTTTTCAGATCAAAAGATACTGACATCTATATGTTTGCATGATGTATATGACTCTTAGTAATGTTTGATCCCTGCTGGCTGTTCAGGGACCTTTTCAAAGAACTTAATCAGCTCATAAAATGTTACCGTGAATTTGACATTTTTCCTCAGTGCAGCTTTCTGCTCACTATGGCTTCAAAAATACTGTGAAAGTGAGAGAAAGAGAGAGAGAGAGGAGGAGGAGGAGGATGCAAGTGTGTCACAGGCAGCAAACAGTCCTGTCTACAATGTTCAGGCCTTTGGTCAGAGTACCTGAGTCGCCCAGTTTGAGGGCTCAGGTTTGAGTCGCTGACTCCTCAAGGGCCCTTCCCCGCCTTCAGAACCAATGAAGTGGATCACTGGTTTCTTGTGGCAGCACCTCCAGTAGTTGCTGAAGGTTTGTCATGGTGTCAGGCAGTACAGCAATAATCCTTATGCGAGATATATCGCAACATTGTCAACACTTGGTGAATGGCTCAGAAGGGAGTCAGATGATGAGGTTTTGGGAGCAGGGAGAGCTAAGAAACAGGAACAGCAGAGAAGTGCCCTACTGCAGTGTAGCTGGACCCCTCACAAGTCCCTTGTTTATTGTGAAACCCAGTTAGTGCCTTTATAATAGCAGGGCCGGCGACAGAAATTTGGGGGCCCCCTACTCTGATAGTTTGGGGGCCCTCCCAGCCCAGCCAGGCCCCCTCCAGCCCAGCCAACAGCGGCTGGGGGCCCCCCCAGCACAGCCGCCCCCTCCCCAGCCCAGCCGACAGCGGCTGGGGGCCCCCCAGCCCAGCCGGGCCCCCCCAGCCAGCCCATCCAACAGCGGCTGGGGGCCCCCCAGCCCAGCCGCCCCCTCCCCCCCAGCCCAGCCGGCGCTCCCCCCCAGCTGACAGCGCCTGGGGGAGGAAGCCCAGCCACACACACACACACCCCGCCCAGCCGGCGCTCCCCCCCAGCTGACAGCTGGCCGCAGTGGGAGCGAGAGCCCGGGAGCGGCGTGAGCCGCCCTTGCTGCTCCCCCCCTCCTCCCCGCCCTTTCTCCCCCTGGACTGCGCCGCTGCCGCCGGCCGGGCTCACTGCTCTGGCCGGGGACACGCGCGCTCGTCCAGAGGAGAGCCACGCCGGATGACTACGGGTAGAGCTGTACCGGGGCCCCCCTAAAGTGCGGGGCCCGGTACAGCTCTACCCGTAGTACCCCCCTGTCGCCGGCCCTGTATAATAGGCTTGAAGTCAGGGAGCTGCACTGATTTATACCAACTGAACCCCGGTCCTTTATCTTTTACCTATATGCTGACTAAGGCATTCCTATATTTGTCTGTACAAAAAAAGGAAAAAGGAGGAAGCTCAAGATGTCTTAGAAAGGTTCAAGAAAAAGAAAGACCGAGTTAGAAGGAAGCAAACTTCATTTTACAGAATCATAGGATCACAGAATATCAGGGTTGGAAGAGACCTCAGGAGTTCATCTAGTACAATCTCCTGCTCAAAGCAGGACCAATCACCAACTAAATCATCCCAGCCAGGGCTTTGTCAAAAAACCTCTAAGGATGGAGATTCCAACCCATTCCAGTGCTTCACCACCCTCCAAGTAAAATAGTGTTTCCTAATATCCAACCTAGACCTCCCCCACTGCAACTTGAGACCACTGCTGCTTGTTCTGTCATCTGCCACCACTGAGAAGAGTTTAGCTCCATACTCTTTGGAACCCCCCTTCTGGTAGCTGAAGGCTGCTATCAATTTCCCCCTCACTCATCTCTTCTGCAGACTAAATAACCCCACTTCCCTCAGCCTCTCCTCATAAGTCATGTGCCCCAACCCCCTAATCATTTTTGTTGCCTTCCGCTGGACTCTCTCCAATTTTTCCACATCCCTTCTGTCGTGGGGGGACCAAAACTGGACACAATACTCTAGGTGTGGCTTCACCAGTGCCAAATAGAGGGAAATAACCACTTCCCTTGACCTGCTACTAATGCTCCTACTAATAAAGCCCAATATGCCATTGGCCTTCTTGGCAACCAGGGCCCACTATTGACTCATAACCAGCTTCTCATCCACTGTAATTCCCGGTTCCTTTTCTGCAGAACCGCTGATTAGCCAGTCAGTCCCCAGCCTGTAGCGGTGCATGGGATTCTTCCATCCTAAGTGCAGGACTCTTGAACTATGCTGAACATCTGGCCCTTAGCTACACCGAGTGAGGATCTGGCCCAAAGATTCTAACAGAAAATTCTTTTGTGTTCTGTGGATGGCTGTAGCAAATGGTCAGGTCATATCTATTCACCCCAACACATTCCTTACTTGGGAATAAAGAGAAGCTTGTCCTTCCAAACAAGTCCAGGGAGAAACTAATTTCAACAACCTCAGTCAAAAATCACATTAATCCTTATTTTACCAGGCTTAAAAATACAATAGAACCTCAGAGTTATGAACACCAGTGTTACAAATTGACCAGTCAACTTCACACCTGATTTGGAACTGGAAATATGCAATTAGGCAGCAGAGACCCTCAAAAAAAGGAAATACTGTACAGTACAGCAATGTTATATGTAAACTACTAAAAAACAGGGAAAGTTTTTTAAAAGATTTGACAAGGTAAGGAAACCATTTCTATGCTTGCCTCATTTAAATTAAGATGGTTGGAAGCAACATTTTTCTTCTCCATAGTAAAGTTTCAAAGCCATATTAAGTCTATGTTCAGTTTCAAACTTTTGAAAGAACCATAACATTTTGTTTAGCATTACAAACATTTCAGGAGTATGAACAACCACCATTCCCAAGTGTTCAGAACTCTAAAATTCTATTTTATGCTCCTAGAGGATAAATACCAGGTTACAGCTGAAAAATGGTGAAGGATTCAAATTATAAATATTCTTGGAGATTCTTGCTTTGCAGCATCTTACCCATCTGGCGCAAAACAGACTGTAGCATTTCTATGTATTAAAGATATTCCTGTGAGTAGGTAATGCAGTAAAGTCAAACTTAATCCTAACTAAATTACAGGGGGAGATTGAAAGGCGATATAGTAAAACCTCGATTTAACGGACTAATTCGGGCAAGGGGGTGTCCGTTAAATCAGAAAGTCCGTTATTTAATAATAATAAAAAAAACGAGCTGTCGGAGCAGCAGCCCACCCGCCACAGGGCCAGGGCGGCAGCTCCGCAGCCCGCCTGCTGCCGGGACCCGGGCGGCAGCCGGGAGCCGGCAGCCAGCCCTCGACAAATGGATTTTGGATGCATCAGACTTGCTTAGAAATTTTGTCCATTAAATCCGAAGTCCATTAAATTGAGGTCCGTTAAATCAAAGGTTTACTGTACTTTCATTTTTATTTTAATAAGATAAATCGTACAAAGTCTTAGGGAAGCTAAGTTAAAGGGACACTCTTCCCTGATTGAATTCTGAAAATGAGCAATCAGAATTTTAAATTTGACTATGATTAATTTTTTATATTGAGGTAATACCCCAAAACCCCCAATCAGGATTCGACCATACTGTGCTGAGCACTCCTCAAACAATGTCTTGCCCAGAAGATTTTACTATTGAAATTCTCTTCCTAAATAATAATCTGGTTTTGTAGAAATGCTATAAATTTTAGAAAGGAAAAAAAAGTTTCTTCTTTTCTTCTTTTGTTCCATAAGAGTTTGTTTAGTTTTTCTTACCAAGTAGGAGAGAGGTTTTTCTTTCTCATCCTTTGGCTCCCTAGAATCTAGGTAGTAGGTGCTATTTGGTTCTGTGAGGATTTTTATTCCTGGTTCTATCTATCCATGCATTTTTCATGTGCCCATTACTTAGGTGCCATAAACACAAATTAAAAACAGCATAATTTCTGTCAGAGGGCCATACTTCTGCTTTCATCCATTATTTATGCTGCTTCCTTAAGTGGTGCTGTTCTTGCTTGTTTTTTTCAAATAGAGATTACCAGTTATTCTCCACCCATCATTACCGAGGGACACACTGATCCTAAAGCAAGACTCAGGCTTCTCCCCCTTGGATTTTTCCAAGCCTGCTGCAATGACCAGTCCCAGTCAGCCACAGCATCCAGATCAGCCTCAATTGTTGTTGTGGATCATTGACAGAGGCAGACTCTGACATAGACAGAGCAATCTCTTATACATGGACATGGAAATGAATCCAGAATTGGATGATGAGCTAATATAATGCACAAAGCATCTGTCTGAGGTGCTCTCTCCGGTCCTTTTGGCCTAGTACAGGGGTAGGCAACCTATGACACGCGTGCTGAAGGCGGCATGCAAGCTGATTTTCAGTGGCACTCACATTGCCCGGGGCCAGGCCACTAATCTGGGGGGGCTCCGCATTTTAACTGAATTTTAATTTAAATTTAATTTTAAATGAAATTTCTTAAATATTTTATTTACTTTACATACAACAATAGTTTAGTTATATATTATAGACTTACAGAACGAGACCTTCCAAAATGTATTACTGGCATGCGAAACCTTAAATTAGAGTGAATAAATGATGACTTGGCACACCACTTTTGAAAGGTTGCTGACCCCTGGCCTAGTAAGTGGGACCCTGCAGGTTGTACCAATAGCCTTTTCAGTCAATCCCAGGTAAGTGAGCACTGCTCCTGTATTCAGTCAAGTACCACCACAGAAATGGCAAACGAACTTTATTAACAATAAATGGGAGGAACAATTTATTTATTTCATTATTTAAATGTAAACAACACTAAAAAAAAAAAAACCTAGCACCAATTTAAAAACCCCGACAATTCATCTCGCTACAACATAATCATAGAATCATAGGACTGGAAGGGACCTTGAGAGGTCATCTAAGTCCAGTCCCTTGCACTTATGGCAGGACAGAGTATTATCTAGTTCTAGACCATCCCTGACAGGTGTTTGTCCAACCTGCACTTAAAAATCTCCCTAGGCAATTTATTCCAGTGCTTGACCAACCTGACAGTTAGAATGTTTTTCCTAATGTCCAACCTGAACCACCTTTGCTGCAATTTAAGCCCAATGATTTTTGTTCTATACTCAGAGGTTAAGGATAAAAAAAAAGTCCTCTCTCCTAGTAACAACCTTTTATGTACTTGAAAACTGTTATGTCCCCTTTCAGTCTTCTCTTCAACAGACTAAACAAACCCAATTTGTTCCATCTTCCTCATAGGTCGTGTTTTCTAGACCTTTAATCATTTTTGTTGCTCTTCTCTGGACTTTGTCCAATTTTTCCACGTGTGGAAATGTGGTACCCAGAAGTGGACAAAATACTCCAATTGAGACTTAATCAGCATGGAGTAGATCAGAAGAATTACTCTACTTCTAATATATAAACACCACCAGCATTAAAAAAATCACATATGAATAACAGATTAATGCGGCTATTAGGCTCAATTTAACAACCAAACTGACAGATTAACTCATCCAGCTTGTAAATCAAAGCAATTAAAAAGTTCCTTCCATCCTCTGGCCTCAGGAAACATCACCAATATTGCCAAGTCCAAGGATTCAAAAATTATGAGTCAAGATGCCTAAAATCATGAGATTTTGGAGGTGTTTTTATATGTCTTCTTATACCATAACCTTTAGGATTCTTGTATTCAAGTTCCTATCTACAACAATAAGGACTAGAAAATTATTGTTTTTTAAAGGGGGAAAACTGAGATTCTTACATAATCACATGAATCCAGGAACTGGGGCTTTAAGAAAAGCATCAAATATTGCCAGACTCACAATATCATCAGAGTTGATAACACTGAATTCCCTCAACTTTCCTGCAATCCCCTATCAAATAACACACAAGAGCATCCTGGAATTAATATCTTCAGATGCATCACTGCTCTGCTACATATTCTCATATATACATAGCTGATTAGTGAGTCCAGGTTATAGGGGCTAAGAGATGGTATAGTGTGTTACCAGGAGAGAGTAAGTCAACAAGAGCTGGGGAGTGGTCTATCTAACTACAAGATTCACACATTGATCTTGTCCCTAGACTCAATAAGTGTGTCTTCAAGTGAGGCCTCTTCTGCAGTGGAAGCTGGATTCATATAGCATAGCCACTTCACTTCCCTTTCCCCCTCTGGGCTTATGCTATAATGAATAATTTCTTGAAATGAGATGAGCCAACACTGAGTCAGGACATTCATTCAGCCAAATTTTGTTGATTCCAGTAAGTAACAGTGTCTAATTTGAGGCCCATTCATGGAGTCTGGCAATTTTAATCAACAGCTAACTGCAATGATCAGCACAGTCCTCAGTGGCAATCTCTTTTGCCTTTGAATGGACATTGTCAGAAGCAGCGGCAAAAATCCTCAAGTGCTGGAGATGGGACACTCTATGGGTAAGACTCTGAGTCACTACAGAGAATTCTTTTCTGGATATCTGCCTGACAGGTCTTGCCCACATGCTCAGGGTCTAACTGATTGCTAGAAAAGGTTCAGAGAAGGGCAACTAAAATGATCAGGGTTTGGAACGGGTCCCATACGAAGAGAGATTAAAGAGGCTAGGACTTTTTAGCTTGGAAAAGAGGAGACTAAGGGGGGATATGATAGAGGTATATAAAATTATGAGTGGTGTGGAGGAAGTAAATAAGGAAAAGTTATTTACTTGTTCCCAAAATAGAAGAACTAGGGGCCACTCAATGAAATTGGCGTGCAGCAGGTTTAAAACAAATAAAAGGAAGTTCTTCTTCACACAGCGCACAGTCAACCTGTGGAACTCCTTACCTGAGGAGGCTGTGAAGGCTAGGACTATAACAGGGTTTAAAAGAGAGCTGGATAAATTCATGGAGGCTAAGTCCATAAATGGCTATTAGCCGGGATGGGTAATGAATGGTGTCCCTAGCCTCTGTCTGTCAGAGGGGGGTGATGGATGGCAGGAGAGAGATCGCTCGATCATACCTGTTAGGTTCACTCACTCCGGGGCACCTGGCATTGGCCACTGTCGGTAGACAGGATGCTGGGCTAGATGGACCTTTGGTCTGACCCAGTATGGCCGTTCTTATGTTCTTATGTTCTTATATTTGGGGTCGGGAAGGAATTTTCCCCAGATCAGATTGGCAGAGACCCTGGGGGGGTTTTACCTTCCTCTGCAACCTGGGGCATGGGTCACTTGCAGGTTTAAACTAATGTAAATGGTGACTTCTCTGTAACTTGAAGTCTTTAACTTCTCTGTAACTTGAAGTCTTTAAACCATGATTTAAGGACTTCAGTAACTCAGTCAGAGGTTAGGTGTCTATTTCAGGAGTGGGTGAAGTTCTGTGGCCTGCAATATGACTAGATGATCACCATGGTACCTCCCACACATATCACAATCAGGACCGAGAAGGTCAGTGATTTCCTGCACTTAGACATTTTTTCCCCAGTCTGCTGGATCCCAAAAGTGCCACCAGCCTGTTCATGCCTGTTTGCCATGATATTAGTATAGGAGAAAATATATTAATAGGCATGGTCTATGAAGGGCACAAGGGGTGCATGGTGGAATGCATCTTTTTAACATATTTTTTCTCTCCCCTTCTATTTCTAAGAATTATCCTTTGACTAGGAGGGGAACTCACTGTCTTGAAGAGAGAACAATGCTATGCATTTCCACTACCACCCCTTTTTCTCTTTTATTTTGAAGGGCTCAGAGGGCTAAGATAGGACTCAATACTGTAACACAGCCGAGCTCTATCAGAGAGGGGGAATGGTGTTTAAACTGAAGTAAGAAAACAATGCTACACAGACAGTGAGGCTCAGATTCTCCAGAGTCATCATTCCCTTCCCCCATCCCCTTCTTTTCCTGCAGACTAGAAAAGCTGTATCTGCAGACAGAGCAGCAGGTAAAGGCAGAACGGAGGTGAAATAGCTGCTGGAGAGCACTGCCACCAAGTGATAAACCCATCTAAGTATTCAATACATTGTGAACTAAAAAACAGTCTATCATAGATGCATGCCCTTCTTTTTCTCACTTTAATACAACTACCACTGGCTCCCCGGGCAAGTGTATTAATTTTGAGACTTTTCTGGCAATTTCACCTACAATTTTAATCTAATTTCCCCTCTGTCTTTCTCAGTTAATGTCCTACCTCCTGTATGCCTTTCCTCTCAGTCTCTTTCTTTTTGAGTATCAGCATTTAACAAACAAGTGTACAGCATAATGGAGCTGTTAAAATCACTGTATTTTCAGTACCTGGTTAAGTCCGCATTTTGATGACAAGTGTTGTGAACTAGTATAGAACGAACAAAATTAAGGAACCTCACTGAAAGGCAGGGAGAAGAGAATTGATACCAAAAGTCCATTTTTCAGACTTGGGCATCTCCGGTAGATCATGATCTAGTAACAGAACATATGGTTAGAAGTCGGGGACACGGAGTTACGTAGCTGACTCTGGCATGACTCTGGCATGACTCTGGCATGACTTTGTGTGATCTTGGACTAGGCTGACCATACGTACCGTTTTAAACGGGACAGTACCGTTTTTTTCATATTTCCCGACCGTCCCGTCGTTTTAATATAAATGTCAATTTTGTCCTGTTTTTTGTAAAAAACTGAACACGGCTTATTTCAGGGACCCACGACCCGGTTCCGCCTCCTCCCACCCCCTCCCGCAGCCCTTCAGTCCCTTCCCCTCATGGCCTCGGGACCCCCTCCCCGGCCTGCTCCCCCCTCCCCTCCGCCACCGCAGGGAGGGAGTATTAGTTGCCATAAAGCTCAATGAGCAATTATCTGTGATGCAGCTTCTAGATTTCAGGACCAGGACACAAGCAGAAGTTGCAACTTTGCTCATCTCCACCCTATTCTCAGATAAACCATTCAGGTCCCCAATTCAATGCCCTGAACAGCCGCAAAACCCCACTCAGAGCCTCCAAGAAACAATATACTCTGGAAGGCTCAATGACCAGTTCTTTTGTGGAACCATTTTACAAGGGAGTCAAATGTTAAGGAAATAACACATGAAATGTCAAATGGCATTGGCAGATAACACAATTTACTCCAATCAAGTGGAAAATGCAACAGCTTCAAAAATACATTCTATAGGATATTTACAATGCAAGGTCATTTATGTTTGGTACTTGACTGAATACAGTAGCAGTGTTCACTTACCCTTGTGTACTAAATTTATTTGCATCAGTGTTTTAAGCAATATTCATGTTACAACATTTATGTAGCTCAGCATAATATTTTTGCAAATAATGCTTCCTGTCTTTCTTTCATTCTCCCCTCCTCTTATCCTCCCGGCACCACTATCACTGAGAGAGAGAGAGAGTTTAGCAATGAATCACTAGTTTATTTGTGTGTAGGAAGTGGATTGGGCTTATTTTATTGAAATTAACTAAATCAATACTAAGGCCTTGTTAAAATATGACTTTATGATACAGTTTCAGGTCTGAAAACTCAGCTAAATAGCAATCTAGAGTTAAGGAGGAAGCCAGGTCGCTTGGGACATTTAAAATTAGACCAGAAAAACCACTAGTAAATGTGCAGTAGGGACTAATCATGCATTGATAGAGATGGACTAAGATGACCCACTGTAATAGATCTGTGGTTATTTAACTGCCAGAAAAATTCATCCCAAAAAATGGACCAGAGAATTTCCGTATTTCAAAGAATCATAACAGTGCTGAAAGCAACTCTTCTGCATAATAATAGGGGAAAGTACAACAGGGTGAGTTAAGGATAGAGTGCTGGTTTCACAATTTAATTTCCTGGCTTTTGGCAGTTTGTGTCACAAAATGAGCATTCTTAACAGCGAAGGTAATTTTATCTGTTTTCTTTTTGCATTTTTTCCTAATGGGGGAAAAATCATAGCAGGTTATTAAATCCTGAGGGGCTGATGCAGTTTGAGATAAGGCATTTTGAAAACACAGTATTTGTGGAAGTAAATACACATTTAGGTGTGTGCTAGACATGCTTGTAACACATTATTTACTCTAGCAATCATACATTTTAAACAAAAGAACAATCTTCATGGACGCTTAATATAAAACATGATTTATTTACCCTAGAGATTGGCAGAGCGCTCTCAGGGAAATGTGTATTTAGACATTTCTAAAAAGCATCTTATTTACCCAGTTAAATACATTCATTCTGGTGATTATGTAATTCACCTGACAGACTGCAAGGCCTCCTCTGGAACTGTTAGATTCTGATAAGAAAATGTGTATTTCATGTATACTTATTTAGGAAATATTACCATATTTATACGGTATCTTGTAATGGCTCCAAAATTATGTTTAACCACTGCCACCCCACCCCCACATGCAAATCCCTACAAAAAACCAAACACACAAAAACATTCATAATTTTATATACACAATAGTCAGTGCATTTAACTATGCAGTTGCTATGCCTTTGTTTTTTGGGCACTGTATTGTGATGTTCAGTAATCACTCCAAACCAAGGAGTCTGACAAGGTCTGCTTCTTTCTGTTCTAACTGATCAGCATTGCTTAACACAAGACTCTGAGTAACATGACAACAGATTCCAGATGGTTCTTGCCAGAGCCTGTTAAAGGTACATTTCCCCACAATGTACTTTTAAATCTCAAAGGATTTTTTTTGTCTTCAAAGATAGGCAGCCATTTTGTGTTCAATTTGGAACAGACTGTTACAGAGGAGCCTTATACACAGAATATGTGTTGCCTAAAAGATTTAATTGTGGTCTTTCTTGGTTAGATCATTCTGAGTGCAAGATGCTGAGTGAAAGTAAATGGTTGCTATTTGTGTACAGAAAATCATTAAACACATCTGCTAAAGGCAGTGCTGCCTACAGAGGGAGGAGGGAAACTCAGGTTGCCTACCTAAAGATGGCTCAGAAAAATTAACTCAAACCTGTTCATAAGGAGGAAGGGGAAGTCAATGCCTTTATTTCCAAGTGGATTTTGCTAAAAATATATATGCTGCATTAATTTAATTTCCCCCCGTTTCAAATGATTATTGTATATTGCTCAGCACTTTACCAAGCACAAAACATTTTTCCTGTCCCATAAAACTGACTGAATATTTGCATTGTGAAAACCAAAGGAATGGATAATCTCAGCAATTTTCTCCCGTTTTATTATATAGATCTGCTTCTTATACAAGATAACTGATGGGCATCATGAAATTAATTATATTCCCATCTCCTATATTTAATGTTCTATATCATGCATAAATCTTGTCTTTGCAAAGACAAGCTAAATCTTCTGCTGGAGTAAACGTGAAGTTAGCAGAGGAAGAATTTGTATAATGGGGGTGCTGAGAGCCATTGAACCAAACTGCAAACCTGTATATAATGGGAACCACTTCAAGCATTCCTAGTTTCAGCACCTATGAAGAGATGTACTGTAAATACAAACGATTAAATGGTGGGTTCAAAGAGAGAGACCCTCATTTGGGTTGTGAACCAGAAGCCCTGCTTCAAAGAGAACTCTTTCAGCCAACTCATCTGACTGAACTAAAGAAACCTGAAATAAAAGTGGGAGAGTGTCACATTTCTTGTGTCAAGAACTGTACTTTGTGATCACATTAACTCAGCAAATACCCTGCAGAAGGCCCTCTGAAACCATCCTGCCCCCTTTGAGTTCAGATTCAAAGCCATCAACAAAGTTACCTCTCTTCCCCCTTCTCTACTCCCATTTTATTCTGAATCCACTTACCCCCAATATTTGTACTCCCCTCATTGAACCAGTCTAGAGGAACGTCCCTCTACTCACATACATTGTCAGGGTTTGTGGTTAGCCCCTTAAAAAAAGGGTAAAAAGAAGGATGTGGGGGTGTAAACAATCAAGGTATTTATTAAACCATTAACAGTTCTAAACAAGGTAAACCAGAGGTAAACCCAACAAATAGGAACACAGGTAAAGCAAGGACCCCCACAACAGGTGATATAAAGGTAAGTAAAGGGCTGGCAGTATGCTGGCTGTAACTGAGGATAAGTTCCCTCCCCTTGGATGGGACCCAAGTAAGAGGATGGAGGATCAATGGACCACTACCATGCATTGCAGCTTGGAGGACCCTCACGATGACAGGGGAGCTTCAGACTCCCTCCAGGTAGGTGGAACCCACAGGTAAGGAGTGGACCTCAGGATCAGGCAATGACAGCACTGCTCCACCGATGACTCAGCTTGTACTCCCCCTGTGATGTCATGGGTGTGGGTTTGTCCTCAGTAAAAGAGTGGCAGCTGGTGACACACACTCTGTATGCAAGTGAGAATTACCCTCCCGCAATCAGATGAATGAGCACGGTGTTCAATGTACTTCTCTGAAGCAAGCTAAAGAGCGGAGATGTCTGCTGTGCATTGCAGCACCTCCAGATTCTGCCACTCAAAAGGGCAGCTTCTTCCTTCTGATGGGTGAGCTCTTATATGCCCTGCTGTTACCGGGCAGATTACAGGTCACATAGTTTGCTTGGTTTGCTGCCTTTCAGTAGAAAGGGTGGGAAATTATACCTGAGAAGGGGAAAGAAGGGAGCCAAGATGGATCCCTAGTTGTCTGGGCATTCCAAGATGGTGCACCTATGATGTTAAGCACCAACGTTTTTCCCCTACACCCTTTTCAAATATTTCAATATCATAGGTGGGCTTCTGAAGCCCCAGATTTGCCACTATTCCACAGGTAATAAAATGGCCAATTTAGAAAAGAGAAGAGTTCCACATTACATTTCCCGGAAGCCATACTTTTCCCTTACAGTACATAGTACTTGTCATTCAAGGAATTCTGAGCCTTTGACTGATCACTAATTGTCTCATAACAGCCCTGTGATCTAGGAAAGGATTAAAATAGATGAGTACAATCATTTGTAAAGATGACTAATGTAGATAAGCAATGTTTTAATATAGACTGCTTTGTAGATGAAGAAACTGAGAGAAAGAGGGGTTAGTAGTCTGATTTTCAAAGACACATAACTTCTACTGAAGCAACTTCTGTCGGAGCCATGAGTGCGCAAGCACCTTTGGCAACTAGATTATGTATGGCTTGCCCTGGGAAAGAGACCCAAGTTCTGATACGTGGCCCCATTACCTCTGAGAAGCAAACCAATCCAACATGCTCTCAAATGATACTGGTCATTTTAATATCTGTGCACACAGGGTTCTTTCTTGGATGGTTTCTTCCTTCACCTGACCTTCAATGGACAATGGTGACATCACCTTCCTGTGTCAGCAAAAAATATGAGTAATGCAACCACTTGATCAGAACACAAATTAAACAGCTAAATCATGGTACTATCCAGGTATCCAATGCTCAGTGCTCCTTGCATTGTGTAATCCACAAGTGCCTGCCTCAGAAATAAGGGGGTAGGGGAGAGAGAAAGAAGGGATTAGAAATCTCCCCTCAAATACTGAGGGTTACAAGGGGCTGGGGGATAAGAAGTGGTGCAGAGGCAGGACTAACAATTAGCCAGCTCCTTCCTCCTCTTTCATACGCATAACCAGTGCCCACCTGTTTCCCTCCCACCCAGATATATTTTTGAAAGCCTCTTCTAACAGAATTCTGCACCAAAATTAAATCCATCTAACAATCAGCCTTGTTGCTGAGGAGTGTTCCCACCTCAGCTGTGTGTCATGACAACAGATGATAGAAATGCTGCTATTCAGGCTTCATATTGCGTGCATTTCTTTTTTTAAAAAAAGAGCTTTAAAAAGATGTCTGAACAAAAGTGCTTGGTCTGTGATGCAGTGCTGAGACGTCTGAGGCACACAGGGCAGGTATACCTGCCCACACTTCAGAAGGCAAAAATAGGGAGAGTGGGTGATGTTTCCTGTTGAGTTGCGGGGGTGGAGGGAGAGGCACTTCCAGGGATGGCAAGTTAAGAGAGAATAGAAATGGGGCGGGGGGGATGAGGAATCCAAATTCAGGAATCGGAAGTTACCCTTTCCCTCTCCTCACTCTCCAGTCACTAATCTAGTTGATAGGCTTGATTCTCCTCTCCCTTACCTTTACACCGGTTTTACAGTAGTCCAGCAAATTATTGGCAGTTATACCTGATTTACACACCAGTGTACCACACAGGATCAGACTTACCCCTAGTCAACCAATTGCCCTGCAGAGCTGCCCTTCCAGTGGCCTTCACTTCCTTTAAAGGCCGGATTAATGAATAGTTAATGGGGGACAGAGCCTTTACCCACTCAGAGTTTGGGTTCTCCCCATCAAATATCACACTGGAAAGCTTGGAGGACTCTACAGCACCATACCCCCTTTAACCTGATTCCTGTTTGTTATTGACAGGAGATGCTGCTTCAACAGAACGGAAGACCAGAATGCCCCGACAGCCAAACAGAAATCAGACTATAACAACTTCCAGTAACTATCAGCCTGGACTGGGGTAGACACAATGATCTAGAGGTGAAAGACTCCATATCTCATTACCATTCCCTTGAGCTACTAAGTCGCTCTAATAAACAGCCACTCAAGAGATGTTGAGCATTGGTTGTATGACATCAGTGAGCTACTTCAGTGAATTACAGTCTGGTTATCATTACAGAGCCATTTGTTATCCTAAATTTACATGTAGAATATACAGGCCAGGACATGGGGGTATAAATTAAGCTTTTATTTTCACAGGGAAAGTAATGCTTAGATCAGAATAGATAGGAAAAAGCAGCAAGAAGCCTGTAAATAGGGGAGGATTTTTTCTCTTGCAAGTGAACAAACATGTTAGGCTAAATATTCAAAGAGATTGACCTATGTTGCATGGATGAAACTGGCAATTGAATTTTCCATTGGATGAAACCTGCTCTCAAAACCAGCAACATTCAGAAGCCTATCCCAGACTGTTTTAAGCACTGTAGCTATTAGAATTGTTCTGAGCCTTGGAACAGAACAAAAAGAGGGATAAACATGTGAATGATGTCCCTAATGTAAACAAGGCTTAATAGTCTCTGTCCAAAAAAGTCTGTAATCTTAGAAGACGTGACAGGCAAAGGATCAGAGGGGAAACAGAGGAGTAAAGTTACTTGCTCAAAGTCAGAGAGCAGGCCAGAGACAGAGCTGGGAATAAAACCAGCTCTCCTGACTCCCAGTCCAAAGCCCTACCCATTAGACTATACAGCCTCTGCCACATGCTTTCCACGTGATGCTGATTTAGGGGAAAGCACTGCATTTAGAACACTGAGCTCTTTCTTCCCCATCCAATTAGCAAGGATGGATTTGATCTGGAAATCATTTTAAAGTGGATATTTTTAACTTTCTTTCCTAGTACATTTTTGCAAAATGAAACAGACAACCACAAAGAAACCAAATCAACTGTGTTGTAATATAACAGACCAAAAAGAACCAAACAATTATAGCACTCTGAGCATCAGAACAACACACGGCAAAAACAAAAATCTCACCTAGCACCATGATAAACGCAAGGTCCCTGAACTCGTAGAGTATAAAGCCTGTGACTCTGATCCTCAGGGCCATTAGGCAAACTAGGCAGTCGCTTAGATCAGACCTACTGACTTCAGCAGAGTTACTTCTGATTTAGTCCAGTGTAACTGAGAGGAGACCTACTGTATCAAAACCTTATTCTACAAGAGAGAGAGAGAGAGAGAGAGAGAGAGAGAGAGAGAGAGAGAGAGAGAGATTTAGTTCTCTTTGGCAGCCAAAGAAAATGCACGTGGTACGAGTTCAGAAGTAGACAAAATAGGATTGCCCATCTCTAATTAAAAGAGCTGCAGCAAAATCTCCCTCAAAGTTCAGACACGAACAATTATAGACCTAGCTGGTTCTCCCTTGTAATACTAGAAATAACTATGGTCAGCATTCAGACAGGTCCCATTCTGAAAAACACTTAAGCCATATGCTTCTCTCTAAGGGCCCTTCCTAACTATATATGCTTTCTTGAATCAGGACCATACTGAGGCCTAGTCTACACACTACAGAGTTAGTTCGATGTAAGACAGAGTTTGGTCACTAAAATGTGTCTGCACTACAGCATTGCTCCCACCGATGTGTCACCCCGTAAACCTACCTAATAACTCTACCTCTGCGAGCGCTGTAATGCTTATGTCGATGTAGTTAGGGTGATGCAGTGATTGTGTAGACACTGCATTACTTACATTGTTGGTTGACTGTCAGCCTGGTGTGAGGCTCACAGCTGGAGGCTCCTCCATGTGCCCCACCCTGAGCCCCACAGCCCAAGCAGTCAGCCCAGCACGGCACTCACAACCCAAGCTGTCAGCCCAAAGGCTGAGGGCAGCTCTAAGTGCCCCACAATCCTCCCCACAGTTAAGTCAACAGAAGAGCTCCTGGGGAGACTGTGCACCACTGACAGAGGGGACGTACATGTGAACCACCATAGCAATTACTGTAGTGGCTGTATGTGCCTGAACTTAAGTCGACAATTTTGTAGTGTAGACTAAGTATCAAACACTTAGGCCAAGGACCTTATCTGCCCAAATTGAATGATAGGGGTACGATGGAATGCAGAAGATCTTGCCTTTAATGAGGCTTTGTTTATGAAACCCTTTAATAAAGGTGCAGAGGGTATATATATACAGTCGCACCAGATATAAGCTCTCTCTTTAAACAGGCAAAATTACTGCAATTAATGATACCCTGATGTCCTTCATGATGACAATAGATTGCATGCTTCAGTTGAACCATTCAGCATTCTGAATTTCTGCACCTCTCTTTCTTTTTTTTTTTTTTGAGTTCCATGTCTACACCCACTGGGGCACTTTAAGGAGTAAAATTCATTTCCTATTTTTAATATACAGAAATGTATGTCATGGTTTCCTTCACGTCTCCCCAGTTTCTTCAGGATATAAAAGTTTAAATATATGGAAACTGACCTGAGAAATAAGGGAAGGTTATTTTTATTTTTTATGCTTGCCTGTAGTTTTGGCTTCCCTGTTGGAATTGCTGTGCACCATAGAGTTTGACTCAGGGTAAACTGATTTAATTGATTTGCAATTACATACACATTAAATATGGTGGGTGTTTTTTTGTTTGCTAATTTAGAGAATATAATGTACACACATTTATTTAAGCAAATGTATAGCTTAATATTCATTTATTCAGACTCAATTTTTACGTTTGGTTGTGTTAGAAAATGGTGAATTATTCCACTTTTATTTGCTAGCTGATCACAATTTTTTAAATGCAATGTGTCAAACTCTAGTTGGATGGCAATTCAAATTCAATTCAAAGTGCCCCAAAACAGATTTTATTATATCTTTATTAAATAAATCTACCTTAAATATTGTATCTACACAATAAAATAAATGTAAAAAGTTTAACAAAACATGTTTTGCACTTAAAACTAACTGATTTGTTAATCAAAGGAATAACTAGCATTTTATCATCCACTCTGATGTCACTGTTTTCTAATCACCTGCACTTTGAAATATGAATCCATGATTATTAAGATCATGCAATTGTCTGTCCATCTATGGTCATCCAATGAAGTGGGCTATAGCCCACGAAAGCGTATGCTGAAATAAACTGGTTAAAGTGCTACAAAGTCTTCCTCATCTTATTGATAGATTTATGGGGTGGCCACTGCTATGATCAGTATGCTTTCCTTGTTGGAAAACTGGCACTACATTTCCTTTTCTGTCTGTCATCGCCTTCCCTGTTGTGCATGGTTTTTCAAAAAACAAACAAACCATCCTCAGTAAATTCATGAAATAATTCCCTTTATACCCAGGGATGCACATCAAGATGACCAGATGTCCCGATTTTATAGGGACAATCCTGATTTTGGGGTCTTTTTCTTATATAGGATCCCATTACCCCCCATCCCCTCCACCCCCTGTCCCGATTTTTCACACTTGCTGTCTGGTCACCCTACATTATCCTAACTGGCCTGTATATGTTCAGCTTTTCCAGATATTATTTAGCCTTTTTAAAAAATCAATAATTATCCTTGCAAGGTCTTTTCTGTGCTTATTATTTGTTCCATTGGCTTGTCTATATTTTCCTTGTTGAAGACAGATTCAGAAGCTAGTTTGATGTCTTAATCATTTGAGTCAACAGTAATGTCACCCCCCATCTTCTTTTCTAATGGACTGACTTTCGCACTAGTATTGCGATTTCCCCAGTATAGTTATAAAAGCTCTACTTATTCCACTCAACTGTTTTGGCAATAGCAATAACTCATTTTGCTTTTTAGCTGCCCTTCTCCTGTCTCCGAAAGCCTGGACTGCTCAAGTATTTTTAATTGATTGTCTTCCTCTTCATTGCCAGGTCGGGAGGGGGAGGGGGGTTAGGGGGGGTTGCTTGTGTGTTTTTTATATTTTAAATCTCGAGACCTTATGAAATCCAAAGTTATTGCTACCAACCCTCCATGGGAACTTTCATATTTTGCTTTATTTTCACAATAGAACAGAAAATACAATTTTGCGATGTTTTGGGGTTTGTTTGGGCTATTTTTTACCTAATTTCACCAACATTTATGTCATGTCTCATTTTTCTCAAACTTTTTCCTGTAGTTTGCATGGATTTTTGCAGTAATTTGTGATGGGTTTTTCTGAGATATATTTTAGGAGGCCTATACTGAAAATACTTATGCACATGAATAATTTTACTCACACGGAGTCCCACTGAGTAAAGGTTTAAGAATAGCAGCCGTATTAGTCTGTATCCGTAAAGAAAATGAGGAATACTTGTAGCACCTTAGAGACTAACCAGTTTATTTCAGCATAACCTTAAAGTTCCCCTTCTTTGTGCTTGGAAGGATAAGTTCTGTATGTTTGCAGAACAGGCATGTATTTTTTCTTCCACAAAACTGATGAAAAACCCAGATGAACCCTTTTTCCTATACACAGTGTGACTCAGAGCTCTAATATTTATAGTAGGTTTCTAAGACTTCTAACTCTTAATTTACAGCATGTTTAATGAAGAGATGTGTCCAGATTACAACCTTGGATCCAAACACTGTCAAAAAGTTGGGATCTGGATCTGACCTTTACATGCTGGGCTCAACTTTAGTTGAATGGAAAGACGATACACTTTGCTGGATCCAAAGGTAACCTGCTTGAAGTTTGCACCTCCTCCTGGGGAGATTATTTTTGAAAAAATGGAAGAAATTGTAAATTACTTCTACTCTCTTTTTCTCTGACGTATTGACTGTACCCTCTGTAACCTAGAGTCCAACAAGAATACAGAATGTGAGTCATCAGAAACGAACAACGGAGGTGTGCAGTTTTTTGTTGTTTTCTGCCATTCCTACGTCAGTTTAAGTTTAAGCTGGCATATAGCACAATGTGATCACTGTTTTAAGTTGATGCAATTTATGTTGCATGGGGATGTGAAAAAGCCCCCCCTCCCCCCAGCCCCCCCGAGTGACGTAAGTTACATCAATTTAAAGCGGTGTCCACCTAGCTTTCCTCTCTCGTTGAGGTGGAGTAATTATACTGATAGAAGAGCTCTCTCTTGTCAACATAGCACATCTTCACCAGATGCACTACAGCAATGCAGCTGCACTGATGTAGCGCAGAAGCGTAAACGAGTCCTAAGGGTTACACTACATTGAATTGCTCAGTACACACTTGCTAATTCTTCACAATTTTAAATCTTGAGAACAACATTTGGCATTTGGGGTGGAGAGCACCCTGTCCATATCACACATTCTTATTTAATAACTTTCAGTGCATGCACCTGTAGGGGTGGGATGTAGACATCGGTATGTATTACAAGAGAGCACTGACTTCCCATATTCCACAGTATTTTATATTAGCTTGTTTTTCATGCCATATTAGCTTGTTTTTGATGCAAGAAATACAACATTGCAGATATATAGATAGGTATAGAGGTGGTACAGAAAGCAGAAAAATCAAATTCAATGAGCAGCACTATCCAAAAATGCTTCTCTAGTACAAGTGCACATGGTGCCAAGTTGAAAACTCCTGTTTTGGTATAACCGTGCATCTGGTAATGTTGGTCTGAGAGGATTTCAAAACACAGCTGATCTAGAGATACATAACAAATAATAAAACCCTAATAATACAGCACAACGCAAAGCAAGTTTACTGAAATTTAAAAGGATTGGGAAATGGCAAACAGCAAAATGGAGGAAAACCAACGTACCTTAACAGTCCACACAAGGGATAAATTATTGCTCACTAATGCAATCTGTATTTTGTTTTATTGTGTAATAACATTTTTAAGGACAAGACTGCCGGAGATAAAACATATAAACACTACTCTTATGATCCCAAATACATATTAAATACATTGGAATGTAAATAGACAATATTTGGTGCACATGAAAACTCATAAAAAGGGACTTTATTTATCCTGATGATAAACAAAAGAGAGAGAGGCAATTAATATATAGAATTATGGGTTTAGAATTTACAGCTGGTGGGGAGATCAAATAGTAGAATAGTGCTACAGCTTGGATAGTTATGCTTAAAGGTAGCCATCTGCACCCGGGAATAATTGCACAGCAGCACCCTCTCATGGAGAACAAAAAAAATTGAATCCTACATTATTTTTTGTGCTACAGATTTTAATGAAAATGCTATTTAATCAACACATCAGCATTAATACAACTGGATACAAAATCTCTTTGGTGTTCCTACCCATCCACTGTGCTATCTAAGCAGCAATTAGGCAAATTGGATCCGCATGCCCGTGTCCAAAATAAGCTCTATTGAGGAGTCTATTCTCTGCCCTTCTCTATTGGTCCATATTTATTCATCTGACCATTTAGTTATGGTGGGAAAGCTTTATTAAAACAGGGAGATCTTGCAGAGCATTCTAACCTCTGTGAGACTTTGGCTCAATCTAATCTTGTCTAGTAACTCAATCCACAAACCAGCCTCTTCAGCCAAGAACATTTTGTTTCTGACTCTCGTAGGCTTCCCTCTTGTTTTCTTTTCAGCTGCAATGTCCCAGAGGAGTGCAGCTATCTTGAGCGTCATGGATGGGTCAGGCAGTTTCTGATCTAAATGCATCCTGATCTACTGATGGCTTTGAAGATCAAGATCAGGCCTAGAATTGGCATTCAGAGCGTGTGGAGCACAGACATGAGATGCTCTGAGTGGCTCAACCTGCTGAGGAATGCAATAAGAATAGCCTGCTGGTAGCATCAAGACCCAGTAAACAGCAAACTTTGAAAACAATAGCTTTTGCTGGTGAATTTCCCTAGTCTTTCATCATATCTTATCTGTTTCCCTAGCCTTCCACTAGAGAGCAGTGTGCAGATGGCTATTTGCAGGGAGGAACCTGCTGCAGACTGAAGCTTGTAGCGCCAAATACAGAAACAGCCAAAGCAAGGACAGCAGCAGTGGGCGGGACAGAGCAAAATGGGGCCCAGCCAGGGCCACCCTTCCCCACAATACCCCCGATCCAGAATTGTGATGGGGAGACACCACACACACACTGGGGAGGGGGGGTTAGGACCCAGGTAGTGCACCCCCAGATACCCACCCCTAGAGAAAAACCCTCAAAGAGGAGCTAGCCAAAGATGCCAGCCAGTAGGAACAGAAGCAACCAAAGCTGGGACCTTCGGACATTGAGAACTTTCTACAGTTTTGATTGGACTTTCTCGGCCCTGCGCTGATTGGCTGTTTGCTCCAACTCTTCCCCTGCTTCTCCCTCAGTCTCTTCGCCTTAGCTTCACTCCACACTTGTCCCTGTTAGCTGAAAGGGCAAGGATGGCAGTTCATGTAGACATACGTGTGCTAGCTGTACTCTAACTAGATTGCTAAAAATAGAAGCAAGGGTGCTATGCACTGCAGCTTTCAGCTCTGGCTGTACAAACCCACCTGAAACTCCTGGCTACATAATTGCTTGTATGTAGCGAACGTATAGGTAGAGTGGGTATGTCTACACGAGCGGACAACTCACACCCTGGACCCGAAACATAGACTTACCCTTACTCTCTTTTCCCTGCCCTGTTCCCACTGCCTCTTAGCCCTCTTCCCTTCAATGTGACCTCTTCCTTCCCTTTTCTTCTCATTTAGTTAATCCCTTTTTAACCAAACCCACCAAACAAAAAAACAGTGGCTCTAACATGCCATTTGCTATTGCATGGTTCACTCTGCTTGTGAGTTCTATCCTTTCCCACACCCGGGTCTGTCTTATCTGTTTAGGTACAGAGAGCATCTATTGCTCTGCGTCTGTACGGTGCCTAGCACAATGGGCCCCATTCTTGGTTGATCCTTATGTACTTCTGTAATTAATATGATTCATAGTAATATCTTTGCTCTTCACAGCATATTCTCTGGTGCTCAGCATAAAGGAGAGCCACTTAATTCCTCATATTCAGTGAATGCCAGGCAATGGAAAAAGCAGCTTTTTTGGCCTGTCTGGGGGATATGCAATGTGTGTGCTATGGAATACTGTCAGCGTGCACCAGTGTTCACATAAACTCACTGACCTTAAAGCTTTCCCACAGTCAGTGGCTTGAGCCATACATAGAACTGTTCTTTCAATCAGAAATCCCAGATGCATTGCCTATGATCTCCTTTTCTAACATCAACAGGATTTGTAGCAGTACTCTGCACACTGAAAATGCTGGCATGATGAACAAACTATACAAAAGTAATACACCACAGTTAATCCACCTGCAATTATACAGGATTTATGCTTAGGCAGCAAAATTATCTCAGATTACTGAAAAAACACATACATGGTTAATAAGAAGATGGGTTAGGGAGGAAATTTCATTACATGACCTTTTTAAAAAATAGCTTTTTGTTACCATGCAACCTGCTTCCCATGGGTCAGATCTGTACCTTTTCCTATGCCTGGAAGATCTAGTAAAAGTGGGGGTTTATCGTATTTTGTGGTTGCAAATGGAAGAACCTGCAGAACAAAGACTATTATTAACTACCATCTGCTGAAAGGAGACTGCAGCTGTTTTGAGGTTTTCCTGCAAACTATGCAGATCTGCTCAGAATTTTAATAGTTGCTTACCGACTGAAGTGTGCCATTGAAAGAGCAAGATGTTTCCAAGCAAACAAGGTGTGAACGTCACTTCAGACTGGAAATAAACCCCTTCTCTCTGTGAGTGTTTTTCTGATTGAGCTCACAGATTTTTGACTGACTGTTTCAGACTTCAGGTTGCTTCCCTTAACTCATTACCTTCCCTATCAGAAACATGAGGTCAGTAATGTTCACAAAGAATACAGTGTATTTTTAAACAGACTAGCAGCTTTTTAAGAAAATAAAATCTCTCTCTACAGTCCTATAATAAATAATGAAAAGAAAAAGGGAAGCCACACTAAAACCACACAACTCTGGTATCCACCTGAAGAATTAGTCATATAAAAGCAATTTATGTTAAAAGTGCTTTACAGGCTCTGAACAAAGCAGTTGCAGCAGTTTGAAACTACAGAAGCATAAAGAACCCTACCATCTGATCTGAATTCAAAAACAGATCTGAAGGTAAAAATGAAGAAGCTTTGTTTGTTATACACTGTAGAATGACAAGAAACGATGCTACACCTGTTATCTTATACTAGCGAAAATACCCGGTGTTGCTCGGGTCCGTTGGAGGTGGGGAGGGGGCAGAGAGCTGAGCGAGTGCGGGGTCCGTTGGAGGGGGGAGGGGGCAGAGAGCTAAGCGAATGCAGGGTCCGTTGGAGGGGGTATTATGACATCATAACTATGTCACAGAGAACAGCAGCTGCCCAGCTGATGTGATTGGTCTTTAAATAATTTCACCCCTGGGGGGCGTCAGAGGTGAGATTTGAAAAATTTTCGACTCTTACCCTGATTAGGACCCTAAGACCTCTAACTGTACCAAATTTCAAGTCTCTAGCTCAAACGGTGTGGAAGGAGTAAGTGCACGTACATACACGCATACATACACGCATACATACACGCATACACCATTTGACTTTTATATATATAGATTTTCTGCTGAGGTCATAAGCCTGGATCTCATTGATATTGCTATGAAATTAATGAGGCTTGTAACAATACTTCCTATTGCACGTATTAGATCTTTGCATCCATATCAGTACTTGACGGCTATATAAAAAATATAAGCCCTGTTGGTCCATACTAGCTAGTGTATGTGATTGCCATGGCATACGGATCTCAGACACCATGGTGAGGAGTGCTAGATAAATGTCTTCCATATAAACAAACAAGGTATTTTTGTAATTCAGAATTTTATAATGCAACATGTTATTCTTTAGCCCAGTGGACTCTGAGCCCAAGAGTGTATTCAAAGCACCCTATTGTTAAAGAGCTGGAATCAGGAAGACATTTGCAGTGCATAATAACTTATACACAATGTGATATATTCCTATGACAGTTGATGTCACCTTTTATATTCAGTGTTTGAGTGTGTGTGAGGAGAGAGAGAGAGAGAGAGAGAGAGAGAGAGAGATTGATTTAGCTGAAGCTGAGGGAGGTCATTCATTTATCTGGAAATCCATGGTATCTTATGTAATTGACACTATCTTGGCTTCCTCACCAGGGACTGAAGCAGGGCCCTCCAAAGCATGCACTGCTATAGCTTGAGCTTAACAGCCATACCTCTGTAATTGGGGCTGTAACAGAATCATATCCTCTGTGGCTTGGGCACAGAGAATTTGCAACACACATTCACAAGTGGGATATGATGCAGATGGGATTTGGGATCAAAGGCCAAATCCAACTATGACCAACACAAATTGATGAGCAGATGCTACTTTCCAATCTCCTATGCAAATCATGCCAACAAAGGGAGAGTTGCTCACTGCTGGACAGGGAATGCCCAGCATTTTGTTGCTGCTCTGAGCCAGAGTAAATTCCACCATCAACTAGCCTTGCTGCTGACTGCTAAGTTGCTTGGTGATGAGGCTGACATGGTCTCTCTCTGACCAGCAAGCTAACCAGCCATCTTTCTACCTCTTCTCTTGCTTGCTATGGAAGAATATGTCTGCTTCTTCTGCAAGGAGTAGTGTCTCCCCAAAGGCCCTGCCCGCATTCCCTTGCCCACCTATACTTCAGAGAGCAGGATTAATCCCTAAATAGGAAAAATATAATAAACTTTTTTGATATTTACCACATTATTTGAACAGGTCCACCCTCCCCTTCGCTAGGTTTACACAGATGTGCAGCACCCCATCTTAAATACAAAAGTGGCAATAGCAACAGAAAAAGGATGATATTCTTGCATGCTAATGGTCACTACAAACCCACAAGAACTTTCCACCTTTCCTCTTCTTAAACCCACTGCAAAAGTGACATCTAGCTGCAGTCAGTAATCTGTGCCTAGCATAAATCTTCATTTCTCTGCATTATTTGCGTTATTGTAGAGGGAGCCTCCTAGGATTGTTTCCTATTTCTTTTTGCAAACTGGAAAACCATCATATTTGTTTGATCAAATATACAATGTTGATAATGCATCCAGCCCAGTAAGAAAACCAGGTGCTGCTGTATTTCTCCACTTCAACTGAACAGCATAATAACTGATCACTTGAGGTCAGACTAGTTAGGATAAATCTGACCTCACAGATAACCGTAGAAAAAGAAAGCTTAGATTTCCTTATCTTCAGCAACGTACTCTCTACATTTCTTAAAGGAACACTGGATTAATCTCAGCAATTAAGTATTATAATTGCATGCTCAGTACCAGCAGTATTTTATAGTTATTGCCTAAAATTATCCCCACTATGCACTTTATTTCTACAAATTTATTATTAGGTTTATACATCACTGTAAATATAGGGATATCCATAATAGATCTTACAGAAGAACTTCTAATAAGGTACAGTTCATTATAAATATGGTTCTGATCCTGCCCATACTTGCGCACACAACTACACACACACACATGTAGTAACAAAGCTGAGATTACAGAACTGGAGTCTGGATTTGTGGCTGACACGCTGCACTACGTCTAAACAATTTGGGAAGATAAAGCAAATAGAAATCAATAGATATAAATATTTTCTTCCACTCTTCTTGCATGTGTAAGAGCAAGTTTTTGTTACTGAAAATGACCAATTTTCAAGAATGTCCTAGTAACAGAAACAATCCAGGGATGCAAGAAATTCATGGAATAGTTTACTCAGACCCTTTTTTCTTGAAAAATGTTGGGCAACTATTGACCCAGTCTCAATAAATATTTTATCATAAAATGTTCATGGAACACACAGTTCAGAAAAAATTCTGTTTGGAAATGCCTAAGCAGTTCATTTTGGTGTATTCAATCAAAACTAAATATTTTAGTATTCTTCAATTTCAAGAATTGCATTCGTTTATTGGAGATGCAGTGTTGTTTGTTGAACTGACCTGAAATAAACAACACTTACGGTATATTCCTTTGTGGGGCACAACTTCATGGAAGATGTAGTTTGGGTTGCCTGAAGGCCCATTCTACCCTATTGTCCTTGCTCCCTGGCTGGACTATATCTCCCATCAAGCACTTGCAGTAATGTGACTCCAATGATGTAGCACAGTGGGAGTCAGTGGGAAGAGTGCTTTGCGTCATAAGAGTCCAGTATGTAGTCCAGTCAGAACACCCAGATGATGGAAGAAAATGGGGCAGGGGGCAAACTACAACTCCCATAATGCAATTTACCACAATATTGAAATGCAATTTAATCAAAACATTTTGGGGCAGTTCAATAAACCAAAATATGCCACTAAATTTGGATCAAATGCCCCAGAAACAAACGATTTCATTTCATTTTTCCCAACAGAAAATGGAAAAAATTCTGAGATTTTGTAAAAATAACATTTGCTATCAGAAAATCATTCTGATGAAAAATTCCTGACTGCCTATAGTGGTAAGTCAAATTCCTGCCTTGTCCACTGATGCTAGAAATAAACCCAATTTCACACATCTACTGTGTCTGAATGTGATACTGCATGGTTCTGAGCACCATCAAATCCCAGTGAAAGAGCGTTGGGCTCACTATAGATAAGTTTGGCCCTTCAGTTTTTGATTGGCAGAGGTAGGCCTCAAAAGATAGAAGCAGACCAAATGCTTGTGACAAAGCAAAGGTGCAAGATATGTCTCTTTCTAAATATCAGATCTCTCTGGAATACTCTGCCATTCATTCCAAACAGATAAAGTAGGGCACCTGATTATTTCCGGTTTTTCCCTTAATAATTAACAGTACTTGCAGGGCAGCTCCATTTATGAACACTGAATTCAGGTTAGAATGTCTTGAACAGACAGTTATTTTCAGAAAATCATATGGAATCACTTGTTATTCCAAATCTACTTCAGGGAATATGGTCTTTATTTAGGAGTAAAAATTTAATACAGTGATTCCTTGTGTGTGCTTCCCACAGATTTTTTCATGTCCTACTTTTTATTAACGGATCTGCCCTCATTAGGTTTTCTAAGCTTCATAGTTTCCAGATTCTGAATCATTTCTTTACCTTTGCTCTTGTAGAAAGGATGACCATCTAACATGAATCAATTATTTAACAGTCAAATTCACTGAACAAAGAACAAGCATGGAAGTTGAGAAATCAAACACTGAAAAATCACTAAATAAGGAGTTAGCATTGAAGGCTGAACCTTAATTTTGTCCCTTCATACAGATGCTTTCAAGTGTCATGGTTAAATTGTGATCTACTTAGTTTCATTAAAATATAGTTACATACGAATGGCCATACTGGGTCAGACCAAAGGTCCATCAAACCCAGTATCATGACCTCTGACAGTGGCCAATGGCAGGTGCCACAAAGGGAATGAACAGACAGTTTATCATCAACACATTCTCCTGTTTCTAAAACTACATCTTACTGTTGGGGTGTATGAAAAATCTGCCCAGCAGAATAGGGAAATTAAGTGGGAATAGTTAAATTGACTTTGAAATGTACTAACCAATCTGAGGAAAAATAAAGAGAAACCTTCATTTTGTGTCTGATCTCTTAACATTCTAGCGATCTAAAGAATTACTTGTAACAGTAGCTCCAAAACTTTCAGAGAGAAGTGTGTTAAGTTGACTATGTGCCTTTAAATTATTTAAACTATTTAATTTATACTATATAGGTCACCAAATAATACCTCAGAGGTTCTTAACGAGTGATCTATGGACCACTAGTGGTCCATGGTGCACTTTCCACTCATTCCAGCAGGCCCTCATGACCTCTTCACACCACATGACACCTTATCCTATAATAAGCCTCTTCCCCTATGTGATGTGTGGTCCCCTTGAGGAGGTGTTCAGGATACCTCCAGATCTTCAGGGTGGCTTTGTGTACTCTCCTTTCCCTACTCCTTAGTATTTTGAGTGCTGGAATCAGATGACATATTATAGGAACAATTTGATGGACCTGGTTACTATTTGTTTTACATCTTTAAAACTTCAAAGGTGACCTAAAATTTACAAATTGCACTATGGGATTGTGAAATTTTACTACTTGTGAGATACCCATTCAGTCAAGTGCTCTGAGTTCTTTTTTCCTCTTTTCTACTATAAATGTACTTTTGCCAGGTGCAGTGCTGACTTGAAATTTACTTCCTAGTCCTCTCTCTCCAACAAATTCCAATACCCTCTCTCTGTTTCACTCCTAGTCCTCATGCTCACAACCCCAAATTAAGCTAAATGCAGACTCCAAAGAGTAATCCTAAGCAGTAGCTCCTCTTTTCTTGCTTCTCAAACTCCTTCTCAGCATTGGCTCTGCTCCTTCTTAAAAGGAAAGGGTGGGGAAGCCACCCCTATTCCCTGCACTATTAAAATCCCAAAGCACCAGAAGTGCTGAACAATGCAATTTGACCTGACTTGTCACTAGTCAAGCTACATTTCTTCTGAACAGAGCAATAGATTTCATACAAGGAAGTAATCTTTTTTCAGTAACTAACAAAACCACATTCCCATGCCTGTCTTTGGGAAAAGACAGCTTGGGCCTCAAATAGAAAGCAAAGGTGACAGAAAGTTAAATAAATACATACAGTACTTTGACTGACATGTAAATTCTTACCACAAGAACTTTTCCCATGGAGGAAACAGAATTGTGTCCCTCTGACACTGAGTGATAAAAATTCCGGCCAAACTCTGCCTCAGTTTCATCCAGGCAATAACTAAGGCAGAATCTGGTTCATAATTGCAGCCTGCAATAAACATTAAATATTTCAGGACAAGTTCTACGGGCACTTAGACCAATGTAAATCCAGAGTAATTTCTGATCTAAATGCAGTTACTCTGGATTTTCTCCTTACGAGGACAACAGAATTGTCCATTAGTAGAATATTTTCCATGAGTACCTTTCACACTGTTGCCAGCACAGCTCAAATGAAGACATAATAAAACGAAATCATAGTATGCCCCCCACAAACTAAATATTTTAATCTTTGTTTTTCAACTAGATTTCCAAAAAAAGACCCTAAAGAGCAAGACACTGATAAATGAGTATTGTATAATATTTTACAACCACTGGAAGTGAGACTTCAAGGAGGGGGAAAGGTTTAAAAAATAAACAATGCTCTAGTCATTTTCATCCTGACTTTAAAAAAATGTTTAAAATACATGTTAGCACAGCTCTCTGGACATTTCCATTGTTTCACATCTATTTGTTCAGACACCACACCATTTAAAAAATAAAAACTGGCATTTAAAATGGTTCATATTGGCTAGACCTTTCCCTGATAGGAAAATGTCCGGATCAGAGATGGGTGAACTTCAAAAGTGGTTGAGTTCAGAGAAGAATCCAGCATCTGGATGTGTGTCAGCATGGGGAACTGACACTGTCCCTACTGTGTACTTGTTCCATGAGCAAGAATTGCAGTCTCCCAGGATATCAAGCTGGTTGGTGCCTTACAGAAGCACTAAAATTATGCCTCTCAGTAACCTGAAGTAAACATTTCCTATAAGATTTTTGAAGCACTGGGTTTATGAAAAACTGGAACATAAGCAAGACAACTAAAAAGGAACTTTTCCCCTCCTTCATAATTTGATTAAAAGAAATCAATTAGAGACTATGAAGCACTGCTTTCCATACAAATCTGGAAGCACAGAGGTGAAATTTCAGCATGTGGTTGGGTGGCTTTTATCTTGGCATCTCTAAACCATAAAGGAGATACACTTTCCTTCATAGTACATCAGCATGGAAATCTAACCAAAAACATGAGGGACAGTATTCTGCCTTTCAGTACACACGAGGATCCTATTGAAGTGATGACTGTGTGTGCATCCAAGGATTCAATTTGGCCCACAGACAGGATCTTGCCTTTTCATGTTCAGTCCAAATCACATAACGCTGGCCCCTCCATGATTAAAGCCCTATGGTCTGAGGTGAAAGGAAAGTGTTGTCACTTTTGTTCTAAAATCAGAGACACGTCCTTGGTATCATAGATGAACTGCACACATTATAAGTAATAAACAATTATTTTAATCATTAAACTTTTAATTCTGTAACACTTTATGTAACTTTAGTCACATGAGAAATCCTATTGTAATTTAAATTAAATAGGTCTCAGGTCATTTGTAGCACCAGGGCCAAAATTAGAACAGCAAGAAGTTCTTGAATTAATGGACAATTGTCTTAATTTACATATTTATTATGCAGACAAATTAGCCACAGACATGTGCAGAGCAGCCAGCCTTCCCCTGGAATGTTGGTGGATCGTGATGAAAAGTAGCATTAAGGATGGAACTTGTGAAAACTATGGTCTCAAAGGCTCCTAACTTGGTCAAATTGTAGCCAGCTTTCACTGGAACACTCAGATTTCTCTGTCTGCAGAACTTCAGCCTGTGACCTCTAGCTGTTTAATCAAAAAGACACAATTTTTCATTTTATATCATGGGGAAAATGTACTTCCCACAAACACACCTCTCTTTATTCTCAAAAGTAGATTAACCATTTTCAGTTAATCTTTAACTGAAACCTTTAAAAACCTTTTAAAAAAAGAGTCTAAAATTTCAGTCTGGTATGTCAGAACTACAGAAAGTTATGAATGAATCAAAACTGGAGTTTCTTTTTAAAACACTAAAGGCAACTAACTGTAGGGCTCTGACCATACTAATATATTGCAATTCTCTAGAGGTTTCATCTGTAGACCTCAAAGTCGGAAAAGCATTATTAATGGATGAGGAATACACACACAGGTTAAATATCTTTCCGGGGCCACATAGCAAGTCACTGGCAGAACTGGCTCTTCCAGTCCCAGGCTGCCCTTAAATATATTGTTCATGGTTATACAATATGTTTTTAAAGATACAATGAAATCTAATGGTAAATATTGTCTACTAGAGAGTTTCTGAACACAACCAAGATTTTCAAAAAATGGGTGCCTAAAATTAGGCTCTTCAGACACTATTTGGGTACTTAGTAAGTGGCCTGGTTTTCAAAAGTGTAGAGAACTCAGAAATTCCCCGATGTCAATGGGAGCTTCTCCTTGATACCCTCTATCAGCTCTCCAGATTGTACAAAGTACAAGTACTACGTTATTTATCTTGCCTGACTCTGACCATATTTCCTTTCTCCTCCTTTGAATTGCTTCACTGGTTCTCCCTCTTCCACTGCATTACCTTCAAGCTTCTTATGCTCCCCTTCAAAGCCCTTCATGAATCTCTGCCTCCCAGCTTATCCACTCCAGTCTCTTACGGTGTTGCCCACACTGCTCCAGCAATGCCAGCCTCAACATAATGCTGTCCACTTTCTCTGTAATCAGGGGTGAAAGTAAAGTGGCACGCTGGTACCGGCTTGTACTGCTGACTTAAAATTGCTTCCCCTTTTGCGTCCCCCATCGGCGGCCCTGCAGGGTCCTTGCAGTGTGACGTTGAAGTGCTGCTACAGCAAAGGACCCTGCTTAAAGCACTGCCGCTTTAATATCGTTGCCTGTTTTGCCCACTCCCCCCACACACACACACACCACCCCTCCGGCCGGGCCACCGACATGAAAAAGAAGTAGCTGCCCCAGAGCTGCAATTTATAAGGGCCCAGGGCTCCAGCCACTGTTGCCATGGCAGCCGGAGCCGTTGGCCCTTCAAATCATTACTGGCACTCTGGGTAGCAGGGGCCAGGCAGTGCAGATGGGCTCTCTGGGGGGCCCTGACCCTCAACCCCACCCCTTCTGGGGGCGGGTGAGAGAGCCATCCCTGTATCCGTAAGAGCTGAATTTCATGTTCACCCCTGCCTGCAACTGCCCCCCCCAACTTTCTTCCCCACACTGCCCCGTATGCTTTGAATGCCCATCCTGAACTACACTGTAAGGCCACTAACCCTTTGCTCCTTCAGATCCCTCCTCTAAACCCAATTCTTCCTGTGATGCTTGCAAGAAATTAGCCACCTTACAAACCTCAGATTAAAAACAATCGTCTCTTAGCAGTTTGTTTAACATGGATTTATTTTTATCCCTGTCCTTTTAGCTGTTGTGTTCTCAGATTATAAGCAGTCCAGACAGAGGCTATGTCTATCACTATCCACAGGCCATGCCTACTAGAGCGTGGGAACTACCTTAATATTAATAGCCCTAAGACAACAGAAAGAGTTAATTTCAAAAGGAGATGAAAATGTAGAAAAAAACACGAGAATAGTGGCTCTGAGTCAAGTCTGCAGGTATTTACCAGCTGGGTCAGGTATCCTCAGTCCAGACTTGTTACTCTGCTCCAAGGGAGTCCATTCTTTAAGGTTCTGTGACAAAACTCTGCCAGAAATATTCTTCAGTTGTAATAACATTTACACTGTGATTCTGAAATAGTCCAGTGACCCTTACAGATGTTCCTGCTATTGGCAGCTCTTTCATATGAGTGTCTTACACTGTTGTTGCATCCAGTAGACGGCCATTTTCACAGGCCTGTTTCTTCCTCTGAAGAAATTCTCCTGATGCTTTGCATCTCCTTACAGCTTTAGTACAGAATTCTCTTGTATGCTGAAGACAAGGTTATCCTAGCAAGAGTTTACAGTGCTTTGAATCTTCACTGAATAGACTCAGGTTTGGACGTGACCTCAGGAAGTCATCTAGTCCAATCCCCTGCTCAAAGTAGGGCCAACACCAATTAAATCATCCCAACCAGGGCTTTGTCAAGCTCGGCCTTAAAAATCTCTAAGGATGGAGGTTCCACCACCTCCCTAGATAACCCATTCGAGTGCTTCACCACCTTTCTAGAATAGGTGTGATACATAGATGCATAGAAAGCAAAGAAAAAGTTACTACAATATACAGGTGGTTTTCCTGAATGACAACTGAATCATTTGCAATATGGCAGAAGAACATGGCATGGATTATCATTGCAAAAATAAACCGTGTAATAATAACTTCCACTCATGGATTTTCTCATCCGAATCTGCAACATGTTATCGCCACTGGAACTGTATATTCTTATGGAAGTGACAAAGAGTATGTCCGACCCATTCACATCCACAGTGACATTTATGGTACTCTGGATTTAAAACTTTGCAATTGACTGAATCACAGCTATTAGAGGAAGAGAAATATCTACTATCAATAAAGGACCAAACTCTGTTCTCGATTACACATGTGGCAGTCTGGAGTAACACTCTTATCTACAATGGAATTATGCACAATTCATATCCATACAACTGAGTGTGGAATTTGAATCCCTGTTTTTTATTTCTCTAAAGACTTCTGCTAAAGAATCTCAGCCTGACATTCAAGCAATGTAGCTTTGCTACCCTGCTGCGAGAGGGAATTATCTCCATTTTACAGGCAGGGAAACTGAAGCACACAGAGACTACATGATTTGCCCAAAGTCACAGAAGTCTATTGAAGAACTGGGAAAAACATTCAGTTATACTAATTCCCAGTCTTCCCTCCAGTCTTCCCTACAAGCTCCTTCTTCCTCTCCCTCAAATATTTGATCTACCCTTTCGTGTCGGTCCTTAAGTAAAAGGAGATAAAATTGTTAACATGATTCCCTTTTATTAGGCCAACAAGTACAAGCTTGAGAGCGGAGGGCAGAAAGCAGGGGTGGGGCAGGAAAATTAAATACAGAAGGAAGAGGGACAAGGGTTAGATCTATTGGATCTTTGCATCAAGTAACACATTAAAGTGATTTTTAAAATACTTTATCCAACATTGGCGTTTGTCAATAACCAAGCCATACCACAAGAGCCCTATTGTAACGGCAGAACTCCTCAGCAATTTTAATTTTTCTCTTTGTCAGCTGAAGAAGCTCACATTATATTAGTGTCCTGACATTCTATTCATTATAAATGTTATTGTGAGAGGAAACCTGTTTCAATTCTCAGGATTACAGTTTAGAACAGCTGTGCCCCAAGAGAACAATAGGGAGATTTATTTCTCTTATAAGTCCCAATTTTACAAAACACTTTAACTTTCTTCAAATAAAAGTCATGCTAAAGAAAGCTGTGAACACAGGGGCTGTCTGAATCCTGCAAATAATGGAAAGAAGTTATTATTACATCTAATGCAGTATTTGTTTCTTTTTGGGTACATATAGAAAATGAACCATAGTTGCCACAACTGTCATACCTTTAAAGTTATTAGTAAGAGTTTGTCTTAAAGATTAAAGGAGGAGCTATCTAAATATATTACACAGGTCCCTATTAGAGATAGGCTCAAACCACAGAATCCATGGGCACAAGATACAAGGTCTTTGTACTTTGGCCAGGCACATCACGTGACCTCTGCAGAACGTGGATCCAGCCTGAGATTTTTAATGGCCCCATGTTATGGGAATGGTTGGACTCAGAATTTTGATTTCAGCCCAATTTCAGTCCATATCCAAATCTTTTGGGATTGGGCATGTGTAACCATCTAATGCGATGCATAAAGTTAGCCCTAAATTGTTGGTTGTGGTCAACTTTGATGGTCCTTGACTGCTCTGTCACAGCTTTCCAGACATAGCCTCAGCACTCGGTCTCAGGTTCCTGCTACAGAATGAATGCTCAAAGCCACACTAAAAGTTACGTCCAAAAGGCAGAATGAAATATAACATGGTATTCATAAAACCAAAATGGAATTAATAAATTGACAGATATATCCCCCAGTGTAACACACATGCCTTCTGAAGCCTCCCTCCATATAAAGAAGTGAAACCATAAAGAAATATGGGCCCACTTCAACAAAGCATGCAAGAACATTCTTAAGTCCATCCCTATGGAGCAAAGTACTTAATGTGTGAACTTTGATCACAGTACACAGGTGCACAGAAGTCAATGAGGCTTAAGCACATGCACAAGAGTTTGCTGAATAGGGAGGGATTGCCAAAATGGAACCACTGACAGAATAAATGGACCAAAAGAGCATCGAATAACTTATTCAAGGAGTTTCACCTTTCTTTCTGTCCAAAAACAGATTGTCCTTTCTTTTCACATATATTATTGTAAAGGATTTGACAAATAACAAAATAGCATCAAATTCTTGGTCTACAGACTTTTTAGAAGTAGTTGGAGGGTGTATTTAATATTCAGGAATTAGAAAGGTGGTGTTTAGATTTGGTTGACCGTATAGATCTCCTCTTCCCTTATTGGACATGCTTCACTCTTATAATTAAGGTTTTCTGGATGACCACGCTCATTTATGAGTTAGAGATTTATTTTATAGAAATATTGAATAATTGCTTTAGTGTCATCATTTTCCTAAACGTGTAAGCTATAAAACGCATGGGAAATGAATATACCAAGGGGAACAAGTATAGTCAAATTACTTCAGTAATGTTGCTGAAGTAAATATTGGTGGGAAAAGGGTTTAACTATTTACTCAGGATTCTCTGCAGGATCGTTTATGCCAAGGAGAATCTTACAATGGTTTGGTCACTACGATAAGCAGATGTGATGTGTTTATACTGTTTGTGTGTCTATTTTAGACATTGTGTTAGGCAGCATTCAACAATACAATGTACTGCTTCAATGGGACTATTTACCTGCTTAAAATACTTGATGGATTTGGATCTGAATGGTCAGCAACTTATAGGATAGACCCTATATACATTAAAATATACATTATTATACATATTATACAAATAGACATTAAAATATACATTATATACATTAAAATATCATGATTTTACAATTTAGTGCATTTGAAATTTTGCATAAAATGGATCCTGGCAGCCATCCCTCATCATTTTGATTTGTGGAGACAAGCCAGGGAGGGACAGCCCATGAGAAAAAGTCACTTATACTTATAGCACATTGCATTTACCCGCCCATACACAACCACAGATACCAGGGCAGTTGGGGATAGAAACAGCTGGGTACATGTGCCGTCTGGCTCCACTTGCAGAAGCATCTCATGCATGCCAGTGAAGGTGTGCATGATTTTAAACTAGAATTGTGGGCAGCTGGGATGAGGGCAACAAGACTGAAGCAATAACAGTTATTGCTACTGTTTATTTTTATGGTAACAAAGAGTCCTGTGGCACCTTAAAGACTAACTAAAGTATTGAAGCATCCAACGAAGTGGGTATTAGCCCACAAAAGCTTATGCTTCAATACTTTAGTTAGTCTTTAAGGTGCCACAGGACCCTTTGTTACCTCTGCTATTCCAGACTAACACAGCTACCTCTCTGATTCTTTATTTTTATGGTACGGCAGCAGATAAGTTAGACTGACTCCTCAGGATCCTACCAGTATTCTCCCTCAATAGCACTTTCCTCACTAGTGTACTCCCCAAAGCTTTACTGATTTTTGTGAATTGTGTACTGCTGTAAAATGACTGCCAGGGGAGCAACACACAAATCCCACATTGAACATATTAAAACTTACCGCACACTGGCTCCTACCCAAATGAAGCAGGCTGTACACCAACCTTGACATAGCCAAACTCCACATAAATTTAGGAGAGAGGAAGGTTCTAGAAATTGGATGCTTCATGGCAAAAGGGTTTGCATGAATTTTTCATCAAAAAAATGGAATGTTCAAAGATTTGATTCCATTTTGCACATATTTTGACACCTCATGAACAAATATTTTCATTGCGATTTTTTTGCCCAGCTATGTAGATGCATTTTGGAGCATATGGCTCTTAGCTTCAGAGGCAGTAATTTGCCCTTGACATCAGAAAAGCAGACTGACTCCCTCAGGGAACTCATGGGCAGGATCCCCTGGGAGATGAACATGAAGGGGAAAGGAGTCCAGGAGAGCTGGCTGTATTTTAAAGAAACCTTATTGAGGTTGCAGAAATAAACCATCCGATGTGTAGAAAGAATAGTAAATATGGCAGGTGACCAACTTGGTTGAACAGTGAAATCCTTGCTGATCTTAAATGCAAAAAAGAAGCTTACAAGAAGTGGAATATTGGGCAAATGAACAGGGAGGAATATAAAAATATTGCTCAGGCATGCAGGAGTGAAATCAGGAAGGCTAAATCACACTTGGAGTTGCAGCTAGCAAGGGATGTTACGGGTAACAAGAAGGGTTTCTTTAGGTATGTTAGCAACAAGAAAATAGTCAAGGAAAGTGTGGGCCCCTTACTGAATGAGGAAGGCAATCTAGTGACAGAGGATGTGGAAAAAGCAAATGTACTCAATGCTTTTTTTGCCTCTGTCTTCACGAACAAGGTCAGCTCCCAGACTACTGCACCGGGCAGCACAGCATGGGGAGGAGGTGACCAGCCATCTGTTGAAAAAGAAGTGGTTCAGGAATATTTAGAAAGCTGGACGAACACAAGTCCATGCATCCGAGGGTGCTAAAGGAGTTGGCTGATGTAATTACAGAGCCATTGGCCATTATCTTTGAAAACTCATGGCAATCGGGGGGAGGCCCCGGATGACTGGAAAAAGGCTCATATACTGCCCATCTTTAAAAAAGGGAAGGAGGAGGATCCAGGGAACTACAGGACAGTCAGCCTCACCTCAGTGCCTGGAAAAATCACAGAGCAGGTCCTCAAGGAATCAATCCTGAAGCACTTAGAGGAGAGGAAAGTGATCAGGAACAGTCAGCATGGATTCACCAAGGGCAAATCATGCCTGACTAACCTAATTGCCTTCTACAGTGAGATAACTGGCTCTGTGGATGAGGGGAAAGTTTAGAAAAGCTTTTGATACGGTCTCCCACAATATTCTTGCCAGCAAGTTAAAGAAGTATGGGCTGGATGAATGGACCATAAGGTGGATAGAAAGCCGTCCGGATCGTCGCGCTCAATGGTTCCATGTCTAGTTGGCAGCCGGTATTGAGCGGAGTGCCCAAAGGGTCGGTCCTGGGGCCGGTTTTATTCAATATCTTTATCAATGATCTGGAGGATGGTGTGGACTGCACTCTCAGCAAGTTTGCAGATGACACTAATCTGGGAGGAGGGTAGATACACTGGAGGGTAGGGATAGGATACAGAGGGACCTAGACAAATTAGTAGACTGGGCCTAAAGAAATTTGATGAGGTTCAACAAGGAGAAGTGCAGAGTCCTGCACTTAAGACAGAAGAATCCCATGCACTGCTACAGACCCGGGACCGAATGGCTAGGCAGCAGTTTTGCATAAAAGGACCTAGGGATTACAGTGAATGAGAAGCTGGATAAGAGTCAACAGTGTGCCCTTGTTGCCAAGAACGCTAATGGCATTTTGGGCTGTATAAGTAGGGGCATCGCCAGCAGATCGAGGGACGTGATTGTTCCCCTCTATTCGACATTGGTGAGGCCTCATCTGGAGTGGAAAAATTGGAAAGAGTCCAGAGAAGGGCAACAAAAATGATTAGGGGCCTGGAGCGCATGACTTATGAGGAGAGGCTGAGAGAACTGGGATTGTTTAGTCTACAGAAGAGAAGACTGAGGGGAGATTTGATAGCTGCTTTCAACTACCTGAAAGGGGGTTCTAAAGAGGATGGTTCTAGACTGTTCTCAGTGGTAGCAGATGACCGAACAAGGAGTATTGGTCTCAAGTTGCAGTTGAGAAGGTTTAGGTTGGATATTAGGAAAAACTTTTTCACTAGGAGGGTGGTGAAGCATTGGAATGGGTTACCTAGGGAGGTGGTAGAATCACCTTCCTTAGAGGTTTTTAAGGTCAGGCTTGATAAAGCCCTGGCTGGAATGATTTAGTTGGGGATTGGTCCTGCTTTGAGCAGGGGGTTGGACTAGATGACCTCCAGAGGTCCCTTCCAACCCTAATATTCTATGATTCTATGATCAGCAACTCTTCTAGGCCAAATAGGAGAATAGATACTTTAAATATGCCTCATTCCTTTCCTCTGGATATCACAAGTGCTCACTGAAGATAGATATGAAAGATGCTCCTGCTGGATCATTGGGACGGTATGCTACCAGGCAGACTATCTTTGGTGGTATCGAGGAACCTGTCCTGAATTTGGAAGCATGGGACTCAACTCCCGCAGCGTCAGTTTTCAATCCTATTCCTAACCATGATTGGTCAGCCCGGAAGGATGCTGACAGAGAGGGAATAGGCACTGGGGAAGCTAGGAAGATAATAAATTATAGAGAAAAGAGAGATCAGCCTCTTCCCCAAAAAGAGTTAATAGAGAAGGAAAGAATTTGAAGGACTGTGTTGGCTAAAATAATATAATGAACATGTGGTGATTAATATTGAGAAGATGGATGATTTTGTGATTAAGACAAAAGACTCAGAATCAAGAGAGCAGAGTTCTATTTCTGTTCCTGCCATAGGGTTTCTGTGAGAGCATGGACAAGTGACTTAACTACCACATGTTTAAGTATGATGGGCACACACTGTTTTGAATGACCAGCTTTTCCCTTAAAGGTACTGAAAGAGAAGGATTACTGAGAGGCAGTACAGTCCAATGGTTAGGATAGGCTTTGAAGTCAAGAGACCTGGGTTCTAGTCCTCATTCTGCCAGTGATCTGCTATGCAACCTTGCTCTGTCAGTTCAGCTCTCTCTGCCTTTCCACCCCTCCCACCTTTTGTCTGTATTGTGTATTTAGATGCTGGGTCAGGGACTGCCTCTTACTGTGTGTGTATATAGTGCCTGGCATAATGGGGTTTGTTTTCAGTTGGGGCCCATAAGCATTCTCATAATACAAATGACACCACCCCTCAAATCAAAGTTTAATATTATTTTCATGTACAGGCTATTTCAGAAGGGCTCTATTTCAGCTCATTGGCATCTAGGGCTCAATCTTGCTCCATGGAAGTCAATGGGAGTTTTGCCCTTCACTTCAGTGGGAACAAGGTCCCAGTATTGGTGCGTTCAGCAGACAGGAAATTGCATTCAGTTAAGCTACCATGTGAAAAATTTAATAAATATTCTACCATGCAGAAGCCAAACTGCTGTTTTACAGCTGACACCAGCAAGTCTGCCTCTCAGCTGAGAACAGGGAGAGACAATGGCAATCAGTGCACATTATGCAGATGATTAGTTTGTAGTGGAAAAAGAAAAACCATCCATCATAAAATGAATACTAAACAAACAATACAGCTCACGGTTATCCAGAGAAAATTTCACATTCACAGCACCAAGATAAGCCAACGGATATCCTCCTTATATTTCTCAATTATTTTTTTGAGAGGGTGTGTGTTAGAGAGAGAGAGAGAGAAATGAAATGACCCTAATTGTTCTGCAGTTCAGTGGGGGAGGAGAGGAAATGTTAAATGTTCTATTTAAAAGAAACAAACATCCAAAATTTTAGTAGCAGCCATGGTTCATTCTAATTCTGCATCATCACTAAGCATTGTGTCAACTGGATACGGTATTTTTCAGTTCCTGTTCCAATTGTCAAGTAATGTGGTGGTGCTCTGTTTAACAGTTTCTGCTTTTCAATGCAGAAGTGACAGCATTTCATTGGTGGGAATAAGAATTATAAGCAGTACTAGTAGCTAGAGCTGGAGAGACTGAGATTTGTCTATATGAACAAATAGTATACAAACTTCAGGGTAAATCAACCTTGCACTAGGCTGCCACACCCTAACTGTCCACACAGACTTGGCTGCCACACACTAAAAAGCCATAGTGTGCTTTGAACTACTCCTGTTTCAAAGCAGAGCAGATCAAAGAGTACTATGGAACCTGGAAGCAGGGTTCACATGGACAGTTCATGCATGGCAGGTGGTAGAGTTATATGCAGTTTGCTGCTGACAAAGTGTTCATATAGACAAACACTCAGTCAGGAACACAGATTTTACTCCCAAACTGGCTCATTTTATGATCTTGGGAAAATCACTCAACTTTTTTTGTTTCTCAGTTTGTTGATCTGTAAAATAGAGATATACAAATGTTTGCAAAGAGCTCTGAGAGCTGAAGATTAAAAGTCTTGTGTATGAGCAAGTGCAAGTTATGGGAAGTGTGATTCTCAACTATTATCAGTGAATATATAAAATGGTTTGTACAATAAGAGAAGTCCAATGAAATTTGGGTTCTATATGCATTAGTGGCATTGCATAAAATGTAAGATCATAGTCATAAGTATCATAACTCAATTTTATTTTTGTATTAGGAGATACTTAAAAAAAAGACGACAATATATTTAGCTGCACATAGGACCTATACTGTATCTACTTATTTAAGCAATCTGGGCAGTGAGGTTCTTTCTTCCCTTCCCTTACATGATTTACACAAAAAAAGAAAAACTATAAGAACATCAAAAGAAAAATAAACATCTTGGGTGAAATCCATTGACGTCAATGGCAAAACTCCCATTGATTTAAATGGAGGCCAAGATTTCATCCCTCAAATTTAATCATAACCATTCTTGTCATGAGTATAACAAGAAATTAGCTAATAATTTCAAAGTATCCTCCGACAAGCAAATGAGTGATCATGGGTTCATTATCAAGGCCAGAGTCTTGGTCTTTATCACAGCTTGGAAATAATTTACATCTAAACTTCAATTTACGTGCAAGCTACTCTTTACATCACTGTAATTAAGAAACATGTAGTGTTTCAAATTTGAAATATTTTCATTTTAGATAGATTGGATATGGCCACCTCAGCATTAATCTTAAAAATGTGTATTCTAGTACCGCAAACATTCAGCTACATGTTCGAGTCCAACTTGCCAAATGAGGAAATGTGCATCTTCTTAAATTTTAACTTCCCTTCTTCCTCATTTGTTTGCCTCCAATTTGATCAAAAGAAATGATCAAAGTAAAGGTTTTGTTACTGACCAAATCTGTTCCTCAGATGTTTGGCCTTCTGAGGCTATTATGGAAGTATGACAACATTTCTCCCAAAGAACCTGGAATCTCCTCTAAGTTTTTGGAGAAACATTTTAGCTGCAAACTTGCAGGTAACAAAAGTATAATCAAAAGGCAAACTTGTCCCTGGTTTAACTCCAGGGATATCAATAGAGTTAAAGAAGAAATTAACTTGGGCCAATGAGTTAAAGACCATCTATTCCCACCAGATCCTTTGATTAAACCCAATATCTCAAGTTTTAGTTTAAGCAGAGGTTTTCCAGAGTTTCATTTTCCTTTTGCATATAAAAACCTGTATCAACTATGATATTTTTCCCTAAACCATCTGAATTAACAACATTCATTTGAATTAAAGATACTTTATTTGTTTTTACTGCTAAAACTTCAGCTTTATTTTCAAAGGACTAGTGGATACCCCATTCATGCTCTCTGTGCACTGATACACTGCTGGGTATACTAATCAATGGCTCCAGCTCCCTGAGTAGAGATAGTTGCTATAAAAGACATTTAAGGGGAGGAGGGAGGAAGAGGAGGAAGAGGAGGCTGAGCAATCACAGTGCAGAACAGGGAGGAGGAGATCATCCCCTTCCATAGAAAAACCCACAGGAGAGGGCCCATGGTGAAAATGCACTATAAGTTCCCCTTTGGGAGTTTTTCCCAAGTTGTTCCTTCAAGGGGCATGGAGTTTGCCACCTCCGTGGCAAACCTCTGTCTGCTTCCAGAAACGGACCCAGATATCACAGTGATGGGTGTAGCATACGACGACAGAGATGCGATAAAGATACATTTTCAGAATGGGTTTACAAAGGGAACGATGTGATCAAGAGACCAACTCTTCACAAACCTGCACATTCTCATGTAATTTGGGGAAAAAACACTTGTGGACTTTCACCAGTCAGCTCAAAACTTGGCCACTCCACACACCACAAATGACTCAGAGTCATGTGAACTTGCATGAACAGCAAACTAGCCAAGAGGAATCAAAGACGGTCATACTAAAAACCATGTTGCTTATTATTGTCTGTATGAGTTGTCAGACACTGTATTCCTCTGACTGACTAAAAAAAAGACAAAATTATTTGTATTATAGGGCTGATGGTGGGGTTTGTGCTTCTCAAATTATATTTCAGGTTTTTTTATTCTTGTTTTTCATGAGGTTTTCTATCAGCCAGGGGAAATATCACATAGGGCTTGATTCTGCCAGATGGCAAATGCCCTCATCTTCCACTGATATCAACAGGGATTGATGGCACTTAGCAATATGTAGAATCAGACCCATAATGTCTGTCCTTCTAGGAAACTGCTCTCTAGTGCCAGTATTTTTGTGCACCAGGCATTGCTTTCATGTTGACATTCCTTCCTTCCTTCCATGGTCTGCTTTACATTTGCAATAGCAGAGCATTCCAATAAAAATGTGGGGTATGTCCTTTCTTGCATACTAATCTGGACATTTCCCTTTAATCTGGTAAGTGAGAACACATTCAGTTAAAAGAAACACTTGTCCTATAATAGGCCCAATCTTTTCAGGTTGACTGTAATAGGAGGGTACCCAGTAACCATGAAGGAGGTGCTCAGTACAGTTCAAGCATAGTAATAGCATTCCAAATTCCTTTCCACCAGCACTTGCACATCAATTTTTTACTGTTATGTCACTAATGAAAAAAAAAAAAAACCATTGCTCATACTTACTGTGATGGGGTCACCCCTGGGCCTGCAGCTGACCCTTGTTGGAACTACAGTCAGGAGCACAAGTTTTGATTTAGTTGTTGCAACCCTTCAGGTGGAGCACCGATTGCAGGAGCCTTGCCCAGCAACAGGAAAAGGCACTGGCAGCAAATCACAGCAGTAGTCCCGCATAAGGCTTACCTTAGTTGTTCTGGAGGGCAGCAGTCTCTCTAGCAGCTCCTGGCCCCAGTCAAGCTTCTCTTACAGAGCAAGAGCTGGAGGTCTGCTCTCCCTCTCAGCCAGCCCAGAGGGATGCCACTTGTCCAGGTGTTCCCGGAATCATCCCATTTTTGAGGTAGCTGTCCTGGGAAATACCTGAGGGTACTCAGTACTCATTGCCAGCTGTCCAGTTTTATCAGCTCAGGATCATCCTGGATGTCCCATTTTCTGTACCTCCAAAGTAGAAACCCTAGCACCTAAGTGAGCTCTATTACCTGTGTAGCAGGGCAGGGCTGACTGAGCCCACAGCAGCTCATAAGACCTTTCCTGGCCAGTGTGTGGTGTGTGTACACCAATCACACTTGCTCATGAGGAAGGACGCATGTTTTAGATCCTGATCCTGCCAAGACCTGTGTGTGCTTAATTTTACACTGAGAGTAGTTCCAGTCACTTCAACTGGATTTCTCATGGCACAGAAAGTTAAGCACATGTAAAAGTCCTTGTAGCATCAGGATCTTATTTTCTTCCTTTCTTGTAACTTAGTCTATATGACCACATTTTTCCTACCAGTTCACTTTCTGCAAAACAACACTTCTGCAATGTGTGAGATGCAGCTATGCTACAGTCCACAAGGAGAAAATAAAAATATTATTTACTTCTTTGGAACCTTCCTTCTGATGATCTCAAAGCATTGCTAGCATGAATATTTAGAGTACACGTTTACTAATCATTAACTCTCCTTTGAGTTAGGTAAGTGTTAGAACTGAGCAAATCTTTTTGTGTTAGTAAAATTCATTGTGAATTTTAGCAACTTTTCATCAGATCATAACTTTGTCCATTATTTGATCTGCTTTGGAAGAATTATCACTATTTTACAGATTGCGAAATAGACACAGACAGCTTAATTAACTTGCCTAAGCAGAGCAGGGAATAGAAATCAAATGTGACTAGTCTTATGCTACCAGCCTAGCTAGTGCTAGAAGTGGGAAATGCAAAATGCTAGCAATACTTGATTTTCTATACCAAATAAAAATGCTGAGGGTTTTTTGAGTGATTGAACATTTAAATCATCTGTGGAGGCTGTAAACAATGGGGCAACTTTTGAAAAAAAAATCAAGGTTTTCCATAATTTGGGGAAAGGCAGCTGCCACTAGACTCTGTTCACAACTTGGCTCTTAACTTGGGCTAATAAAAGAGTGGGGACACACGTATTATTGCAGTCAGTTCAGCGGAGATGGTATCAATAAGCAGGCCAAGAAATATATTGCTATTTTGTTAGGGCCAGTTCATTAAGTGTCCTGTTGAAAACTGCTGTAGCTCCAACTTCTAAATTAAACAGCCCTGTTTGGCAACAGGAACCTTAAACTATTTTTCTTGAATTGCTCTTTTAGACTCAAATCCCAGTTCTCCCCCTCGAGGCATCTGAAACAGGACTGCAACTTCGCTTGCATGTGTCCCAGCCAATAAAGGAAAAGGTCAACCTCAGGTTTTATTGACAAATAAAATATTCCCATGATCCTTCCCTGAACTGTAGATATGTATATACACATACAAACCACAGGGAATAATCAGCATGCTTGGGATCAAACCAGAAATTCCAATGAACACAGAAAACTTCTAATAAAAATGGAAAAAAAGATCTAATATTTCATTCTCAGTACTGAATGGACTTCTTTGCAGTAATCTTAAAATTATATATAGGTATTTACCTATCTTTCTTGTTATCTTGCTCTGCCTCCTATTTTCTCTCAGAACACCTAGCAATACAAGATACATTTTGCTGATGTGTCAATTTTGACAAAAATTTGTTGCGGGAAAAATGACATTTTGGAATGGAATGATTTGAACTTTTTTTTACTACAATTTATTAAATTTTACTCTAAAAAAATTAATGTCACCCCTACAATTCTACTTATCAAAACAAAGTGTTTCAACTGATCTGAGGTAACAAAGAGTCCTGTGGCACCTTAAAGACTAACTAACGTATTTAAGCATAAACTTTCGTGGGCTAATACCCACTTCATCGGATGCAAGCAGTGGACGAAGTGGGTATTAGCCCACGAAAGCTTATGCTTCAAAACTTTATAGTTAGTCTTTAAGGTGCCACAGGACTTTGTTACCTCTGCTATTCCAGACTAACATGGCTACCTCTCTGATTCTCAACTGATCTGAATTATTTTTCAGAATTTCATTTTGCAGAAAAAATTGCGTATTTGTTCAGTTCCAGAATGGAAACATTTTTAAGTTTGCAGAATTTCCAGGAAAATGGAAACACTGGTCCCTGACCACCTCCACTATTGTAACCCGGGGGCAACTGTGAAAAATAAAGAATCAGTTCCTAAACCTCACTACACCAAAAGGAGATAAAAATTGGTCACTACAACAAACGTTCCATTTCTGATCCCAGAGTAAATCACACACATGTATTATTTTACGGTGAAATCATTTTTATATCTATTCACAACCATCCTGTAAAGATCATATTGATATGTGTGCTCCAATGTCTCAAGTGAATTTAATCTTGCTTGAAACTATGTTGTTGTTTCTATGAATGTGCAGAAAGAATGGAAGTTTGGGAACTTGGCAATCATATTGACAGATGCTGATAATGTCATAAATGATCAATACAGCAAAACGATCAATGATGGTTAATGTAAGTTGAAAGATCCCTTATCAAAATTAAAAGTCACAATCTTGTATAGAAGTACATTTTCCTAGTTAATTTTGATAAAATAGATTAAACAATTTTTATGATATAACTAGCGAAAATACCCGGCATTGCTCGGGTCAGTAGGAGGTGGGGAGGGGGCAGACAGCTGAGCGAGTGTGGGGTCCGTTGGATGGGGGCAGAGAGCAAACCTGACACCCCCATCTTACCCCCCCCCGACCAAACCCAACACCCCCACCTCACTTACCCCTCGACCAACCCCGACTCACATTTTCACCCTCCCATCCAAACCCAACACCCCCACGTCTCCCCCCTACCAACCCCAACACCCCCTGACCAACACCCACACCTCACCCCCCGTAGACCAGACCTGACACACCCACCTCACTTTCCCCCCCAACCAAACCCGACACCCCTACCTACCACCACAAACAAACCCGACACCCACACCTCACTTACCCCTCGACCAACCCTGACCCCCCTCCTCACCCCCCCAACCAAACCCAACACCCCCACCTTACCCTCCCACCAAACCCAACACCCCCTGACCAACCCCAACCCCCACACCTCACCCCTCCCCCCCCCCCGACCAAACCCGACACCCCCGGCTCACCCTCCCCGACAAAACCCGACGTCCCCACCTCACCCCCCGACCAAACCCGACACCCCCACCTCACCCCCCCCGACCAAACCCGACACCCCCACCTCACTTACCCTCCGACCAAACCCAACTCGGGTCCGTCACAGGTGGGGAGGGGGCAGAGAGCTGAGGGATTCCGGGGTCCATCGGAGGGGGGAGGGGGCAGAGAGCTGAGGGATTCCGGGGTTCCATTGGAGGGGGGAGGGGGCAGAGAGCTGAGCGAGTGCGGTGTCTGTTGGAGGGGGTATTATGACATCATAACTATGTCACAGAGAACAGCAGCTGCCCAGCTGATGTGATTGGCCTTTAAAGAATTTCACCCCTGGGGGGCATCAGAGGTGAGATTTGAAATATTTTCCACTCTTACGGTCATTAGGACCCTAAGACCTCTAACTGTACCAAATTTCAAGTCTCTAGCTCAAAGAGTGTGGAAGGAGTAAGCATACACACATACATACACGCACGCACGCATACACCATTTGACATTTATATATATAGATAAAGCAAGCCATGCAGATGCAGTGTGCATACCTAGCTACTGTTTGCAATTTCTATTTGCTTTCTCCTCTATTGTTGGAAAGACAGTGGTCAGCCTTAAAAATTTGCCAATGTTGCCTTAGATAAATAAATACATTTTTTCCCTGTATGTACTTTGGCAAAGTATCCACAAGTATATTAAAGTTATATATACTGGATTGTGTCCCTCTCCTCACCACCCTATAAATATATTTCATGTCTTCTCACACTGTAAGCTCTTTGGGACAGAGCCTGTGTCTTCACACGTATTTGTGGACCACACTGAGGCCTTGAACCCAAGGCTCTGGAAACTACTTCAATAAAAATAATAAGAAAAATAAATTCCTAGAGTACTGAAATACTAAGATAGGATGTGGTTGTCATGGCATTATCTAAGGCCCTGGCAAACTTTCAAAGTTGTGTGTAACCATTTCTAGAAACATTTGATTCGCTTATTGTAAAAAATGCAATTGATTAATATATTATAATCAGTGTAATCCAGCTATCTGGCAACATATCTGGATTTTTAAAATGCATTTTAGTACCTGGTTTCTTCTATCTGGACACAGGAGCAAGTCACATATGGCCTGAAAGCTACAATAGGGAACTCTTGACTCCATCCCTGCTCAGGGCAGGACTAAACCAACATTGGGTCTTGTCAAACAAAGATCTAAGGAGACTATTATTCACCTACTATTATTCGCTGCTGCTCTTTATCACTGTAGGCTTTTTCAAGGGCAACTGAGTGGTACTCTTCTCCCCTAATCTAAACTGGGGTCTCACTCATCTTCAGGGGGACTCCATATCACACACAGACCCTTTAAGTATCTCTCTCTCTCTCAGCTTCAGGGTGCAACTGCTGTACCCCTACTCACTGAGTATTCTCGTGGAATAAAATTCAAATCAAAGCCACAGGATTAGGGAAAATTCAGATCCAGATCTGCTTTATCTCTGTCCTGTTGAAAAGGACAGTGATGTTAGCTGAACAGTAATGAAGTCCACATTCTATATTTACTGTACATTTTGATGTAGTTCACACGTATTTGACATTATGCTTTTCTAGATTCAAAAAAATGCACTCAGAAGCCATGCATGTCGATATGCCCTCCATAATCTACCTGCTTCCTTTTCATTTATCCTATAAACTTTCCAGTTTTACAAGTGAAGTTATCTTGGCATCTATTATGTGCTCATCAGCAGGATTTTAGAAATCCTCTCATCTGAGCTTGTCTTAATAGATTCTTTATTTTCCCATGATATGACAATCAGCTGTCCAATATCCAATGAGTTATAAACAAATAAAAATAAACCCCAACTGGTGGGGGGGGGGAAGAATTTTAAACAATGCAAACACAGTTGTGCTTCTTGCTAAGAAGCCAAAATGCCTTATTACAAAGAACCAGTTGCATCAAGCACAACAAACAAAAGAAACATTGAGAAGTTCTGTGATTACTAGCCAAGAGATTTATTTTTTAAAAATATTCTTCTTTCACTGGAAGTCTTACAACAAAATATATGAAGGCTGATTTCTGAACTTCAAGCCAATGTATGGATTGTATCAAGATTTTACTCATCTGCATATCAGACCACAGTTTCCTGAGTAGAGGCAAGGACCCCCTGGAGGGAGGCAAAACATTTTGGAGAGGATTGTTCTTCCACTTCTCTCTCCCTTCCTCAAAGATAGAAACAGCAGGTCAGACCTTCAACAGTCATGGTTGTGGAGTATCTGAATTTAGTTATAAGGGGCAGCAGTAAAATATAGACAGCTTCTGAAAAAAACAATAGAAGGATTTGACTTTTTTTTTGGAAGGACATTCATTCCTCTATTAGCACGTACAGTCCTGAAAGGACTCTCAACCAAATGATGATTTTGTATCTTATTTCCTAGCTCTGGTCTCAATTTATTAACCTGACTTAATTTTCCATAACCCCACCTCTTTGATTTCATAATACTTATTTTACAAACTAGAAAAAATAAAAAGCTATAGACACAGTAGTTTAGTAACCTTTTCAAAATACGGTAATTTAACTAAAGGTACATTTTGAATTTCTTTTATTCAGACACACAGGCTGGTTTAAATATTCTGAGGTGATAATATTTTTATTTCCAGACTGCTGCATTAGAGGAGGTCATCCTAACCTGAATGAATCCATTGCTCCAAGCATATCAGGGCCGGCGACAGGTGGGTACTATGGGTAGAGCTGTACCGGGCCCCGGAGTTTGGGGGGGCCCCAGTACACAGCAGTACTCGTAGTCATCCCCCCTTGTCGCCGGGCCTGGAGAGTGGGGAAGGGGCGGGGAGGCGGCGCGGCTCTCCTCCGGAGCGGACGAGCGTGCATGTCCCCGGCAGGAGCAGTGAGCCCGCCCGGCGGCAGCGGCGCAGTCCAGGGGAGAAAGTGCGGGGGGGGGGGGGAGCAGCAAGGGCGGCTCGCGCCACAGGACCCTGCACTGCTGCCAGCCGCTGTCAGCTGGGGGGGGAGCGCCGGCTGGGCTGGGGGGGGGGCGGCTGGGCTTTCCTCCCCCAGACGCTGTCAGCTGGGGGGGGGGACAGCGCCAGCGGGGTGGGGGGGCGGCTGGGCTTCCCCCCCCCAGCCGCTCTCAGCTGGGGGGGGGAGTGCCCAGCTGGGCTGGGGGGCCCCCAAACGATCAGAGTAGGGGGCCCCCAAATTTCTGTCGCTGGATCTGAAGCATATAATTGTCCAAATTCTGCCCTGTGCAAGTTTAAAGGCAGGGATGCATTTGCCCTGATATGGATTACATGTTTCTTCAAACCCTATGACGGGGAACAGGTTGCCATGCTGTTACTGAGTTCCTCACTTACTCCACACTGTCAGCATAACCTCTCTGGCAGTTAAACCCAGCAGTTTTGCAGCAGACTTTCAACTTGCTCTGGAAAACAATGCATCTGAGGTAACCATGGCAACAAGGGCTCAGCTGAAGGTTGCTGGCATTATTATTTTTTTATTTTAATGTTTCTCCTTCAAGGCCGCTTGTTTAGTTGCTATGTAATGACATAATGATTTTTATATGTGAAACACTACATTAAAAAGCCTTTTCATTACTTAGTGCTACATTTGTTTTCTATGTTGTCCAATCAGTAAATAAGTCTGAAAGGATGATAATCATTTGCATCTGGGATCATACATGCCCGAAGTTGCTCCACTGAATGAGGCATTGGTGTTTATCTGCCTCTCCCAAATCTCTCTATGTAGCATGGATTCCCCTTTACACCTGAAAAGGGAGCTTACAGAATTTGTGAAGTCCTTATGTTACAGGTAACATTGTCACCTCACAAGAAACATGTGGCAATTAGCATATAAAACATACTTGAGCTCCTAAACCCTTTTCTCATCTGTCACTAGCTGAAATCCATCTCTCAGCCTTCCACATGAAGTGCAATGCAGAAATGGAGAAGAAAAAAAGGTAAGGCCCCAATTTCTCAGAGGTGCTGAGCACCCCCAAATCCCATTGGCTTCAACAGAAGTTGTGGGTGCTGATCACGTCTGAAAATCAGGCTGTAAGTGTATGCCCACATGGGAGCTGGAAGGTGTCATTTCCAGCCCGAGCAGACCTACCCGAACCTACACTAGCTCTGATCAAGCTCATTAACTAAAAACACGTGTAGCCGTGGCAGTGAGAGGAGCTAGCCTGAGTACTTATGACTCTTGGACACTCCCTGTTCCCTGTCCTTCAGTCTAATCCTATATAGATCATCTGCTCTGGCCAAATAATTACACTGCCCAGTATTAATCTAGGACATTCTGCATTACGATTCGGCAAAGGGGTTTTAGTGCTCTCAACTACAACACCTTCCAGGAGAAAGTCAAAAGGAATTTTCTACAAACCAAATCCATTTATTGCTCCTCTTAAATCCTATCCCACAGAATGGTACATGTCAACAAGAAAACGAAGAAACTGCTAATGCATCATCAGATACATGTAAGCAATAGTCAGCCATGAACTCTTCCCAATGTGAGCTGAAGTATTTGGTTATATCTTGCTAGAGGACAGAGGGAGTATACTTTTCAGAGGCTATTCCAGAATCACAAAGAAAATAAGTCAGTCATCACAAAGACTTCTTTAAAAAACAAGACAAAGTTGCAGCTTGTTTCAGTTTGGTTTAGGACAGCTGGGAATAGTAAATTATCTGGTTCAGTTCATAGGCTGACAGGAAACATCAAGATGTGATACTAGTCTACTCTGTACAATCGCAGTGGACATTCACATCTGTAAAGGCATTTTGATCAAGTTCTAGCATGAATAGTGCAACTGGCCTCCACACTCATGCTGAAAACTCTTGAAAATTACTGGGTTAAGGAGTCAGTTGTAACTTTAAAAACAAGTACATTTGATGATGCCTTAAGTACTGGCTTCAAATAATGTTTACTCTTTGGATCATTAACCCCAGAAGTAATACTAAAGCAACTGCTAAATAGGAACAGAGATAGACTCTTTCCTAGATAATCACTTTATGGATAACTGCTAACTAGCAAGCTGTTTGTGAAACAGGAGTATTCACATTTTCAATTATATTCCTGCACAGTTTCTGCAGTGATGTCAAAAGCCAGTGTCTGTGACTTCAAAATTTACTACTAGAGAAATTGAAGAAGTACTGCTGAATGAATTATTCAGGAAAGGTATGTTATAAAAGAGAGAGAATTTTTAACACACATACAGCATAATGCATAGGGAATTATATGAAAGGAAATAAATACAGAAAAGTTTATGATGATACATTTGCAAAGCATGTGTAGTATATATATATTAATGCAGTTAAGTGCAGTGGGGCTATTTACATTTCTACAGCTATTAATATACTGATCCTAACCCTGAGAATATGTTAAAATATAAACTAGTTGTTACCGCTCTATTGTTATATTCTTGAACCATATTTGCCCAATCAGCCAACGTGACACAAAAGTACTTTTCATTTCCAAGCACTTTAAAAATATTCTCTAGTTTATCTTCATTTACCTACCTCATGTAGGTTGTAAATATGGGATGAAATCCTGGGCCCGTTGAAGTCAGTTAATGCCAGTCTCCTTGGTGAAATTGCTGTCTCCTTAACTACTGCAAACTGGATTAGGGTGTGGATTCTACAGTATATATACACTAAAAGATGGTAAAGTAATTTCTGCTTATATGAGCAGACTAAAGCGATCACCTGGGGTTATTTAGTTTTCCTCATGAGTATTTGGGCATATATTCCTCCCATTAAAACAGTAAATCACCAATACTAATAAGAGAGTGTTTCCCTTATGATCCACTAAGGAGTAATACAATTTAATACATGACTTGGTTGAATATAATCATCTCACTCTCCCATTAAAAAAAAATGAACTTCTGCACTTATTTTACCATCAAGCCCATGCGATTACTCTGACCCCCAATATAGGGCCGCTGTCTTGTTAAGCAGATTAACCCACCTCCTTTTGTAATGTACAGTCTACAAAAACAGTAAATCACAAATCCTACCATTATGGCTCCATACAATTGTCTCATGTTATAGGGCCACGAGCCGTGTAGCTGTGCCCTTCTCTGACTGCGCTGTCCATCCCATTAAAACAGTAAATCACTAACAGTAGTAGGAGAGTTTCACTTAGGAAGTGACGCACTAACAAGTAATAATTGAAAAGGAGTGTTAGCAGAAGAATTGCGTGAAGCAAGAATGGGGTGCCAATAACATATGGTATTGAGCAAATAAGTTAAAGTCCATGGTAAGGTTTATAATAAATGAGAAAAAATGGCACGCTAGCCAGAAGACCTTGGACTAGTCGTATTACAGAGGGGAACTCAAAAGAGTTGTGACTAGAATGGCAGTCTGTGAATAAAGCTGTAGTCTTCTGCAGACCATAAAACCTTAGGACAGCTGACCATAGGGTACATTTGCAAGTGAACGGGGCTTATGGTTGCTATATAAACCACCTTTAAGTTGATGAAAACTATTCAATTACGTTGTTCCAGAACAGATTGTGCTGAGATTTATGAGACTTTGCCCCATTCCAACACCCAAGGTCTGTGGCTCTCAGCAGGAAGTCAGGGCAACTTGTCCCAACTTCAGAAAATCCACTTCTCTATGAATCCACACCCCTTATGTTTTACAATATGCACCATGGCTTATCTGAACTTGTTGCAGCTCTCCATTGTCACCGAACAGGCTGAATCTTATTGAGAAGAAGCAACAGACAGCATGAGGCTGCCCCCTAGGGCATCAGATTTATTAGTGCACAGTTATTAACTAGTAGAAAAATCCTTGCTAGCACTCACAGTCTGAGGGCCGCTTCTAAAAATGATCCTTCCAGATCTGGGGGGGGGGGGAGGGCGCCACAAAGGCGGGGTAGAGCGAGGAAGCATGAAGTGCCGCTCTCCGTGTTGTACCTGTTCTATGCGTAGGGTAAACAGAGGACTTTAGTCTTCAGGATTACGATGGGCCACCGTCCGAGCCCCCTTCCTCACACAAAAGGAAGGGAAGCAGTCTTTCAGGCCTGGTAGAAAGCCTCCACTCCCATCCTCCAGCGTGATTAAAAGCAGAGTTAGTCTGGGGTATTTAAACAAAAGAAATAGGTCTGTCATATTTTTTTCTCCTCAAGAGAGCTTGGTCTGGCAGTGCTCCCGAGCCATTCATCACAAGTAACCAGCTGCCATGCTGTGGGAGTCCTGGATGGTACTTCTACCTGTTTCAGGGTGCCACCATAACTGATCTGAGCTCCCCACTTTTAAGGGTCCATTCCCAGGTCTGACAAACCACACAGCTGCAGTGGGGTGGAGTTGATTGTGACCTGAGGAGTTCTTTAGCCTTTCTGCACTGGTGCAGGGGTTATCAGCCCCAACACGAGAAGGACATGACAGTGCTCCAGCTGTCATTAGACATTCTTTTTTGTTACTGTTGCTGTGTTTAGATATTCTTAAAATAATCCTGAAAATTTAATTTTCTTTTTAAACTGAACCACGAGGCATTGTTATTTCTGCTGCATCCACTGGAATGACAATGACTTGCATGGAGACAGATTATTATTATTTGTAAGAGGGGTCTTCCCCTGCCTCTATGCTCTTGAGTACAAAGGCTGGGCCTCTTCTATGCCAGACCAACAAGTCCTTTCCCCCGCACACCTCCACCTTGCCAGTTGGGGTTCTTGGGGTTACCAATCGCTGCCACCAATCGGGTATACTTCCAAAACCTTGGAGGGGCCCCCGATCTTCCCCTAACCCTGACTTTGTACCCCCTCCCTGGGTTTTAAAGTCAGACACCGGAAAACTGCTTCCCTTCACCCTGACCAGCTGAAGGCAGACTTCCCTTAACCCTGTCTCTCTCAACCTGAGAGCCAGACCCTAACCTTGTACCCCTTCCTGGGATTCAAAGTCAGATACCTGAAGGCTACTTTCCTTCACCCTGTCTCTCTGTACCTGAGAGCCAGACACCTGGAGACTGCTTCCTCCCTCCCCCGTCTAACGGTAAGGAGAGACAGTCTTCACACTCCAGCTAGGCCCCTAGCTGCCCTGGTTCCTATTCCCTTCCCCCTTCCCAACTGGAAGCAGAGAAAAACCCTAAGGAAATAAACCAGATGGTTTTATGACTAGAAAATTTAATAAAGAAAAAGGTTAAAGCAGAGATACAGACACTTTACATTTGGGGTTTTCCACTTTGTTCTGAAAAGGAAAGAACACCCCAAAAGGCACGGCTTATTAGAAGAATCAAATGGTAATACTCACATTAGCTAAGTAGAAGTATCAGAAAAAGGTAGAGCCATCTTTATAGCCAAAGATGGTCTAAACCCCTGCCAGCTACCTTGGTAAGCTTCCTGCCTCATGTGCAGCCAAGATGAATCTTTCCTGGCCCTGGCCTCCTCCCTGGAGACCAGCCAAGATGGAGCTCTCTGGCCCTGGCCTCCTCCCTGGAGGTCAACCAAGATGGAACTCCCTGGCTTTTGCCTCCTCCCTGGAGGTCAGCCAAGATGGAACTGACTGTTTTGCTCCTCCCTTCTTCATGGGCTCGAGGCTCCTCCCTCCCCCGTGGCAGGGAAACTCCTACGTTACCTGTTTCAGATAACAAGCCCCACCCAGGCAAGGCACACTGTATTAGATAACGTAGCCCAACCCAGGCAAGGCACCCTTCACACTTATAACATTATTGTTTAAGGCTTTCCTAAGGTGGTCCCCACTGTAGTATCTGTATCTTATGTACATTAGTGAATATGAAGAGAAGAGAGAAAATAGTGATGTATACTACGATGGGTAAAATGAACAGAAGAAATAAGTGACTTGTTCAAAGTCACCAATCAAGTCATTAGCAGAATCAGCCAGAGAAGTCAATCTCTTGCTCGAAGGCAGGGAACTCTGAAGCTTTTCCATAGGGTGAGGCCACACTTTAATAGACAGATTCTCTTGGGACCACTCCCTCTCCCATCCATTGTTGTATGAATCACTTTCCTTCCCTAAAATATGATCCCAATGGCTAATTTTCCTCATCTGCAAAACAGATAACTACAATCTCCTCTTTTCTCCATTTTTAAAAAACTTTGCAGTATTTGTTCAGAATTCAAACACCATCAAATTCAGAAAATAGAAGTACACTGGTAAAGTTGCTCTCATTTTTATATTCACTTACAGGGAAAACAATATTTTAACTGAAATGTAATCATTTTAAAAGAGGGTGCATTGATTTAAATCAAAGTGATATAGATAGCCAATTTTAATCATGATTTAAAACAGCAAGCAGGAAACCTAGATTTAAATAATTGATTTTAATCTCATTCTGCATTTACACTTTTACCTATTTTCCTAAAGAAAGGTTTATTCTCATTGATTTGTAACTATTAAAACATGTTGATTTGCATTCAAATATAGCCCTTGATACTATGTTTTTGCTATTCTGGAGGATACAAAGTTGTTCTATATCTTAACATACATGTAATTCAGATTCTTTATTTTTCACATTTTTAATTATGTTAGAAAATGGTGAATGATGCGTTTCTTATGTACAATACAAGTTTTACTCTGAATTTGTATCAAGTTGCATATTGATGGAAATTGGAATTAAATTAAAATGTCCAAACCTGCATTTTAAATTGTTTTTTTATTAGTTAAATAAAACTGCCTAAATGTTCTAGATACATAAAGCAGAAAAGTAAGTTTATCAAAACAAGTTTTGCATTAAAACTAGGATCATAGAAATGTAGGCCTAGATGGTACCTCAGGAAGTCATAAATTCCAGCTCTCTGTTCTGAGGCAGGACCAAGTAAACCTAGACAACCCCTGGCAGGTGTTTGTCCAACCTGTCTTTTAAAAACCTCCAATGATGGGGATTCCACAACCTCCCTTGGAAGCCTGTTACAGACCTTAAGTATCCTTATGCCTAGAAAGTTTTTCCTAATACCTAACCTAAATCACTGTTACTTTATATCCTATCTTCAATGGATCTGGAGAAAAATTGATCGCCATCATCTGTATAACAGCTCTTAACATATCTTAAGACTTATCAGGTCCCCCTCAGTCTTCTTTTCTCAAGACTAAAGATGCCCAGTTTTTTTAACCTTTCCTGGCAGGTCAGGAATTCTAAACTTTTTATAGTTTTAGTTTGGCCTTCTCTGTAATCTCTCCAATTTGTCCATAACTTTCCTAAAGTGTGTTGCCCAGGAAGGCACCAGCTTCTAATTTTTCTTGGGGGTGCTCAACCCCTGCTGAGCCCACGCCCTCCTCCAGGGTGCCCCATCCTTGCTCCTCCACCTCCCTCCTAGCACTTCCTGCCTGATAGCACTGGGAGGGACGGGCCACACAGGAGGCACTGAGAGGGAAGAGGAGGAGTTGATCAAGCATTGGAATGGGTTACCTAGGAAGGTGGTAGAATCACCTTCCTTAGAGGTTTTTAAGATCAGGCTTGATAAAGCCCTGGCTGGAATGATTTAGTTGGGGATTGGTCCTGCTTTAAGCAGGGGGTTGGACTAGATGACCTCTAGAGGTCCCTTCCAACCCTAATATTCTATGATTCTATGATCAGTAGGGAGCTGCCAGTGGGTAGGTATGTGTGTGGGGGGGAGGCAGAACGGGAACGTGGCTGTCAGTGGGTGCTAGGCACCTACTAATTTTTCTCCATGGGTGCATCACCGCTGGAGCACCCATGGAGACGGCACTTATGGTGCCCAGAACGGGACACAGGACTCCAACTGAGCCCTCACCAATTCCTAATAGAGCAGGACAATTATCTCCCAAGTCTTGCATACAACACTCCTGTTAATGCACGCCAGAATATTAGTAGCCATTTTTGAAACTGCATCACATTTTTGATTCATGGAGCCATATTGGTCTCTTACTAGTCTTCTTGTTTTTCATTGGCTTTGGGATAATTTGCAGTTGTGCCTTTAATAACAGTTTTCAAATACAGAAAAGATTGTTACAAGGAGGAGAGTGAAAAATTGTGTTTCTTAACCTTTGAGGAAAGGATAAGAAGCAATGGGCTTAAATTGCAGCATGGGAGGTTTAGGTTGGACATTAGGTTAAACTTCCGCCTCTCCACTAAGCTAATTGAAGTACTTCACCATAGTTTACAGAAGCCAACTAAGTTAAAGACAATAGTACATGATAAATATGATCTAATTTAATCAGATAGTCTGTGCCCTTAAAGGATTCCAGCTTTTGATCAAGACACACAGAATAGACCATTTGTTTTTCCATTCCAAAACAACTGAAACTACGTGTGCTCTTTTTGATTTGTTTGGTCTGCGTGTGCTCAATTTTGTTTACAATAGACTCTCGATTACCCAGGATGGCAGGGAAAAAATTAATTCTGGTTAATAAAATCCCGGATAATCACCATCCATAGGAAATATGGGGAGAGGGGGTTGGTTCACCAGCCACCCTGCGGCAGGGGGAGGGGGTGTTGGTTCACTGGCTGCCCTGTGCCCTGGTGGGGTTTTTTTGTGTGTGCTTGGGGCGGCAGCAAAGCCAGAGCCAGTCCTACGAGTTGCGCGTATTTTTATTTGCCATTCTGGTTAATCCAGTCCTGGATAATCGAGAGTCTACTGTATTTGGTTTTAACCCTCCTGGAATGCAGACTAGAAAAATGATGCAGCAAATGAATACAAGCAGTCAATTTTGTATGATGAAAAGCTGAAATTTAGACATTGAGTTATATTAACCATACCACTAGAGCCTTATCGCACAAAATATATCACATATGGAACGGTTTTCAATGTCTTTACATCACTTCTCAAGGGATTACTCCAGGATCTGACATCATGGGGAGATGGGTATCCTGTACACCTGTAATACTAACAGTCATAAGCTTGTATTATGGCAAAAACCCTTGCATGAGTATATAATGCAGTTACCTTCATCAGTTTACAAATGGTGGGCTGGAAAATGGCAGTGTTTTTTCGGTAATGTGTACTATGTTTTTCTCCCAAATTATTTATCTATATTAAGTATTGGGAATTAAAGGACACCACCATAAGGGAAGAAGGTTAGACTTGTGGTTAGGACAGAGTCAGAAAATTTAGGTTGTATTCTTGGGATAGCCAATCTTCTTCTGTAATCTTAGGCTCCCTTTACCTCAGGTTTCCCTATCAATAAAATGTAGGTAATATTTAGCTCCAAGGGATTTTGTTATTTCTTCATTTTGATAAACACTTGGAAGATGTTACCATTTCACAACTTCATCAACTAACCATTTAACTGGATTCATAAAGAAATGATTTTTTAAAGAGTCAAAACAAGTAAGTTTATAATATTTGAAGTCATCTTTTTCTCCATTGCAATGCATTACACGTGAGCTATATGGATTTTTCTTCATACTGCTTACTTGCTGCTTAATTATTTAGCAGTTATAGGCAGATAGCACTTTTCAGTTTGGTAAAGACATTTTGTTACCTGATTTCCTTTGTGGCACTGATCTCTTCTCCAGTCAGAAGCATTTAAACCAAGCCTCTCTTCCTGTAATCACTGGACCCAACTCCTCTTGTTCATTAAACCCCAGAGCTTGGCCACATTTTTTCCATCTTGATCCACTTAACTTTACCAAGTGCTTTCAGGTCTAGGTATTTAGGGTGACAGGAAATGAATACAGATAATGTTTACTTGAATTAGTTAGTTCTACTAAAGTAAATTTAAGCAATTCTTCTCACACCACGTGCCATCCTTCTTCCGAGGTTGAGGCTTTGGATAAAGTGAAGAAAGATATTTCTTCTGATGTATAGAATTGTTATGTTCACAGAATATACACAGAGAAATGAAAAACCAACACACTTGCTGGAAGGATGCAACGTAACATCAGGAAATTTAGAACTCCTCCTCAAAAAAGCCCCAAACCAGAGAGAAAACAGTCATCCTAAGGCAGAGAGGTACGATGCACCCCACCTTGCTTTAAGATGGCTCTTTCTGGAATGACTCCAACTGCAAGCTTTGCTACAGAACCCGGTAGCCTGTAAGCAAGACCAGGACCACCCCGATCCGTCTTAAAATGTTAGTTTGCAATTTGAACAGTCCTCAACACATTACAGGAATTAAGCATTAGCCTTAGTAAAGAATGGAACCACAAATTTTTCACCATGGAAGATGCAATAAGGCTTCTGCTTAATAAAAGGAGGGGTTTAAGAGACTCTTCCTGCTGATGTGACTGAAGCAGGAAGCATGTGTTTATTGAAGAGGACATACAATGGAGGGAAAGATGCCACTGGTTAGGCACTTAAACCTATTAGTTTGGTTAGAAGTATTGGCTTAAAAAACCTTGATATCACTGAGTGACCCACTGGAGATTTGGATGAGCCTGCATTTATGACACCATTTCATGACAATCCAAGAGATGTAACGGTGGAAGGACAGAGGTCCATGTCAAAGCTATGTTATGAGAAATGCAGAAGAGCTAGAACATCTAATTTTCAGAAGTAGATTTCTCAATCCTGACAAATCTGAGACTCTTGTCCATAATTGTTTAGAAATGAGATAGGGAAAAATGCCCCCGATGGTATCTTCACTTGGAAACTTTAAAGTGACAAAAAGTTGGTCATTCAAAAATCAATGATCAATTTTGGAATTTTCACGTAGAAGATTGGCAGATAGATGAATGGCACCTTGTTGAGCAATGATGTGAACAGTCATAGTCCAAATTTTTGTTGAACCTTTCCTCCAACAGCAGAAGTCTGTTTCTTCTTGTGACTACATCATACCTTGGTTCTTCTCCTGCCCTTCTACCCCCGTCATAGGTTTTTCCAATGTTGGGCACACGTTATGGCTTGGTCAGTAGCCCTGGTGAGCTCTTCTGTGGTAGCTGGCTCCTTCAGGAGCCACCGACCAACAGATGTTCCATGATTTGGTGTTCCACCACAGTCAGAGACATCTGGTAAGTTTGGTCTATGGGGAGATCCTACTTGCTTCTGCCCCAAAATAGGGTTTTAAAAGCTAGGATGCTAGAAGAAGCAGTAGCACTAAACTGCTACACTTTTGTGCTGCTGGAGGCAGAGAATGTAGTGGGAGGGCCAGACTCAGAGCATCATGGACAAGTTTGAACTGCATCCAGTATTTACAAGGAGAGGGACACAGACTAATTGAATCAGAGTGAGATCAAGTCGGAAACATTCTATCAAGGATGCCACTTCAGCATCAGCTGCCAAATGACTTCTCCAAAATGGGAATACATTCAAATGTATTTGCCCTTAGATTTGGTTTGCTCATTCTCTCCCTCTGGTTGGAGCCCAACACTAACAAAAGCCACCGATCTTTAAACTTACAATACAAAAATTGAAAAATAGGCTGTTATCTTTTTGTAGTTGGAGTAATACAAGCAGATACATTAAGTGATTTTTCTCAAGGAAAAAGAAGGAACCAGTTTGAGCTAGGATTAGCTGCCTGCAGATTTTGAGTCCCAGTAAAAAGTTATCTTAAATACATGTAAATGAAGTAGTTCAGAGCTAGTTTTATGAATCTAATGCATAAGTGTGTGAGGATAAGGTCAGAGTAACATAGGCAGGTATGCCTCTATATAATATACTAGGATCTGATTTGCTTCCATTTTCTCAAACACATATCTTCATTTTCTCTTTATCAAAACTTAAATACCTATAATTTTGAGGAGATAAGTAATTCTGTATTTACAGTAACCAATAATATACAGCTACAACAATAATAATACAGTACCCAATAATATAGAGTGCTACAAAGCACTGATGTCAGTAATTTGAAATTCTCTTCTGACTATATTGTTGTATTTGCCTTAAAGGTAACTTTCCCTCACTGTTCTCAGCAGCAGCAGCAGCAATAAAAAGGAAAAAGCCTGTGCTATTCACCTAGAAGTAATTTTACAGTCCCTGATTAATATTGCTGTACCATGAATTAAACAGCAACCATTTCTCTGACTGGCTAATGGTGATCACATAAGGCACAGAACCCTCTTGAGTTGATTCAGATTTGACTTACAATGATGGAAAATTAACTAATTTATTTAATTTAGTGGAACTCAAGCCATCACAAACAATGAAGCAGATTTCATTTTTTGTGAAAGGATAACTGATCTTTGGTGAATTTGTCTAATTGTAGGAGGTGGTTAAGGGTATTTACTTTAAATTTCTTGTAGGCGTCTCAAAGATTAAATTAGTCTCTTGATATTATTCAAAAATAATTGGATCATACAATAAGACTGATTACATAGTATTTACCACCCGTCAAAGCTGCTTAGTATTTTAGATGTCAACATGTCTCTGTGTGTGTGATTGGGTTTTTTTTTAAACAAACAAAATCAAAGTTTTTCCCCCCAAATGCCCCATATTTTAGAAAGTCAGACAGGCATTCAGTTCATACATTCTTTTTCCTTATAGTCCTCGTGGCTCTTTTTCCTCATCATAGAAACTTCTCTTCTATCAAAGACAATGATGATGCATGTAGCTGGTATGGGGGAATTTTGCAAGTGGTATAATTTAAGTGCTGTGGTTCTGTATATTATTTATGCATTTATTCTGTGAAATGCTATTATAGCCAATTCATGAACACCCCTTACTAGCTCCAGTGGATAGCCATGAAAGTTATGTGCTTGTGCTGTATTAGGACTCCATCCTATAAACCATGTTGTGGGTCTTGCTCTTAATACTGAACAACAATTATAAATGTAGAACTGATATCACAAAAACATGTTCAGTGGGCACTAACTGGGTCTCTTGCTTCCAGACTCAGTTGGGGTGCCAAGGAATGAAGAGGCATAGACTAAACCATAAACTTACAGTGCTCTCCTAAATGAGGAGAGAAGCATGTTAGATATGTAGTGTGAGAAAATGTGCACTTTTTACAAGCACCAAAAGCAATCAGTTTTCTAAAACTGATTCTACCCATTAACCTGTGAATGAAAAAATTTAACAGTGCAGCACGCTGTCTTCTTACATTTTTTAAAACTGGAAGAATCAGAATATTAATGGCCTCATTTTCAGAAACACTGAGCAACCCCAGCTCACTCTGAAAACTGAACCATAAGCGATCTCATTAAATATACTTGGCAAAAGGAAAATACCACACCCAGATCATGTGTAGTTTCTATTTTCTATCCAATAAAATGCGTAGGGAAACCAGGCGATTATAATGATTCCTTTATTATATATTTTCTTAATATATTTATATCTGGGCATGCACAATAATACTGCCACAATTGTGTCTAGTACAGCATTAAAATGAAAAGGCATTGGATACCTGAATTTTTTTGATTTTGTAAGAAGTGTTTACTGCTACTATTGCCTTATTTGAAATGAACACTGGTTCCCCCTTTGTTCAGTTAGACTTGCACAATATTTCATATCCAAAAACCACCACATACAAATTGGCATAAATGGCAATCTTGGAAAATTACATAATATTCAAGGAAAGATGTCACTGGTGAAGGAAGAATATCAAGTTTGTGTTACAGTCTCTGTATCACACCTGGATGGAGAATACTGGAATTCATTACCTAGCAATGCAAAGCATTCAGTCTTCAATAGCACAGAGTAAATATAACAATAAAAATCAAATGCTTATGTTTCTAAAACTCATCTTTATTTTGGAGGGAGGCAAAAGCATAGCCTCTTTCCTTATGAAGAATCTATCATGGCTGTATTAAAGCCCTCATGTAATACCAAAAATATGTTGCAAGAATGTTGAGTCATAAAAAATCGAGAACATTTAGAATTAAGACTAGAATTCCATCTATCATAACTAGCACCTAGATACTGAGTCTTATACAGTACAGTATATAAAACATGCTCTTAAAATTCTCACGCACAATGGATTCAAGGTTCAGTCAGCCTCTCAAAATCTATATTGAAATGAAACACGATTGTGTTTATATTTCAGACTTGTATTTAAAGTATTCATTTGTAACAAACACCCTGAATAAATATTTATTCAGTAGTCATTCATAACTCCTTTTGTCTTATCTTCCAGAACCACTAGTCCAAACATAGCTTACACTTACACACACACACACACACACACACACACTTACTTGGGATGGGCATTAAGGATACTGCACTATTGAGACCATGGAGTTCTTTAAATTTAATGAATACATTCCTAATGTTATCAGGCCACAGTATTAAAGTTTTTAAATCTATATTACTACTAAAACAATGGGGAGTCCAGTGGCACCTTCAAGACTAACAGATTTATTTGGGCATAAGCATCCATGCATCTGAAAAAGTGAGTCTTTTACCCATGAAAGCTTATGTGCAAATAAATCTTTTAGCCTTTAAGATGCCACCGGACTCCTCGTTGTTTTTGTGGTTACAGACTAACATGGCTACCACTCTGATACTATATTACTACTAAGTCAATCTACACACAGAGATGCTGATTAACTTGCTATGTTAATACAGCAAGTTAATCTAAGTGAATGTATTACTTATGAAAGGTGCTAGAGTAAGAGTTCTGGAGACTGGAAGACTATTTATACACAGAATCGATACAATACAGTGAGAGCAATATGAGCTCTCCCTACACTGCCCTGCTAATGTGTCTCAATCCTGAAGTAGAGGAATGACCTCTAGGTAATAAAAGGGGATAAGAGAATACCAGGTTCAGTCCCTGGTCTCGCTGGTTATTGCCAAAAGTGCCAATTGTGAAGGTCATTTTGCTGGCTGAACACCTGCTCACCAGGGAGTGGACTGAGCCTGCCTACTCATTCAATATAGGTCACAGAACAATTAACATGGTCAGTCCTTAAAAAGAAAACGTTCTCCCAGCTGATCATTTAATTTTTAAAAAAATTAAAGCATAAGAGCATGTTATACAAGCATGTTTCAAAAAATAAAGAAGAGTCAGAACTGGGTCACATCAAGCAAGGATAATTAAACTTTTTGCTGTAGTTTTATAAATATTTGGCAGCAACTTCAGCTCCGCATTAAATCTTATTCTAAGCAAAAATGGGGCGGCAGAGGTGGAGGGGAGGTGTAAAAAGACTTTGTTCATTCTGACTCACGGAAGACTCTAAACCAAACTGGATACCACCTTTCCCCTTTAAAACATGCCCAGAATGAAATGAACTGACAATACAATAATTTGACAAGACTATAAATAAGAAAAGTTGCTAACAAATAGGGAGCAAAATATACATATATTATACATGTTTAGCCACTTCTTGACACTGAATAAACTTGTTTCCATAGCTAAAAATTAACTGATTATGGAGATGAACATCTCTCTCTTCACCTGAGATGCTGTATTTCAGGGAAGAGTTTTATGAAAACATACATAATGTTTGCATAAACATGCAAGTGAAGTAACCACCATAAAATGCTTCTGACTAGTGGACTAACTGAGCCATCTTGAAAGAATAACTTTTTCTATTTAAAAAAGGCAATTGAGATGTCATTGTATATTTTAAATCATAGCTGCTGTAAAACTATATAATCTCAGTGTATTAAAGGATCAAGAAACAAGCGCAACAATTGATCAAATTTTTGTTTGTTTAATTTAGCAACTGTAGAATGAAACTCTTTCAAAGCAAGCTCTCCATTACTTCAAACAAATCAAACATTTAACATAATTCTGAAGAAAAACGTCAACCTCAATAAACACACAAATTAATAAAAAAACCTGTACATATGTATTTTTCAGGAAGAAACTCAAAGGACTGTACCACAAGGAATTTTAATATTCATTTCTGTACCTGACACACAACAATGTATAATCCAATTGTTGGTGATTATGGGGGGTTAAGGACACAAAAAGCCATGCAACAATATTTGGTAGAAAATGAAATCGTAAAGCAATTGTTTGATATATTCAGTGCCAAATGAAGGCACTGAATTCCTTAAATAAAACAAATGCCAATATTATCATAAATCAGAAACACATTTATTGTCTTTCAGCTAAACTGGCTTCAATTACTTTTGTCTCTTTGAGCCAACCTTCTTGAGAGCCAGATACTTCCCTGTTTCCTGTCCACTAAAAACCAGGATATTCATTTTCTTCTTTGAGGCTACAAAGATGGCTCAAGGCAGGTGTGTCCTTGTCATTTCTGAGTCAGAAAAACCCTCTTCTGGAACAGAGGGTTCAAAATCGCCTGCATTATCAGCCAATTCGATGTCTTGCTCATCATTACTCTCTGCACTGTAATCAACTTCTTCAAGGAAGCGAGGCTCATCTTCATCCAGAACATATGTAGTGGGGCTGTAGAAAGACAACACACAATAGGTTGCATTAATTGCTTTCAAAGATTTAAATTCAGCTACAGTCTGTTCGAAAATGTACTTCCTTATCTTGAGCTAAATGAATAATTCAAAATGATACTCATTTTAATGCAAGAAAATCAGGCTAATAGGAATAATTAGCCTGCATAATGCATATAAACTATGAGTCAAAATGACATTTATAAAGCTGAAAAATTAATATCATAGACAGACTACATAGGATACATATGTAAAATATAAAAAATTATACACTATTTAAAAAGTCATTGACTGGAATAAATTAGCTTTTTAGTTGCCACTATATAACACACACAATATGTATTAATTGTGATAGGGACTGAACAGATATAAAAAAACACAAACCCTGCCCTTAAGAGCATCCAACTTTAGAGTTTTAAATTATAAGATTGTAAATTTATATTTTAATTACAAAAAAAGTAAATTAGTTTGAAAAATGTTACAAAGAGCACTTTTGACTAGTTTGTAAATGAAAACTTAAGTACTCACAAAGCAAGGTGTTAAGCCTTATATTGCATGCAAAATTAGCAAGGTTATTTGCAAATTGTAAACTTTCTCTGACTTTGCATAGATTCATTTTTGAAAGTCTTGTCTTAAATCCTGCAGCTCACAGGAAGCAATTAACTTTAAGAAGCTGGGTAAGTGACTATGGGATATTCTAAATGGTTTCTACAGTAATGTGCTAAACTAATTTCTTCCAAAATTCAAAAATAGTTATCTACAATTAGAGTAAACCCAAGAAGACTGAAAATATGCCTTTTTTTTACTACCCCAGAGTTTCCTATTATGTGAAAAAATAAAAATTGAAGTTTTCATACCCAGGTTTATTACTGTCCCCTGGGATAAAGCTATTTGCTTAAAGCACTAAATGGTTCTAAATATTGCATAAGGTAAGTAGCTCTGAGTTCCCAGATGACGTTCCAGAAAGGATCTGCAACTTATCCATTTTAATTCATAATCGAATCATACAGATTCCCTATTAGGTTTGCCAAATGTTTCTATATTGGAGGAACTGGAACTAAGGAATCTATAATAACCAGATACAACTCATAAAAACACAACAGGTGTGTTAGAAACACAGAGTCCTCTGAATTATTGTTTTAGGATCATTAAACAAAGCATTTCATTCAAAGCTATACATTTGAATTTTTACAACTTTTTTGAGGAACACTATAGGATCTCTTGACGGTAGCTCTGCGTTTAATTTCATTACTGTTTGTACTCCAAAGCTCTTTTAGAGAGTAAGCAAAGGACCATTGAATGGGCTGAAATTTGGTGCAAATATTTTTCACTGAGCATATTTGCTGTACCTTTAAACCTCAAGTGAAGTGTGCAACTGACAGCTAAGATTCACATACCAGGTACATGACAAAAATCCTGGACTTCTTTTAGTTTAAAAATAGGTTTTAAAAGTACTGAAAATCAAAGGCCTAACAAATTAAATTAGCGTACACACACAAAAAGAGACTAGTCTACTGTATATTACATTCACCCTTTACATTTTTCAGAATAAGGGTTAAGAGCTTGCATGTGCATACTAAATATACCACAAAAAGAAATGCAATACAAAAGTAAATGTGACTATTTGATATTCTGGTAGCACCCACAGGCCCCAACTATGGCCAAAGCTAATTGTGCTAGATGTGGAACATACATATACAGTATTGGGATATCTGCCCTAATTAGTTTACATTCCAAAAGGACAAGCAACATATTAAGACTTAAGGAGAGGGATATAATCAGGTACTTCGACTGGCACAAATAAACTTATAACAAGACTGTTATTATAGTACCTTTACACTTAGTCTAATGCCTTTACACAAGGCACTTCACAAGCATTAATGAATTAAGTCTTCAAGGTATCCTTGTTTTACAGATACGGAAACTGAGGTACAACATTGCACTGAACATCTATGGCAGAGCCAGTAACAGAAGCCAGATCTCCTGATTCCCCATCCTGTAATCCAACGATGTGATTGTATTCCTTCCTCTAGAAAATCATAATCCACTAACACCTACTTCAGTTGAAGGAAAACAGGTTGAAACTTTCATTCAACTCTTTGGAAAATTACTCCCCTGCAAGAAATCACACTCAAAACACATCTCATCTCAACAAGTGTGTAGACTATTCTGGGATTTCTGCTTCGAATCACTCAACACAGATATTGATTTGCTAGGTTACACATACAAGGAGTTCCCACTGACATTGCGGATATTCTGTGCAATTCAATTCACAGGAAATGCAGCCATTAATTCTGAACACTCCCCTCATTAACTCATAATTGCGAGAACTGAAAGTTTCACAAAACTAATTTTTGCAGTGCAAATGACGTTTTTCTAGCCTGAACTACCATGAACTTAACATATAAAAATGTATTACAATAGATACTTATAAAATTGATTTGTTTAGTTGCATGTAATTTAGGACAACAGAGAATGCAATGGAGTTTTCTGCAAGAGATACTCTCTCCATAAGGTAAGTTTACTGTAGATTTTTTTAAAAAAAATTTACACATACACAGTCCAGAACAGGTTGCAAATGTCTTGATGATTGCACAGAGAACTGGACATTTCAGCAAGCCACCTTCACTTCTAGGAGCTTACATTCTGTTTACCACATGACAGACTATATCCCAGTCTACATTCTGAATTCTATGTTGCAATACACGTACAAGACAGTGTAAGATACATAGAAAATTATTGCTACTTTAACTCAGTTTTAGGTCAACAACTAGCAAATAGTATTAAGAACAAGTCAATACTGCAGCTTTGTTTCAAAAGAGGTATCAAGGAACATTTAGGTATGCCAAGTTTTTATCTTAACATGATCATCTTTTTAAAATCTAGAGAATGAAAATGCACCACATTAGACATTTGCAATTGCCGATCTATGCTCAAATCTCATCTTAGAAATGTAAGGGTAGTTTAATTTTTGATTAAATTTTTACTAAATCATAAAACTATCAATACAATAATTATCTTTCACCACTCAGGAGAAGTCCAGTACTAGAAGAGTTAATTTACAAGTCAGGATTAGCAAAGCTACATGGAGAAGCTTGCCTGAATATCTGCCCATATTAAGTCTGGCTCTGAAATTATTTTTATTTTAACAAGTTTACCCGGCTCTCCATGGTACCCACTGTGCTACTATTGTCCATTCACATTCTACTAAAATCAATATATTAGGATATGCATATTTTGTCTACATGCTTTCATTTCCTTCTGTACCCATCACAAGGGTATCCGACTGTTTGGTATAGTTAGCAGTCAACAGGCCCTTCCATGGCTCTATTTCTGATGTGGTAAATTTATCATATCATCCTTTGATATTTGTTCTTCAAAATTCTTCTTTGCCCTCTCTAATCTGTATTTAATGTATGTGACAAAATTTAGACTCTACACTTCACTGTTCTCACTTGTGCTGGGTTTCTACATTTTTGGTGACTTGAACACTTGAATCTTGCTGTTCAATCAATTTTGTTTTTTTAATATCATGTCATATATCTTGGGACTCAATGTATTTTTAGCTGCCTTCCATGCTGAGTCTATGGATTTTAATTTCCTAACTTTTCCCTTGAGTTGTTTCTAATTAATGTACTCAATAATCCCTCCTCCCCCATTACTTCTTACTTTCCTTTTTAAAACAAAAAAGTAATAATACATTGGTTTATTATTATTAAAATTGGTGGATTGTCATGGATTCCACAATGTGTCTGCTTTCTTTAAAGTCACAGCTGTTCAAGTGATCCTTTTAAAACTTCTTTAGTGTTCATATATTTTATTTAACTTTAATTTTTACCTTTACAAGTGTGAAGATAAACTTCTCAATGAAAACTAAGTAACTGATAAGTGTTGCAGGACTCAGACTGAAACAAATAGTGCTTTTCAAAAGCATACCCTTCCTTTATACAAAAATAAAAGTTTAGAAATAACAGGATAACTAGAAAATCATGTCATTTAAAAATGCATAAAATGCTATATCAAAACCAGACCTATCATTTTTCTAATAATGTTAACAATATTTTATGTTATTATGTATTTTTCCTATTGGAATTGATGTTTTGGTACACTTACCAATAAAAATACACTAATCTGTTTGAAAAAAATTGTTTTTTCCCCCAACTAAAATGGCCATTTTTGCCACAACAAACTCCTAATTTTTCCAGTTTTGTTTTTTTCTGATACAAAACACCAGTCTCGTTTTTCATTATTCAAATGCATCAATTGAAGGAGAAGTCAACCTTGAAGGAAGCAAAAATTTTCTATAACCTATTAAAACACATTTAAACCAGGATATTTACAGAGTGCTTTACAAGAAGAGATTGAGATAGTTTCTGCCCAAAGACTGAAAGATACACCAGCACATGGTATCAGTGAGAGAGAAATAAAATTGGCAAGGAACCAGTGATTGCTGCCAAAGGAGTTTTGACAGGGAAGTAAAAGTTAGGAGAGGAGTCAGGGAGCAGTGCAAAGGAACCAGCTTTAGTGTGCTCAGTTCCTTCGAATTTACCCAGAGATCTCTGGATATCCAAACTCTTGGAAGGCCAAGCTCATACAATAGTTAAAAAATCCCCCGCCCCCACCCGCCTCTGGAGGCAATATCATTGAGGAACTCAACTTGCATCTACCTACTTATGGATTTCCCTACATTTTTTCCTATGTCAGAAGGAACGAGCTAAAGGACAAATTTGAAAAGCAGTTAGGTGTCCAACTTCTAATCACAATCAAAAGGAGCTGGGTGCCATCAACCTTCCCACAAAGTGAGATGGGGATGTAGCATTTGTAGCTGGTTTCCATCTCCTCTCATTTCTAGAGCTTGTCTCCTCCTTGCCATTTCCCAAAATTTCCTCTTTGTTAACTCTAATGAGAAAGGAATATGAGAATCCTAAAGCTCAATCTGTGGCTGCTAAAATTAAACCAGATCTATAAACTGAAAACACAAAATAACCAAGAACAGTGGTTCTCAACTTTTCCAGACGACTGTACCTCTTTCAGTAGTCTGATCTGTCTTGCGTATCCCCAAGTTTCACTTCACTTAAAAAAACACTAGCTTACAAAATCAGACAAAAATACAATGGACACTACAACTGAACAAATTGTTTACTTTTTCATTGGAATATAAATATTGAACTTACATTTCAGTGTATAGAGCAGGATAAAAAAGTCATTGTCTGTATGCAATTTTTGTTTGTAGTGACTTCACTAGTGCTTTTTATGTAGCTTGCTGTAAAGCTAGGCAAATATCTAGATGAGTTGATATACCCCCCGGAAGATCTCTGTGGACCCTTGGTTGAGAACCACTAACTAAGAGTGTACTGAGTGAGCCGTAAAGAACTGAAAAAGGCACCAGAATTTCTGAACAAGGTCAAGTCATCAAGCAAAGATAGATAATGCTAATAAACCTCAATAGTTATGAGCACAGTCATATGTTTTTATTTCACTGCATTCATTGAGCTCATCAAACCTGTCAGCATCACAACTATAATTCTTACTACAGGACCATTATTACATGTATTAATTGTTTCTCTTTGGGCAAACTGGGGAGAAAATACTGGAAAGAGAATTTAAAATAATTAAAGGAAAATAAATAATTTAAGTGTTTAATTCATTGCCTAAAATGTTAAAGTGTATTAACAGAGGGAAATAAACCTAGCTATTGCTTTCTTTTTTGTAAATCAAACATGCTGCCGATTCAGTTGAAAATGCTTTGGTTAACTTAGGTAAAGTCCTGTGGCACCTTAAAGACTTAGTCTTTAAGGTGCCACAGGACTTTGTTACCTCTGCTATTCCAGACTAACACGGCTACCTCTCTGATTCTTGGTTAACTTAAGGTCAGTACATCCAGATGTAATGAAATACTGAAAAGTACTTTAAAATGTTGGCCTGTCCTCTTTCTCCCAAGTGAAGAAAGAGGAGGTCTTGTGTAATTACCATACTATGTTTCATTAATTACAGTGCTTCTGAAGGCATACACCTTTCATCTTTGAAAAAGGAGATTTTTTTTGTCTCAAACATATTATTACATCAGCAAATTCAGAAAAGTATGTACATTAACCATTACCTTATTTACCACAAATATTCCAACGGGGACACTATGGCCTTGGACTATTTCCCAGGCACTGTGAAAGGATGAATTTATCTTGAACAGAAAGGTCTCTGTAGCTATAAGATTCTCAATTATTAGGATAACAGCAGCATGGTTCTTGTACAGACAAGGGAAGTAATTCCACAATTTGTCTTCTGGAGGTAAATGGTTTTGTCTTGTATAACCTGTCATTTGATTAATCTTGTCCTCTGATATACTCAAATGGAGAATCCAACATGCCTACCTACAGAATGCCACTAGGACTTGTACCCATGTTTCCATAATGCTTGATTTTAGGACTCCAATCAACTATTCTGAGAAGCTCCAATGTAGCTGAGATCACCATAACTTTGCGATTATTATTATTATACTTGCATTACAGTAGCATGTACAGTAGCATTGTCCTGGGAACAGTACTAATAAAAAGGCAGTCCCTGCCCCAAAGAGAATTCTGTTTCTCATTTCACCAGAAATGTAAAAATGTCCCAGATCAATGCATGACATTCCTGGTTGAGTTCTGTCTGAACACCAGATGCTAAGAGAGAATTCATGATGAACTACACTTCTCTTTGAATGATTGGCTGTTGACTACAGGTGTTCATGGTCTGGATGAAGGAGTCCCTGCTTTAAGGGATCTGGCCTTTTCTGTAGGTCCAGTATAGGTTTCTTGGCTATATAGGAAGTCCTGCCTTTTGGGCAGAAGAGAATTAAGAGGACTTCAACTCTCTCTGGTTTCCTCTTTTCTGTATTCTTTATGTGAACTGTCTTGAAAACAAAATTCTTCTCTGACTAGTGCATTACTTCCATTGCCACAGAGAAGCTTTGACCTCTGCTTACTTTCTGGTTTTGGAAGAGATACAACATACATGCCTCAATCACAAGCCAGCCTCTAATGGGAGGCAGGAGAATACTTCCCCGGGAGCACTGTAATAGTCCACTATTTGGCTGTTTATACCTTCTTCTAACATAGATGGTACTGGCCAGCCTCATAGGCAGGAGGATACTGACTCATTGGAGCACTGGCTTGATCCCATGTGGCCATGTCAAGAGAGGGGGAGAGAGAGAGAGAGAGAATTTTGTTCAGACACACCACTGACAGAGTTGTCGAAATGAACTGAGATATGCTGAGATTTTGGAAATTTGTCTTTCACCTATACTCCCTACTCTGTGAGGCTTGTTTCTATAGTGAGAACATGGAGCTCTAGAGTGAAAATTTGGTTGGCTTTCATCATGTTGTCTGTACACACCTACCCACAAAAGGGACATTAAGATATGATTTGAGATTTACACCTAATTTTGCATTATATCAGGTGTATGGTTCTATATCCTCAGAAGCTTTTATAGATGTATTTTGAGAAACCTGCCTACTGGAGATAATTGGCTATGGATGAGCACTGCCAGGAAATAACTGATGCAAGGAAGTTTTGGATCTATGAAAATTTTCATCATAATGATAAAATTACAGTTTGAGCCATCCTTGTTTTGACCCCTGGATGAGCAATTCATTGGGTTCAAAGCTCTTCAGGATTTTAAACAACTAGTGGCCATTAACCTGTTTTAGCAGCTGTCCAGTTACAAATGGTTTTCCCCCCTCAGGGCAGGGCACCGATTTGCATGTTGTCTATGCATGTGTAATTTGCAACCTGTGCCTTACTGTTACTACCACTAGGCGCTTCTGAAGACTTTGGGTGTGGAGAGTAGATCAAAAAGAAGCGACGGTGAGCTCTCACACACAAATGTTCATTTCATCGTTGTCATGCTGAGAATTGTGTTTGTTTGGTAGAAAATGTAATTAGGTTTTTTAAATGGATTTTTATGCTGGCTTTCATAGAGGCCTCAACCCTCACTGGTATCTCAGCTACTAATTTCTCTACTGTTCCTCCAAACAGCTTCTCACTGTATGCTTATATGCACAATATACCTGTTTAGGAAGAATAATGGCATGTGTGCCCAGCTTCCTCGCAGCCAACAAGTTAGAAGCCATTGCTATTGTCACAAATCACTTCAAGTGTTTGACCAGGACAGACCCTGAATGGTCTCTCTCTAAGCAAGGCTCATATCCCTAGATGATGAGCCACATACTTGGCACCAAACAGTCTTTCCTTATTAAGTATATGAGGAATCTTTGCTCAGAATAGTTATTGCTGAGGTTTTGAAATTGCTGTACAGTATATCCTCATTCCTGTGGTGTATGGGTCTTTGGAAGAAAGTGTCACTTTTCCACAGGAGGAGCTACTGCTGCACCAAACTTAGGCTCCCAAAATGTTAGATAAAATCAAAGCAATTTCATAATGCTTTAGTTTGGTTTTAATTTGGTTTTAATCAGAAGCCCTCATTGGGACCTCATGTCCTCAGAGGTGTTGTCTATCCTGAATCTAATAATTTTTGACAGGGAAGATATATTGAATTCCTGGCACGCCACTGGCATGCTATCCTGGAAAAGTCCTGCACAGAAAGTTTGTTGGAGGTGGGTGGGGGGTATGCATGGTACTTCCTCTGGCTATTTAATATTCAACTGAGGAAAGATATTGTTACAAATACATTGTCTGTAGAAGTAAGTTACTAGATGTCTCCAGGTTGCCTGCCTGATCCCACAAGCTAACTAGCACCCAAATAAGTATTATAGGAGCAACCTAGTCCCACTCAGGGCTTTACTCGGGAGCCATTTTGAACATAGAACTGGACTTCTCACTTACTCTTCTCTAACCCCATAATTGTGTTGCTTCATAGGGAGTGGAATTGCATATGAATTGCTTCATAGGGAGTGGAATTGTGTTGCTTCATAGGGAGTGGAATTGCAGCCACGCACTGCGCCTCAGAGTGACCCCCGATGCGACCGTTCTGGCCGCGGAGTCGGCCAAGTCTAGGGCTGCCTGCAGGGAGATTCTGGCCATGTCCTTGCCCTGCTGGACAAAGGCCGTAAACTCCTGCCTGGCCTCCGGAGGAACAACACCCTCGAACTTGCCCAGTGAGTCCTGTCTGCTCAGGAGGGCCTGCTGGTTGGCCACCCTGAGCTGTAGCCCACCCGCTGAGTACACCTTCCTCCCCAAAAGGTCCAGCTTTTTGGCCTCCTTTGCCTTGGGGGCCGGGGCCTGCTGCCTGTGGCGCTCCTTATTGTTCACAGAGTCCACCACTAGGGAGGAAGGAGGAGGGTGGACATACAGGTACTCATAGTCCTTGGCAGGGACAAAGTACCTCCTCTCCACCCCTTTCGCTGTCGGTGGGATGGAGGCCGGAGTCTGCCATATGGTGGCCATAGACCTTTTGATCGTATTGATGAAAGGCAAGGCCACCCTGGCTGGTCCGCCCTTTGACAGGATGCTCGCAACTGGATCGTCGAAAGCAACAACTTCCTCCATCGGGAGGTTTATGCCCTTGGCTACTGCTTTCAACAGGGCCTGGTGGGCGGACAAGTCCACAGGCGGTGGACTTGAGGAAGACGTGCCCGCCACCGCCTCGTCCGGAGACGAGGAGGAGTAAGATTCCGGCTCCGCCGGGCATGGGGGCACGTCCTGGTGGGGAAGTGCAGCTGAGGACGGACCCGCAACTACATCGTCTGCTCCCCCGAATGGCGCCTGCCGGACCCCGGGCTCCGATGTGGCCACAGCAGACTGGGCTCCCTGGGCCTGTTGGTATGCCCAAGGTGCCCAGGTGGGCCAGCTCGATGGTGCTGCGACCAGCTGCCCCTGTATCGAGCGTGGCGAGGCCAAGGCCGACGACAGACGGAGAACCATGCCGGGATCGGGACCGGGCAGGCTCTCTACGTCCCGAGCGGGAGCGGTTCCGGCTCCTCGAACGGTACCGAGCTGGAGATTGGTACCGGGATGGAGCACGGTGCTGGCTCGGAGACCGGCGCCGGGGTGATGACCGCCTGTAGGGAGACCGCCTCCTCGATGGTGATCGGTGTCGAGATCGCGATCGGTGCAGAGATGACGACCGGTGCTGGGATGACGACCGTCTCCTCGATGGTGACCGGTGCCGGGATGGAGAGCGGCGCCGGGATGGAGAGCGGCGCCTATGTGGTGAACGGCGCCGGGACTCTGATCGGCGCCGGGACTCTGACCGGTGATGCCGGGAGCGAGAGCGACGAGACCTAGATGTTGGTCTCGAGGCTGACCGGTGCCGAGACTGTTACCGGCGCTGGGATGTAGATCGGCGCCGGGAGTGCGATCGGCTTCTGGAGCTCAACCGGTGCCGGGACTCCAAGAGTTTTGCAGAAACCGCAGGTACAATCATGGGCGGCTTGCCTCGTGAGAGTACCGGTCTCTGGGTCACCGGGGAGGCTGTCAGTGTTATCAGCTCCCTCGCAGCAGCAAAGGCCTCCGGAGTGGAGGGCAGGAGCTGCTGCTGCGCCGGCACTCTGAGCGGCGAGCTCGCGCACACCGGACTCAATGGGGCCTGGCTCAGCGCCGGAGTCAACGGTGGCGGTGCCGGCGGTTGCCCCGAACGCTCCCTCGCGGGATGCTGTTCCGCAGGCTCAGACATCGCTGCCACACCGGCTGCTTCGGACCTCTCCTTGCGGGCCGGGGAGCATGACCAGTGCCGAGGCTTCGGTCTGGGCGCTGGTGCCGGGAGTCTGGCAGGTGCTGCCTTTGGAACGGGCCCCGGTGCCTCACCCGGCTCCAGTGCCGGAGCAAGAGCTGCCTCCATGAGGAGTTGCCGGAGGCGAGACTCTCTGTCTTTCCTGGTGCGAGGTTTGAAAGTTTTACAAATCCTGCACTTCTCGACCAGGTGAGACTCCCCGAGGCACTTAAGGCAATCTGTGTGTGGGTCGCCCACTGGCATAGGCTTCCCACACTTCTCACAGGGCTTGAATCCCGGAGTCTTCGGAGGCATAAAGCCCGGGGGGGGAAGGGAGGAGACCTCCCTGCCCTTAACAACTATACTAAGTACAACAATTAACTACAACAATTAACTACAAGAGAGAACAATTAACAACTAATCTACAGTAATATGCTAGGAGAAATAGAGAAATGGAGATCGCTAAAGCAGAGCTCCAAAGTTCCAACAACCAACACGGGCGGTAAGAAGGAACTGAGGGTGGGGCTGGGTCGCAGGGGTATTTATGCGGCGCCATGAGGGCGCCACTCCAGGGGGCTCCCTGCTCGACCCAGCCTGTTGCTGGGGGAAAAATCTTCCGACAACTGTGCCCGCAGCGCGTGCACACCTAACTGGAATGCATATGAGCAATCACTCGAAGAAGAATTATTTTTTCCACACAGTAAATGTATCTAACATAGCTCAAAGCACATGCAGCATTTGTTTATCACTGGCCCGGCTTTACAACCAGTTCAAAGAATTCTGGCCCATCTTTGCCAACATACTTTTGCTACCACAGTACACAAGTATGGCACCACGTAAAGCTCCAGCTAAAGAAAGCTCAGGTAAACCTCACGCTGCAGCTTGATCTCAGAAAGACATCCTGCATTTCCTTGGCTTTTGTGGGGGGGGCAATCTTGATGAAGTTTTCAAGCAGGCATTCTTTACTCCTTGACTTCCTATTTCTAGGATGGGCTGCTTTGGTCTCTCCTGCCATGGCAGGGCACTTTCCCATACCATTCTCCCATGAGCTCTAGTGGTAAAAAGTGTTGAAAACCCAGAAACACATGGACCCGGGAAACCTCAAGCAGTTGCCTTCTCTGGGCCTTAGCACCCTCATGAGTGATACAACAGCCAGAATCATCAGTGCCTACAAGTATAGCAATACTGACTTCACTATCCCTATGGTTATTATCTTGAGGGGCACCTCCTACAGGCCTGGCCTCGATTAGGAGAATGAAGAAACAGACAAGGAAGAACGTGTTCATTCATCTGTTCAGCACTGCTGAGACCAGTGCACAATGTAGTGAATACTAAAGGTTTGATATAAGTAGGATATCAGTACTTGATATAATATTGAGAGGGGTGTATTTGCTTATTATAAAAGTATATAGGTATGAGGTAGGGGTGGATTAAGGCTGTAACACAAGACCTACAGGCCCCAGGTCTGTAAGATATTTAGCTTAGCCAAACAGGGCCTTTGACATGAATTAGGCTGGAATGAGCAACTGACCCATAAATAATCTTACAGCTCTAAAAAAGTGTTCTGTTACAGTAAATAAATGTGTTAATGCTGATAGTTAAGAAATGTATACTGCAATGTACCAGCTAAAGCCAACTAGAATATTCTTGGGATTTTTGCAGACATTACAACCCCAGTGATATAAATGTGCCATTCTAAGGAAAGTGTCCCTGCTTAACAGCTTTTCAAAAATCCTGCATCCCTAAAGATGCAAGCATCACACACTTCCCCTGACCATCCAGAGATAATGTCGGTGAACCATCACATTTTTGAAACTGGGGAAAAGTAACCGTTTCTGATTATGTACACAGAAGCAAAGTTGGGGGAGGGGGCAAATCAGAACACACATCCTGTCGCTCCACCACAATTTTGGAAGTCCACTGAACTGAATACAGTGAAACCTCGATTTAACGGACTAATTCGGGCGAGGGGGTGTCCGTTAAATCCGAAAGTCCGTTATTTAATAATTTTTTTAAATTATTAAATAACAGGATTTTCGGATTTAACGGACACCCCCCTCGCCCGAATTAGTCGGTTATATCAAGGTTTTACCGTCAACCCGCCCGCCGGGGTCCCCGGCTGCTGGGACCCGGCGGGAGCTGTCAGCCCGCCCACCCCCGGCTCAAAAGCGCGGCGGCCGCTGCGCGCGGGCAGAGAGCCCGCCAGGTCCCAGCAGCCGGGGACCCCGGCGGGCGGGCTGCTAACTGCCGCCGGGTCCCAGCAGCCGGGACCCGGGCGGGCCGCAGTAGCCGGGCTCTGCTGTGCTGCACCATCGCCGGCGGCGTGCTGGGGCCTGCCCCCTCCCGCTCGCACGTTCCCGGGGCCGCGGGAAGCTCCAGCCCAGCTGCCTCGGCCGCCGATGACCTCCCGCTGCCGCCCGGTGCTGCGCTGAGGACTCAGGAGGCGGCGGAGCCGGGAAGCCCGTATGGCCGCTCCCAGCGAGCGGGTGGCGAGCGCGGCTGCCCTTGCCGCCACTGCGGGCCGGGGGCTGCCGTGAGCCCGGGCAGGGAGCGGGGACCGCGGATTGAGCCGGGGGCGGGCTGCCGCCTGGCCCCCGGCAGCAGTAACCCTCCTTGCAGGGTCCCGGGAGCCGGGACCCTGCGGGGCTCTCAGCCCGCGCGCGGCAACCGCCGCAGATTGAGCCGGGGGCGGGCTGCCGCCTGGCCCCCGGCAGCAGTAACCCTCCTTGCAGGGTCCCGGGAGCCGGGACCCTGCGGGGCTCTCAGCCCGCGCGCGGCAGCCGCTGCGGATTGAGCCGGGGGCGGGCTGCCGCCTGGCCCCCGGCAGCAGTAACCCTCCTTGCAGGGTCCCGGGAGCCGCAGTCCCCGCTCCCTGCCCGGGCTCACGGCAGCCCTCGGCCCGCAGTGGCGGCAAGGGCAGCCGCGCTCGCCACCCGCTCGCTGGGAGCGGCCATACGGGCTTCCCGGCTCCGCCGCCTCCTGAGTCCTCAGCGCAGCACCGGGCGGCAGCGGGAGGTCATCGGCGGCCGAGGCAGCTGGGCTGGAGCTTCCCGCGGCCCCGGGAACGTGCGAGCGGGAGGGGACAGGCCCCAGCACGCCGCCGGCGATGGTGCAGCACGGCAGAGCCCGGCTACTGCGGCCCGCCCGGGTCCCGGCTGCTGGGACCCGGCGGCAGTTAGCAGCCCGCCCGCCGGGGTCCCCGGCTGCTGGGACCCGGCGGGCTCTCTGCTCGCGCGCAGCGGCCGCCGCGCTTTTGAGCCGGGGGCGGGCGGGCTGACAGCTCCCGCCGGGTCCCAGCAGCCGGGGACCCCGGCGGGCGGGTTGACGGTAAAACCTTGATATAACGGACTAATTCGGGCGAACTTCGGATGCATCAGACTCTGAAAAATTTTGTCCGTTGCATCCGAGGTCCGTTAAATCAAGGTTTCACTGTATTCCTTTCTTCTTTCCCAAACTTTGACCAGAGTCACAATCCTGGGCAGCAGGACATTCTGAACACATCTGGATGACTAGTGTCCCCTCCACAGACTTGCCAATGTCAAACTAACTGCCCACTGGCAGTTCAAAAGTATCCAGGCCACTAACGTCCACAGCACAATCACTATCTGTTTCTCCACTGTCAAAGCAGCTCTCACCTAATCTGATTGGAACCTGGTAATCTTTTACATGCTGATGGCATCTTTATAATTTGGCACAGACATAAAATGCTCTAAGAATCTGGAAACTAAAAACTTGACAATTGCTGCAGAAGAGAAATTCTGTTATAATACTGACGCCCAGGACAATAGGGGAGACACTTATGCCTGCACAGACTTCAGTGGGACAGTGTACAGGCTTAAGAGCCTTCCTGCATACAACATACACAGAATTGGAGTCATAACTATTAGCTTTTCTCTAAAGTTCAGTTTTCCTTGAGGGTAATGAAGCATTCCGTGTTCAATATTTATTGCTCACAGACCTATACAAATTTTCTTGAAGCACTAATAATTCCTCTAGTTATTTAAAGTAGTAATGTTTGGCAATATCACTCAATCAAGATGACAAATGCCTTTTAATACTTCACCAAAATTAGTTTTAAATCCTGTTAACTGATGATCAATTAGGCCCTCTAGTGTCACTTTCATTATTCAAATAGTAAAACACATACAAAACAATTAGACAAGAAATAGTGTCAAGAACTATGATTACATTTCTATTCTCCTTCATGAACGCATTAAAGGACTGTATTTTTGAGAATTCAAGTGGTAAGGTGTTATGGAAGCAGCTATACTCTACCATGCCCCTTCTTACCCAATTATATCCTTCAATGCCCATGATATACCCCATCCTCTCCACTCACACCAGTTGTGGGTGTATTGGTCAGGTGAAGCTAGTGTAGGAGAAAGCAAAGCATCCCCTATTCAAGGGAAATTCTCTAATGTCTATTTTTGGCTGTTTTTAAAAGCTACTTAGCCCCACATAACCTTCGAAGACTAGGAAACCTGGTCCACAATCTCTTAAGGAAGCCTAACAACTAACTTTATTTGTGACCTGGGAAGTCAACCTCCTCTAGGGCTAAGAGAAAATGAACACTCAGTGATGTCTCAGGTGCAAACAAAAAATGCAATCAATACAAATTATGTTGAATTATATCTGGTTGTTTTCTAGCGTGCACCCTGGGGACTAATCTGGAACCACAAAAGCTATATCATTTATAGCCACAAATTCAATTCAAAATGCAATCCCACAAAGTGCATTATCCTCTTGGTTATCAAACTCTACTAGAAATATGTTAATCAAAGTTTGTTGCTAATGAATTTGAGATAGAAGTGATGCAATTGTGAAGGGAAATTTATTATACAGTTTGTAATTTACACACTATCAAAAACTCCTTTTTATTTCATTTCCAGACAAAAATTCTTTGGAATATTACTTAAACCTACTGTGCACGCTCAAGATAATTAAACGATTTCTCTCAGGCTCCCTTTGCCAAAAATACACGTGGCACAGAGCAAGATACGTCAATCTCAAAATAGAAACTCTATTTTGTAGGATGAATTTGTTGAGAGCAAAAACATGCTGAGCCCAGGAAAAGTGCTTCAACAAGGTGTAAAGAAATATCACAGAGAATTGTTTGCAGTGCTGTTGCTGACACCATGTTGGACCCAGGCTATCTGAGAGACAAGGTGGGTGAGGTAATATCTTTTACTGGACCAACTTCTGTTTAGGCTTTCAAGCTTACCCAGAGCAATGCTTCAGGTCCTTGTCTCTTATTACTGAGAAGTAATCCAGACCACAATCTGAGGCCATCAGCTCCCTCGGAGAGGGCCAACAGTTCAGAGGCAACAGACTTCCTGCTGAGGGTTCCTAGGGGATGAGGTATGTATGATTGAAAGCTGGAGTGGAGTTTTCCAGTGGAGCACATGGCAGAGAGGTCTATTGCTCCTCAGCTGTAAGGGGAGTAGAATCACCGTATAGGGAGTGCTCCCACATCCGCCCAACCCCTGTGCACCCAGACCCCCTCATACCCAGACCCTCCTGCTTAGCCTCATCCCCCCTGCACTCAAAATCTCCCTGATAAGCCACTCTTCCCCTGCACCTGAATCACCCTGACAAGCCACCTGAACCCCCACCATACCAAGCCTCAACTAGCTGACCCCCAGCCGAGCTCTTTTCCCCCCTCAGATGCCCCAGCTGCTGAGCCCCAACTACCTTCACTGGAACCCCCTCTGCAGAATCCCATTACCATTGCACTCAGAATGCCCCCAACAAAGCCCCTGTGCATCCAGATCCACTCTGCACATGGATCCCGTACTGAGCCACTTGCACCCAGACTGCCCCACAGAGAACCCTTTCAACCCACCACACCTGGATCCTCCTACATCAAGCCCTTCCACTCTTGGATCATGCCTTGCTAAGCCTGTCTGTCCACACCTGATGGACCTGGCACAGAGGGGCAGGGCTCTGGGGTGTTTCTGAGGCAGGCCCAGTCCTTGCACTGTGTCAGGGTTGGGTGCAGCCTCATTGTTGAGTCTGTGTCCCGGGAGAGGAGAGCTGCACAGTGATTTCTCACCATGGTGCAGCCAATGGCCTGTGCTCCCCAATGCCATGCTGGAGCCTCCACATTTATTTGACAAATAAAATGTGCAGAATTTTACAGAATTTTAAAATATTTTGTGCAGAATTTTTAATTTTTTAGTGCAGAACGCCCTCAAGAGTAAGGTGGAGGAAGTGACAGCACAGTACATGTGGTCACATACTCATAAATTAGACTATCACAGGTTAACTAACCGTGCAATTTTTTATCTCATGGTTAACATGCAGTGAAAACATATGCATAGAATCATTTCAGATATTTTAGAGGTTAGAGCCAACACACTCAATTGCACTTTTAATCTCCTGAAAAATCTTACAAGATGTTTTCTGTAGAAATTATGTCTGTTATAAATAAAGTGAACACTTAAAATTAAGCAGAATAAATAAAGGCATCCCAAACATAAAAAAAATGTACTGTTTCATTTTATTGAAGAAGTTTATCTTTCTCTAATTAGCTCCTGATTTAAATGTACTTTGTTCAAAGGAAAGTAAACCTCAATAAACTTCTAACACATTATATTTATGGTAGTTTTAATGATGTAACTGCACAATAACTATAAACTGACAGATTGTAAATATCATTTGCCACTCTGTGGATGAAGACAAAATGACCTTTCCAGTGACCTACTGTTCTAATGTGTTTTGTAGCTGCAATTAACTCTGCTCTTCAGGTCATTCAATTGTGTCCTAACCCTTTCGCTCTCTGACACAATTAAGCAAACATGATGAAAGACATGATTTATATTGTTTCTGCAAATTTAAAATTTTATTAAGTTTAAACTGCTTAAACAAATAAGTACTGTGTTTTGTAGACAATAAATATGCAGTCCTCCACTGGCTTTATTCCCAAAGGGAGGTTGGGGAGGGCAGGCTGTTTCCATTACAAGGGTGAATTCCTTCCCTCCCCACCAGCCTGCAAGAGATCTTGATGTCACAGAAAAGGCATTGTGCACTAGCCAGGAACACACGGAACCTCTGTGGCCTCTCACCTTGCTGACTGCTACTTTATTTGATCCTCATTCTCGTCCCTTTTTCTGTTTCTGTCTTTATGGACACTCCTATTACTGTTAATATTATGGTCATGCCTAGTGACCCCCAACTGAAACCAAGGCCACATCATGGTAGCCATTATACAAACAAAACTGTATAATGAAACAGTCTCTAAATGTAATACTTAAATAGATAAGGCAGAATTATCCACTGGAGCACATTGCCTTTGTTCTCATGTGTTCCTTCTACACTCATTCTTGATCAGCACATATGCTCCCATTGATTCAGATACTAAATACAGTGAATCCTGTGCAAGAAATTATATTAGGCAACCTCCTGTTTTAACAGACTATTCAGTGCTGTTGGGGACATTAGAGCACAGTTCTGCTTTGTCTCTATTTGATGTCCACTCCCAGCAAGTCACCAATTTGTGGCAGTCCTAAGTAGTTGCTTGAGATCACTGCAGAGAAGTCCCAAACCAAATCTATTTATTTCCCCCCATCTAGCCCACCATCTCCAAATGTTTCTCAGACATCCTTTTTTAAGACATCCCATTGCTACATCAAATTACTCTCCCAGAAACTGAACACACCTTTTCTCCTTACCACTCTTTTCTACTTTTCTATCTCCCTTCTCTACCACTCTGCACAGCTTTGCTATCCCTTCTGCCTCTCGTGCTTGGAACCTTCATGTAATAGCCTTTGATTTCTCCCTTTATCCCTGACCTGGCATTCTTGGTCTCATCCACCTCAAACTGTAAACACTTTGAGCCAGCTAAGAGGAAGGTTTTACATTGTGTCTGCAGACCCATACTGTAGAATATTGTGTATCTTATTAGCTATGGAACTGTAAAGCCATGAACACGTAGGTGGCATGCACAAACTGACCATTGGTCTGACCACTTCAAATTACAGTTAAGAAAGCCTGTCCTTCCATACATCTTCAGTTCCTCTCTACCTCAGCAAAGTACATAAATTCTCCAAATAACAGAAGGGAGGGCAGTTTGAATAAGAGAGGCAATATAATCAGAGAATACCAGTCACTTTTAAGTTTGCCTCCTTTGTTCCTTCAGAAAATTAGCTTCAGATTCCACTTTAAATTTAGAAAACAACTGAAATCTTCAGGTAGAGGTTTGGTAATAGTAAACTGGTAAAAAAATTGAAAGACTAGCCTTCTTGAAATCACTGTCTTCACCTCAGGTGTCTAACGTGTTTAGTCAAAGATAACCCTGTTACTATTGCAAAATGCATTTTTTAAAGCCCAAGCACTTTGTGATGTGCCATTTTGAATAGTCTGAATAGAACTGAAACCAGATGAACAACTAAAAATCACTACAAAAGTATTAATAGCCATTATATACCCTACTATTTATTTTATTAAAAAGGCACCAATCAAAACAAGAGATGAAAAGCAATATTTTTGACGGCTTTTGCTAAGCAGGGGAGAATGACCATTGATTGGGGAAATTATTCTTTAACCCATGGTCCATACCCATACCTCCTAGTAGTTTATTGCTTTAGATAATTCCATGGATTGTGAGGCATAGCATACAAACTCCTACAAGTGGGATCTGCAGAGAATATTTCATAAATGAAAATGCTCCTCAAAGCTATAGAGTTCCAGACTACTCATACATGCCTTTTTCTTCACACAGTTATTAATGATTACTTAAAGCGGCAACACTTACATATCAAATTATACTTCAGTGATTTAAACTGGTTATAAAGTTATCGTTACTTTAGGATTGTGTAAGTACTGATTATATTCAAATAAAATTACATTTTTAAACAGAGTAAAACTAGAACTAAATACATGAACTAAATGCCACACATACTTACATATGAAAACCTCTTCCACAGATTTCCTGTGCAACTGTGGGTAAGATATCACTTAACCCCTCTGTTTCAGTTTACCCATGTGTAAAATGATTGTAGTTATAAAATAAGTCCCTAACTCTCAGGAATATTGCAGTATATAACAATTTGTAAAGCACTTTGAGACCCTTGAATACCATTCAGTAAGTAACAGTTACAGCTTTCACAAAAGCTGTAATTAATGTTAATATATTTCTTTTATAAGCTCTTTTCCTGAAAAGGTATTGTTTTGGGATAAAACAAAATATGTTCCTCTGAACTGAAGCTAAGAATGGAAAGTTTGAGGAAACTCCATTTAGTAGTTTCTGAGTTACGGGAAGACGAGGGGAGAGGAAGAAAGACATTTTCAAATAAAAAAAATGAAACTAATCAAACTCCAGACTTTTCTTAACAAATTCATTAGATAACCTTCTAGTTTGTGTCTAGTAATCCATGCTACAACTGGGGACAAAGGGGAAGAAAGAATTTAAAATTAGTCTTTATTTATGAGCATACTCCAGGGGTTCTCAAACTGTGGATTGGAACCACTCAAGGGGCCATGAGGTTATTACATGGCGGGGGGAGGGGGGTGTCGAGAGCTGTCAGTCTCCACCCCAAAGCCTGTTTTGCCTCTAGCATTTAGAATAAATATATATTTTAAAAAGTGTTTTAAATGTATAAGAGGGGTCGCACTCAAAGGCTTGCTGTGTGAAAGCGGTCACCAGTACAAAAGTCTGAAAACCCTTGCCATACTCAAGGGGCATTTGCTAAGACCATTAGCAAAGTGAGAATAGCATCTCATCCTGTGTGCCCTCATTAAGGGATGGAAGAACTACACCTTCCTCCTACAAAGATGGTCAGGCACAGAGGCTGTTTATGACAGTATGCTTACAGAAAACTGCAAGCCTCTTATTGAAATATATCCACTAAGATTCTTCAAGTGACTGTCCCAATACCAGGGACAGGGAGAAAAAAAAAAAGCATTGGGGAAGGAGAGGCACAGATCAAGTTTCTATAGATTTTTGACATATTTTTGCTGTACTCTGCAATATTTTTGTTTAAAACTGAAATCAAGTGTGTCTCTTTCTCTTGCAAAGAGAAACCAGCTCAGTGTAAGCCATTGCAATACCATTTTGGCAAGCCAACCTAAGATGGAATTGTCTAATGTCAAAACGCAAAACAGCAGAATTGTGAATTTAACTTCCCCCATACTAATTCACTTCAATAAAATATTAATTATTGCGTCTCCATTGAACTGTAGAAAAATCCATGGGTTTTATCCATTAACACTTCCACACAGACCTCTTATTAATAGTAAACAATGATTGAAGCATACAGTCCCAAGGTAAATTAGAATTATGGAACCAAATCCTCCACTGGGGTAAACTGGCACAGAAGTTAATGGAGCTGTACAAGTTTACACCAACAAATCTGGCCCATAATTACCAATTTGTTTTTTGTTCTGATATTCCAGTTTGCTTCAAATGTAGTTAGTTAAGCCCTTTTTTTTACAATATGAAATAATAAAACCTTTCAACATTTAATAATGTACATGACACTTGTGACAGTAGGATACACTCTAAACATTTTTTTAAATCTTCATTTGTGTAAGCTTCTCCCTGATTTTTTTTAATGTTTTAGACACTGTATGGATAATTTATTTCTCTGGAAAAAGACAAATGCAATTAATTTTTTTACCTTGTTACTTTACAGCTTGATTCAATCAATTCATTTTCAATGTCAAGGAGGCTAGAAGGCAGATTGAATTCCATTGGAGAGGTCAGTCTTTTCAAACGCAGCAAGCCAACACAGAATTTGGCTCCCATCTCTTCCAGTTCTCGCGTCCCTATTTGTAACCCCTATACACAAAATAAAATATAGATAACTCTATTAGTTTATAACCACATTCCAGTATTCTCTGTTATATTTTACAATATTTTGCTCCAAATTAGCTGTGAAATGCAGACAAGAATTTTTACATAAATGCTTAGAAAGCAGGAATTTACAAAATTAAAAAGATTAATTTTCATCTTGGATAGAATGGCCATTTGTAGAAGACTTCAGTATATCAGAGGTATATTCTGCCCTCTGTGCCAGAGCCTAATTCCCCATCAATGCAAATATGGGTTATACATGTAGCACTGAAGAGAGATCATAGATTCCTAAATCACAGTTTATCAGTCTTCTGTAATTCATTAATGGAAAAGATATTCCATTCCAGTTGAATATTAAGTCATTTTTCACAGAAACTGAATTTACAGTATTTAAATTTTAATCTAAAAGAATTTTCTTCAGGAGGTTGTCAGAATGAAAAAAAAATGAGTATACTCCAGTTGTATAAAATTCAGTAAAATACACCAACGTGTTTAAAAACTAATTTACAAAATTATTTCTTACCAAGAATGAATAAATAATTCAGTCTTAATAATTCATGAGCACGAATGAATGAAAACGATCTTATTTAACTCTTTCATAGAGCATTATTGCACAGTTGCCAAACCCTGACATTTTTCAGTCCAAAGTTATTGCTATAGTGAATACTCCTCTTGATTTCTAGGAAGTGATGGGCTCAAAAGTATGTTTCAGTCAGCAAAGTTGGTTTCACATGGATGTTCATGGAGTAAGGTAGAGTTTAGTTAAGCATAAATGTCTGTACTGAAATCTACTAAGAGGAGAGCTCCCCCCCCCCCCATCATAAAAGCTGGTTAATGGTCATGTATCCAAGAAGTCTGCATTAAAAATACTTAAATGTACTGGTAACTGAAAGTAATGTTTCCAAGTTACAGTAAGAACCGTGAATTTCTTCATATGTAGGTTTAAAATTTCAACCATAAATATTTTTATTTACTTGATTATTAATAGTTTTGTTAATATGGACAATCAATAGAACCTACACATTACATTGTTTAGAATGACAGACTGAAAAGAATAATGACGGAATCTACTTTATATTGACAGACTGTTTTGCACACTATAATGTAAAAGTCCTTGAAGTAGGATGCTCACACCCCCTTTTTAAAAACAGACAAGCTGGGTTTTGGAAAGTGGTATCAATGTAAATGGTAAACTCAATCCAGACACAGCTTTTCACTTCATCTAGTTTCTTTACCTTATATTTGCCCTGATCACAGCCACATAACGTGCTCTCCATCGTGTAGCTCCTTTGTACTCCAATCTCTCTCCAGACAACTACACGTGCTGTTGATTCCTTGGACTTTTCCACTACAAAACTGCAGCTGCTCATGCTGAATGTTGGGGCAATCTGACTGAGAATCTTAGGAAGAGTCTATAGGAGAGTAATTTGAAAAAGACTCAATTTGTTTTTATGAAAATGGGAAACCACGGTATATTAATCAGACAGTTCTGATCTCAAATTCCAGTTTAAAAATAAAAAAAGGTTTTACAAAATCCATCCAAAGTAATGTTTTCATTGTTTAAAAAGAGTCAAGAACCCCAACCGATTCATTGTTCCCTGCCTTTAAAAATTCCCCAGTAGCGTTTGTAACTCAATTATTAAAACAGTGTGTGAGTCAAGTGTATAGTGAAGTATCTAGTAGAAAAGATTTGACTATACAAATGACTAATTTGGTTTTATTGTTGCAGCTGAGTGAAGTGCGAAAAGGAAATGTAATTTAGATTAATGTTCAGTTTCAATAGTCTAATGTACAGGAAGTTCTTTATTTTAAAATAATATATAGTATTTCTGACGTTGATTCAGCAAAGCACTTAAGCATATGTTTAACTGTTAAGCACGTGAAAAAAATCAACAGAATACTCACAGGCTTAAGTGTATAGTACATGTTTCATTTGTTTGCTAGATTTGGGCCCAAAACAATATGATTTTGGCCCAAAACACTATGTGCATTTAGTTTTGAATTTTAAAGTCCGTGCAAGTTTACAATTAGTGTTTTGATGAACAGGGATAGGCTGAAAGTTAAGCATTTGGGCCTGATCCGAAGCCCACTAAGGTCAATGGGAGTCTTTCCATAGTCTTCCATAAGCTTTGGATCAGGCTTATGTTGAATCATAGAATATCAGGGTTGGAAGGGACCCAAGAAGGTCATCTAGTCCAACCCGCTGCTCAAAGCAGGACCAATCCCTAACTAAATCATCCCAGCCAGGGCTTTGTCAAGCCTGACCTTAAAAACCTCTAAGGAAGGAGATTCCACCAATTCCCTAGATAACCCATTCCAGTGCTTCACCGCCATCCTAGTGAAAATGTTTTTCCTAATATCCAACCTAAACCTCCCCCACTGCAACTTAAGACCATTGTTCCTCGTTCTGAACCAGGGCTGTATTGAAAAATGTGCCTTAAATTAATTCCTCTATTTTTCACTTGTATAGCACATCAATTTGATATGCACTTGGTGACTTATTCAGATATCATTTGTAATGTTCTAAACTAAATAAACTACAAGCAGTAGTCAAAATCGCCAGAGTAAAAAGTTATGTAAAAAGGCACTATTATGACGAAACTATTCAGCAACATTTCAGTCCAGCGCTCTGAAGCACTGAGTACATTATATAGATAAACTGCCTTGGGATTATGCCACTTGGGAAATAATATTGGTATAAGGTTTATTTAAACAAGAATGCTTAAAAGTAATTCTCATATGTGATTTGAAAATCCTACCTAATAGTAAAATAGCTTTTCAAATATCAGGTGATCTCCGAAGGCATCTGTTCTTAAAAATAAGATAACTGGGAGCAGCTGTATTAAATTATGCCAGAGAGATAACCATTCACCACACAAACCTCAATTGTTACATGTACACCAAAGCCTCATATTTTAAATGTAAGCGCTAAACAGCATTTGGTGTCTTCAGTTCTTCTGTAGCTGAAAAATATTATACTAACTTCAGCTGTTCACTTGCAGGTCTTTTTTCCCTTTGACCTGTATCTTTCACTCTTGGAAAGTTCACAGAAATGATTTCACTTCAGTCAAATATATGTTGCTCCATGTCATAGATGCAAAAAAGTAATAAGTTTTCAACTTATTTTAACTTCTTTGGCCATATCGTAGGACTACTCTCTCCATTTCTAGCAATATGGACACACTGCACTTCAATAAAGATTCTGTACTCATTTTCATTAGCAAACAGTTCAAGAGCTGATCTAGACTCAGCTCAGACATTTCAGCCCTTGTCAAAAAAAATCAAGAGGCTGGTCTATAATAGTACTTACATTGTTACTAAAACTGGTGCAAGTACCTGAAATTTCATAGTGTAGACGAGATTTAAGTGACTGAAGTAGATAATGAAATAGTAAACAATCAGACAGAAATTGTAAGGGAAACAATCCAGTAGCATTTGAGGGTTTTGTTTGTACTTGTTAGATTCATAACTAGCTGTTTTTATGAACGGTCACCAGATCAGTGAGCATAACTGTGAAGAAAAAAGTAGTTCTGCAAACAGGTGCAGATATTGGGCCCCCTTTAAAAAAAAAAAGTCATCCTCAATGTAAAAAAGAAAAAAACAACTGTATATATTTTTGGTTGCCACAAGGTGGCAGTGAAACTACACAATAAGCAGCTTAGTTTTAGGAAAAAATATTTGACAGTCATTGTGACCATGCCAAAAAAAAAAAAAAGTTATTTTGAACTCAATTTTAAAATTCTTATCAATTAGATTTGTGCTGTAATAATGCACTGGGAAATATTACACAGCAAAAATTACATTAGAAGAACATTATGGTTGCAAATTCAAGCACTCAAAAGTTAGGAAATGCCAAAATGAAGGCTACCCATGCAACATTAGGTAACAAAGAGTCCTGTGGCACCTTAAAGACCAACAAAAGTATTGAAGCATAAGCTTTCGTGGGCTAATACCCACTTCGTCGGATGCAAGCAGTGGAAGTGTCCAGGGGCAGGTATAGATAAGTAGGCAAGAACCAGGTAGGAGGTAACAAGGTTAGTCCAATCAGGCTGAAACAGCTTGTTATCTCAAATCAGGGAGGGTGAGGTATTCCTCTAGCAGCTGAATTGGAGGTGTGAACTCGGAGAGAGGAGAAGCTGTTTTTGTAATTACCAATCCATTCAAAATCTTTGTTCAATCCCAGATTGATTGTGTCAAATTTGCAAATGAATTGCAGCGCTGCGGTTTCTCTTTGCAGTCTGGTCTTGAAGTTTTTTTGCTGCAATATGGTGACTTTTAAATCTGTAATTATGTGTCCAGGCAGGTTGAAGTGTTCTCCTACAGGTTTTTGTATATTGCCATTCCTGATATCTGATTTGTGTCCATTTATCCTTTTTCGTAGGGACTGTCCAGTTTGGCTGATGTACATAGCAGAGGGACATTGGTGGCATATATTACATTGGTAGATGTGCAGGTGAATGAACCAGTGATGGTGTGGCTGATCTGGTTAGGTCCTGTGTTGGTGTTGCTGGTGTAGATATGTGGGCAGAGTTGGCATCGAGGTTTGTTGCATGGATTAGTTCCTGAGTTGGAGTTATTATGGTGCGGTGTGCTGCTGCTGGTGAGAATCTGCTTAAGGTTGGCAGGTTGTCTGTGTGCCAGGACTGGCCTTCCTCCCAAGGCCTGTGAAAGTGAAGGATTATTGTCCAGGATGGGTTGTAGATCACTGATGATGCGCTGCAGAGGTTTTAACTGAGGACTGTAGGTGATGGCCAGTGGTGTTCTGTTGTTTTCTTTCTTGGGCTTGTCTTGCAGCAGCAGGCTTCTGGGTACACATCTGGCTCTGTTGATCTGTGTCCTTATTTCCTTGTGCGGGTATTATAGTTTTGAGAAAGCTTGGTGAAGATCTTGTAGGTGTTGGTGTCTGAGGGGTTGGAGCAACTATGATTGTACCTCAGTGCTTACTGTAGACAATGGATCGTGTGGTATGTCCAGGATGGAAGCTGGTGCCATGAAGGTAGGCATAGCTGTCGGTAGGTTTTCGGTATAGAGTGGTGTTGATGTGGCCATCATTAATTTGCACCGTGGTGTCTAGGAAGTGGACTTCCTGTGTAGACTGGTCCAGACTGAGGTGGATGGTGGGGTGGAAGCTGTTGAAATCATGGTGGAATTCTTCCAGAGTTTCTTTCCCATGGGTCCAGATGATGAAGATGTCACCAATGTAGCGTAGATAGAGAAGGGTGTGAGTGGATGAGAGTTGAGGAAGAGTTGTTACAGGTCAGCCATAAAGATGTTGGCATACTGTGGGGCCATGCGGGTGCCCATAGCAGTGCCACTGGTCTGGATGTATATATTGTCACCAAATTTGAAATAATTGTGTGTGGGGATAAAGTCACAGAGCTCAGCAACCACGTGTCCTGTGGCATCATCGGGGATACTATTCCGGACAGCTTGTATTCCATCTTTGTGTGGGATGTTTGTGTAGAGAGCCTCTACATCCATGGTGGCTAGGATGGTGTTTTCTGGAAGGTCACCAATGCATTGTAGTTTTCTCAGGAAGTCGGTGGTATCACGGAGATAGCTGGGAGTGATGGTGGCACAGGGTCTTCTGAGTAGAGAGTCCACATATCCAGACAGTCCTTCAGTGAGAGTGCCAATGCCCGAGATGATGGGGCGTCCAGGATTTCCAGGTTTGTGGATCTTGGGTAGTAGATAGAATAACCCCCGTTGGGGCTCTAAGGGTATGTTAATTTGTTCCTGTGTTAGTGCAGGGAGAGTCCTGAGTAGATGGTGCAGTTTCTTAGTATATTCCTCAGTGGGATCGGAGGGGAGTGGCCTGTAGAAATTGGTATTGGAGAGTTGTCTGGTAGCCTCCTTTTGGTAGTCTGACCTGTCCATGATGACAACAGCACCTCCTTTATCAGCCTCTTTGATTAGGATGTCAGGGTTGTTTCTGAGGCTGTGGGTAGCATTGCATTCTGCACGACTTAGGTTGTGAGGCAGGCGATGTTGTTTTTCCACAATTTCTGCCTGTGCACGTCGGCAGAAGCATTCTATGTACAGGTCCAGACTGTCATTTCGACCCTCAGGAGGAGTCCATGTGGCATTAATATAGCCCCCTTGTGTGCATGCAGTATGAAACAGTAATTACGTGATCATATACTACTTTTTCCCACAGGACCTCTACCTCTTTCAATGCACAAGATGAATGGTGCTCATGTAATGAGCAACTATTCAGTGTTTCCAGTCTCCTTGCCCAGATAGTGCCAGTATTCCACCTGGCTGCTAGTTGGATCTCAGTCTCCTCCAGTCCACTGGCTCCTAGTCCCAGTCTCATCTCACCAAGCTCCCAGTTAGATTCTTGTTACCCAGCCAACTGTAGACTCCCTCCACCCCAACTCCTGGTTTTCCCCTTATATCCTAACCCTGCCAGTCTCCAGTCCAAAGCCCCACCCCGCTCCAGACTCCTTTTGCCAAACTATTCCTTCCCCTTCTTCCCCCCGTCCGCCCATTTGCCACCAGGTTTAGCTCTTACATAGACACCTTTTCTTTGGGGGGGTGGAAAGTAACAACATGAGGAAATCAAGATATAATTACACTTTCACAACGTACTTGAAAGTTTAACTTTTACTCACCCTATAACCAAGGTCTTCAATCAGGTCACAAGAGGCAGCGCTAACATTGTGCCACACTGTCTCTTTGATGCTGCAGCCATACATGAATACATTCTTTTTACGAGAATGACCATGATAATCACAGTAAACCTACAAAAATTGGAGAAATTAAAGCAATGTTTTAAAACAGGTTACAGCATCAAATATAAAGGCTTTATATATGTCCTGATGTCATCCTAATTGTATTCATTTACATATACTAAAAATAACAGCTTTAGCAAATGAAGGGCACATTCTTCTTAATAAAGAGGTTGATTGAATAAAGCATAGTTTTTTTTCCAGAAAATTCGGAGTCCATGACTTAACATTTTTATCACAGCAGAAGCAACAACTACTAACTAGAGTTAAGCTTTCAGAACGGTATCCTGTTCAAACTCCTGTTCTCATTCACTCAATTTCCTGAAACTCATCTGTCAGACGGAAACTCGTCTTTGCCAAAGCTCTTATTTTTTTTATGTTTTATTCCACCTGTGTGTTTTATTCAATTTGAGTAGGAGGAGAGCAAAAGAAAACAAACACTCTTCAACCCTATTTAACATTTTTTTTAACTTTGACTACAGCTGTAATGGCTGGGGTTAAAAAAATTAGAATAAAAAGAATCCTGATCTAGAAGTACCTTTGAGTGTTCTATTAAAAATAAGATGGTTAAATGGAGTCATGCATGCACACTAGATTTTTGATGGACTGAACATTTTTCCTGAACTCAAACCACACAACTAAGGAAGACTCTGCTACACAAATATGCATAGCTAAGTTAACTGCATACTGAAAAGTAAAATGAAAATGTGCATGGACTGAGGGAAGAGCTCTACACACATGTGCCTCCTATAAGGATTAGAGCTCCTCTCTTCTGGCTGGGAGAATCCCGTCTCTCCCTTCCACATTAAACCCTATAGGGACACCATGATTTGGCCCTTGGGTCTTGGTTCTGCAATGATGATATCTCATTGGTTTCAAAGTGATGCCTCAAGTGCAATATTAAGTATATGCATACATTTTGGCAGGATTGAGTGTGTTATGTAGCTATGCACATATACTGTACAATATAAGTACCAACGTGAAGTTTAGACGTATTGCATTCCAAATTGCTGTTTTATAAATTCAAACTAAGCTATTGCCAAAGAAAATTTCTTTTGTAAATTTCTAGCAATGCAGCAAATCTAAAATCTTTCTGAATTCAAGTGTTTTTGTTACTATAGCTGCCTTAAAAAACAAAACAAAACAAAAACAAAAAAACTCTGATGTTCAGAACATGAAATTTGTCCACCCCCTAACTCAGGAGTGGGGAAACTTTTTGGCCCAAGGGCCACATCAGGGTCACAAAACTGTATGGAGGACTGGGTAGAGAAGGCTGTGCCTCTCCCAACAGCCTGGCCCCAGTCCTGTATCGAACCCCGCCCACGTCCTGCCCCCCTCAGAACCCGCCACCCATCCAACCCCACCCCCCACTCCATATCCCTTGACTGCCCCCCCCCCCCGGGATCCCACCCCCTATCCAACCCATCCCTGCTCTCTGTCCCGACTGCCCGGACCCCTATCCATATCCCACCCCCGACAGGTCCCGCAGGACTCCCACGCCTATCCAACCCCCCCACCCCCCACCCGCTCTCCTGACTACCTCCCCCACAGAGAACTTCTGCCCCATTCAACCGCCCCCTGCTCCATGTCTGACTGCCCCCCGGGATACCCTGCCCTTTATCCAACCCCTTTCCCCCCCTACCACCTTACCATGCTGGCACCAGCCATGCTGCCACAGTGCCTGTCATGAGCTTGCAGACATGCCACCCAGAGTGCTGGCAGCACAGCAAGCTGAGGCTGCAGAGTAGGGGAGACAGTAGGGGAGGGACCGGGGGCTAGCCTCCACGGCCAGGAGCTCAAGGGCCGGGCAGGACGGTCCCATGGGCGAATGTACGGACTGTAATTTGCCCACCTCCGTTCTAACTCAACAACATCTGGAAACAAATGCTAGATATGCAGTGCTGAAAGGCTCAAAAATTAATCAAAATTGGAGAATTATAACTAAATATTTTTGCAGCATTAACCACAGTGATTGCTCTTGTTCAATACAACTGGAAATAGTTCCAGAAATTTCTGATGAACACTTCAAGTCACTTTTGTAAGAATGTGAAGTAGTTACGAGTACCTATAAATGTGTTTTCTTTTAGAGAGAGTAGCTATACAAAAAGCTAAAATCATTTTGAAATGCTCATTTTGGGCAAACACACATACTCACCAGAGGCAAACGTTTTATAGCAGCCAAATATTGTAGCAAGCCCTTGGCATGGTAAATTGTGGGATGAAGGTCTGGGTTTGGGTTTTGCCACTGTCTATTCAAATCCTCCCCACTTAAAGAACAACGATGGCTATGAAAGACAAATGTACAAAGAAATGTGTCTCACAATATAACCTCACTTTTATTTTAAAGGTTACTCTCACTAATTCAAGATTTGCCTGTGACACAACTACTCAATTTGTGTGGTCAAGTGAGATTTAAATTCAAATTTGCATTAAGAAATTTTTTTATTCTTGCATAAGAGTTAATTTAAAGATTATTCTTGCATAAGAGTTAATTTAAAGATTTATTTAATTTAAATTGGATGTTTGTTTGAATGTATCTGATAAGCGAACAGTCTGTTCCAAATTCATAAGAAAATTCATAAGAAAATTAATAGATTTTACATTTAAATTTGTGTAAGATGGTCAATTATTTTATTGTTCAACCTTTTTGTCTAGTTCATGATCTTGTGACCATAATTTGTCTACTCAATTTGATATTTTAGAATTGCTAAACAGTCAGTCAACTGTCAGCAATGTTCAGTGATATATCTGCTGAGTCTGTTGAATTTTTCACACCATTTGCTAATTTGTGGAAAGATCCCGATCTCCATGAAGATGATCAAATCAAACCTAACTAGATGGGAAGCCTGGTAACTTCAATGGAATCTTCTTCAGATAATCAAGAAGAAAGCAGCTTCAAAGATAACTCATGTACACTGTGTACACCATCACAACTCCAGAAGCCACATGACTTCAAGCAAGGCTTCTGTCTCCACCCCTGCTTTGACTGACAATTGACAGGGATAGGGAACCCATCATCAGCTAACATACAAGACCGGTCACAGGCAAGCCTGGTAGCATTCAGAAGACTAACTAGCTAGCAGAAGACTAACAGAAACCAGAAAGATCAGTGTCTACAGCAAGCAATGTTTCAGAAAGACTTAAGTAGTACTGTAAGTTTAACAACTATTTTAAGTATTTTATTTTAGATTTTTGGTTTTCAATCTGCAGAGACACATCCTTGGCATTCATGCATTAGCATAAGTTTTTAACCAGTGAATGATTGCTATAGTGTCTGTGAGTAAGTAAGGCCGGGGGCAGACGGGGACAACTGAGCAGCTGTGAAGCCCAGAGGGGCTATTTATGTTCCACGTGTCAGCACCTTTAAGGAACTTTCTGAGCAAGTAGTCACACCTGCTGTCACGTTTACTAATTAAAGAGAAAATATAGATTTTAGCCTCAGAAAAATATTTCCACCTAAATTCTTGGTAGCCGAATGTAGTAAGTTGAACTTCTCCGAGAAATCTTTATTAAATAGGATATTGAAATATCTGTGACCATCCCTTTGATACTAATATTAAAGAATGGCAGTGTGGAATCTTGTGATTAATCCTTCATGAATTAAATTGGGAATTGCTTTTCCCCTGCTTTAGTCCTTTTTTTGACAAGGTGTTTGAATATTGAATTGACTTCCATAACGTCCTTCTAGCTGAGACAGGATCTTTTCTTGCATTAGATGTAAAGATTATTAATGTTTTGATTAGAATGTGCAAAATGTGTTGGATTTTGACCTTAAAAATCCATGCACAAATATAAAATTGTGTCAATTTGGTGTTCTTTATGCCAGAAATCTGGGGACTTAAAGGAACTGAGAACTTAGGGAAGACAAACAGAACATTCTATCTATTGTTTACCAAGAGGTATCTATGAGGCATACATATGTACAAAAACTATGATAAAATAAGTTCTGGAAAACCATATTGCAAAAGCAAGTTCTATGAAAGGTATTTATCTTTTATAAATGCAATTTACAAAAACAAACACAATATTTTAATAGTAAAATTCAAAGAAATCCACAGAGAAATAGCATTACCTTCTTGTATAGGAATACATTTATACTACTGATTCTTCAACAAAAAAAATACTAGAAGACAGCTTTGTGAGAAATCTGGATCCATTACAGTATATAAACCTTAACCTATGCCACATAATTGAATCACTTCACCGCTAGCTCTCCATTCCGACATCTGTGCTGCAGTAGTCTTCTAACATTCCAATGTATTAGTGGCATAGCTGGTACACGTGACATGGATCAATGAGACTATGGCCCTATCACTATGTACGCTGCGCTTCCTCTTCTGTTCTCACTGGCATAAGCCTCCCTATTAAATTCCATGTTACTACTTGTACCCAGAGCCGTGACTTAAAGCCACAGTTAATTCTTAGACAAAAGTGCCATCTCAAATCATAGTCACAGACAGCATATATAAAAACCCTATATTTAAAAGGAAGTGTTTCATAGTCTGGATCATGGAGGCTCATAAAATTACTAGCACATGTGTTTGACTGAAGAAAATCAGGAAAATATTTTGTCATTAAGATTTGTATATAATAGTTTTAACTAGCAAACCACTAGAAAAAGACTAAAAAACTAAATATGAAAAATCAAGCCTGAATATGGATTGTGTGTTAATTCTGGAAAACTACTGCATTTTTTTTCAAGACGTAGACATCATCTTTATTACAAGATACAGAAAGACCTTTAATTAATTGTACTTCTGTGAGCACAGTTTAACTTACTTTCCATTGATGACACCATCTGGGTTGAGCATAGGGACAATTTTAAAAATATAGGATTCTCGTAAACTCTGGGCAGTAGGGTTGTTACTCATAAGATATTCCAACGATCCCTTCATAACCCAGCTTGCATTAGTCTCTCCAGGATGTACACGAGCAGATAAGAAAATGTAAGGCCGATTCCCTAAAAGAAGCATTCACAAAAAATTGGAAGATGTAATACAAGTAAATTAAAATAAGAGTTTGAAAACAATAACTAGCTCAAGGTGGTGGATGGTGATGTACAGTGTTTTTCAAAATGCATTCGCATCAATTTGGGACTCTTTATAAGTATGACAGGATTTTATCATAAATATTGATTGTTACACAAGGGCCTCAATGGATTTTAGATTTAATGCCACATGAAAAAACAAACTTCATAAACACAATCTGTTAAAAGAATTGATGATTGGTAACTTATGTGATATAATTTAAATTCCTCTCTTTAGAAGGGAAAGAAATTCAGAAAAAAATGGGATGCTTTGGGGGCCATGTGTGGTACCATCACCAGTCCTTATGTAAGATTTATGAAATGGGCTCCATGGAAAATACATTTTTGGTGCTACAAAGAATTGCTATGAGATAATGAAGAACATGAAAGAATGAGGAATTAGGGACTGTCTTGAAATAACATTAAAGTTTAGCATAAGAATAAATCTTGTTTGGCAGATGACAGAGTACTATTTTTAAGAAAGAAAAATCATGTTTAGAAAACATGCCAGTCCAAAATTTATCTTTCACTATTCAAGAATCTGGTGGGGCTGTTTTGTTTATCACAAAAGTAAATTATAAATGTAAGCAGACCAACCACTGGTAATCTCATGAATATAACTGAGTTTTGCTATTTTTACAGAATTGCAGACAAATGAAGCATTAACATTTTTAGAAGGAGCTAACATTACATAATTTTAAGTGGATCAGAGAGTTTACACTTACTGAATTGACAGATATGTTCATAGTAATTCGACTCCGGCATAGCTGTGATAGTGAGTAAAGGGCAGCTATTCCCAGACAGGGTCTCACACAGAGTATCTTGTCGAAAATAGATATGCTGAGGGTTGTGCATGGATTCCAATTTCTGAAGATGCATCTTCATCCCCAAAATGATGAAAAGGTACTTAAGTCCTTTGCAATTTTGTATATGACAAATAAAGATTTTATTTAAGTATTTTATTTTTATTGTTTCAGGTATAGAAGATAATTCTCCCATCACTACTTTGGCCATGAAATACCTTTTAGGTTTCCACTACATCTGTAGCTGACTAATGTTTTCTTTTGTATACTGTCTTTTAAGTCTCTCTTAATTGCTTTTTAGAGCACTCTCCGCTTCTATACGCCACCCTTTTATTCTGTTTTCTACAGATGATACTCCTTCAAGGAGCAACCACTTGGTTTGTGAATGGTCCCAAGTGATCAGCCTCATTCAAAACTGATCTATTCTATATATTGAGTCCCAGATCTGCTTTTGTTAATATAACCATTGCAGCACATTCTATTTAAGCATCTCTCTTTGCTTTACAAACACCCCAATTTCATTAAATTCATTATCCTGAAAAAGTCTCCTTTTTAATACTTCGTAATCTTAACCTTAATAATTTAGATACATCTATAACGGGCAAGGTATGATAGACAGAACCTAGACTAATTTGATACTATCATCAAATTCCCACCGCATCAAATTCCCACCAAAGTCTATGGAAAAACTTCCATTAGACTTCAATGGGAGATAGATTCTAGGCAACTTTACAGAGGAGTTATATCCAGCTGTCAACTTTTATCCATACACTCCTGCTGTCAGTGTTTTCAATGCCTTTTGGGGTAGGGAGGGGAGAGAAGGGAACATCTAAGTCAATTACTGATAAAGCTGTAATTCCTATAAATATAAGACAATGTATAGTGAAAATGAAGATCATGTCAAATTTCTTGAAGTTTTTGTTCTAAAGAACAAGCAAACCCATTACATATATTGTAACATACTGATTCCTTTCTTACTTGAACTTTTGATGTGAGTGTTTTATTACTTTTCAACATATATGCTTTCATTTATGTACCCTTTTCATAGCTATGAACTAATATTTGGAAACGAGCTGCATTCTCTCATGTAAAGAGATACGGTAATATAATGGACATCCAAGTAATCCAGTTCAAGGATTTTCTCACCCTTAAAGTCGAATACGTATATGGATAGTGGTAAGCAAAGTAACAGACATCATCTTTGTGTTGGAAGTTCACTGTGAATGTAATTGTGTAATAGGATTTTCCTTTCTGACCACCAGCAGCAATTGAACTTCTAGCAAAGTGATTCCTAAAAGTGAAGTGAAACCAACATAAAAGTGTTAGAGATTTGTAAATATTTTTACTACATCAGCTGTTATCATTTCTGAACATATAATGAAAACCCTCTGGCTTTGAGAAGTGTGAGATCACATGATAGCTACAACACTTAGATGCTACTGTGTACACTGCTGCTAATACTGGTAGAAACACACTGGAGCAGAAATGGTGGGAAATTGTAATGGAGTCGGGTTAGGAGGGGGAACCAAACAAGACACCCATTGAACAGAAGGGATGACAAGTGGGGACCTTACAGCTCCTCTCACGACGTGGCCATTTGTAAAGATATGCAGATTTCCTGTTTTACACTCTAAGATCTCACCAATAAACAAGGAATGAATACCTAGAAAGAGGTTCCATCATGGGATCCCCAAAAGAAAGTTAACAATACCACATGCAAGGTATTAAGGTTAAATCTATATATATAAAAGTCAAATGGTGTATGCGTATATGTATGCGTGTATGTATGTGCACTTACTCCTTCCACACCGTTTGAGCTAGAGACTTGAAATTTGGTACAGTTAGAGGTCTTAGGGTCCTAATCAGGGTAAGAGTTGAAAATTTTTCAAATCTCACCTCTGACACCTCTCAGGGGTGAAATTCTTTAAAGGCCAATCACATCAGCTGGGCAGCTGCTGTTCTCTGTGACATAGTTATGATGTCATAATACCCCCTCCAACGGACCCTGCATTTGCTCAGCTCTCTGCCCCCTCCCCCCTCCAATGGACCCCGCACTCGCTCAGCTCTCTGCCCCCTCCCCACCTCCGACGGACCCGAGTTGGGTTTGGTCGGAGGGTAAGTGAGGTAGGGGTGTCGGGTTTGGTCGGGGGGTGAGGTAGGGGTGTCGGGTTTGGTCGGGGGGGTGAGGTAGGGGTGTCGGGTTTGGTCGAAGGCGTAAGTGAGCCGGGGGTGTTGGGTTTGGTCTGGGGGGGTGGGAAGGTGTCGGGGTGGGTGAGGTGTGGGTGTTGGCGTTGGTCAGGGGGTGTTGGATTTGGTGGGGGGGTAAGGTGGGGGTGTTGGGTTTGTTTGGGGGGGTGAGACGGGGGGTCGGGGTTGGTCGAGGGGTAAGCGAGGTGTGGGTGTCGGGTTTGTTTGTGGTGGTAGGTAGGGGTGTGGGTTTGGTTGGGGGGAAGTGAGATGGGTGTGTCAGGTTTGGTCTACGGGGGGTGAGGTGTGGGTGTTGGTCAGGGGGTGTTGGTAGGGGGGTGACGTGGGGGTGTTGGCTTTGGGTGGGGGGGTGAAAATGTGAGTCAGGGTGGTCGAGGGGTAAGTGAGGTGGGGGTGTCAGGTTTGGTTGGTGGGCTGAGGTGGGGGTGTCAGGTTTTCTCTCTGCCCCCTCCCCCCTCCAACGGACCCCGCACTCGCTCAGCTCTCTGCCCTCTCCCCACCTCCGATGGACCCGAGCAACGCCGGGTATTTTCGCTAGTTCTTAATAAAAATATGCTTAAATATTTATATATATAAGTTATTGAATTAAAAGTTTTTCCAGACAATTTTAACACAGCATTAACAAAATAATTCAGTTTCTCAATTCATTTATCAACATCCAAGAAACTTCAAAAAAACTTCAATAATCACACAACTATAGAAATATTACAAGTAAATTACCACAATACATTTCATGGATGTGTATGTTCTATTCATGTGAAACAGATTTTTTTGCAATCTACACTGTAGTACAGATTTGCTTACCTCCATTTTTTGTTAGTATACTTACTTATAATAACAAATATCTGTCCCAACACGAGTCCACCATGGCCTGGAATTTAATGCCTCCTGAACAGAATACATGAGGGGCTGCATACCTTTAAGAAAAAAGCAATAGATTTTTATCTTAAGGTCACTGAATTCTGTTTGCAAGGCTAACAAGCAATGGATCACATCTAAATACAATCTCATGTGAGCACACTATATTCATTTCACTTTTTATAGAAGTCTAACCTACAGAGTCCATTATAAAGATAGACTGTCATACCATCTTCTAACTAACAGCCAAGAGACATATGGAATGAAAAATGACTCAAGATGAGCAAAGTACAAATGAAACATAGGTCAAATAGACCTACATTAAGGCATGTGAACAAACATTCACGACATAGCTGCAGAGTCTATACCAGGGGAGAGCAAACTTCGGCCCATGAGCCGGAGCCAGCCCATGAGGGCTTTCAATTTCACCTGCAGGATTGCCAGCCCCATGGCGCAGTGGAACTAAGGCAGGCTCCCCGCCTGCCCTGGCCCCACACCACTCCTGGAAGCAGCTGGCACCACATCCCTGTGGCCCCTGGGGGTGAAGGGTGAGCAGAGGGCTTCGTATGCTGCCCTCGCCTGCAGGCACCGCCCCTCCCCCACCCCCATTGGCCGTGAATGGGGAACCATGGCCAAAGAGATCTTTGGGCAGGGCCGGCGACAGAAATTTGGGGGCCCCCTACTCTGATCGTTTGGGGGGGCCCCCCAGCCCAGCTGGCACTTCCCACCCCCAGCTGACAGCGGCTGGGGGCCCCCCCAGCCCAGCCAGGGCTCCCCCAAGCCCGGCCGGCGCTCCCTCCCCCCCTCCCAGCTGACTGCGGCTGGCAGCAGTGAGGGGTCCTGCGGGAGCGAGAGCCCGGGAGCAGCGCGAGCCGCCCTTGCTGCCCCCCCCCCTGCCCTTTCTCCCCCAGACTGCGCCGCTGCCGCCGGCCGGGCTCACTGCTCCTGCCGGGGACACGCGCACTCGTCTGCTCCGGAGGAGAGCCACGCCGCCTCCCCGCCCCTTCCCCGCTCTCCAGGCCCGGCGACAAGGGGGGATGACTACGGATACAGCTGCCTACCGGGCCCCCCTTAAGTCCGGGGCCCGGTACAGCTCTACCCGTAGTACCCCCCTGTCGCCGGCCCTCTCTTTGGGAGTAGTACCCACAGGTGAGGGCACCGTGCGGCGGAGCCACCTACCTCACCCCATCCCCAGGAGTCACTGCTGGACATGCTGGTCACCTCCGGGAGTGGCACTGGCCCAGGGCGGGTAGGCAGGCAGGGAGCCTGTCTTCGCTCTGCCGCACGTCACTACCATCCCGGAGCCGCTCGAGATAAGTGGCACCAGGTTGGATCCCATACTCTTCCTGTACCCTGCACCTCAACACCCTGTCCCGAGTCCTCTAGCCCCCTGCCTTGAGCCCCCTTCTGCACTACGCACCCCCTCCTGTACCCCAACCCTCTGCCACACCCGGCAACCCAACCTCCAGCCCTGAACCCCCCTGCTGCACCCACACCCTTCCTACACCCCAACCTCCTGCCCTGAGCCCCCTCCTGAAACCCATACCCCTATTGCACCCCAACCCCTTGCCCTGAGCCCCTTCCTGTACACTGTATTCTCTACCACTCCCCAACCTCCTGCCCCAGGCCTACGTTCATGACCCTGCATACAGTTTCCCCATCCAGATGTGGCAATCAGGTCAAAAAGTTTGCCCACTTCTGGTCTAAACAGAGCAATTAATATGCAACATGTTAGTATGCTTTAGAAATCACAGTCTCATAGTATGCATTACCCCACTGAGCAGACAAGCCTGCACTCAACTTTGAATATCCAGCAACTTCATAAAAATCAAAATTTGCTAATGGATAATTAGGAAGCAGTTAATAGGACTTTGTTTGAGTCTACTGTTTGTTAAGAATAGTTCACTTAGCTGTAACAGGAATTTTTACACATTTCATAGCAAGGTTTCAGGGAAAGGATTATAACTTTTGAGTTGCCATAAGTAGTTTAGAAAAAAGCCAAGCAAGAAGTGTGTGTGAACATCACATTGCAAAGAACTGTTATATGTTACATATCCGGTCTTATTGCAAGTGATTCTCCACATAGATTCCACTCTTGGTGACTACTAATTGCCTAGGTTTTTAGAAGTGAACTGTGATTGTAGAATAGCCCCACCCAAACTAGTATCTGACCTGGAAACTCATACCAAGGAACAACGAGTGATAAACATGTGGTCAAGCTCCATGTTGCTGTTCTACCTATCTCTGATACTGGGAAGTGAACTAATCAGGTCATCGAGACCATTTGAGCCCTAATAAGTTTAGGGGGTCTTCCGTATCCAAACGGTAACAAGTCTTCATATAGACCAAGGCCCACTTAGGCTCTGGGATGATATGTGTTGTCTCAAAACTTCCAGCAAACACCCCATAAAGAACCTAAGTGTGTACCTGAATGGCCTGGTTCTATATAATATGAAGTATCATTTCACCTGGGGTAGAACGTGGGTTAGGAAAGAAAACCAGGTGGTGAATTGACAGATTGACAAGGAAGTCGGAAGCTGCCTTGCATAGAATACTTAGGGTGAGACCCAAGGGAGTCCTTGACCTTGTGAAAGACCATATACGGGGGGAGAGGGGGGTCTGGCCTTGAGAGCCTGAATCCCTCCTATCTGAAAGACAAAATTGTACCAGAAAGGCCGTTTTCAATGATAAACAGAGCAGGCAGCTGTAGGCTCAAAAGGAGACCCCATCAATATAATCAATAGTGAAGTAGGGTCTCAAGAAGTAGGGTTTTTCCTGACTGGTGAGTGTAAGGCCCAATGAGTCTAGAACCCATGCTTGCAGAGCTGCTGGGCAGCTGACATCTTCACGCTGACACCTAGCAGCAGCTGTCACAAGCTTGCACTCCACTTGCCCATGACCTGCTGCAGACACAGACCTCATGGCTCCAGACTGGCTCCCTAGCCTATATAAACTTGAGAGGTATTCCAGGAAATGTCCAGGCGCCTGCCCAGATCTCCTGGAACTGATACGACCACTCCTGCTCCTTGCTCCTGAACTCCTGGCTTTGACCGCAGGTTGATTTGGACTTCACCTCATGTTTCAGGGGCTTGGTCAGGACTCGAACTATGAACCTGGGTATTGACCTTGACCTGGAACCAATAGACTCCTCTGCTACTCCCAGCCTTAGGTGTGACCCAGCTTTGACCCTTGGTCCTGATTGCCCTCAGTGTGGGATGTGAAAAGACAAGGTGGTTTTGTAAATAGGGAAGATTTTCCGAGATCACTGCCAGCTAAACCCTTATCATGCTCAGAGAGAGATCCAATTATTTCAGGGAAAGTAAATGGTCGATTATCACTGCAATTGGAGCTGTCACTGGAGGAAGGTGTTTCTATTTAGGCAGTTCAATGACATTTCTTTCATTTGGTTTTTTTATGTCAGCACGGTTAACAGTTTTCCACTGTGGGGCAAGAGGTCTTGAACAGCAGCAAATCAGCTTCTTTCTGAAGACATTATCCAGGCAGCATTCAAGCTATGCGGTGCAAGGACGTCTGGTTTGGGTACAAGCTCTGGCCTTGTTCTGAGAGTCCAAGTTGGGCAGAACCAGCAAGATAAGAAGTTTCTCTAGGTCTGAGTATCAAAATTACATAACCATGCTATCCTGTCTCCCCACAGTGGACAGTACCAGATGCTTCAGAAGGTGTAACAGAGGGGGGTGTCCTTCACCGTAGGGCTCATTTCTAACCTCCATTAGAGATTGGCTTAAGCCTTCAAGCAGGAGGTTTAATATTCCTTCCAAATGTGTTGATAGGAAAATACAAGAGGGTTTAGTCATTTCTATGGATAACAAGAATATTGAGAGTTATTGCTACATTCTTAGCCTCAACAACTTCTTGTGACAATGAGTTCCCCATTTTAATGATGGGCTCTGTGAAAAAGTATTATCCTGCAATGATAATTAAGTGGGCACCTGAATTTTTCTTGGCGGGTTATAAGTCAAAAAGGAGCCTTCTGTTTCTGCTTAGCTGCACAGCAGATTCAGAGAAACACTATTTAACTTTCAATTTGATTATCCAGAGAAATGGAGGATAGCTTGACTTAGTTGGACTCTTGGGCCTAAATGGCAGGGCTTCATACTCTTTCCACTGACCTTTACATTCTGCTTTGATCCATGTCACACGTAGGCTCTTTTGGTATTCAGGTCTTTTGAGTAACAGACTATGCCTGACATTCAGTACAAGAGTGCCAACTAAGTGTCAAGCTTCCTCCACTAAAAAGAGTTTGATGGGATTTTGTGCTCTCTACAGGTTCAGGAGGTGAATGCAAGATAGATAGAACATCTGTCTAGGTCTGATCTTTCACTCAAGTACCGAAGGCATTGAACACAGCTGTCTGTAACCAACACGGCTACATCACAAGAACCACAGCACCTGAAGTTTGCTTTAATAGTGCCACAGAGAGTGGCAGACCTAACTACTGGCACAGAGGCACAGCAAGGCTGAAAAGCATAAGAGCTGAAAAACTAGCCCTTGATGCCCACAATGACACTGGTGAGAAAACAACTTCTAAAAAAACCTAAAACTAACCAGGAAAATGCCCAAAAGGACAAAAAAAAGAGGATGACTGACGAGTTCTAACGCCACTGATCCTTTCATAGATGGAAGAAAAGAACAGCAGTGGGAAGACCAGGCTCTTTTTTTAAGTCAGCATGTAGTTTGGAAGAGGGTCCACCGACCCCCCAACAGACACTACTGGCTAGAAATTTCAGATATCACATGGGAAGTATGAACATTTCCAAAGTGGGGATGTAAATAAACAATTCTGAAAAGAGAACTTGAGTTTTTTCCACTTAAATCTACAGCTCATTCTGGTCTCCTACATGGACCTACTGATTACATTCAGTAACATGACATTTTCCCTCACATGTAAATCCCCAAAATCCAGGAGACAAAGTTGTTTGACAATGTTTGCGCTTATTTTCATTTGCTAAAACATGCAAAAACTTTCAGGGAAGGTCTTAATGGCTCCCAGTTTTCATCCTCTTGGCGCCAATGCAGAACAACTCAGCTTGTCTTTTCCAGCACCTTATGATGATAGCCTTACCACAATTTTAGTAGGAGCCCGGAACAGAACTCTTATACTTCAGCTTTACTCAAAAAATAATTCTAATGACCTCATCATGTGAAATATTACGAGTTTCATTTGTAAGAAAGAGATGAATAATCTAGTGAACCCGGGGGGGGGGGGGGGGGGAATATCCTGTCCGGCTAATTCAGTAGGTCTCCCTACATGCTACTTTTTCAAAAGAAGTCTTACCATAATTAAACTGACTGTTCGACTTTTCACAGTTGATGATGTTAAACCGGTAACCAATGCCTGGCCGCATTCCACTGACTTCAAAATAAAACCATTGGTGATAGTGATTGCTGTTTATATCTGAGTTCAGAATGAGATCATACTCGTTTCTGAAGATTAACAAAGAGAAATAAGTCTTCTTAAAATAAGAAATTTGCAGTACATATGCAAAATAAGAAAAAGAAAGATCTTACTTTCTAATTTGAATAACTTTGCGCAGATTTCCAGACTCAAATTTGGAGTTGAACTTCAAAATCTCCCCCTCTTCTGACACTGAATAACTTTAAAAGAAAGGGGGGGGAGGGAAAGACCATTGTAAGTAAGTGAAATGGATCTTTGGAATTCATTTAATTCATATTTTTGATTGGAAATCTTTCTAGAATAAATACATTCAGTATTACAGAAAAAAACAAACAAAACCCCTACTGTATTGCCTGGATTAGGACTACAGGCTTTACCACAGACTTCACATCTACTGTACTTTTTCTTAAACCAGAATAGTTTCTTTGAAAACAGCAACATTGGTAATCATCAAATTGAAGATTGTTTTACAACAAATATAGCCTACCTGGGATTATCAAGGTCATATATGATTCGATCTATAATATCATTCTGATGAATCAGTCTTTCAATATCTTGAGATATTTTTGTCCTGTAGTAAGAAGAGAGTCCTCACTTAAAATACATTCTACAGTGGTAATTAGAAATGGTACATACCAGTTTGTGTGTCAACCAAAGCTATAACACAGACATGCAGGACCTTATTTTCAGTGAAGCCTCCATGTCATCCCCATGTGTGCACTTGTGGTGTGGAAGCACCTGCATACACAGCTGACCAATACTAACACTTGCATGCGCAGGGGTTGAATCTTCTTGTACAAGGTTTGGGGTTTCACTTCTATGAAATGATTTCTTTTTTATAATGATAGCAGAAGCTCAGAGAACGTGAGCTCTCTCAAATCTAGATAACCTTTGAAAAATGATTCAGCTACAAGAGTAATTTACACAAGTCCTTCTGTAACTAAAATTATAAGAGATTTTAGGAGCTAGGCCAATGTTTCTCAAATGTGGACGTCGTGGGCAGTGACTCTCTCCTTGTTCTGAGGAAAGGCGCCCCCAAGCCCCACTGACAGCGGAACTTATTAAAACCCTTGGAAAATAGCCCCAGCTGCCCTTCTCTCTTAGGGCTTATCTACACTATGCAGCTTTTAGCAACAAGGCTGTGTGGAGACAGCCTTGTCACTAAAAGTCAGCATGTGTGAACACTCTGTCAGTATTTTACCGGCACTTTTGCCAACAAAATACTTCCAGCCCCACAAGTGAGTGACATTACCTTTGTCAACAGGAGAAACATTTGTCTTTTGCAGGGAGGTGGGCTTAAAGTACCCGTGGAAGACAAAAGCTTTGTCTACACTTTCTCTAACCAAGCCCTTAGTCTGGTGTGTGTGCGTGAGAGACTGTGTGTGTGTGTGTGTGTGTGTGTGAGGGGGTGGGGTGGGAGGGGGGGGGGAGGCAGAGAAAAACTCACCAAAGCACACAATCCCAGTGTAATCCCTTTGTACTGAGCTGAGAGAATATAGTTTTAGCCTACTCTGTTCTTGGAATTCCACTCTTGGGTCGTGAACACAGACAGCAGCATGAATTTCTTCCCCAAACTTCCAACTGCCTCACAAAGCCACTTCCTCTCCCCCCGCAGTCCCATCTCCTATCCTACAGGAATGTCTTTACTACAAAACCCTGGAAACAGGTAGTGCTTCCCCTGGAGATTTACTTTATACTAGGAATACAATTCTCAGAAGTACTTAATTCCCCACAGAATATCAGTAAACCTAAGCTCCTAAATCACTATGGCAGTTTTGTAAATTTTGCCCTAGCTTTTAACCATACTCATTTTCTCTTTGTTTTTTGTAAAGCTTGGATTCCCGGAGAAACCAAGTTCACTTTTAGTATGTTTTCCTACAATAAATCCATCACACTGTGGTAATGTGATCTGCCGAGTTATCTGTACCCACTGAATTTTTAGGATGCTGTGCCTTATAAAACGAAGGCAGTATAAATTTCTGAATGAAGTTCAGAAGGGTTCACAAGAAATTCCAGTTGGCTCCATAGGACAAGTATGAATGTACTTTAAGAACTTTCAGACTGTAAAAAGACACTCTCTTTCCCCACCCCAATTCCAGTACCTTAAAGTAAAACAAAGGTTTACACACACCAGCCCTAGGCACAAACACAAATATAAAAGGGAAAGTTGTGTGTGAATTGCTTAAAGCACCAAGATAAAATAAAGTACTGGAACAGAGATGCCAATTTTATCTTTAATGTGAAGGCTTCTCTAAGCATAAGATTGCCAAGAAGTATTCTGGTGAGTTGTAAAATGCCTGAGGTACTGAAAGATCAGTGAAGGAGTGTAAAAGGGATGGTGAAACTGACCATTCACATGTACATTGATTTATGTAATTGGGAGCTAAACTCTTCTTTCTTGCAGAAGGAAGAAAAAAGAAGGGAAAAGAATTGAAACTATGCAAATTCACTGGCTTTGTTTTTTTCTGCGAGTTCTAAATTCTTCTGGTTGATAACATATTCCCTAATCCCAGGCTGAAATCCACGAATGTTAATCATTTTTAATTCACCGATTAACTTTAGAAACTTAACATTTACTGAACCCTCACCTTATTTTCACATTAAGTTTTAAAGGCAGTATTTCTCATTTCAGAAAAACACTTTTTAGTAGCTTAACATTCAGATAGTTTGAATTACAGAAAGTTACACCACAAACTTCTTTCACAATAGAACTTCATTTCCTTATTTACTAGTTTGTACCAGTTTGTCACTTGCCTTCAGAATAATTTCCTTTGAAAATGTTTTAGAGACAAGATTATAAACAAAGATGATAATTTTATACATTAAACATGAATGTCTCCTTTGTACTATTCTTGAAACAATTTGCTCTTTCAAAGAAATATATCAACTCACCTCTGCACACCATAAGGTCTTTCTAAGATAGGCTCCTTAAACGGAGGTGGAATGTGACCAAAGTAATCTGGGTAAGCCACTTCTGAGTATTCAGGGACAGACTTTGTGTTTTTCACAATCTCAATATAAAGATCAGGGTCATGGAGTGGCAATATATCTGGCACCTCAAGCATCACTTGCTCCCCTGATGAATGTGAGCTGGAATCATCCTCTTCCTCAGGATCAACACCTGTGAAGCACAGCTTTCCCAGCTGGACAGATCGTCCCTCAAACAGAACACTTCCACAGGATGAAACGTGCTGGCAAGGTTTATTACAAGTGAGTGAGGTAAAGCTAGTTTTGCTTTCTTTCTTCATTGCGCACCCTGTTTTGTAATACTGATCATTTTTTGAAGTATTCTGCAAAGTGATTCTGTCCAAGCCTTTCACTATTTCATAGTTTAGGCACTGGCATGACGAAAGCAGTTTCTTTTGATCACTTTGCTGCTGCAAGCTATTGTCTTTGTTGCGATCTTTCTTTGGCAGATCCAAAAAGGCTGGCCTTTTATTACACTCCTCTGCTTGCAAGTGATTGCTCTCTTTCACAGTAATTCCCTTGACAGAGTGATTTGCTTCTATAGACTGCTCCTCTCCTGCTGTAGGAACAACAATAGGCCCACCTAGATTTGCATCAGATGCAAAAGGCTTTGGTTCCTTGGAGACTAAGTCATAATCCTTTACAAAAAAAAGAACATGATTAGGAAACAATTTTTCACATTTTAAAAGTTTGTATTTACTTATAAAAGGACGCTTTTCCTTTCCATGATTTTTAGTGGCAATAAAACAAGTATATTTTGGAACAAGGTTTTCAGGATAAACGTAATCCTAAAAAGTTTGCCTGTTAAACTATAGAAACTTTGTAAAAGTTAACCTATTCCAAATGAAAAATGCCATGCCACCACCTAAATGAGACAGTTCTTCAGTGACATCACAAAACTTTCAAGTACATTTTTTTAACAATCACATTAAAAAGCTGTACAGCATTTAATCACATCGCAGATGTATAATATTGGACTAGAAAGGTTCATCAACCTCTCATTAAAACAAACACTTTCCACTTTATCCATTTTTACCCGTTTGTGTTCCAGTTTCTCTAATATTCAGACATTAAACAAGAAATAAAATGTAGTTCCCTCAAGTTTTGACCGTTTCCTAGTCTCTTCTCTCATACAGATTTAGTAGTATCCTGCTGTATGAAGTCTAAAGGACAATGGTTAACTCTTATATGATGCTTTTCATCTTTAGATCACCAAATGCTTTACAAATCATCATTATCCTTATTTTAAAGCTAGGGACAATGAAGCAAAGAGATCAAAGCAATTTGCCCAAGGTCACAGAGCAAGCCAACAGCAGAGCCAGGAAGAACACAGGTCTCTGTCTGCCATTCCAGTCAGTCAGTCAAAGTCCCTGTATCCCTTCCTCAAAACACCAAGAAGCACTTTTGCCATAAGAAGTCATTAGAAAGATATTTACTGTTTCAAACACAAGTCTCTCATGACATTAGATATGTGCACGCAAAGAGTGGGAAAGTGCTGTGCTATTCATAGCTTATAAGGCCTGAAGGGAGCACTCTTATTATCAAATCTGACCTCTTACATAACACAGGCCATAGAATTTCCCCCAAAAAGTCCTGTTTCAACTGGAACATATTCTTGTAGAAAAAATCCAATCTTGATTTAGAAGTTGCCAGTGACCACAACTCTCAGTTAATTGTTCCAATGACTAATTTGAACAGTTACTGGTAAAAACTTACACCGTATTTCCAGCCTGAAATTGTTTAGCTTCAACTTCCAACTATGGGATCTTGTTACACGTTTGGCTGCTTAACTGAAGATCCCATTATCAAGTATTTGTCCATGTAGGTACTGATAGGCTGATCAAGTCATCCCTTAACTTCTCTTTGAGCTTCTTGAATCTATCATAGAGCTTTCACGTTTTCCAATTCCTTCATCATTCTCATAGTTCTTCTCTGAACCCTCTCCAATTTATCAACATCCTTCTTGAATTGCGAGCACCTGAACTGGACATATAGTATTCTAGCAGTGGTTGCACCAGTGCTATATTCAAAGGTAATATAACCTCTCTACTACAACTGTTCATGCATCTAAGGAACACACTGGCCCTTTAGGTCACAAAACTGCACTGGGAACTCATGCAGCTGATTACCCACCATGACTCCCCAAGTTTTCTTCAGAGTGAGAGATTCCCAGCTTATAGTTTCCCATCCTGTAAATGAGGCCTATAGTCTTTTTTCCTTACATTTAGCTGTATTAAAATCCATATTGTTTGCTTCGACGCAGCTTACCAAACAATACAGATTGCTCTGTGCCTATGACCAGTTCTCTTAAATATTTACCACACCACCGATTTGTGTGTCATCTGCAAACTTTCAGTATTGATTTTGTATTTTCAACAGAACAACTTTATACCAGTTTAGAAATATCAAAGTTGCTATTTTTTTAAACACAGTAAGTTTTTCTGATTAGTTACAGCAAGATAGACACGGATTTATAATCTTAAAATAAAATTTATATTGATAGTGTCACTAGATAAGTTGAAAAAATGACTGTCATTATTGACTGTCTCAGTAACATAATTAAGACGCAGGTATGAGGTTAAAAATGACTTAAAATGGTATTCTGGAGTTCACAAATCATTGCTTCAATTACTTAATATCACCTTTGATTAGTTTACAAATAAAAATTTGTTGCTGATTATACGATTAGCTCCTACTACAATAATAAAAGCTGCTAGCACATCACAAAATTACACACAAATGAGATGCTTAAAGTACTGTTCTATTCTGAAACGTGATCATACAGAAAAGGAGACACCTTCTTACAGAACAGATCTGCTGTTATTTCAGAGCCGTCTTTACAGTTGTGCCAAAAACAGCTTTGACTGTTTTCTCTTATTGGCACAGCCACCACAGTAAGGACAGAGTGACCTCTATCCTATTCTTTCATGTGTATCAAAAGGATTGTTTACTAATATTTAAAATTAGTTACATCTGTGCAAAACCACTGGAGGTTTACAGAGGCAATGTGAAAGGTGACATGAAAGACAACTTCAAAACCACAGAGTTAAATATGGCATCCAGTTTGGCCTACAGAGTTTTTTATTAATTATTATTATTATATGTGGTGTTGAACAAGAGAGGAAAAACTCAACCTGTGCTCTAGTGACAAACAGTGGCACCTTAAAGACTATGCTTTAAGACTGTGCTCTGAGTCAAGTTGATTTCAAAGAAGTAAGCAGCTTACAAATAAAAATGTAATTTAAGTAAGTTTGTTCTGGAAGTTATTGACACAAACATGGAATCCCATGATACCATTTTTAAAGTTATGCTTCAGAAGAGATCTACAGTTTGCAAACATGCTAAAGATATTTTCATTTAGTGTCATGAAAACTCCCTAATACTACCTGCTAAATCAACTGATTACTTGGAGTCTAAAGTCAATAGGGGCTCTTGTGACCATTTCCCTTTTAGCACAGCACTCATCATCCTACCACTAAAAGACAGCATTCCTTGTTACTTAAAAGAATTAAAATATATGGTAATCTATGATAAAATACAGTATTCATTACCAAGCATATCCTGTCTTCACATGCTTAGAGCATTCCACATGTGGACTCCATCTACAATGTCCTTTCCCACCCCCATCTTACAAATGCAGACATTGGGTAGTTATGCTTGCTATAAAAATTATTCCCACACAATAAATTTAAACAGTCGAACTTAGCTGTTTGGCATGTAAGCAAGACGTACCCCATTGGGGACTATGAGCAAGTTTGAAAAGGATGGGTTGGACTTTAAAGTTATGAACAGTTAAAAACAGAGCATTCAAGATATGCAGTACAATAATTCATTAAATCTGATATGCTTTACCTTAAAGTTATCTGCGAGTTCTGGGAAAAATTGTTCATACATTTTTAGTTCTTCTATGGGTCGTCCCAATTCTTGTCTTGGTTTCAGTTTGTTAATATCAGTCTCTATATCATCGTTCTGCAAGAGCAACAGAAAGAGTTAACTACACAAGTATTATAAATGTACGTTTCAGCTAAATTACAAAAAAGAGCTTCATTCTAAAACAGTTATATATTAAGCACTGCTAATATGTTAAATAAGTCCAATACTAGCATACCAATCTGATTTGTCTGCAGAAAACCTTGGACATATCGCCGCATGTATGTCATAAATTTTCCTATCTGTATGCAAATGTATTATGCACAGATCTCAAAGTCTGTGTATAATATATTTCTCAGGTGAAATCATTCAAGATGAGTACAAAGTTATGCGGCTGCACATTGCGATTGAGATTGTGATGGGGGAAACTAATGAGTTGAGCACAGATGGGATATAAAATCATTTAACTGCTCACTCCCTTGCTTTAACAACTTCCATTAGTTTGGCTTATAGCCTACTCTAACCAAAAAAAAAACAAAAAAAAACCCACCAGTTAAGTAAGGTTTTGATGTACAAATTTCCCAGCTTTAATAAGTATGTTTCAACTCTGGTAGTTATTCACACAGCTACTATCAGTATTGATGCATACTGTACTGTGTGCAATGATTCATGCAGAGCCAAGATACCTCAACATGCTTTTCCCTCTCCACCATCCCACTTCTTGCACTGGCCCCAAAGAGCTGCATTTCTCCTGCATGTCCTGTCTGTTTTGCTCCACTGCAAACTAATATAGCCCAGACTTCTCTCATGCTTCACTCCTATTGTTCCCACCCCTGCACCGTACCACAACCTCACTTTCCTACAACATTTGGCTTTTAAACGTTGATAATCCGTTTATCGGTATCCATTTTAAGGATGTTAGGCAGAGGAGCTGCAAGAAAAAGGGCTCTGGATGGGATGACAGAGCAGCAGGATTACATAAGAGGTATTGGGGGGAAATCCTGAAGGAGGGTTATGTGAAGGTGGATATGGGAAAAGTGGGGGTTGATGTTGGAAGGCAAAAAACTTCATTCCGACAAAAAGCATGAATGTTTAATTTTAAAAAGTTCAAATGTGGCCCATGGCCAAAGTTACTATCTGGAAGTGTGTGCTTGCATATATACAGTTCATGGGGATTCTGGTTGTTTAGGGAGGAATGCAAAAAAGTGCAGATGACGGAGCAATACTTCAGCAGGAACATGTTTCTGCTACAAATTGCATTTAAATTCAATTGCCTTCAGTGTGCCCACATCTGGAGATATTAAATCACTGATGTGTGAAACAGAGATATTTTAGACCTCTCCTAGGTAGGAATCTTGATTCAACCTTAACTATAGAAAATGTTTTTTTCAAGAGGACATAATGGAATAAGGCACCCAACTTCCATTCATTTTCAATGGACTTTCAGCAACTATCTCGATGCCCATATCCATTATGCCCCTTTGTAAATCTCAGTTGGACTCACTACTGATATCTCCTTAATATATGAACACATAATTATGGGTACGGCAAAAATGAACTTTTAAAGTAATGAAAAATATACTAATGGTTATATTTAAAAATATATTAATAAATATAGATTCTCCATTTGGTCCATTTGATTGGGTCGAGTACTAACCTTAAAGAGCTGGTCCTTGTCATCTTCATTTTCAGTCTCACTTTCTGTTTCGATGTCATCATTGTCATCACTTTCATCTACTACGTCATCCACTGTGATATAAAATGCTCTATAAGTAAGGTAGATGTAGGTTTTCTACAACATGTACATTCCAGAAGAAAATGTAACGTGTAAAACTTTTTCCACTCACCAACTGAAATCTGTCAATACCACACAAATTAAACTTCTGTGAAACATGTGAACACTCAACTTTACCAGATTTATCAGAAACAGAAGGCTCAGCTGGCAATACTGCAGAACCATGTATTACATTTCTGTCTAGTAAGAACATTTAAATTGTTTTTCCACTTTAAAAAAAATATATTCACATAGAAAACATTTAACATATGCACTGAAGACACTTCGAACCAACTCCTGAGGACTGGGCCAATGTTCCCTCTAACTTTTGACAAGCTGTATGTACAAAGAATGCCTTCTGAGCAAATTTTTGTGCTTCTATGCAAATTTTTGTGCGCGCAGTGTTTCGTAATGTGCGCAGGGGTTTAAGATCTGTGCGCGCGTGCACAGCCGAGAGGAAACAATGGACAGGGCTTTCTCTGCTCTTCCAAACAGGGCTGGGGAATTTAAGTTGCCTTTCTGGACACTTTGCACTGCTAGATTTGGCTCTAGTAATATGAAGGAAAGGACTTTTTCAATGGAAAATAAGCTAATGTAAGCACATTAAACTGTTTGCATGATACAATTCAGGGGCACTGGGCTAAATTCACTGCTAGTATGAATGGGCATACAATGGCTTCAGTGCATGTATATTTAGTTACACTATTGGTGAATTAGGCCTATTACAGATCATAGAAAATACTCTAAAAATTCAAATGGATTTTGTGCAAGAATTTTGCAGATTTTTGTTAAAAGATCATTTAGGCTCTCATTCTGTTGATGGGTTCCTTAATGAATGCAACTTGGTACCTATTTGGAAGAAAGTAAATTCAGCCCCTGGCCACACACATGCAGTCAAAATTGTTGTCAGTTAACCTGCACATATACAGTACAGAAGATAGCATTTCACACTCCACTCCAAAACCACAGACCCGCCACTGAGCTGAAGGAAAATCTATATTAATTCACTCTCCCCAGTGACCCCAAGCTCTAGAGGACTAGATCATCACAAACACATGTGCAAGTCTGATCTGTCTAGCAGAGAACAGTGTTAAATATATATACAAAAGCCAACATATTACCAACTGACCATACCTTCAGGAGGCAAACTGTAGAGCTGAGCCACAGGACCACTAACAGGAATAACTGGCAGTTGGAAATGAAAAGCACTTTTAATAGTTGGTAGTGGAAGACGGTTTTTAGGAAAACATTTTCTCATTATTAAACTTGATGTGTTGACTAGAGGATCAAGAGTTCTCACAGCAAGGCAATCCTGTTACAAAAAAGAATGAATGAAAACAATGGACTGCAATCTTCACAACTGTTTTTAGAAGCATTGTGTGTAGAACATACAAAAGACTAGAATGTTTTAGATTATACTGACAATGAAAAACTCCAGAACAACATGAATTAAATATAAAAATAGTGATATTGAGGTTCAATTACGTTTTTATGACAGCTTGGATAAATGGAATATAAAAGAATCTTTGCCTATTCCATTTGACTGAAACCTGTAGATCCTCTTCCAACTCTGCTACACCTTTATCATTTGGAAGAGTATTCTCTTTGGAGCTCAAAGTCTCCCCACTGGTAGCCTAAATTACTGCCAAGTAGTATAAAACACTTCCATCCCATTGCCTCTCTCCAGCTTTAGCCAGGCCAAAGAATGAGACCAAGCACAGAAGTTAAACTTAAGTCTTGTAGCAGGGCAGAGCACTACCACCACACAGATCAGGACTGTGACAGTGATGATGATATACCTTAGTATATGATATCTGTTTTACATCTTAGGATGCTAAGCAGAAGACGCATGGAGACATACCTTCAGCATTCAACTAGAAATAACCCTTGTAGAGAGAGTTCCCACAAGGAAAGCAATAAAAACTCCTATCAATTCACATAACTGGTGGTATACCAGCCTTGACATCTGTAATTCAGCTGAGGAAATTTGTTAATGTCCTTCCCCATAATAGTGGAGCAATGTACTAGATGTTCTGTTGCATGAGAAACATTTCTTTTGAGGGGCAGGGTATCAAAACATTTAACCAAAGGTTTGGATTAGCTAAACATTTACAAGTGTTAATATACCGTATATTTCGGCGTATAAGACGCCTTTTTAACCCCCAAAAATAGCCTCAAAATTAGGGGGGGCGTCTTATACGCCGAATATATTAAACTCACCGGGCAGCTGGAGCTGGGGCGGCTGCGGGTGGCCCGGCGGGCGGGGCGGGGCGGCGCTTCCCCCCCCCCGAGCCCACCCGCATGTGTTGGGGCCGGCGGGGAACGGGAGCAGCTCGGGCCCCGGGGCCCCTGGGAGCGCCCGCCCGCGCGGCGGGGACGGGAGAGCGGCGCGCTCCCAGCAGCCCGCCCGCGCGGCGGGGACGGGAGAGCGAGGCGCTTTTTGTGTGGGGTGGTGGGTTTTTTTTTTTTTTTTTTTTTTTTTTGTGTGTGTGTGTCCGGCTTTTTTATTTAAAAACTCGGGGGCGTCTTATACGCCGGAGCGTCCTATATGGCGAAAAATACGGTATATACACATGGTTAAAGAAGATCCAAATATACTTTTACCATGGAATAGTAATTTACAATTTACACTGTAACAATTCATTGGAGAAAAGCAATTTAACTGTTTTGTACTTTTGATCTTAGAGGTTAGCATTTATTTTCTACAACTACTGTGAGTTAGATGATTTAAAAAAGCATCCCCATAATAATAGCACACAGAAAAAATCTTCATGTGCAATCACAGCAAAAAAAGGAATTAAACTCACTTGGGAAGTGTTGTAAAGAATTTTCATGCCATTGGCATCAATAAACGCTTTCCTTCCCAACTTAATATTTGTAACACTTTTAATGCACTGTAAGATTCCTTTGCGGATCAGCATGTGTCTGTGTCGACTATCATGACGGTGCCAATCTACATAAACTGTCAAAAGCACATGGACATATCCTCTGTCTACTGCTCTCCTGGCATTTGTTTCTTAAGAAAGAAAAGAAATTAAAAATTGCTAAAGCATATAATAACCTAGCTCTCGTTTTCATTAATCATCATCAATTGTAAATATTACTTTTAGATCATGTTTAAAGCTAGCAACTTCACTTGTGTTCCATTTTATAGAATCATTATGGTGACAAGCACTCCAGTCATCTTTAGTACAGTTTCCCTTTCTTCCACTGAAGTACACAAGGAAAGTTCCAGAAAGTAGGTTTCTACATTTTCTAGACACACCCGCGCATGCTTTGCTACTGCTTTCTATATCAAGATGCAAAGCCAGTAATTAATTCATTCTAACACACATACTTAAGTTGGCTGAAGAAGTCATATTCCGTCAATACCCATATTTGACTCACTTCTCTATTGTGATTGAATAGAATACGTAAAGAAGGATCACATTTCCTAGATGTTCTAAGCCTCGCAATTTATTTAAACTTATATAATGGTGACAGGCAGCACTGTACTAGTATCAATGTTTCCTTTCTAACTTAATTTTTCCATGAGTTTATACATTTATATTAATATTTGCTCTAAGGTAACATTTGGTGGAAAAAAAGAAAACTTTAGGCTATTTATAATTTTTATTAAAACCCCAGTTCAAAAATAAATTGGTTTGGACAGTAAGCTAACTGTACATAAAAAAGTTTTCTGTTTCCATAGCTCATAAATTATTTGTTCTATAAAATAGATGTTAGCAAGCAGTAAATGTAGATGTGCTACTTTCAAATTATAATTAATTTTCAAAAACAATTACACTATTTCTTGTAAATATTTTTGCTATGAATATAATATATTTCTAGAACGGATACTCCAGGCCAATTCCCATACAGAAATTCTATTTATGGTTTATATTTAACAACAGAACAGGCTTAGAAAATACTACTTGTCAGAAGACTGAATGCAGTGATAAATATCAACTTTTATTTGTTTCATTCCTCAAACTTGACTCTGCATTTAACTTCCCTAGTTTCGCCTTAAGATTCTACTCCACTAATTAGCAGGCACAAGTCAGTAAAACTAGTAAATCAATCTTATAAAAGGCGTGTACACATGCCTACTGTACGTTTACCTCTCTTATAAAATGTAAGGAGGAGGCTACAAACTTCAGATGTTTTTCTGTTGCTCAGACTCATAACTTTATGAGCTCATACCTCAAAAAGTTTCAAAACATAGCAAAATCATTGAACTTCAGTCAAAACTAGTTCCCTGATTAGTTAGAAATTTTAAAGTTCAAGTTTTTCAACTGAATACTTGAGATTGGTGGCCAGGATACATTAATGCAGAAGTGGCAGGACATAAGTGATTAAAATTATTTCAACCACAAAGGAAATTTTTTCAGCAAGATACCAGGACTTTCATTTCCCTAGCTACAGCTCCATTTTAAAGCTGTCAGCAAACAACACTTACTTCAGGACCCAAGACCTATTTAATTATGCAGACAGACTATGGGAACTCTTATTATTTTAATCTAATTTTTACATTTTAGTAAAAATAGTTTCTAGTAAACACTTACTTGATTTTAGCAACGCAGCAAGTGTGTCTAAAGCAACCCTGTCAACATAAAATGAGAAACAAACTAGTAAATTTAATCTACAGCATGGTAAAGTCATACCGAATTTTTTACAGGTGACTGATGTATGAGGGAAGGGTGCAAAGGTAACAGACAATAACTACCATAACCACAAATTTTAAGCTTTTGCTACATGGCTCTGGACAGGCTTCAACAGAATCTTGGGTTTATTGTGGGTGGAAAGGGATGTTCTCCCCTTATTTAACTGCCAAATACAAAGAAAGATTTGATTTCAAAAATATTTTCATCAAAAAATAAGTTTTAAAAGCATCTTAATTTTTTGAATATAGTATGTTTCAAACTTTTACTCACTTCATAAGGCCAGTATTCTTTTTACTAAAAGGGCCAATGATCTTGAACATCAGTTCCACAACTCCATTTTTCCCCAAGGATACTGCATTTACAGCTGAAAGGAGTACAAATTAAAACAGATTTTGTGAAATAATGTAATATGAAGATTAGAATAATCTTGAACATTTTGATTTGCTGAAATCAAAATCAAGCAGAGGGAATTTACAAGTTGAATTTAGATAATATGCACTATTGTGCTTAAACCATGAAACAAAAAAGACAAAATAGCTTCTTACTAATTCTTATTTCATGAATCCACCAATCCACATTACTCCTCAGCAACCATTTAATGAGTGCTCTAGTGAAGTTTTATATTATTGTTTTTACAAACTATATTACTGAGCCTTTACTAATGTTTTGACATTAACTATTCTTGTTGAAAAGAGTGACGATACTGCATCACAAAATGTTTCACTTTATGGTTTGTTCATTTACTGATTCTCAGAATTCAGGAATCTCCAGTGAGTGCTAATTAACAAGGGTCTACTGTAGCTGAACTATTGAAGTGTATCACAAAGATGGATAGCTGGTTGTGTGTCAGAATGGGTTCAATAGGAAGTTTGGTATCGAGCACAGCACAGCCTATTATTTCAGAAAATCAGGCACTTGCTAATGTGCAATTTACTTTAAAGAGGCAGTAGGATCGTTGCAGGAAGGTGCTGGACTGTGGATATCACAGAAGGGAATACGTTAGTGTTGGCAGAAACCTGCTGTTGCACATGCACACTGAAGTCTCTGATGGTTTCTATTTCAGGTCAATAAGAACTAATCGAAATCATCATTTACAATGTACGCTTTGTTTCCCCTTCCTTTATTAAGATGTACAGCAAGGAGGTTTGTCTCCCTTCGAGTGTATATTTTTGTAGAGGAAGCCTGCGCTGGATCTGTCTGATGGGGAAGAGAGGTGGTCTGCAGGCGTGACACCGAAACTGGCTGAACAGTATGTTCCATCTCCAGCAGTCTGAATTTAACTTCCCTGTTTGTCCTTGCCCTGGATGTGAGAGCCAAGCCGAAGTGGGACTCCCCCATGTAATGGACATACAGAAGGGTGGTCACAGCTATTGCCTCTCAGCAGGGCAAGACAGGCATGCCCTGCCAGGAAAATAGTAAGCCTCTCCCAGGGGGAAAAGGAGTCAAAAAATCCATTACTTATCTAACCATAGAAACAACTGACAACTATTAAAAAAAACCTTAAACACTACTGAAATATTTGAAAAGCCAAAACAAGCTTAAGACTGCCACACTAAGGCTCCATATCAGGCTGAGGCAGGTGAAAAGGAACGAAGGCTGTTTACCTGCAATCTCCATATAGTCTCGGTATCTAGCATGAGGTGGCACAGGGCACGTGCAGCGGCTGAACGGACACTGCCAACTGCAAATCTCCAATCAAGGGCTCGAAAGGTGCACTTAAAGGACACCAGTTAAAAGTAGTAAAAAGTCTTCCAAAAATAACGGTCATTGTAATCATGTAATATTAAATAAAAAATTAAATTCTCCATTTTAAACATTGTCAAATACTTTACCCAGCATTGTACAGAAAAGAGAAAAAAGAATGCTTTGCAATACTTACAGTTGGTGGAGTATACTCTTATTACTTGAAGACATGGCAGTATTAACCTGTGGTTCTGCAAATTCTGTTTCACCAAATTCAGAGATATGTTTAGAGTGCCGCTGATTCTAGCTTTTATTCCAAACTTTTTATCTGTAACAAATAGAACAAAATCAAACCAAAGGAAATCACTGAATTTGATTTTGAAGCTAAATTATTCTACTTCCGTAACTAAAGAAGTTTAATTCAAAAGTGACAAAAGATATGCTATTTCTACATCTCTCCTCTCTCCCCTGCATAATGAACTCCGTTTCACCATTCCTTTCATTTCCTTCTTCCATTCTTGTCTGCATGCATGCCTTCATCCACTAATGCAGAGTACACTGGTGCCCATCTTGAAAGGCCTGAACACCTCCAAAATCAGGCCCTAAATATCAAGGTGTGCACTCAAAATTTGCGGTATCCTAAATTAGTCAACACTTCCAAAAATTTATTCTTGATCTCTCTGCTTATCCAACTGTAAATGGACAAGATGTGACAGGTGTGTAGTCATTTTAAGAGCCTTCCAGTAGTGCATTAAGCAACTACTACACAATGAACACACTATAAAAACCATTATAATGTAGACTAGAACAGTTAGTGTTACCTAGTATCTATGACGAAACAATCTTTTAAAAGTTCAATGAGATCACCACATTAAGGATATTACACATGGACAAGTATTAACCGTTATAATTATGATTACCTTTTGGACCAATTTTTGCCAGAAGGGAATGAAGCTGAACCATTAACTCCTCATTTGGTGGGGAGTCTTTGCTGGCACTCAAGAGTAACTGCAACAAGATCTGCGTCCCTCCTTTAGAAACTAAGACACTTGCTTTCCGACCACCACCTTGAAATTAAAAATAGAAATATCAGACGTAGTCAAAAAATATTAAGATACCCATCTTAATTAGGCTATTGAGTCTTTTCTTCATATCTACTTGCAATGCACTAAGCAGTGTTGGCACTATTAAACTTTTATAGCCATGCATAAACTAGACTTCTGATCATTCTTTTAATTTCAGAAAAATCATGTCAGCTATTTTAATTTTTTTTTTTAATATTTTTGAAAAAAATAACAATTTGCACAAAGTACATATAAAAATTGCCACTTGATTGAAACTTACCAACTGATGCCAATTCAATGAGGATATTTACTATATTTAGATTAGTCTGAAGATCTCTTGTATTCTGAAATTTAAAAATATTCTTTTAGTTTTGGTAACAAATACAGCATATTGGACATAGATGTATCCTTGCTTAATTTGCAACAGCAATATGTTGTTTCGAGACTTATAAATGGGAGTACCTTATTACATTTATTTTCCACAGCCACACATGCCCTTCCTTCTGGGCTTCAGTCATTAGGATACTTAAAGCTTATACCCAAATAAACCAGCTGTAACTTTATATTTGCCCAACTTCTCCAACTTTTGAGATCCACAGACATTTCCAAAATAAGTGGTTTTATTTTGCCTTGAATTCTACTTGTAAAAGAAATGTTCTTTGGTAAATACTTCAGGTTATTTTTTCATCTTTTAAGAAACTTGTACATTTCTTGTTAAAATTGTAACATCAAAATTAAATGACGATTGACACTCTTCTCAGAGTTCGGACTGCAACTCAAATCACTTGACTTATGCATTTTCAGATCTTGATTTAGCAAGGCACCTAAACATAGCCCAACTTTAAGTACAAGTGTAGCTCCTTTGAATGTTCAAAGTTAGGCATGTTCTTAAGAAACTTGCTAATCAAGGTCTTAGAAATCATATAATGATCAAGACGATGGACAAGTACCATTTTGTAGCAGGAAGGACCAATAAAATTGAAGAATATTGACAAATTGGAAGGCTGATATTTACAGACTACACAACTTAGACATACACACATACATGAATAAGATTTTTTACCTCTAATGTTGAGAGGATAACTTCTATTGCTAGAGAACCTTTGGCAGTCATTTCCTTCCTGGTTTTTTCTGAAAGTCCAAGAGATTATTTTTTCCTCAAAGGAGATTATAAAATTAGTTGAGCAATTTCTGAACATAAAAAATTGATAACACATTCAGAAAAGTCTCACCTATGAAAAATAAAACCTACACACACAAAGGTCACTTAAGGTACAAAATCATATCAATACTAGGGTGAACAAACTGATCTAGATACAGCAGGAATGAATTCATACCTTTGCCTACTTTTAATACAAAATTTGAACTGCTTTTGTATTTATTTTTAATTCCGGTTAACATTTTTCTTTTTTAGTGTACATATATCTCCTCAAACCACTGTTTTGGGCAAAATACTGCAAAGAAAGGTATCTTGTGCAATATTTCTGACTCACGTAAGAGTAACAGGAATTTCTAGAAATGTCATGAGAAAGTCAGCTTTTGAGATTTCCAGAACATTTTCCTCCTGTTTTTATATAGCAGCCTTATTCCAGGCAAGGAAAGAGGAGGGAAGTGGGGGGGTTAACATGTAATCAGACAATCTTGTTACAGACTGCAGTGCAGCAATGCCAACATTTGAAAAAGAAAAGGGGGCGAAATAATCAGCTGTAGTTCTGTACATGAACAATACCAATTTATGGCACTAGACACAAAGCTCAAATCCTCTGATTCCCTCTCCACCTTATTAAGATAAAGTGCACTTTATTTATCTTACTTCACCAATCACATATTTTCTGCAATTACTGATGTCCTATGACTTGCAAATAGCACTTCAATATGGGGGTTTTCAGACTCTGATTCCCTTATCTCCTGGTTTACGTTACCTGATTCATATAACTGCTAAAACAAATTAATACAGAATACCAATAAAGTTTTTTCTGGTTTCCTTGTGGATGGGAACCAGACTGCATAAAACAGCTCATGAGAGAGTTTATTATACTATTTTAGGAACACATGCATATCTACATTCTCATGAGCACAGAGCCATGGAAACCAAATCAGGCTTTTCTTTGGATATGTACCAGCTCATTTTGGTTTGACTTTTTCACGTCAGGTTAGGCAAATCAAGTAATAAAGTAGCTAGACCTTGAAACCTGAAGTCCAGCTGCAACATCAGAGCAAGATGAAGGAAAACCGCAACATTTTTAAGCTTGTATTTATTGATAGTATAGAGAAATAATCAGAATCGCTATCCATGTCATTTTAAGTGCAATCATTCACACCCAAAACAGTTCTGCCTGCTTCTAAAATTGGAAACCAATTAATGAAAACAAACATTCTGCCAAGAAAGTAGCTAATATAATAAAACCAATAAGATTAGAATCATACTGTACACTCGCTGGCCACATCTAAACTGGAAAATACACTATTAGGCCACAAAATAGTTCACTATGCTTTCTGTAACATAATAGATTTGAATAAACACTAATTTAACAGACAAATCCACAAGCAAGTTATGTAATCCTTACATTCAACAAAAACTTCAGACAATCTCATTTTAAAGGACAACACAAAATAAGTAGGTTTCATTCCTCAACCTTCAGTCTAAATAATTAACCGATTCCAGTCTTTTTGACTACTCCACTGGCCCTTATCACCTGCTGTAGACTAGAGAGAGTCTCTCACAACTGAATCCACAGTATACTTCACAGGTATGATGCAGAAATACAATCAGCATCCTCAATCTTACACAAAACAAAAGACTACATACTGTGTACTCTTTAGACTCTGGATTCCAGGACATGTCCCCTGATTCAAAATACATACAGGAGACTGTCCCCGTTTTTAAAATCAATCTTTAGGCATATTTGTAAGCCTCCTGCCTGTATCTAGTTAAGTATAAAGATGTTCATTACTAAGATGCATTTAGGGAAATAGAAGTCTACTGTGGAATATTCATGATTTGATAGTAGCAATTTAGTTTCAATATTGGATATTTAAAGAAAAAAAGAGTTGCAAGGTTAGCAGGTTTTGGGTTTTTTTTTAAACTTTCCTCATACTTCAGAATAGCTGTGTTTTGGCACACAATCCCCACCAGAGCACCTTCTCTCATCAGAAAGTGGAGTTGCAGTGGTTCATTCACTCTAGCACCTCCTGTCTTAGTTCTGCAACAGTCTGCTGCTTCCATGGGCTAGCTGTTTTGTGGAGTAGATTTTCTTATGAGATTTTTTAACACATTAACTTGACAGTGACTTGATTTATGTCATCACTGCAACATACTGTTATGGTCAAAGAAGGGCAAGAAAATAACTTTTTTCTAGACTTAGCAATGAGAACACTTCATGTACAACTAACAGAAACACAGTACACTTAGTGCACATCTTCATAAAACTCTCAAAGTTTTCCTTAATTGCCAACTAGTTTCAAGCCAAAATAACCATTCAACAATTGCTATTAAGAAAATTCTGATTAACAGCACTCACAGCTAAATGCAAGTTTCCGTGTAAAAATTTAAATTATCAGTTTAATCTTCGGACACAATTAGTACACATTTCTTTCCTTCAGCAAAAACATTTCAAAATATTGCTAATAGGGTCATTCCAGAAAAAATAAACTTAAAACTAATTTTTTTATTGCACAATAGAACAGGCCTCAAGAAATTTATACTATACTGTATCTTACAAAGCCCCAAACCTGTCAGAGGCCTGTATTCGCCATTCTTTTACCATACTTTAATACTTAAGTTATAGCTCTGACAGTGCAAAAAGTATTTAGTTGGAGAATCATGAAATATTACTTTGGGGCATATTTAACATGGCCTTTGACAGGAGTTTTCTCCAGTTTCTGAATCTAAGACAAGTGACTCTTAAAACAAAGCAAAAAATAGATGTACTATCATTAGTTTTCAAAGCAGACCAGAAGAAAGGAAAAGATATTGGCAAATGAGTTATAAGGTTATTTGTGACTTTATATAGAAAGATCAACCACTAGCGTTCAGCTGCCAAAATGAACATGTAAAATGAGAAGAGACTAGCATGAGAATTTATCAAGAGATAAAGTTACACTGATGTGTGAAAAGCTACAACATTTCCAACATATGTCTCACATACTGCTGATAATGCTGTACTTTAGGTTACATTTCTTTAGATGAGGTTCTTAAGTCTAACCTTATCCCGAATTAACCTTTATTCCTATAGCTAATGCAACAGTGATTAAATGAACTACCTAAAGAGGGGGCATCTTGTGCCTGCTTTAAATAATACACCTAGCAAAATAAAATAAATCAATCCAATGGAAAAGCGTATTAAGACTGTTTAGAAAGCAAAGATATGAAAATAAATAAATGTATATAGGCTCAACCATATCTCATAACAAAAAAATTCCAAGTTTTCTTTGACTGTAATGAGGCTCTTTAAAATTTAGGTTAAATGATAATTTATCCAAAATTTTAATAAATACATTGCTATACCTGTCCTCCATTTTTACTCTTTTATACAATTCATCTATACTGCCTTCATAGTTCCTTTCTTTCCAATTACATTACGAAGTTCTTTAACGGTCAATGAAGGTCCCCTAGAACTGAACTATTTTTAATGTACAGTAACTCCCCACTTAACGACCTCTTGCTTAACCTTGTTTCAATCTTACATCCCTGTTCAATTACAGAACATGCTCCATGCCTAAAACATCTGCTGAAGCTAACTGAGATTAATGGTGGCCAGGGCCAAAGAGGAATGACTTTGAAAAACAGAAGAAAATATCTATAATCTGATTTTTATTTGAAATATTCATTTATATTTGTACCTGATTTTTTAAATTGAAATATTTAAAATGTAGCAATGAAAACATTACGACGACATTAAGAAATGCATTTAATAGATTCTTTCCACTTTTGGCATCTCTTAGGAATTTAGAAGACTCTGTAAGGAAAAATCTTGGGTTCAAGCATCCTGACATAAGATAGTCCCTGTAGAAGACTTTCAATTCTTGATATTAAAAAGGCACAAGAAATTTAGGGGACACTAAGAATGTAAAAGGCTGCCAGGGAAAAGTGATAATTAATCCTCCAGATCCCCATGTAACCATTCCAATAGGGTATTACTAACTTGAAATGGGATGCCTTGTTTGGGGAGGAGGCAAAAGTTAAGTCTGACACTTTTATAACTATTTGCTGATTACAGTTCCTGATCACATTGAATGGGCCGAGGAACAATACCACTAAAGACAAGGTGGAAACTGTAGGATACCAAAAGGGATTGGGCACCTTTCTTTGTCTGAAAATGCACTGTATAGGGAGGCCCTGCAGAAGTGGCTTGACCACTACAACATTTTTGGAGCACTTCTTCCTCCTTTAGCAGGATTAATGCCAATGTACAAGTCAAGTGGCTGTAAGAGGCTGATGATGAGAGTCAGGAATTTTCAACTAATTGGTAACAAATTGGTCAAAGTGGGTCAAGAAAGATCCTCCCTTTCTTTATGACTACACGGGAAGAACTTCTTGAAAAAAATTTCTGTTGTAACATTGAGTCACAGGTGAGGGTGAGATGCATTGCTATAATCCACTAGATTATTCTTTACTCCACTGATCTGTGGAGAACTGTTAGCAGGCCACATAAAGCAGGCAACCTATACTAGGCCAGCCCGGTGCATGCGCGTGCACACACACTCAAAGAGAAAAGAGATGGGAGGAGAGAAATTCAGACTTGCCTCTCTGCAGATTCTAGCTCTTTGGATTTTTTTCTGAAGCAGACAAGCTAGTGGTATGACCCAGACCATTCAGATGTGTTACAGAGAAAAGCCACTGGAAGGTGGAGATAGAATGATGCTAGTAAGGAAGCTGGGAGGAGTGCAGAGGTTCCCCATAACCTCTGACTGCCAGAAGCTGGGACTGCACAACAAGGAATGAATTACTTGATAATTGCCCTGTTCTATCCATTCCTTTGGAAGTAGTAGGCATTGGTCATGGTCAGAAGACAGACTACTCGGCTAGATGGACCATTGGTCTGACCTAGTATGGCCACTCATGCTCTTAGGTAAACCACCTAACACTGTGACTAGACAGACTGCTTGCCTGCAGTATTGAGGAACTGGGGAAGGAATAGTAAAGTGGCAGGTTGGAATAATGATACATTAATATACGCAACCTAAAAGAGACAACAGGAACGCAGATTTAGCACATGTTGTCCTTCCTAGGAAGGCTTTAGGAAGACTGAGGAACAAGTTCCAGTTACTAAAAATTCAATTCTTCTGAAAAGGTCACAGGTTTGAGAGAAACTCTGCACACACTGAAAGATCTTTGCTGTGGACACCAATGACCCTGCTCTCAGACAGAAGGAAAATAAACTGAGATTGTGCAGCACTTGAACAAGGGGAATCTGAACTCAAAAGGAAGGAAGGAAAGAAAAGATCTAAGATGCCTCCATTGTAGTGCAAGTGAGAAATAAAGCCACCTCAAAATCATTCTTTGAGATATTTGCCATTAGCTTTCTGTCTACCAGACTGTTCCAATGGATTTGGCTGAACTGGGAAGTTCTGTTGATCAGTTAGCTGCTTTATATATTAATGAGTTTCCTTCTTTGTTATTCCAGAGCGTTACTGGCTGTGTTTTTAGGGCACCAGAAATAATCTTTTATCCAAAGACCTTCAAGGTTACATTCTTCTTCACCCAAGAGATGCAGAAAAAATACTTGTGTCTTATTTTTTCCCCTTTCAAGTAAATTACAAAAACCAAAATTCATTCTATATAGCATGTTCTTAAGCAACAATAAAAGTGGCTTGGTTCTCTTTATTTATTTATTTATTTAACATGAATGCTTAAATACAGTAGTAAGAAGAAGCTATGACAGAAGTTATAGACAGCTAAGAAAGGACCTTGATTCTGCCATCCTTGTTTATGTAGAATAGTACCTTAATCCAAAAGTACTGTCATTTGTTTTGACAGAATTACTGGTGGAGCAAGGTAGTACTCTTAGGAGACCAAAAATACTGTATAATATGGCAAACTGTCAGATTATGAAGAACTGAGATAGGAGAAGTTTATTCTAATAGAAGAATCTTGTGTTTAACATGCAAGTACATAAAGACAAATCACAAATACAACTTTTCACTGTTTGTTCACATAAAGCAGGAATACAGAAATTTTTTTGGAGGACAAGGTGGGAAAACACCAACAGCACTTCAGTGCTGAAATATGTCAGTCAAATGCGTATATGAGTGTGTTTTGGGATGAGGCATAGAAAGATGAGCAGGGACAAAGTTTAAAACATTAAGTAAAATAAATTATTTACCTTGGCTCTGAGCCAGATGAAGGATCTTTGAGGTAACATATCTGGCAGTGTCTGCTTCTACCAACAAAGGTTCTGAATTGATCTTCTCCAGCTGAGCCAGCAGACCCACAATCCGAGAATTGTTAGTAAGACTGGAAGAAACATTTATATTTATACTAGCGAAAATACCCGGCGTTGCTCGGGTCAGTCGGAGGTGGGGAGGGGGAAGACAACTGAGCGAGTGCGGGGTCAGTTGGATGGGGGCAGAGAGCAAACCTGACACCCCCACCTCACCCCCCCGACCAAACCCGACACCCCCACCTCACTTATCCCTCGACCAACCCCGACTCACATTTTCACCCCCCCACCCAAACCCAACACCCACACCTCACCCCCCGTAGACCAAACCCGACACCCCTACCTACCACCACAAACAAACCCAACACCCACACCTCACTTACCCCCCCACCAACCCCAACACCCCCTGACCAACCCCAACCCCCACACCTCACCCCTCACCCACCCAGACACCTTCCCACCCCCCCAGACCAAACCCGACACCCCCGGCTCACCCCCCTGACCAAACCCGACACCCCCACCTCACCCCCCCGACCAAACCCGACACCCCCACCTCACCCCCCCCGACCAAACCCGACACCCCCACCTCACCCCCCCGACACCCCCTTCACCCCCCCGACCAAACCCGACACCCCCACCTCACTTACCCTCCGACCAAACCCAACTCGGGTCCGTCGGAGATGGGGAGGGGGCAGAGAGCTGAGGGATTCCGGGGTCCGTCGGAGGTGGGGAGGGGGCAGAGAGCTGAGGGATTCCGGGGTCCGGAGGGGGGAGGGGCAGAGAGCTGAGGGATTCCGGGGTCCGTTGGAGGGGGGAGGGGGCAGAGAGCTGAGTGAGTGCGGTGTCTGTTGGAGGGGGTATTAGGACATCATAACTATGTCACAGAGAACAGCAGCTGCCCAGCTGATGTGATTGGCCTTTAAAGAATTTCACCCCTGGGGGGCATCAGAGGTGAGATTAGAAAAATTTTCGACTCTTACGGTCATTAGGACCCCAAGACCTCTAACTGTACCAAATTTCAAGTCTCTAGCTCAAACGGTGTGGAAGGAGTAAGCATACATACATACACGCACGCACGCATACACCATTTGACTTTTATATATATAGATTTCAATCCCTATTCAACATATGACAAAAGTATTTTGTTTCACCTTACAGGGAAAAATCCAAAGAGTTATATTTTTAAAATGTAAAGTTAGTTCTTTGGTGAACTAGGTTTAGATCAGCAGTATTTGAACAATATTCCAGTTAAAAAAGAAAGTTTTGCTCTATTTAGTTACTTCTCAAAATTAGCTTTTCTTCCCTGCTACCTACCAATGACATACTCGTTAAGACAGCTATGAACAGAGGATGGCAGCATTGTCTCTGATACATTCTTAACTAGGACTAAATCTGCTTCCCTTGAAATCAATGGCAAAACTCCCATTATTTTCCAAGGACATAACGGCTCATCCCAACTACTGAGATTACTCAAGGAAATCATATGGGAAATTCAGGACAAAAATTAACCCATTTATACTACTACAAATCCACTGTTATTATCAAGAATCAGAGGTAGCCGTGTTTTTACTGCTATTAGCAACTTATTTCTTCCTATTCATACCTATAATAATAAAATAGCTACAACTGGGGCTGTATCACATCTTCCATGGAACCCCCTGTGCAGTTAAGAGCCCTCTTGTCAAGAGATATCTCCAGTGCAACCATGACCAGTGAAGTCTCTGGTGGAGCCATGCTCTCAAGGAACGTGAGGCAGGAGCAGGAGGGGGAAATCACTTGGACTCTAAAGCCATGACACCCCCTGAACCGCACACAAAGGATTCCTTTCACATGTGAGGGAGACAACTTTTGCTCTCCATCCCAATAAAACATCCAGAGAATACCACTAGACGGGTGAGGATGGGGATTTTGCAGAAGTTATTTCCTCCTCGGCCATTTCTCATTTTTTACCACAGGAGGGGGAAATCCAGCTATTAAAATCCATTTTCAACTACTTTGACATTTTATTGTCTATACAGTAGCCCTGGCTTTGAGGTCTGCCAGACTGGTCTACAAATGCCTACAAAAGCTCCAAAGTCTGGATAGTCTGTAGGGTGTGTAATCATCCAAATGTAGAGAAATAAAGTACTCAAAAAGATAACAGAATGAGGGCCCACCCACCCCAAAAGACAACAGAATGAGGGCCCACCCACCCCAAAAGACTATTGCTCATGGAAAAGAACAGGAGCAGAGCACTCTTCTTTTCAGTTCTTGAGCATTTTTCCCTCTCTTCCAAACTTTTATTCCTCCTCAGACAGCTTGAACAATAAGCCTGTTCTGCAAATGACCATACAGGGAGAGGAAAGAAGAGTTAAGACAAAAAGCTTAGAAAGAATGTAAGCCAACCCTATCCAGAGAAAATAATGCTTGTTTTTTGAGGAGGGGGAGATACAGGTCACCTTCCTAGCAGGCTCCTATCTTTTCTTTCCGACATCCTCATCACAACGTTTCTGGCCTAAAAACTCTGCTTGAGAGAGTCCAAGAGGAGGTCATACCTAGTCTCCCATCCCTTCCTGGCTCCTGCTATCCTACCTCAACAAGACTGAACAATCACTCATATCCTTGTGTTAGGCTTTACTCTGCACACATGCAGTAAGAAAAAAAAACTGGCTGAAAGTTTTAATTTCACTTTTACTGATATCTACTGTTTTCCCACAGCAAACATTAATAATAATAATAATAAAATAAATAATAATAATATATGGAGATATACCTATCTCATAGAACTGGAAGGACCTTGAAAGGTCATCAAGGCCAGTCCCCTGCCTACACCAGCAGGACCAAGTACTGTCCCCCCTAACAGATTTTTTTGCCCCAGATCCCTAAATGGCCCCCTCAAAGATTGAACTCACAACCCTGGGTTTATCAGGCCAATGCTCAAACCACTGAGCTATCCCTCCCATCAACTTTCAACATTTTCTGATAAATCTATAACTGGTAAAATACAGCCTTATTAAGTTTTACCTCATACATACCGTATTTTTCGCCCTATAAGACGCACTTTTTCTTCCCCAAAACGGGGGGGGAAAAGTTGGTGCGTCTTATAGGGCGAATGTGCGCCCCGGTTCCCCCCTCCCCGCCGCGGGCGGGCTGCCGGGAGCGTCCCGGTTCCCCCCTCCCCGCCGCGGGCGGGCTGCCGGGAGCGCTCCCGGCAGCCCGCCCGCGGCGGGGAGGGGGGAACCGGGACGCTCCCGGCAGCCCGCCCGCGGCGGGGAGGGGGGAACCTCGACAGCCCGCCCGCGCGGCGGGGACGGGAGAGCGAGGCGCTTTTTTTTTTTTTTTTTTTTTTGTCCGGCTTTTTTTATTAAAAAACGAGGGGGCGTCTTATAGGCCGGAGCGTCCTATAGGACGAAAAATACGGTACTGCAAATAACAGACAATCCCATTTTTTATTACTTATTCACTTTATCTTTAGAGAGTACATTCAACCGGTTCGGTTTCTTAAGTTTTGCAAATATTTTTTGGAAGAAATGCAGCACAAAATTTAAAAGAGACTATCACTATTATTAGGGAGGGTCTTTATTTAAAATGTTCATAAAAGTGAAGAAACTATAGAGAATTAGAATGTTTTAAATTAAGTCGTTCCTATCAACGTCATTCTATCAGAGTTTTGTCTCATTTTGAGCAACACAAGTACAGCTTGGCTTAATGTCTTAGTCATTTACATAAAAGAAATGGTGTTTTAAGAGGAGACATTTCATAAGGAGCACTTTTATCTAGATATTTATATTGTCTCCCCCATACCATATTTAATTATATTCTTTATTTAAATGCTTTAGGATTAGTTCAAATTGCCTACAACTTAAACCAACGTATATTCTACGAAGATGAAAGTAAGATACTTGAGATGTCATTGACAAAGTTACAAACTCTTACTAATCAGATTTTATTCAGTCTTCATTTTTAGATTCACCCCACCATTTGAAAATATGTTTAAAATAATTCCATGAACATAATTCAAATTATTGCTATGTACAACTATGGTTTCTAAGGAACAACTGACACAGCAAAGCATTGCAAACCGGACACTCTCTACGCAAAAGAATAAATGGAGACAAATCAAGAATTATAACATTAAAAAACCAGTCGGAGAACACTTCAACTTCCCTAGACATTCAATTACAGAACTAAAAGTGGCAATTCTTCAACAACAACAAAATTAAATAGACTCCAACGAGAAACTACTGAACTGAAATTAATTTGTAAACTGGACACCATAAAATTAGGCTTGAATAAAGACTGGGAGTGGATGGGTCATTACACAAACTAAAAACTATTTTTTCATGCTAATTTCCCCCCTACTGTTACTCACACCTTCTTGTCAACTGTTTGAAATGGGCCATCCTGATCATCACTACAGAAGTTTTTTTTCCTCCTACTGATAATAGCCCAACTTAATTAATTTGTCTCAGAGTTCATATGGCTACCCCCATCTTTTCATATGTTCTCTGTGTATAAATATCTTTCTACTGTATTTTCCACTCCATGCATCTGATGAAGTGGGTTTTAGCCCACAAAATCTTAGCTCAAATAAATTTGTTAGTCTCTAAGGTCCCAAAAGTACTCCTCGTTTTTTTTGCTGATACAGACTAACACAGCTACCACTCTGAAACCATTCCATTACAGTTCAGCAATAGTAAATGACAACTCATTTTAATCGATGCACAGTGGATTCTGGCTATTTGTAATAAAACTAAATAATTACACTAGTTTTAGAAATAGTGTCAATGTTGTTTATAAATAAATTGATGGATTATTATTGCTTGAGCCATAGTTTAGAGCAATAAAATGTTTTTGTCCTTATTAAATTTGCTATACGATTAATCTACCCTTGAATGTAAATGTTAAAACAAGGAAAAAATAGTAGACAGCAAGTGTTTTATTACTGTGGAAACAATTTGATGCAACAGCAGCAGGGGAATCTTATCCCAGACACACTTCAGTTCTTCACACTTATATCTAAACTATAACTTCACAACCAAAACCAAAGTAACTTTTAAAAGGAAGATTGCCACATGTTTATGCCCAATAATATGGACTATCCTTAAATCTGATATAAACTGTTTGAAGAGGTCCTCCCTAATCTAAAGTTTAGATTATAAAATCTCATTACTAAATATATGCATCCTCTCAACTATTTGAGTTAAAAGTGCATTAAAAAGTTTTAATCTCCCTTTCCCTTCTCAATTGTTCTGGTTTTGCTTCCTTGGATGGTCAGAAATCTATTATTTTTTAATTGATAGATAATACCCATGTTTATTTTTAACCATTTTAGAATTTTTCAATTGAAGTTCTCACAGTTGTGCAAAACTATCCATTATTTTTAAATATTTAAATTTGCAAAGCTGCAGGATGGGGGGAAGGGTTAGGCAATTAAAGACAGCAGACAGATTCAAAAAAATTAAAGCTTTATAACTGTTAGACACCACATGTAAAAAGAAATAAACAAAGCGAATATCCGTAAGTCAAAACTAATAAATTCTGAAGAAGCATTCTTTCTACTTGGTCTATCTACAAATTTTTATCACCAGTGGATTTTTGTCAATTTGTGCAGTACAGTTAAACTGACATTTATCAACATTTATCAATAACAGTGTAATACTTCCAAGCCTAGACATAATCCAATTAGTTCTCTAGTCATCCAGGGCAAAAGTGAGCACTGCTACTAAAACAGGAGGTGATAATACTCCATGATAACAGATAATCTTCACATCCCTCATTCCACACCCCTACCTCTAATCTCCATCCAAGTCTGAGATACGTGCTATCTGTCTGCACTGAGCTTGAAATCACCCAGGATGATCCCATGATTACAACAGAAGGCATGATATCTGACTGATGACAATGTTCAATGGTAATCTCTAGGATGCACATCCTCAACAATTTTAGATCCAAAATGGACAGGAATCCAACCAGCGTGACTAGAAACTTCAGTGTATTATAGCAGTTTTTACACTAAGAATGAATTTCCATTTTGGTCTCTCATGACTCACTCTCCTACATGAATGTAGTTTTGGGGTGGAAAATATCCTACATTTAAACACAAATGTGACCAGCACAGCCACAACACCTCCCCAATCCTGTCTAACCCAGAAGGAAACATTTGGAGTGACAACAATCCTGCAGAAGCAACGAAGAGTCCTGTGGCACCTTAAAGACTAACAAAAGTATTGAAGCATAAGCATTTGACAAAGTGGGTATTAGCCCACAAAAGCTTATGCTTCAATACTTTTGTTAGTCTTTAAGGTGCCACAGGACTCTTTGTCGCTTCTGCAAATCCAGACTAACATGGCTACCTCTCTTCTTAACAATCCCGCAGTCATCCTGAGAGGTCTTATATGACATGCACATTATTCCTGAAGGTAGGACATGCAGTCATCCTGCAAAGCATTAACTTTATGTTAAAAGCAGCTTATTAAGAGAGTTAAGTGGCTCAAAATCAATATCCAATACACCAAAGGAGAGACCACAGAGTTGTATGATTATTATTAAACACATTACCCTTGCTCTTTTGTGATATTATTTTGTCTAATCCCCTGCCTAATTCAGCAAGTAACAGAAAACCCAAGCCCCGTCAGCCAACCCCCAGGTCTCTATAAGCCAAATTTACTGTAATGCTGTTGAACCTTCTCAGCTCTCCTACAGTGTCACTGAATGACTATCTGCTGGTTAGATAGATGAGCAAGGACTCCAAAAGCCAGTTGCAAGGTTCTGTAACAGGAGTGGGCAAACTTTTTGGCCCGAGGGCCACATCAGGGTTGCAAAACTGTATGGAGGGTCAAGTAGGGAAGCCTGTGCCTTACCAAGCAGCCTGACCTCCGCCCCCTATCCACTCCCTCCCACTGACTACCCTCCGCAGAACTCCTGACCCATCCAACCCCCCCACCCCTGCTCCTTGTCCTGACCCCTGTCCATACCCCCACCCCGACAGGTCCCCTGGGACCCCACACCTATCCAACCCCTCCCCCCCCCGCCCCGGTGCCACCCAGCCAGAGCCAGCCGCACTCCCCGTGTGGTTGTGGGGAAAGAGGGTAGGGGGACAGCAAGGGAGGGGCCAGGGGCTAGCCTCCCTGGCCAGGAGCTCAAGGGCCAGGCAGGATGGTCCTGCAGGCTGAATGTGGCCCACGCACTGTAGTTTGCCCACCTCTGGTCTATAACACAACACGAGGCACCCCTAAGGTTCCAGTAGATGAAAGCACTCAAGCGCAAGACTTTGTCCCAATCCATTCCCCAGTAAACCAAGCCATCCAACAAATATCAATCCATCCTCCATAGTATGCATACCCATAAGAAGGAGTAATACAGCCAAGACCTCTATTCAAAACTTTTCTTAATTACTTTTTGCAAATCTCACTCACTTCACCGTACTCCTAATCCTGCTCAGCTCCCAGTAAAGACATTAGGTGTTTTACAACAGACAAGATTTTTGCCTCATGTGGCCAGGAAGCAATATGGTTTCTAAATAATTCTCTATGCAAGCTTGCCGTATTCATAACAAAAGCCCTTCAACTGCACTTTACAAGCTAGTCAACATGTAAAATAATCATTCAACACTTACTAGAAGCTTTTAGAGATTAAGAAAAGATAAGCCATTCTCACTGCAAGATAGTAACTTTCAGAAATATTTGAAGAGTTTCATTCATAAGGTTTAGAAGAGGCTTATTTGTCTAGAGTTAAAAGGGTGCTGGAAATTGTCATTATAGCAACCAAACAGAAGCATTCTAAAGAGCTTAACTATCTTCAGAAAATTAACTGAATAAAACTGTCCTGAAAATGATTCACTTCTGGATTCTAGATTTAACAATAAGAAGGTTATTGTAGAGGCAGACCTGACTCCACAGTTAAGGCGGAGTTGAGTTTTGCAATTAAAGTAGGAACTAAACTTTTCGTAATTAATATAGCAAATCCTATCTAACATTTACTTATTCTTTGACTCCAGAATGATGTACTATGACAGCTAAGCTCCCTGATGTCCATTCATGCAAAGCAAGCTAGGCATAACATAATCAATTCAGCAGCTAGTTATAACCACTCTACACATTCATGCTGCTGCCCCTCCACACCACATTAATCTACTCACCCCAACTATAGACTGTAAGAGATGTCAAGAGAGTGCATACCCATCTAGCAGGGTGGTACTTCGAGCCCGAGGGCTAGGCTCTAATGCAGTGGTTCCCAAACTTTAACAATCTGTGAACCCCTTTCACTAAAATGTAGTCTTGCAAACCCCCTTCTAAAAATGAATATTTCCAGGGATTTTCTCCTTTATCTGAATATAAATTATAAAAGCAATGACCTTGGAAATATCAAATTTGTTTGTATGACATGCTTATTATATACTATGTTATTATTAATCATGACAATATTTTATTCCATTATGAAAATGATCACACTCCTCAGATATCTCACTTTCGTAGCTTGTATCACTTTGAATAAGCCTGTTATAAAACAAGGCTCCTATGTTTCCTCAAGGAGTATCAGATGTGAAACAGCACAAAGGTATTTAAGAAGCCAACTCAAAGAATTCCAGTCCAGGCAAAAAATGCATATTACAAGGCTTAAACTTGTTTTTCATACTAATTTAAAAAAAACAATACTAGCTGCCAATACTAGCTGCCTGTTTAATTTTAAAAAACTGGGACCAGAAAAATTAAGAGAAGCTGGTATGAGAGACAAAAGACACTGACGTCAGAAAGCCCCATATGGAAAACACTGTTCAAAAACCCAGTACCTAAAAATTCCTGGGAAAGCAGAAGACACTGCTCCTGGCCATGTCCAGGGTCACCAAACGTGTGTTAATCTCTGATAAATGTGAAGCCTATTTTCTCTCACCCAAGAATCCTTCTGATTACTAACAGGGAGCAGCGGCACATTTTCCTCTCTCCCACCCTAAAGCCTCCAAGGTGCAGTAAGACAGCGTGTCCCGGCTACTGACTGTTGCTGGGCAAGCCTGCTATTGTTGGGTCACCTTTTTCCCTGTGGATAGTGCCAGTGCCTGACTGTGCTTCAGCCTGTAGCTTCCCACCATCTCACCATTAAACTAAATGGATAATCTGGTCACTCTCATTGCTGCCATTCAGAATCCTGTGGGAAGCTGTAACTGCTAATTCTTGTCCATTTCACTCTGCAACAGCTTGGGAAAGCCAGCAGCTACAGACACTGGAGCTGTTTGCAGAGTCAAGAACGGAGAACTAAGCATTGATTCACATTTGGCAGGGTATCATCACAGCCATAAACAACATTTAAATAATAAAAAAAAATAAAAAAAAGACTGACTTCTGCAGAAGTTTATGACGTAGTTCTCCCCACTCACCAAGGAAAGGTCTCTGCTTGCCATTGGTAAGTGGATTTGTCAAGTCCTGCCCACTTCCCAAGAGGTCTAAGCATCATCACTGTATTTCTGCAGGAATGATGGGTTCACACATTTCCATTACTCCTTCTGCAGAGGACTTCCACTATGCTGCAAGCTAAATACAACCTTCACCTTGCTCAGTTTCTACTCAATGACCTAATTCTAGAGCTTGACCAGAAAGATAATTGAATCCTGAGGAGTTACTATAGCAACCATTAGATGTCATCTTTAGAATGGTTTAGGGCTACACTTCTTACAGGAATTCTGTCACTAAGAATGAAGAAGTGTAGCCAGAGGGAGGAAGTCATTGGTACTTTTCATAGTTTGTCAGCTAGGTTGCTCTACTTCCTCTATCTGTATACACTTACGATGCAACTCGGTGAATTTAGAGATCAAGAAGTTCTTATTGGGAACAGTCACAGAGGCCAAGTCATATGACCCATTCCCAAAAGGACTGCTTGTCACATGTCCAGGGAGTCAGCAAACTCAATTTTTACTAGAAGAGATTTCTCCTAAGTGGTTTCTCTAAGCCCAGTTTTGGGGTTTGTGTACTTTGTTCTGTGTTATTATTATTTTATTGTTTTGGAGCCCAAATGCAAACCAGTTCCAATATTAAATGCTTGTGAATCATTTTAACCTGATCTTTCAAGGTTCACAACCCTCTAATGACAACAGCAGGCACACAGCTCAGTAATATGCAATATTTTGCAATGTATTTTGCATAGTTTATTCATCCTTAGAGGTATATTTGTTTTGAGTTATATGGCTGAACAAAATTAACTGTGTTTAAAAAATAACAAATGACTATATTCATCTACATCTGTTTAGTTTGGATTATCCTTCCATGCAAATGGCCAATATTTCCTGAGCTGAATCCAGTTAAGGATTGCTTTTTCCTAGTACCATCGTAGCGGAAGCTCAAGTTAAGGAATACCCATTGCTGAGAAAGGACTTGACTTTCCAAAAACTAATACTCCCTGGTTGGGATGCAAATTGATCTCTTGACCATTTCTAAATTTCATATTCTACATTTTCATATGATCCTATACGCCATGTGAGACTAGTGCTTGTGGTGTTCCCTGCCTGGGCAGCTAATGAAAAACTCATTAGCTGCCCAGGCAGGGAACACCACAAGCATTAGTCTCAAATGTCAAACTGTTCCATGACTACAGTGGACAAACAAGAAGTCAAGACCATTCCAAAAGGAAGTTACATATCCTCATAACGAACGTGAAATCACTCCTGTGATTGAGATAAATCCATATGATGGCATATGGGTCCAACATGCAAATCCATACTCTAATTTTAAATGGAATATTATAGAGAAATACATTGAAAGGTAAAATAACCTGCAAATTTTTTTGCACTAGAGGGGTAGAAAATTTTCCAAGAGAAAAAACTAGCTAGATGGTTTTACTGTTGCAGTGAATACCAAACTGATTACAAATGTCTTAAGCATCTTCCATTCTTAAGACATTTTGTAAATTCTCTAAATAGTTTCATAATGATGAAATAATCTGTTCCTTATATACAAACTTCAAGAGTTGAGCCATCAACCATATATATGCATCAGCAATCAGCATTTTTACTTTGACGCCTTTGCCTCTATGTTACATTGCAAGATCTTTGGAGCAAGAAACGTCTCTTGCTCCTGTTTTGGTAATGCAACATATAAATTTGTGTCATGTATGTGATTTATAAAATTACACTTTATTCCTTCTGCAGCAACCACTCATGAACATGAAACCTGCCTGACGAAAAGTGCTATCTGAAAAAGGTTTTTCCAAAAAGGATAGGATGAAATTATGCCAAAAAGGATGGGGTGAATGGGCAGGAGTTTTGCTTTCGGTCCCTTCCAGCCCTGAGATTCTATGCCTGAAGTTCTTGGAGAAAAATTTAGTACTGTAACTCCACGCTTAACATTGTAGTTATGCTCCTGAAAAATGTGACTTTAAGCAAAATGATGTTAAGTGATTCCAATTTCCCAATAAGAATTAATGTAAATGGAGGGGGTTAGGTTCCAGAGAAATTTTTTTCACATGAAAAAATAAATCTATCTTATATAAATATATACACATACAGTATACATTTTAAACAATTTAATACTGTACACACCGATGATAATTGTGAAGCTTAGTTGAGGTGGTGAATTTAGAGGGTGGGATATTTCACAGGGAATGCCTTACTGCTAAATAATAAACTAGCTTTTGGCTGAGCCCTCAAGGTATAGCCTCATACTACATGGCAGCAGGAATGGAGGGAGGGAAACAGTACTGCAGACAGAGACAGACACACCCTGTGTGTGGGAGAGAGATAGAGATGCACACTGCTCCTTTAAGTAAGCTGACTCCACTCTTAAAGACATTGTTTTTTTAAATGGATCAAGAAATTGAGACAGCAGCTGCTGCCACAAGCTCGCTCTCTCTCCCTCTGTGCCCCCACCCTGCTCTATACGGAGAAGGGGTAAGTGGGGTGCAGAAACAGGGGGGAGGGGAACACCCCGACAGCCTCCCCTCTCCCCACCCTGCACAGCAAGCAGGAGGCTCCCAGGAGCAGCTCCAAGGCAGAGGGCAGGAGCAGCACATGGCTGTGAGGGGAGGGACAGCTTAATTCTGGCAACTGATAGTCTGTGGCGAAGCTGCTGCACAGAGAACTATGGTGAGCGGATGGGGGGCTACTGGTCCACCCCGGTTCTGAGCCCCCACCACTAGCTCCAACAGGCTGCTCTTCCTGCAAGCAGTGGACAAAGCAGGCAGTTGCCAAACAATGTTAGAAGGCAACATTGCACAACTTTAAAACAGCATGTTCCCTAATTGATCAGCAACAAAACGTCAACTGGGACGACTTAAAGTGAGAAGTTACTGTACTGTTGAAATTTTGTAGTATACTCAATTGCCTGTATGCTTGCTTCCATTGCTGCCATCCCCATGCCCAGAGGCCTCTTCATAGGTGCTTGGTATAAACCAAAGAAACAAGTGAAGACTATAAACTTGCAATCACCTAGGCTACCTCTAAACCACAAGCTAAGGGTGTGATTCCCATTCTCGTGTACACACACACACACACACACACACACACACACAAGCTTTCACTGAGCTAGCACAAGTATAAATAGCAGCATAGCTCTGGATCCAAAAGTAGCCACAGGAGAGACATGGCTTAGCTGTGCCAAGTACAAACCTGCCAGAAATCAGTAGGTATGTACTTTGCACAGCTAAGCTATGCCTCTACTGTTGCTACCCGTGCTATTGCAGCTACACTAATATTTATACTTGTGCTAGCTTGATGAGAACAACGCAAATGTAAGTCCATGAACAGAGGAATTGCCCCCTTACTTCGGAATATAGAGTTTTGAGCATCTCTTCCTATACATGCATATGACCCCATTGAAGTTGCTACTCCTGTTCGAATGTAGTTATGCAATACTCTGAAGGACTGCTGCTCAAAACAAATTTGGAGATGGAATCCCAGAGATGTGCTCAAATATATGCAGGCAATAGTTTTCCAATACAGTATTTGCAAGGTCAATTACTATGGTTGCATTTAAGATAACAGGTGTCCAAATGACTATTTTTGCATGCACGATTGGGATAACTGCATGTACAAAGGTAAGCATGCAATTTCATGTGTATTTTTGCATATGACCTTCTTCCAAAATATTTAGTGTTGTGGTAATTTAGTACTACTTCTTTCAAAGAACTTAAATGTAATTCTGAAAGTGTTTATTTGTATAGAGCAGGATTTTATAATTGTAATAATAATTGTTATAAGAATTGATAAACAGAATTTTGTATTGTGTCTATAATAAATTAAAATGTTGAAGGCCTGAAGCCCCCAATATAAATTGTTTTAGTTATAAGATTTAGCAAGGCTTAATTTACAATGTATTCTTTATTCTGCTACCTTTAAAGATGTCCGTAAGAGATTGTGTAATTGTTGGTGTGAAAAAGGAATGTGTGCATCAGGAAGAGATAAGTGGAAAGCCATCACAAATATCCAAAGGGGGTTAAAAAAAGTGAGAAACTTAAAAAGTCCAGGAAACAAGACGACAATCAGAAACATCCATTGTATCGGATGCTAAACATGTTATGCATCATTAACAACCTCAGAGTGAAGCAAATACTCCCAAAGGCGAGACAACCAATAGAAGATGATGATGGGAAGCCTGACAATAGCCATCAAAGGATGACAGCGGGAAAACCCCAAGATTAACACCACTTAAGATCTAATGATTACAGGATGACATTGCAAAATGCATGACCTCAAATAAAAATTTACAGGTATAAGCTTGGGTGTTTTGCCATGAAACTTTGGATTCAATCCTGCTAAGCCTCGGAGCATCATAACCAACAAAAAAAAAACAGCTTCTTAATCGTGATCAATTTAACTGGCCATTAGATTGTCTCGAGCTACAACAAGAAACTGGTAACTATGAACATCAACTGGCAGAGTGTGTGTGTGTGTGTGTGTGTGTGTAACTGAAATGCATATGCTAACTGTGTTATATATTATTAACAAAGTATGGCGTATTGCCTTCCTCTTATAAAAGATCCTGTGTGCTCTGTATAGCATAACAATTGTAATATGACAAAAATGCACATAGGAAGATGTTAGCATCTATTATCCTTTACACTATGCTGACAAAATACATGAGAGAAAATAATTCCAAATCAGTAACTATTTAAAGAAAAATAATCCATTTAATTAAATTAAAGCTATTTTTATATGAACAGGTTACAGTAATTGTTTGATTACTACTGTTTCCCTATGGACCCACATAATTGGGTTTGTATTTTCTGCGTTTAAAAAAATATAAAATGTATTATGCTTCCTTAAAATGTAAAGTTCTCAAGATCCACTCCATGGAAAAGTAAATGGGTTGAACTTCAAGAAGTCTATATACTGCTGCATTTACCTTTTCTCAGATGTTGTTTTTATTTTGTTCATCTTGGAAAACGTAGTTCTTCAATACACCATCTCAGATAACCTGTAAAACACATTTAAAAAATTAAGACTTATTAGCAATGTATTGTCTTGCTGAACAGTGAACTGACATCACCATATTATAGTGCTCAGAATCTTTGCACTGGAAGTTTTAAATACAAATGATTTCATAAAGAATACTTGCTACACTGAAGAAAAAAAGTAATTCTGTTCCTAATTCAACGTATAGGGCCTAAGGAATGGATCAAAATTAATAGAATACTGAGAACACAGTAAGCATGCAGTAAGGTCCTAAAATTATAATTTAATCATGCTAAATCTCTGTGAATAGACTTTGATACGGTATTGAAAACTGATAATTTTATCAAAATGCATGTACCCTGAACAACTTGCACAATATGTCCAGAGAAGAAAGCTACCTGCTTAGGCATCTCCTGGAGCCAAACATGTAAGTTTTTCCAAATTTCTTTAAAAAATGTAAGCTGTCGCTATACCTCTTTTTTTTTTGTAGCCACTTCATGTTCTTAATTTTCAGACTAGAAACCTAGATGCACTGTCAGAAACAAAAAGTGTTTCATATTCTTATTTAAATAACACCTGAAAACATTTATTTGACAGAAACCACAGCATGCTAATAGCTTAATTTTCCTATCCTTTTAAGCACACAGTGGCCTAAGTCTGTCTGTCTGTCTCTCTCTCTCTCTCTCTCTCTCTCTCTCTCTCAGTCTTATATGGTGCCTCTGAGCAATTAAGATTACAGTTTATAGGTCCATAAACTGAATCTCAGTGATTCTATCCGAGATAAAATGTGAATGAGACCCCCTATAACACAAAGAAGAGTTCTCTGAGAAGCCATGTGTTTGTTATAAAGCACTGAAGTACAAGACAAACTCAACAATATGTTCGGAAAGCAAAAAGTACTTCTCTTACGAATTGTGGGTGAGAAACTCTCTCTGCTGCATACCAGCCCTCAAGTTTACAAGAACTTGTTATGATCACTGCCACTTGAAGATAACAGGCAATAACAAAACTTCCAGTTTTGTTATGCAGCTAGCTGATGAAGAACAGCAGAAGAGGTATAAAGTGATCTGTAAGAGGCTGAGACTGGGGAAGAGAAAGGAGAAATTATCACCATTCAAATAGAGAGCAAGAATAGGATGCTTCACGAGCAAGTAGGATACTGATGCCGTGAGAAGAAAGGGAGAACCCAAAAAAAACAGCAGAAGAAACTCCAAACTTTTCAGACACTCACAAGCCAAGACCAATATAAACTGTGAGGTGTAACAGCAGCTCCTCTCCACTTACCTGAAGCAATTTCCTTTCCCAGCAACCAACTGGAGGGGGAGGGGAAGTGGAGGGGAATGCTTGGCTTCTCACAAGAAGCATCACGAGTGTGCGTCTGGCTAACAGGTGGCTGGCCAGTTTGTCCAACCAATGTTCAAATGTAGAATTCCTCTCCTTCCCTTCCATAAAAAGGTTATAAAATTTGGATTATTTAAACCAGGCCAGAGATCTAACTTGAGGGAGAAGACATGAAATTCTAGGAGTGTTACCTCAAGTGGCCATTGTTTTGCTGTGACATTGGCCAGCTGGCAGACAACTGATAGCCTACTAGCGCATGCAGTATCCACATATTAACATGTACTGAAGTGCCTTACAAGTGGAGCCAGCTCCAGAGCTAACCTAACTAGGATCACAAGATATTAATGTGTTTCATTCTGATGCCCATAAAAGCACTTTGGTGCAGTTCAAGTGTCTGAATGCTCTAAGTCAAGAGAAAAATATAGACAGGAAGAGAAAAAAACAGGAGGAAACCATAAAGGAGATGGGAAAAGAAAAGAATGGGACTATTAATGTTAGCAACCCACATAACTAGAGAACTGTGTGCAAAGTGTACTGATGATTTACAAAAAATCTCTCTTTAGTAGTCTGCTAGACCATTCAGTGAACCTGTATTTAAACCCTTAAAAAAACCTAAAGAAATAATCTTCTGATCCTACCCAATTGCCTCACACAGAGGGCTTGGTTAGACTGGCGCTTTGCGGCGCAAAAACCCTCCTGTAGCGCTATAATTTTCATAGGGAACAGACTTCAAAGGGAGATTTTGCGCAATGACTCCCTGTTTAAAGCGCAAGTGTTAAACCTCCTTTTCCAGAGTGATAAGCCTTTTTGCGCTAACGCTATAGCGCAAGGGTGGGAATGTGAACACCCAGGAATAACTCATTACACTATAAGGGAATCAACAAGCCATTTAAGGCAAATGACGTCAATGTTGTTTTGAAAAAGGGGGGAAGAATCAGGAAGTAGCTGATCAGTTTCTCTCTTAAAACTCACAGCCGATAAGCACTCACACAGCTCAATGCTAACGGATTGAGCTGTGTGAGTGCACTGCAGAGCCTGGTCAGTTTCCTAGTCACTGACAGCCTCAACTTGTCTCATTGCCTACACTTTCCCTGTTCCCCCTTACCCCTCTTCTTTGCAAAGCAGGCTGCACCCAGCTGAATGCTGGGATACCTGCCCTATCCCTGCCGTCAGAAGCGCGACAAATGTATACAGTATTTTGCGCTACAAGGTTTCAATCTGTACAGTCTCTAGCGCGATACCTATTGCGCTACATTGGAAAGCACTACAAATAAACGCGCTATAATCTTCAGTCTAACCATACTCTAAGGTATTCCCCCAGGTTGGCAGTCAGCGGCATTACCTACAGCAGGGATGGGCAAACTTTTTGGCCTGAAGGCCACATTGAGTTTCAAAATCGTGCGGAGAGCCAGGTAGGGAAGGCGGTGCCTCCCCAAACAGCCAAGCAGTGGAAGTGCATCCAACGAAGTGGGTATTAGCCCACGAAAGCTTATGCTTCAAAACTTTATAGTTAGTCTTTAAGGTGCCACAGGACTCTTTGATACCTCTACTATATAACATTACTGAGACCTATTCCAAGTTTAGAAAGCCAGGCATAAACGGGTTCCTCAAAGACAAAAGGCAAACTAACCCCTTAGCCAGATATCAACAAAATCAAATGGGCCACCACCTGGTTAAGCAGCCATACTTTAGGCGGAAAAGGGGTGTGAGTGAGAAACCTTCTTGTTGTCAAAGAAACAGCTGGAAGTTCCCATCCCACAAACTCTCTGTACCCCAGCTGAGAGGATTCTCAAAGAAAAGGAAAAGGATAAAAATGAGGAACAGGGGCACCAAATGATCTCTCTTTCCATCTCTACTCACAGCATCAACAGCGCCTCAAGGACAAGGAAATCAACACTGAAGAGAGAGAGAGAGAGATCATGTCTGAAAGGAGATCAGCCAAAAGACTGCTACAGCAGGTGGTAAGAGAGCTCTTACTTTGTTAAGTTAGGTATTAGTTTGCATTTTACTTTTTATTTCTTTGTAATCAATTCTGACTTCTATGCCTCAGACTTTATATGAGCTTGTATTGTCCAGGAGGGTGCAGGGCAATACAAGACATTTCTGGGGGAAAGTCTGGGACCTGGAATTTGCTGGTATTGCGCTCATGGGTGGCTGGCTATAGCACTCTTATAGTATAGCTGGGAGTGATTTATATGCTGGAGGCAGTCTGTGGGCAGATCAGGAATGGTTGGAAAATTAAGGGGACACAGTGGTCCATCAGTCCAGCTTGTACCCTGGGGACTGTCACAGCAAGACTATGCAAAGTATTCTGTTAAAGTTGGAAGACATGACTTATATAAGTCATGGTTACATGCCTCTGCTGACCAAAATCCAAAGAAATGTAGAATGCAGCAACCCATGCTTTGTCCTTTCCAGACAGAAATAATGTTAAAAATTAACTATTATCATGTTTCCTATTTCTGTTCAAAGTAATCCCATCTAGTTATTATAGCTCCTTTCTATTAAGAAAATAATATTAAAACCCCTTCTGTATCTGCATCCTGTGAAATCATAATGAATAAAAAATGACCAGAACAAGAAATATCTGTGTACCAAAAACATTCTGTTATGCCAAACTCTTGTAGCTGTTTCTGGGCTACCAAGTTTGATATAGATGTTTTAAAAGACATACCATATACATAGGCTTAAAAGGATTAGATTTTTAATTGGTAAATGTCAAACAACAGTTTGAAACTGTACACACAAACCAACAACAAAATTTCCATCAGTGATTGCCTATCCACAAATTTTAACTAAAAATTCTGCATTAGAACTTAATCAAACTTAGGCTACTTACTTTGTGTATTTTGACACACAATGCTGACAAATTTTGTGTTAATGGTTATAAAGATTTAACTTATTGAATCTCAAGTCTACTGTAATTAGTTATAGTTATAGTAAAGGCTACCATTTTGTCACAGATGTCACAGAATCTGTAACTTCCAAAGCCCTCTGCGATTTCAGCCCTGGAGCCTGGAAGCTGCAGGGTCCTGTCACCACCTGCAGTGGCAGCAAGCTATGAGGTACCTCCACCCCCTGAGGCAGCAGGTCCCCAAGCTCCAAGCCACCATGGGCAGTGGTGGTACCCCTGCAGCTCCCCAGCCACTGCAGGACAGGGGGATGCTCAGCAACATCCCCACTGTAGCAGTAGGATTTCCACAGCATCCCACAGCTGGGGAGGGGCTATGGGGACCCTGCCACTCCCCTCTGCCATGGGTAAGAGGGGGAGCCAGGAGTTCTGAGCCCCCACAGCTGCCACCCGTAGTCCCTTCCCATGTTATCATGGATATTTTTAGTAAAAGTCTGGGACAGGTCAGGCTTTAGTGAATTTTTGTTTATTGCCCGTGACCTGTCCTTGACTCTTATTAAAAATATACATGACAATCTTAGCCTTAGTTATACCCGTCTCACTGGTGGGGAAGGGTTGCATGTTTGGATTATAAAGAATTGTGTATTTGCTTGTTTAGCCAGCGTAGTCATCAGACAGAGACCATGAGGCTATATTTACATAACAGCTAAACAAAACCATCAAGCTGCCAAGGGGAAGTGATAAGGGCATAACTGTCAGCGGGGGATGGAGACTGCACTCCCAGGAAGGCAGGATCCTGTTTCTTGAAGCAGGGTCAATGAGCTTTAAGAGAGATGCTTTTCAAAAGGTTTACTGAACTATAAAGAGGGGGCAGTGAACCCCTAAGATGACAAAGTAACCTTCACCTTGTACATCTGTGGAGGGTCCTGATTGAGAGAGAGTCAGCCATGCTGGACCAAGAGTAATTAGTGAGTGAAACAATCTTAAACAAAGAAACTGTGCCTTGCATCTACAAGACTAAAACTTAATCTAGCATGTTAGCACTTTTGTTTGCTTGTAATTATATCTACCTGTTTTTCCTTTTTTACTTGGCATCACTTAACCTGTGTCCTATTGTTAATACTCGTTTGTTTTAATCTAAATCAACCCAGTGCTGTGTTTGAATTGGAGATTCCAGTTAATGTGGCAAGCTGCTGGCTATTGTTTCTTAAAGCAGACAACTAACATTATTTCTCTGCGTGATCTAGGAGAGGGTGGGATGTTCGGGCAGACAGTTCTGGGGACATGCAGGACTGGTAGTGTGTTGGGGTCACTTGGCTATTGTAACCAAGGCTGGTGGAGATCAGTGTGTATCAGTGGTATAACAAGCAGGCTGTGGAGACAGTTACTGAAACATGGCTGCTTATCACACAGGCACTTGGTGCATGCTTGTATGCTATCTGGGAGCATAGAACAAAGGAGCTTCAGCATCCAGGCCTTCAGGGTAGACAGTGATGCAACCCCTCGCTGGTCTGGATTGAACTCCTAAATGTGACAGGAGGGTACTGAGATAAGTGGTACACCAAGTGTCCGAGAGATTCTTGCTACATCTAGTAGGATTCTGATGTTATAAACTTAAACCCTGATTCAGGAAAATACTTAAGCACATGCTTAAGTGCTTTCCTGACTCGTAGTCTTTGGGACTGTTCCTGACTGGGGGGGGGAGGGGGTTCTTTAGTGCCCCAGTGCCTGTGCCCAGAACCTCACACTCCCGCCCCCTGGGCTGGTGGAATTCTACTGGGAGCTGGAGGAGAGCTCCAAAAACCCTGCGCGGGCGCATTGCCCACGTTGTGGCTGAGACTTTTGAAGAGATCACCGATGCCGATTACTGCGATGTGATAGAGCACATCAATGCGCTTTTCCACATCTAGGCATGCATGCGGCCCTTACCGTCCTTGCCCAAGAGCCTGCACCTAAAAACTTCCTTCCTGAAAAAAAAGCCGTTCACCAGGAACCTCCTCTGTTGTTTGTCCTTCCCCAAACACTGGACACCGCAGCTGGCTACCTTCCTCCTGGCTCAAAAAGAGCTCCTGGTTGCACGCCTCAAAGGATTCCAGGGATTCCTCAGCACCCTCAGTTGCACTTTCCCCCTCCTCTTCCTCCTCTCCCCTTGCTGTGCTGGGCTCGGAAGTGTCCATGGTGGTTGCTGGAGTGAAGGTGGGATCGCTCCCAAGTATCCCGTCCAGCTCTTTGTAGAATTTGCAGGTCATGGGGGCACCACTGGAGCGGCCGTTTGCCTCGCAGGCTTTGCAGTAGCTTTGCATTCCGCAGCTCCTTTACTTTAACCCAGCACTACAACGTATCCCAGTTATGGGCCCTTTCCGTCATGGCCCTTGATATCTATCCAAAGGTATCGTAATTCCCATGGCTGGAGCGCAGCTGGGATTGCACAGATTCCTCTCCCCCACCCCCAATGATGAGGTCCAGCACCTCGCCATTGCTCCATACTGGGGATCGTATGGCGCATGGAGGTATGGTCCCCTGGAAAGATGCGCTAAGAGCACTCCACGGCTGGCTGAGCAAACAGGAAGGGGGATTTTCAAAATTCCCAGGGAATTTAAAGGGTGGGACTGATGCTTGGTCACCTGAGGACAGAGCAGCAGAGTTCAAAAGTGATGACGAGAGTGGCTAGAACAGGCATTGTAGGACACTTCCGGAGGCCAATCAGAGCGCATTAGGTGTCCACACTGGCACCGCAGCGCTTGAGCAAGAGCACAACAAATGTTATTCCTCTCAGGGAGGTGGAGTACCAAGAGTGCTCCAGCCATGGAGTCAGAGCGCTCTACGTGCCTTGCCAGCGTGGACGGGTAGTAAGGTAGAGTGCTCTGGCGGCTTTATTGCACTATAAAGTGTCAGTGTAGCCAAGCCCTGAGTATTCCTCCCCACACTTCAGTCTGAAGGCCATGGTTACACTTACAGGATTATAGCGCTTTTGGTTATAGCGCACCCCATATACAGCAATAGGTACTGCGCTAGAGCGTGTGCACACTTAGACCCGCCAGCGCTAGATCATGGCCACATTTGCGGCGCTTCAGGCGGCATTAGGAGTAGCGCAATAGGGCAGGTATCCCACAGAGCACCTCTTCCCAATCTGGCGCAATGCCTTGTTGGAAGGGGGCATCACTTGCGGGCATTCTGCATCTTGTTCCAACGCCCTGTGATGCTTTGTGTCATATCCCAGCAATCCCTGTGTTTCCGTCCACCTCAGGCGCCATCTTTCAACGGTTTCAGCAAGGCGCGCTCCGTCGTCTGTTTTTTCGTGTGCCGTAATGGATCGCGAACTGCTGAGGAGCATGCTGGCGAGTGTCGCCAGCACAACTCTCTGTGCAGTGGAGTTCATTCTTGACATGGAACGTGACAGCAGTGATGGGTCTGAAGAAGAGCTCGAGCCGAGGAACGCATTGGACACTAAACTGATCGTCACTTTAACGGACATGCTCACGACCGTGGAGCGCCGCTTCTGGGCATGGGAAATGAGCACTGACTGGTGGGATCGCATCGTCATGCAAGTGTGGAATGATGAGCTGTGGCTGCAAAACTTTCGCGTGAGAAAAGCCACTTTCATGGGACTGTGTGCTGAACTCGCCCCCGCCCTGCAGCGCAAGGACACCAAATTGAGAGCTGCCATCCCGGTGGAGAAGTGGGTGGCTATAGCACTCTGGAAGCTGGCCACCCCAGACAACTACTGATCGGTGGCCCAACCACTTTGGGGTGGGAAAGTCGACCGTTGGAGTCGTATTGATGCAAGTGTGCAGGGCCATTAATCGCCTCCTGCTATGAAAAATCTTGGTGACGTGCGTGACATTGTGGCTGGCTTAGAGCAGATGGGGTTCCCTAACTGTGGAGGGGCAATCGATGGGACCCATATAACTATTCTGGCACCCGACCACCTAGCAGACGAGTACATTAACTGAAAGGCGTACTTCTCCATGGTTCTTCAGGCGCTTGTGGATCACCGTGGGCATTTTACTGACATTAATGCTGGCTGGTCGGGAAAGGTGCATGACGCACGCATCTTCCGCAACACCGGCCTGTTCAGGAAGCTGCAAGAAGGCACTTTTATCCCAGACCAGAGGATCCCCGTGGGGTAAGTTGAAATGCCCATTGTGATTCTTGGCGACCCCGCTTACCCTTTAATGCCCTGGCTCATGAAACCCTACACAGGGAGCCTGGACACCAGCCAGGAAAGGTTCAACTACAGGCTGAGCCGCTGTCGAATGACTGTGGAGTGTGCTTTTGGGCATCTCAAGGCGCGCTGGCATTGTCTTTATGGGAAGCTAGACTTGGCAGAGGGAAGTATCCCCGCGGTTATTTCCGCGCGCTGTGCCCTACATAATCTCTGTGAGCGGAAGGGCGAAGGCTTCACTGTGGCATGGTCCTCGGAGGTTCAACAGCTGGAGGCCACATATGCACAGCCAAAGAACAGGGCACTTAGAGGGGCCCAGCGCGAGGCTACAAGGATCAGGGATGCCTTGAGGGAGCATTTTGATGCTGAAAGCCAGTTCTAATGGGAATTCCAGAGGGAGGGAGGGAGGGAGGGACGGTGCATTCTGTTAATAGGATAAGGCATTTGCTTTTCTGTAGCTATTAGATACATATGTGCACTGAATAAAGAAACCCATTTAAAAAGAATTCATTTATTGAACAGCTTTTTCACAATTTGAAATAAAAGTTGAAAAAAGTAAAATGTGTGAGGGAGGAGGGGGGGTGGAATTGGGGTGGGAAGGGGTCAGTCAGAGATTGGCGTATGTCCTGGCCTCATAACCTCCAATGCCCTTCGAGTTGCAGTGTTCCCCCAACCCCATTTGCGGAGGGCGATTATGCTTGTTATTAGGGGTTGAGTGCATTGGATAAGGGGGCTAGGTCTGTGGGTTGGTCAGTGAAGACGGGGGGTTGGAGGCAGCCGTGGGTGGTAACCAGGCAGCTGTTGATAGTGGCCCGAAGGGGACAGAGGGCCAGAAGGTGAAGGGTTAGGGGTCAACTGACAATGGAGGCGGCGAGCACGGTGCTGCTTCTCTTCCGGAACGGCAGAGATCCGCTGCAGAGTCTCTACTTGCAGCTGTAATATTGTAAACAGCTTGTCAGCGCTCTGCTCGCGAGCCATCTCCCTCAACTGGATCTGTTCATCCCGCCGCTTGTTCTCATTCTCCCACCACTGCTGTGCAACGCGATTCTCCATTACAGACTGTTGCATAACTTGCTGTAAAATCTTCCTTGCTCTTTTGTGGTTTCTTTCTAATCCACCTCAGCTTCTCAGCTGCAGATAAGACTGACGGTGATGGGGTGTTCAAGGTCGAAACTAGGGAAAGTCAGTGCAAAGTTAAAACAGGAGGATTCCCTTGTTCACAACAGGAAGTGCTAGGATTCCCCCGCATTCCATGTTTTCTCTGTCCCGTTTGCCCGTCCCACACACACAGCTATAGCACAGACAGCAACGGAGCCACTGCCATGGTGAGTTGTCTCTGGATGCAGGGGGAATGATTTGTTTCCCTGCCTTGCTGTCCTATGGCTTGGGGGGAGCGGAGGGCATTTGCGGGAACCGTACTCTGAGCACTGTCCCAACATTCTCTGTATGGGTGTTCACGCTGGAAGATATCTCGCTGCTGCAGGTGACGGAGCAAGAAAGGGAGGGCATTCTAATGAGATGCGGATTTTGGCCAGGCCCATACGCAGCTTGCCTCTGTGCAGCAATGCTCCCCCCACCCCTTGTAGAACAGTGGCGGGGACTAGTGACCGTGGATGTGTCAGGGACCACACTGGCTCTCCCGAGAAACCAGCGCAGGCACATTGCAAGAGCTCTTATTGAGACCTTTGAAGAAATCACAGATGACGATTACTGTGATGTCATAGACTACATCAATGCACTATTCCACATGTAGGCAAGCATGCAGCAAGCATCCCTTTCCAACCTCTCCCAAGTTGCCTGCCTTCCCTATAGAAAAGTAGCTGTACCTGCGCAATCCGCTGCTGCTGCCCTGTCCCCCACAACCGCCGGACGCTGTGGCTGGCTCTGGCTGCCCTCCGGGCTTGAGAAGAGTTCCTGGCTGCATGTGTCCTGTGACTCCTCCTTGCCCTGGGTCGCGGCCGCTGCCTCCTCCTCCTCCTCTGCCTCTCCGTTCTGCTCCTCTCCATCCTCCTCTTCTTTGGCCTCCTCTCCCCCCAAGCCTCCTTCACTGGTGGGCTGGGAAGAAGTGTCCTGGGTGGTCGATGGAGTGCATGTTGGATCACCACCAAGTATCGCATGCAGCTCATTGTAGAATTTGCAAGTCACACGGGCTGCCCCAGAGCGGCTGTTTGCGTCGCGGGCTTTGCGATAGGCAATCCTAAGCTCCTTTACTTTTGCCCGGCACTGCAGAGTGTCCTGCAGTGTTCTTTCTGCCATGGCCCATGAGATCAGGACATATGTATCGTAATTCCCACAGCTAGATCGCAGCTGAGACTGGACAGTCTCTTCCCCCCAACAACTGATGAGGTCCAGCACCTCGCTATTGTTCCACGGTGAAGCTCGCTTATTACGAGGAGGTATGGCACGTGGAGCCATGGCCAAGCAAAATGGTTACCTGCAACAATTGCCTGAGGAGCACTCCATGCCTGGCTGGAGCAAACAGGAAGGGGATTTTCAAATTTCCCTGGGAATTTACAGGGCGGGTCTGACATGTGGTCACCTGAGGACGTGACAGAAGAGTTTGAAACTGATGACCAGAGTGGCTCGAACGGGAATAATGGGTCAGCCTGGAGGCTAATTAATGCGCAATGGGTGTCCACATTTGCACCGTAGCGCTACAGCAGTAGCGCTACAGCCCTTATTCCCCATGCGGAGGTGGATTACCACGAGCGCTATAAACTCGGACTTATAGCGCAATTTGTGCCTTGCCAGTGTGGACGGGTAGGGAGTTATAGCGCTCCTGGAGGCTTTATAGCACTATAAAGTGCCAGTGTAACCAAGGCCTAAGTTTCGAGCCATGCTAATGGATTCCAAAGGCAGCAGAATAAGGGAAGCTTTTTACTCTATTTATAAAAACCTTCTCCAACGTATAGAAGTGCTGTAACAGAAAGCACCTGTTATTGTAGTTCACTGGTAGCCCTGAGGAAGATCATTTTTAAAAGACGTCAAAATCTGAAGTTTCTAGGTCTTTGGGTTACAAAGAAAGCTTCCAGTGTGAACAAATGCAGTGTCTTAGCCAGATTTGTGCAAAAGAGGATGGAATTGTGGGTTTTGTAATAAAAGCATGAAATTTGCCACACTTCCCCTCAATGAAAGTAGATTTTCCTATGTTTCAGACTACTGTGGAAAACTCCCCAGCTTTAATAATGAAAGTGAAAATACAACGTTGTTTTTTTAAATTTCACCCAGAAGGGAAAGAAAATCCTATTGAAAGTCACATCTTTACAAAGACAAAGGGAGGGGCTATTACTACTAAGCAATTTAAAACAATCTCTCTTCACAAGTTCTTCCAGTTACAAGAGGTGCTTAAATAAGAACTTATACTATCACAGCCACAATGCTCTCATCCTTGCCTCTTAAAATGAAATCATAATACTTAGTGTGATATCAAACATTTCCAGCAACAACTGTGGTCATAAGTATAAGACTACAACTGTATTACAGGATTTACCACCAAAAAATAAGTATTCAAAAACAAATAGTGTTCATTTTCTTGCATAACAGCTACTTTGCCAAATGTAATTTTTACAAAAACATTTTCTTGTTCAGGTCATTCTAGTATGAAATTTCTTCTAAAATTATATCACTAGTTTCCCACAACTGTGAACATATTTCTGTTTTCCTCAGTATCAACATTTACACCCAATCAGAATCAGGTTCTCGTTGCATTAGGCACTGTACAGACATGATCCCAGCCCCAAAATTTACAACTGAAATCTTACACCTAATGAAAAGAGTAAAAGCTGAACTAACTTTGATTCTCTCAACAGTTAGAGAAACTTGATGTTTGTTACACACAGAAGTCTCAGAAATGCATCTCTTATGCACTTTTGAAAGTATTACCCCAGATACTTAAGTAACTTAAAAGCCTCCCTGAGGCACTTAAGCACTTTTGAAAGTGTCACCGGTATTCTGAGTTCCTACAAATCAATTTCACGGCACTTCAATGGGGAAAGGTAAGTGTTATTTAAGTGCAAAATATTATTACTGAGACACAAATCTATGGATTTTTAAAGAATGTTATGTTAAGCAGATTCCTGGCAGGTTACACCACAAAGTGCACTTACTAAGTGTTATTTCAACAGTAGTTATTTATATAAATACCTTGGCTACTTTGCCTACACAATTAGCACAGTGGAGTCATGAGAGGAAAGTTTTGGAAGGTCAGCAATACAAATGTGGATAAGGCAATACAGTATTATGTACAGTTTTCTGGCTTTATGAGGGGGTCAAGTGTTGTTCAAGATTCATCTAACATCACGTCTGGCACCAAAATACATATGTAAAAAAGGCCAACTGCTGTAAATCAGAGAATGCCCTCATGTAAACAAATTATGTGACCTAGTATACTGGGTACAATAGTACTTACTAGATAAAAATACCGAACAAAAAACACGTAATCAAAAGAACCCGCTATAATGTCAGGAAGATGACCTGATAACCGTCTAGACGAAACAGCTATTAAGGACACTCAGCATTTCCACTGCAAAAGCCACACTGCTGCTCGCGGAGTCCAAGAGGGCAACTATCGCCTCCATTAGGTTGGCCGCCTTTCCCAAGGGTGGATGTGGGGCGATGTGGGGCAGTGTGGGGCTCCCCCCCCCCAACAGCCTAGGAACAGCATTTTCTAGGACCACCCACCAGCACTGACCCGATCAGCATCCAGAGCCAGTCAGACCGGCCCCCGGCGCGCCACGTCCCCCCGGTGGGTTCCCTCCCTGGCAGCCCGGCCTCGGACATGTCACCCCCGCTCCAGATCCCCAGCCCACGGGCAGAGCTCGCCCGGCGCCCGCCCCTGCAGCAGCCAAGCGGCGGGCTCCCCGCGGGGGGAAGAGGGAGCAAGGGGGGCGGGCTGCTGTCCCTCTGTCCATCCGTCTGACCGCGCCCCCGCCCGGGCTTCACCTTCACCGCGGGGCAGGGCGGCGGCTGCGATCCGCGAGACTCGGCCTCCTCCGCCGCCCGGCTCCGGGCGCCTCCCGCCACACCCGGCCGAGGGGCCGGCGGGAAGCCGGAGTCATCCGCGGGCCGGGACAGGCCGCCCCCGATGTTTTCATACAAACCCCGGCAGCAGCGGCGGAGGCGGCGGCAGGAACCTGCCGGCGTCCCGGAGACGTCCCCGCGCACTCGCCTCTCGCTCCCCCCCGCGCGCGGTCCCGAGGGAGGCTCGTGCACGCGGCGGGGTGGCGCCCTCCAACTGCAGAGCCGCCTGCCCCGCTGCCAGTCCCCACGCGTGGGCCTTAGAGGAGGCGATGCTGGGTGGCAGCCCGGGTTAGTGCCCGGCCTCCGCCAACGGCCGAGAGCAGAGCTCCCCAGGAAGGCGCAAGAAACCCCCTAGTGGGCAATGAGAGAATCAGATGCAAGGGGGCCCTGGTCAGCCCCCTTGCGTGCATGCGATGCGGTCTTTCATGGGATCTCCCAGATTTTTCCCTTAGAGCACCCGTGCCTCCCCCGTGCCCAGGATGGATAGTGCTCTGTGGCTGAATCAGCGTTGCTCGTGAGGAAGTCCCTGGGATGCAGAGGTTGGAAGGCCTGTGGAGAATGAGGCAAAGAACAGCAAAAAGATGAGCCTATGGCTGCAGTGTGTGTCACCCAGGTGACCTGGATTCTGTGGGTGCCATAGAGTGCCTACATGGCACTGGGCGAGTCACAGCAAAATTTTGCAGGTAGCTGCTAATTGTGTGTTACTCATTTGATGGGTGCACAGCTTAAAACATAGAGGGCCTGATTTTCACAAGTAAGAGGGGGATAATAATATATAACTCACAGGAGTGTTAAGCAGGGGTGGCCAACCTGTGGCTCCAGAGTCTCATGCAACTCTTCCGAAATTAATATGTGGCTCCTCGTATAGGCACCAACTCGGGGACTGGAGCTACAGGTGCCAACTTTCCAATGGGCTGTGGGGTGCTCACTGCTCAACCCCTGGCTCTGCCACAGGCCCTGCCCTCACTCCACCCCTTCCCACCCCCTCCCCTGAACCTGCAGTGCCCTCACTCCTCCTCCCTTCTCCTCCAGAGCCACCTGAGTCCCTCAAAATAGCTGATAAATCACGGGGTGGAGGCTTGAGCCAGTTTTGCATTGTTACTGGAACAGAACCTCTAGATACTGAACCCAGCTCTTGTTGCTGCCAACTTTGACAGGTAGAAGGGTTACACTTGCACTGGCTGAAGTTGGGCATTGTAGCATTGAGAGCCAAATGTGAAGCACTGACAGTTGTGTGGGGCTCATAAATAGTCCCCACTTACCCTGGGGTAACAGCCCAAGCTGCAAGCCTAATGCCCCCTCAATGTCACAGCACAGAGCCTACCAGAAGTGAACTTGACTTTCTTGTCAGTTTCATGGCTACCTCTGACTTAGAGAGCAGGGGCTCATAGCTGGAGCTGTGAAACTGACAAGAATGTCAATTTCATGGTTTGGAGGTTCCTTGCTCTGAAATTGAGCCCAGTGCTGGGCTCACAGCTTGGGCTGTCACCCTGTGGTGGGGGCTTCAGCTCTAAAGTGGGCACCCAGGTGACGGCTGGGGTGAGGGCAGCCAGCTATGACCCCAGCACTGGGCTCTGGAGCCTACCAGAGTGAAACTAACATTCATGGCTCCAGCTGTGAGCCCCAGCTGCTGTTCTGAGCAGGAAGGAGCCCTGAAACTGATAAGAATGACAGCCAATGTAAGTGTCTACAGGGACACTGCATTGCCCTAACGACACTAACATAAGCACTACAGCTCTTGTGAAGGTGGAGCTATTATATCAGTGTAGCAGGCCACTTACTCCCACAGAAGCAGCATTCTAGTATAGACACTGGCATAATTAGTTTGATGTAAGCTGCCTTACATCAACCTAACTCTGTAGCGCAGACCAAGCCTGAGTCAACAGTGTCACACTGTTGTGAAAAAGGCAAATATTCTGGGATGTATTAACTGAAATGTCATATTAGAGAGACAAGGTGGGAAGGTAATATCTTCTATTGGACCAATCACAGTAATACACAGGCTGAAGGAGCTGTAGCCTTTGGCGCAGATAGACTTTCAGGCCAGAAAGCATCATCATGATCTACTCTGACCTCACACATATTGCAAGCCACAGAACCTCACCCACCCACTCCTGTAATAGACTCATAACCTCTAGCTGAGTTATTGATGTCCTCAAATCTTGATTTAAAGACTTGCAAGTTACAGAGAATCTACCATCCACTCTAATTCAAAGCAGCAAGTGACCTGCACTCTCTTCATCCTGGGGCTTGGAATAAAGCAGGAAGATGGGGACATGCTGCTGAATGGAGGTTTCCCACTTAAATCTGGCAGTAAGAGCTTCATTGCAGGAGCATCATTTCAGGAACATTAAGGACATGTGGAAGATGTGTCAAGAATGTGGTTACATTATAGTAGGGTGACCAGACAGCAAGTGTGAAAAATCAGGACAGGGGGTGGGGGATAATAGGAAACTTTATAAGAAAAAGACCCCCAAAAATCAGGACTGACCCTATAATATTGGGACATCAGCTCACCCTACATTACAGCCTTCAAAGTCTGGGAGGGGATGACAGCATGGCACACACATAGACCCTATGAAAAGTGTGGGGGATACACCTGCCCCCTTTGCCCCACAGCCAATGACTCCCCTGCTCCAGGTCCTGGCAGAGGGGTGGCACTTCGCTGATGCTGGCCCGCCGGTGGAGCAGCAAACTCGTCCAGGCGCAAAGAAAGAGGAGACTGGTCAGGGTGGGAGCCAGACCGCACCGCACGAGAGCCCCAAACTCCTCACACAACCCCTCCCTCCCGTCCGTCCCCCGTTTTTCAGACTCCTCCCCACCTCATTGGGATGCAGCATCCCCGCTGACCAAGCCTCCCTCCAACTTATAGGGTTTGCGCATGAGCAGCCGCAGAACGCCCCCCGCCCATCCCTGTCCTCCTGGGAGGTTGTGTACGCATGCGTGAGAACCTGCTCGTGTAATGCAGCCCTGCCAGGGGCTCAGAGTGATGTTGCGCATGCGCAACGGCAGGGCCGCGCTCCGAAGAGACTGCCTTGGCTCGTTGCTGCGCGAGACGGAGACAGCGGGCACGGTGAGGTGACCAGCGCGCGGCCCCTAGAGGTGAAGCCCCCGCCTTGATTGGGCACCGGCGATTGAGACCCCTGGGCTCGCGGAGCCGCTGACTGGCGCAGGCGCGTTGCGGGTGTCGCGGCGCGGCGCGGAAGTAACGCGGGTGCGGGGCAGGGCCGGGCCTTGTCCTGTCTGGAGTGGGAGGGGCCACTCGTGGGCTGGGCTGGGCCGGGCCGGGCCGGGCGCTGCCTGCTGGGGAGCCCCGTGATGGTACCGTCCGGGGCCGGCCGCCCGCCCGCCCCGGTCATGGCTAGGGCAGGCTCATTGGGATGCCCTCAGAGGCGCCTGCGTTTCCCTTACTCTGTACACCTGACTGTATTAGTTGTCTAGTCAGTTTCACAGCTGATTGCTCAGTTTCACAGATGCTTCTTGTTCTGGGTTTTTTGCATAGCAATGGAAGAGAGAGATTTTTGCTTATTATAAAACCTCCAAAATTAAATGTTTGCCCCAGATTCCTTTATGCTTTTTTAAATAATTGTCTTTCAGGTTGATTATGTATCTTTATTAATGGTTGGCCAGTCCAGGAGTGGTGATATGAACATTTTGCAGTCCTGGTTTTTGAGTTTATATAGTAAAATCTATTCGGGAAATTTTGAAAGACAACATCGTTTTTAAAGGGGTTGTAAAATTATGGGCTGGTGAACCTTAAATGTTGCCCTTTGAATTTACATCTGACTAGTTCATTTTTTTTCCTTATGCAAGCATTGGCTCCCATTAAATACTTTCTATAGTTTATTCTTGATCTATTATTTGAATGTATAGGTGCAATATTATGGTTATGAAAGCTTCAGTAGATGATGATGATCCAGGATGGGAGCTCAATATACCTGACAAGATGGAAAAGGGTAATACAAACTGGATCGATATTACCCAGGAATTTGAAGAGGCCTGTAAAGGTAAGTTGTACTTTTCAGACTCTTAAGGATTCCAATTTTTAAGAAGACCAAACATAATTATTGAAGCTGACTTCTAGTCTACAACTCCATTCTTGCAATGAATGCCATTCCGGTAGACTCCATTGATTTTATTGGAAGTATGCAGATTCAGGATTAGAGCAGTTTTAAGTTCCCTTTGAATTGTTGGAATGGCACAAAGGGTGATGGCATTGAGCAGTTGGGGTCACATTTCATGATAACTGTGCCTGTATTCCCTATCTTAGTCCACCAAGGGTACTCCCAACCATCACGTCTCTTGGGAGGAGACCTGTCTTTCTCTCCCTCTTGATTGGGATGTTAGGGTTACAATACGCAGTGATATTCCGAGTAAGCCAGACTGCCTAAACAGGCCAGTACCTGTGCTTTGCTTTCTCTCCAGTGGCTATGAAAAGTGTAAGTGCCAGCAGCTACAAGTTACCACACAGTTCTTTCTAAGCAAGGACATTTAGTTTTAAGGTAAAACCATTATAATGAAAACATATTAAAATAATAAAAGAACCTACATGCATGCTCAAAAGCTTACCAGAAGTCACCCCAACTCCAACCTTAGGCTCTAGGTCAGGCTTTGAAAACCCACAATCAGGTTTTCTCCATAGTTACAAGTACATAACTGTCTCAGACTCTAACCACCAGGTCAGCCTGTTTCTTTATACAGCTCAGGCCTTCGATCTCTGACCTCTGGGAACAGATAATCAGTAATCACCCTCTCTTCAGGGTGTTTGGGTTTTTGCATAATTGGAGGTAGGAATGTACATTAACCTCTCCTTAGGCATTTCCTTGGAAATGCACTTACTGTTCTCAAAGTCCATTTTTATCTGGCACATTTTCAGTATAGTCCTTTGGACACCCAGGTCTCACATCACATCTGTTCCCTAAAGACGTTGCTTACAATCCCGAACACCGTTATACATGAACTTTGCATTTAATGCAATGGATCCCAAAGGTACTTAAAATTAATTCAATAAGGTTTTATGAGGATTTGCAGGAAATTGTCATATCTGTCTAAGACACTTCCCAGGGCATCCTAGTTGTGAGGCACCTCTCTACCATCTGTCCTTAGTATGTGGAAGTCTTGTCTGTGCCTTCTGTAGTTCATCTCCCTGATTCCATCTGCCTCTGGCAACGCGCACTATCCTCCAAATCTCCACAGGCCTTGCTGTTTCTGTACAGGGCATAGATAGCCTCACACCATCCCCCAAGTCCTGCAAGTGTTCCTCTGGAGTGCCCAGCTCTTCTTGTTAGTTTCCTTCTGGAGTCTCTGCCAGATCATCATTAGCATTTGCCTCTGTGTGCTAATAGATTTCTACTGTGAGATACACAGTGGTTCACCAGGGAGATGATGTCTCCCGCCTCCTGTCTGGAGAAGTTTGTCTCTAGGCTCACTGCCTTTGAGTATCCTGCCTTTAGCTGCAATGTCTAGAGACATTATTTGCAACATATATGCCTAACTCTTCATGTTTTATATATATAACATGAAGAGTTAGGCATATATGTTGCAAATAATGTCTCTAGACTTTGCAGCTAAATATATATAATCACATCACAACGATTATGATGACCTGTGTGACAGGCTTTCATTAGCAACCTTGCATGATGTTCTTTTGGTGAATCCAGGGCACCCATCTATCAGTGTGTCCTCTGCCAGTTGCATTAAGAGGTCTTTGGGTCATGCTGTCACATTTGGTATTATATTTTGCTTTCAATGTCATAATATACATCCAAAGGAAGTGCAACAATGCATGCCTTTCTTCTATATCTTGTTGTTCTTTTGTAGTGTAAAGCCTATTTAGCCAGTCAAGCGAGCAGTTTGGTTAAATATCTGTGATGAGCTGCTTTAGAGTAATATCCAAATTAATGATTTGTCCTGTTGTGTTCCTTCTAGAATTGAAGTTGGGAGAACTACTTCATGACAAGCTGTGAGTATGCTACAGGGATGTAATGTATTCAGTGATCAACAAGATATTTAGCCTTTCTGATTTTGTCCTTGTGTGCTATCTTGTATGCTATCTTTTTGTAGGAGTCCTTTTTGATTTTTCTGGCTATTAAAGATTTCGTGATGGAGCCATATTGACCTCTTACTAGTTTTCCTATTTTTCCTTTGTGTCAAAATAGTTTGCAGTTGTACTTTTAATATTGTCTCCTTGAGAAACTGACAGCTCTTCTGATGTACTCCTTCCCTTAGATTTTCTTCCCATAGATGTTACTTCGCAATTCTGAGTTTGTTAAAGTCTGACTTTTTTTTTTAAGTTGTCTTTATTCTTCTATTCTTACTCCTTTGTTTCCTTAGAATCATGAAATCTATCATTTTAAAATATCACTGTCGTGTTAGGATAAATAAGGCGTAGTATATGGTGCAAAGATGACAGGATTAAGGTTTGGATTCAGCAAATCATTTCCATTAAACTGTTTTATCTACCTGAGTATTTTTAACTTGTCAGAAAAATATTTTTCAGGTGTTACTATGTTAGCAAAGATAACATTATTAGTAAAATGTATATCAGATGCTTCAAACACAATATTTTTGTACAAAGATTATATATCAAATCATTAAAGTCAGTGGGAATTAAGCACATGCTTAAATGCCTTCCTGAATAAGGATGTTTTCTTGATCAGCCTACTTTTTGCAGCAGTATTTTGTGTGGCTTCTACTTTCTGAAGGCTGTGCGTCAGGCTTGCTGAGTAGGTTTTATGCCAAAGTTGAGGCCTTGTTGTTTTCTTACATCAGATCTAATCTGAATATTATCTTGCACATTTTTTAGCAGTATTAACCATTATGGCAGTAACAATATAGTGTCAGAAACTGGATTGTTTCTTCATGATTTTTATTAAACTGTTTAAAACCAAAACTGAGGCTTAAAACACAAGTTCTGTATTTCTTTTGTCAGAGTAGAAATGTAAATGTTTTCTCTGCTTGTGGCATAATCAAGACCAGTTTGTTTTAGTTAAAATTAATTAAAGCTATCAGATATGCATAATTTTTGGTCTCTAAGAGGACGATATGTATTATGAGATTTTTGTGTGTGTGTGTGAAGATACATATACATAGGCACAGATACTTAGTAATTAGATATTTGAGTAAAGAAGTGCTCTTAAGTTTAAAATAAAGCCCAGGATTTTCAAGAGAACTTGAGACTCCATAAAAATTACAAGTCTTTACAAGGTTCCTTGGGTTGGGCACCTAACATCACTAGTCACTCTTGACAGACTTAGCAGTTTGTTGACAGATGGGAAGCTCAAAACACATCACTTGTGAGTACCTTAGTATTTAGTAATTTTTTATATTGGTGCCTGATGATAGTGTGTGGAAATCCATTGCTTTGTGTAAATGAAATTATTGTAGACTTAATGTTTGTTGCTTTTCATTGTTGTCCTTAGTTTTGGTCTTTTTGAAGCCATGTCTGCTATTGAAATGATGGACCCCAAGATGGATGCTGGCATGATTGGAAACCAAGTTAATCGAAAGGTTCTTAACTTTGAGCAAGCTATCAAGGTTGGTTTCACTTCCTTCCTTTTCTCCTTTTTATTGGCTGTTAATGCTGCCTTAAAAAAAAAATAAAAGCGGAGTTTTACTAAATCATAGCTATGTACAGTTCAGCAATCACTTCAGTGACCTATGTAAACTGAATATTTCAACTTTTAATAGAGAACTTGCATTATGATATTTTCCCTTCAGATATTTTCAGAAGAAATAACGTGCTTTAGAATTTGAAGCCCTATTCATCTGCAGAATAATTACAATACAGATAACTGCAATATAAATTTCTCCATGCTTCTCAAAAATATGCTTCTGAGATGAAGATTTATTAGATTATCTAGACCTTTTTGCTGAAAGGATATTTCAGTCTCCTTGCCCATTCATTACTTGGTCTCTCTGCTGATATTGTAAATTGACACTGGATTTGATAATGTGGATTCCTGTTCACTAGGAACTGGACAGAGGCCAAGTAATTTAACAAAGGCCATGGAGCAGCAGTCAGATGATGATCTTTCACGACTGATGTCCTCAAATTGAACTGATGAAGTAAAATTGAAAAACTCTGCATGCGTCTTGAGGTACCCAGTCACCATAGGTAGATAAGAAAAAACAAACATTTTGAAAGAGTCAAAAGAGAAGCATCTCTAAGAATATCTTCCTGATTTTTCAAAATATGGATTTGGGCACACTGAACAAATGGCTTCCTATCTGGTAAGGTATCTTTTAGGCTTTGATCCTGCAGTCAGTGGATTGCTCTGCAGGCATTCGCTCACATGAAGTTTCTTGTAAGACTTGCCCTTGGATCCAGGGTTTGCATCTGTGGTGCTTATTTTTAAATATTAGTTTAACCAGCTTTGTAACTTTTATAGGGTGCTTAATGATGCTAGAATGAAACTGCTGAGAGAGATGTCTATTTCATTGGTTCTCAAATTGGGGGTCGGGACCACTCTGGGGGTCGCGAGCCAGTTCTGTGGGGGTCGCGACCCCCTGCTGCCAGCAGCCGGCCCCGAACAATGCTGCTGTCGTGGACTGCTGGCATCCAGCCCCTGCTGCTGCAAGCAGCCTGTGCCCCTGCCACGGCGGGCTGCCAGTGCCTCCATAAGGCTGGTCCCAGCCACGGCTCTTGCCGCAGCAGTCTGCTGGTGGCCCCGAAGCCCAGTCTGGGTCCTGGCTGCTGCTCTGGTAGGCTGCCAGCACTGCCATGTGCCTGACCCAGCCCCCGCAGAGGTGGGCTTCTGGCACCCCCGTGAGCCCAGCCTCTGCCGCAGTGGGCTGTCGGTGCCTCCATGGGGCTGCTGGAAACACCCCCCCCACACACACTGGCCTCGGGGGGCTGCTGGAATCCCCCCTCAATCCTGAACCCTGCCCTGGGGGGCTGCTGGAACCCCCCAGCCCCTGCCGCAGTGGGCTGCAGGCACGTCCCTCCGCCTGACCCCTCGGGGGGGGGGGGGGGGGAGAAAGGGGTCACCACTACAAAAAGTTTGAGAACCACTGGTCTATTTCTACTTGTCAGTGTGAGTTTTTGTAATGTGCTGCATGGTATCTACTGCAAAAATCTTCAGAATTCCAAAGGGGTGGTTAATACAGTCATGAATAGAGCCCTACCAAATTCACAGTCCAGTTGCATGGTCATTGCATTTTTAAAATCTTGAATTTCATTATTTCAGATGTTTAAATCTCAAATTTCATGGAGTTGTAGCAAAGCATGAATATTGATTGAAAAGTGGCAAAATACAAACAAAAAGCCCTTAAATCAGCATTTCTGAAACTGGGGTTCCCAACCCAAAAGGGGTTTGCAAAACTATTGTGGAGGGGGGAGGAGTGTCATGGCATTGCCACCATTACTTCTGCACTGTCTTTAAAACTGGGTAGCTGGAGGACAGCAGCTGCTGGCAGCATCACCACCAGGAGCAGCTCAGCCTTCAGAGCTGGATCCCCAGCCAGCAGCCACTCTTCTCCGGCCACCCAGCTCTGAAGGCAGTTCCAACAGCAGCAGTAGCACAGAAGTAAGGGTGGCAATACCATACTATGCAACACTCACTTCTCTGCTGCTGCTGCTGCATTCAGACCTGGGTGCCTGGCCAGCAGCTGCCACTCTCTGGCCATCCAGCTCTGAAGGTAGCACAGAAGTAAGAATGGCAATACTTTGACCCCTTTTCAATAGGCTTAAGATCTCCTTTTGGGTCAGGATCCCCAGTTTGAGAAACATGTACATGTGTATATACTTTTACCCTATAGTATAAAGGAGTATAGGGCAAAAGTACACAAAAGACCAGATTTCATGGTCTGTGACACTAAATTCATGGCCATGAAAAACGTAGGGACCTAGTCATGAAGCTGATCAGCAAAACCAACCAAATACAATTATCTAAGTTGATGAACTTTTAAAATTAAATTAATATTCTTCAAAATTCCCTTTCTGCTATACAAAGAATGATGCATCTATTGTTTGTATAATCTGTCATGTTCACATGCATTTTTTTCTTTTTAAGGATGGCATAATTAAAATTAAAGATCTATCTTTACCTCAGCTGATAGGGATAATGGATACGTGTTTTTGCTGCTTGGTAAGAATTTGCTCCTTTTAATGCCGTTTTAATGCTTTCAAAACTGGAGTTCAAGTGATAAAAAAAAGATGTAGATTTCCTTGGTAAGGAAGGATTTTAGGTAAATTGATCCATTGAGCAGACACATTTACATACTGTATGTTTAAATTTGCTGTAACAATTAGTAGTTGGAGTGATAGTTCAGTAATAAGGGTCTCACGAAACTTTGCTCTAAAAGAACCATTAGATTAAAAAAAAATCTAGGATTTTGACTATGATGTACTGGAGAGAGATTTTAGAGTCTTATTTAAATTTAAATAAGAAATCTGATCAAATCCTATATATTTTCACTGTGGCTCCTCTGCAATACAGATCTTTATATGCATAAGAGATTATAAAGATATATGTTAAAGGAGATGTGGAAATTTTTAAAGGTACATTGGACATGTTTTAGACCCAAACTCTGCTGTATTTCGTAGTCTATGAAGATATTGAAGGACGTACCTAGATTATTGAAGCTTTCTCTGTGTTCTAATTTACTTTAGTTTCATGGGGGTTTTTTATACCAGAAGGTCATGGAAATGAAGCTATGTTTAGACTTGAAATTGTAGAATACTAATCTATTTTAGCAGCAAATTACAATTGTGACTTCTTACTTGTGTAATGGAACATTAGAGGAATACATGTACAGTATGTAGTTCATGTCCAGTGACAAGCTTACTTCTAGACTCCTTGGACTGGGAACTTTGTAGAGGTAGCTTTTTCAACAAGTAAGGTGGTGCATAATACTCCAGTGTGTGTCCCCTTTCCTTCCTTTGATCCCCCACCTCCCCAGCCAACAAACGAAGAGATGTTGATGGGTGTCAGATATCCTCATTTGGACCTTTTTTCTGGATGGAGGCTGACACGATATGGAGTCTCTTTGAGGACAGATTTAGACAGGGTAAAATAGAAAAGGAATGGGAATATAAAAAAATGCAGATTCAAAAATAAAGTATGTACTTTTATTTTCTTTCTAGATAACGTGGTTGGAAGGTCATTCCTTGGCACAAACAGTGTTTACTTGCCTATATATACATAATCCAGACTTCATAGAAGATCCTGCCATGAAAGCTTTTGCTCTAGGGATCCTAAAAATCTGTGATATTGCCAGAGAAAAAGTCAATAAAGCTGCAGTTTTTGAAGAGGTATGTTTCGGTATGACCTGTGATTACAATATGTATAGCACCATAATTATACATGGTGCTTTCCAGAAATAAAAATTGTCTTGAAGAGTGAAGTTTATGACCACATTATTGTAGCATGGTCTGGGAGAATTACTAATATTCTTAAACAAAATATCACTGGTCACCTAATTTCTTTTAAACTTTTTCTTGAATTCATTATTTGCTTTCTATTTTGTAGACTACATGAGTGAGCAAACAAGAATGCTTTTATTTATAAACAGCCTATATATGATGGCATAGATAAGTAGAAAATTATTAATGCGGGGATGGAGATAGGTCTTATTGCTTGCTTTTGAAGCCAGGTGTGTTTGGTCATTAGGCTTTTTTATTTAGCTTTGAATTTTCTGGCAATGTGCTACACTCCGCACCCTTCCCCTCTTCCCCAGTATTGTACTAGGGGTCAAGAGATCTTGTCCTCTTCTTCCAATCTGTTAATGGATTTAATACTTCTTTTTAAAGTACTTTGAGATTTATGGATGGAAAGTACTATTGATGAATATTATTGTTAATATAATATATATTTAAAAACTGAACTAGCTTGTAAGAATCTGTAGTTCCCATTGGCTTCTGTGTAACACTATAATTGCAGTTTTGCATTGGGTGCAGAAATTTAGAAAAAAGTGTAGTTATTGTTGATGTACATCAAATATGTTTTTGGTAAAAGCACCTAATTGTTCCATTTTATGTTTAGGAAGATTTTCAGTCCATGACCTATGGGTTTAAAATGGCTAATGGTGTGACAGATCTTCGAGTTACAGGTAAAATTCAGAACTTTTGGGGGGAGAGGGAGAGCGATGGAGCCAAGCCCTGCCACCCTGAGCTCAGGCTTCCGCTTTAGCCATGGATCCCAGCAAGATTAATGCTGACCCTGGCATTAATGGGGTCGCATCCCACTTTGGGGTCCCGACCAACAGTTTTAGAACCGTTGATGTAGAGAGATTGAGAAAACTTAAGGCATTAAGAAAACTTTCTAGTTTTGGATCAGTCTGAAACTTCTGGGATACCTAGAATTTAAAGAAAGCCAGGAATACTTATAGCACCTTAGAGACTAACTAGTTTATTTCATCATAAGCTTTCGTGGGCTATAGCTCCCTTCATTGGATGCATAGAATGGAACAGAAGTAAAATGCATTTATACACACAGAAAGAAAGAGAGAGAAAAAAAATTGTACATTAGCATACCAATTCAAAGAGGGCTGTTAAATGTAGATGGTCCATTATTACTAGGAGACAAAAACACCTTTTGAAATGGGGAATTTAAGATTGTCTGAGTTCCAGATTTAACCTTTGTCAAGCCAAATAGCTTCATTTTATGTTTCAAAGCTCCATTTGAAAAGAAACATTCTTAATCACAACAAATAAATACTTTTCATGCAAGGAACTAGCTTTAATGCAGTGTTAAGGTTGAGAAGTCAAACTCTTGTTTTGACAGTAATTTAAATGGAAATTAAAGCTCTTAAGAGAACATTAGTCTTCTCCAAACGTGCAAAGTTATTTAGTTAATGTCTAACAAACAGACACTGTGGAAATACAAATTGTGGAAATCACCGAATGTCAATTGTGCATCTGCTCCCTGCTAACTTCCATGCACGTCTGTTGTACCATAGTTATGGTGGAGACTTTTGGAGTTTGAAACCTGCAGCTCTGGAAATCTTAAATCCTTTATTTACATAGCGTTTTTTTGTACACTTGTAGATCTCTGGAGTTCACAAATTTGTTTTTCTGTAAATATTTCAAGCCTCTGCATGCCTCTGATGTATGTTACCTGTTGATCCAGTTCCTAAAAAATACATATTCTTAGATATGATAGTGATGTGTTACATTTTTCAATTTGACAACACTTGATTTCTAAAATTGCTCCAAAAAATCAGACACTGATAGGAAAGGTAGAGAGAGTTCCTTCCTCGGAACAGTTGGAGACAGAGAATGGGTAGGTTCAGATTTGTCAAACATTTATTAGTCAGAGACTGATACAACAGCTGGAGCAATCATTCAGGGACAGCACCTTAATAAGTGTTCTAGCATCATCCCCTTCTTAACAGCTGAGGTAGGAGTTAGACTTCTCGCAGGGAGCTAGCCCTGGATGTCACCTGTCGAGCTTCTTTGGTGGCGACCTTTGGCCAATAGGTGCTTTCAGTATTTAGGACTTTGAATTAAGCTCACAACTCTCCTCATCCTCTATGTTGCATGTGTGCATCTGAGTTTAATCAGAATAATTGATTGTTTTCTTTTAAATATTACTTTTCCAGGCATGCTAAAAGATGTTGAAGATGATATGCAACGAAGAGTAAAGGTAGATTTTTCTTTAGCTTCCTATTTTTTGATCTGTTGTATGTTGAATAGACTTCAAATAACCTTTTAGACAAGTTTATGTAAACATATTACTAATATTTAATGAACATTAGCCCTCTTCTAACACCCCTCCTCCCTGGTAATAATGTCCTTTGGAGGAGACTTTAATTTTTTTTATATGCCCATTTTTGCTTATGACACAAGTAGATTGTCTACAGCAGGATTCAGAATGTTAGTTAGTACAGGCGATGTTTGTAGGTTTTCAAGTAGGAATAGAAAGGATAGTCTGGCGTAGGAGATCTAGTCTACTAGATTGGACTGAGATTTGGTAACCTGGATTTAATTCCTATTTCAGCCACAAAATTACTGTGTGACTAGAAAAAAAACTCCATCTACACTGTGCCTCAGTTTGCCAGCTGTAAGTGGGGGGATACTGTTTCTTTATTCATGGAGGGGAGGGGTGTCAGGATAGGCTCTATTAATGGTTGTGGATCGCTCAGATTATATGGTGATATGGGACAAGTCCATTTCAGATGCCTTCTAACTTCAGATTGGAAGTTGATGTTAATCTTACCTGATTTCAGAAATAGCCAAACAAATTTAATGTTTTTATCTATATATCTAAGTTATTTTCTAAACAAGGGCATCACTTTTGCAATGTTATTAATATGTTGAGTTTCTAACTCCTTCAATTTTAGAGCACTCGAAGTCGACAAGGAGAAGAGAGAGATCCAGAAGTTGAACTTGAAGTAATGAATATTTTACAATTTTTGGTGGACTGTATGAAATAGTTCATATTACTTTGAATGCTTTCAATAACTAATTTCTAGAATTTGTCCTAAAATAGGAAAACATGTTTTGACGTAGATCTTCAAGAAAATAGGAAAGAATTAACTTTGTTGTAATAGCTACATGGTTATTACATATGTGGTATCACTTAAAACGTTAATTTTGAAGGAATGGTACTAGCTGAAGAAGTAGCAGTCCCACCAAACTTCCTGGTCTCACACAAGGTGTGCTTGTGTTTTTCTCTTCTGTGTTGGAAGGATGTTGAAGACTATTGGTGCCGTAATGTCATCAGTTCACTTCTTCAGAAACAGAAATTACTTTGAAGATAACTAGGCCAAAAAACAGTGCCTTGCATGATGTCAAGAATCAGAGAGGTAGCCGTGTTAGTCTGGAATAGCAGAGGTAAGAAAGTCCTGTGGCACCTTAAAGACTAACTATAAAGTTTTGAAGCATAAGCTTTCGTGGGTATTATCCCACGAAAGCTTATGCTTCAAAACTTTATAGTTAGTCTTTAAGGTGCCACAGGACTTTCTTACCTAGGCCAAAAAAGTTGCCAATAGAGTTGGAAAGCAGATACTATCTATTTTGAGAGTAGAAAGTATGTCTATAAGAGCAGTTTGTAAAATCTTGGTTTTAATTAAATAAATGCCAAATCTTATTTTTTGAAGGGTTGGTACTTTTTTCTAATTTTGGGTACTTTTTATTTTGTTGTAGCATCAGCAGTGCTTAGCAGTATTCAGCAGAGTGAAATTTACCCGTGTACTACTGACGGTTCTTATTGCCTTCACCAAAAAAGAGGTACAGTGCTCAATATTTCTGCACTTACTCTGTGATTCTGTGAAATGTTTGGGGTTTTTCTCCCTTCATTTTGGAGGGCAAAACATTTGTTCTGGAGAATCTCTTACTCCAGTATCTCATGTGCCTGCAGCAGCACCATCAGCTTGGGGGCATGGATGAACTCTTAAGAGTAGCAGCCTGCTTTTCACCAGCACCAATATATTCCTCTTAGTTCTTAGGAAGTTATAGGGCCTTGCACAGAAATATGCTGTTGATCGGGTAATAACAAAACACAATCAAACCTGTTGATGAGCCTGGAAAATTCACTTTAAACAAATGGAACTGAAAGATAGGGTTTCCATGACGACTATCATTAACAGGTGATGGTAATTTTTCTGTGGGAAATCATGATGGATTTTCCCTTTTTGAGGTTCTGAAACTCTTATCAGGTTCATTGGTAGTTGGGAGATGACATCTACCAACTCATTAGCATGAGATTTCCATGGGGTGGAAAAATGACCTTTTTTAGAGAGAGATAGAATTGGAGTAGGCTGGATGAGACTTAGCCCCGGTCTACACTGTGGGGGGAGAGTGTGACTGGAGCGGGGATTGATCTAAGATACACAACTTCAGCTGCGAGAATAGCGTAGCTGAAGTCAACATACTTAGATTGACTTACCACTCCCCCACTACCATGCCTGGACCTCCCGTGGTGGTGGAGTACAGGAGTCGATGGGAGAGTGCTCGGGGATTGATTTATTGTGTCTAGACTAGACACGATAAATTGACCCCTGATCAAGCGATCTCACAGCATTGATCCCCTGCCGTAGTGTAGACTTGCCCTAAGAGTTGTGTTTTTGTTTACCTCAGATTTGTTTGGTTTTACTACTTTTTGCAATGGAGGGAGGCAACTAGCTCTTGCATGCTGTCCAGGAGTTCCCTACTTAAGTACTTGGTTGCAGCAGCTACACCCTGAATAGCGTTAATGGGCCTTAAACTTCGTGAAAATCAGGTGCAAGTGTTTTTGATGCAGAGGAGGCTAGAGCACTTGTGGAGGAAATTGCACTCTGAATTTAATCAGCGGCAGTGTAAATAATAGCATTAGCTCTTATGTCAGGGCTGTGATAGATGTGTTTGTCTTCCTCAGCCAAATCCTGATTTTCAGAACTGTTATGCGTGACTGCTCACAAACTGGGACATTCATTCACATGTGGTCAAATATTTCTCACTTTAAATTCTCCATTTAGTTCATGGTCAGGATTGATTGATTGCATTTGGGATCTGCTTTGTAGACTATTTTGTAGCAGGTCTGTGTTAAGGCATTGTGTCAAGTTTCAGAGGGGCAGCCATGTTAGTCTGTATCCACAAAAACAGTGAGGAGTCAGGTGGCACCTTAAAGACTAACGGATGTATTTGGGCATAAACTTTCGTGGGTAAAAAACCCACTTCAGATGCATGGAGTGAAAATTACAGATCATTACAGTGTAATTTTCATTCCATGCATCTGAAGAAGTAGGTTTTTTACCCATGAAAGCTTATGCCCAAATACATCTGTTAGTCTTTAATGTGCCACCTAACTCCTCATTGGTTTTAAGGCATTGTGTTTCTTAGGACAAAGCTATACAGAAAGTGAATATTTATCTTGCACTGTTTTTTATTAATATAGCTTTCTGGCCTGATTAAATTTTTATCAGATTATTTTTCTGCTGAGTTTTTACAAATCTCTTCTAAAACAGCATATTTAAATTTTACTTGTAATATTTATCTTTCATCAAGAACAATTAATCCAGATTTTTTAAAACTGAGCATTTATGTTCCCAGCAAGCAGTTTAAACACATGCCCAATAATACTCATAAAATAGGTGTAGATCTAAAATGTTAGAATATTGTGTATTTTAGTACATTATAAATCATTACATTCTAATCAGCAATTTTGCATCAGGATTTTCTAATATTTTGAAGCAATTTTATGGTACTTACGGCTCTATTAACATTTAAGGACCCCTTATTTTCTAATGGGGATATATTTCCGCCAAGAGAAATGATTTCTGTTGCAAGAGTGCTTCCCTTATAAACTGACAAAACTCAGAAGGTAGAGAATATGCATCTTACACATACTAGCTTACCAGTAAAGTGTTACTGGTTAAGGATTATCTAGAGCAGTGATGGCGAACCCGTGGCACGCGTGCCGCTGCCGGCACGCCGAGCATTCTCTGTGGGCACGCCGTCAAAACGCCGGAGCAGAGGGGCGGGGTCAGTAAGAGGCGGGCGGGTGGTGGAGGAGGAAGTGAAAGGACGGCCGGAGCCCGGGAAGGAGAGCGGAGGCGGGGCCGAGGCAGGAGGCGAGGCAAGGCAAGAAGGAGAGCGGAGGCGGGGCCGAGGCGCGAGGCAGGAGGCGCGGCGCGAGGCGAGGCGGCGCGAGGCGCGAGGCGCAAGGCAAGGCAAGGCAAGGCAAGGGGGGGGAGGCAAGGCAAGGGGAGGGAAGGCAAGGCAAGGGGGGAGACAAGGCAAGGGGAGGGAAGGCAAGGCAAGGGGGGAGACAAGGCAAGGGGGGGGAGGCAAGGCAAGGCAAGGCAAGGGGGGGGAGGCAAGGCAAGGGGGGGGAGGGAAGGCAAGGCAAGGGGGGAGACAAGGCAAGGGGGGGGAGGGAAGGCAAGGCAAGGCAAGGGGGGAGACAAGGCAAGGGGGGGGAGGGAAGGCAAGGCAAGGGGGGAGACAAGGCAAGGGGGGGAGGGAAGGCAAGGCAAGGGGGGGGAGGGAAGGCAAGGCAAGGGGGGAGACAAGGCAAGGGGGGGAGGGAAGGCAAGGCAAGGCAAGGGGGGGGAGGGAAGGCAAGGCAAGGCAAGGGGGGGAGGCAAGGCAAGGGGGGGAGGGGAGGCAAGGCAAGGCAAGGGGGGAGGCAAGGCAAGGGAAGGCAAGGGGGGGAGGCAAGGCAAGGGAAGGCAAGGGGGGAGGCAAGGGAAGGCAAGGGGGGGAGGCAAGGCAAGGGAGGAGGCAAGGGGGGAGGCAAGGGAAGGCAAGGGGGGGAGGCAAGGCAAGGGGAGGGAAGGCAAGGGGAGGGAAGGCAAGGGGGGGAGGGGAGGGAAGGCAAGGGGGGGGAGGGAAGGCAAGGGGGGGGAGGGGAGGCAAGGCAAGGGGGGGGAGGGGAGGCAAGGCAAGGGGGGGGAGGCAAGGCAAGGGGGGGGAGGGAAGGCAAGGCAAGGGGGGGGAGGGAAGGCAAGGCAAGGGGGGGGAGGGAAGGCAAGGCAAGGGGGGGGAGGGAAGGCAAGGCAAGGGGGGGGAGGGAAGGCAAGGCAAGGGGGGGGAGGGAAGGCAAGGCAAGGGGGGGGAGGGAAGGCAAGGCAAGGGGGGGGAGGGAAGGCAAGGCAAGGGAGGGAAGGCAAGGCAAGGGGGGGGAGGCAAGGCAAGGCAAGGGGGGGAGGCAAGGCGAGGGGAGGGAAGGCAAGGCAAGGGGGGGAGGCAAGGCAAGGCAAGGGGGGGAGGCAAGGCAAGGCAAGGCAGGGGGGAGGCAAGGGGAGGGGAGGCAAGGCAAGGGGAGGGGAGGCAAGGCAAGGGGAGGGGAGGCAAGGCCGGGGGGGGGCGAGCCGCGCTGCTGAGGCCGGGGGGGGGGGGGTGAGCCGCGCTGCTGAGGCCGGGGGGGGGGGGGTGAGCCGCGCTGCTGAGGCCGGGGGGGGGGGGGGTCCCGAGTCGAGCGGGGGTGTTGGCACTTTGAAAAAAAACACGTTGTTTTGGTTTGCAGTTTGGGCACTTGGGCTCAAAAAGGTTTGCCATCACTGATCTAGAGGTTTTACAAGCGACATTGGACAGATGCATTAAAACCTATTGGATCAAAAATGTAGTGTGTTCTATCTAGGTTCTGATTCTTGGGAGGGTTACAGAATTTGCTTTCGTACAGACTTAGGTCGGCAAGTATTTGAAAATGTTTTGTTGTATTTTCCAGACAAGTGCAGTTGCAGAAGCTCAGAAGCTAATGACTCAAGCAGCTGACCTGCTGTCCGCCATCCACAACTCATTACATCATGGTATCCAGGCTCAGAATGATACTACAAAAGGAGGTAAGCATCAGGGTTAGTAGTTCTCTCCTGTCTGGAACATAATGTCCTTCTGACAGAGTGGGCATTCTCTGGGGCCATACTCAGGCAGTTTCAGAGTCTCTTTCCCTTCCAAAGTCCTTTCCCGCTTGGGAACCATACTGTAGCCTTTCCAGGTACTCTGGTGTTTGTTTATGGTGGTCTGGCATGGCTTGACCCTGGGTTCAGATTTATTTTCAACCCCTGCCTTGCGGTGACCAGCTTCTCCTGGGTCTAAGTCCTTGTGGGTTGCGGATTCTTGTCAGCTGTTTTTCTCTCGGCGGCTCTGTAGCAAGAATCAGCTACTTCTGAGGCACTGCTACTTATCACAGAATCCTACAAATGTAGGACTGGACGGGACCCTCAATAGGTCATCTACTCCAGTCTCCTGCTCTGTGGCAGGAGAATTAAGTATTATTTAGACCAGTGGTCCCCAACATTTTTGTAGCCAATAGCACATTCATGTTTTCAGAAGAGTATGGCTGGTGCCAACAATTTTTCAAGGCTTATATTGTATTTGTACATTACATAATAAGAAAAACATCATATTTAATATTACATAATATATGAATCCATCCTTACATCTCTGTTGCTGCTGGTGGCGTTGCTGCCTTCAGAGCTGTGTGCTCAGCCAGCAGCCACCCTTCTCTCGCCACCCAGCTCTGAAGGCAGAGTAGAGAGCAGTGGCTGCTGGCAGGGTGCCCAGCTTGGAAGGGAGTTAGAAAATGTGGTTGCTGGTCACAGATGACAGGTAGTTGCTCTTTACAGTTTCTTCATGGTCAAATTATAGGGGGAAATGTTCCATGGCCTCTGCAAGTAGTCGCTTGTGACCCGTGGTCTCTCTTCAGAGATGGTGTACTAAGAAAATGGGAGGCATGATAACTTTTTATATATATATATATACAAACCATGAGATTTGAAGGAGTATCATATGACTCCAGCATTATAGAGATTTGCAAATATTTGCTATTTAGTAATATGAGGAGCAGATTTGCATTTCTGCCACATGCCACTACTTAGCTTGACATAGTACAAAGTAGATCAAACAAAGAAAGTGAATCATTTGAGTTACATAAAGGCCCTGTGTGTCCTCCTACCCACGTGAGGACACCCTTCCTTTGTGTAAAGGGATATAGTTGGAATTTTTCTCTTTCCTATGGACTGTGACGGGGTTAGCAGACAAATCATGACCCTGAGGATGAGATCCATTTATTAAGTGTACTAAAGGGAGGTCTACACTACTGCTTAAGTCAATCTATCTTAAGTCAATCTATCTTATGTCACTCAGTGTGAAAAAGACACCCTCCTAAGCGACGCAAGTTACAGCAACCTAAGTGCTGTCCACACTGGCATTATGTGCAGCTGCGCCAATGTAGCGCTTCTAGTGTAGACATGCCCTATGATACGGGACGATGTTCAGACTATGCAACTAGCTTGTAGAAAAATAAGAACTTTTAACTGGTAAACTGCTTTTACTAGTGTGCATTTTTAAATAATGAATCTTATGATATTTGTAATAATTGAGCAATTAGTATAGTAATCTAAATATAATTCAGTTAATTTACAAGAGAAAATCATTCATTTAATTTTTGGAATAGTGCCCTTTCATAAACAGCATGCCTTATTAGATACTTATATTGGATAAATGAATGGGTCTTTTTATACTTGGAAATTTTAAAAAAGTTCAGAAAACCCAAATCACATAAAATCTATCTTCTTCTGTCTCTCTTTTTTTTTTTTTTTAAAGATCATCCTATTATGATGGGTTTTGAGCCCCTTGTTAACCAGAGGTTGCTCCCTCCAACTTTTCCTCGATATGCAAAAATAATTAAAAGGGAAGAAATGGTCAACTATTTTTCGAAACTTATAGACAGAATAAAAACTGTATGTGAAGTGGTCAACTTAACTAATTTGCACTGTATACTGGTGAGTGTGAATACTGCTTATTATCTTTATGTGAATGGAGATGAGAGTTTATTATCTAGCTCTTTCAAAAAATGAGTGATTTCATATATATTTGTTGTGTTCATAGAACAGTGGTTGTATGTTGAAAACTTCAGTTTTTCCATGCTTTGTAATACCCTCTTAGAAATTAATTACATTTCTTCTTGCTACTTAGTACTTTTCCTTTTAGCAAATATCTATTTTTTTTCTCTTATTCCTTTGCATATCTTGCTAAAATCATAATTACAGATAGTGATGGAGCACAGTAGGACTAATTAACTTGTCTTCCTGTTCTAATTGGAAAGAGAGCTGCATCTATAGCAGCAGAACACAATATAGTCTTTACAGCATGGGTGAGCAAACATTTTGCCTGGGAGCCACATCTGGGTATGGAAATTGTATGGTGGGCCATGAATGCACATGAAATTGTGGGTGGGGTGAGAGCTCTGGGATGGGGCCAGAAATGAGTTCAGGTTGTGGGAGGAGGCTCTGGGCTGTGGCTGGAAATGAGGGATTTGGGATGCAGAACGGGGGCTCCAGACTGGGACTGAAGGGTTCGGAGGGCAGGAAGGGGAATCAGGGCTCTGGCTGGGGATGTGGCTCTGGTGAAGGCCGTAGCTGAAGGGTGTGGGGTAGAGGAGGGGACTGGGATTGAGGGGTTTGGAGTACATGAGGGGGAATCAGGACTGGTGGTGACATGGGGGTGCAGGCTCCCGGTGGTGCTTACCTCAAGAATCTCCCGGAAGCAGTGGCATGTCTCCCCTGCAGCTCCTATGCGAAGGTGCAGCCAGGCAGCTCTGTGCGCTGCCCTGTCCACAGGCGCTGCCCCTGCAGCTCCCATTGGCTGGGAACAGCAGCCAATGGGAGCTGTGTGGAGTGGAGTTTGGGACTGGAGCAGCGTGTGGAGCCCCCTGTCTGCCCCTGTCCCTGCTTTCTGAGAGCCGCCTGGAGTGGGACAAGCCCCTGACCCTGCTCCCTGGAGCTCAAGATCCGGATTAAAAGTTCATGTGGCCCATGGGCCATACTTTACCCACCCCGCCTTACAATATTGAAGAAGATATTGGCTTTTCTTCTGCTTTTTTTATTTCTTCCCAGCAGTGAGTGAGTTATACAATTTTTAGAATTCTGATAAGCAATACTCCACCCCAAGTTATAGCATAGATTTAAAATTAGCACTTAACTCCGTGGTTAACCCCATCCCTATTCAGAAACTCACAAAAATGTTTAACTTTAAGCATAAGTTCTTTCCAGCTTAACAGATGCTTTCTGAAATTAGGGCCTCTAAAAGTTAAGATAGGTTTAAATGTTTGGTCTACATTTTTATTTTCTGACATTACAGTGAATTATAAAAAAGCCATGGTGGCGTTGGGCAAAGTTCATTATAAGAACTCTTTTTATATTAGTCTGTAATGCTAATAAACTCATCGTTTTCATAGAACCATTAATATTAGTTGAACAATCAGTCCTATCCTGTCATTTACACAACTCAAGTTGTAGATGACCTTAACAGTTTGATAGTATCTCTTATCATTTTATCATACTGTTGGTAGTTTGAAGGAATTTTAATAATCTAGTTTTATTCAATAAGATTTCAGATTTTAACAGCTCATATACTTTGAGACAATTATATGTCAACTGTAAAATGTATTGTTTGCTTTTTAAGCTTAATCACATTTATTTCATATTAAAGATTTAACTCTTTTGTACATTTCAAACTGCTATATTAACCTTACTTCTCTTTCCATTCTAAATGCAAATTAGGATTTTTTCTGTGAATTTAGCGAGCAATCGCCTTGTGTTCTCTCAAGATCTCTCTTGCAGGCAAGTCCTAATTTATAATGCAATGTCTCTTATATTTTTATAAAAGCACTAGAATAAAATAATGGCTTTATTTAAGAACCTACATTATTCTTGTTTTAATTGTTCAAATTATATGTTGATATCAACAGTCAGTATGAAAGGTTTAAAACAAAAATTGAACACTTCAGATTTTTAGGCATCAAATATTTGATTTTTATTTTGAATAGCTGGCGGTCTAAATAAAGTGTCATTTTATTTATTGTTGATTAACTTGAGCAAATTTGTTGTGAAGATGGTATAAACACAGAGTTAAATCCACTTCCCTTGCAGTAAGCCAGGAGTGTGCAGACACTCCTGTAAAGCCTCTCCACCTGCATCTTCCCTGTGCAGTCTCAATGTGAGATTTAAGTAGTGCTCATCCTCCACCCATGGCTGAATTTCACCCACAGCATATTCCTACTGCTGCATCAGCAGCTGAAGGTTGGGAAAGAACTGAATGTTTGTAGCCTTTTCACTCCTGAGTGTTCCCTGAAATAATACTGTATGCTTCATTGACAGAGTAAAATACCTTCTTACAGCAGGCTTTGCTTTGAACAGGGGTATCCAGATGTCAGACCTTGATTATCTGGAGCTCATGAGGAAAATTTATTTTTTAAAAAAAAAATTATTTGGTTGGAAATTGTGAAATGCTCTTTTTTAAATTTTCAATGGAATATTTTGGTTTTTAAAATGAAAAACCAAAAACCTATAAAACTCTAATTGAAAAACACAAAAACTTTTCAGACTTAAAATAATCTGTTCTCAAGAAAACAAAGATATATAATATATATAATATATCTTGGTTATATATATATATATATATATAACCAAGATACAAAAAGTACCAGAAATGTTTTACAGTTTTTGGTTTTTCATCAGAAAACTGGAAAATTTTGACTAACATTAAAATTTGAATTTGACCATTTTAATGTTAGTCAAGAAGCTATTTTTTGTTGGAAAACCTGTTTTGAGAATTTCAACTAGCTCTGTCAGGCTGGATGAGGGGAAAGAGAAGGAAGGTTCACCTCACAGTGGCACTAATTTAAACCCAAATGAAACATTACTCCTCGCCTAATCTCTGGGTAGGTAAGAAGCATTGTTAGCAAGGTCCCATTTACTGTGTGACACATCCGAGAACATATGCAACAATGACCCATGGTTAGGGGAGTGGTTGAAAGGAGGCAAGAAAGCTATTAGAGACCAAAGCAAATGTGAACAGCTGGGGAGGCTTGCAAGAGGCACATGTAACTTGCAAAAGTCCTAAATTGCATTGAAGCAGACATCTTCCTCTTACAGAGCTGAGTTGATGCATAGTGTCATAGGGTATGTCTTCACTACAGGACTAGGTCGATTTCCCTTAATTCGATTTTCTAAATTCGATTTTAGAAAATCGAATCAGTGTGTCCCCACCAGGACAGCAGGTCGACAGTGGTCGACACTGTCTGTCCTAGAACTTTTGCAGGGGTCGACATAGCCTGCATTGCACTGTGGGTAGGTAGCCCACAGTGCAATGCATGCTGGACCCCCCCCCCCACCCAAGCAGCCCCGCGGACCCCCCCGCCCGCCTGAACAGCCCCCCCCGCCGGACACCTCCCCCGCCTGCCCGAGTGGGGGGGGGGGGGAAGCCAGCGCGGGGCTGCTTGAGCCAGCCGGTCAGCTGCTTGGTCAATTTCAGGTGAAACTGACTAGGCAGCTGACAGGCTCGCTCAAGCAGCCCCGCACCAGACCCCCCCGCCCCCCACCCGAGCAGCCCCTGCCCCCCCTCCCCCGCCTACCTGAACAGCACCCCTGCCGGACACCCCCCCCGCCCGCCCGAGGGGGGGAGAGCCAGCGCGGGGCTGCTTGAGCGAGCCTGTGAGCTGCTTGGTCAATTTCAGGTGAAACTGACTAGGCAGCTGACCGGCTAGCTCAAGCAGCCCTGCACCGGACCCCCCGCCCCCCCCACCCGAGCAGCCCCCCGCCCCCTCCCCCGCCCACCTGAACAGCACCCCCGCCTGACCCCCCCCCGAGGGGGGGGGAGCCGGTGGGCTGCTTGAGCGAGCTGGTCAGCTGCCTAGTCAGTTTCACCTGAAATTGACCAAGCAGCTCACCGGCTCGCTCAAGCAGCGCTGGACCCCCCCACCCCCCACCCGAACAGCCCCGCGGCTTCCCCCCCGCCGGACCCCCCCGCCCGAGGGGGGGGGAGCCGGCGGGCTGCTTGAGCGAGCTGGTGAGCTGCCTAGTCAATTTCACCTGAAATTGATCAAGCAGCTGACCCGCTTGCTCAAACAGCCTCTCGGGCGGGGGGTCAGGCGGGGGGGCTGTTAAGGTGGGCGGGGCTGCTCGGAGGTCGGAGGCTTAACTTCAGATGCCTCTTCACTGCCTCACAATAGACGTAGAGAAGTCGATTTTAGCCTTACTTCTCTCATCAGGCAGGAGTTACAAATTCGATTTTGAGGGCCCTTTAAATCGACTTTAAGGGCATGTATGTGAAGACAGGTACACGTTTAATTCGACCTAACGTCGTTAAGGTCGAATTAAAGTGGTAGTGAAGACATGCCCTTAGCTTCATTCAAGTCATAACTGCACTTAAAGTTTAGGTTAGCTGAACTTCTGCCTTTCTATGAGGCAAGTTCCTCAGCAGATCCTGCCTCACATGCAATTTAATGGCAGGTCTACACGGGGGTGGGTGGGTGTGGTCAACCTAAGATATGCCACTTCAGCTATGTGAATAGAGTAACTGAAGTCGGTGCATCTTAGGTCGACTTACCTGGTGTCCTCACGGTGGCAGCGGGTTCCCCCGTCGACTCCATTTGCGCCTCTCTGCGAGCTGGAGTTCCGGAGTTGACGGGGAGCGCCTTTGGATATTGATTTATCGCGTCTAGACGAGACATGATAAATCGATCCCAGATAGATCAATCAGTACCAACCGATCCAGCTGGTAGTGAAGACCAACCCAAAGAGTGCTGCAGGAGGGGGATGCTGTGGTCATGGAGGAGAAAATAAAATGGGAACCAGGCAGTGGCTTCTATTAGCTACGTTTTCTTTTGCCTCCAAAGTCACCACAAGGCAAGTTCCTTTTCCACACCTCCCCTATTGTCAGCATTTTCTCTTGCCTTCTGGGGCACTGCTTAGCCTCTTCTCTGGCACTCCTCAGAGTTTCCTGGCCAGCAATCTATGTAGCACAGACAGGAATTCGTGTCAAACCTTCGGAGCAGAGGACAACTGTTATTCGCACAGTTGTATAATTAGTTTGCATGCTGGGCCTCCATTGTAAGCTGAGAGTGACGTGAGCAGTGCTCACTGCTCCTGTTGCCTCAGGGATGAGGACTCTCCCTACCAATTTTGGATCTCTCACCTACCAAACCATTTCACTTTTTATTTAACGGCGTATCTCTCATAAGATTTCTGAAATGTAGCTACTGTGGTTACTTTGTAAATAGTCTATTTTTTTAAAAAAAGTTTATTTTTAAAAATGGATGATTAACCTCAAAAAAATCTTTTCCTTCCAGACTACATTCCTTGTGGATAACAAGAAAGTGTTCGGTACGCATCTCATACAAGATATGGTGAAAGATGCATTAAGATCTTTTGTCAGTCCTCCAGTACTTTCTCCTAAGTAAGTAGAGCCGCTTGGGTTCTGGCTATTTAAACATTGATACAAAATATTTCACATGCCTTTCTGTTTAAAAACAAGAACCAAACCCCCATTTCAGTGAGATACAACTGATTATATGCTTTTCTATAAGTAGAGAATCTTCATGTCTGTGTTTGAAGAAGTCACATAAAAATTTCAGTTGTGGTTACAGTGGTGGATTAGCCACTCGGCCAACAGGGTCGTGCTCAGGGGCCCTGGCCAATTGGGTGACCCCTGGAAAAATGATAGCGCTCCTGCCAGGGAGTGGGCTTGGGACGTGGGGGCTTGCCCTGCTCCACCCGCCCGGCACTCCTGCTGGGAAGTGGGGGAAGCTCCCGTGCCCTGACCCCACTCCCGGTAGGAGTGCTGGGTGGGAGGGTGGGGACAAGCTCCCATGCTCTGAGCCCATTTCCCCAGCAGGAGCACTGGGGGGAGGGAATGGCAAGCAGAAGGGATGGGGAGGTGTCCCCACTTGTTCTGGCCCAGGGCCCCACAAACCCCTAATCTGCCTCTGGGTGATTATTACGATACTCCAGGTTCTCCATTAATTTTGTCCCATATAGATGTGTCCTCCAACTCTTTCATTCTGTGTACTATTTTGTGAGAGAGATCCCCACTAATGGATATGTTGTCTTCCAATTCCCTAGGTTTGCACTGATTTGTTTCTCATAATGTTACATTCTGGGGCTCTCTTACTGAATCTGTACACCATAGTAGATAAACCACTGACAGGCTAGAAACCTCTGACGACTAGAAGCTGTGACTGGATGTCAGGGGATGTGGATCACTCAATAAATTACCCTGTTTCACTCATTCCCTGTAGCGTCTAGCACCAGCCACTGTCAGAAAACAAGATACTGGACTAGATGGACTATTGGTCTGACCCAATATGATGGTCATTCTTAGGTGCCCACGGCCTAGGTAGTACTAGTTGTCCTCTTTTTTTCCTAACATGGCTAAAGTCAGTATCTCCTCTCTTAATTGGGTAACAGTCAGTATTTAGAGTAATCGTAGTTTCATTTGATGTCACTCTGAATATTTCCTTATAGATGTTGTCTATATAACAACCATCAGGCTAAGGACTACATTGATTCTTTTGTGACCCATTGTGTTCGGGTAAGTGTCAGTTGTCTTACAAAGGTCTTTAATACATATTTAGGCACTGTCAGGAATTCAGCACCTTTAAAAATTAGATTTGAGATACCTCCGGTTAGGCCAGTGTTTTTAAACGTAGATTCCTAAATTCTTAACCTTTTGGAAACAAACAACTGTTGCAATTTGCAATCCCAGGATCCTCATATGGTGGGCAGGTTTTATAGTCATTTATAAAATTTATAAAAATCTCTAGTAATGGAAAATAATTTCATGTAACCCAGCAAACATATTATTTTTCAAAAAGTGTAAATATTTATCTTGTCCAGGTTGGAGATGTCTGTTTAGTATTTGTGTTTGAAGAGCTTAATGTATTGAAAAACCTAGCACAGTGTGAAAATCTTAGACAGTGTATTTGGTTATGAGTCCTTTCACACATCCTGCTTGGTTTCATACTTACTGTGGCTCTCTGTAAATTAAAATACATTATATGGGATAACTTTAGGTTTAAAATTCATCAGCAGTGGTTCTATTTCAGCCGTTCTGTAGTCTGATTCAAATCCATGGACACAATAGGGCTCGCCAGAGAGATAAGCTGGGTCATATTCTTGAGGAATTTGCCACTCTGCAGGATGAGGTAATGTACCAGCAGGAGGCCAGCAGGCTTCATCCTCCTGTGTGTTTTTCCCACAATGGAACAGGTTGTGTTGGGTTTCCTGTAAATGAATGAAGGTTTGTTCCCCCCACCATAACCTTTAATGTCTGTCTCTTAACCTTCAAATAGTCTGCTTCTGCTCTCTGCACTTGTTAGAACTGCTGGTGTGCACATGGTTAAGATCAGAATAGAGAAGCTTGGTTCTGAGCCACTTTAAGTTCAGAGCACATCTTGTTTCAAAGATGAAATTGCATCTGTATAAAATGAATGTATTAAATATGAATTGCAAATCTGTGTAGCAAACCAGAATTTTTAAAGTGTAAAATTTATAAAATACATGAAACTTACGTTTACCTCCCTGTCATCCAACATTAAAGAACACATACAGTAAACCCTCGATTTAACGGACCTCGATTTAACGGACTTCGGATGCAACGGACAAAATTTCTGAGCAAGTCTGATGCATCCAAAATCCATTTCTCGTGGGCTGGCTGCCGGCTCCCGGCTGCCACCCCAGTCCCAGCAGCCGGGACCAGGGCGGGCTGGCTGACGGGTCACTGCTACCACCCAGGTCCCAGCAGCCGGGACCCGGGCGGGCTGGCTGACTGGTCACGGCTGCCGTCCCGGTCCCAGCAGCCGGGACCCGGGCGGGCTGGCTGACGGTTCCCGGCTGCCGCCCGGGTCCCGGCAGCGGGCGGGCTGTGGAGCTGCCGCCCCAACCCTGTGGCGGGCGGGCTGCTGCTCCGACAGCTCTTTTTTTTTTTAATTAACGGACTTTTTGATTTAACGGACACCCCCTCGCCCGAATTAGTCCGTTAAATGAAGGTTTCACTGTACTCAAATCATCTATGAAACTGTTTCTGAATTGAGTAAATTACCTACTCCAGATTTCTGTGCTTTTTGGACTGCTGAAGTCACGTTCTGTGAAAACTGATTTCCCTTGTTAATGTGGATTTATTGATCATATTGTCATTTAGCATTTTGTGAGGGTTTTAATTGTGGCAAAACCATGAATATTGTTTCTCAGTATGTTCTTACTTTTCTATAGCTGTGCTGTTTTTACTGAACCGCTTCCCGTTTTTTTCTGGTAGGCAGAGAAAGTAGATGCAGCACTTCACAGTATGCTGCTGAAACAGGAACCCCAAAGGCAACATCTGGCTTGTTTGGGGACCTGGGTCCTCTACCATAATCTCCGCATCATGATACAGTATCTTCTGAGTGGCTTTGAATTGGAACTTTACAGTATGCATGAGTATTATTACATATATTGGTAAGAGCACACATTATTGAAAGCTTTTGGGGAAGGGGGGAAATGGGGAATCTTCCCACAGAGCCCAGTCTGTAAATGTATAGAACAGTGTTAGGCCAATGTTTAAACTGGGACTGAGAATAGTTTTCTTATTGCAGACTGACTCCACAAAATATTTACTGCATCATAAAAATTAGAGATGGGGGGGAGGAAACCTATTGGGCCATTTTATTCTTTCTCCCATGTTTGTTCTGCACAGTGTATTCATTAATGCATTGTCCAGATCACAGTTTGGCTCCTTACTTAGCTTGTTCTAATAGAACATCTCTAGTGAAAGTGGTTTAGTCACATGAGAAGCAATGCTGACTGTGACAGCCCGCATAGATTTAAAAGGAAAAAACCACTACCTGCTTCTGGTTTATAATCTCTTCCCTCCCAACAACGCTGATCTCATTAGATATGTTTAACATTTAGACATCAGTTGAGTATAGCCATCTGTTTTCTTCATGAAAGAAAATGCACAATGTGTAAGAACCACACGTGCATTATATATAGTTTGCTGTATAATATGTAATAGCTGGATACTATTTTTATTGTAGGTATCTGTCTGAGTTTCTCTATGCCTGGCTGATGTCAACATTGAGTCGTGCTGATAGCTCCCAAATGGCAGAAGAGAGAATAATGGAAGAGCAGCAGAAAGGCCGTAGTAGTAAGAAAACAAAGAAAAAGAAAAAAGGTATAATAGGTTTAGAGTGTGTCTTATTTCTCTCATATGGCATTATACCTGTGTAACTTCACTGACCTCAAGTGGTATGTCTACACTGCAACGTAAGTCCAGAGTTAGTGGGACTCAAGTCAGCTGACCCATGTTAAGGAATCCTGGGCATGAGCATCTACATTGTATTTTAATCCAGTGTTGGTACTTTTCTAACCCATGCTCAAACCTAGGGCTTTTGCATTCACACTGCAATGCACAGACCCAAGTCAGAGTAACCATATCCCAGAGTTCCTAGCACCATCCCCCTTCCCAAATGTGGCCGCTCTAGACCTAGGATCATGGTGCACTGTGGGAAGACTTTACTGCCTGCCCTGCCTGTTACCAGGAAGCAGCTCGCTTTAGAAAAGGCCTCATTGTTTTGCATTCCACTGAAAGGAGGCGCTCTGACATCTTGGTGATCAGAAGAGAATGGACTAATGCTGATCTGAGCTGCTGCTGTTCACAAAGAGGAAATGGCTTCTGTTTTCAATCGAGGGGATTGCAGATTGTTGGGATAGAGAGGGTTAAGGAAGTTGTTCCATGGAATTGTGTGATACTTCTGGCTGACCTCCGGGGCCTGAATGAAGCAAGGCTGCATCTATACTGCAAAGCAACAGGGCTCGGACCCTGGGTTCCAACTGAACTTGAGCTCAGACCTTCCAGCCCAGCAGGGACCTGGGATCATGGTCCAAACCCTGGGCTAGCGCAATTGCTGGGTAGATGCAGTGGAAGTTTGTGCTTGAGCCCAGGCTCAGGCCTGTCTTATGTTACAGTGCAGACATACCCAAAGAGTTACTCCTGATTTTTATAATTGTGAGGTTAGTGTTTTGGCCTTACTGCCTTCTATTGGGAGAGAAAAACAGGGTTGTTGCCTGGGGCTGCGTGTGATTAATTGAATATGATTTAATCCGTATATCCACACTTCCCAACTCTTTGCAAACTGAGCCTCTCTTCAGAAAGACAAATTACCTGCCTCTCTCCTTCACCTGTTCCATGTTAGCAGCACATTGTGGGAGAAATGTTTACTATAACTGTTCCACCCTTCCAGGGGAGCATGACCCAGCTTTGGGAAATGCTATCCTACTAAAAGTATAGCTTTATGAAGGCAACGTTTGTCTGAGTGTGAGGTGGAGTATGTATTGTCAGATCCAATTTGTATTGTATTCCTAAGAAGTTCTATCAGGCTCCAGTTCCGCAAAGTATGTAAGCTTGTGCTTAGCTTTGAGAATGTAAATTGTCCCATTAAAGTCCAGGGACTACTCCTGTGAATAAAAGTTACCTAAGTACCTTGCCTAACTGGGGACCAAATGAACATGTCTGTATGTCTTACTTTAAAAGGAGAGTTTTTTTAATTTTTAGCGAAGGTGACAGGAAAACCATGTGTTATTTGCAATTAAGGATTTTAATGAACTAGTAGTTGCAACAAAAAAAGTTTGCCTGCATTTGTTCTGTATCATTAAGTTAAAAATGTTTGTATATGGAATTTACAGTTCGCCCTCTGAGCAGAGAGATCACCATGAGCCAAGCATATCAGAATATGTGTGCTGGCATGTACAAGGTAACTTATTACTGAACATATGGTGTACATAGGGTTCAGTTTTGTTATATGGTGGTGATAAGCATTAAAATCTCCCCCCTTCAGTGTTTTTTTTTTTTTTTTTAATTTGTATCCATTCTGTTCTTGGTTCTGAGAATCAATCCCTCATTTTTGGCATGCCAAGCCCTCCTAAAGAAATTTCCTACTCTAAATAGTTTTATCAGACACTGAATAATACTATTTAAAGTCTTCTAATGGATATCAGTAAGGATGAATAGTCTGTGCTGAAGCCATTATTTTTAGGCACTGGAACTTGTTTATACTATCCTCCCCTGTCACCAAACCAGGCTGGATACCAAAAACTATAAAATGATACTTGCTGAAATATAATAATACAAGCACTAAATGTATGTTAAAATGGAAGTACTATATAGTGCTAAAAGAAATGGAATGCTGATTCCATAGCCTCCCCATTCTCTACCCTCTGACGTGTCAGTAGTGGTGAAATATTAGCTGACCCAACAGAAGTGCTTCTAGGGTGAGCAGATCACAGCACTGAAATATCAGGACACATTGGGGTGCTGTCAGCCCTGCCCACAGTCCACCCCTGCTCCTCCCAGGCTCAGCCCCCACTCTGGCCTTGGTCCTGCCCTCCCTGCTCTGACTCACCCTCGCTGCCACTACATCCTTCCTCATCCTCCAGCATGCTGGTGGCTTGCTGCATCCCTCCTCAATCCCTCACCCAATGCTCGCCTCTTCACCCTCCCTGCCACTTACCTTTCTACACCCCTGCTACTCGTCTGCAGCCCCAACTTCCCCTCTGCTGGGTGAGTACTCACCTGCCCCTGCACCACCCTCGCCCCAACCCCATTCCACCCCCTTCCCCCAAGTCTCTGCCCCTGCCCTGCCTCTTCTCCACCTTCTCTCCCGAACGTGTCTCGTCCCCACTCCTCCCCATCCCTCCTGGAAAGTCTAACCATGCCAAACAACTATTAGGCAGTGGGAAGTGCTGGGAGGGGGAGGAGAAGGAGGCAAGGAGAGGGGAGCTCACCGCCTCCTTACCTGAATATCGGGACAATTGGTGTCCCGATTGTACATTGATCTGGACAAAAGGTTAAATATCAGGACAGTCCCAATTTTATCGGGACATCTGGTCACCCTAAGTGATTCAGATGTGGTATGATATCTGAATAGGCTCTTTCGTGAATCACCCTACCCTCCCTCTCAAGATTAAATAGAGGAGGAGTTACCTTGCTAACTATTTGCCTGACTTGTTTGGTGCATTATAAAGCATATATGAAAAATCCATTGTCTAGGTCAGGGGTCTCCAAACTACGGCCCGCGGGCCGGATGCGGCCCGCGAGGCCCTCTCATCCGGCCCGCGGAGATCTTTTTGGCTATTAAGGGAATTTTTGGCTCTTTTGAGCTTTTCGCTGGGACGGCTCCGCGCTGGGGCCTGGAAGCGCCGCGCGGGCCGCCAGCCGCGGGGCCGGGACGCGCCGCGTGCTCGGCTGCCGCCGCGGGGCCGGGACCCGCCGCGTGCTCGGCTGCCGCCGCGGGGCCGGGACCCGCCGCGTGCTCGGCTGCCGCCGCGGGGCCGGGACGCGCCGCGTGCTCGGCTGCCGCCGCGGGGCCGGGACGCGCCGCGTGCTCGGCTGCCGCCGCCGGCCAGGGACGGCTCAGAGCTGGGGCCGGGACGCGCCGCACCGCCACGCAGCTACAGGGGGCGAAACAAGGAGCCACCCACTGCCAGGCGGCGAACCGGTCTGTGGGGAGAGACCGGGTTGAGCGGGTCAGTTGGGGGGGGGGGGGGGGGGGAGAGACCGGGCTGGGTGGGTCAGTTGGGGGGTGGGTGGGAGGGAAGGAGGTTTTGGGGTGAGAGACCTGGCTGGGTGGGTCATTTGGGGGGGGGGGGGGGTTGGAGGAAAGGAGGTTTTGGGGTGAGAGACCTGGCTGGGTGGGTTATTTGGGGGGGGGGTGGGAGGAAAGGAGGTTTTGGGGTGAGAGACCTGGCTGGGTGGGTCATTTGGGGGGGGGGGTGGGAGGAAAGGAGGTTTTGGGGTGAGAGACCTGGCTGGGTGGGTCATTTGGGGGGGGGGGTTGGAGGAAAGGAGGTTTTGGGGTGAGAGACCTGGCTGGGTGGGTCATTTGGGGGGTGGGTGGGAGGAAAGGAGGTTTTGGGGTGAGAGACCTGGCTGGGTGGGTCAGTTGGGGGGGGGTGGGAGGGAAGGAGGTTTTGGGGTGAGAGACCTGGCTGGGTGGGTCATTTGGGGGAGGGGGGTTGGAGGAAAGGAGGTTTTGGGGGGAGAGACCTGGCTGGGTGGGTCAGTTGGGGGGTTGATGTGTAGTGTTCATGTGTAGTGAACAGGTGTTCATGTGTAGTGTTCATGTGTAGTGAACAGGTGTTCATGTGTAGTGTATCAATGTGTTATTAAATAATAACTGAATAAAATAATATTAAATAAATAATAAAAAACAACATCCATGTTTTGATTCTTTTTTATTTGGACCTCGAGTGTGTTGTCGGCCCCCGAACTGCTATTTGATAGCTAATGCGGCCCTCGGGCTGAAAAGTTTGGAGATCCCTGGTCTAGGTGGACAAATAGACAAGAGTAGAATCCAGAGACAGGGGAAATACAGTTAGAACCTTTTTGCATCAAATGCCTGGAAAAGTATTTCAGAATGACTTTTTTCCCATTCTCCCTGTGTGTACCATTGCTGATTCCAAGATAGGATAGTGTTTGTGTGTTATGACAAAATGCTACGGGTTTCACGTTGATCTATCTTATGCCTTCCTTCCCCTTAGACGATGATAGCTTTTGACATGGATGGCAAAGTGAGAAAACCCAAATTTGAGCTTGATAGTGAGCAAGTTCGATATGAGCACAGGTTTGCTCCATTCAACAGTGTCATCACACCACCACCAGTGCACTATCTGCAGTTCAAGGTGAACTCTTTTCAAACAATCTTAAAACACTTAGATTCAACTCTGTCCTTCACTATGTTTGTACATTTCTTGCAAAATCAGGCCCTGCATGTACACATACATGCCTAGTGGCTGATTTTATAGCATATATTGATGCATCTCAATGTACTGAAGGACAGTATCATACCTTTAAGTACTGTGATGTAAGTTGAAAGTATCTTTCATTTTGCTAAGCTATTATTTAAGCAAAGAGACTGACAAGAGGCTATTCAGTGTATTTGCAGTAAGGAAAACGAATTGGACTTTTAAACATTTTTGCCATGTTTTGTCTGCTGTTACTCTCTGTAAAGTAAAAGGGGTATCAAATTTGACAGGCTCTCAGCTAGAATAACACACATTTAGAAAAGGTAGCTGTTTAACAGCCAAAGTATTATTACTGTTGTAGCAAGCAAGGTATGTGAAATAAATATGTTTTGCATGTATAAAATGAAAATTGATAATGCAAATCAGACCATCCTTGCTCTCTGTGTGTTAAGGCTATTTCATCTGTTCTATCTTCAGAATTGTGCAGGGTGGTGTGGTTTTTTGTGTGTGTGTGTGTGTTTTTTTTTTTTTTTTTTTTTAAGGAAAAGTAACTTTTTAAAAAACTGTGCACGCAAGCCTGTGCTTAACCACCTAATCCTATTGCTCTTCCCCTGTCAGTCTTTCCTCCTTAATTACTCCCCACTATTTTGCTGCCTGCTTGAGCGCATCACTGCTGCAAATGGATTGCAAGTTCTCCAGAGCAGAGATCATGTCATTTATTTGTGCTAAGGTGTCTTGGCACACTTTTTGGTGCTCTAAAATAATAAGCTATTTAATAGATTACAATACATGCGATTTAACTGGTTAAAGCAAATATTTATTTGACCTCTGCTATTTAGTACTGGTAATATTTTACCCGATACTCCGTTTGACTTAAGGAAAAACTGGTTTTAATGAAATACTGTGACTGATTTCTGATCCTAATCAAAAGTAATGTTGAAAGGTTATGTGCTGTTGACTATTAGTTTTAATATATACATATTTATATATATTTTGTCATATGTAGGAAATGTCTGACCTAAATAAATACAGCCCCCCTCCACAATCCTCTGATCTCTATATGGCAGCTAGCAAACACTTCCAGCAGGCTAAAATGATACTGGAGAATATGCCTAATCCAGATCATGAGGTAAGACTGAACTGAAATGTAGAGAAACAGAAGTAGAAGCTCTTGTTTGGATTACATGATTGGCTTTAAGTGCTAACTGAAATAATTTTGTTATGAATTAAAATGTATTAGTGTGGCGGGCTTTGTACCTCGTTGACCCCTTAAATCAGGGGGGCAGGAGGTAACCCCACCTCTCTACACCAACGTACGTTTTCTGAAACCCCTCCCCCTCGCGAGTCAGCACAGTGGCCCAATGGGCAGAGTCCACCTTATTCCCCCTCCCCTAGTGGGATAGTGTGGCCTAGTGGCCAGTCAGTACAGCTGCCCCTGGGGGCAAAACGGGCCCTAGTAGCTGGTGCCTGGGGGTTTTCACAAGAGGGCGGTAGCAGGGCCCGGGCCCAATAACTCCCCCAGGCCCCAATCCAGGGCCCTGACAGCGTCTGAGCAGTCCGCCACAGGGTCAGTGGGGAATCCTTCCAAAACACGCTGACCTCAAGAGTGGAAGGTACTGCTCCCTCACCCTTCCTGGGTCACTTCCAACCGGCTCCCATGCAGCTGTAGTCCATATGGGTATCGGGTTCTCCAGCCTCCTCAGCGCCAGACACTCCCTGGGTTTCTGGTAGCAGCAGGCCTCTGGTCTAGGTTTCTGGGTCTTCAGCTTTTGTAGATAAGAGCTGTAACTGCACCAGGGCTGGAGTCCCTGCTGAGTGTCCTTTCTCCTCTGCAGGCTTTTATACACTGACTTCCACACAGAGCAGGCCCAGGAGAGCCTCAGGGGTTGGGCTTCCTCTGTTAAGAGGGAAGAATTAACCCCTGGTACCAATGCGGGGCCAATCTGCTCCATCACAATTAGAAAATTATAATTTCATTATTAAAGTGCTCAGATATTTAATTTAAAATTGTCAACTTCCTACATTGAACTGCATGGTGTATAACAGCAGCAACTTGTTAGGGAAGGAATGTGTTCTGTGCAACGTGAAGCACAGAGTCAACCCCTGACAAATAATACTTTGAAATCTGCAGAGGTTTGATGGTCATGAGAATGAATATGAAATACCATATTTTATATGGTGTACTATGTTAAAAATGCTATTGTATTAAACCTAGTTGCCTTAGCAAACTGGTTAAATATAATTTATATATTTGAAACTTTAGTACAAATTGCTTTAACCACTTTTTAAATGGGATTGATATTCCAAAGTATTACATTATGGAAGCAGCTTGATTTGTTTATTTGTTTTCAATAATTTTTTCTTGGCCATAAATTGTAACTTGAAAGTTTTACTACTTTCTGTTAGGTCAACCGAATTCTAAAAGTTGCTAAACCCAACATTGTGGTCATGAAGCTGTTGGCAGGAGGTCACAAGAAGGATTCTAAGGTAAGAAATCCGCAAAAAGAACAAGATAAATATGCCATGAATTCCTCTGTTGGGCCCATAAAATCACTAGTGATGTATGTCAGAATAATCTTTTAAAACTTTCTCTTCCTCTAGGTTCCTCCAGAATTTGACTTCTCTCCTCACAAATATTTCCCAGTTGTGAAACTTGTTTGAAAGACAAGAGATTATTATTAGGATACCTGAACTGTAATCTGTATTTCAGATATGTGCTTTGAAATTTTATACTGTAGCCAGAAGTGAAATGGATCTCTTGGATAAAAGTACTGTTGTATGGAATATCTTTATTCTGACTTCCTTACATGACCTGAATGACAACTGCTGTTTTAAAGTGGTTTGTATAATGTTCTATGCGTGAAATGGTTTTTAATCAACTGCAATATTGAACAACATTGTACTTTATTTGGTTTTATTACAGATTTAATCATAAATCATTTTAATGAATTCTGACTGACAATGGTGTTTGTGAGGATTTAATAACACTTGTGGCTGAATATGATACAGTACAATAGGGCCTGTCTGATAGGTGCAGCTGAGTTGAAGTGAAATTCTGCTTTGAACAAGTTCTCTCAGAAAATGACATCATAGAAGAGTAGGACTAGAAGGGACCTCAAGAGGTTGTCTAGTCTAATCCAGTCCGCTGCACTCAAGATAGGACTATGTAATAACTTGACCATTCCTGAAGTGTTTGTCTAACCTATTCTTAAAATCCTCCAAAGATGGAGATTCAACGGCCTCCCTAAGCAATTTATTACAGTGCTTAACTACCCCGACAGGAAGATTTTTCTAATATCCAACCTAAACTTCCCTTGCTGCAACTTAAGCCCATTGCTTCTTGTGCTGTCATCAGCCATTAGCAAGAACAATTTTTCACCCACTTCCTTGTAACAACCTTTTTATATACTTGAAAACTGTTGTGTCCTCTCCTCCCTCACCATCTTTTCTTCTGCAGACTAAACCCGTTTTTTTTCAATCTTTTCTCATAGGTCATGTTTTCCAGACCTTTACTCATTTTTGTTGCTCTCCTCTGACCTTTCTCCAATTTGTCTACATCTTTCCTGAAATTGGAATGGGACACACTACTTCAGTTGAGTCTTATCAGCATGGAGTAGAGTGAAAGAGCTGCTACTTGTCTTGCTTACAGTACCTCTGCTAATGAATCTCAGAATGATGGTCGCTTGTTACTGTTGCAAGAGTATTATGCTGACTCATATTTAGCTTGCAATCCACCATAGCCCCTAGATCCATTTCTACAGTTCTCCTTCTAGGCAGTTATTTCTCATTTTGTATGTGTGGAATTGATTGCTCTTTCCTAAGTGGAGTACTTTGCATTTGTCCTTTCATCCTATTTACTTTAGATCATTTTGAGTTTTAATCCTATCTTCCAAAGGACTTGCAACCCCTCCCAGCTTGGTATTGTCCACAAACTTTGTGTTCTCTCTATGCCATTATCCAAATAGTTTACAAAGATACTGAATAGAACTGATCCTTGTAGGACCTCACTTGATAAGTCTTTCCAGCTTGTCACTGATAACTAATTGGAAAACCATTCCCAAAGAGCAGTTATGCACCTACCTTTATAGTAGCTCAATCTAGTTTGTATTTCCCTAGTTTGAGAAGGTCATGCAACACCATATGAAAAGCCTTCCTAAAGTCAAAGCTATACCACCTACTGCTTCCTCCCTATCCACAAAGTTTTTTTTACCCTGTCAGAGAAAACTATTAGGTCAGTTTGATACAATTTTATTCTTGAAAAATCCATGCAGACTATTGCTCATCACCTTACTATCTTCTAGGTGTTTGCAAATTGATTTGTTTAATTTATGCTCCATCTTTCCAGGTATAAAGTTAAACTGAGTGGTCTGTAATTCCCTGGGTTGTCCCGATTCCCCTTTTCATAGATCGGCACTATATTTGCCCTTTTCCAGTCCTCTGGAATCTTTCCTGTCTTCCATGAGTTCCACCACTAATGGCTCATATCTCCTCAGTTAAGTCCTTGAGTATTCTAGGATGTATTTCATCAGGCCCTGGTGACTTGAAGACATCCAACTTGTTTTCCCCCACTTCAGCTACAGATCCTACCTCATTTTCACTGGTATTCACTGTTAGGTGTTCAATAGTAACTAACCTGTTTGGCAAAAACTGAAACAAAAAAGTTAGCACTGCTCTCTTTTCTACATTTTCTGTTGGTGTCTCCCTTTCCTCCCTCCTCATTGAGTAATGGGTCTACCCTGTCCTTGGTCTTCCTCTTCCTTCTGTAAGTATTTGTTAGAATGTTTTCCTGTTACCGTTTGTCTCTAGTTGAATCCCATTTTTTGCCTTGACCTTTCTAATTTTGTCCTTACATACTTGTTTGTTTATATTTATCCTTTGTATTGCCCTAATTTCCCCTTTTTGTAGGACTCTTTTTTGAATTTCAGATCATTGAAGATCTCTTGGTTAAGCCAGCAGGGTCACTTGCCATATTTCCTATCTTTTCTGTGCAGTGACAGTTGTACCCTTTTGTACCCTTAATGTGTCCTTGAAAAACTGCTAACTCTCCCAAACTATTTTTCCTCTTAGACTTGTTTCCCATGGGATCTTACCTACCAACTCACTGAGTTTGCTAAAGCCTGCCTTCTTGAAGTCCATTACCTTTATTGGGCAGTTTTCCCTCCTACCCTTCCTTAGAATCATGATCTGTCATTTCATGATCACTTTTGCCCAAGCTGCCTTCCAGTTTGTCACAATCAGGCGTAGAACAACTTCACTCCTAGTTTCGGTCTCTAATGTATTCTAGGAACTTATTGGATAATCTGTGCCCTGCTGTACTATTTTCCCAATAGATGTATGGTAGTTGAAGTCCACCAAGTCCAGTGTTTGGGATGCTTTTGTTAGCTGTGTTTGTGGTGGGGTTTTTGGTGGTGGTGTTTTTTTTAAGTGTTTCCTCCATCTCTCCTTCCTAGTTAGGTGATCTATAGTAAAATCCTATCATGACATCACTCTTAGTTTGTTTACCCCTTTTACACCTACCCAGAAACTTTCAAGAATTGTCTATTTCCATTTCAACCTCAGTCCAAGTGTATATGGTTTTGATATATATGGTAACACCTCCTGCCAGTCCTTCCTGAGCCACCTGTCCCCTCATGGAATATTATCCCACTAAATCTCTGTGATGTCAACTATGGCATAGTTGTGTTTATTTCTAGTTCTTCCTGTTTGTTCCCCATATTTCTTGCATTAAATATACAGACATCTACAATAGTGATCTGATATCCCCCTTTTGCCTCTCTGTTGTCCCTGGGGTTCCACGTTTTTACCTTAATTACCGTCACATTTGCTCAGCTTACGAGTAAAAATGTTTTCTCCAGCTTTGCAAACTCAAATGGTATTCATAGACTAAGAGTTTAAGCCCGGGGAGTCTGTCATACAGGCAGTCAGACTGTTCAATTTCACTGGTATATTGAGCCAAATAACTTTTATTTGAATGAAGTGTAGTTATGGTGTAACTGCAAAGCTGTAGCGTAAAATCACTATTTTTATAGGCACTTGGTAACTATTAACTACAGGCTGTTCCACAGGCAGCTACTTTACCCTCTGAGCCCATGTGATTTACTTAATTTCACTTTTTTCATTTCACCTTTAAAAGCAAAATAAGCCTCTGTTACCTTTAGGGAGAAGCAGTGCATTCATTTATATAAAACACTTCTCAGTTAAGCTGAGCTGTAATAAAAGGAGAGGGGAAAATCTCATTAAGGAATTTCTTCTAGACCTAGATCATGTAGCTGTCCAGACATGAAGACTGAAAAAAGGCCTAATTGCTCAAATCAACTTCTAATCAGTATTTGCACATGAGATAGTATGGTACCCAAGCACCTTACAGCCATACGTCAGTCCACTATTCAGTCTAATCATCATTACACTCATTCTTGCCCAGAGGGAAGGTGAGAGATTAGAGTAAATTGTTTATCACAGCATTTACATACATTTAATAGAGTTGAGTCATGTTCTAAATCTGGTAAAGTTTGTTTAATTTCTTATGGAAGGGAGTTCCAAACCATGGACATAGAGCTGAGAGTATCACCCTCGGAGCTGACAGTTCCATTGTTCCTGATCAGAATTGCTAGACTCAAGCTCCTGTCTTTGAGGCCTTTCAAGAAGCTTGAAGATCGGACTCTTTAAATGTCTTGATACTATTTGGAAAGGTAGATCTGTTCGCAAAGCACTTCAAGTCAAAATGGTAATACAGCAAGCAAAGCAGGCACTTCATAGTCTCTCTGCAAAGTTTTGCCTACTTCATTGCCCAGAACTACAGTAGGGAAGGAGATTTATTTTAGTTACAAGGAGGTTGAAAATTCATTGAAAGCAACAGTACAGAAATTAGTCTTTGCTTGAGGGAAGCAGATGTTTTGTGAAAGTTAGGAGTGGCAGAACTCCTGGCTGAGATTATGACTCACTCTTAAACCAGTTCTAAGAATAACAGATTAAAAAGCAAGACCAGAAGGCAAAATGGGCTGGATCTTTCATTTTGCAGGAAATTATGCAGTTTTCCAAACTGGAACAAAGACACCTTTCCCACAAAACAAAAATTCCAAATCCTTCATTTTGAGTTGATTGAATTGTTTATCAAAACATTTTGTTCTACGATTGTCTGAGTTATTATAAAACACTTTTCTAAATTCAGTTGAAATCCACAAAGGGACCATTACTTGAAAAACAACGTTTAGCTTTCAACAAATTGACATTGATGGCAAAGCGTTCTGCTGGACAACTTCTAACCAGCTCAACACCCAATACTGGCAGGCTAAATATATTAGAAATCAATAATTGTTTAATTTCTCTATGTAAATTCAGTACAAAAATACTTTAGTGCACTGACCTCTCTACTTCTCTGCATTGTGAAGAAGAATTGTTACTAGATTTCCAAGCAAATTGGACTGCTCACTTTCACCTTTCACTGGAAATACACAAGCTGGTCAACAGGTAACATGTTAAGAAACTACCAATAACTTCTGTATTGTATCACATTTATAGAATATATGAATTAGAAATTGAGTAAATGAACCAGCTTTCTTCCTCCTTCCTACCTCCCCCTCACCTGCACTAGGAGCTAACATTGAAAGTAAACCAACCCTGTTTAAATAAGTTAAATACACACTGAGAAGGATTCAGTTTTATTTTAAAATGTTTTTCTAAAATTGATCAGGCTTCATTGCAAAAACATTTTGAATAAGAACAAAAATCAGTTCCTTCCCCTGTCAAGTTCATAACTTCATTCGAGAAACTCAAAGTGTAGGTACAAATGATTTTAGGCAATATACAAAGCTGTTTAAAACCACAGTTCTGAATAAATCCAATTTCTCTTGCCCCACTACAAAAAGCTTTAGTTCTAAAATTCTTTTCTAGACAGTTGACGTATGCCCCTTGCCTTTTACATTTTTCAAAATTACACTTAGAATTCAAATCCTTCAAAAGCCATTTAGAAAGTGTTGATTTACAGATGATTCTATACCCCCATGTAATGGATGACTGAGTCATCAATTAATGTCCTTTTTTTTTTTTTTTTTAAGCTGTCTGAGCAGTTTGATGTGTAACCTAATGGCTGGAGAGGTGGGATAGATAATTTAACTTTTTACTAAAAACTGCAACTACTGCCAAAAGCAATAAATTCCAGCTCTGTCCACATTTTTAGAGGTGGTGTCCTCTTGTGTGTCTCCCATTCCTCTGTCACTCTACAAAATGCTTGTGTTTTTCCTTCTCGGGTTTGTATAGCCTATCCCCAAACCGTGAACACAATGTATTGTGAGAGGAAAATTTTCAGAAATGTAATATTTGTGTCTGCCTTTATTACTGTATAGAGAACATTGCAATGCCTTTCCTAGGACAACTTACTTACATTATTCAGAAACGCTCAACTCTCAGAAGCACATCTTGCCTATATGCCTAACAAAGGCCAGGTTTAATGCAGCTTCTGAGCACAGCCCTATTTATGGCAACTACCTTCATTTAAGATTTAAAAATGGCGCTCAAATTATTATAGCCAGATTACTGGCACTGTGAGCAATGGCATACACAGTACATAACTGGAAAGGAAACAAAGTGCATGAGTAGTGATTGAAGTATCAGATCACCCTTGCTATTAGAGTATAACTTAAATACAGTGGGCAGGCCTTTGTACAATTCAGTCATGCCTCCTCTAATCTTGTTCTACTGTCTACTATTCTGCATTAGCATCAGAACTCTTGATTTGGATTTGTTCAAGTTATAAAAATAGTCCTCTTGAACAAGCAGTTACAGGATGCAAGCTGCTTTCATTTTTTGCCCCTTGCTGTCTAACAAACTGGACTATGGGATAGAGGCGACCTTCAGTATCAGGATCCAAATCCCTGTAACCTACCCACTTTTAGCAACCAGGAGTTACAAGTGGAATCAAGGACAAAACCTCGAGGTAGCTGGGAGTGTGTGATACTAATAGTTTTAACAACATCATGGAGAATTCTCTCTAATAGATGGTGCTGTGGACTTTCCACACTCCTGCTTTAACAGGCACCTTGCAGTAAGACCAGGGCTCCCAAAGCTTTCCTACTGGCACTAGGAGGTATTGTATGTTTGTTTACCACAATGAATACATTCAACATGTTACAATAAAACCATTGTACAATAACATTGAAGTATTCTGTTATGATTAATTTAACTGCAATGTGTTCAAGTTTACGTATGGAGTCCTACATAAGTGTATTTAAATGCAATGGTGGACTGGTGAAGTAAGGAATATACAGTAGACTCTTGATTATCCAGGATGATAGGGAAAAAAATAATTCTGGTTAATAAAATCCAGGAAATATGGGGAGTGGGAGTTGATTCACCAGCCATCCTGCACCAGGGGGAGGGAGTGTTGGTTCACTGGCTGCCCTGCACCCTGGTGGGGTTGTTTTGTGTGTGCGCTTGGGGCAACAGCAAAGCCAGAGCTGGCCCTGTGAGTTGCGCATATTTTTTTGACATCCTGGTTAATCCAAATCCTGGTTAATCCAATCCTGGATAATCGAGAGTCTACTGTACATGGCACACCATTTTAGCCTTCCCACAGACAGGGGTTGCTTCAAGAGCTGCAAGTGAGCTTGACAGAAACCAAATCCTCCTAAAATGAGTTGTATAAGTTAATACACACCACCTTGCTAACTTTGTGAATGTAGATCCAGCCTCTTTGAAGTGACCTCCCATCGGAACCATGCTATTCTTCTGTGGTGAGGAGAGAGATCGTTAACAAGAGGGGGGGGAAGCTATCCAAAAGCCCTATAGTACAGTAGTTTGAGAGGGTCAGGTCAACTATTCCAGCCTTTGTGGTGAAAAGGACTAAACGTACCATTTACTGGGGGAGGATCAGTCTAAGTTTAGCATCTGAAGCACAGGTAGGGATTCAAAATATATTAAAATTACTTTTCCCCTATTTCATGCCATTGTTGTATGATTGTACAACTTAGCTGACTGTTTAAAAGTATTACAATTATTGCTAGCTAATTAAGGGTTTAAAACAGTTAAAAAAAAAAAAAAAAACCACAGCCAGAGCTGCTTTAAACCTCTGTAAGAGACAAAGTATAATTTTAACCACTGAAGCATAGTACTAAAACTTCACAACAACTATCTACTTTACTGGGGACCCTTTTAAAGTCTTGAGGTGGCAATCAAGCATTCTAGCTTCACCTGGATCTTTATGGTTGGATTTGTTTGCAGGTGATGGAGTCACATATAACGTGCATCCTTATTCACAGCCTCTGTCTCTCCTCTTCACCTTGGTCAAATAAGTTGTTCTTTATATTCTGATCTTCAGGATTTTGGGCTAAGAAGGAAAGGAAAAAGTGAAATTCTTAATACTGTAAGAGTTGGAATAATTGATTCCATTTCTAGGAGGTGGAACATAACCAGAGAAACAGTCTTTATTCAAGACAAACCCAAGAAAGAAACCAACAGACCACCACTGGCCATCACCTACAGTCCTCAGTTAAAACCTCTCCAATACATCATCAGTGATCTACAACCCATCCTGGACAATGATTCTTCACTTTCACAGGCCTTGGGAGCCAGGCCAGTCCTTGCCCACAGACAACCGGCCAACCTGAAGCAGATTCTCACCAGCAACAACACACCACGCCATAATAACTAACTCAGGAACCAATCCATGCAACAAACCTCGATGCCAATTCTGCCCACATATCTACACCAACACCACCATCACAGGACCTAACCAGATCAGCCACACCATCACTGGTTCATTCACCTGCACATCTACCAATATAATATATGCCATCATGTGCCAGCAATGCCCCTCTGCTATGTACATCGGCCAAACGGGACAATCCCTACATAAAAAGATACATGGACACAAATCAGAGATTAGGAATGGCAATATAGAAAAGCCTGTAGGAGAACACTTCAACCTGCCTGGGCATACAATTGCAGACTCAAGACAGCCATCCTGCAGCAAAAGAACTTCAAAACCAGACTTCAAAGAGAAACTGCTGAGCTCCAGTTCATCTGCAAATTCGACACCATTAGGTCTGGACTTAATATTAGCTGTGAATGGCTCACCAATTACAAAAGCAGTTTCTCCTCTCTGGGGGTTCACACCTCCACATCACCTGCTGGAAGTGGGCTTCACCACCACCCCTTATTGAATTTACTTTACTTTCTTGCCGGCATATTTATGCCTGTCTCTGGAGATTTCCACAACATTCATCTGATGAAGTGGGTCTTAGCCCACAAAAGCTCATGATCCCTAAAATCTGTTAGTCTATAAGGTGCTACAAGACTCTCTGTTGCTTTTGCAGATCCAGACTAACATGGCTACCCCTCTGATAATAGTCTTTATTGAAAGGATTGGGTCACTGTTGAATAGAGATCTATCCATTCAAGTGATCCATTCCCTGTCACCCATTCCCAGCTTCTTGCAAACAGAGGCTAGGGACACCATCCCTGTCCATCCTGGCTAATAGTCATTGATGGATCTATCCTTCATGCATTTATCTAGGTTTTTTTTTTTTAATCCTGTTACAGTCTGGCCTTCACAACATCCCCTGGCAAGGAATTCCACAGGTTGACTGTGCACAAAAATTTACCCATAAAGCATGCATTAGAGTAACTGGGGCTTTCAATCTAAAATAGCCATGCCTTAATTTAGGCAGCAAACTTGGAAAAAAGGACTCTTAAATAATAAATAGCATATCAAAAGTGACAGTATCTGAAGTCCAATCAGAGTTAATGTCTCCTTGGATGAGCCGAAACGTTAGCAACAGGCACATAGTCTATAGTGCAGAGTCCCAGACGGTCTTGTGGAAGAAAGGATGGCTCTCTTTCTGTTCTGAAGTTTGCTCTGTTAAGATTTAGGGCTGAATATGGAGGGAGATAAAGTTGGCAGGAGAGTGATCTTAGGACGGATTCAAGACACCTTGATTCTATTCCTGCTCAGCACCTCCAGTGTAGACATAGTAAGTTTGACTTTATATTTGTGGGAGCAGCTCCGGTCAGGCCTACGGGGCCATATGTGGAGGAGCAAAGTCTGTGTCTGCCCAAGGCTTGCGTTTTGGGGAGGCAACTCCCCGCTGCCTTTCCCCAAATTATGCCTAAGGCCTCCAGTTGAGAACAATGGGCGTAGGGGGGGAAAGAATTCTCAATGGGAGCTGCTGAATGCTTTTCACAAGGTGGCCACTCCCCTGACATGCCTAAAAGGGATCTAAATTCTTGGAAATCTGTGGCAGGGCCAGGTACGGCATGTAGGTCTCAAGTCACAGTTCAGGGCCTTCACCCCCAGACTGACCTTCATGTCTCTCTCCCCCTCAGAGTGTCTCTTGATGAAAAATAAATTCAGTATGTTCTGTACAGGGTAGTCCCTAGGTCCTGGCCTTGATTTCCATACAGCGGGTGGATTTTCTCTCTTACTCAGCGCTCAGGCTTCCCCTCTGTGGGTATAGTGTGTAGAGTTTTGTCACATCTGAATCTCACAAGGGTCCAAAATGACAAGAAAGGGAGTTCACAGACATCAGCCATTTGTAACAATAGTCTAAGGGGCTTCCTGAAATTGCAAGCTCCAGGTGGCTCTATAGTTCAGAACTATAACCAAGGCAAGACTAAGCTTTGGCTCCTACTTTGCTATATAGTGGGACGAGAATATGAAACACGAAATGTTTCAGTTTTCAGGTAGCTGGCACAGGCCTGCCCTTCCAAACAATGGCCCCCATTGTATCTACACCTCCCACAGCAGTTCCTATTGACTGGGAAGCCCAATCCATCACCTGTCAGTGCCTCCAATACACAATACAAATAACTGCACACACAATGCCCTAGACGCTTTCTGTACAACACTCCTTAATATGCAAGGTGTCAGTCAACTCAGGAGACAATGGAGGCGGCGACCGTCAGGCTTCACAACCAATCACAGGAAAGGAAGAGAACATTTAAAGAGGGACCTTCTGAAAAAACACCACCTGATCATGTCACTTTACAATCATTACAGGTGTTTGTACAGTATTTGTCTCGCTGAACAAAACAAGCAATTGACAACCGAAAATCAAAACATCTGATAGAGCGCAGGTTACAAGAGTAAATCCAGAGACAGTTTGCAGCATGCTGCAATATCACAAGTATCCAATTATGGTTTGCTTTTACATTTACCATGAAACTGAGTGCCCACTTCTCTACTCTCGTGTAAATGGGGAGTAATTTCACTGAAGTCTTATTGCACCAAAGTAAAACTGGTGATAGCAAAATCTGGCTCTGGCTGCATTCAGAGCAAGCACAAAGGCATTAGAGTTAACTAAACGGATGAATAGAAAGCTAGTCAGTTTCATCCCTCCAAAAACCTTTTTAAGGGGACAGTTCTAAAAATACAATATGCTCTGTACAAGGGGATTAAAAAAAGATTCCAGTTTTTACCATCAAAGTTATTTTCATTGCCTGCCAGTGCTGCTTGCTTGTCAGTTTCAGATTCAGCCTCATTCTCATCTAAGTTGTAGTCGACTGCTATGTTCTGGTTCGCTGCTTCGGCTCCCTGTTTGTCTGTAAAGATATTTAGCTTCATTAGTTATTGGCCAAAAACTTGCTACAGCTGCAGTAGAGTGCTGTTGCTAGGAAAACAGTCTCCCTCATACTCCAAATCTACAACAGGTACAATTTATCTTAAACCTTTGAAATTTGATTACCCTCTGCTTAGACTAATAGATCAAATCCTACTAGAATTACTCATTAGGAGTCTGACTGATGTCAATGGACTTTCTCGTGCAGGTAAAAGAGCAAGATTTGACCTAACATCTGTACCAAACAGGCAGGACTGCTGATCTCAGTGGAGATTTGGACCTAAACCGCTCAGAATACAGGCAAGCAAGCAGAAGAGCTGGAAACAAATTTCAGCTTCCACCCACAGAGCCAGAAAAGCAGGGAACTTGTCTCTGAGCACCAGTTTCTCACATGACAGACCACTGCACTGTGGCATTTTAGATTTTATATTAATAATGTCTGCATCAGGGAAGAAATGACCCTCGAACACATTCTACAAGATCATTGAGTCTAGCTGCGTATCACTTGGCAGCTAGATCGCCTAAGTGAGTCTTTGTACTAACCATCCTGATTGGGCTCCTGGTCGTCTGGCTGAGCATCATAGTTTAAGAGGTGCTCCCTCTCCACTTCTTCATTGGCATCGTTTTCTTGATTGACAGCATGGCCTGCAGGTGGTTCTTGCATTTTGACAGACTGCTTTTCTGCATCACCTTCTTTAGGAACATTTACCCCCTCATATGGATTCGGGGGTTCCTTTCCTAGTTCAGGAGACAGTTCCTCATGATCCATGGCACTCTTGGCTGAATCGTGTGGGGGTCCTCGATCCACAAAAAGCTTCTCATCTTCTGTTTTAGGCTCCTCTTTGTTCACCGCAACCAGATCCCGTGTCCCTTCTGTAAAGCAATGTAATCACAGTTTGTGCACTAAGCAGAGCTTTGGCCCTAGCAAATGTTAAGCCTTTAAAAAGCTAGAACAGAATCAACTGCCCTCTGCCCATCCATGTTAATTTTTTTTTCCTGGGCAGGGACATCTCTTTAAGCTGCAACAACTCCAAAGGATGTATAGGCATAAATCAGGGTATCCCAAGTTAAAGGTACTATTAGAAACCACTGCAGGATTTGTATTTCATAAGGTCTTTAAAGCCTGCATTTTCCTTGTTTTATGGTAAATAGGGAAAAAGTCTGAATCCTTTTCAGGTTATAGTGAGAAGATCAATTAATAATTGGACGTGCAAAGAAGAATTATTAAAATACAGAGTTTTAATGTTTTATGTAAATGCCTATTTGCACAGCATTGGAAGTGTAAAAAACTTATTTTTGTGTGTCTGCGTGCACACTTCACTATTAGCAACGCAACTGGCTTTAAACAGTCAACCTACATACAACAAGGTTGACCAGATGTGAGTTCTACAAATAGCCTGTAGCTGCTTTCGTCTTCAATATGGAGATGCAGCTCAGGGACACTACTGGTCCCAGAATACTCTGTCATTTCCACCATGTGTCTAAAGTCTTGCAGCATTTTGAGGTACAAGTCACAAGAAGATCCTTATATAAAAAATCACATTGAAATACTATAAAACTTTCCAGCGGCATGGAAAAAATACAACGATCCATGTGAATCTGCTGAACTAAGTTATATGCAATTTTTTTTTTACATTTATTAAATTAAAATACAATGAATTAGCCATTTCTCATCTCAGTTGCTGTTAAGGTATAAGTAATGTAATTAGCCAATCTTACCTTTGTCTTCTTGAGACTCAATCTCTGCTACCTTTTTTACACTGGGTGTTGGCTTTAATGCTTCTAGAGCTACATTTCTAGGAATTTTGTCCTTCTTTTGCTCCTCATCTCCTTTCTGCTCTTCCAGGTCATGCAGTTGGAGCTCTGGTCTATTAAAAGTCGGCAGCTGAATATTACCCTTAAAAGCATATATAGACATATGTGATTTGTCCATCCAAATCCTTATTCCTACTCTCTGATTGATATTTCATTTTAAATCCTGACTAGAGCAATCTACATGCATTTAAAGCCAATTCAAGAAACAGACTTGAACTGAAATCTTCACTGGAGTCAAAAGTAAAATGCAACCCTGATAAGCAGGCAGCAGCACAGTTTTCACACCCAGCACACCAACAGAACAGGTGCTATGCATAATGCATCCGGAGCTATTGTTCTCTGAAGCAACATTTCCGAGCATGAAGGACACATCCCTCTGGAGCACCAAGAAATAGTTTTGGATACGGAACAGAGGCAACTTGCCCCCAGGATGCTACTACTGTTATTTTTCTTAAGGAGGGCTCAGCTTTCAATAAGTTCGGGGAACACTAATTTTTGGCAGTCTAATTCAGATACATGAATTAGTTCAACTTGGACTGGTCTGATGTTACCAATTAGAAATCCTGCCTTCCTCCTCTGCACTCAATGCACATATATTTTTGTTGTTTACTTGTCCTAATGCCTGATCTCAAGTTTATCCAAGCCTTATGCCAGAGAGTGGGTGAGTGGCAAACATGGATTTAGATGGACATCTTGTAAACCCCTAAATGCCATCTCTTCCAAAAAGTAATCCTTCATCCACCTCATTGGGACCATCTGCTTCTTCATCACACCTCTTAACAGATAAATGCCAAAATAATACCTTAAGAGTGACCACCACCAGGACTGTTCACAAAGGCAGCTAACAAGTGTGGGTTTAGTACCGCAAATGCTTTACAAAGTCACAGAGACCACTTGAGCTATCACAACTTGCTACAGCATGAGTGTTCTTTGATGGAGACAGTGTTCACAAGTAACCACATAGCAGACATCAGCATTAGATGACAAGGTGAATTAGTCACAAAGAAATGTCAACTGAGCTCCAAATCTATATATATAAAAGTCAAGTGGTGTATGTATGTACTAGCATAAGTGCCCGGCGTTGCTCGGGTCAGTCAGAGGTGGGGAGGGGGCAGACAGTTGACACCCCCTGACCAACACCCACACCTCACCCACCCCGACACCTTCCCAACCCCCCTGACCAACCCCAACACCCCCCGGCTCACTTACCCCACGACCAAACCCGACACCCCCACCTCACCCCTCCACCAATCGCAACACCCCCAGACCGAACCCGACACCCCCCGGCTCACTTACCCCCCGACCAAACCCAACACCCCCACTTCACCCCCCCAAGCAAACCCGACACCCCCACCTCACCCCCCCACCAACCGCAACACCCCCTGACCAACCGCAACACCCCCACCTCACCCCTCACCCACCCCGACACCTTCCCACCCCCCCAGACCAAACCCGACACCCCCACCTCACTCCTCCAAGCAAACCCGACACCCCCACCTCACCCCCCCACCAACCGCAAAACCCCCTGACCAACCCCAACACCCACACCTCACCCCTCACCCACCCCGACAACTTCCCACCTCCCCAGACCAAACCCGACACCGCCCCCCCCCCCCCCCCCCCCCCGGCTCACGGTGCATTGTGTAGCACACAGATTATTAAATACACTGTTCGGTCGGCGGGTGATGTGGGGGTGTCGGGTTTGGTTGGGGGGGTCAGGTGGGGGTGTCGGGTTTGGTTGGGGGGGGTCAGGTGGGGGGGGTCGGGTTTGGTCTGGGAGGGTGGGAAGGTGTCGGGGTGGGTGAGGGGTGAGGTATGGGTGTTGGGGTTGGTCAGGGGGTGTCAGCTGTCTTCCCCCTCCCCACCTCCGACTGACCCGAGCAACGCCGGGCACTTTTGCTAGTGTGGTATAGAGAATATGGAATAGTCCAGTTTATTTGAATTGTTAGGGGGCATTCTGAGGTCTAAGATAAAGTGGTTTCAGATGAAAGGAGGAAGCTGGCGGCCTCACTATAAAGAAGCAACTCTCTAGTCCACCAATTCAGGAGCGCAGCAAAAGGAATGACGATTGCCTGGCTCTACTGGGGCATGCACCAAAAAAACCCAGGATATAGGTATTCCAGGATTATGAGAACCAAGTTTCAGTTAATCAGGCTTCACTGTAATGCAATGGAACCAGGCTTAAATATAGTATCAAGAAAACTTAACAGTAGGATCTGTTAAACTGTCATAGTCTCCCCCAGCTAAGCAAAGCAAGTGCCATCACTGATTAATTTACAAGTAGACTAGAGATAGAACACTAGAGAGTATACCAGGAAACCCTTACTCTAGTGAACTGTTTAAAGTTTAATGGTTGTAAAACAATATCAGCTTAAACATCTGCCACTTTAGAAATTCAGCCATTGAAATTTTAGGGGCAATAAACCTTACTCCTATGAGCATTTTAGGGTATGTCTTCACTACAGGACTAGGTCGATTTCCCTTAATTCGATTTTCTAAACTCGACTTTAGAAAATCGAATCATTGTGTCCCCACCAGGACAGCAGGTCGACAGTGGTCGACACTGTCTGTCCTAGAACTTTTGCAGGGGTCGACATAGCCCGCATTGCACTGTGGGTAGGTAGCCCACAGTGCAATGCGTGCCGGACCCCCCCTCCCCCAGCAGCCCCGCGGATCCCCCCCCCCCCCCCGCCCGCCGGAGCAACCCCACGCCGGACCCCCACCCGCCCAAGCAGCCCCATGCCGGACCCCCGCCCGCCCAAGCAGCCCTGCGCCGGACCCCCCCACCCGCCCAAGCAGATCCGCGAACCCCCCTCCGCCCGCCCAAGCAGCCCCCCGCTGGACCCCCCGCCCGAGGGGGGGGGGAGCCCGCGCCGGGCTACTTGGGCAAGCGGAGGGGTCCGCGGGGCTGCTCGGGCGGGCGGGGGGGTTCTCGGGGCTGCCCAATCACAACCTTTGAATTCCCCAGTATGAAATTGACCAGGCAGCTGACCCGCTCGCCCGAGCAGCCCCGCGCCGGACCCCCCGCCTGCCTGAACAGCCCCGCACTGGACCCGCCCGAGGGGGGAGGAGCCGGCGCCGGGCTGCTTGGGCGAGCGGGGAGGGGGGGGTGTCCACAGGGCTGCTCGGGCGGGGGGGGGGTCCTGCACGGGGCTGCTTGGGGGAGCGGGTCAGCTGCCTGGTCAATTTCAGCTGCCTGGTCAGTTTCATACTGGGGAATTCAAAGGTTGTGATGGGGGGGTTCGCGGAGCTGTTTGGGTGGGCGGGGGGGTCCGGCGCGGAGCTGTTTGGGCGGGCGGGGGGGTCCGTGGTGCTGCTCGGAGGTCGGAGGCTTAACATCAGATGCCTCTTCACTTCCTCACAATAGACGTAGAGAAGTCGATTTTAGCCTTACTTCTCTCATCAAGCAGGAGTTACAAAGTCGATTTTGAGGGCCCTTTAAATCGACTTTAAGGGCATGCAGGTGAAGACAGGTACACGTTTAGTTCGACTTAACGTCGTTAAAGTCGACCTTAAGTCCTAGTGAAGACATGCCCTTATGGCTAAATGCTATGCGAGTTTGATTTTACAAGCATAAAACTGAGCAGCACTTAAAGTTTCTGCTGTACTATATCAACTTCTTGCAACTTGAAAACTAGGCAATAAAGCTATTACTTTTCTGTAGTTGTTTACAATCTATGCAGGAGAAGAACAATTCTACATAAGCTTACAGAAGCCAGGGAGCATATAAAATATTTTATACCGCTCTTGTCAGTACGCTGTAGTGGGGTGGATCGGCTTACTTTCACCTCTATGGTTACTGCACTAACTGGACTTTTGGTGGTCCAGTCAGCAGTGCTGATCGGACACTGCACAGGTTCCTTTCAACTGGGGTTTTGAGTAAAAAACGGACACCTCCAACCCTAGATAAGCCGCACTCAAAACAACAGAGGTCAAGCTGCAACTTCCTCATTTATTATCAGAAACACACCTCACAAACAGGAAGATCTAATGCATTATAACAGAAAAAATCATGCGAATCTTCTGCTCTTTTGTATATTAAAGGATCAGAGAGTAGTACCCTATGGGAGAAAGCAACATAGCACAGCTCCATTGACATCTTAAATAATAGTACAACTGACTTTCTGCCAAAACAAACAAAACAGAGGCTTACCTGATAGTTTTTGCTGGAATTTTTCAGTAAGTCTTTGATTTCCTTGGCCTGTGGTGCCTCACTGCCTTTTTTTGTGATCTCATCTATCCTTTCTTCACATTGTTCTTTTAATTCTTTCATCTGATTGATGCACTGGGACCTTGAGGGAAAGAACAAGGAGCTTATAGAGGTATTGTCATCCCAACATCTCTAACAGACGCACCTTTCTTTAAAATAATAACCACCTCACAAAAGATGCATATCTTTCCTTTTTCCATTTTGCTGATTTCCTAGTCCTACATTTGGATAGTTTGAAAAAACAACAACAGAGAAATAGGAGATGAGGCTAGAATCATCTGAAGGGACATCTCCATGGGAAAGTTGTACTGGTTTAACCAAATGTGTCACTCTACACTGGTTTAGAAACGAGTGCAAAAGGTGTGTTTCAGTTTAAATCAGGCTTATTTTAGTTTACCTTAAGTCAATTAGGAGCCTCTTCTGTGTCTCAGGAGCAAAGACCAGAAATTACAATTTGACTTAGTAAGTTATCTTTTGGCAGGAGAGAAAAAAATAACAAGGAACCAGGAAGATCTTGGTGCTGCTGTGACAATTGGGCCTTCAAATTTACCGGTGAGCTCAACTGTAAAAAGTATGTAGAAGTTCATACAATGTTACATAATCTATGATGATAAATGTTGATGGGAAAAGGTATGAAAGGGACACCAACAGACTGAATTAGTCTAAACAAAAAGGATAAGTTGATATGACTCCAGGGCGGTGTTGAAGCTTGGAGATGGGGAGCCGGAAGTTAATGAGCCAAAATCAATGTGTCAGACATCAGGCCTAATTGGTGAACAAAATAATAGAGGGATAGGCTATGCCATCCCTTTTGGGGTCCTTAAAAGAAAGAAATTTTGTGGGGAAAGTTAGAAAGAAAAAGAAATACAGAATGGAAGACAGTGGCTACTGGAGCAAGCTTCACCACCATAGCTGCCACCCACATTGACTCAGTCAAGCCTTTTTGGCCACAACCAGACCCAAAACCAAAACCTCTCTAGCTTTTTCCAGGGTGTCACAATGTTCACAAGGCTATTTCTTGGTTGTCTTTTTTGCTTCTGCCCCTCTTTTTAATTGTTGGTTCTCAGTTTGTGAACGTTTGCCTTCCCTCACACACATCCTGTCACAATACCCAGTGGAACCCTTCCTCACACTGGGCAGAGTGTTAGGCATTGTTTTACATGTGACTCCTCAAGTGTTTCTTACAGAGAGGGGTGCATTCACACATCAGTTTGAATGAGGTTTTAACCTCAACCCATAACAAGGCTTCACCCAGCTCATAACTAGGGCCCTACCAAATTCACACTCCATTTTGGTCAATTTCATGGTCACATGATTTTAAAAATTGTAAATTTAATGATTTCAGCTCTTTAAATCTGAAATTTCACAGTGTTCTAATTGTAGGGGTCCTTACCATAAAAAGGAATGGAGGGAGGGTATCACAAAATTAGCATACAGGCAGTTTCAGTACTGCTATCCTTACTTCTGCACTGCCGCTGGTGGCAGCATTGCCTTCAGAGCCGGGCAGCTGGAGAGTGGCAGCTGCTGGCTGGGAGCCCAGCTCTAAAGGCAGAGCTGCTGTTACATGGTATAGTACTGCCACCCTAACTTCTGCGCTGCTGCCTGCAGAGCTGGGCCCTCAGTCAGCAGCCACCACACTCTGGCTGCCCAGCTCTGAAGGCAGTAGTATCAAGGGTGGTAGTATTGCCACCCTTATCTCTGTGCTACTACTGGTGGGGCACACAAAAGACCAGATTTCATAGTCTGTGATGCATTTTTCCTGGCCGTGAATTTGGTAGGGCCCAGTCATAACATTACTATTGCTCCCTCTGCCACTGATGCTGTCCTTTGTGGAAGAGGAACTACCAGTCTGGTTTGTTCGTTTTAACTTTTCAGGGTTGGATTAAAAAATGAAACAAACAAACAAAAAAGAAGAAACCTTTATAATCCAGAGGACATTCCCATTGCGATTACAGCAATTTTAGAGTAGACCAGATTAACTAATTGAAACAAATATATCTGCTGCATATTTTCCTCTCTTGGTTTTCTTATAATAAAACATTCAACTGGCATTTATTCCAAATAATTGTTACTCAATGCCTTGTAATTCTGAGTGCAGCAGAAGTACCCTGCTGCATCTTGAGAAGACAGTACAACAAACAGAACTATCACACTGAATCACAAGCATACTGAATATACAGTGGGTCTTAACTCACAAAAGCTCATGGTTCCTAAAATCTGTTAGTCTATAAGGTGCTACAAGACTCTTTGTCAGTCTTTGTCCTTAGGAGTTTACCTTGTGTGAAAGTGTTTGCATTCCTATCAAGGTGAAAGGTGAGTTTAATTACTGATCATGACTAATTCCAAGAAGAAATGAGAGGCACTATACTGAATAAACAGCATTTTAATCTGTCACTAATATGCAGCAATGCATCCAACAAAGACTCTTTCATTTTGTGGGCATGAAACCACATTTCTGAATTTGTTTGCTAAGAACATAAGAACTGCTACAAGCTCTCCTACTCGCATTCCTAGATGTAACAAATTCTTCTGAATGCCTAGATTGTGCTAAGGCTTTAATGAACAGTTTCCCTCCTAAAAATTAGTAGTATGTTTCCCACAAGATTCAGAACAACATCTGGTAATTAGAGACTACTATAACAACTGATTTTCTCAATGTCTTCTAATTTAACATGCCCAATTCAGAGCTGTAGCTGTCTGTATTGGAATCTTTTTTTTTTAAACGAGACAATTTATACCTGGTCACTTCTGACTAATTTTTTAATTGTATTTCTAATTTTAACCCATTTTCTGCTATTGAATGTTACTACACCTCCTCATTGTCTCTGCTCACTAAACTTAAATTGAACTCGGAGGACTAGCAGACAGGTAGGCACAGTGAAACTGCCCTTTATTTAATCACCACCACCTCATGTTATTTCATTATCACACATCATAGACCACACTATGCCAACAGCAATGTTTGGTTTTACTGCTCTTAAGATGAATTAGAAGATATTATTAATTTCCTCAAGAGTAAATAATATTGTGAAGATCTTTTTGTGTTTGTCAACAAAGTAATTACTTCTTCAAAGGGCCCGATATACAAATAAGATGCAAAATTATAATTCCTAAGTCTTTAGAATGTCTACGTCACAATTTATCTCCCTCTCACTCTATGCACATTTTAAAAGTGTGACTTGTCCTCTATTGAGCACACTTATGTATACATTTCTATGACTAATAAAAAACAAAGTGCAATGCAGTGTTAAGGCGACAATAAAACGAAAGCATAATGGGTAATATAAAAAGTTAACATTAAATCTTTATGCCGCTTGCAAAATGTGCCATAAAAATCATGAAAAGTATTTTCTACAGCTATAAACATAAGAAATGTGTGACCAGAAATCATGTACTTCTGTATGCAACTTATGCAGTGATGGAAACAATTTCTGTCTTTCTTGAATGAGATTATAATTGGACAGCCATAAACCCAGAATATCCCCTGAACAGGTAGCCCATAGGAGGGCTCTCAGAAGGAGGAAAGCTCCAGAGGGATTCCGCACAGCTACCCCTGTTAGGGAGCTGGAACTGCACTATCAGAAAAGGTCATGTTTCTTAACCCCTTGACCTCTACTCAGAGGCCCTGCATCTTCACAAGTGTTCTGACCCCCCACCAATCTGAAAACACGGATTCATTGGTGCCACTCTACCAGGTCTTCAACTTGGGTCTGGCTACTGTGTGATATATCCCTGACACCTAATCTACACAGCACACCGTACTCTCTGAAGAGCCTTACGGAAAAGGAGAGGGAGAGAGTTAGGGGTGGATGGTGCCTGAGGACCACTCTGTAATACGGGGAGTTTTGTACATAGATTGTGTGAAGGTCCAGGCCATTAGCATTAAAGACATCCCATTTAGGGTTTGGTATAAAACTGCTTTTGCAGGTCTCAGCCTTCCATGGGAATTGCTGGCAATTAACTGAGCTTCACTTCCACCAGTCTTGCTTCTAGCAGAGGATTATGCAGCAGAGGCCCCTAAGACAAGATTCTGTCCTTCCCTTCCACACCTTTAAACATGCCAAGGGGTAGATTTGGCCATCTGTTGGGTTCAACCAATTTAGAAAACCAGATATGTGTACAAGGTCCACAAGGTCAGCAGTTGCGTAGGTAAACAGGGTGAGTCATCAGGAAGTAGTTGCTCTACACTTTATGCAAAGTCTACAAAGTTTACTAATATGTCATTTGTCTGTCCATATATACACAAGAAACAAGTCAATTGTTTCACAGCTATTTTAATTTGAGACCATCTGACAATTAACCTTCAGCTCAAATTCTCTGGAGCTAGAAGTCTGAAAACCCAAACCTAACATGCAATTCAAAATAAACTAAACAAAGCCTAGTAATGTGTAACTGTTTGAAAGGTAGCTCAAATCTGGAGCCTAATCTTGTGTAGGAGGTACTCCACATACTAAATATCAGTTCTCAAGCCACAATTTACCAATGTATTGAGTACAATCAGCAGACCAAAACAAAACAGAGACTGATCCTTCGGTTCTAAAGCAGGCAAAATTCATATTGACTTCAAATTCGTATAAAAACAGCAGGCTTGGGCCCATAATAGCAAAATTGTTCTTCTTGGTGACAGTTGTCAAGATTTAGCAGAAACCAAACTAAGCTACTGGTTAGAGGGCCTGACTTTTTCATTCCAGTGCTGTGGAAGTACCAGTCCTGCCAGCACAGGAAGCACAAGTTAACTTGCTGCTAACTGAGCAGAGATCCATAATAATTATAAGAATGAAATCAAAGAAAGTTGCATTGGTTCATCCTTCACAAGATACAGAGAAAGGAACATCAATATTAGCAAAAAGGGGGAAAAACCAGAACTCATAATTAGTACAGGAAATAACATTTTCAAACAGCTTCAGTAGGAGGGACGAACTCCTAGTGAGTACATGAAAATGTTAAGAGTTACTGAAGTTCTTACCAGTGTCCCTGCACATATACTTTGTTGTTCACAACTTACAATGCTTCAGGAGTACCTATTTCCATTGCTCTTTAGGGCACAGTGAAATCAACACCTCAACCATGGCTTCCCATACTGGCAGATATCCACCCATCTCAAATTCATCACAAAAAAATCTTCAAATGTTCCATCATACAGGCCAGTCGCATTTTATGCATATTTAACATATGCGAATTTAACTTTACGCGGCTGGCCACACACCCAAAAAAAAAAAAACCCACCAAAAAAAACAAACAAACCAAGGGGTCGGAGCCGGCAGCCCGTGGCAGGGGCTGAGGCCAGCAGCTCCGCAGCCTGCCCGCTGTCGCAGGGGCCGGGGTTAGGGCCGGCAGCCCACATGCCACCGGGGATCTATCAGTGTCCCAAACAATCCATATCCTAGTGGCATTTCAGCTATCCACTCTGTATCACCTGAAGCAATCAATTGGATTGCTTACCTAGACTTGGACATCTAACATTGCTGTTTTTAGCCATACCAAAGAAGATGACAACGACTTCAGGAAATATAACAAAAATCTGATTAAAGCTCTGGTTGGGACTTGGAAGATCTGAATTCAAATTCCAGCCCTGCCTCAGACTTCGTGTCTGACCTTGGCAAGTCACTTAGTCTCTCTGTGCCTCAGTTCCTTATCTGTAAAGTGGCGATAATTGTACTTCCTTGTCTGCCAGGAGCACTGAGAGGAACACAAGTCAGAAATGTTTGTGAAGTGCTCCAATACTATGGTGATGGGAGCCACAAGTATATAACAGACAAATGAGAAGAAACCAATCAGGACTCAGAGAGGTAGCCATGTTAGTCTGGAATAGCAGAGGTAACAGGACTGTAGCTGGTATATTATTTTCCTTTTCTGAAAATGCTATCTAGTCTCAAGATATCTAGTAATAGCATTTATATTTTAAAACTGTAACAATGGGTAAAAGTGCAGTATTCTATTCAACTGCAGGTTTCAAAAGAATAATCTGGCTTATGACCTTTCATTCTGTAAATCATGTATTTAAAAGAACAAACTTACATTTCATAGGAAAATTTCTTCTGAAGGTTAGTCTGGTTTTTCTGAAACTGGTACACATCCAGTTGTAGCTTTCCATATTCCTTCTGTAACTTTATCAAGTGTTCTGGGCCAAAAGAGGATTATTATTTTTAATGAAATATTATCTTAAGATAAACAAATCCCTCCCTCCAAAATCAAAGATGCAAAGTTTATAGTGAGAAAGCTCTGTTGACTATTTTTCTCAGGTGTAATTGGACACTGCAAGACAGAGGTTCTTAGGGTTGTGTCTGGGACCGGAAATATTGGCTAGTGTCATTTAGTAGAACAATCCAAGGAGCAGCTTACATGCCAGAGGCTGTGTGTGAACAGTTCAGAAGTTGGGGTTTTCACAGCAGAGCAGGGTAATGCTGGCTCCCAGAGTCAAGGGTTGGAGTGACCTAGCACATCACCATGGCTTAGGCAGCAACAACCAGAGGGGAACGTCACACTTGCCCTCTGTAATAGCAGTTTACAGTTCACAAAGCAGAATTGTTTGTAAGTTAGTAGTTTTCTGTGGTGGAACCTCCTCCATCATGATGTGACACCCTGAATGTTTTGCTCCTGACAAAAAACTTTGTGTCAGAAAGCTGAGCATGTCAGAGAGGCTCACAATTGTATTTACCAATGACCCAAATGCTGGAAGTCATAACTCACTAGCAATGACTCTGAAAGTGTCAAAGCGGATAATAATAAGGCCAAAATTTCTTTTCAGATGTGTGTATATTACTCTCATGGTAGTCAATACATCCATATATAGGAATATAGAATTTTAGAGTTGAAAGAGGATTATACTATGTGGGTGGGAACAGAGAAGTTGTTCAAGTATATATTATTAATATAGGGGGAGTCTGCTCTATTCATCTTTGTTATTTTCTGCCATTAAGATCTAAGGCCATGGAGTCCTGGACTAAGAGCCACATGGTTGGACCCTTTTGCCTACATGGAGCCCCACTGAATGCAGTATGGCATGAGCCCTGCACCTATGAAGAACTTGTACATGGTCAGGGTCTAGTTTATGGCAGTTCCTACACTTTCTCCTGGCTTTGAGATAGAGAGCTCACACACCCAAAAGACATAGGAGTAGGACTGAGTCTCTGAGCACTGGCTTTAAGTCTGATAATAATAGAACTACCATAAAAAGGTACCTTTTAGATTCTGGATAAATCGCTCATTTGTTGTTATGTTATTCATTAACACTGCCTGCGGGGGAAAAAAGTGGAACGGTATTAAAACAATGCTGATCAAACCATGTATTTAATAAAAATATAATCAAGTAATTCTTGAGAATAAAGCAAAAATGTATTTATAAGCAATATGATACAATTAAAACACACACACACACACAATATTAGGCACAGTTGAGATCCTTATGTTATTTCAAGTCCTAGATTATGAAAAAAATATTGAACTACCCAAGGCATAAATCAATGAAAGATCATAATTAAAAATAAAGCAAGATCACAAGATGTTAAACAGGTTACTCACTGGAATTATGAGTTTAAAGTGTCCACTGCTAAATACTTGTTTACCATTGTCTCCATTTCATGTTAATCTTACAATCACAGTGACAATCAGATTTAGAGTGTACTAATCAAGTGGCTCTTTCAGAAAGAAAGATTCACCAAACTGCATCCTTTCAATAATTCTCTTGAGATAGAACCAATGAACCTACTGTCAGGATTGCAGGGAAAAAGTGTCAGAAGAACAATTATTCCAACACCACAAATAAAAACTCTACCAAAGTCAGTAAATCAAGAGAGAAATGGCTTGACTATTAGGTTTTATATTATGCACCATTATATTTAGTTCACTTCCCTGATGCATGGCACCCTCTTTTCCTCCCCTGGGACAAGTGAGAGGTGTAATGCCCTTCCATTCCCATATCTTTAACTCCAGACACACCAAACCCAGGAAGGAGAAGAGCAGAAATACACATGCACGGGAGACTGGTCGTGTAGGAGGAAAATAACATTACGTGAAAATAGTCACAGACAAATGCCAATAGAGAACTCCGCTTCAATGTCTAATATTTAGAAATTGTGCAGGAAACCAGTTTAGTTTTGAAGAGGTCAAACAATCATACCTATTTAGACTTATGATGTCTGCATATTTTTTGAAGTATCCAGTCACTATGCTTAATTTATCAGGATTCCTATTTATTCATTCCAAGATGCAATCAGTATTTCACAGACTTCAGAGACCAGAATAAACCCATTCCCAAAAGAGGTTTTTCACAAGAGTAGTGCTGCCGATATACAGTATATGGGTTGCCATAACTGGAAGGATCACTTATATGATCAACATGGCCATTCAGTCTGTGGAGGCTATTCTGATGCTACTGATGAAGATACCAAACAGTGTTAATTTTGATTTTGCTTATTGTAATCTAATCATCCATTCAGTAGGAGCCAGAGAAAGAGCCCACCAGTTCATCTCAAGCACCTGGCAGATGGTAATGACTTTTGTTCACTAGCAGCCTAAACCAGACTTGTGTCCCATCATCCGTTCCCTGGACAATCTAGTTCCCCAAACAAACTGTTATTTTAATGTAATAACAGAGATATTATTGTTTATAGGAACCAGTAAGTTATATTCACATCTTCATGCATAGAGAGCAAGTTTCAAACAGATAAAAGGAAATTTTTCTTCTACACAATACCACACAGCCAATGAAACTCACTGTGAAATATCCCACCTTCTTCCTCTAACTTAACAACCTCAGCCAAGCTTCACAATCATCATAGCTGTGAACAGTATTAAATTGTTTGTTTAAAACATATACTGTGTGTGTATATAGTTATAAAATATATAGGTTTATGTTTGGTGAAAAAAAAATCCCTGGAACCTAACCCTCCTATTTACATTAATTCTTATGGGGAAATTGGATTCGCTTAACATCATTTTGCTTAAAGTTGCATTTTTTAGGAACATAACTTCAACATTAAGTGAGGAGTTACTGTACTCAGAATGGTGGTAAGGGTGAGTAATAATCATCTCGGGGGGAAGCACAGGTATATGTTATTGGAAGGTCACTTATTAAGTCACAGGTAAAAAATGCATTACTTCATATACTTTCAAGAATCAGAGAGGTAGCCGTGTTAGTCTGGAATAGCAGAGGTAAAGTCCTGTGGCACCTTAAAGACTAACTATAAAGTTTTGAAGCATAAGCTTTCATGGGCTAATACCCACTTCGTCGGATGCACTTCCACTGCTTGCATCCGACGAAGTGGGTATTAGCCCACGAAAGCTTATGCTTCAAAACTTTATAGTTAGTCTTTAAGGTGCCACAGGACTTTGTTACCTCTTCATATACTTTGTGCACTGCATACAAAGTATCCTTTTAGTAAAGCTGCAGTACTCTCCTGAATGTGAAAATAAGATGAAAGAGGGTCATAGAGAAAGAGATCAGAAAAAGCTGATTAGTAAAAGCACTTTAATGTTTGCAGCAAATCCTGTTTAATAATTTACAAGAAAACATTTACAACAGCCAGAAGGTTGTTTCTTAATGTTGCTGCACTAATACTTAGAGTTTTACATTTTTCAAGAGCTGTACCAACGTTAACTGATCCTCACAACATTGCTGTGTTGTAGGCAGGCAATCTCCCCATTTTTCTGCACGTGGAGAACTAGACACACAAAAGACAAACAACTTGGCCAAAGGCCAGAGAACAAGTTGGTATCAATAGCCATGATGAGAAACCCAGGTGCTCCTGGCTACCAGGCTTGTGCCCAGGTCAATTTAGACCCTGGAGGAGAATTAGATTTGATATTTCATTCAGCACATACAACATTGCATGCAACCTCTAGAAGAGGAGAATTCAGGGCTTAGCACCTGTGTACACGAGACGTACCCCAGTACAGCACCCCACAAGTCACTCAGCAGAAAGACTTCCTGACTACAGTCAGTGCTGTTGAAAGCAAGGAAATCATATCTTGACATGTCTGACCAAAAAGCAGCACTATTAGAAGCAAAGATGGAAGCATCTCCCAGCTGGATGACAGTTGCTACAGTGACCGCAAGAAATTTGCTGGGAGAAAGGCATGTGTGTAGGAACTGTTGTCCATACTAGAGACACCATAGGTGTGTGTACAGGGTGTGCCCAGGCACACCCTAATGTCGCAAAAGAAAAGTGGCTTTGCATGCAGAGTGCAGCGCGGCTGATAGGGCGGCTGGGCCTGATTGAGCAGTAATTCCTGCTATAGAGTTTTCTAGTTTCACAGATTCACAGAGAAGGCCAGAAGGATCCATTAGATATGTTCTAACCTCATGTATGTCACAGGCCATTACATCTCACCTAGTTACCCCTGTATTGAGCCCAAAAACTCTTTGGCTAAAACGTATCCTCCAGAAAGGCATCCCCTTGTAACTCCAAAAAGGTGTGTGGGGAAAGAGAGCTTAAATAAGTCATCCTCTTTTCTGCATGTGTTAAAGGTTAACAATTTCATACAGGCCAAATTAATTTTTAGTTTGGTAGCCAGATCAAACCATTTAGTGAGATTTTTAAAAAAAAAAAAACACACAAAATATTTTATCTGTCAATTCCTTCAGCATTTCCCATGACAACAGCAAATGCTGTATTAAAACCAGGCTAACACAGATCCAAAAAATGAAAAATTGGTTTACTTTCTTTCGATACTGACTGTACACAGTGTACCTAATACATAAAGAAGCACTGTAACAAGAAATGGCAACAACAACAACAAAAAACCGAAGCAAGTGGCTGAAGTAACATTTTCAAGTGATCTCTCTCCTGCCATCCATCACCACCCTCTGATGGATGGCAGAAGAGAGATACTTGATCACTTATCTGTTTGGTTCACTCACTCCGGGGCACCTGGCATTGGCTACTGTTGGTAGACAAAATACTGGGCTGGATGGGATGGACCTTTGTTCTGACCCAGTACTGCCATTCTGATGTTCTTAAGTTTATCTGTATTTTCAGAGTAGTTTTCAGAGTAGGCGAAAAGCTGCTATATCAGCAATTAAACTGATGAGACTCTAACTAGACTAATTACTATTATCGTTTATTAGTTAGGATTATAATAGTTCCCAAAATACCACAAGCTCTGGTCTCACAGAGTGTACAAGTATGAGACAAAGACAAGAAAGAGTGTGTGGGATACATTTACAACACACAAGCCAGGAGAGATCAGGGAGAGAAAGCCACCTGCCTTACGTTTACATATTTGGTGGCTACTGAATTTTTTAAATTTAAATTACATCCTAAAATTTCCCTTCCATCGCCATTCACCACACAGATCTACCCACCATTTGTCTGGCAACATTCTTCAGTTTTATTGTCTTTATGCTCTTCTCTCTCAGCATTTTGAAAATGATTTGAAGGGGCACACTAGCCACATAGCCTTTCAATCCTAAATCATGAAATTAAAACATCAACAGGTGAACTCATTTTTTTCCCAAGGCTTTCAAGGTCACTGAACATATTTTCTCTACTGTATTTCTTTTAGGCTTGTCGTTATGCTGCAGACTCATTTTACACTTTTCAATAGGAATGCGTGAAAAAAGGCTAAAGCAATTTTCAAACCAATAATGGAGCACTTAAGCCATACAGTTTTTCACTGAACTTTAGCATTCATTCTCTCTAGTAGTTACAGCCTGTTCCCATTAAAATTAAACGCTGAATGAAACAACTCTTTGGAACAGACTGAATGATTCAGACAATTGATAATGGGAGACCAAGCCCTTTACCTCTAGTTCAGCGTTTGGATTGTGGTCAAGACTGTTGGATATTAGGTGCCAGAAGCTAGAATTTTATTCTGCATGATGGCAGTCAGTGGTTTCAGTTCATCTCTTATTCCAGAAATGAGACACAGAACACATCACAAAAACCACCACCACAATCGGCTCATTTGTCAGCAGTCTCAAAAGAGGCACCATGGAGACAGTGGGCATAAAGAATGAACTATCCTCCCAAATCTGCAAAGCAGTGTGCTGCGCTTTGTGTGTTCTGTGGACACAGGATTTTTGTCACCATTGCCATCAATCTAGCATATTATCATCGCTACATTCAATTATAAGTAAAGAAACATTTGGAAGTATGAATGGAATAAAATACACTCTGGGTAAGAGTTGCTATAACTCACTACAGCTATCATTGTACAATAATCCCTTTTCTCTCGTCAGCCATTTTACTATATAGTGTGAAAAGGCAGAAGAAATTTTCAATAGTATATTCTTAATTCGCACATGATCTGAATTTCCATGCCTTGGAAACTTATGTATTGGCCTAATGCAGGGATTATCAAACTTGTTCATAATGCAAATACATTTTAAAAGAGAGAATCTCTCCCCCCCCCCCCCTTTATGAGTATGTGGACCATCTCTGATGACGATGTACTTTCCCCAAGGATGAGATTTCAACAGCAGTTGCTTAAGGGTAAGTATTTAGTTTATTTTAGCTTCATTTAATGCAGTTTAGCTACTGGAACATGAGAGACCCTGTAACACATGATCAGCATGGGATCCACAGACCATCTGAGAACTTCTGGTTAATGAATACTGTGTTTGAAGCAAACGGCTGCTCATTTCTCTATGAAAGAAATAAGAGCCTCTTGTAAGACAACATCCTGGAGTGGGTTGTACTTTCCCTAAGAACACTGGCAAGTCCATTACTACTAAATCTATTGTAAATAAAAGGCGAACTTCTGGCCCTGGTGAAAAAAGTCACAATACATTCAAAGTCCTTTTGAACTGTAATTAAACTAGAAAGACCATAATCAATTAAAGCTCTGCCTGCAGGTGTAGTGGTTACAATCCGAGGTTTAGGTTACAATCAGCCATGTATAAGGAATTGTTTACACTTCAAAGTTGTTGTATGTCATCTTGAGCTGTTTCCTGTTAAAAAGTCTTTGTCCACAAACAAAATGTTTTGTTTATATATTATGAAGTGTTTTAATGTATGTTATCAACTCCCCTCCCACAAGCACCTATACTTGGATGCGGATTCAACCCCCCCCCCCACCACCACCACCACCACCAAGCACGTTTACTGGGATGCGGATTGAGTTTACCCATGGCAAAGCAGGTGTGGCTATAACCACATCCTGTAACAAGTGTAGTGCATCTGTCAGATCTTCCTGCCAGCATCCCACACTGCTTCCGGGGTCAGCTGTGTCCTGTCTACAGCTCCAGGGTCATCCTCACTGGGTATCACATCACCATTTAAATAGCTGCATACAGCCAGGTGCAGTTCTTTGAAATTCCAATTTGTGGGAAATTCACACATACTTGTGTCATACTCCTGACTACTCCCCCAGCCCTCTACCCCCAGGTACATTGCCTCCTGCAGTTGCACCATGGTCCCAGGCTGAGATTCTGGACTTTACTGAGCTCTGGTGAGAGGAGCTTTATTTTGCCCACCTGTATCTTGGCACTGGTCTACAAGCATATACCGTCGACACTGCTCAGAACGGGGCATAGCCAAGACGCCCTCCAGTGCTGCAATAAGGAAAAGGAGCTCTGAGTGGCCACAGACATGTGAAACACAACTTAACTGTACGGAGAGGTACAACCTGCTCTTTCTATATATGAAGAGCTTGACCATATGTTTGCTACATGTGACACCACCAAACCAGAGTTTGATGTGGATTCCCTGACTGAACCACAATCCCTGGATGTGGGTGACACAGTGATCCCAGTGAACCAGAATGTTAAAGCTCCAAACCACCTCCATGTAGAGCTGGAGGATGAAACTGAACCACAGGGGGACACTGCCATGTTTGCATAACTTTCCTCTAGCTCATGGGCTTTCACCTCCCGCCACTCCTCCCCATACTCAGTACTGTTCAAACACTCCATTCCTTTTGACAGGAACACGAAAACACAAATACCACAAACTTGCTAAATTCTGGCCTACACCTCTCATACTACAGTGCTTATTCATCTTTCTCCCTCCACCTGGTCAACGCCCACATCCTTCACAAATGTGGTGGCCCCGCATAGCATACCAAGGAAGGTACTTATTTTAAGTTACCTTTTTTCTTATTCCTCCTCCTCTCCGCTCCCCTCTCCCCCCCACCCATACTAGCAGCAGAAGGAAGAGGAAAAACAGCATGCAATAGGGCATTGGATATGCAAAGGCAAAGAATTTCCAGGAGCACATTGCCTTCTAAGTTTCCACAGGAGTATGATTGCTCAATGCAATTTTTAATGATAACAAAGTTCACCACTGTTGTAAGCAGGTGCAACTTTATTCACATAAAAAGACTTATGGGTGAATTTAACCCACAGTGTTTGCTATTCCATGGCAAATCAGAAAAACCAATATTAAAGAACATATTTGTTGAGTGGCCATGTAGCGGGGTGACCACCCGCTCCCTGCCGGAAAAGGCTGGAATAGCCCAGGGAAGGGGTGTGGCCAGGAGCCAGCAAACTTCCAGGCTTTGAGTGGGAAGCAGGATTAGCTGTGAGGCCACGCCCCAAACACTCAGGCAGGGGCCTGATGGTCAGTCTCTTCTGCATCTAGAGGAAGACAGTCTCCTCTGTAATCAGAGGAAGACAGGCCTAGCTGCAGGGAAGCCTTACACAGGGTATCTAGACTGGTGCAGGGCTGGGGCCAGGCGGTAGCTGGGGGAAGCTCGAGCCTGGGAGCCCCAGGCTGCTGGGCCTGCTAGAAGGCCCGACCCAGGGGTACTGGGGTTGCAAGGGGCAGCCCGGGGCTAGCAAAGGGAAGCAGCAGGCCAAACCCCTTTTGCCGGTGATGAGCAGCCTTGATACTTCAGTCTGCCTCAGCGAGCGGAGGCAAATGGTGACTGGCAGTGGCACAGCCTGAGGCAAAGTGGGGATAGTGGGTAGAGAGTTCCCCGGGGAGGGGACCCTCAGACTCGAGGGGGTTCTGCAGGGGTGCAGCACCCTCAACTAGAGGGCACCGGGGTCCGGGAGGGACATGGGGCCAGAGTAGGAGCGGGACATCGGCCGGCAGAGGGCGCTCTGGAGGCTGGAAAAGCTAATTCCCAAGACGACCAGCAGGAGGCGCCGCCGGGGTGAGTGCCAGCCCGCTTACAGGCCAACAAAACAGGGATTGTCTTAAAGGCATCTCTGAACGCATTGGTTGAAGCTGCAGAGTAACAGCTACCGGAGAGGAAAGGAAAACAGAACATAGTAAAACCCATTATTTCACCCTTACATGTACTGATATGCAAACTAGTACTGACCCTCTTGCCTGGAGGATCCCTATCAGAATGGGGTTAGACTAACACCAATATACACCGGTGTAAACAAGATGAGAATAAAGCCCATAGCATCATTCCTTTATCCAAGACCCTTAAAATAACATAGCCAAACAACATGCTCCAAGGACAAACTGATAGACAACTTCAAATATCATTTTGTAGATTACTGCCATATACATTAACATTTGGGTATTAACATTTTATGAGCTTTATGCTCTATATTATGAGTATATAACATTTATCGATTATTTTCTTTGTACACCTTTTTTTCCATTTGGCTTCAGAGGCTCAGATTATTACGATGATTTGACTAAATAGGCTTTTGCAATCATATGAGCTTCCTTATGGTCAAATATTTACAATTCGAGTCTAGACATACTATGGAATTAGATCATATATTTATCTTTTCTTAATCTGCCTCTAAGAAGGAAAAGAAACCTATTCAATGTGAGTGACTGAACTAAACTAAAAAAATCAGGTTATGAGTTTGATATTGTTATAATCCTTCCCTCCACACAAAAAAAAACCCCAGCAGCCAATCAACAGTGTCAATACTGAGCAGTATGCTCCAAGAACACACATCAAAAATATTTATAAAAAGGTATTTAAAAACTAACCAAGTTAATGCAAGTGTATTGTATTTTCTTTTCTAAATCAGAATAATTTGATTGTACCTTGGATACCCTCTCAAAATATCCAAAGGGACTAGTCCATATTATTACTTAATGATGCTGAAAACTTTTAAAATTTCTAATATGAATCTGCTCATGTAATTATGAGGAGACAAAATTATTGGGTGCAGGAAGGCTGATTCCTTTTTCTTCCAATCATGTAACTCAGAGAAATGGAAATGTTTTCAGATCAAAACACCATATGTCAAAGGTCAGTTTGGCTCATGTTCCATGGACCATTTTAAAAATGGAGAATTTGGCATAATAAACAACAGGATAACAGTAAAATTAAATAAAACGAGGAAGACTTTGTAGCACCTTAGAGACTAACCAGTTTATTTCAGCATAAGCTTTCGTGGGCTATAGCTCACTTCATCGGATTCATAGAATGGAACAGAAGTAAGATGCATTTATACACACAGAAAGAAAAGAAAAATAAAAGGTTGTACACATTAGCATACCAATTCTAAGAGGCTGTTAAATTTAGATGGGCCATTATCAGTAGGAGAAAAAAATACCTTTTGAAATGGATATCTGTAAAATTAAACAGGACTATTGCAATGGACAATCCCACATGAAGTTACTGCTATTTGATTTTGTAGAAGGCACGACAGAAAGATTTTCAGCACAAAATCAGTAAGCCCCGTGTGTAAGCGTGTAGGTGTGCTCCATGGCGCACACCTCACTGAGTCACAAGACTACGTATGTGTGCCCCACCACAACTTCCATGATTGGGGCAGCAATAGAACTGCTTTAACAGTTGGGACAAAGAGAGGCCAACACACATTTATATATCATGTTCCCTTTTTAAGAAGGCTTCAGGATAGGAATTATTACCACAAACAGTTCATCAGGACCTCAGTTCAGCGTAACCAAATTTAACATCCATACTCAAGTCTCTGAATCAGGTTAGGCTGGTCTCCTGATGCCAGAAAGAGAAACCGCCACTCTCTGTAGCCTGCCTTCCTTCTCCTTCCCTCTCCCAGTATCACATTCCCCTGTTTAAATAGCTCAATCCCAGGGTGGGGCACGGCCTGCTGGATTATCCCCAGGCTGTAGGCTCCAGCCTGTCCCTTAAAGGGGTAGTACCTTCTTTCACATCCTCAAAATAAGGATGTCTTTGTACTTCCATTAGGAAGCTGATTTACAAGATAGAATGAAAAACTGTGGATATTTATGTTGAAGTGTATTTATTGTTTTTTCTAATGTTCAAGTGACCAACAATAAAAGGCTCAGATCAATTAACAGTGAAAGCTGAGTAAATAAAACAGTCTGTAAATATGCATCTTTTAATGTAGGTAAAAAGAATTTAATATACACATTTATAAATGCTGAAACATATAGGCCCTTTAGAAATTCTGATTCCTTATCTGCTTTCATTGAGACTTCACGTAAGCTTCCTGTTCTCGTCAGTCTATTTCTGTCTGAACTGCCATAAATGATTTGCCAAATCTATATTAATTGCTGAAAATTTGAACAGTTCTAACAGGAAAGTCTGAGAATGGGAGAGACTGGCTCTACAGCCTGACAGTTAGGGCACTCACAGTAGATGTGGGAGGTCTGGGTTCAAATTCTTGCTCTGAATCAGGCACAGAAGAGAGACTCAGGTCTCCTGTATCCCAGCTGAGTGCCATAATCACTGGGTTATAATGGTCTCTTATCCCCCCCCCCAAAATTCCACCGTGAAACCAAAAAAAATTTTAGATCAGGGGTTGGCAACCTTTCAGAAGTGGTGTGCTGAGTCTTAATTTATTTACTCTAATGTAAGGTTTCATATGCCAGTCATACATGTTAATGTTTTTTAGAGGGTCTCTTTCTATAAATCTATAATACACATAAATTATTGTTGTATGTAGAGTAAATAAGGTTTTTTAAATGTTTAAGAAGCTTCCTTTAAAATTAAATTAAAATGAAGAGCCCCCAGACTGGTGGTCAGGACCCAAGCAAAGTGAGTGCCACTAAAAATCAGCTCACATGCCACCTTTGGCACACATGCCATAGGTTGCCTACTCCTGGTTTAGATGAAACTTCCCACAAAAGGGGCAAAGCTTCCGGTTTGATGATGGAGCACTTTTCAACAAAAAAATTGTTGAAAAATTCCCAACCAGCTCTACTGCCTTCATCTCAGATGGATCCTCAAGCAGCCAGCTGCCTGAACAGCCATCCACCCCAAGCAACCAGTAACTCTCCTGCTAATCCCCCTTCCCCGACTCCAGCCACCCTGGCGCATCAGTTGTATGTAGCAAGAAGATGGAGAAGTCTTTTGTACTGACCTCAAAGAGTCCCTGTATAGAGTCTGCCTCTCCTCAGAGAGGTGCTTTTTCTCTGCCAGACACTGGGGTAGGGCTGGAAGCTCCTAACACCCCAAAGCCACAAGAGGGCACAGATGTTGATAGCACTGGACCCATTTTCAGTAGATAACATCAGGGCTGCCCCCAGCTCCTGAGCAGGGTCAGCTGGGATGACATCAGCCTGCTCATCAGGCCACCCTGCAAGCTGCCATCCTGCAGGTCCTTGGGGAAGTGGAGGGAGAAGGATCTCAGTTTCAGATGGGCTCTATTGAGCTTGATCTCACAATTCTTTTCCAAAAATCTTCTGTGTTATACTATCTGCCATCATGACAATACATATTTGATATGCTACTAATCCAGTGCATAATTAACTCCCAAAAGTTATTCATCCATTTTCACATGGGCAGTAGGACAATGAAATGAAAGGCAATATGTCAAGTAAACAACCGCAGCAATAGATTGGCCTTGCATGTTACCTGAGAGTCTGTTCTGGCAAAAGCTACCTACAGCCCAAAATTTTGTTCTCTCCCACACTCATGGAACTCTCCCTATTTCCCTCACACAGCATGTGCCCTGCAAAAACAAACAAATAAATAATCCCCCCTCTCTCACAGCAGTTACTTTGGGTTTTCAATCAGGTTTTTGTTGAAGTGCTGATCATTCACAAAACAGCCTGAAGTATGAGGTAATTAACTATATTGCAGGTAACTGCTAAAATTCAGGGCTTGGAATTTCTGTGTAAGAGAGCATTTCTTCTGAGAGCTTTCCCCATCTTAAAGCCATTACTCTTTTCTCAGTCAAAGCACTTCAAAATGCACGGGTCTGAGAGAAGAAAGGGAGTAATGTACTAATTTATAAGCTCTCCCATAAAGGGCTAAGTGTTCTTTTATGCACATCATTCCCTCCTAGGAACAAGGAAACTGAACTGGACTCCATTTCTTCCTCATTCACCATAGAAGGCAGAGTTGCCCTCCATCCCCACAATGGCAGAGAGTTTAGTCCACAGAACTGTACACTGGGGTTCTACTGGAGGCCAAGGTCAGTAAGGCAGAGCAGCACACTCCTATAGCAACCATGCTTCCATTAGCTTTCTCTCTCCAGGAAGGTTTCCAGCCTGCAGTGGGGGAACCCACCTCAGCTTGGTCAGTATGATTTTGTGCTCAGATCACCAACATGGGGGGGGGGGGGAGGAGAGAGGGAGAAGTTGGGAACATGGGGCCATGGAAATCAGTCCTCCCCACTCATCTGAAGCAGCAGACACTGAACGGGTGTCATATCCACAAATGGTCTCCATGGGAGAGTTGGAAACTGTAACAGGCTAGTGCGCACACACCTTCAACTGCTAGTATGCTGGAACATGCTACTCTCTGTTCACAAAAGCAGAGGATAGGAGAGAGCACAGTGCATTAATGTTCACATAGCTTGAGCTACAATGCTGGCCTTGTAGTTTTAACAGCAGACCCTAGGGAGTATTCCATTACTGAATGTTAGGAGGGACCATTTAAAGGAAAGCATTTTGGAAACAGAGGTCTAACAATCTTCCCACCATTCAGAGGGAATCTACCAAAGGGAAGGAACTGTAAAATGCAAGAGTTCACATTACTTCAAAATATCGTAAGTGCTGATGTCTGTGTGTTAGGCAGAGTGTAATGTCATTTTTCTGGTGACATTATTTGACTGGGCTACTTGAGCAGAAATGGACCATGGATAGATGCCAAAAATAGAGAGGGAGGTGCTGTACCAAGATTTATGGAGCTGCACGTTCAGAATTTCAAACAGTGGTATCTTCACTGAGAAAAGTAAAGGTAAATGGGTCCCACAGGACCCAGCAGTAGCCGCAGCCATCGCTACTAGACAGGAAATCTGGCAACACTCCAGCCACAAGAAAGTGCTCACTGGGATTCTATCTACATTAACAATTGAGTTAGCTTTAACATCTTCCTGGAGCTTTTGCGTTTAAACCATCCAAAGATTAATTTCAAACTGGAGCAAATTTCCTAAATAAAATACATAAAAGTACATAATAAACCTGGTCTGTTACACCTCTTCAAGGAAAACAAAACTTAAGGTTTTTAAAAAGTACATTGGGGTGTAATAGGAAGTCAACACTATTTAGATTCTTAAATCGCCTCCCTCACCATAGTGTCTGAATGCCCACTGCTGATTTTTGTTTGTAAGTGTACATCTCATAACTTACAATGTATTTTTGCATCCAAAGTTTTGAATAACAAACTATGGTTCAGATTAAGATGCCATACAATTTCACATGGAGCACAAGTCTATCTTAACACAGCTCCTATACTTTCCTGTTTAATCAGTTACCTCCGGTCTGCTAAGATCTGGTGGTCCCGGAAGGCCACAACTCCGAGTGTAGGTCAGAAGGCACTCCATAACCGAACAAAAATGTCAAAATGATTCCCATCAGCAAAAGACATCCAGCAGCAATGTGGGGAAGATACTCCTGGATCAGGGATCGTTTCCAAAAGAAATCTTTGAGGAACGAACATGTCCCTAGAGAACTTTAGTAACAAGAGGCTGAGAAAAGCTGTATTTAAATGATGTCACAATATTATTTAAAAGTAGGTGTGTGTGCATCATTTTTCATATAAAGAATTTTCCATCTTCTAAAACAGTATGGACAGCCCCAAGCATTCAAAATTCACAGATTCTAGTTCTTCTGCAAAAGTATCTGAATACTTCTGAGTTTTTTGCTAATCCTATTGGGTTTGGGGAGGGGTGCACAATGTGCAAGACCTTCACAAACATATAAAAGCCATTACCACCTATGTAAGCACAAGAACAGTAATTCTTGCTGCTATTCTTAATTTTACAAGTTAATATAAAGGCCATAAGGCCAAATGTAGCAACTATAGTGGTACTAAGCTGTTGTCAGTTCCAGGGAAAAATCATCACGTCCATGTTAATGTCTTGAATGAGCAGTGCACTTTGTGGTAAAGGCTGGGATTCAGGTCATTCCACTGTCAATCAGATTTTTACCTTGAGGCAGTTGTTGAGAAGATGGCTGAATTTAACAAGCAAGCACAGTGTTTTTTACAGACTTCCATCAGGCCTTTGATTCAGTGCATCTAGCAAGTTTGTGGGATCTAATAGGCAACCCTGCGTCCCTGGGAAGACCGCATCATTGACAGAAGAGCTCTACAGTGGAATGCAAAGCATTGTTCAAATTAATTAATACAGAGAATGGTTTCCTATTTCCATGGGAGTTTGTTCAGCAAGGCTGCATTCTGTCACCATTGCTGTTCAATATTGGCATTGACTGGTTGATGGATAAGTTTTAGGAAGTAGCTGTCAGTGGCAGGTAGCGGAGTGCTATTCTACTTTTGAGATCTTGAATACACTGATGACATCATCTTATTGGCTCAGTCTGGTGAATGGCTGCAGCTGAAGACCAGTCTGGTCAGGCAAGAGCAGCGCTCATCAATCTGGCTTTTTATTCAGTTAAAATGAAGTCCCTGGGCATTACCATCATGCAGCCGTCAGCTCGAGATTACAAGCCAGATGAGATGTCGAGCATGTGACAACTGTCAAATATTTGGGCAGAGTCAAAGACAACGTTGGAAGATGTGAACACTCCTATAACAGCAGATGCTACCATTTTTCCATCCCTGCAGCATCCTCTGTGATGTCATGACATCAAACCTGCCATGAAGCTGCAGAGAACCACAGTTATACAAAGGCATGTGAAAAGAAGGTCCTGAGGAAGAGTGAAGACCACTGCATTGATGTTTTCAATTCTTGTTGTATTCATCAGATGGTCCATAGCAAGTGGCAGGACAAGATCAGAATTGAGGCTATTCAAAGCTTAATCCAGCAACCACCTGCATCAGCACCAGCTGGATTTCACCAGCTTTCTTGGTATGGGTATATTATAAGAACAGAAGACCAATGAATTCTAAAGCATGTTTACCAAGGAAAGCCCCTACATGGCCAGTGATCACATGGGCACCAAAAGCTTTGTTGGCATGCTAAGATTGGCAGTGATGGACATAAACTGAATATCTAGCCAGACCATCTTAAGAACGTAGCTAGAGATTGATCCAGCTGGTGTTCAACCTGCAAAGAAACCATGACCCTTTGGGATTTACCATCATGATGATGATCAATGTACAGACAGTTTTTTTGACACCAAAAGGACCAGCACAGGATCATGAGTCCAGGTTAAGGTATTTTTATCAACGACTTCAAAACAGGAGCAGAGTTTGGTCAATGCTAAGGACTTCTGAAAATCTCACCTATAACTTCTAAAGTGTTATTTAACAACAGCTTCATGTGCTATATTTGTTATATTATACTGCATGTAACACATTTATGAGACACCAGATTTTGGTGTATTGCCCAAATGAAGGATTATTTTCTCCATTAAAAATTATTCATCATTTCTTTTACAACTCTGAATACTAGAGATCTGTATTAGAATTCCATTTTTTGAGCACTGCACATTCTGCCATTAGTAGTGATGTCTATATAATTGCTTTTATATTAGCTGAAAGATTAAATAATCCTGTTTCCTTACAGAAAATAGTGTGGTAAGAATCCCACACATGAGAAAACTTCAGACTAAGATCAACAGCATAACTTGAAGAAGTCCTACCTTCTCATCCTGATGCACTTTATTGACATTTTCTATCTGAAAACCGTGGAGGGACTGGATTTTATCAATCTGTTCACGCTGCTTCTCTAGTTCTCCTTGGAATTCGTTCTTTTTGAGTTCAACAGCCCCCCTCTCTGCTGCAGCCCTGCGGACTTTCCTTTCGAGTTCCATAATCCGACTCTGAAAGGAGGCCGATAAACAAGAGATAAATATAGATGGTGCCTATAAATTAGTGTTATAACAAGTATTTCTTTGTCTGATTGGACTTCAAACTTGCTGTGGAGAGAAAATCTGATTCACCTATTATGGATTTTCAGTGTACCACCTTCACCGGCTACCTTTTAGATTACCGTACATTTACAGAGTGCCCCCAATGTCAAAGTTGTTGCCTAATCCCCTGAGTGGTTATTGATTTGTAAGAATTTCCAATTAGTCACTGATTATATTTGAGGGTTTTAAAAGCTCTGGTCCCAGAATCAGGCACAGAATTAAATTCTGTGTCTGTTTGGGAACCCGGATGTGCACAATGACAATGCTCACATTGAGGGCAAAGCAAAGCTTTAAATATTTTTATTAGCATAATTAATAAAAACAAATGTTTCAATCCAAATAAAAATGCTTAAACTAGTGTCTTACCAAATATAGGTCTGTAAGATTCTTGCATTGCCACTACATAAAATACCTTTAAGATAGCTCTATGGCCTACAAGTAGTCTACAAACTAGTATGCCATTTCTATTAAGAGGCCACTTCATCCACTAGTTCAGGGGTCAGCAACCCGCGGCTCCGGAGCCGCATGCGGCTCTTTCATCCCTCCGATGCGGCTCCCTGTGTGTTCTAATTTTAACCGGCCCGCAGACTGTTCTCTATGCGGCCCGCCAGCACTGTCCAACCAGTGCGCGGAGCCGCAGCCGAAAGAGAGGGGCGGGGTCAATAAGAGGCGAGCGGCGGGGGGGGGGGGGGGAGAAGAACGGAGGCGGAGCCGGGGCCGGGGCACGAGGCGAGGCGGAGCCGGCGGAGAAGTGCGAGTCGGGCCGGGGCCGGGGCAGGAGGCGAAGCGCGGCGGAGCCGGCAGATAAGAGCGAGCCGGGGCCGGGGCACGAGGCAAGGCAAGGCAAGCTGGGGGAGGGGGGGAGTGAAAGCACGGCCGGGGGGGGGGGGGGGAGGAAGAAGAGCGAGAGCACGGCTGGAGGGGAGGGGGAGGGAAGAAGAGCGAGAGCACGGCCGGAGCGGGGGGGAGGGAGGGAAGAAGAGCGAGAGCACGGCCGGAGCGGGGGGGAGGAAGGGGGGGGAGGAAGAAGAGCGAGAGCACGGCCGGAGGGGGGGGAGGGAGGGAAGAAGAGCGAGAGCACGGCTGGAGGGGAGGGGGAGGGAAGAAGAGCGAGAGCACGGCCGGAGGGGGGGAGGGAGGGAAGAAGAGCGAGAGCACGGCTGGAGGGGAGGGGGAGGGAAGAAGAGCGAGAGCACGGCCGGAGGGGGGGGGGAGGAGGTCGGCCCTCACACATCTTCACCGTCCTTACCAAATCTGGCCCTCTTCCCAAAAAGTTTGGACACCCCTGATCTAAATGCAACACATTATAGTTTGTTTATACATAGCATAAAGGCAAAGAAAACGTTATATGCAGTGTTATTTCATTTTAAATGTCAAAAGGGTTTTGTGGCTCCCAGTGTTTTCTTTACTGTGGGAAACGGGTCCAAATGGCTCTTTGAGTGGTAAAGGTTGCAGACCCCTGCACTAGTGAAACCCAGTAGCTGCTTAACCACACACAGCAACATTATGGAACAGTTTAGGGCAGGGAGCAAATACCACAAATACCTTATAACTAAACTTGCATGAAGAGTGTCCATAGAGATTGAAATACACAAGTTGGCTGGATACCAGAGTTAAAACCCGCACCTTTGCAAAAAATGTCATATGGTCTTTAGTGATTAAGTGGTCAGAACGTGTTTAGGTCTCAGAAGAAAGAATACCACCACTCAGATCACTAATAGATATTTCTGGAAGAGCCACCCAACCTCCCCACCCCCCACTCCCCTCATGCAAGTACTGCCCCATCCTGACTTTCTTATTTTGTCTGAATAGGTAAGACCACAGCTGGTGGTGTATGGCTGCAGGGCAAAGATACATATTTCTGAAGAACCCAACTTTATAAATATGGGAAGTTTAATACTTTTTTCTGGATCACTTCAAGACCATACTGAGAATCAGTAGAAGATTCAACAATAGAAATATCATCCTCACACATAGAGAAAATGTCAAGCAATTTAAGTCTGGGGATTTTTGGTTGGTTTGTTTGTTTGTTTAAGAATTGATTCAATTTTTGCAGGACACACTGGAGATACTTTATATGTTCTGTTGCTTATTCTCTACGAGCCATTATATACTTCCTTCTAATCTGTGTAACTGCCAGAATCAGTAGAGATTTGGGGGAGAAGAGTGTAAAAATGTCAACATCATTTGTCAAGCATATGAAAACATCCATAGCCTCAGACTGAACCTTATACTCAATCTGGAATTTAACAGGACGTGTCAAAATCATTTTATCTATTGAGTCTTCAAGAACAGAGGTCTAGCCTTGTTACTCCACAGCATGCCCTGCTAAACAGAGCCATGTTTAAAGAAACCACTTGCCTACCCTTTTAAGCAGGAGTTAAGCTCCTACACTGTAATTACCGTAGGAGATGAGAGAATACTCATGATGAAACCACAGGAGCAGAGGAAACTCATTCCATCTGAGTCAGCATGGCAGTCAAGTCCTGCCAAGAAACTGGGTGAGTAAACAGAAGAAGTGTTTTAAAATGTAATGGTATAGACTAGCCAACCCATAAGATCTGAATGGTGTTTCTTTTCAAACTGCTGCCAAGGCACTGGGATGGTTTAATGGAAGTAAAGGATTTTACATTTCTTTTGGGGAAAGGCACTGCACAATGTAGGCAATCAATAATGGCAACTTCACCTCTGGGTTACTGAATCAAGTGTGACCCAAAATGGTAATGACTTTTGATTCACTAGCTGTCATCAGTTTTATGGCCTGTGTCATGACTTAGGGCTTGTCTTCACTAGCGCCGCTGAAGATTGATCTTCTGGCGATCGACGCTAAGACGCGATAAATCGATCGCCTAGAGCTCCCCCGTCGACTGCAGAACTCCAGCTCGCCGGGAGGCGCAAGCTGGAGTTGATGAGGGAGCGCGCCGCCGACTGCCGCCGCCGTGGGGACGGCAGGTAAGTCGGCGGCAGATACGCAAACTTCAGCTACGTGATTCACGTAGCTGAAGTTGCGTATCTGCCGTCGATCCCTCCCCCCCCCCCCCCCAAGTGAGGACAAGCCCTTAATGATCTCCACCCATGTCTTAATGGATAGGTAACCACTACCAGAGAAGGCCGGGAACTGAAGGAGCACAGAAGCTGAACTAACCTCATAAGATATGAAATTCTGCCCTCAGAGAAAGGGTAAGTCACACTGGAAGAGCAGTGGTGAAAAATGTATCCTGACATTAAGTCATGACACAATATGGTACCAGTTCTGCAGGAAAAGAGGACTTTGGTTTCTAGGGCTGTCAATCCAGAAAAAATTCAGTAAACTGAAAATCTAGCATTTGTTTCATAGACAAGGTTGTGGCGAGTTTTCTGTTACAAACCCAGTTTGACAATTCCTCCCCCAACTTCACCAGAAACTAATCAATCCATGCAGCATAGTTCTGCTGTGCTGTTCGGCCACGGGAGACATTTTTAGAAGAAAGCGTGGGGTAAATTGTGACAGATGTTGTAAGTACATATAATATCTTGGGGAAACATCTTGTATTAAATTTATGTATCATTGTGGGTCAGGGCTTATCTGTATGATTGTGTTCTACTCCATGAGAAGGGTTACCATAGCTCCTACAAGAACTAAAACAGTGGGGGTGATCACGGTGAATCACTCTCATTATAAATATCTCCAGAGAGGTACTACCTCCCTGGGGAAGTTTGCATATATTGGTTCAAAGAAAAGGATTTTGGCTTTAAAAGGCTACATTTAAGCTGTCAAGACCTTCTGTCTAAGGACTCCAAACTTGCAGAAGGGTTGGAAAGATTTTGACCTACTAGGGTCCCATAAGATCGAGGGGTGACCTCTGCTTTTAGTTGTGTATAGAAACTTTTGTGGGATCTTTGGTGTGTTTTCTCTGTAATGCTTTCACCGTATGAATATATGTACTTGCTTAGAAAGAGTTGTGTGATAACTCGTAAGTGCTGGCAATATACTGTTCAGAGCCCTCAGAGAGAAAGCAAAGCACAGGCCTTTAGGCACAGTGGCTTGCTGGGGATATCATAGCGTACGGCAAGAGGCTGCACAACCTTGAAACATTCCTGGTCAGAAGGAAGTGGTGATAGCTGGAGATCTGATTGGGAACTCCTTAGGTGGAGCATGGAATGAGGATACAAGTGCAATTATCCTGCAACTGTGACAGTAATCAGATAAGGTGTAAATGGAAAAACAACACGGATATTTCACTTCAACGTTAAAAAGGAAGAATGTCATAACTCAAGAGCAGCTTGGCTTAGAACCATCAATATTGCAATTAGATCCATATGGCCAGACTCCCTGCAGAACCTCATTAGCTAGTTTAAGAACAAACATTCATCGTCTCAACAAAACAGCTAAAGACACCAGTCCTCAGCAAGGTCTATAAAGCAAATTAAGACCCACGTGGAGCCCCATTGAACCTCAGTTAGATTGTAAGGTCTGATGAGCATTATAAAAAGCCCCAGCTCAGCTAACAAGGACCACAAGGACCCCTAGCATTCATTCACTCATTCGGTCTTGCATAACTGCAGTAATTTGTTCTGCAGTGCATTCCCATACATCAAGATTAGGTAAATTTGAGAAATCTAATTTAGGCTTCTCAGTCAAAATTTTCCTGAAGAATACATCATTGCCTTGGAAACAGTCAAAGTGTCATTTTAAAACACCCTTCTGAAAAAGTAAAAAGAGGTTTTCTTATGTCTGATATAGAAATAAAAATCTGGGAAAGTTACTTTGCATTTTAGCTTGCCCAATATCAACTGCTGCTTGCCTCTTTATGTAACTCTATAATGTCCTGAGCAGCAAGGGCAGCTATAAGCCCAAGTGCAGGAGCAGGCAAGGAAAATTTGGGGAGACAAAAAAGTTGGCAGTAGCTGATGAGGAGCAAAAATGTGGTGTTTCAGTGGTGATGTACTGAAAGAACAACAACAACAACAAAATCAACCCAAAACCAAACACTGCACTTGAATATTTAATAACCAGGGAAATTTTTCATGGAATGACAATAGCAGTACAGTAAAACCTCGATTTAACGGACTAATTCGGGCGAGGGGGTGTCCGTTAAATCAGAAAGTCCGTTATTTAATACAAAAAAAACCCCGAGCTGTCGGAGCAGCAGCCCGCCCGCCCGCCACAGGGCCGGGGCGGCAGCTCCGCAGCCCTCCCGCTGCTGGGACCCGGGCAGCAGCCGGGAGCCGGCAGCCAGCCCGCCCGGGTCCCGGCTGCTGTGACCCGGGCGGCAGCCGGGAGCCGGCAGCCAGCCCGCCCGGGTCCCGGCTGCCTGGCCCCGGGCGGCAGCCGGGAGCCGGCAGCCAGCCCGCCCGCTGCCTGGCCCCGGGCGGCAGCCGGGAGCCGGCAGCCAGCCCGCCCGCTGCCTGGCCCCGGGCGGCAGCCGGGAGCCGGCAGCCAGCCCTTGACAAATGGATTTCGGATGCATCAGACTTGCTTAGAAATTTTGTCCGTTGCATCCGAAGTCCGTTAAATCGAGGTCCGTTAAATCGAGGGTTTACTGTACGAAGATGCAGAATTACCACAATGGACAGGACTGAGTAGTGCAAGTGCAATGCCTTTCACAGATACTTCTCTTCACCCCTTTGCTGGGAAACTATTAGGAGTGGAGATTCACAAAGCAAACTTAAAGTTTTGCCCTATTTTTGGTTTGTTTTCATACAGTCCACAAGAATAAATACCTTTAGCAGCCATATCTATTTGAATCTACAGGAAAAAGTACAAGAATACTACCTGTAGATCAACATTGCGAGAACTTGCAATCCAGTAATTGAAACCCAAAATGATCATACAAGCTACAAGCGCAGCTATTAGAAGAGGTGGCGATTTCATCCCTCGACGGCTGTTTCCTAGCCCGACCATTTCAAGAGACTGTGGAAATCTGTAAATCAAAATAAATAAATCACATTACATACGTCTTTGCTAGGACAATTTTATGAGAAGATCAGACTTTCACTGGAACCAAGAAGAGCTATGGTTCTACAATAGCTCAGTTAGGTAAACAAGAATTGGAGTATCCCCAGCAAGGAAAGCATCTTCCCCTGCATTTGTAACCTGATGATCACGAGGCCATCAGTTTTTATGGCAAATTTCACTGGATTTCAGTGTGGAGTACTGCGTAAAAGCCTGATGAGATAATAAAGAGCGACAATAACTGTCATACTGGAACAAGCTATTGTCTACCTCGTTAGTTAACCCCTCTCTGGCGGTGGCTAATGTTAGATGCTGACTGGGCAATGCTACTTCATTGGCAGAGGCGGGGAAAGGGTAGAGTTTTTTGGTATCTCATCCCAATTGGTGATCATTTTAGTCCCCAATGCAGTAGGCTGATTTAGGCCTTCATTTTAAACTTTGCCCAAGCTAGTATAATTTCAGATTCTTTTCTTGGTGACACTGACTACTCCAGGTTCTTTCATCAGTAGAGAATATAGAGTAATGTTTCTTCCTGATAGTCTGCTCTTCTCCTGTGTTTGCATAATGATAGATTTAAAGATTCCTTTCTTGCAAGTTGTAGATTCCAGTGGAGTAGGTTTGGAATTTGCATAAAGGGCTGGGAACGGTGCTATACTATGTGCCATGTATTATTTGCAGGCGTGAGGAGAAAAGCATAACAATGACAGAATTTAAACGTCTTGCCTAGGTCAGATGTGAAGAGCTGCCTTAGGATACCTCTTAGTATATGAAAGCTTCATTTGAGAATTTTGAAAAACACGTTTGGTTTAGTGCTTTTTAAAAAGGGTCGTGTGGTTTCATGTATAGTTTTAGCGCTCAAAATTAGCTTTGTGTTTTTTAATTCAGTAATCATTGAATTCATAAAAAAATTAAATAGTTGTCTGTTTATTCCACTAGAAAACACAGCCATCACCAATAGACAAATTACTAATGTCAAAGAGAAGTTAATATACACATACTGATCCACCAGTATGACTGAAAGAATGTGTTGATCAGTGAATTAATTCCTTAGTTCTAGTAATGTGTGTGTGATTATTTGACAGATGTAGATTACATACCAGAAAGGCATGACTTTTCATTTGATAAAAGATTATACTGCTCTAAACGGGACTATTCATTACATATTAGATCTGCTCCTTTGAGTGCATTCCTCACACTTCACATCTTATTTTAAAAGACCGAAACAAAAAAAATAAGTGAACAAAACATTGTTTTTCCACAGAAACAAAAAACACAGAAGTTGACCCTGAAGAAAGAGACAATTGTATAGTATCGCAGGAAAATATATCTTTTGCAAATATATCTTCCCTCCTCTTTCTCCTTCCCCTGCCCCAAAGTTACCCACATTCTCTAAGTTAGAACCAAAGTTTTCCTGATACTGGAAGTTGCAGGCTGGAAAGTTTTATAAATATTTTGGGTACGATCCATTGTTGAACTACACAACTTCAAACAAATAAATAAAACCCACTTTACAGTTCAGGAGATGCACTTCCCTTACTTTAACCAACCTCAGATTGAAGGTGTTAGCTTTCCTTTTGAAAAAGAAGCTGAATTTCCTGTGCCTCAACCAACATTGCACTTCAGGTATCAGCTGTCTATTGGATTGTTATTCAATTTTTAATCTCAGAGATTTGTTCTCAGTGTTTAGATGCAGCAGTCAAAATAATCTGTTTCATCACACTGCAGTTCTTCAGTCAACAGTGTTGTGTCTTGACATTTCAAGGATCTCTAAATAGCTAGTGATCTTACCAAAGAGACCATTTAGTAGCTTACATAACTGAGGACTACGTACGGCCTGAACATCCATTATACCACTTGTACCAAATAACTCGAGAATCAAATCAAAGACAACAATCACAAAACAAAGTATCTTCTCTGAAAGAAGATACGTCTAAGATTCTGTGTGGTGTTGGAATTTCACAAACAGAAGTGAGCCTGATGCAGTGGGTAAGGATAGTAAAGATTGAGTTTGGGGACACTGCCCCAATTTGAATGGGATGGATTTTCTATTAATATTTTGTACAATCTCCGAATAGGTGTGTTTTTAATAAAGAGACCAACTAATTAACTTGCTATCCCAATGGGATGCAATTCCCAGTGTCCACCTTATTAAGTATTTAATGATGGTGGAAATTCCCAGCAGATCTATGGATGGAAGTAAACCAACTCACAGAGATGGTGAAAGAGAACATCAGCAGCTAGTGAACAGCAGAGAAATTGATTTCATTGCTTACCAGTATTACAGTGCCCTAATAGAGCCTGCTTTAAAAATAGCTAGCACAATATTTAAGGTTTTGTTGTTCTAATTAAGCAACACCTTTTCTTTTTTTCTTTCCCCAACCTCAAGAGGCGTAGGGGAATGTACAAAGTACCAGACTACTTTATGGTTCGAATGGCAAGCAGGACAGAAGCAATGCCAGATAAAATTATATAACCCGGTATCTGTCCTGTCTTTGCTGCAACAGGAAATAGTGTGGTTTCTTAAAAGACACCTGCCTTCTCTCCCTGCTCTAAAAAAACAGGTGTGGCTTAACTGGAACAACAAAGCCTTAAATACAGCCAGCTGGCAATGGGAGCACATCACAGGTGCAGGGGGACTGTGGCACCTCCACACAGAAGTCAGCCACACCACACAGAAGTCAGCCAGCTAAAGCAGGGGTCTCAAACTCAAACGACCATGAGGGCCACATGAGGACTAGTACATTGGCCTGAGGGCCGCATCACTGACATGCCCCTGCCGGCCCCAGCCCCGCCCATGCTCCACCCCTTTCATGAGGCCCCACCCCTTCCCCAGCTCCACCTCTTCCCACTCCTCTCCTGCCCCCATTCCAACCCCTTCCCCAAAATCCCCACCCCAACTCCACCCCCTCCCTGCCCCCAGGGGGAGCAGAAGGGGTGCAGGGTGTGGCGGGGGCTCAGGGCAGGAAGTTGGGGTGCAGGAAAGGTATAGGGTGCAGCAGGGGCTCAGGGCAGGAGGTTGAGATGCAGCAGAGGGCTCAGGGCAGGGGAACCGAGGGGTTCAGAGGGTGGAAGGGGAATCACGGCTGAGGCTGCGGGTTGGGCGTGGGGGTCGGGGTGCAGGCTCTGGATGGCATTTATCTCAAGCACTTCCCAGAAGCAGCAGCATGTCTCCCCTCCGGCTCCGACGCAGAGCTGTAGCCAGGCGGCTATGCACGCTGCCCTTTCCACACGCACCATCCCTGCAGCTCCCATTGGCCGTGGTTCGCAGCCAATGGGAGCTATGGGTGCAGCGCTTGGCGTGGGGGCAGCATGCTCCTACAGGTAGGAGCCAGAGGGGGGACATGCCTCTGCTTCCGGGAGCCGTGCAGAGTGGGGCAAGCCCTGACTCTGCTCCTTGGCGGGAGCTCAAGGGCCAGATTAAAATATCTGGAGGGCCGGATGCAGCCCCCAGGCCATAGTTTGCCCACCCCAGCTGTACCTACACAGAGTAGAAGCCATCAGGGAAGGAGGAGCAAAAGGGGGGGAAAGTTTATAAAAATGAAACACAGAAGACAACATGAAAACAACAAAGAGATAGGAGCCAAACAAGAGAGACAGCTACAGTGACAATTTAGCCAGTGCATGAAATGAAGGGACATATGGGAATGTGTGTCATGATGTAGTGGAATGCTGTCTGTCAGTCCTTCTCAAGGGAGGCTCCAGCAAAGCTGTGGGAAGCCTTTACTCCTCTTCCATAGCATTTGGAAAAAAGACAAAAAAGCTCTCATCTGAGACGAAGATAAGAGATGGCAAGAGAGGGATGATTCGCACTGTCACATTAGTTAAATGAAATGGAATATGTGTTCTTTATATACATTTGAAATCTAGCTTAATATCACCTCAAATTACAAGTAAAATGAAACTTTCATTTTTAACTTATTCTGTCTTTAGTTATATGCCCACTTGTTTGCCTACTTGAAAACATTGAAAGATTATACAATATGGCATGAGATAGTGCAACGCATATTGCAACATTAATTCCAATTATTTCATAAAGTGTCATTAAGTTGGGGGTTTGGCAGTTTGAGGTTGAAGAGGCAAGTCATTTTGCAAACCAAAACCCTAAAGCAGCCACTCTGTTAAAATGAAGGAACGGTAATCTTCCCATGTGGAATGACTAGAACGCTCAAAAGGAATTTCAAATGATTTGATAGGTTGTTAGAATACACAAATTTGATAGGCCATTGCTTATATATGGTTCTCTCTAGAAGTGCTGATTTTACCCTAAGAACTGCATCATTAATGGGTTTGTCCCTCTGAACACTCCATAAAAGGTTGCTTGGATTTAAACAGTTAATATTCATGGAAACATTGTTCTATACTTGTCTGAGAGTTTAGTGTTTATGTTAAGTTAGGTTTAAGATTAGCAGCCGTGTTAGTCTGTATCCTTAAAGAAAATGAGGAATACTTGTCAGACACAGATCCACTTGATTATCACTACAAAAGGTTTTTTTCCTCCTGCTGATAATGCTCATCCAAATTAAACAGCCTCTTAGAACTGGTATGATAATTTCCAACTTTTTTTGCTTTCTGTGTATATAAATGCATCTTACTTCTGTGTATTCCATTCGATGCATCCGATAAACGGGCTATAGCCCACGAAAGCTTATGCTGAAATAAACTGGTTAGTCTCTAAGGTGCCACAAGTATTCCCCATTTTCTATATTAAATTAGTACCCCAGACCCCAAATCAGGATCAAGGCCCTATAAATCAATTGGAATATAAATATTGTACTTACATTTCATTATATAGTATAAAGAACAGTATAAACAAGTCCTACCTGTGTGAAATTTTAGTTTGCACTGACTTTGCTAGTACTTTTTATGTATCCCATTGTAAAACTAGGAAATTATCTAGATGAGTTGATGTACACTGTGTAAGACCTCTGTGTATCCACAGGTGTATTCATACCCCTATTTGAGAACCACTGCTCTAAAGCATCTGGCAATAGCCACTGTCCAGAGTGCTTACCTCTAGGAGGTCCACTGGTTTGATCCAAGAGGGTAGTCATCATAAAAAAGAATATATCAGATGTGATGTCATTGAGTCAATATTTGTTCAAACTATCAAATTACCTTTTTAAAGTTCACAGGAAATGAATGGGTAACATTTAGAGAGCATAGCAGATTTAACTGCTTAACATTTTGATCATTCTGATGCAAGCATCCTATGAAACCCCTCTGTGATTCATAGGCTCAGAGCCAAGATAAAAGGGAGAATTTAAGCCACAAATAGTTTATTAAAATAGCCAGGAAATACTGAAACATACTATTCCTTCTTTCTTTGTTAGTACTATTTATATTTTTATTATAATATTTTTCTCCTTTAATTTCATACCCTCTGAGATGCCAAAAGTAGAACTAATTGCTTTAACAATATTGTCTTCCCTTTACTTGACAGACAGCAGAACCTAAAAAGGTTTGGGGCTCAAAATAGTTTGAAGTTTCAGAATTACATCTATATTTCAAAAATTAACAGCCAATAAAAGTGATTTCACAGTGGACTTAGAAAATCCAACAGCTACTATTGTTTTAAATAAATACTCCCTTTGATTTGTTTGCAATATTGAGAATCTGAAAATGAAATTGACTATAATGAAATCAAGACTGAATAGCTTAACGGCACATGCAATAAAATTCAAAAGAGTAAAATCACCATAAATACTCCCCGTAAACCGGATTTTTTATGGTTTTAGTTTTAATAACCTAGTGTGTGACTAGTAGTGGGGAATTGGAAAGTTTTACACAGTATGATTTTTACTTTTAATATCCCATTTAATACCATCATTGAAAACGGAATCTCAAATACCTCGAATACACAAAAATGCCACATAAAACAAAGTTAGAAGAGTAAAAGGGATGTCTAGAAATGGAGAAAAAAGCACCAAAATGATACCACAGTCTCTCTCTTCTAACACCACTGCACATGGCATTTGACTGGAATCACCCGGGGAAGTTCTCTTCTTAGAAAAGCATTAACATTACAACCACTGCATATTCCATCTTAACACCTTCTGCTAAGCAAACTGTTTTTAATTATGCTTGTCTACACTGGCAATTTACAGTGCTGCAACTTTCTCACTCAGGAGTGTGAAGAAACATACCCCTGAGCTGTAAAGCGCCAGTGTAAACAGCTGCGCTTCCAACACTGGTAGCTGCACCTCTCGTGGAGGTGGGTTTTTTTAGAGCTTTGGGAGAGCTCTCTCCCAATGCTGTGCTGCAACTACACAAGCCATGTTAAAGCACTTCTGTAGCAGCTCTGACACAGCAGTGCTTTAGCATTGCCAGTGTAGATTAGCCCTAAGTGAAAAGGACCCATGCCGTGATCAAGAGGAGTTACAGATAGGAATAGGCTTTTGAATCTCTAAATTGTTCTGGATTATTGGTGTAAGCAAATGCCAGTGTGGCTTCCAAATGTTTACTTCTTTGTCTAGGCATCTTGCTTGATGTCAACAACTGAACTCAGCTCAACAGTTTACCAATGTTTCTCGACCTTTTTGATAGCAGGGACGTGCTGCCTTAAACTGTGTCAGGGAGATCTCAGGGCCGGCACCAGTCCATGGACCGGTCGTTGAGAAACACTGTACTAGACAACTAATTTCACATGCTTTTGAGGGACTGCCTTATCAAGTGGGAGAAATTTAAAAGTAGGAAGTCCTTAGTAAAAGAACAGTGGATATTTAGAATCTATGCAACAATGTTAGGTTTGGGCAGGTCCCTAACCTCCTCTTTTTGATAGTTTGGCACTTGTCTTTATTCAATTTCATCTTGTTGAGTTCAGATAAATTCTCCAAATTGTCCCAGTTATTTTGCATTTTAATTCTCTCCTTCAAAATTCTTGCAACCTCTCCCAGCTTAATGTCATCTAGAAATTTTATAAGCATCCTCTCCTTTCTAATTCGTTATTGAAAATACTGAATAGTTCAGGGAAGATCCCTGTAGGGCCCCACTAGAAAAACCCTCCCTGTTTCACAGAGAACCATTTATAACTACTCTTTGAGTATAGTCTTTCAACCAGTTATGCACCCACCCTATAGTAATTTTATAGAGACCACATTCTCCTAGTTTGCTTATGGGCATGTCATGTAAGACTGTGTCAAAAGCCTTATTAAAATTAAGATCTACGAATCTACTGCTTCCCCCATCCATTAGGCCAGTAACCCTGTCAAAGAAGGAAATCAAGTTGATTAGGCATAATTTGTTCTTGACAAATCCATGCTGGTTACTTATTATTGTCTAGATGGTTAAAAGTTGATTAAAAGTTGATTGTTCAGTAATTTGTTCCGGGTATCAAAGTTAAGCTGACTGGTCTATAATTACTCAAGTTCCCTTTGTTCTCCTTTCTAAAGATATGTAGTATGTTTGCCTATCTCCAGTTGTCTGTGACCTCACCAGTCTACTCTATAAATTCTCAAAGACAATCACTATGCTTCAGAGATTGTTTCAGCTAGTTCCGTAAATACCCTAGGATGAATTTCATCTGGCCCTGCTACCTAGAATACATCTAATTTAGCTAAATATTCTTTACCCTGCTCTTTCCGTATTCTGAAATCTGTTTCTCCCCCATGTTAATATTAATTATGTTGAGTATCTGGACACCATTATCATTTTTAAGTAAAGACTGAAGAAAAATGGCATTAAACACCACAATCTTCTTAATGTTACCCATTATTAGCTCTCCTTCCCTGCTTAGGAGTGGATATTAGATATAAATACACAAAAATGTATATAATATATATAAAAATGTGCATACACACACACACAGAGCGTCACCAGTCTAAGTAGAGGTTCTAAGGGCCACAGCAGCACTTTCACACGGCTTGTGTGGTCACGGCACAGCAGCTCAGCCGCCCAGCGCTCTGAAAAAAACACCTCCACGAGGGGTGCGGCTCCCAGCGCTGGTGGACTGTCTACACTGATGCTTTACAGCTCTGAAACTCGCTGCACTCGGGGGAGGGGGGTGATTATTCACATCCCTGAGCAAGAAGGTTGCAGTGCTGTAAATTGCCAGTGTAGACAAGTAGATAAAAATAAATGGTGAAAAATTCTGAAGCTGGCCGTTAACCCCATCTGATAATTACCATGACTGAACAAGTTTGTTTTCCCACCCCCTCCCTTCCCCTAGCCAAGTCTCCACTCCAAGTGCTAAAATCCAGCCTCTGCGTGGCCTTTTTCCAAAGACCAGAGACAAGCCCAGCCCAGGTGAAAGGAGGACCCCCCCTCCCCAAATCCCTTTCTGGAACAGAATCAGTAGGTGACACTTTTTCAGAGTAGCCAGTGGTACTTTGCTTCCTTCTCACCGATCCCTGCACCACGCAGCGGGCTGCACCTCAGTATAGTTGGCTGCACCCTTAAATACCGCCCAGCCTCAAGACGTGGCTGCATTTCAGCGGTGGGTGAAGAAACTCCCAGTCAGCGAGCGCCGGGACTCAGCTCCGAGGAGCAGGCTTCGCTACACGGCAGCGGACTGACACAACCCCCGCGAGGGACCGTATCGAAGGGGGCTCCCCCGCCCCCCAGCCTGCAGGGGAAGGGGAACTAGCCCCTTCCCTCCATGGCCGGGCGGCTCTCCCAGGCGCTTGGTGCAGCGAGGAGCCCGGCGCAGGACAGGGGCAGTCCCCGGGGGGATGCGCTCCCGCCGCGGGGGAAGGGCAGGAGGGGGCGGGGTGGGGGAGCCCCGCAAAGCGACGGCCCCGGGACTCGCTCACCTCTCTCCGCCGCGTGCAGCGCCCGCTCCTGGGGGACAGCCCGGCCGGCAGCACCTCCCCGGCTCTCAGCACCGTGCCCGCCGAGGAAGGGGCGGCTGCGGCGGGCGGCGCGGCGGCCGGAGCAGGAAGCGCGGCGCAGGGAGCCTGCCAATGAACGGGGAGGGAGCCGAGCGCTCCCAGGCAGGTTGGGCGGCTCCCCCCGCCCCGCCGGGAACCAGCCGGCTCCACGCCCGCGCTGCTGCCCCCTGGCACCGGGCCCCACGCGCGCCTGTCGCCACAGAGACCTCAGCCGGGCAGGGCTCCCCCACCCCATGTGCCTGCTGCAGAGGCGGCCCCAGTCGCCACCCCCCATCCCGTTGCACGAGCGCCGAAGGGAGCCGTGCAGGCATTGAGGCCCGGCCACATCTTCACCAACCCAGACACCTAGGAGCAGGAAATAGGGGGAAACCTTCCCCTCTGCCCCTTGAACCACCACAGCACGCCCGCCCGGGGTGATTCGGGACAATGCTCCTGGGTTAGGGAGCCCCGGTCATTCTTGGGATGTTTTCCCAATGTTTCGTCTGGATTCTTTTGTTTGGAATGTACAGTGGGAGCTGGGGGATAGGAACTGAGGGGTCAACCCGCACACCTCCTCATCGGGAACTGGAAGTGTGCAATCGTGCATCCGCAGAGAGAAAAAATAATAAAGCAAATACTGTATGACTGAGCAAAATGGCAAGCAGTGGCAAGTGCGAACATGTCACACTTTCACTTGACATAAAGCTAGAAATATTTAAAAAACTTGGCAATGCCATGCTGTTGGCCTCGGCCACATAGCAGTAGAACAGGGTATCAGGAAATCAACCATCACCGATATTCGGAAGAGCTAGGAAAAAAATAAAGCAATTTGCAAAAGAAGCCAAAGACAGTGGAGCAATAAAAAGCAGGTGTATGTAAGCAAAGCTGCTGATTTTGATTTTTGAGAGCGAGATCAAAAGGCACTCCTGTAACCTATAACTCCTATAACGAAAAAGGCCATTACTCTACTGAGAAATGTATCCAGACAAAGGTAAAGACAATTTTAAAGCAAGCACATGTGGCATGGAATACAGCAGTTGGGGATGCAAGGAGTCCAACAGCTGACTCCAATGCCACTGGTGAATTTAAAAACACTTTCAGATCATTTATTGAACAGCATTAACTTACTCAGGACCAAGTGTTTAACTATGATGAGATAGGCCAGATAGCACCTGCTTCCAAACAAGTCTTCGGTAGATAATTCAGAAAAACAGGCAAAGCATTTCAAATCCATTAAAGATGGGGTCACAATGATGGCTCCCTTTCATGTTTGTTCACAAAAGTGAAACCTCACTGCTTTGCAGACATCACTACGTCAGCTCTACTCATCCATTACTACAGCCAGTGCAGTACTTGGATGGATAAAGGCACTTTTATCAACTGGTTTTTTAAAAAAACTTTTTTCCACTTGTAAAAGACTACCTTAGATCGAAATCTTTACCTAGCCGAGCTGTGCCACTGATGAATAATGCTACATCTCACCCTGCCATTGAAAATCTATTGATGGAAGTATTCGGTGTTTGTTTTTGCCACCAAACATTACAAAAGGTTCAGCCAATAGATGGAAGCATTCTGGAAAACATGGAAAGTAGATACAAGTGTAACCTCTTATGGCAATTATTACTGGAATCAATGCAATTTTAATCTTACCGATGTAAGTCTACATGTATGCAAGTCCAGGAGTCTTTGAGAAGCTCATGGAATAAACTTTGGCCATTGTATTCATAACACTGAATCTGATAATTGGGAAAATAATGATCAGATGGAAATAAATCAACTACATTTTCCTGAAGAGCGACATCTTTTGGATATCACCATGGAGGAACAGGAAGGAATGGCTAAACACAGAAAAATATGAACTTAGACCCCGTATTCTTAGCGACCGTGATATAATTGAATTATATGTATGAGAAACAGCACAGAGAAATTATCAGTGACACTGATAGTGACAAGAAGGGGGAGAAACACCAAGGAGATCCCACACATGCAAGCAGAAGAGTGCTTTTCTGCCTGTTCAAACGATTGAAGACAACAGCCTGAAGCCACACCAATGAACCTAATGATGCTTTCAAGAGCTATGCACCTTGGTAGCAAAAAAGCCTGTTAGCAACCTCAAGCAGAGTACCATTAAAGATTTTTTTTCAAGGTCTACATAGTTTATCCAGTAGTACTTAAGCAGGAAGGTTAAGTTTGGATACTTATTTTTATGTCATTACAAAGACTATAGTGCTGGTATGGTTTATTGCAGCATTTTTTTAGTGCTATTTGTATGGACAATAAAATCAGTGGGCTTTTGGGGTGGCTTTTTTTATGGAAAACAAACACTAAAAAGAAGCAAAAGGATTACTTAAAATTGAAATACAGTAGTATGTTAAAGGTAAACTACTAAAAAAATAGAGAATTAATTTTTTTTGCCAAGATAAGGAAACTATTTCTGTACTTGTTTTGTTTAAATTAAGATGGTTAAAAGCAGCATTTTTCCTCTGCATAGTAAAATTTCAAAACTTCATTAAGTCAACGTTCAGTTGTAAACTTTTGAAAGAACAACCATAAAGGTTTGTTCAGAGTTACAAACATTTCAGAATTATGAACAACGTCCATTCTCGAGGTGTTTGTAACTCTGAGGTTCTACTGTAGTTTTATCTTTGGATGCCCTGGGGGCAGGGTCCAGAATGGGAGGCCCTGCGGAAGGTTTCGCAGGGCAATCTCACCCTGGGTGTGCTGTGCCCCACATGCCAGCTTGCAATGCCACTCACTCAAATTTGGCTGAAGACACCACAGCATCTTCATAGAGAGGCAGACAAGTCAAACATGAGTGGCCCTGTGCAGTAGTTTACAATGCCCAGAGCGGGGATCTGGGCCCAGCCACCACACAACAGAAGCTGCCACTGTGGGGTAGTTTTGTTTTGTTTGATTGATTGATTTCATTTTACAAGTTATTTTTCACAAATGCAAAATAACATGAAATAAAATGAAAACAAGGGCTCTATCTACCTACCAAAGTGATATAGGCCATGGGCAGGAACCATGGGAGTCTTACCATATTACACGACCAAGTCTCCATATCACTTCCTTTATCCATCTCCTGAGTTCTCCAGTCTCTCAAGTCCCACCCAGGGCCAGCGACAGGGGAGTACTATGGGTACAGCTGTACCGGGCCCCGGACTTAAGGGGGGCCCCCTTAAGTCCGGGGCCCGGTACACAGCTGTACCCGTAGTCGTCCCACCTTGTCGCTGGGCCTGGGCGGGTCCCGTCACCCGGCCAGGCAGGGAGGGAGGCGGGATCCGGAGGGGGGGAAGGGAACGCCCCAGCTGGAAGCGAAGAGCAGAACCATAGAGCGCGGACTCCGCGGAGGTCTAGACAGGCACATTCTCGGTCCCTACCAACCGCCTCGTCTCGGTGCTCGCTGGCAGTAGGGCATGTGCGGCCTTCTGATTGGCCCGGAGGGCAGCGGCTCCAGACCCGGAGACGCAGACCCGGGCCACTGGGCTGCCGGAGTCGAGTGCGGGGAAGAGCTCGCCCTGCTCGGTCACTGGCTGGCCGGGAGCTGGAGGCCGCAAGGTAGGCGCCTCTCCCCGTCCCCGGCCGCTCTGCCCCCCGAAACCCGTATCACCTCCTCACGTCTCAGAGCCCCCTCCCCGTCACCCCCTCCTCACCCAGAGCCCCCTCCCCATCCATCCCCCTTCTCCCTCCTCACCCAGAGCCCCCTCCCCATCCATCCCCCTTCTCCCTCCTCTCCCAGAGCCCCCTCCCCATCCATCCCCCTTCTCCCTCCTCTCCCAGAGCCCCCTCCCCATCCATCCCCCTTCTCCCTCCTCACCCAGAGCCCCCTCCCCATCCATCCCCCTTCTCCCTCCTCACCCAGAGCCCCCTCCCCATCCATCCCCCTTCTCCCTCCTCACCCAGAGCCCCCTCCCCATCCATCCCCCTTCTCCCTCCTCACCCAGAGCCCCCTCCCCATCCATCCCCCTTCTCCCTCCTCACCCAGAGTCTCCTCCCCATCTACTTCCCATCCATCCCCCTTCTCCCGCCTCAGGAGCGATCGGAGAGTGAGCGCTGCTTCACGGGGGCGGGAGCCAGTGAGCGAGGCTGGGGAGACCTGGGGCCGGGACTCGGCGGTTAGAGATGGGGGGAGGCTGGGCAGGGGTAAAGGAAGATCACCCCCAACAGTGGGGTGGGCCGGGTCAGGCAGGGGGGGAAGGAGAATAGGCTGGGGGGGGAGGTGGGCCAGCAGGGGTGGTGTGCTAGAGGCCGCCCGCACGCGCCGCGCACCTCGCCATCATGCTACCGCCGACCGTGCCCGGTACCCCCGCGACCCGACACGCCCGCTATGCCCGACTTTGCCTCTGTAAAAGTGAGAAGACTCATATAGTGTTTTTAAAAATATTTATGTTCATCATTAACAATGTAGTAAGTAAAGGCAATGTAAGTAAAGGCTAAAGGCCTACTTGAGGGCCCAGTCTGAGGCCTGAACTAAAGTATGGTCAAGCCTCTGCTAATATAAAGCAAAGTTTAGCTGTGAGTAAAAAGGCTGGTTCAGCATATAGAACTTGGCCGGGACAGGGCTGATAACGCAAGAATTCATACTCATTATAAGTTTTAGTATAAACACATATACACTGTACCAAGGTACATTAGAAACCAAGAACATTCCTCAGATAACAAGGAACAGGCTGACCCATCCCAATGACAGGGTAAAATGATGGATAGAGTTGTTTTGATCAAACCAACAGGTACAAGGTGCGAGGCGGTCCCTAACTACGTAAAGGGGCTGCACCGTACTACGTAAGAGGGTTGAACCTTGCTACGTGGAGGGGTTGTACCTGTACGTCAGGAGTGAGGTGTAACTTGTTCTGTATCTCTATATAAGCATGGGTCACTGGGATGTTTGGGGTCCGGCTCGTATGGGGGAGTGGCGTGTCCGCTGCTGAGCTGAGTCCATTGCCAAGTGACACTCTCTCTCTGTAAGCCCAGTTGGCTAAGCAACCTGCTGGGAACAGAAGGGTGTCAGGGTCGCAATAAACCCTGGCCGAGGTGCCTTTGTACCTTACTAAGACTCTGTGGTTATTGGGGGTTCTCGTCGGGTCTGCTGCATCAGCTATCTGCGCAGAGCTGGGGCAGCACACAGAGGGAACACACGCACGCAGCCGAGTGATAGCAACAGGAGAAAGCAGAAACACAACACCACACCATCTCCTACAACAAACAATAAACAATTTAACTAATGATTCATTATTTTAATTACCTACCAATAATACCTGTCTAGCTATGTTCAGAGGCGTACTATATAGGTACATAGTTACTATTAGGCAGGCCTGGTGACAAGGGGGGACTACGGGCACAGCTGTACCAGGCCCCGGACTTGAGGGGGCACGTCGCTCCATCTTCCCCTCCCAGCGAGTCACGTCCGGAGCAGCGGGACCCAGCGGGCGACCCATGTAGGCCCGGGCGGGGCAGGGCGTGGGCAGCGGGAGACCGGCCGGGGGGGCCCCACAAACTATCAGAGTACGGGGCCCCAACATTTCTGTTGCTGGCCCTGGTCCCACCACTTTATTTGTAAACAATATTTCTTTTGAATATTGTGGTCACTGTGAAGATGTGAGTTCAATTGTATCAAACTGATGTTTTAAAAGTTCACATTTATCCCTGTTAAGTCACCAGCCAGCACTATTCCATAACCTGAATATGTATTCGCTTGATCCATCTTTTTACTCCAACTAGCATAGACTTGAAAAGACATAAGTGAAGATAACTAGCTGTTTAAGCCACATTTTTTATAATGGCCTTTGATTTTGAATGCCTCAGTGTCTGGATGCCCAACCTGAGACACTCATGTTCAGTATCCAAAAAAAACAGGTGACCATAATTAGAGGCCACTTTTTAAAAATTCACATTTCCTTTACAAATTTCCATATGGGCGCAGTTTATTATTTTCTTATTTAACATCTTGAATTAGTTCACACATTTTGAAAATTATTATGCAGTTATATAATATCTCCCATTACTTTGGGTTTCATCTTTACTGCAGATTCTGTAAGCCATAGGAGAGGGGAGCAATGTACTAACTACATTGTGATAGTTATAAATGTTTTTCTTCATCTTGGATTCCTCTTGCAAACAGTGGGACAAAAGAAATCGAACAACAGAGGGAAAATAGTTTACCAAGGTACTGTAAAACATCCTTTTACAGACAAAGTTTTTTTCTGTAAGGACAGGCTGAGAGTGAAATTAAGCCTGTCCTAACAGAAAAAACTGAATCTGATCTTAGAATATTAACGCAAAATTCCAGATCTTCCATTCTGTGTTCATCACCATCAAAGCCAAATTGCCATTTTGTCAGCACAGTTGCACATATGTACAACTTCATACATTTTAAGGGCAGAAGTACTACTGTGATAATTTAAATCTAGTCTGACCTCTTGCATGACACTGTCCATAAGATTCCATGTATTAATTCCTGCTTCAGGTTCAATAGCTGTACTTGAAATAGAGCATATTGTCTGAATTAAAGCATCTTGCTTTAAACATTACCAGTAATGGAGACTTCACCACAACCCTTGGTAAAATTTTCCAATGAAATTTATAGAAAAAAAAAAAAAAAAGTGCCTTATTTCTAGTCTCAACTTTTTTAGCTTCAACTTCCAGCCATTAGAGCTTGTTATGCCTTTGTCTAACTCTAATGGATTGAAGAGTCTTCTATTATAAAATCTTTTTTCCTTATGTAGGTACTTATAGACTGATCAAGTCACCCCCTTAACTTTCTCTTTAATAAACTAAGCAGATTGAGCTCCTTTCACTTTAAGGTATGTTTTCTGATCCTTTAATCATCCTCACGGGTTTTCTCTTTTCTCCCAATTTTTGAACATCCTTCTTGAATTATGGACACCAGAACTGGACATATTTCAACAGTGGTCATACAAGTGTCAAATACAGAGGTTTGTATAAGCATTGCTAAGCACTTGTAATTCTCAGGAGCAGGACACCTGCAATTATATTCCATGTACAAATCAAAACCATGCAATTAAACTAGTGCAAGGTTGTAAATATGCATCAGTAACTTATGGGATGTGGGGAACAAAATAACTGAATCAGTACCCAATCAATGCATGATAATTGCAATATGTAGGAGATATATCAGGGAAACCAGGGTGCCCTCACATGGAAGTGCCAAAAGACAGCAGAGTGGTGATGGATCAGAGAGTATTTTCTATTCAGAAGAGGCAGAGCAATTTCACTACATAAAAGCAAGGCTTTTACCAACGTTTATCACTTGCTGGGAACACATTGGCATTGAACACCAGCCTTTATTACATGAATTATCAGTGATGCTTCTAGGACATATTGGAACTTTAACAAACATTAGGTACTGAGCATAATAAATGCCTCTGATGGATGTAGAGCTGCCAGTAATAATTTATACATATTGTATCTTGCCAAGTTATCACTGTTTACTGTCTGCACATATTGAGTTAATTCAGTGCCAATTAGTCAGAAAATGCACCTAGGAAGGGGAAGGGGAATCCTTAGGCCCCTTTCTGGAATCACTTAAGGGACAACCCGCAACCATTTCCTTTTATATGCTGGCCCTGCTGGACCTGTCAGACAGGTTTTCCTGAGGAGAAACTCAGTCTTTGTGAGGGGAGGGGAAATCAAAAGCCTCAGGGGGTTTGAAGGACAGACACTCTTGAGAGAAGGGAGCTAGACAGTTGGAGGGAACTGATTCCCTTGAGGGACTGCCAGAAGTTGTCTTGAGAAAGGTTAGCTTTCCTAAGCCTACATTTCGAGATAGATATGCAGGTAAACCTTTTGGGTTTTCTTAAAACCTGTTCTCTTCTGCTTTGCTATTCCTACTGTTAAGATTAAACAGTATTTTCTTTAAGAAGACTGTTTAGGGTCATTGTATTCACTCCTGGCCACAGCACCCAAAGGGAAGACTAGGAGGTACTGATTCCGGTGAACCTAGTTGCGGGTAAGCACAGTTGGTACACTGGATATGATAGCTTAGCATTTGGTCGAAGAGTGGAAGAATCATGATTTACCCAAGTGACCCTTACCTCATTTATTTTATAAGTTTGAAGATTTCCAGTGAATGAGGCAGGGGACTGCAGGAAGAGAACACATGATCTCCTGTTTAGGACAGCTGAATGCCACCATGGAAAACTGTATTCTATCCCTACACCAAACTTTTCACACCTAGTCTCTTCTACATGTAATTAATGAGAGAGACCACTGACTGTAAACTAGAGAAACAGAGACCGACTATCTCAAACATTCTTTACTAACTTTTGGTCTATATTTCCTAGCTCTTGAACAGACTTCCCTTCCAGGATTAGCTGAAAAGTCTTCAGTAACTTGGAGAAAATGGCTGAATTCCTATTTGTCTAAAGGTCCAATACAACTCCTGTTGAAGTTGATTGAGGTCCTTCCATCAGCTACCAAGGGAAGTGGATCAGTCACTATATCAACTCACGTATGCTCTATTTTAATGATGAAGTAACTCTTCACTTAACATCATCCTGGTTAACATTGTTTCGTTGCTAGGTTGCTGATCAATGAACAGAACAGGTAATCACCAAGTGATCCCTCCCCTGTTGCCCATTCCCAGCTTCTGGCAAACAGAGGCTAGGGACACCATCCTGCCCATCCTGGCTAATAGTCATTGATGGAACTATCTTCCATTAACTAGTTCTTTTTGGAACCCTGTTATAGTCTTGGCCTTCACAACGTTCTCTAGCAAGGCGTTCCACAGATTGACTGTGCATTGTGTGAAAAAATACTTCCTTTTATTTGTTTTAAACTGCTGACTATTAATTTCATTTGTTGACCCCTAGTTCTTGTGTCATGAGAAAGAGTAAATAACACTTCCTTATTTACTTTCTCCACACCAGTCATGATTTTATAGACCTCAATCATATTCCCTTTTAGTCGTCTCTTTTTCAAGCTGAAAAGTCCCAGTTTTATTAATCTCTCCTCATACGCCAGCCATTCCATACCCCTAACAGCTCATCTGAAGGAATGTTATCTTTCAAAGGATCTGGCTCCAGAGCTGAGGGCACTTAACCCTTCTCAGGAAGTATTGAGCATCTTGTTGGATCTTACTTGAAAATGTCCCATCCTGCCTCACCACAGCAACATGACTATGAACCTAAATTCTCTTTTATAATGTGGGCCCATCAGTGCTACCAACTGACCTATATGCACGTTTAGGGGGTTGATTTTGTGCCTTTGATGTTAATGGGAATTTTGTCATTTTGCCATTGGGTGAAATTCTCTGGTCTATGTTATACAGGAGGTCACTCTAAATGATTGTATAATGGTCCTTGAAAATCTGTGAATCTACAAATCATTGACCCCAATGGGCACAGGATTAGACCCTTGATGGAAGCTACCCCTTATATGAATTAGCCTACATAATGTAAGAATTGAGATTCAGTTATTAATTTAACTGTAGTTTTATGGTTCTAATGGCATAGGAGTTAGCAGTAATATTCATTGCTTAATTCCACAGTGTGTTGGGCATTTTAATTCACTTACTCATTAAACTGGGCTTATATCTAGGGGTAATGTTGGAACTAGAATTCAGTTTCTAATTGGCAGTTGGAGTCATGTGTTTAAGTAGGAATTAAAATTAGGTCACACCTTTTAACTACAATTTAAAAAAAGAATTGTCTGAGTGTTTCATCCAGATTCTTACAAGCCTGTGGGTTTGCAGAGACAGGAGATTTATTTTCTGGTTATTTTACCAAGTTTTTAAAAAGCCACAAATTTAAAAGATTGTTAACACAACTGTTCTTCTCTAAATTTGCGAATGTAATGAAATCATCCTCAACAGAGACTACAGTATCAGTTGGAATGGAACCTCAATGCCTTGTCAGCAAAGCTCTTCCTTGTGATAGAAAAGAGTATCTCCATTAGCTGGTAAAAGTAGCAGGTTTTTATCCTCTGTGGTAAGCCTGTAAAGGGAGTGCAGAACCCACTTTGCATTCATATTACACGGTTATATTAAGGGTCCTAGTGGCGCTCCCCCTCCCCCCACAGTCTGGCACCAGAGGCAGCCGCCTCAGTTCGCCTCCTGGTAAGGCCAGCCCTGCCAATCTGAGTGCACAAGGTGGGGTAAAGGTTATAATCCTTGTATCCAATCCAATCCAATCCTTGTACCCATGCAGCTAGTCTTCTTGAAACTTACTTTCCTTACATTGAAAGTCAGTCAATGGCATGGGGCCACGATCCAACCAAGAAGGGCAGGCTCTAGGTGATTGCACCTAGTTCTCTTTCAAAGAGGGTTACTTACCATCTTCTGTTCTGGCATGCATTGCTCAGAACTCTGGACAGTTGTTTAATGGAAACGAATAACAGATCTAGGAATCAGTTCATCACTGCCTTCAGTGCAGACAACACACTGGGTAATGGTTGATCTTTTCAGTGTCTCTGTAATTCATCTGGTAGCAGTAGCCTATATTGATGCATCTCAGCATAGTGCACTGTCATTAGGATGTGCATGTTGAGCCATACCTCTTTGCAGAGTCTACCTCAAGCAGATCCCTCCTTATTATGTATATTGTGTGCCACAATTCTGGAAGTGCAAGATGACCTTCCAGTTGATAGGATGACTGTTTGTTAAAGCAGTCTGCCCAGGAATGTGGAAGCATTGGCCTGCCTATGGAAAGTACCTATGTTGGCATTTACTATCTGTCTACATTGTATGATGTGTATTTTGCTGGTTGATATGTTCATCTTTGTGACTGCAAACCTGTGTTTTATGGAATCAATGCCTGTGTGTGAATATTGAATTACTTTCTCAGTTAACAACAGGGGGTAAGAAAAAGAGAGGCAGCCCTGCAGTTCAATAGTTCAAAGGTAAAGCAGTGCATATCCACCACAGCTGCTAGCTAAACTCCTGCAGTTGTATTGAGACTGCTACTGTGACAAATGTCAGGTCAATGCTGGCTAAGTGCTTGCACTGACTGGTTCTATTTATCATTCATGTCACTAGTAGCCTGGAAACACTGTTAACAGGGATCTCGACATAAAATAAGCTCACTTTTGCTATCATTCTCTGCAGCTCTCTATTTCCATGCAAGTAGTTTGCTGTGAGATAATTCACATTTCTGAATTATATTTAGTAGGCCACTTCTGCAACTTTGATTCTATTTCAGAAGCTCCAGTAGACCTACAAATTCCTGCCACATTTAAACCTTCAGACTTATTTCTGATCTGATTTACAGCAGCAGTTACAAATTCCTGAAGAGAACTGGCTCGAGACTGTGCTGACTCTTGTAGTGCTCCAGGAAGTCGAACATAAGCAAAAAATCCTGAGTGAGGAGCTTAGTCCTTTAGGTCTATCAACAATAGTGTTTTCATTCTCATTTCCTAATACTGTAGCACAGAATGATGTCCCTGTGATGGATCTGACAACGTCCTGCAATATATTTGGAAGTTCTTATTAAATTAAACATAAATAGCTTTGGGGCCCACTGTATTAAAAATGCAAAGTTTATGTATTATTGTGGAATTGTATGTAACTTCTACAGTGGGGAGACATGACCAGTGTAAACCCTGGAAAATGTTGAGCATCAAAGAGCTATTTGAAACAATATGCCGGACAGGAACGAACTTAAGGGACTATGACAAGGCAGTATACTCTCCTCCCACCTTTTGTACAGACACAGACCGTACTGTGACCTCCTTGCTTGTAAACACCACAGTGTAGTTTAGTTAATGTTATTCCCTCCACCAATATATAGCAGTCTCTACACCTTTACCCACCGTATCTCAACTTTCTTACCTCTTCTCCAAAACAAAAGGGGGCAGGGTAAAGTGTCTTTACTCAGATGACCCCCTTTGTCTCACCTCCACTTTTGCTTTTCTGACCCCTCCCCCCCCACCCCGCCCTTTTATACAGCTTTCCTGTTAACTCATTGACTCATCAGCCCCAATCTGGCCTGGTGAGGAGTACACCTCTGTCCAATTAGGCCTTCTCCATGGGAACCTAATTAGAGTAATAGTGACTAGAGTACTGACTCAAGTGCTAGCCCTTATCACTCTGCCACAGGGAGAACAAGTTAAGAGGGTTTCCCAGGAAATCTCAAATGGGAGGTGTATACCAATGTATCCTCCCTCAAGAACTCAGGGTATTGAAGCTGTGCCCTGAGGAGAGGATCTTTGTCTGCTGTCACATGTTACATGAGGACATGTTACATGAGGACAATGTCAAAGTCTCAAACCATATAACCATATAAAAGAAAGAATGAACAATTCATAAGTGTGCTCATTCTGAGCTAGCAGCTGCCGTGAACAGGGCCCTGTCAATTTCACCAGCCATGAAAAACATGTCAGGGACCATGAAGTAAGTCCTTCCCCATGAAACTGATCTCTCCCCAAAATCTGCTAATTCAGCTGGTTTGGGAGGGACAAGACTTGTCCTTCCCTTGCACAGCTGTTACGGGGAGAGATCACCCCCACAGGCAGCACAGACATGAGTGCTGCATGCACTGCAGCAGCCCCAGAGCTGGGCTCCAGGTTTCCACCCCATAGCTCCTGCCAGGGCTTGAGTGCTTGGGCTCGGGACTATTCCCTCTCCCGCAGCAGCTCCTGCTCAGGATAGAGGGACCCAGACTGAAGGCTGCCACTCCCTCCTCCCCCCGTGGTTCCTGGCTGGGCTTGAGGCTGCTGCACCCCCACTCTGTGCCTCCTGCACAGGCTTCCAACCTCCACAACACCTGCCCGGGCTCGGGGCTTCCACCCCACACAGGTCCTGCCCAGGCTCAGGGCACCCATTTTTCAAATTTCCTGGACCCCATGAATTAATCCACCACGGGCCATGACTAGTGTGACAGATCACCTTCTCGCCCCCACTCCAAACACAGGCAGGAGACTCTTCTTTGGCTCCAAACAGTGCTCTTTATTTACAGTGCAGCTTGTGCAGACCACACCACCTACTATACACATCTCCTTACACAGCTCCTTCTCTCTATCTCACTTCTCCACACTACCACCCTGGGCTTACTGCCTGGCAGGCTTTTATCCCCTCTGGGGAGGCTGCCAGGTGCAACCCATAAGGCTGATTACTCTGCAGCCCAGGTGGCTAATTAGCCTTCTCTGCAGGGAGGTTTTGCAGAGGGTTTTTCTCCCTCTTAAAGGGGCGGCAGGCTGGGTCAGGCCCACCCTGCCACACTAGCAGTTAGGGATGCTCCCAGCAGCACTGGGAAGATCAGATCCATCTCCAGCAGCCTTCTCCAGCTGCATGAAAGTCCACAGCTGCTTCCCTTAGAGCAGGGGTGGGGAACCTTTTTCCTGCCAAGAGCCATTTGGAGATTTACAATGTCATTCGGGGGTCACTCCTCCCCCCCTGCAGGAAGCCCATTCCCCCTCCCCCCCCCGCGCCTGGCGGCCCGCGCGCATCCCTGGCCGGCGGCTCCCCGAGGCGCTTCCCGGCCTCTTCGCCGAGCACGGAGCCGCCCCGGGCCGCCAGGCAGGGGTGGCTCCGCGTTCGGCGAAGGGGCCGGGAAGCACCTGGGGGAGCCGCCCCCGCCTGGCGGCCCGCGCGCGTCCCTGGCTGGCGACTCCCCCAGGCGCTTGCTGGCCCCAGCACGGAGCCATGCCCACCTGCCAGCCGGAGTGCAGAGCTGCCCCCGCGCGCCCCTGGCCGGCGGCTCCCTGAGGCGCTTCCCGGCCTCTTCGCCGAGCGCAGAGCCGCCCCGGGTGGGGGTGGCTCGGCGAAGGGGCCAGGAAGCGCCTTGGGGAGCCGCCGGCCAGGGATGCGCGCGGGCCGGATGGAATGCTTTGGCGGGCCGTATAAGGCCCCCGGGCCGGAGGTTCCCCACCCCTGCCTTAGAGCCCAGCTTTGGAGTCAGCATAGGAGTGAGGGTGGCAATCACTTATACCTGTGGGCAATTATGCTGTTTATATCTTCCACGGAGAAAGCAAAGCAGGCCTGCTGAAGCAGTCTGAATGGTTGAGGAGCCCGCACTGTGCAGCCTGAGGAAACCCCAGTCAGGAGATACAGGTCCCCACCCAAGAGAGGTGACAGCCGAGGAATCTGTGGCCTAGGGTGGGTGCCCTTTCTGGACTAAGAGGGAGAAAACAGGTGCAGTTGCCTGAACTGTGATAGTCCCACTTGCCATGGAAACTATCACTGAGCCAGAAATGTACAAAATTAAGGAATTATTCCTAAAGGTGAACCTATGTGAAATAAGTAAAATCATTCATTCTGACAACATGACAGCAAGGCTAGGTATCATTTCTATGCAAGAAGGAGCAACAGTCATCATAGTCTTTCCACTTTTTGCACTGCAAGAACCTGGATGTCACAATAACACTTACAGGTTCACATTATGCACAGGCTTTGTGACTACTTCACTTCACTTTTCAGTTACACAAATTCCAGCCCTTGTGTATGTCTGATCTGCGTACTGAATGTATAGTCATTTCTTATAACTATAGAGGAGATAAATCTCTGTGCTCTGATTGGCTGGGGGTTGAGTGATGTGTATAACTGTATAGTTGCTATGATGATAATTTGAGGGCAATTCCTGTTTATGAGATAGAAACTATTAAAATCAACCATATCTTGAGCTGAATAAATTCTAAGATTGAAGACTGAGAAATTTGCTAATCCAGCATATGGGCTATTACAAACCAGCACCCACAAATTATCAGACTTATATTTAAAATATATTTTAAAATCCCCTATGAAAACATAATGGCCATTGGATAGACGTGTTCGGGTCACATGAAGCCTTTCTTTACAATTTATACAAAGAAAAGCCATTCCCCAAACATTCGTCTACACAAAAGCCTGTTCCCATGCATATTTGCAAAGAGCAAGAGGACATGCATGGTTTGAAACACTGTTTTGCAATATTTGACCAGTTTACTTACCACATGGATCTAATGTGCTTTACTTGAGAGAGGTTACGGCTAGGCATTACTAGTCACACAGCAATCCAATCAGCTCACAGAAATCCAATCACCAACTCACATAACTAAAACCAAACCCTCAGCTTCAACCAATGCAAAACTCCTTCCTTTCTAGCTGACAGTATGGTGTCACCACACTTCAGTTCAATCCATCTGCTTTGGGGCTTACCACCATGATACCATCATCATCTGAAAACCAAGGTAACCAGTACAGGGCAGATCACTCCAGTGCAAGGGTGATCCTCCAGGAGTGCGGAACAGATGTAGGAGCTCTTACACCTGTCTCTGTTTGTACCATCAGAAATAGGCCAGCAATAATATTTAGCCTCTAAAATCATTTCTATCTGTTTCCCCTTTCTTTGTGAAAAAGGCTTTAATACAAATATTTGTGCTGTGGAAGCTACTATAGAATGGCAGTAGTGGCCATAAAGCATTTCCACAGATGCTTTATGGCCCCAGGAGAGCAGAGCAAACCACAGGCTAGTACATGGACTGTAAGCTGCTGCTCAGGATTTGGGCCTTAATGTATGAGAAACATCCTTTGCCGTGACTGCATTACTCCATAGCATCAATTCAACTGACACACAATTATCAGTGAAACACATGTGGACATCTTTTCCATTCACATCTCAGTATCACAGTTGTTCCTGTCAGCTGATATTGTGGAGAGGAGGAACTGATCGCTAATATTGTTTATTACTATTTACAGGATGGTTATTTTTGTCTATTTTGTGTCTGATTCTGATCTCAAATCAGGAGTAATTCCACTGAAGTTATATAGCTGAAAACCTGTTGTAACTGCAAGCAGTATCAGGCCCATTATATTAACAACTGAGGAAAGGTGCAAGAAGCTAGGCATTAGGAACTTAGATAAATGACATTTTTATCAATATTGTTGCATTGTTTTCTTGTGCTTCCCTGTCTGTATCCACCTGTTGTCACTTGTCTTATGAGAATCTCTTTGGGACTGTCTTTGACTAACAGGTCTTGCTGTCTCTTGTATGAAGTCTGTGACCCTCTTATGGATGCAAAAAGTCTTTGTGTGGAGACTTCAGGATCTATCAAACTACGTACTGCCTGTATTGCTATATGGGTCAGAAACCAAGACCCTCTGACAGGCAGACTTGGAGGAGCTAAAGCCATTCCATATGTGTTGTCAGCACCAAATCCTGTGTGAAATGTCACCATATTGCAGAGGTCTGGCCTTTCTTTAGTTGCTCATTATATTCAAAAAGTGGCACTGTATACTTTTTGGCCATGTTGCCAGAATGGATAAAACCAGCCCAGCACACTGTGCTCTTAAACTCTCCATCAGCGTGTGAAGAGGTGTACACCCTGACCCTACCTCATGCCAGCCATGGGCCACCCAAGAGATTTGTGGATGCACAGGTTTGAGCCAGATCTGGGAACTTCACTACACTGTGCCTGGTGCAATGCCATCAACCACAGTCACTCTAGCTGATGCAATGGTCCTTAGTAGACTGTGTGTGTTTGATAATGTTTGGTTTGGGGAAGGAACTATCTTTTTTCTTCTCTGTTTGTATAGCACCTAGCATAGTGGGGTCTGGATTCACGATGGGCTTGTAGGTGCTATTGTAAAAGTGTAATAATAATAATAAACGTAATTGTATAATGTCTTGACATTTTTATTGAAATTTTCTGAAGAACTGCAGTCACTCTCTATTCATTTAAATTCACCATTCGTTTGGTGTAACAGGATATGCATTGCACAAACTCATTTAAGAGAATCATGAATTATCCAATTCTTAGGGATCAAAGGGAGCATGTATTCTTCATTCCTGTTTTTTTCCTGGAATGGCTTGAAAGGTCTGTAGTTTGCTTCTCTCCATAAAACTCTCACTTTCTGTTTTCGTTTCACAATGCTTTTATAGAATTTCCACTGCAGATCCTTCAGATTAAGGAAGTTCACATATTTTGTTTCTGAAAGCAGCAAGGAGTTGCATAAAATGTAAGCATTATACGTAATAGCATCTTTCATCAAAATGAGCAAGAAGTATCTGTGTATTGATTTTACAGTGTATTGATTTCAACAAGTGTGGTGGGTGCTCAGGACCTCTAAAATTTAAGCCACTTATTTAAGTGCATACATATGCATTTAGGTATCTAATTTTAGGCACATAATTGTAAATTTGGGAAATAATTGTAAAAAAAAAAAAAAAAAAAAAGCTCTCTCCTGCTCCTATTGAAATCAATGGAAAACTTAATTTCAATGGCAGCAGGAAAAGCTCCACAACTCTAATGAAGTAATCAGATAATCACTCTGGTTGACACCCTGGTTGCTAATCTCAGTATACCAACCAAAGAATGAATAGACATGGACACTTTGCTGCTGTATCCTCCTACCCTCTTGTTGGTGGTCCCTCCACATCATAGCTAAGGCACAATGATAGAACACTGAGGAAAAGTTAGCACTGCCTATGTTGCATCTGTTCTGCCAATAAGAGTCAGAGCCTGTTTGCTTTTTTCCATTCCAGCTTTAAACCAATTTAGCCAACTAGCTTGGGATTTATTTTGGTGAATGCCCTGTAGGGGATTTCCTTGGATGGTTTACAGAGGTGAGGTCTCAAAGCCACTTAATCAGCTACTTAGATTTTCCTCTAGTGTAGTGGAATTTTCAGTGGCATAAGGCAGTATGTTCAAGGCCATTGCAACTGGTACAATTTAAACCCTGAGGCTGCTTGCTCTAAGGACAGAGCAGGTCTGAGGATCAGGAAGTCATGAAGATGGTCTCAAACTGCTTTTGCGACCCTCTTCCTAAGCTATGTGTGAAGCCAAATGGCCTGTTCAGTACTGTCAACTTGACACTTTTCTTGAACACTAAAGAAAATTTAGATATGAAAAAGTGATATGAAGCTAGCCTAGTCCTAGTACACATCTCCATTAATACAGTTAGTTTACTGGAAACCATACAATCAGAACAATTGCGGATGTGGCACGGACTCTCTATTCTCACATTCAAATGGAGAAGTGATGTTATGGTATAGTGGATGCTCCAGTTCTGGACAATCACAGTGTATGCAGATCATCCAGCTGTAGCAGTGCCAGAAAAAGACCTGTTACATATCAGAGGGAGGATGTGGAAAAAACCCAATTCAAGCACTACTGATTTCACAATCCACCACTTTATTTAAATGAGACCAAAAGCCATTTCCTGCTCTCACAGAAATCAATGCCAATACTTCCATTGAATCCAATGGGAGAAACATGAGGTTTAAAATAATTAATCATCTCTGTGCTGAACGAGACCCAAACATATAGATACCGGTACTAGACCCATGTTAAAATGACTCCCTGTGCCTCACAGGATTATATTTATTTCTTAATGTTTTTATTAGATGTCTTCATAGAATACTAAATGATAGAGATAAATTAACCTAGCTCAATCACTGCAGGTTTGTTCCCTTTGAATGGTATACTTTCTAGTGCTCTGATCAGTCTATTTTTTAGTGTCCCAAATGGCAAGGCTCCCACTATCTGGAAATGATTTCAGAGTGTAGTACGGAAGTCTCACTCTCAGGAATTGTCTCCTGAGATTCAGCCTAGATTTCCCCTTTGTTAATTTCATTCTATTGCTCCTAGTTAACCCCTCTGGTATTATCCTCAATCATTCGTAAATACAGATTGCCAACCTTCAGCTGTCCATAATTCAGAATTGGGAAGATCCTGAGGCGAAGGCTTGAGTGTTTTCTTTTTCCAGAGTCTCAGCGTAAAGTATAGTATCCTGCATAATATCTCTGCTTTGCAACATTTAGAATGGATTGAAGAAATTGACAAAGGAAGACAATTTTTGATTAAAAGCACATAAGGAAGCATATGCACTGGCAATGGACCCCCACAATCAGTGTTTTGGTCTCCTTCTGCAGCAGAATTTGTTGTCTCTGATTTAGACAGAAACTTAAAACGCATGGATACACAACTGCGGCTTCTCGGTGTTGTCCTTTGTGAATCAGCATCCTTCTTTGCTACCTCATCTTCTGACCAATTGTGTAACATACTAGTGGGCTCAGGAGGTACCATGCTTTGCTTGTTATATACTGCAGTCTTCCAGTTATTGGATTTTATTACTGAACGCAGTGTATGGAAGAGAGATACACGTGTTCCCTTCAAAAACAATTGATGCTTCTGTTGTTCATTTTCAACATTTTCAAGAGATGTCAACAATTCTGATACCTGCCACAAAATATATAATATTTCTATACTGGACTCTGATGGCCCAATCCTGCAATACAAATTGTGTTTATGACATAAACACTTTCCTTTTTAATGATATAAGTACCAGTCAGGGATGAGGATAATATTGTGCTAGGCACTGTCCACATATTTAGTACAAAAAGATAGCTCCTGCCCCAAATATCTTACAATCTAAACATATGAGGAGAAGCAACTGGAGGCAAGAGGTGAAGAAAACAGTGGAAAGATCATATATGGCATAATAAGCCATACCTGTGGTACCCATGACATTGATAATATTCCCATCGGGTTGCCTTTGTACTATTCTGTAAAGATGCATATACAGCTTTTCACATTGCACAGGGTGTAATACCTGCATTTTCTAATGTTCATAATGGAGAACAGATCTCACTAATTGCTGAGTGCAACATCTCTAATTTTTCCACTTGATGATCTCATTATAGAAATTGCCCCCAGTTGATTTTCAAATCTAATTTGCATGGAGCAATATATAGGACTACATATATAAAGATGACTTGGAAACTAGGCTCTTAGTAGGACACTGCCCTGAAGAGGCATTAAATCCTAAGAATGTGCTATTACATATCACATACAGTAGACCAATCTTTGGTGTTCAATCTTTTGGCTTTCCTGGGCCAAATTGGAAGAAGACGAGTTGTCTTGGGCCACACATAAAATACACTAAAACTAATGATAGCTGATGAGCAAAATTCTTTGTCACAATTCATTTTAGGTGACATTAGAGTCCTCTCGCTCTTTACTTTATTAGTCAATTTTATCAGTTTTTCATTTTTTTGGTCGAACTGTGCAATTATAATGCGAATTACGAATAATACTCCGGTATTTGTGGACGTAATCTCATAACGTTGTAGGTTTATGATTTTGTGTTGGGCCGCATTCATAGCTGTCCTGGGCCGCATGCGGCCCGCGGGTTGGACAAGCCTGAGTAGACTCTCAATTATCCAGAATTGGGTTAACCAGGATGTGGATTAACCAGGATGTCAAAAAAATTATGCGTAACTCACAGGGCTGGCTCTGGTTTCGTTGCTGCACCAAGCACACACCAAAAAAACCCCCACCAGGGCGCAGGGCAGCCAGTGAACCAACTCTCCCTTCCCCCGGCACAGGGTGGCTGGCGAACCAACCATCCCTCCCCATATTTCCTATGGATGGTGATTATCCAGGATTTTATTAATCAGGATTATTTTTTTCCTAGCATCCTGGATAATTGAGAGTCTACTGTATAATAAGTTCGAATGCAATTTTTTTCCTGGCTTCAAATATTTTTGCAATATATACCATTTTACATTGGACAAAACAGAGAAACGTTAAGACTTTTAGATATATACTTTTAGATGTAACTTGATTACACAACATCCTTAGTGAGAATCCATCTCTCTGTAAAGACTACAGGAAGAATGACCCTATTGAGGGAGCTAATGAAAACATGATTTCTTGATTTATTCAAATGACTTATTGGTTCAGTACAACTTAATTTGGCACTCTAGGGATAGTTGTTTTCCTCTCAGATTTCAATGACTGATAGCCATAAAGGGGGAGATTTTTCAATGGTGGGGGGCTAGGCACCTAATTCCCATTGGCTTTCAAAGGGAGTTCCCAAATGTGCTTTTGAAAATGTCCATCTAAACTGATTAAATAATCTATTTGCGTGTCTCCTTTTGCAATTCATTAGGTATGTTACTGAACAAAGATTTATTTGAATTACTGTAGCAAAGATTGAAAAATAACATTTCAGCACCTGTGATACAAGCAAGCAGAATATAATGAATAAAGGCCAAATGCAGTGATAGATGTTGACTTTTTAAATTACAATCATCTGACAATTTATACTACACACCTAGACAGTTAATTACTTTTCTCAGTAAGGGAAAACAGTAGCAGCTTGAATACTACACTAGGCTAATAGATACATAGCTTTTAATGGTAGCCACAGTGTTCTGAACCCAATTTTTTCCTGCTCCAGAACTAATTTAAGTGCGAATGTACACTGGTGGATCATAAGAAGAGTGTAATCACTCATACCTCGCACTCCATCGAAGAATGAACTACCTTCATATTCTGAAAATGCTATTATACATTTACAGGTTTTTGAACACACAGCAATTTGATACTGTAGAAGTGTCTACTAAAAAAAGGTAAATAATATAGCTACAAATCATTTTTACCCTAAAGTACTCACTTTGCAACTGTGAAAGAATAACTGTTTATTCTCTTCACTGCCATTTGGTGACTCATTACCCTTCACTTGACTCATTCTATCTACTTTGCACTGAAAAAAAAATGAAAACAACTTAGTTTTAGTATTAACACTTACAGGGCTAAAGACTGATAAAAGAGTGGGATGAAATGAGAAAAATGTGAAGATGGCTTGATGGTTAAATGATGGAATAACTGGATGAATGTTAGAAGTGTTCCATTCCTCTGCCAGTGAAGGACAGCTCTAGTATTTTGTCCAGCATAGTTTAAAATGTTCTCAAAAGATGGCATCTACTGTTTTCTTTGGGATCTTATTCCAGTTCAGTGGAGCTCAGTGTCAAGAAGTTTATCCTAACATTCTATTTATTCCTTTTCTTTATTTCATCCAATGTTTCTGGTTTTCCTTTTCCCATCCTAAGCAGTTTCCCCTCCCTCCTTAAAATTTGCACTCTTCCTATATTTGTACACAGTCACTTTGTTTTCCTATAGTTGCCACTCTGCCAACGTATATCTGTTTTAACTAGGGCTGTCAATGTATTGCAGTTAGCTCAATGATTAACTCAAAACAAATTAACTTGATTAAAAATTAATCACAAGTTTAAATTGGTCTGTTAAACAATAATAGAATATCAATTTATTATAAATATTTTGGATGTTTTTCTACATTTTCTACATAGTATTTTTCAATTCACCTCATACAAGTATTTTAGTGAAATCTCTTTATCTTGAAAGTGGAACTTACAAATATAGAATTTTTTTTACATAACTGCTATCAAAAACAAAACAATGTAAACCTTTCGTGCCAATTCCACTCAGTCCTACTTCTTGTTCAGCCAATCACAAGGACAAACAAGTTTATTTACATTTGCAAGAGGTAATGCTGCCCACTTCTTATTTACAATGTCATCTAAAAAATAATAATATAAAGTGAGCAGAATACACGTAGTATTCTACATTGTAATTGAAATCAATATATTTGAAAACGTAGAAAAACATCCAAAATATTTATAATACATTTAAATTGGTATTCTATTATTAACAGTACGATTAAAACTGATTAATTTTTTTAATCTCACAATTTTTTAAATAATTTGACATGCTCTAGTTAACTATTCAAACAATCCTCATATGTTCCTGCTGCTCTCTAATCATTTTTCTTACTCTTCTGTGCATTTGTGTATGCCTTCCTGGTCCTAATATATCCAGGAATGAACACAATGGGGAAGTGGTTCTCCGCCGGGGGTCCCTGAGGCTTTAGGGGGTCCACCGAGGAGGAGGAGTGTTAGATTGGCTGGGGTCCAGCACAGAAAGTCTAGGCCAGGGTGCTGAGCCCCACTACCCAGAGCTGGAGCAGGAGTAACTCAGCTTCACATGGGGCCCTGGGCAGTTGTCCTGCTTGCCACCCTTTCATGCCAGCCCTGGCTTTTATATCCAGAAAAACACGTGTTGTGGCAGAGGCGGGCCCTGGGGTTTGTATGGCGCGTTGGGGGGACTCAGAAAGAAAAAGGGCCACGAGTCAGGGACTAATCCTGTGAAATGATTCACCTCTAGCTTCACAGGCCGGGGGAGTTCCCGCCTCAACACCACGGCAAACAAACCTCACCAGCCACCCAGCGGGGCGCCTGAGAACCAGCCCGGGGCCCAGCTGCGCCGCAGGCGCCTCCAGTGGCCCGAGGTCCGTGTCCCCCGCGGGGCCGCCGTGACTCCCCGGGGACGTCACAGAGCGCGGCGCCCCCTGGCGGGGGCAAAGAGGCACCGCGTTGCACCTGCGTCAGTCCCATTGCCGGGGGCACGGAGCCGCCCCGCCCGCTGGACGGCCCCGGGAGGCGGCTGTCGGGGGGTCCACTGCCGGCAGGAGAACACTAACCCCCGGCAGTTACTCTCCGCGTCCCGGGCGGGGACCGCTGCGCCCTCCGCTTCCCGCCGAGTTTCCCCAGGCGCCGGTCCCGGGTCCTGCAGACGCGGGTGGGTTTTACTGGGACCCTGTGTCGCGCTGAGGCGGGCTCGTTGTGTCGTGTTTAGCGCACGAGTTCCCCTCAAAACGAACCTTGCGTCACGTGGACCTGCAAGGCGGGGCCCTCCCCTGTGCCCCCCGGGTGTAAGAAACCAACCCCGCGCTTAGCTACTCTCAGCCGGGCAGCTGCAACCTGCCGCTCGGTTTCCAGACTATGTGAGGAGAAAGAAATGTGCGTCTGTCTCCCTGCGGAATAGTTGCTGTTTATCCCACCGGCACCCGCGTTAAGGGTTCTGATTACAGCTGTTAAATACGACAGGTTTCCTTTCCAGTAATCAAAAATGTAAAGGACAGAAAAATGAATAGCTCCGATGTAATGCCTGGAACACGCTGGCTTTGATGATTGCTAACCACTCCTGTCACCACAGTACAGCTCCTCCATGACAAACCCGTTGGCCTCGACCCACCTCTAACCCCTGTGCCTTGAACACTTGGAACTGAGTTTTAAAATGATGGAATTAATCCTGTTAAAGGCAAGCACAAACACGTTTACTGTTGCATTGTTATATAAATATGGCAGCTGAATCTTTCCCCCCACTTTACTTTTTTAAATATATGTACAGTATATCAGAAATATCACAGCATGACTTGATTTTTTCTTGGAGGACTTTGGAGAGCTTGAAAGATGATTCAGGAGGTTGAAATCTGACATGCAGCTCAATTCAATTGAAGAGGGAGGAAATACTAGTTTGAAGCAGTTCAAATCCTGCCCCCCCAAAACCTTCTGTCAACAGAAATAAAACACTAACAGCTGGTCCCTCAAAACAAAAGTCCAAAATTAAAGAGCGAATGAGAGTAACAGTTGGCCTGTGATATTGCAGTATTGGCCCAATGGAAAGCCTTACGCCAAACCTTAGCAGCAGCTAGAGGGACTCCACAAAAATCAATAAGCATCAGTGGATAGAAAAAATAATCAGAATTTCACACCTACAAGAGAAACATTTATCCTGTTTGTTATCGATAGTACTTTTGGATGCTAGTGCTTGCTCAGTACAGTTTTACACCTTAGCTCTTAGAAATAAAAATTGGCAAGGTTATAGGTAAAACTAAGCATAGGTAAAATGTTTATACTCAATCTAAAAACAGTTATTTTGGACACTGCATTTCTTACCCTCACTTTTTCCCTATTTAAATATAGTTCTCCTGCATTCAGGAAACAATATGGGAGAATTTGACACCTGTAAAATTGGATATGGATAGTATATGCATATATATACTATCCATATGCAATTTTACAGGTGTCAAATGCATATGCATAGTGTGTATATCTATATATATAAAAGTCAAGTGGTGTATGTTTGACCGCGAACTCCTCCCGCACCGTTTGAGCTAGAGACTTGAAATTTGGTACAGTTAGGGGTCTTGGGGTCTAGATGGTCATAAGGGTAAAAAAAAATTCGGATCTCACCTCTGACGCCCCCCAGGGGTGAAAGTCTTTAAGGGTCAATCACATCGGCTGGGCAGCTGGGTGGTGATGACATCATAATACCCCCTCCAACAGACACCGCACTCGCTCAGCTCACTGCCCCTTCCTCCTCCAACGGAACCCCGTAAATCCCTCAGTTCTCTGCCCCTCCCCCTCCCAACGGAACCCCGGAATCCATCAGCTCTGTGCCCCTCCCCCCTCCCAACGGAATCCCGGAATCCATCAGTTCTGTGCCCCTCCCACCTGCGAAGGTCCCCGGAATCCCTCGGCTCTGGGCCCCCCCCCGCGACGGATCCGAGTTGGGTTTGGTGGGACGGTAAGTGAGGTGGGGGTGTCGGGTTTGCTTGGGGGGGGGTCAGGTGGGGGTGTCGGGTTTGGTCGGGGGGTAAGTGAGCCGGGGGGTGTCGGGGTTGGTCTGGGGGGGTGGGAAGGTGTCGGGGTGGGTAAGGGGTGAGGTGTGGGTGTTGGGTTTGGTCTGGGGGGGGGTGTCGGGGGGGGTGCCCAGACCAAACCCGACACCCCCCCCCGGCTCACTTACCCCCCGACCAAACCTGACACCGCCACCTCAACTCCCCACCAACCGCAACACCCACACCTCACCCCTCACCCACCCCAACACCTTCCCACCCCCCCAGACCAAACCCGACACCCCCTGGCTCACTTACCCCCCGACCGAACCCGACACCCCCATCTCACCCCCCACCAATCGCAACACCCCCAGACCAAACCCGACACCCCCACTCACCCCCCCCAAGCAAACCCGACACCCCCTGACCAACCCCAACACCCACACCTCACCCCTCACCACCCGACACCTTCCCACCCCCCCAGACCAAACCCAACACCCCCTGGCTCACTTACCCCCCGACCGAACCCGACACCCGCACCTCACCCCCCCAAGCAAACCCAACACCCACACCTCACCCACCCCGACAACTTCCCACCCCCCCAGACCAAACCCGACACCCCCCTGGCTCACTTACCCCCCGATCGAACCCGACACCCCCACCTCACCCCCCCCACCAATCGCAACACTCCCAGACCGAACCGGACACCCCCCGGCTCACTTACCCCCCAAGCAAACCCGACACCCCCACCTCACCCCCCACCAACCGCAACACCCCCTGACCAACCCCAACACCCACACCTCACCCCTCACCCACCCCGACACCTTCCCACCCCCCCCAGACCAAACCCGACACCCCCTGGCTCACTTACCCCCGACCGAACCCGACACCCCTACCTCATCCCCCCAAGCAAACTGACACCCCCACCTCACCCCCCCACCAACCGCAACACCCCCTGACCAACCGCAACACCCCCACCTCACCCCTCACCCACCCCGACACCTTCCCACCCCCCTAGACCAAACCCGACACCCCCACCTCACTCCTCCAAGAAAACCCGACACCCCCACCTCACCCCCCCACCAACCGCAAAACCCCCTGACCAACCCCAACACCCACACCTCACCCCTCACCCCCCCCAACAACTTCCCACCCCCCAGACCAAACCCGACACCCCCCCCCGGCTCACGGTGCACTGTGTAGCACACAGATTATTAAATACACTGTTCGGTCGGGGGGTCAGGTGGGGGTGTCAGGTTTGGTTGGGGGGTAAGTGAGCCGAGGGGTGTTGGGTTTGGTCTGGGGGGGTGGGAAGGTGTCGGGGTGGGTGAGGGGTGGGTGTTGGGGTTGGTCAGGGGGTGTCAGCTGTCTGCCCCCTCCCCACCTCCGACTGACCCGAGCAACGCCGGGCTCTTTTGCTAGTATATATATATATATATATATATATATATTACTATATGCATGCATAGATAGTATATGTCAAAAGTACTTCATATTTAACTTTGTCAAATTGATCCCTATTTGCTCTTGTACTGAAATATCTAAGTTGCTATTCAAGTAGTAAATTTAATTTTTATCAAATTTTGAATGTATATGGGATCTCACCCGGTGACTTCGCTACTTGTAGCTGAAATCTTGGTTGAACAAGATAAAATAGCAACCAGAAGATGAACGAAATACTGAGTCTGGAGTCTTTACTGTTTACAAAGAACAAAACTTAAAAAATACAGCATTCCCATTTTTTCACTTTTAAAAATGATGTGAAGGCAGGGAACCACATGTAAGATCAGAGAATCACCAAGAAGTAAAATCTGAAATAATTCATTCAGTCACTGTGCAGCAGATGACTTTATACACCAACAGGGAAAACATGTTTGTGTAGGATGGGAAAAAATTGTCTATTAAGGTAGTGAGTATGACATATTTTCAAGAATTCTTGGTAATGTCTTCCAGGAACAAAAAATCATCTGTAAGTACATGCTTTCAGTTTTTTCCCCGAGATAAGGGGCTTTCATTCAGCAAACCCATCAGAAGTGACTGCATAAAATTAAATGTCATTAAAAGCTACTATAGCACAAGGAATGAGACTACTCAGTGGTCAGATAACCAATGTACACGAAGTACTTTTACAAATCTGTAGTACTCTCATTGGTGAGGTGACACTTAAAAGTGGTGAAAGAATGTAACCAGAGTGATTTGTGCTAGACAAACCTTAATTCCAGAAAAGGAAAGAGCTCACACCAGAGAGTGACTAGATGCATGTACTAAGTTCCTTTCTTCCAAAAACCCTGGGATTAATCACATTCATTTTGCACCTTTGAACTGATATACACTCTGCCCGGTTAATCCATCTTGGACTATTAACATACCAAATGTATTAACTGTTTTCAAACAGCTGTTTCTCTTCCCCCAAAAGAACATCCCTGACATTCTGCAAAGAGTGAATCTGGTAAAGTGAATTGCTTTAGTCAGTACTGAGCAAGCAACTGTGTTAAGATCCTAGACTTACAGCCAGCAGAGCTAGAAGATAGCTGCTGGAATTCCAGACTCCCCAAATATATAACACACTTGCATGTACCCTTCATGCATCACGAGATATTGAACTTTAAAATGACAAATGGATTTACAAAAATGTATTTCTCTTAATTTCTCCTGACACTCAGAAGTCCGTACGTGGTAATTAAGATGGCCATTATAGGTGGAAGGATTATAAAAAGAGAAAAATATTTTCTAAAACTCAGCATAAAAAAATACAAAGTGGTGTGTTTAGATCAAGATTTTACTAGCACTTTTTTTGGAATGACCTGGATATTCATAGTTTCTCCCACTTGTGAGTCATGTGCCATTGCAAACTCATGCCAATAAAACCTTTATACCAATACACATTCTATTCTACACAAAATCTTTTCCTCCCCTTAAGAATATATAAAAATATAAAATGTATATTTGGTAGGTAGAAATTTTAAAATGAACATCTTGCTGCTTGAATTTCAGCCATAAAAGAAAAGGCTGAAAAGTTTAACTAAAAATGTAACTATACTTTATCACCCTACTTTTCCTGTTAAAGGTATATATACAACTTCAATGTATGTATACACTCAGACAAGCAAAATATTTTCATTTTTATACTTTAAAAAATGACACTCATTACATACTTTCCCCCCCAGTGTTACTAGTACTAAGAAGAAATTAAGTGAATTAAATTAAAAGAAATTAAGAGAAATAAATATTTCTCGGTGAACATCAGTTTACAAGCCATACAATTATAACTGAGCTACTTGTAGGCACTGAAGTGCTCATTTGTTACAGCTGTTCAAAACAAGAGTATTTAATGTTTACCAACAAGCATTTATTACAACTCAGAACTCTACAGACAGTATTGCACACACAATAGATGCACTAATTAACTATATTCATACATAGGCTACTAGCATTTACATAAGTGTACTTTAGTAGATTGTGCGTTAGGTGCTTCAGTAAATATGACCACTCTTCAGAGACTATTTCACAGAATATGGAAATCTAAAACTTTTATTCATAGAGCATATGCAGACCTATGAATATGCAAAAGTCTTCAAGAACTCAAAACCAGAGCTGAAGTGAATAATACAGGGACAGCACTTTTACCTACCACCAGTTACATTCCCTTTTTTTTAAAACAAAACAAACAAAAAAACCCCACACACAACAACAACAAACCTTCCAGTAAGGAATAGACTTACAAATGTGAGAATCAGTCTATCATTGGGAATATTTTAGACATTAGCTCTACAACACCACACAGTCTTGATTTTTTTTGGCAGGAATGGAAGATGGTAGCATTAGAAATTCATATCTACTGAGCTTGTTGTCAGGTTTTCCCCATATACTTTGTTACTGTTCTAGAACTACTATATATAATAAAGCAACTATTTGTGTATGACAGTTGATAAAGGAAAACTCCAGTGTTTTTGCATCAAAATTACATACATTACAAAATAATTAAAATTCAAGTATGAATATATTAGTTAAGCAATACACACAGAACTTCAATCTTCTATTATTGTGGGCTGCGCTGACTAGTGCATAGAGGATGCCATAGTTTTCTCCTCTCTCAGCCAGTTCTAGCTGCATTTCCACTTCCTCAGCAGGTAACAATCCACAGTTCTCCCTCTCAACGACCAACAAACAGTTTTCCAGAATCAATTCACTCCTGGTTGCTCCATCTCCAGGCTTTATACCTTATTCAGTCCCATCTCCTTCCCCTACTCCACTTTCTTTCTTCTTTAAAACCAGCATCCAGGTACTCCTTGTGAGCTCTTTTCCACCACATTTGCAACCCCCCCCCCCTCCTCGATTTTGGCTAACATCCAGCTCAACTGCTCTAGCAACAATGGCTTCCTCCCCTTTCCTTCCGCACACAAGTGAATGGCTTGGAGCATACCGTGGCTTTCCGAAAAGCCTGGAGAAATATTTATTGATGCCTGAGGAGGACGTGCTGAAGAATGATACAAGTTAGGAATTTTGGTGTGTAACCAGAAGGATCTTAATGAGCAACAGGGCGATTGAACTAGCTTCTATCAAAGCAAAGGGCTTCTTCCAAGCAATAAGTTTTGTCTTCTTTTAAATTAATGCCAATGTCAGTTTAACAAAAGAACTAATTTCATTGTTTTTATATGAGCCATATTCTGAAGTGTTTTTAAAACTACAGTGAAATGCATCTTTTACAAAGTTACCTTCACCCCAAACACCTGTTGAACAGAATTTAGAGTAAATCTTACCAGGGAAAACCTAACATCTACTCAAGTTACCAATGAGCGATGACAGAAAGTCAGGCATGACTATGACCACAGGAAAGTGAAAAAATTTCTTCCACCATCATAAATCAATTTCCTTGTTGGATGACCAGAGAGCATAGGGGGAATACATACATGTACTGCAAAAAGCATGGGCCTGGGTAGAAACCCATTTAGGAATTTTGCTGTCTTGGTCAATTGGGGGCAAAGACAGACAAATGGGATGTGGGAAAAGGAGGCCTGTGCACATTCTGCCTTAACATTCAAATGGTTGAAGATGTTGCATTGCTCTTGAACACCACACTATGTGTCTTACTGGCTGCAGCAAGGAGATTGTGCTTGCTGCAAGGAAAGAAAAACATTTATATCGGGAATAAGATAACTCAAAATGAATGGGTGAGTATAACTTTGGAGACTTGAATTACCTCATGGTTAATTCTGAAGCCTATTCATACATATGCAGTCCTACCGTTTTCTTCTAATTAAAACAGAATGTACAGGTAGTCTTCTCTTAAAGAACACTTTTTGGGTGGCTAGTAGGGGTGAAGGGTAGGAAAATGTCAAGAAAAGGAGAAATACTGAGATTTATTTCCTTTCACATATGAAAACACAGAAGTGCTACTACACCTTACTGTTCTTACCATATAGAGCCCAATTCACCCCAAATTACTGCATAAATACACCAGTGCTAAAATTTAACACACAGGTTACATTTCCAAAAGGCATTCACTTTATTTTCCTTGAGAAACAGCTATACTTTACATAGCCTAAAAACCTGGAACAAATGTGATGGCTTTAGAATGTCACACTGATGAAGAAGTGTTTCATGGTGTTAAAAGCCAAGGTAATATTCCTGAGATTTCAAATATTAAAGCTTTCTCCACAGCCACATGTTCCTTTGATGTTTGGGTTATTGAAGATAAATTCACTGGATAGTTTGTCTTCCACATAGTCCATTTCAGTTCCTAGAAGTGTCAGCTGCGCTTTCTTTTCAATAAACACTCTGACTCCTTGAATGGGACAAAAACAAAAACGACTTATGTAATCTGACACAGGTCTTGTGCTATAATACAATCTGTTAGATAACAGATATAAAATGAAACTAAAAATTGAGGTCTGTCAGTGATATTATTGCTGCATTTTCTTACTACTTCCAGGATATTCATCCTTTTCTTGCCTCTGATAAAGAACTCAAGTTGAGATTACTATCACTTGCTGTCAGTAAATGGTTGAGTACTGATATTATGGTATATTTATTTACACTTCATGAGGGGTCATACCAATGTAACAGTGTAACTGCAATGAAGTGCAACTTTGACACTCCCACAGACTGGAATAAGATGTACATTTTTAATAGTGAGAGTAATTAACCCTCGGAACAATTTAAAGGGTCATGGTGGATTCGTCATCACTGACAATTGTTAAATCAAGATTGGATTTTTTTTAAATTAAATTAAACATAGGATGTAGGAATTATTTTGGGGAAGTTCTATGGCCTGTGTTATACAGGTCAGACTAGATGTTCACAATGAACCCTTCTGACCTTGGTGTCTATGAATTATGGTCCTAAATTCATTCCTACTGGGATTACTAACAGTCCAAAGCTCTGTGCTGCTTTCAAGCGGGAAGTGGTGGCCAGCACTGTGTTGCTTCCCGCTGACCCCATTGAACCGGGACAACGAACCGCGGCCAGTGGGAGCCACGATCAGCTAACTGGCAGGTAAATAAACCGGTGGGGCCCGGTAAGGGTGCTTACCCTGCGGTGCCGTGTGCCAGGATAACAATCCCTGTTTTAAAAAACACTTGCCTCAAAAATATTTTTTCATTTCCTTTTCAAATGGACTATCCTTCCCCTTGCCAAAGTTATATGGGTGAAGCTGAATTACTAGAAATATTTAGTTCTGTACTAGTGGAAGCTCTATCATATACACTATAAATGATCAGGGCTAGGAATTAGTGCTTCTAAAGTCTTAACAGCTGGAAATCCTGCCTTTTCCAATAACTTACAGAAGTTTTACATGCTGCTGGATATTGAACATTAAGACTGAAGTTTTCATTTATAAACTATTTATGATTGCTCATTTTAGTAAGCTTATTTGGCTTTGTAGATGAAGAAATAAAATACAAAACCAATAATGATAAACCCAAGAAGGGAATTCATTAGTTTACATAAAAGCAGGGTTTTTTTGAAAGTTTAGTAATCAAGTTTTACCGCACCTGCCCTCGCCCACTTTTAACTGCTTCAAATAGATAAGAACAGATAAACACTCACCATCTTGAACTACTTCTTCATCGGAATCACCTTTTGTTTTTGTGTATTCTAATGTGTAAGAAAGTCCATTACACCCTCTTGTACGAACTCCAACTTTCACACCTATCTGAAATAAGAGGGTTTTTTCACTTTTATTTAAATTTACAGTGTTCCAGCAGAAAGTTGGAAACTCAGTGCATAAATCAACTCACTAGCTATTTCTCAATGTTTTTCTCCTGGTATGTAGGGCTAAAATTAGGATGAATTAGTTTTAGAAATAAAGAGCCAAAATGTTCTCTTTTTTTTGTTTGAACTGACTGATTAGAAAAGTGAGTCAGAACTTTTAAATTATAAAATGCATAATATATACTCAAACTGAAGCCTAACTCCCGTGCAGTACACTGGTACAATTTATACCTATAATTCTACTCTAGTGGTAGTAATAGTGGTGGCACTATTAGAGTAATAGATGCACTTTTATTGATATATTGTCAGGGTTAGCCTGAGTTCTGCCTACAATACAACCTCCATTCTACTTTTGCTATCACATGCAGTGCTGCAATAGTGTATGTAGTGATAGCTAGAAACATGAAAGCCACCACCCAAGGCAGTGGCCACATGGCAAAGTCGATCAGAAGCTAAACCATGTGGGCTGAGAGGGTTCCTTGGGACGAATTATAAACACAGGGACGAGGGGATTTACTGGTTGTAGTTCTATGTGTGATAAACGGAAAGACAGCAGAAAGTGAGAGTAGTAGTTGTGAGTGTGGCCCTGGTAAAAAGATAAGAAAGACTTTTGTTTCGGCACAGTACTTGCTAGAGAGGCAGACTTGGATCTCTGAGTAAGGAGAACACCTGCTGTTTGTGTTTTACTGTGTTTAGAAAAACAGGACTTTGTGTATATTCTTGTGAATAAACAGGATCACACCAAAGAAAACATTATGAGGACATACTCCGCAACAAAATAATCTGGTTTAAGAAACTCAAAAGTTTTATAAAACTATTTGAAGAATACCTTCACATCAATAGTTGGAGATCTCTTGTCATACTAGGAAATCATTACCTTACTAGCGTCAACAGATTAGACTAGTTTTATTAAAGTGGTAGCATAGACCTGCTTTAAAATGGTATGATCTTTAAGGAATGCATGCTGGAGTTTAATCTGTATCAAACATTATGAAAGTTGACTGACTGTCATTATAGTCATTTTCCCCCACCTCATTTGATTTTAGTACATGAAAATAAAGCTTGTTGGATACATGCATTTATTAAAAAATAAAGGAAGATCTCATGTCTATATGGTATCAACTGTGTGTTTCAAGCTGCATGGTTTTACACTGATCAAATTTACTTCAAAGGCAGCTGCTAGAATAATAATAAAGATCACTTCATAAAGTACGATGAAAATATTAGGCTACTGAACAAGAATGCCTTCCATTTGTACTTACATGCTCAGGTTTATCTTTAAGAAGCCGTTTTATCTTATGTACAGCAGACGGAGTCTGAAAAATAAAGATATTTTATTAACTTTTCCCTGCTTTGAAAAATGTTAAAAGCTCTGAATAATATTTAGTATCTTACTGTTTCTACTGTCCATTGCAAATATAAATTCAGTTTCATTCCAGCTTCACAGATGTCAAGTTTTCAGTTCAGCTTCTCCTCCCACATATTAGAAGTCCACCCATCATATTGGTGTCACAAGCAAGTGTATAAACTAGCCATTCATCTAGTTATGTTTTGCGGTTATAAACTGCAATCAACACCCTAAATTGCATAATTGCATTTTAAGCTGTTTGTCAGACTCATAGAATTAACCTGGTTAATGCACATGAGAATTTACTGAAAAGGGCAGAGTGTATAAATTAACTTAACCACAAATTGAAAATATAATGTAAAGGGGATCAAATAAACCCGGTCTCACACCAGACAGACTATACATTTGTAGATCATAAATGAATATATCAGAGAAAGTTTGGAACTAAAATTTAAATTCTCTTTTTAAAAAATACAATTCTGAAAATTAAGCCTCTTGAGAAGCTTGCCACAAGATTTTTTTGTTGTTTGCAACCATAAACTGCAATATCATGCTAATGCATACAACTCAGAAACTGTTACTATGTCTTCATTGCCCAACCTGAGTGAAATGTTAGAGTAACTGAACATAAAATGCAAGATTGTGAGAATTATGAAATTCTTTCAGTTTAACAAAATAAGTTTTCCTGTGTTATTAAACTATGATATTTAATCTAAGTGTTTCTATGAGAAGCCAGACAGATTTGGCTCTGCAGAAAGCAGTCTTACCAAGGCCTCAGTGCCACAGAATTGACTTCAGAAACAAAGCCAGCCATCAAAGAAATCTACTTTATATACATGCAAGTTGCTTGATATTCAATCACCAGGGGAACACAGGAATTGGCATACCAGAGACCAAACACATTTAGTTCAATAGCATGTCTCTCACAGTGATCACTGGCAGCTAATGCAAAGGAAAATATAAGACCTCACAATGGTATAAATCTACCATAATAAAGCCAAAATTGACAAATGCATTCTCCTGCTTTACCAATAGTGAGCAGAAAATTTCCATAGTGAAAATAGGGGGCAGTTTCCACAGAAGTTTAGTTTTCATTTCTTCTTTCACTCATGAGTGGTGTTCTGTGCCAGCTAGAGTGGCTCTTAACACTAAATTGAAGGGGACAAATAAGCAGGCTGGTTGAAGGGCTGGAGTGAAGGAAGATATCAGTGTCTTAAGGACCTAACTGGCTCCTACTACTTCAGTTGACGGCCTGTTCTTCTCAAGTGGGTTCAGGGAAGCAGGAAGAAAAAGGAAGCTCACTGAGAAGCTGGTGTTAACGATAGTCCAGCATCCTGGGGGTATTAAGAGAGATACACAAGATACTCTACCTCACTCTCCCTACAGCTCCTGCTGCTTTCTGTTATTCCCTCTCACCTTTTCTCCTACCAGCCTTACATGTCTCTTCTGCCTTCCTTCCTCCAGCACAGCACTTCCCCATCTCTGTGCATCTAGACTAGAGCAGGGAGAATACATCTGGACCAGCAGCAGACACAATGTTCTACACTCTGGGTCCTAGTGGCACCTCCCCTCAGTCTGGCGCCAGAAGTGGCTGCCTCAGTTCATCTCATGGTGAAGCCAGTCCCGGCTTTACGAAAAACATCGAACATCGCCAGATCCGCAGTGAAACCCCGACAGTCGGCGACGCGGGGTTCATCCCGCCGCAGCTCCCACCTGCGACCCAACCGAGCGCGCCGGCCAGCCCCGCAGGAAAACGGCGGCGGCGGGGGGCTCCTGGTCATTTACTCCCCCCGCCCCCGGGGCGCTGCTCCGCACAGGCCCTGGAGCCTCTTCACCACGGCGAGGGGGCCGGGCAGCCACCGCCCGAGAAGCGCCCCGGACCCGCAGACCCGGCCCTGGGGCCATCAGCCGACGCGGCGCAACCCCCCGCGACGCTCACCAGAGTCAGGGCGGCCCGGGTGGCCTGTAGCTTCCTCTTGCTCACGGCCCGGACCGTGGCTCTGACCACCGAGGAGGCCATTCCGCCCCTCAGCCCCGTCCTCTCCCCTCGTCCATGGGCCCTGCGTGCTCCTCTGCCTCTAGTGTCATGGCGGCCGCACTGTGATGTCATCGCTGCGCGCCGCGGGTAGGGGCGCGATGACGCAAAGGGACTGTTTCCGGAAGGGCTGCCCGGACGGGTCTGCGCCGGGCTCAGGCGCTTCCGTCTCGAGTCGGCACAATGAGGAGGAAGCAATAACCGGAAGGGCCGAGGGTGAGTGTCCGTCCCGGGGCCGCGGTTCTTCCCGAGCCCTCCCACGACCCCTCCGCGGCTGTTGAGCTTCCGGACGCGCGAGCCTGACAACCCCCCCCCCCCCCCGGTGACCGGGGAGCCCCCCCCCCGCGTGTGCGGCCCGGCCGGCCGGCAGGCGCAGAGGACGGGCCGGGTCCCTGCGTTCCTGACACTCCCTCGCCCCCCGTTGCTGGCCCGGCGGGCGGTAGCTGTGCCCTGGGGACCCCTCCGGGGCCGGCAGTTCGCAGCGCGAGTGTCTGGGACGGGGCCGCCCGGTGCGAGCGGGGTTGGCGCGTCCCCGGTTCTTCCTGGAGCCGGCGGGGGCGGAGAGCAACCCACACGCTGGCGCACCCGGCCAGGAAGACAGCGGCGGCTTGACAGCTCAGCCTCGTGATCCCTGCTGTCGGGCAAATCCCGCCCTGTACTTTGACTCTGAGCTTCCTCCCTGTGTGGGGGGCGTTTCCTAACCCCCCCTTGTTGAGTGTGTATTGGGGGTTTTCTGGGACCCCAGACATGTGGCTGGACACTAAGATACAGTTGCACAGCTGATTCTTTGCTACTCTGTGGAGTGTGTGGAAAGTTATTTTGAAGGACCGGCATAAAACTCTCTCTTTAGCCAATAGCCTGGAGCAATTGTGGAGCTTCACAACACTGTGTAATTATGAATTTGGTACCAGTACACCCAGCTAGGCATTCACCAAATTTACTATGACTTAATTTTAAGTGCAACATCTCTGTGGTTTAGACAACTTCATTTGAAAATAGCTTTCTATAAATAGAAAGAGAGAATTAAAGAATTTGAGTCCGACATATACAGGTATTTAGGTACCTATAGATGTAGGTATAGGACCTGGCAGGATTTATGAAAGCACCCACTCAGGGTACATCTGCACTGTGATAAGACCCACAGGATGGTCACAGCCACTCCCGCAGCTCAGCCTGCAAAGTTATAAAATTGCAGTGTTCAAATGGGGGCAGGGGCCTCAGAGCTCACGTTCCAGCCTGGAGAGCTATACTGAATTTTTTACCCTCACAGCTTAAACTCCGGAAGCCTGAGTTAGCTGACTTAGGCTGTAACTTAGTGCCACACTTTTTTGTGTTGCAGTGTAGATTTAATCTTAAGTGCCTCACTGGATTTTTCAAAGTGCCTCTCTGCATCTTTAGATATCTAAATACCTTTGTACATCTGGGCTTTTCTTCCCCTACCTGTGTGCTGCTATATCTAAGCCTAATAGTATTCAAATGGGTGACATGTTTTCTTTACTCATGCCTGGCTTGAGCCCTTCAAAATGTTGTCTTAAATTTGAGTTAAATATGTATTATATATGATGGCAGGCCCAGTTCAGTTTCAGATTAAAATAGTGATATTGCTTTGATACAGAATAAAGAAATACAGTAAAAAGAAAATGTAAATGCTTGACATTTAATGGTATAGATCTTATTTGTGCATTTATCACCAAAAGCAAAGGGGGAAAGAAAAGGCGGCTGGGTCAAAACAAACAAGTTTTGATAGCCAATTTGAAAAAAAACCATTTTGTTTCAAAACATATGTCAAAATAAAATGTTTCATCATATCAAGAGAAAATTCTTTTTTGGTTAAAACTATTTTCTGTATTTGAAAATAGTTTTGGTGCCTTGATAAATTCATATTTTGGCAAATTTACTACTTGCTGGGGGAAATAAATTGCCCAGCTCTAGTCTTTATATGATGTGCAAGGTGTACTGAAGAAAACCGTGAGTTACTCATTTCCAAAACCTCTTGAGTTTTTATTCCTCTTTAATCTGTTGTTAAACAGTTAATTATTTAAAACGACCTCCTTTTTTTCCCCAGGTACAAATTATTATATTGAACATCAATTACAATGGGAGATGCTGCAAAACCTTGCTTTGCCAAAAGGAAAAAGGAGTGGGGAGTTTTAGATGAAGGGGAAATGAAGAGGAACCCTTTACAACAGGACTACTACGCTATGGATGATTACGGACATGGCAAAAAAATAGATACAGGCTTTCAAAAGAAAAAGGGAACACAAGGTCACTGTGGAAACAGTCCCAGAAAAGGACCACATAGTATTCTGAGTAGCTCAAATTCTTTTAAAAACATGTGTCACAATCAAGGGGTAAGAATAAATGATACCCCAAAAGACCAAATTAAGAAATGGATATCCGATGACCATCGTGGCAATTCAGACAGCTGGAGAGAGTACAAATCTACAGTTCGGATTCCTGTGCTTAACAGGACAAGAAAGGACTCTTTTCATGAGGTTGAAGGTGCAGGAAGCAGAAATGTAAGAAGACCGCTTCAGAAAGACTTCAATGAAGAAATGTTAGAGACACAGAAAGGAAACTCTGGTAACGAACACGTTTTTCACATAGTTTTTAAAGTAAAATTGATTACCGTGTGCATGTCAGAAAGTACAACTTTAAAGTTCACTGTTAATGCAAAAAACTAAATAAAACCATTTCTCTTCTGTACTACTATCTTGCAAAGTATCAACTGTACTCAGTGACGCATTTTAAGCAATATTGTTACAGTATATGATACAAAGATTGCTTTCTAAACTGGTCGTGCTATGAAACCATCTTGTTGGTTTGGCAAGTTAATCGCTTTAAGCTTTAGACAAATATATAGCAACAAGTGTGATGTCCCAGTCTGCAACTTTAATATTCTGCATTTTTCCAAGATACAACGTGGTACAAATCCTTCCAATCTTTAGGCATGGTTGAAGAAGTTGCACAAGTGTTTGACATTACTTGCTGCAAGAGCACATGGTAAATTTACACACAACTTGTTCAGTAAATTTGCTCAAAAAGTGAAAAGGAAATGGGAATAAGCTATTTTCCACGTTGTCTAACTTAATAGGTTATCATCTCATGTAGGTGACGTCTAGACATGTTTCAATCTGTAACTTCAAAATAAAACTATAAAAGCCTTACAGTATTGTGTAAAATAGGAAGTTGTCATGGGAAGGCAGGCCGGGGCTGGGTGGGTGAGTGGGGGCGGGATTCTTATTTCAATAGGAACTTTTCTTCTTTAAGGAGAGAAAAATAAGATCCCCACTAAAGAGAAATATTCACCAACCTTGGCATAAAGTGTTAGCCCGGTAGCATAGTGACCTTCCAGTAGGGAACATAAGAATGGCCATACTGGGTCAAACCAATGGTCCATCTAACCCAAGATGAACAGAACAGCACAATTATCCTATGGTCCATCCCGTGTCCTCCAGTCCCAACTTTTGGCAGTGAGAAGTCGAGGGACACCCAGAGCCTGGAGTTGTGTCCCTGACCATTTTCACTAATGACCATTGATGGACTTCTCCTCCATGAACTTCCCTAATTCTTTTTTGAACCTAGTTATACTATTGGCCTTTGCATCATGCTCTGATAAGTTCCACAGGTTGAGTGTGTGTTGTCTGGAGAAATACTTCATTATGTCTGTTGTAAACCTGCTGCCTTATTTTCATAGAGTGACCTCTAGTTCTTGTGGCATGTGAAGGGGTAAATAAGACTTAGCTTTCTTCACACCATTCATGGCTTTATAGACCTTGTATATTAACTTAGTAATTTAGTATAGACAAGATGAAAGATGACTAAACCCTCTCAATACCTGTATTAATGAGGTACTAGTGAGAGAGAAATGGAACAGTAATGGAAGAACTAAACAGATAAAATATGGAGGAAAATGAGAAATGAAGAAGAAATAAAGGCTAGTTGACTTTTAGCAGGGTGATTAGGGACATTGCTATAGAAAAGGTCAAAAGAGAATTCTTTTGGGTTTGTGGGAAGGAAAAGGGGTGGTATTTTTATTTTTTATTTAAATCAGATATTTATCTTCTATCCTTTTACTGAAACAGACTTCCAAATATTTCAAGAAAAATCATACTTATACCATAAAACAAACAGGGTTCTCAAACTGGGGTTTTTGACCCCTCAGGAGGTTACAAGAGGGTCATGAGCTGTCAGCTCAGTGGGGCTAACATCCCTGATCCCCCATTAAATTAACGCCCCCCCCCCCATTTTAAATGTATGGGTGGCAGAGTCACACTAAGAGGCTTTCTGTGTGAAAGGGATCACTCCAAAAAAATGTTTTAAAAGCCACTAGCATAAATTATCTGTTACAAATTGTTTCCTGTGTGAAAGCTTTACATGTGGTTCTCTACAGGTAGTTAACTTTAATACTGGTTGACAGCAGTCCCCTCTGAGGTAGACCTGGCTTTGACTCTGAGTCCCTGTGGTACACTTTGGCTGTGTCTACACTTAAAATATGGCAGTGGCACAGCTACAGCATTTCAGTGCAGACACTCTCTCTAGTGATGAGAAGGTTCTTGCAGCTCTGTTGCTAATTCACCCCACTGAGAGGTTGGTCAATTCCATTGACCTACCACTGTCTACGCTGGGGGTTAGGTCAGTATGGACATGGTTCCCGGAGGCAAGGATTTTTCACACTCCTGAGAGATGTGGCTATGCCAATCTGAGTTTGCAGCGTAGATCAGCTCTTGATTGTCCTTAACAAGTTTTTATGACATCTCTTGTCCCTTCAATGCCTTCATCCAGTCAACTGCCATGGAACCTCTGCCTCCCCATGTTCTGTATGGTAGCGTCTCAAGCATTGTCTGTCTTTTACTAGAGGCGCTGTTGTTTGCCTCATTGCGACTGGTTGAAGTGAACTGATGGCAACCCATAATGAATAAGTGAACTAGGTTTCAAGATTGAAGCTTAATCTATGGCACTAAGGGTATGTCTGTACTGCCAAAGAAACCCTGCGACAGCAAGTCTCTGAGCCCAGGTCAAGTGACCTGAGCTTTTGCTATGGGGCTAAAAATAACAGTGTAGATGTTCCCATTCGGCTGGAGTCTGGTCGCTAAACCCGGCAAAGCGGTTGATCACAGAACCCGGGTTCCAGTCCACGTGAGAACGTCTACGCTGCTCTTTTTAGCCCCATAGTGTGAGCCTGAGTCAGGTGACCTTGACTTTGAGACTGGGTGTTTTGTTTTTTGTTGGGTTTTTTTTTTGTGGTGGGCTGTACCCTGAGCCTTTTGGTGACCTCTTATGGAAATTCATAGCATATATTTGTGAACCTCCTGTACTTGACTGATACTGAATGAGTATATCTAATTTACATAGACTGGATAAATAGGACCATGCAGATCAGCTCACCATATGAAAGAGTTTTGATGCATTAAACAATCATTTCAGACCAAGTGATAAAAGGATAAAATATTCAGCTTGTGAGAGATTTGGTGTAAGCTTTCTTGTTTCATTTTTAAGAACTAAAAGAAAGATGATACAGTGAGGACCTGGGATGAGGTGCTTTTTGTACTCTCTTTAAATACTTAACTCAACCAATATTATAGCTACCAAGTAATGATAGGAGTTCTTACTCAGTTTGCATGTTGTTGTTTTATCAGCCGCTATTTCAGTGCTCACAAAAATTAGTATGAACTTACGATGAGCAGCAGAATTCCATGCATTGCTACTTATTGGAAATCCCAATCTTATTAATCAGAGCATTTATACTGATCTTGGGGAGGCAGTTTTATGTAAAAGCATAATGACAGAACTATTGCAGAGCTCAAATGTTATACTGCCCTTAGCTAGAGAGTCAGCATGAAAGAGGGAGGGAAGGGTAAGTGAACATGAGGAAAACGCAATCAGACTCCCTTCTCTACCTTTTTACTACTAGGACTTCTAGAAGAGTACTATCCTTAGACGTGCTTCCTCATTCCCTGTGTACTATTAACTTCTGGCTGGTAGGTGCCAGATAAATTTGAAGGATACCTCACTAGCCTGCTGTTGGTAGGGAAAAAACACACACTCTGTCCAGCCTTGTTGCGGCTGTATGGACGGGGTCTATGCTTCTTTAGCCTTACTCCAGCCTCTTGTCTGCTGCAAGAATGGTGGGTTGTGCAGGTCTGCTTTTGGGTGTTGAGTTATACTTCAGCCCTTGGTCATAGCTTTCTCTAAATGGCAGCTGAGTGAAATTGACATTATTCTTGTCAGTTACGCTGCTGCCCACAGGCATTACAGCTAAATGCATACTGGTAAATCTGGACTCCCAAAAAGGATTAGAAATTTAAGATTTTATTTTTTGAAAGTTGAGCAGAAACTGAATGTTTAGATCTCCTGCTTGCCAGGAATATTTCCTACTTGCAGTTGGCATGTGGATGTTGAGATTTTTTCCCCTAAGTTTTGATTTATTTATTGCTTATTGAGAGGCTTCCAAAGAAATCTTGAATTATTGTTAATTTTCAAACTCTGATTCACATGCTCTTCAGCAGTGTGTAAAACTCTTTTGGTCCCTCTCCCATCACTTACTGCAGGATTTTAAGTTTTTAAAAAAGTTTTTAGCCTGTGATGCAAGTAGACGGCTCTGTTGCTGGTAACTTTGCCAAGCTATAGAAGAGTGACGCTAGCAAGGCTGTGATCAGTTTTACGGCTGCCTGTCAGAACCCTGAGAGCCAGAGTTTGAAAATTCTCTTGACCTGAATGAATAGCTATTTTGACCAGTTGAGTGGACTGAGTTAAGCTAAAGAGCTGCTTGCTTGTTTTCTTGAAAGAGAAGAAAGTTGGCCACTAAGCTGCTGTTGAATTCACAGGCAATGAAGCCTAAGGAGTGGGGTGGGTTTCAGAGCCAAAGCTCCGGCGTGAGCCAGAACTTGTGGTGTCTATTATACAGGTAGTTTTTCGAACACTAGTGTGAGTCCTGCTAGCCCAATGATACCAATGTGGGCTGGGAGGTTTGCTTCTGCTCCATCCAAACTGCTGCATAGACATTCCTTAGCCATTAGGCTAATTTGTTGAGCCATTCTCTGAGCAGCTGTGAAATGAGTGGTTTCATACTGCTGTTGGAGGAAAGCTCCGAACAGCAGATGTTGGCACTGGAGTTATTCAGTGAGGAAAAATATCTTAAAAGTTGAGAGATGAGTAAAATACCAGGGACTTGTCTTTCCCAGCTATTGCAACAAATGAAGCAGGATGAAGTTATTTGGGAGAGGAGGACAGAGACCAGCATTATTTCATTTTCAGGAGTTAAAAAGCATAAGACAATTGCTAGGCAGAAGCTGATATGACATTCCTTTTATCACCTTGAAATCTCGTTTGCATTGTTTCAATTAAAAGTAGTTTGAGATGCTATATCTGCTGAATCTCCCTGTCAGTTGTTGTGGTTTCACAATCTATTGTTCTGATAACTCTTTTTTAAGAAATGAAGAAACATAGGAAACCAAGAAGATCAAGAAGGACAGGAAGAGAGGAGTATGATCAAGATGACTATATGGAAGGGCCGGTTATAGATGAGTCGATGCTGTCAGTGAAGGAACTACTAGGGTTGCAGCAGGCAGAAGAGCGATTAAAGAGAGACTGCATTTACAGACTGAAGAAGGTGACAAGACTCTTTGTATATACAGTATTTGCTTAATTTTATCACATATAGGTTTTAATCTGTGAATTGAAGATCAAAGGCTTGCACTCTTACTGAAGAATTCCACTTTCTTAAGCTAAAGGTCTGTTGTTAGTGATCCAATCCATAAAATTTGAACAAAATGGGTGCTCAGTGGCTGGAAATGAATAAAGAAGACTAGTGTAGCTTTGCTTTTGACTACATTTAGTATTTGAATTTCCAAGTATCTCCCCTTGTAATATTCAAATAGTTTGGCCCTAAGATTGGGGTTAAGTAGGGTTGCCATCTGGACAGTTGGTTTTTGGGGTCTGTGTCCGGGTGCCATTTGAGGTTTCCAGCAGCCCTGTTTTCGACCAGGAGGTCTGGTCAGAAAAGGGACCTGGCAACCGTAAATGGCACCGAGACCTAAAGTTTGGTTACCCCCGGGCAGGGGGAGGCACCAGGTCACACCAGGCTGTACTGAGCTGGGGCCACCTCCTACCTGCAGGTAGGCAGACTCATTGAGACGATTCATCAGTAATGGGGAGGAGGAGAGAGGAGCTAGCGATGCTGATAGGGCCTTGGGGAGAAGAGGCAGAGAAGTGGGCGGAGCTGGGGGAAGAGACGGAGCAGGTGCTGGGTCTCGGGGTCCAGTTATTAGCAATTAGAAAGGTGTCAACCCTACGGTTAGGAAAATTGCAGGGTGTATTTTTGGACTTCCTAGGACAATCTAACTGATCTTGGCAGATGTGTGAAATGAAGGTAACATCTTTCTGTATCTTAGTCAATAAACTATGTCAATTTTAGCATCTTCGAAACTACCCAACAGCCAAGTATACCTGCAAATTATGTGATGCTTTCATTGAGTCAGTGGCATTTGCTCATAAGCACATTAAAGAGAAGAAGCACAAGAAAAACATGAAGGTGAGTTAATGACACTTTTACAAATCCATGCTTTGTATTTGTTTAAGTATTGTTATCCTGCTAATGACAATCCAATTATACTAGCCCTAAAGTCTTGCCTTGTTCTTAGCATGCTTAATATTCTCCTAGTGTTATACAGAGGGCTTCTCTATGTAATGTTTATCAATATCCATTGACATGGGTAAAAGCAACAAATACGTAGTTTGAGACTTTTTTCCAGCATAGAGGGAACTCAGGTCTGCCTCTAGGATGTTACTGATATCTCTTAATAACTATACATTAAAGGGAGCTTTCATTTAATGTATAATTCAGGATTATTGTGTAGGTCATAAGTTTTAAAGTTTTGTAATGAAAAGCGGTAACACGCTCATTTGTTCGAGTTGTGTAATAGTATAATTAAATGCATCTGCTCTCTTCTTAATATGTCATGTAGTGACATTCTGATAGCTATAATAGACTTGATTTAGAATGAGTTGGTAAGAATGAATTGAATAATTTTAATTGCCGTTTTGAAAATAGTCTTGATAAAATGAAAAGATTGTTGAATACTCCAGTATGAGAGAATATATGTCAATACTTAAAATAGAGCTTTATATTTATATTTAAATCTATTGCCAGCATAAACGCACTTTGACATTTTATTACTATTGAAAGAAACTCTTGCTGCACCTGCATCCTTCCCCGCCTATTCCCCAGAATTGAAAGGCATGTGCAGGGTTTCCCTTTTGTCTTCAACGTCATTATCCCATACCACTCCTCATCAAGGGAAAGGAATGTTTTTGTATGCCTTTTATAGAGGTGGATGGATTTTTGTAAATTATTGAAGCCCAGTGAAGTCTCTAACTCTTTATCTAGACAGATGATAGACAATGATTCTACCTACCTACCCTGGTTTCTCTAGACCGTAATAGTGTCCTAACACATCTACCGTTTGAAACTGCTTACAAAGTCCATAACAGATGGGCACACAGAAACGTACCCACCCCAACCTCGTTAAAGCAGTTGAAGAGCATCATTTAAATATGTTAAAATATGGTTGTCCTTGAAGGAAAAGCAAGAAGAAGAACTGCTGACTACGCTGCCTCCACCAACACCTTCCCAGATACAAGCTATTGGTGTTGCCATTGAAAATGTAGTGCAAGAGTTTGGCTTAAATAATGAGGATTTGGAACAAAGACTCAAAGTTAAAACAGCGATGGAAGATTTATTGCACCAAAAATTGCAAGGTATAACTCTCTGCCATTTGGTTTGATTGTCAAATATACTGAAAAGAAAAGGCACTTTTTTTTTCCACAAAAGCAATCTGGCTGGTAATCTGTGGCTGGTAATCTGCAGGGCTTAGAAGAGGCCCAGGCCATGCCCTGTTTGGTGTGGCCTCAGTCCCTTCGCAGACAGCAGGGATAAGGGGTAGGAACTGTTGTGCTACTGAGAGATACTTCAGAATTGGGGTGATCCTCTGATAGCTGTACACCAGTCCTAGCACTAGAAACTGCTGACAAGGCATTGCAAGTGGCTGCGTTCCAACCCAGGATTTGGACTAAGATGTTGAGTAAGTACAAAAAATTTCTTTCTTTGCAGATTGCTCACTAAGGCTGTACGGCTCCTCCTGCAGCAGATTTGGTTTCAAAACTTCTGACATAAACATTGATGTCCAGTTTCCAGCCAATGTAAGTAAGCAGGTTTTTATTGTAGGTGTAAAATTGGCTTAATTATCTTTTATAGTAACATTGAAGCAAGTAATAACAAAGGTGCCAAGTGGTAATGGGGTTTTTATTTACCAAAATGTATTGATCCCAGGGGAGCTATTGTTAACTGCATCTTAAATAAAATCATCTTAATCTGATGTTAAATTAGTGATGTTGGTGGTATTAATCTGTGCTAATAGCATCTTCAATCCAATGAACTCAAAGCCCTTGACAAACACTAATGAGTTAAACCTCACCTCCCAGCAACCCTGTGAGGCACAAGATCCTTCTCTGTCTTTTCAATATGAATGTATTCAAAATCCATCATTAAAAATACATTTTTAAATGTTTCCATAGTTTATTATTTAAACGTCTATTATTTGACTCCATTTCACAGATGGCTCAACCGGACGTTCTCTTACTTGTACAAGAAAGTCTGAAGAATAGTGGTAAGAAGTACTTTTTCCCTGCTTTCTGTTTCATTTCAAAATCATCCCGTGCCATTCTCACCAATACTCCTTCACTGAATGCAAAACTTTTTTAAAATAGATGCATGAAATCAAGTGCTTACTTCATTTTTTACAGAATAATGTAAGTCTGTCTCCGTATGTAGTTTCATTCTTCTTACACACTAGTAAATTGAGAAGAACAAGAAAAAAGGCAAGCTTACATAATTGGAGGAGGGAGCATTTTGTACATTGAATTCCAAAATATCTTCACAGCTAGGAAAAACAGTTGGAGTTTTTATGTTGCTATGTTTACGTGGTCAGTGATCTTGCAGAGACTTAAGCATGTGAAGTAAATTAGACTACACGGTGCATGAAATTAAGCTGGTGCCTAAATCTTTGCAGGAGTGGTGTCTTGCATAGAATTCTGTGGTGGTAGCCTACAATTCTGTGTACCGCACCACTCTAAGGTGTAATATTCTATAATTATCCCCTAGCTTTTTCTGTGAGCACTGCTGCTGGTATCACAGAAACAGAGGTTGATTGTAATATTGCTCAGCTAGCCCATCATGCAGTACAAATCTCCCGAGGGCAAGGTGTGGTCCTTTTACATACCTTAGAGTCTCTCATTAACAGAAGTCGGTCCAATAAAAGATATTACCTCACCTACCTTGTCTTTTTAATATCCTGGGACTGACACAGCTATAACAACACTACATTATTAGTATCCCATCAGACAAGCTGTTTAGCTTATGCTTGCTGTGTGTAGTCCACCAATGACTTATCCTTAATAGATAATGGTAGATACTAAATGCATCACTTGTATCATGTCTAAAGAACGAAGCCACATTAGTATTTCATTTCCATACTAACCACAGTATGTCCTTCGGTGGTAGAAATTCTAACTGTGTGTTCTCATTCACATCAGGAGTGGGGATGCCATCAAACTCAAAGTGAATTGTGTTCCCTCTCTTTCCACAAGCTAGCATGTGAGGATGGTTTAATTAGCAGCATAGGCGTGCATGGTGCTTCTTACTTGAAATAAGACTGACTAGTCTTTGTCCCAAAGTACTTAAGGCCTTATTTTCAGGTCCTTGCCTCCTTTCATGTATATTCAGCTTCGTGCACACATCTGAATATGCATTTTTGGTGTGCTGATGTTTCATACACAGTATACAATGTTTATATGCAAACTCATCACCTGCATGTGGAGGTACTAAAAAAATTCCACTCAGAATTTATGCACATCAGTGAAGATTGGATCAAATCCAGATGAAAACGGGGTTTTTAGAATCTAACTAGAACATAGGCAAAGGAAAAAGAGAGGGAGAGAGCTGTTTTGAACTGGTCAGGAAGTTTAAAACCCCAAAGTGGCATGATGGACTGCAGCTTGTTGGCTCTTCAAGCAGTGTCTGACCCCATAAATATAAACAAAAAACTAAGTAAACTGAGGTGATATCAAAGCAAGCGACTGAACACTATTTGAAAGAAAAACATGAATGTGAAGGGACCAACAATAAGAAGAACTGGGTGTGAGGATTGGATTGTATAAAGTTGATGGAGGAAAGGACAGAAAAAAAGAGAAAGGTGGAATGATCCCATTCAGATCTATTACAGGCAGATTTATAAAATGTCAATAGGGCTGGTGTAATATCCAGATAAACGGTCTCAGTAGGATATTGCAGAAAATGAGTTTAGGTGGTTTCATTCTGTTTAACTGAGATTACCGTCCACCCCTTCATCCATCACTTTATGTCATCTGTTGCCTGAAAAAGTACTGAAATGATTCTGGATCTTTAACCTGCCTACAGTAAAACCAACAACCTAGATGAATACGTTGAAAATGATATGAAGCAAGTATGCTCATTGATAGCTACGGTATACACTATTGAAAGTTCAGTTTCATTATCTCTCATAGTATTTTCTTTAAGACAACTGCTAAGCCACTGCCTCCCATACCAACAATAATGTGATATTGTTTGGAAACATTGCAAGTTTATATAGTTGGATAGCATTTTTCCTTTCATATTTTCAAAATCTAAATTAACACCATGTCTGTCAATACTGACCCAGCAGACTTAACTTTGTACTTTCATGCTTGATGTCTAATTTGCAGTGATCCTTTTATGAGCCAGACTGATAGAGCCAGAATCTATTGCTACGCCTTGCATTCCTTAAACACAAAGCATTTTATTAATAATTTGCTTAATGTGGCTTTTTCTTTTTCCCCCCCAGAATCTTTTATTGATGTTGATGCAGATTTCCACGCTAGAGTACCAGTGGTGGTGTGCAGAGAAAAGCAAAGGTCTCCGTTGTCAATTTGTGTTCTAATAGCGTATAGCAATGTAAATTACACATACCCACACCTGAAAAAATAACGTTTTTGCACTAAATTATTACAATTCCCTGGATCTTGACACAAACACTTATGGGCAAGTCTTTCCTAGCCTAGAATAAGAGGGTAAGGGTTATTTCTTCCTCAACCCCCTCTTCCCCAGTTCCCTTTTTAAAAAGCAAAAGTCAAAACCAAAAAAACCCACTTTTATTTTTTCACTGTGCACCCCTCTGCACTGGGGAAGATTGCTAAAGTAGAACATTTCCTTTCTTCCCTTCTAGATTTAATATCCAATGAAAGAAACCTAAAAAACAATGCAAGGGGAGCTTAACTAGCTTTAGTGCTATGAGAAAAGAAGTGAGGCATTTTATTTTGCCCACTTACCACATACCGTTTAAGATGGATCAAATATGTTGTAACTAGCTACTGATGTAGAATCAATCGCCAGTTGTTTGCAGCTGCTTGGTCCTTCATTTGTGATTTTTTTTTTCCTGAACTCTGGAAGTAGTTTATGAACTTTTCTTAGTCATGGGGTTTGGTACAGTGAAATTATTTAGTTGCTTAAAAAGATTTCTAGAAAGTGAGTGATGAATTTCTGTGAATTTTAAAATGGTTTTGCTTTTGTAAAAGCCTGAGATGTTTAAATTGTAAAACTGAATACACAGGTCAAATGGTTTAGTGTGCTTCCTTTAACTGTAAATGTTAAGTCTCTGAGGCTGTTAAATCTCTCATCATAGCCTCAGTTTTGTAATAGGTTGTAAGATTTCATCTGACATCTGGCTTCCCTTTAAAACACTTGCAGGGGTTTCAGGTTGTTTTTTTCTCATTGTAGCGGCCTTGTTTGTAAAGTAAGCGCGGGGAATGAAAGTGCTTGTCTGACGACAAACCATTTGGCTACTCTTGGAAAACTAGAACCAACTCTTGTACCTCTAGTGATTGCCTTCAGGTACTGGGCAAAGGTGAGTCTTTCTTAATAAAAAAAACCCCACAAATGGGTGTATACGTCTCAAGCAGTTCTTTTTGTCCATCTCTTGTGTGATGAGTTTCTCAAAACAGGCACCTGGATAAAAGAAGGTAGGCAGTGTACAAAAGTTTAACCAAGAAACATATTGGTTTTCATAGTCTTTATAATTTAATGCAAGTATATCTACAGTTGTAGTTTAGGAATGTGATTGCTCTAGATCTCTTCTTGAGAAAAAGTTACTCTTTTTGGTCTGAAATTTTGCTGAATTTTGAAAGCTGAAAATCACTGGTTTAGATTGAGAGACTCTCTCTTTCTAACTTTATAAGAAGAATCAAATCAGTTGCTTGAATGATCTAAATATAAAAGTATTTCATGCTTTTAAGAGTCTTTGGGGTTTGTTTAGGTTCTTATAATTAAAAAATGTGTATGAACTTTAAACATGACACACAGGTTATCTTCCTTTGAGGAATACAATATTTATTATGTGCAGTAAATAATTTTCCTTGCCAATTATGTTCATGCACTGACTGAGATTATCTAATTCATGCACAAATGAATAGATAGTTGCACTAAATTCTGGTGTACACAGCAACCACAACTGTGCCACATTGCCTTTCTAGTTAAAGATCTCTTTACATAGGTAGCATTTTACATATGATAATAGAGGTTGATGTGAAACTCTAGCTGAAATTTCTTGACTTTGTACCAAACAAATTAATCGTAATGTTGCTTAACAAGCTCTTTTATTATGTGCTTGCTGAGAATCTAACTACATTAATAGTAACACTTTAATTTATAAGGATGTTGCTATGCATATCTTCTGTTAGTTTTTAAAAAAATTGCCTAGGAAATCCCATCTTCTCTGCACCTGAGTACCAGCTGCAGAAGTGCATAGAAGGGGAAGATTATTTGTGATGAATTCTTAAAATTTGTCAAATGATGTAATTTTCACACTTGTAGTTAATGGAAACAAATTAAGAAGAGTTCATGTGGACAAAATGAGTGAACTTTTTGGCTATTTGATACAAATATAATCTGTGTTTGATGGAAGATAGGGTATGTTTATTTCACATAGCAAGTCATTTTAAAATGGCGACGTTTGAAGTCCTAAATAACCCATTCATCTTTGTGAATGTTAAGACAGCACTCTGGGTATAGATATCATGTACGCCACCTTATGTCTTGAATTCTGAAATAACTCGAGAAGAGTACAGCACAAAGATGAGCCACAATTTTGAATTTATTATACCCTAACTCTTTAAATTGCACATGAGTAGTTAGTTCCCTTCAGCTCCTTTAATAATGTTGAGATATCCGCGACTCAGTTTCTCTTCACCCCCATTGAAAATTCCAACCGTTGCATACAACCGATAGCTTGTATGACTGGAAGATGATCAAAATGGAATGCATACAAGAAAAGTGATTTCAGTATTCTTATACTAGAACATAGGCTGTGATTTTAATGACTACATGAAATCCTTTGGAACCAAACATATCCCACAACATGAGGACAAATGAGTTTCATATAAATCTTTGCTCTCTTAGGGCTTGTCCTCACTACGGCAGGGATGCATCTATTTTTGGCGATCGATTTGTCGCGACTCGTTAAGACGCGATAAATCGATCGCCAGCAGCTCCCCCGTCAACTCCGGAATTCCAGGTCGTCAAGAGGCGCAAGCTGGAGTCGATGGGGGATCGCACCGCCACCGCCATGGAGACAGGAGGTAAGTTGGCTGTAGAGACGTCGATTTCAGCTACATTATTAACGTAGCTGAAATTGCGTATCTACAGTCGATTTCCCCCCCAGTGGAGACCAGCCCTTTCAGTATGTAAGTTGACTGACGGTTTTGCAAATAAGAGAATGATGATAGATACCAAAAAGTCTATTTGTAATAAAAAGCCTGATGCATAAAAATATTAATGTTTCAATTTTTTTATAGCTGTGTTGTGCCGATCGTCCTGAAGAAGGAGGTTTGCCATCTTACGTGTTTGCTTTAATGGTCATTTTCTTTCTACAACAGAGGAAAGAGCCATTTCTGCCTGTTTATTTGGGATTGTGGGTATGTGCTACTTAAGTCTTATCAATCTGAGGGTGATATTTTCTAAACCTGTTATAATTGTAACTTAAATATTACCTGCTTGTGTCTTGCCTATCCCTTGTGCAGGAGAGTAAGACACTTAGTCCCCAACAGCAAAGTATCAATCTAGTTTTTGTGTGCACATTATATGTTAAAAGAACATACCACAATTCCGGTTGGTTGAGCAATTTTAATTCCTCCCCCTTGTGCACAAGCATTATGATGCAGCCTTTAATTACGTGATCACGTACTATTTTGCACAGGATACTAGCCTCATTCAGTGCACAGAATGGACAGTGCTCACTTAATGGGCAGTTATTCGCCCTTTTGTTTTCTCATTGTTCAGTGTGTGGTCCCGTCTCCTTCACTGAATAGTCCTGATTCACTCATAATGCAGGTTCATACTGTGCACTGATGGGGCGGGGATCGTATGGAAAAAATAATATGCAATTATGTAGTTAAAGACTGTATCATAATGCCTGTGTGCAAGGGGGATTAATGAAGGTGGTATCCTATAAGTAAAATTTTCAAAAACAACTCAGTAACTTTGAGTAGGACTTAAGCACTTGAAGTTTAACCTAGGCCTATAACAGACTTCTTCAAACGCTGATCTATTTTATCATTAGCATATTTCGGAATTCTTTATAGACTTGCCATATATAGCTCTGGATCTTGGTTAAAGAATCAAAATCGATATATGTCTAAAATTTTATTTAAAGCTACATGATGGAACTTCTAACAGAGTAAAGATACAAATATAAATTATAACTACGTGGATATTGAGTGTAATTTCTCATTTTGAAAATCTCCTAATGGAGTTGCAGTGCGAATTAGTGGCATTTGATCGGAAACCAGATTAACTGGGGAGGAAGAACTCCATTGAATGACAATTCAGTAAGCCTGCCTTTATTATGGATATAGTATCTGATGATTTTTTATACATCTTTAAAATACGGACTTTTTTCTGGATGATTAATACTATGGAAGAGGTTGGTTTGAAATCCTTCTGATAAAAAAGATTTCTGGTATTTTTCCCTCTTTCCTTCTGCTCTCTCCAGATTAGAGGATTCTCATTAAAGAAATTAGCGAACTTCAACCTTATAAATGTTGAGAATGATCTCGTGGTCTGGGAGTATAATCCTGCTGTTGATGATGCTGATTCTCCAAAAGAAGCTTCTCCTAAAAGGGGCAAGGTCTGAACCATTTCAGTTATTTCAGTAGGAATCTAAAAATCACTACTATTACTACTCTGAGCAACGACCACCGATCTTCCTTTTAAGTGAAATTGTTTATGTATTGCGAAGCTAACCTGTATAATTCAGTAGCTGTTTGCCATGTTGTGGCGGTCGCAGTCCCAGGATATTAGAGAGACAAAGTGGGTATTTGTGATTCTTGCCAGGGATACCCAGGGTTGCAAGGCACTTCACTACCACTTACGGGAGCCTTTTCTATGCCCTCTGTGGAAGACCTTAAGCACATAATTTTCAGTGAGAGCTAAGGCAGGTCACAAGAAGGGGATCAGCATTCTCCTGCAAGGCACGAGAGAAGAGATGACTCCCTCAGCTACTGGCAACACACATTTTCCCCTCGAGGCCCCCACAGGCCCCATTCTCTCTGTCCGGGTTAATGATAGGCACACTCCAACACCCAAGTCCTCCAAGCATGCCTGCAGTGTCCAGTCCCTAAACCACTGGACACTCTCACAGTTACCGCTGTTCCCAAAGGAACGGTACACCACAGCTTCCCAGTTAATCCTTAGATCACAGCTCAGCCTAACACACAGCACTTCTACTTGTTTTCACTCTAAACAAATCTAAGTTTACTTAACAAAAAAAGAGCCAAGGCCTAAACTTAACTAACAACATTTTTTTCCTGTGTGATAGATATTTTTGGGTGAGACAATCTTTTTCTCCCAGCTTTTAGCAGCAAGGTTGGCTATGACCCTCTGTTCATAAGAGAAGCATGCCGTTAGCTTTTCTCCTAGGTGAAAGACGCAGTTTGTGTCTCTACAGTTACAGTACAAAAATTGCCTTAACTAGTGAACAGGATTCCCCTTCTCTCCTCCCATTAGTTGTTTTTTCCTGTGCTTCTTTCTTGTCGGTTTTTCCGACCCCTTGATTAGCCATGTGCTCAGATTGTTGATAGGCTTCCATTTGTGAAGTAGACAATACGTAGTACACTTGGCTAGCCAGCCAGCAATAAGCATCTCTTCTCTCTTGCCTGGCAGGAGAACGTTGATCCCCTTCTGGTGACCTGCCTTAAATCACACTGAAAATTATGTGCTTACTGTCTATGTGCCTTTATATTTAAGTGACCATACAGGGTGATTCTTTCTGAAAAATGATTTGCTTTTGATGAGGCTATATCTTTCATCATACCTGAGGTTTTTATGCTCTGAAATGCTCACTTTGAAATATATTAATTATAGCATCAGAACATTTTTATTTAAATACACATCCTGATTAATTTTAGCCATAATCACAAATGTCACCGTCCAACCATTATTAAACTTAATTTATTAGTTTGAGGTCTTAGTGTAAATTAAGATAATTCTCTCTTTAAATTGTCCTCTTCTGTAGCTGTAAAATGTGTATTTAGCTCTCAGAATGTTGTAGTTTCCCTGTTTTGCGTAGAGCATTAATGTTTACTATTGAGCCCTGAACACTTGTCAGGGAGGTAATTTCTAGCCATTGCATTATCTGTTATGGCTTCATAACAATGTTGTCATTGTGACCGTTCCTCCACACCACTGTAATACTTAAGTTTATTAAAAAGCTTACAATTTTACTCTACGTTTTTACTTGACTCTGTATGTGCCCATATAAGTATCCGTGACGGTGTCTCAGCGAAAAGCAAGTTTTAGACTGGGAGAGTTATTTTTCTGCCCCCCAAAAGAGAGGTTTTCATCCACCTTAAAACTAAAGAGGGTTTAAGCTTTTGCTTTCTAATTAACAGGTTCCCTTAGTGTTTGATTCAGGACACCAGTGTTCAGCATCAGTTGGGCAACTTTGGGTAGAATTGCTTCGCTTCTATGCCTTGGAGTTTAATTTGGCTGATCTGGTCATCAGTATACGACTCAAAGAAGCAGTGTCTCGTGAATCAAAGGACTGGCCTAAAAAGCGCATTGCTGTGGAAGGTACCTGAAGTCTGTCAATTAAGACTTACCGACCCTCTGACTTACCAAGTATGCCGTCGGATATGTTAGAAAAACAATTTCAGCCCTATGTTTCTGTGTGGTACTATTAAATGTATGAAGTGGCATATGACACATATACAGTTTCCTCCACATAGTCTAGAACTCTTATTAATTGCTAATGAGTTCCTAAAACAGTGTATTAAACTAATTGGCAATATATTTAAATGTTGTAAAATAAAATAGGACTAATCAAACCTGTCTTTGCTGCTTCTTTATATCCATCAATGAAGTTACAGATTTCTGTATTCAGTTAGCTCATGGCTTTTTTTTTCTTTCAGACCCTTACTCAGTAAAGAGGAATGTGGCAAGAACTCTGAACAGTCAGCTAGTATATGAATATATTCTTCACTGCTTAAGGGCAACTTACAAATATTTTGCTTTGCCCCACAAAAAACCTACAAAATCCAGCCCCCCAAAGCCTTTGAATATCAGTGAGGAGACATCACACAGATTAGAACCTGAAAAGGCTGCCATAAAGCACGATGCCACTGATACACAAAATGTAGCTTACAAAATGGGGGAAGTGGTAGCAGCTGATTGTATTAATATTATTGATAGAAGTGTAGACATGCCTCAGGAATGTACAATTGACCCTTCAAAGGTGTTTGTCTCTGAAAGCCTGGCCAAAGAAGAATTAACAGATGATACAGGACGTTTGGGAATTGCCCAGGAAGATTCAGATTTTGTAACTGAAGAGATGATTTCTGGTGATAATGAGGACTTTAAACCAAGCTGTGTAGAGAGAGAAAGTGGAAATGAGGAGGAAGAGGATGAACATGACCAAGAGAAGAAATGGCAGAAAAATGTGATAGTTACTGATGAAGGCTTGGATGAATCCAGTGAAAATGGAGATCTCCCTATTCCAGCAAGTGAGCCTGATATTGAAACGTACAGTATTTCAGACTCTGAAGGTGTTCAGAGCACTGTAGTCACAGAGAGTGATGAGTTTGGTTTAGAGTGCAATGTAATACTCCGTGATAAGGCTGACCTGGATGAGGAGAGCACAGAGGGGACTGATGAACTGGATGATTCCCTGAACAAATTTGCCCCTTCATTACAAGACCAGGTATCTGAAATCAATAACTCAGATGAAGAGGAGGAGGGAGAACAGTCGCGTCTCCTAAACCAAACACAGTGTGGTAGTATTGTGACTGCTGAAGATGAGCTGGACAATACTTACCCTGCATCTGGGGATGAAGATGCACTGTCTGAGGAAGAGGAAGAATTGTCCCTCCCTGTTAAATATGAAGAGAGGGAGCTGGGAAAACATCTAGATAAATCTCTAGATTTGAATGAAGAGGATTTTCTAGAGAAAGGAAGCCTTTGTGAAGAGGGTATACTAATAGGACAATTTATGGACTCTGAGCTCTTTTATGAATTTAATAAACCTGCTTTCACAAAGGGCAAGGTAAGCTCTCAACATCTAACACCAGGAAATGTTACTAAGTATAGTTCTGATTCATTGAAGGGCCATAGATTTTAAAACGTGTCTTTCTTTCTGTTCACGCAGTCTCCTATGGTTGTATGTAGCTTGTGCAAACGAGAAGGTCACCTAAAGAGGGATTGTCCAGAAGACTTCAAAAAAATTGAGCTAGACCCTTTGCCAGCATTGACACCCATGTTTTCAAATATTTTAGATCAAGTTTGCATCCAGTGTTACAGTAAGTCATCAATACAGCATTCTTTCAATATGTTTGTGGAAAATATGACTTAGCTCGATTTTAATAGTACTTTAGGGAATTCTCTTAGATCAACAGCATCAGCGGTACTGGGTTTCGAAAGTAGCAAACCTAGTACAAAATGGAAGATTCTAGGGTAATGACATTAGTTTAATTGCTAAATTGCACCTGATACTTGTTTATATTTGTAAGTCTAAATTGTACCTCCAAAGAATAAAAATCTAAAGTGTGTAGGCTGATCTCATGACTCCATGAACTAAACACGGAGTCAATGAAAGCTGCTGGATATTTGAGATTCTTGAAATTTAGTCATCTACACACAGACTTCAGAGCCTATGTGAGGCATCCTTTTTCCAAAAATGTTGTCCGCTCTCTTCAGTGCGGTTCTTTGTGTGATATTTTGTGTCTCATTACCAGAAATTGCTATTTGAAAGAACAAAGGCAATACATTTCTGTAAAGAATATGCTGAGATCAGATTTTTTGAACCATTTCCCCCCTTTCAATATGGCACCCTTCACTTCTGACAAGACGAAATGACTGTTTTCCTAATGTATTGTTTCTTTGACTTAGTATTTCTCTTCCCTCTTTTGCCCTCCCACATCAATTTCATTTTCTTCCCCCTTCCTGTCACTTAACTTTGTCAATGTTTTTACATATTTTGCCTAAATTGGTGTGTTTCTGGCTTTTTTAAAGAGGATTTTGCTCCAAATATTATAGAGGATCAGGCTCGTGAACATATACGGCAAAATCTGGAAAGCTTCATCAGACAGGAGTTTCCAGGTAATTGTGTAGCTTCTTTTCATACTCCTATCTGGTTGTGTTTTTTTAAATTTCACTTTTTTAGTATTTTCAACCATTTCATTGTACCAGTATAAAGAACAAAGTTAGCTAATTTAAACTTCTTAAAATATTCTGTTTAGTTGCTTAAGACTCTACCACACAACTTTAAATTAATTTGGAATATTTTCTGTTGCAATGATCTCAGCTCACTGTTACAGCTTGATGTTTCCACCTCTTACATTGTGTCCTGCCTCCTTGAGAGTGTGCTCTTTCGTCAAACAAACATAAAACTCCCAAAACGTGTCAGTTTATTTATTTATTTTTCCCTCTGTTGGTGAGAAATAGTTAAAAGATCATGACATCAACAGGAATGAACAAAAGCCATTTAAAAAACCAGTAATCACAATTTTATAAAAAAACCTCTCATAACTAGCATTTTATATCCCAAATTCATCAGTCAAGTTTTGCTGTTTCAGTCATTGTATTCATTCTTGTAAGACCACTACAGACTTTCTGAAACCCCTGGTACTCCACCTTGGAATCTTGATCAAGCCAAAAGTATCCCCTTCCTTTTCACTTCATCTAAGAAATAGTTTATTTTTCTGCCCTTATTCTCAATATAGAAAGAAAAATGTACTGCCTGTATATCAGAGGCAGTAGTCAGAAAATTCACAAGACTGATTATCTTGTTTGGGCCCAGAAGAGTAATTTGCTCTTGGAGTATTCTAAAGCAGAGGCATAAATCTTGACTGTCAGCAAAGCTCAGTTGACTGGAGATATGGTTTCCATTTCTGGAAATATATAGGGTAAGCATCTGGGCTTCAGTTCAGTCTTGCCAAATTTGTGTGCAGGCTGGATGTGGAATCTTTGGCCAAAAACTGCTGCATCTGTAAAAACTTGTAACCCGAAGAGAGTTCCTGTATCACTTATCCCGATCCTCAAGGATTTTGCTCAAATCCTTGTGCTAATAATCTAGTTAGTTTGCCACTTAATTTGTTCCTGGGTGTGTCAGACTCCCATTTGATACTGGATAAATTTCTTAATCTCGGTCTTCATTCCGATTTGTAAAATGGGGATTCTTCCTTACCTCAGAGGGGTGATATGAACTCAAACACTGTGAGTATCATAGTAATACAGGAAGTCACATTAAATTATCACAATGTTTTCTTCTGGCCTTGAAATCTATGAGAAGTCAATAAATATATTAACTTTGATATCTATCCTAAATTTTAGATTAAATCTTAATTTTCATTTTATAACCAAGACTGGTGGCTTGTCACCAGAGGGAGGATAGAGGTGGAGGGCCATGCTAATCACTGATTTAGTTACTTCCAGGCTCTCTCTTCCAGTCCAAATCACTATTACTATTCAAACTGCTACAGGGGCCTGAAAATCATCTATCACTACTGCACCTGCTCCTGAGGCCCCTGCAGGTTACTAAAATTGTTCAAAAATTAACAAAATCCAGAAGAGAGACGTTGCAGGGATACTGTCATCTTGTAAATGAAATTGAAATATGACAATTTTGTACATTCTGTGGCTATCAAGAACACCTGTTTGTGAACCTTTTTTTTCTTAATGCCAAAAATGATGAAAATTTAGCTGTATGGTTGAGTCATAGTTCTGACAAAAATGCCTTTTATTTACTAGTCTTAAAATGTTGTGAATTAGACCATAACTGTACAATGTTATCGTCCATAGAAAATCAAGAAATATGCCCTATATTTAATAAATAGTCCTTGTGAAGTCCATTATTACAGAAAAGTGGTGTTCAACACTGGCCAAATCAGACCCTCACTATTAGAACTGGACTGATTGTATGTCAGAAGTGGTTATAGTATCATGTCCTTTACAGGAACCAGGTTGTACTTGTTTGGCTCATCAAAAAATGGCTTTGGCTTCAAACAAAGTGACCTTGATATCTGTATGACAGTTGATGGCCTGGAAACTTCTGAGGTAGACTTTGAGCTCTTTTGTATAACGTGTATTGTTATTTTATAGATACAGCTATTGTTGTGTTGACCACTGTGTCCTGACATCCTTTTTCAAAAGGGACTAGCACCGTAGTTAAAAAAGTAAATAGAACTTCTACCGAAAAGAAGTAAATTGGCTAATGTCTTGCTGCTGTGTCAGCTAATCTGATTTAAGATTTTCTTCCTTTACTGTTGATCTTATTCCTGGATTCGCCAGTGAAATGTTAATATTGTTTTACATGGAAATGAATGAGGTGCATCAGAGTATTGATGCATGGTAAGCTAGAAAAAGAAGATGGGGTGAGAAAGAAGCAAGTCTTTTCAGTTGATATACAGTAGACTCTCAGTTATCCAGGATGCTAGAGAAAAAATAAATCCTGGTTAATAAAATCCCTGATAATCACCATCCATAGGAAATATGGGAAGTGGGGGGGTTGGTTCACCAGTCACCCTGCGCTGGGGGGAGGCGGTGTTGGTTCCCTGGCTGCCCTGCACCCTGATGGGTTTTTTTTGTGTGTGCGCGCTTGGGGCGGCAACACGTATTTTTCTTGACATCCTGGTTAGCCCAATCCTGGATAATTGAGAGTCTACTGTAAATTAGCAAATGCTTTAAATGCATGTTTAGAAACTCTTTTAAGAACATTAGGATATCCTTTAGTGTTGACTTGAACATACTCTGCATTTTGAAAGTGTCTGGTATGAATGCTGTTAAGTGTACACTTTAGGTGTCTTTTTAATGATGTGGCTTTAAGCCTAATGACAGGTATCAAGTATTTAGTTGGGGGCTGGTCCTGCTTTGAGCAGGGGGTTGGACTAGATGACCTCCTGAGGTCCCTTTGAACCCTGATATTCTATGATTCTATAACAGGCAACGAATGGCACCTGAACTGAAATGGCTTGGCTAAGACACTATCATTATCAGTGCACTGAAATCTTATCTTTTTTTTTTCCCCCTCTGCTTTTTAGGGACTTGATTGCGTAAGAATAATTGAAGAATTAGCAAGAGTACTTAAGAAACACTCAGGTACCTTTCTAGAGAATAAAAGTGGGTATGTGAATTTGAATACTATATATGGAGGCAAAAGGTTCAGGGGTATAAGTACACAGATATCATTAAGATAACAACTGCACTAAAGAGTTCAGTGTAAGCAGGATTGAGGATTTAGATTGTGAACATTTGTAGATCTTCATTGCATGACTAGGACCATTGAAGGGTTTTAAGGTTTATAGAACCAGGCCTAAATTAGACTCCGATCCTGTGTTAATAACATACATGAAATCAAGTCCTAAGTTACAGGTTTGACCCTTCAGACAGTCATTATAGATTTGTATTTACATATTTGTCAACAAAAACAATGGATAATATAATAATAATAATGCTGAAGATGGCACACACTAGACATTACAGTTTAGTGTAACAATATATTCCTGTAAATAATCACATTTAAATACCTTTTTATGAGGATTTCATAAATATTTTTAAAATTAACTTGCCCTATACCAGATAAGTATACCAGATGCTATTTTGGTATCAGAGGGGTAGCCGTGTTAGTCTGGATCTGCAAAAGCGACAGAGTCCTGTGGCACCTTATAGACTGACAGATGTTAGTCTATAAGGTGTCTTTGTTGTTTATGCCAGTGGTCGCCAACCTTTCGGACCTCACGGACCACTAAACTCACAATTTTGAATCCCGCGGACCACTAACATGAATTTTTTTAAAAAGATACAAACATCTATAAAATAATGATCATAAAAGTTCCATTTCATTAATATGAAATGCACTTGTTTAATTATAACAAAATTATTAAAGCTTGTTTAATTATAACAAAATTAGTGTGATATTTGTTGCTGCTTGTTTGAAATAAGTTTATGGATTCTTGGCTCCAATGATGTCACTGCAACACGGAGAGCCGTTTGTATTTCAAGCCAACAGCGGTACTTGTTTTTGATTGCCGTAACAGATGAGAATGTCTTTTCACACAGATAGGTTGTTGCAAATGGAATCAAAATTTTGATGGCTTTTTCACTCAGCACTGGGTACTCACTTTTTACGGAGGGCTAAAAATGATGTCTTGATGAGGACGAGTGGAATTTAGCTTTGAGACTGTCATCGGATGATAGATCGATTAGGCTTTCTTTTTCTTTCATGCTCAAATTGCTATCTTCAATTTTCGCTGAAAATGGATCCATTACCCACATATTGCCATGTCTGGGGTCCTCTTCCTTTGGGTAATAACGGCCAAAAGATTCTGTGAGCGACCATAAGTGCTGTCAAACAATGGTTATTACCTGTCGGTTGACATCCTCCTCTTTCATATACTCATCAAGATTCGGGAACATTTGCAGATCTTCTTCAGCCAACCACATTTGCCATAGCAATATTTTCTTTTGAAATGCATCCATTTTACCTCGCAGTGTGAACACGTCCGTAAGCTGTCCTTGCAAGGACGTGTTTAGCTCGTTTAACAGTGAAAAAATATCTGCCAGGTATGCAAGCTTGGCTAGCCAATCATCGTTGAACAAGAGATCTTGGAATTTCGAATTATTTTGCTGCTGGAAGAATAACTTGACTTCTTGGCGCAGGTCGAACAACCGGGTTAGTATTTTGCCCCTCGACAGCCATCTCACCTCAGCATGAAGAAGAAGATGAGTATATTGAGAGCCCATTTCTTCACAAAGTGCCTCAAATATTCGAGAATTGAGCGCTTTGTGCCGAATTTCATTTACAATTTTAATTACATCATGGAGTACTTCGTGCAGTTCTGGAGACATTCTTTTCGCCACAAGTTGCTCGTGATGTATAATACAATGAGTAAACAAGATATCTGGGTGTCCAACATCTTTCACTTCTGTAACAACTCCTAAACGATGCCCGGTCATGCTTGCGGCACCGTCTGTGCATATCCCAACAAATTTCTTCCATTGAATACCTCAGAGCCGGTTGTTCTACCCGGCAAGTTGAGCAAACAGAGGAGTTCTTCCTTGAGATCTCCTTGACACTCAAACCTCACAAAACAAAGGAGAACTGCCTTGTTAGTTATGTCTGTTGATTCGTCGAGTTGAATTGAATAAAAAGTTGAATTTTTCACCATTTCAATCACTTGATTTTCAATATCTTCGGCCATGTCTTCAATTTTGCGCTTCACAGTGTTAGCAGACATAGGAATTACTTTCAGTTTCTGGACAGCCTGTTTCCCCAAAACCTCTTCACAGGCTTGTAACAAGCAAGGCTTAATTAATTCTTCTCCAATCGTATATGGCTTTCTACTTTTCGTGATTTGAAGGGCTATCAAATAAGAAGCATTTACTAGGGACTTATCTTCCTAAAAATTGCAAATAATGTCCAAATTTCTCCAGGGACCACCAAAATTTTCTCGCGGACCACCAGTGGTCCACGGACCACTGGTTGGCGACCGCTGGTTTATGCTATTTTGCTATTTAAACAACAATTTAGTTTTCAGCTACTGTTAAATGAAAACTAATGCCATAAACACTGTGAATAATGAAGTGTGTAAAATCAGTATTAAAATATAGATTAATCTTTATACTTTTCATATATGCATAGTTGAAAGATTGCTTTGATATCTACCCACAGACTTTGAAGGAAATCTGCAGCAATTTTTGTAAGCCCTTGTTAGTGTATTTGATACCGTTATCATTGTATTAAAGTGAAACCAAAATTAATATTCCTTCCTAGGTCTAAGAAATGTCTTGCCAATAACAACTGCTAAAGTGCCAATTGTCAAGTTCTTCCATGTGAGAAGTGGTCTTGAAGTAGACATCAGTTTATATAATACACTGGTAAGATCATGATTATGAATTACCTATTCCAGTTAGATTCTTGTGTTCTAATCCTCTATTTGACTCTTTCTGGGTGAAGGCAAAGGAGGCAGAGCAGCCGTTTTCTGCTAAGATGCTGTGCTAGTAGTAAATTTATTTAGCTTAATAATATCCCAAAACACTGGTGTTTGCTATATTGATCTTTTTTTAGGATTTGGAGGGAAAGGAGTAACATCCTGAGCAGTGCAAAGACCGTAGCTGCATGTGTTAAGAGTGGGGGATTGCCAAGGTATCAGGGCGGTCTCGTATAAAATAGATCTCCATTCCACGCTATATTCTGGAGAATTAGGCTGATGAAAGGTGGAAAATATTAGCTGGAAAAAATCTTCCCTTTACCATTTCTGGGATGAAAGTTTGTGGGGTTAGGAACTGCCCCAGAATTTATGCTCTACATCAGAGGTAGGCAACCAATGGCATGAGTGCCAAGGGCGGCACGCGAGCTGATTTTCAGTGACACTCACACAGCCCAGGTCCTGGTCACCAGTCCAGTGGGCTCTCCATTTCAATTTAATTTTAAATTAAGCTTCTTAAATATTTTAAAAACATTATTTACTTTACATACAACAATAGTTTAGTTCTATATTCTAGACTTATAGAAAGAGACCTTCTAAAAATGTTAAAATATGTTACTGGTACGTGAAACCTTAAATTAGAGTGAATAAATGAAGACTTGGCACAGCACTTCTGAAAGGCTGCCGACCCCTGCTCTACGACGTGCCTTAGAAATACAGTAGTAGCTTAATGCTTCACTATTCTGAGGTATTTCCTTTTGGATGCTTCTGCGTATTGTTTGTGAGCAGATGAAAGTTAAGAATCTTGATAAGTTCCTTTCACCAGAGCAAGTGGTAACTTCGCTCTCCAGATGAACACTTCTTTTCTGAATAAAATATGTTTTAATCTGCAGAAGTAGATAAGTGGTTTAGTCAAGCTCCTAATGGCTGCAGTGTTTGCTGTTTAATTCAGTGCACTTAACAGTTTAAATTTAAAGTGAAAGTGTATGTGCTTGCACATTTGTACTTATACACACAGGCACACGCATGTATACCCATACATATTAGGTCTGTCAAGCGATTTAAAAAATTAATCGTGATTAATTGCACTGTTAAACAATAATAAATACCATTTATGTAAATATTTTTGAATGTTTTCTACACTTTCAAATCTATTTAACAGTGCAATTAATCACAATTTTTTTAGTTGCATTAGTTAACTGAGATTAATCGACAGCCCTCATACATATGCAAGCTTTTCAAGTGCAAGTGGTTGTGAATCACGGTAGGTCTGTGCTCTTCTCAAGTAAATCGATCATTTTCAAAGTCTCCCTGATCAGAGGCTTTAGCCACCTCACTCCCTGTTTCCCACACTTGACTTCTTTATTTATTTACAGGCCCTGCATAACACAAGACTCTTGTCCTCTTATGCAGCCATTGATTCCAGAGTAAAATATCTGTGTTACACAATGAAAGTCTTTACAAAGGTGAGTAACAATTCAGGCACTCTGGATGTGATAACATGCACAGTAAAAAGTTTTATAATTAGCTTTTCTCTTTCCAGATGTGTGATATTGGAGATGCGTCTAGAGGTAGCCTGTCCTCCTATGCATATACTCTTATGGTGCTTTATTTTCTTCAGCAGCGAAATCCACCCATCATTCCTGTTCTCCAAGAGGTACCGTATGTCAAAAATAAATTGGTCCAAGTTAGATATGTTTTGGTGCACTCTTGACTAAAATAGGGATTACAACCATCAAGTCTGAACAGCCATGCTCTGACTAGTTAACTTTCTGTTCTTAGATCTACAGGGAACCAAAGAAGCCTGAAATCTTAGTTGATGGTTGGAATGTTTATTTCTTTGACAAACTAGATGAGTTGGTGAGTCTTTTATGTACACTTTTCTGAGATAGCATTATTGTGCAATAACTCTGTAAAGTGCAACTCACTCCTGGTAAGGCATGTCTTCGAAAAATGCAGGAGCTGAATGTAAAAGCTAGTTATTAACAGTGACCTGTGCTAATATGTTTACATACGGACTGAAAAAGAGAACTTATCATTTAGTTATATAAATTGTCAGCTATTATTGGACGTAACTGTGTCAGCCTTTACCATTGGAACTGTGATGTGATATTTCAGTACCTTGCTTTAGTAATCTAAACATATTTAGAACAATGCTGAAAATGATCTTAAAAGACTCTGCTAAATATTTTTCAGCTGTTAAATGAAGGCAGATATTGTTAAAACAAAGCTGAGATTTCCAAGGCACTAGAGGGAATAGAGCTATTCCTTTAAAATTATTTGACATATACTGGAAATGTGTGAAAATCGCAATTTTGTGCTGTCAAGCTACCATAACATAGTTGGTTGTCTACAGTTCAAGAGACCAGTGCACCTGTGAATAAATATTTTTAAAAACCTGAAAGCTTTACATTCAACATTAATCAGATCAGGTTTGTTAAAGAATAATTACTGATGTGCCATACTGCTGCTGCTTTCCCCACATGATGATAGGTGACGTAACTCTTCAATGGAATAGTTTTGTGTTGAAGGACACCCAGCCTAAGCGTAAATTAACAACACTTTTGTCAATTTTGCATTCTATCAAAAATAAACAGCAAGTTGTTTATAAAAACACAAAATTCACACTAAAAATACCCACCAACCATTTCAATAGCAAAATTTGATTCTGAATATTAACCTTCAAACTATAAAAGGATGGCAAGTGATTTAGAGTAACTCTGGCACAATTATGTGTAATTTAACACTCCCAAGTAATGAATGTGTATTTGTTTTATCTGTCTGAATCGCTGACTCTCAGACCAAGAAATATTTTCCTCTAACTTCCAGCCAGCCTGTTGGCCAGACTATGGTTCAAACACTGAATCTGTGGGGGAGCTATGGCTGGGACTTCTCCGCTTCTACACAGAAGAATTTGATTTCAAAGAACATGTTATCTGCATCAGAAGGAAAAATCTGCTTACAACGTTCAAGAAGCAGTGGACCTCCAAATATATTGTTATTGAAGGTATTGTAGGAGTTAATACAGAGCTCATGGGTGTATGGAATTGCTTTAAAACCCATTTCAATAAGTGTGCTCTTTCATGCTGTGAGATTAGGATTTCCTCCTCTTAGATACATTGAGTGAAATCCTGGCTCTTCAGAAGTTTGGGACAAACCCCCTGATAGACTTCAGTAGGGGTGGAATTTAGCCCTTAGTTTTCAACTCAAAGTTGAAAAGTGAATTTTACCTTTTATTTGGTGTGTAAAAAGGATAATTTTTATTTGAAGGCTGACTATCAGAAGGGCTAAGAACACTGGAATTCAGTCCATAGTCTGTCTCTCTCTGTAATCTTTTTCCTGCATCTTCAGAATCTGGTTGATTTTTAGCTTGCTTCTACTCCAACTTCACTTAGTTCTTATCATGTTATAATAGGTATATCTCCATATATTATTATCATCACATAGAACTGGAAGGACCTTGAAAGGTCATCATCGAGTCCAGTCCCTTGCCTACATTAGCAGGACCAAGTACTGTCCCCTGCTGGTTTTTTTGCCCCAGATCCCTAAATGTCCCCCTCAAGGATTGAACTCACAACCCTGGGTTTAGCAGGCCAATGCTCAAACCACTGAGCTATCATTCCCCCCAAATATTGCTTATTTGGAAAATATTAACTGTCTACTTAAAATCAGTTTGACTGGCTTTAATATTTCTTCAGTTAGCTTTTGTATAGCATTATGCAGAATGTTGTAATGATGCAGTACATTATTTTTAAATCCATTCCTTTTTGTTAGAAGACCGAAACCCTTAGCTTAGGTGTTATGCATATGAGTAATCATTCCGAGGTAAAGTTTAGTTTAAAATCATCAAATATTTAAGTGCAGTTTTGCATCAGAGTCCGTGTGCAGAAAATCTTGTCAATGCAGACGTTATTTTTCTAGCTCGTCTAACTTTGATAGAAAGGTGGGAGTGGGGCAGTTACTTTTCACCTTCAAAAATTGCTCTTTTTCAACATTTTAGTCAGTTTGGTTCATAGCTGGACTGCTGAGATTCTGTCTTTTGAATAGATCCTCTTTCAATATATGGAGAAATCAATTTCCATGTATTGATTCTGCATCAGAAATAGCAACATTGGATTGTTTTGTTCATATTGATCAGTTTGGTTCATAGTTCACTTTCTTATGGACTTTAGTAATACCTACACATTTCTTCACACAGATCCCTTTGATTTGAACCACAATCTTGGAGCTGGCTTATCAAGAAAAAGTAAGTTACCTGATCTACAAGCATTCCACAAATCTGCTGAGGGTCTTGTTTATTTAGACAATTAATTGTTTCCTTTTATTTCCTAGTGACAAATTTTATAATGAAGGCTTTTATCAATGGCAGAAGGGTATTTGGTACCCCAATAAAAGGATTTCCTAAAGAATATCCCTCAAAAATGGTAAGGGTCTTTAGAATATAGCGATACCAGAGTAGAGGGTGAGTGGGTGTGTATCTAAGTCCCTTACCTACTGTGAAGCTTGCACTCTGTTAAAACCTTATTGGTAATTTATGCACGGGAAGTTTCCTTTCAAATTTCAGCACTAACTTCCTTTCAAATTTCAGCACTAACAGGCTGTCCTAAAGCAAAGCAGCAGCCAGTGCGTCCGAGAGCCAGTTAGGATAAGCTCTGTCCTGTCACCATGTTGTACAGCTCTGAATTGCAGTCCCATTACAGAGAGGGGACTATGACTGTAACTTTGTTCTCATTCAGACTAGAATTTTCATAGCCACAATGGAGATCAAGAAGGCTAAACTGAGTTCTTTGTAGAGCTGTGGTCAGTTAATGGCCTTCCTGATTCTACAATAGGCATCACAATGGAGTGATACAAAGCACACCTACCTTCACTCTTTTGGGGAGCTGCTTATGCTAATGCTAGTGTAAAAGCCCGTGTACACGGGCCAACGGTAATGGCTCGTGCCCCCCCCACGCGCTCAGCTCTCTCCCGCCTCCAACGGCTCCCCACTCGCTCAGCTCTCTCCCGCCTCCAACGGCTCCCCACTCGCTCAGCTCTCTCCCGCCTCCAACGGCTCCCCACTCGCTCAGCTCTCTCCCGCCTCCAACGGCTCCCCACTCGCTCAGCTCTCTCCCCCTCCCCTCCACTCCAAGGGCCCCCCACTCGCTCAGCTCTCTCCTCCCTCCCCCCCTCCACGGGCCCCCCACTCACTCAGCTCTCTCCCCCCCCCCACTCCAACGGCCCATCAACCCCTCGTCATGCGCCTGACAGCCCAGCCCGCTCCCCCCCCCCCCCCCCCCCCCCCCCCCCCGTTTTCTGACACCCCAAGTCCCTGTTACCTGCCCAGCCATTTTGTGCCGCCGAACTACAACTCCCAGCATGCTGACGGCTTCGGACATACTTCCCCTGGCCTTTTATTATATAGGATGGCCTCACACTTTGGCTGTGTCTACACTAGAAACCTCAAAGCGTCACAGCTGTACCGCTGAAAGGTCTCCCAAGTAGCCGCTCTTTCTTGTCGGGAGTCAGCTCTTCTGCCAGCAAAATAAATCCACCTTAAATGAGCAGCGGTAACTTTCTGTGTTTTGTTTCTCCCCCTTGACCAACAAAAAGGCTATGTCTACACTAGCACGAGTCATGGCTGGCTTAGGTTTCCAGGTCTTGGGGGGGAAAAAAAAGGTGCATAACACTACATTCTTTCCTTTTAGGAATACTTCTTTGACCCAGAAGTCCTGACAGAAGGAGAACTGGCCCCAAATGATAGATGCTGCAGAATTTGTGGTAAAATTGGGCACTTCATGAAAGACTGTCCCATGCGGAGAAAGTATGTATATTTTTAAGGACTGTGTGGTTTTGGTAGTACTAGGTTCTTTACCGTTAATTGGAAGATGGATTCCTTAAGTAATTCTAAAGCAGAAATAGTAATTTGACATTGCAGAGTATTCTCCCTTATTAGACCAAGAATGTGTTTCACTTAACTTTGAATTGTTTTAGGTTTTCACTCAACTGAGCTCTAAACTAAATGTCATTCTTCCTTAATTTTTAACAGTGTAGGTAGTGGAGGGGATTTTTGAGCTTTCCCGTAGTTGTGTGTCTGTGTTTATACAGAATGTAATATGAAACCACCATGTTTAAATCTTAGCATTTCTTAGTTGTATAATAACGCGGTCAGTCCAGATTTGAAGAAATTTAAACCAATTTAACTGTGGACTGAGTACTTTATATTCAGGATTTTGTAAATGGCAAGATGTTTGTACAGCTAGATTAGAAATCCATGAAAATGACTCCTTGAGTTAGACACTTTGGTTGTAAAGAATCAGAGAGGTAGCCATGTTATTCTGGAATTGCAGAAGTGACAGAGAGTCCTGTGGCACCTTAAAGAATAACTAAGGAATTGAAGTATAAGCTTTCGTGGGCTAATACCCACTTCGTCAGGGCATGCATCCAACGAAGTGGGTATTAGCCCACGAAAGCTTATACTTCAATACTTTAGTTAGTCTTTAAGGTGCCACAGGACTCTTTGTCACCTTTGGTTGTAAAGATATCCTGCTTTTTAGCTACAGTTGATTGTATGGTGGTTCTTTACTATATATTGCTCATATTTTCCATTAGAGTTCAGCACAACATTTTCCTTAAGTAAATAAATTTAGTAATAAAGTAAATAATATTACTAAATTTACTGAATATTTTGTGTTGGTTCTCCCACCACGTAGACTTCTAGGAAAAAGATACGTTCCTTCATTGTTGTTGAATATCCGAGAAATCCTCTTAAAGATTATACTATTTAACACAAGGTTTCTTGTCTCCATCTACTGACAGAGCCTATTTGCTTTTATGTCACTGTTTTTTGCTTCTGCAGGTTGAGACGACGTCATGATCATGAAGATATTAAAAACCAAAGGTACATAGAGAACAACGAGAAAAGAATCAAAGAGGACAAAGAAACCCAAAATAAAACTACAGAAAAAGATAGCTCAGTAAAGGAAGGAACGATACTGTGTGCGCCTCAGAAAAACAAACTAGGGAGGGCAACACTGGACACAGGAAGAGAGAAGGCTTCCACGCAGTCAGCAGAGAAGTGGAAACGGCAAGAAGACAGAGACTTAAGAGAAAAACGTTGTTTTATCTGTGGGAGAGAAGGCCACATTAAAAAAGAGTGCCCACAGTATAAAGGAGCTGCAGGTATGAAACCCAGATACACTCTAAGACATCTTAAAGAGAACTTATCATTTTAGAGTATTTAACGAGAGTAACTAAACGGGTCTGGATTAATATCTCATCAGATTTATTAAGCATACATGGTGTCTAGTATCAGAGGGGTAGCTGTGTTAGTCTGGATCTGCAAAAGCGACAGTGTCCTGTAGCACCTTATAGACTAACAGATCTTAGGGATCATGAGGAAAGGGATCATGGTCTCTAAGATCTGTTAGTCTATAAGGTGCTACAAGACTCTTTGTTGCTTGAGCATACATGGTACTGCATGTTACTTTTTAAGGGGAAAAGATGCAATTGTCCAGTTTCCCCTAGTCCTCCGCCTGCCTTAAGGCACCTCGTGTCGCCTAGAAAGACTAGACATGATTTCCTTTAGAGCCAGAAAACAGACTGCATGGCCCAGATCCTCAAAGGTATTTAGACTCCTAAGTTAGATAGAAGTCAATGGAAGGTAGGTGCCTCACTATGTTTTTGAATGTCAGTGGAGGTTAGGTGTCTAAATACTGTTCAGTTCCTGGGCCTGTGTGTGGTTCTGGGTTACTATGGTGAGGTGGGATGAGACATGCATACAAGTGCCTATATAGATAATTATCAGTTGTTGGCGTTCCTGACTGGAAGGTAATATTTTTACCTTTTCAGTAAATTTTCACTTTATTTTAATTTCTCAGGTGGCTCAAAGTCAGAAAGTCTGTGTGGATCCCCTTCTTCATCCAGTGCTGTTAAACACTGTGGTAGAGTAAATCAGGTAAACACTGCATCATTCTCTGAATAAGGGATTCTCAAGCTTTTTCTTCCCGAGGCCCCTGACAACATGCTATAAAAACTCCAGGGCCCAGTGGGTATGGGAGGGAGTCAGGGCTCTGGGTTGGGGGTGGGAGGGTGGTCTCTGGCATAGGTGTAATTTTACTTCTGTTTTGGGTGGGCAGGGGCTAGGGATCTTGGGCCAGCTCCATATGGCAGGGTCCAGTGAAGGAGTGCTGCCTCCACCCCCTCATTCGCCTAGCAGGCCACCCCGCCTGTCTCGGTGGCGTGGGGGGGGGGGGGGGCACAACCAAAAATGATAATTCAAATGGCAGTGGGGTGAGGAAGAGGGAGGCCTCAGCTCAAAAAGTTTGAAAACAGCTCAGGGTGCAGAAGTACAGCTAGCGTCTGTGTTCAGGCAGGGGGTGTTGCTAATGGCCGCACAGAGGAAGGGGATAGCTCAGGGTGCAGGGAGCGGGTAGCTAGGGACTGTGTGTGGGCAGGGTGGTATCTTGGTGTACGGAGGGGGTACCTGAGAGTGCAGGGAGGGCTTCTGCCAGCCACAGAGCCGGGTCCCCCCCGCCCAGGCAGCTCTTACCATCTGTATGAGCAAAGGGACTGGGAGCTGAGGAACTCCCTGCACCAGTATGAGATCGGTAACATGGCTGCCTGCTAAATTACATCAGCCAGACCTGTGTACATCCTGCACTGCTGAGCTCTGGCTTCTGGGCTCCGACCTGATGGCAGAGAGAGAGGGGAGTGGGCTGGTGCTGCCCTGTTACGGTCCTGTTTTTCCACTGTAGTTTTTTTGGGGGGAGAGTAGTACCCGGTACACCCCCCAGCTCTGCCCATGGGGGGTTGCCGAGAATGGGGGTTCAATCCCACGGGAGATGCTGGGACTCGGGTTCTGAGTTTTAGCCATGGGGACCCCCTTAAAAGGTTTGTGGATCCCCAGGGGGCCACAGACCCCTGTTGAGACCCACTGTTCTGAATCATGTTCTTTTTAGCTTTATGCCATTTACAGCACTAAACTCCAGTTTGGCTCACGTTTTCAACTATGATACGCTTCTTTGTTGGTACAGTGCTGTTTATCTGTAATCCAATCAACTGTTCCATGCCTAATAATTGAATTTTGTATGTTCACTTATTCTGTATGTGTCTCTTTTAGGGAATAGTTTTACAGGAGGAAAAGAAGAAACAAAAAGGAAAAGTGTTTTTGAGTCCCCAGGCAGGTTTGTACTTCAGATTCCACTGAACAACAAGCGGGGTATTAACACCTTCTGATTAACAGCAACATTTTTCTGGGGACCAATCCTGTCCTATTGACTTTTTAATGTTAGTGGGGTTCAGATATCGCCAGTGGCATGTCACTTATCAACCCTTCCCTGCAGCTCTGGGAGCTCTGCTTTCTGTGCTATACTGAAGGCAGTTCAGGCTTGTGGCCAGCACCCTTTGAGCTAAGCCCAGCCTCTTTCTCCAACAGAAATTTTTCCCTCTGGCAGCAGAACCAGGAGGCTGTTCAGCTCTCCTCTACTTTGGTTAGTTTAAATTTTTATTTACCATCAATAGGTGATGGTTGTTGGGGTTTTCTTTGGAGGCGGACAGCAGAGTACAGTATTTTTATTTGTATCAATTCCTTTCCCCTTTGTCCTTCTGTTTCTGCCTACTTGGGTCTTCTTGTGAACCTTGGAGTGTTCCTTCCAAGGACCATATGTTACACCTCTTCAATGAAAGCCAAATAACCCTCTAGAAATCCATAGGATTGTTGTTTTTTTTAGGGGCCAAGGCATTAAAGCAGGTTCTTTGTACAAACCAACTACCAATGCAGTAGGAGACAGCAGTCAGATCATGACAAAGGATAGTTAGGCTCAAGAGAGAGCTTTAAAAACAATGCAAACCACTGCCTGAAAAGTAAAAAGGTCCCCTAGTAAAGGAGCTATATTTCCACCAGATCCCCACTCTGTGAATCCTGTGTTAGAAGCAGTATAAGACTGTTACTGCCTTATACACATCTGTTTCACTTGCTTAAAAAACAATTTTTTTAAATCAGCTATTACGGCCAAGTTTTTAAAAATGAGTAGACATTTTAGACATTTCAGTTTAATCTAATATGGCGCATACCAAGTTAAGAACAGAAGAACGGCCACCCTGGGTCAGACCAAAGGTCTGTCTAGTCCATTGTTTCTCAGAGTGGGGGTCGGGACCCCTCTGGGGGTCGCGAGCCAGTTCTGTGGGGGTTGCGAGCCCCTGCTGCCAGCAGCCTGAACTGAACAATGCTGCTGCTGCGGGCTGCTGGCATCCGCCCCCTGCTGCTGCAGGCAGCACGGGCCCCTGCCATACCGGGCTGCCGGTGCCTCCATAAGGCTAGTCCTGGCCGCAGCTCCTGCCACGGCAGGTTGCTGGTGGCCCCGCGAACCTGGTCCCAGCTCCCGCCACGGTGGGCTGCTGGCGGCCCCGCGAGCCCAATCCGGGCCCTGACTCCTGCTGTGGCAGGCTACCAGCACTGCCATGTGCCCAACCCGACCCCGGCCCCCCACAGAGGTGGGCTTCCGGCGCCCCCGTGAGCCCGGCCCCTGCCGCAGTGGGCTGCTGGAACCCCCTTCAATCCTGACCCTTGCCCTGGGGGGCTGCTGGAACCCCCCATCCCAGCCCCTGTCACAGTGGGCTGCAGGTATGCCCACCCTGCCTGACCCCTGGTGGGGGTCGCGCTTAGAGGCCCGGTGTGGGAAAGGGGTCACCACTACAAAAAGTTTGAGAACCACTGGTCTAGTCTGGTATCCTGTCTTCTAACAGTGACCAATTGCCAGGTGCCCAAGAGGGAATGAACAGAACAGGTAATCATCAAGTGATCCATCCCCTGTCACTCATTGCCAGCTTCTGGAAAACACTCAGGACACCATCCCTGCCCATCCTGGCTAATAGCCATTGATGGATCTATCCTCCATGAATTTATCTTGTGCTTTTTTGAAAACTGTTCTAGTCTTGATCTTCACAACATCCTCTGGAAAGGAGAAAAGCTTATCCAAAAAGCTTCTCCAGTTTCTGTTCTTTCTCCCTGGGGTGGTACACACTTAAAAACAAGCCATGTTTCCAAAATCTTGTGTTCAGATCATTGCTGTTCTGTTTGGTTACAACTTCAATAAGGTGACACTTGGTTTTTCGGTTTCTGTTTAGGCAGCCTTTCCAATAAATACATGGCTCAGGGAAAAGCCTCACAGAAGAGGACCCAACAAGAATCATGAGAACTGAAGAACTCTGAAACCGCAATACAGGCCATCTATTCACTTCAAAAATGAGGGTCATTTTGACTAAAGCTTCTGGACTCACAAGACAGCAACACAAAACAATCTTCAATTTAAGTTTAAAGAAAACACAGTATTTTATTTGAATTAGATTGCTAAAAGTCAGAGTCGATGGATTTTAATGCAGTGCTCCTACCATGGACTCCTGCTCTTAATAGATAATTTGAACATTTTAATAGAAAGCCAGGATGATTGTATTTGTTTACTAGGTAAAACGTGTAGATAAGAGCAGGTGCTCATTTTCAAGATTTTAACATTCAACCTGACCCTTTCAAAGTGCACTAAAATTGTGCAAGCCAAATATAATATTTTATTTTTCTTCAAAAGTTGACCTTTTTGAAGGAGGAAATGCTATTTATTATTGTTGATTGTTTACTGAATCCTTGTGTCAAGTGTTTAAAATGTTTGTGGACTACTATGGATGTATTTGCAAACATTTTATCTGCGGAGAATTGAAAACATGAACATTAGTAAACTTTTTTCTGAAACTGCTGTGGACACAACTGAGTCCGTTTCCCCTCCCCTCCCCCCTTATGATTTTATGAGTTAATATGCTGCTGTGCTTGTGTATAGAAAAAGACTGAGAACCAGTTTAGTCCTGGTTGATGCTGCTAAGAATCTGTCCTATGGACTATAAAATACAAGAGACAAAATGGCTAAAAGGTATAAAAAAGCGATAATCAGTAATTGGAGGGGGGTTAAACGCTTTTCTGTTTTCCTAAAAAGTGAAGAGGAGCCAACTGCCAGTCAAGGATTTAATTAATATTGTCATTTTAAGATTTACTTGAAGTCCTTTTTGAACTGGTACTGTACCTTCATACCCGGTTTGGTGGGGGGAGGAGGGGATCAATACATGGTAAAAATGAAACCACTATTATTTCTGACTTTGAAATAAAAAAACAAAAGTTAAAACTTGAAATTTCTACAATTTTCCTTATTTTGTACTTACAATTCCAAGTATTTTTGTTACAAGTGCAAACTTCAGTAGGAACATAGGATGATGTAATTTTACTCTAACTACTTATTTAAAGCTGTTATGTTTTAAGACTAATAGTTGCTTTCACCAAATGGGATTTTCAAAGGGAACAATGGAGTTAGGTCCCCAGCTCTCCTTGAGATTGTCTGTCTATATACTAAAATTCATCACTTCATAAATCTGTTCACTTTACACATTTCCAATGAAGCATCCAGGTACGAAATCTTCCTGACTTCAGCTTTTGGCTGGTCTTGTGGATGCCCTCACCTTTCATTCTGAAGAGAGGGTTATTCACCTTATGCAATAACTGAGGTTCTTCGAGATGGTTGTCCCTGTGTGTGCTCCACTTCAGGTGTCCGTGCACCCTGCTCTTGTTGTTGGAGATCTGTAGTAGTAGTGCCTAGACAGGGCGTGCGTGCACCGTTGCTGCCTTACAACACATCAGGCGGTTACATAGTGCTGCACGACCAACCGTTTCTCGGATCCTTTTTTACTGCAGAGAATCTAGCGTGAAACTCCAAAGTAGAGAGGAGGAGGGAGTGTAGTGGAGTACTTAGAGAAACAGTCACCTTGGGGAACCTCTGTTGCTTCACAAGGTGAGTAACCCTCTCTTTTTTGTGTGTCTTCCTGTGAGTGCTCCACTTTAGGTGACTATTGAGCAGTGCCCCTCAGTGGAAGAGCAAGGCTTCTGAGTTGCGTTAGTGATAGTTGATAAAACAGAGTCCAAATAGAGCGTTTGATGACAGTTGCTCTATTCTGCTTTGTGATTTTGTGGGCTGATGCCCTGGTTGATGCTCTGCAAACATCAGTAATGGAGACGTTGTTGAGAAAAGCTATCAATGCTGAAGGTGCTCTGGTAGAGTGTGTAGGTCCCATTGGGGCTTGTAATTGATGCTTTTGATAACACAAGTGGATGCATCCTGATATCCACTTGGATAGTCTATGTTTTGAGATGGTTTGCCCTTTTGATCATTCTGTTACAGAGATGAATAGTATCAGTGGTTTTCTAAACAATTTTGTTCATTCAGTGTAGAAAGCTAATGCTCTTTGAATGTCCAGTGCGTGGAGTGATGCCTCTTTTGTCTGTGTGAGGTTTTGGAAGAAATCTGGGTAAGTAAATGGGTTGGTTCAAATGAAAGGGGGAGGCAATCTTCAGTACGAATTTTGGGGGATGGTCTTAAGGCAATCTAAAGTTGTGTATGGAGGAGTTAGGGCAGGGGTGGGCAAATTTTTTGGCCCGAGGGCCACATCAGGGTTGTGAGTTTGATGTGGCGTGTGTTAACAAGAACTCCACTCCCTTAGATGGCATGTACTATTTCTTATCTGATCTTTTGCATGATGAGGGTGATGTTACTTGTGTCTGCCAGATGGTTTTGGTAGGCTCCATAATAGCATCATTAATGAGCATACTATTTTTGCTGAGGTAGATGTTTGAGGTATATCCAGTAGTTTATGCTGTGATTCGGGTACCTCTTCTAGGTATATGCCCTGGGACTGCAACTCTTTTGAAGAGTTTCTGGAATTGCTTGAAGTCATCCCCTGTGGTAGAGGGTAGAAGCATGATAATTTCATCTGGTGATGGAGATAACAGGCTTGTTGGTGGTAAGGCTTCTTGGTCTGAGGTTTCCTCAGTTTCTTCACTCACCTTCTCCTATGTTCCTGAGGATCCTGGAATAGGTGGTGATGGAGATTGTGGTGCTCTCGTTCTTGGTGGGCTAGGGGACTTGCGATATTGTGCTCTGTATACTGCTCCCAGCTCCCAGTAGGGCCAATTTGGTGGGAATGACATGGGCGGGTGGCGCCCGGGGGTGCCCATACCAGCTATGTGCATGTGAAGATGAGTGGTATCCTGGTCTGGGTGAGGAGTGATGAGGTACACATCTCCCCTTCAGCAATGATGATCACGAGGATGGAGACAGGGAGCCAATCTAGGTGGAGTGGTCAGCCAGCTCAGAACCAATTGAGGTGGAATGCTATTGGTACCGAGGAGCTGAGGAGACCAGTAGATCTGTCTGCCTTAAGAATTGGAGCGGTACAATGAATGCCAATACTGATGTCAGCATAGCTGGCAGTACGGGAGTGTGAGTAGTAGGTGCCAGTGCTGATGCTCTTGTGCTGTGTAGGTACCACAGGTGGTGCCATTGTGCCGCTCAGTGCCAAGTGTCTTCTTGGCTTTCTGGTTACTGAGGCAGAGGGTTTTATTTTGCCCTTTGAGCCTCCGTCAGAGCTTACCCACTTGTGGTCTTTCACTCTGGGAACTCGCTGTACTGGGCGGTCCCAGTGCTGTTGGTACTGATGATGTCCTGGTGGTTGGGGAATGCTTTTTCTTAGCCGATTCCCATTGTGGTTAAGTCTGAGCCTGCTTTTTTGTAGCCTTCTAGAATAGAGGCTCTTTCATAAGGGCTGTTGAGGCAGGACCTCCATCAGAGGCTGTCAATGGCAGCCATTGGCCGGGCAGGGTCCGAGGCAGGTTGCAGAGATTTCTCCCTCATGAGGATTTTACACTGAAGATCTCACCTTTCTTGTTCTGTCCTTTAGATTACCGCAATGTGGACACTTTTGAGGAACATGTATCTCGCCCAAATATCCAACACACCGTGCAGGTCTGTCAGAAATAGTCTGCAAGTCAGGCAGTGTTTAAATCCCAGTGATCTGGGCATGGGAAATAGCTTCTGTCCCTAATTAAGAAGTGGAGCAGTACTATAGAAGCCTAAACTTATTTTCCTAATAAGGGGGATAAAGAAAGAAATTTTGAAAAATAGTAGTCACTCTTACCCTTTATATCTCACTTGACTATTAACTATAAAGCTGCGTTATCTAAAAGTAGGTAAGCGGTGCTGCTAATTGCTCCGACTCAAACCAAAATTGGTAGAGAAGGAAGTGAAGGTCGGTTAGTTACACAGAACTGCCTGAGGCAGCACAAGACAGTGACAGCACATGTGCAACCCCACTAGGCACTGCTACTAGAAATCTTTGCGCTTGGACACCTGAAGTGGAGCACCCACAGGCACACCCTTCAGGAGAGGCCAACCTTCCCCTTTCCACCCCAGCCTGAGTGGTTGGGGTTTTTTTCTTGTTCCTTTGGAGAGCTAGTTGGAGAGGGCTGGTGTTTCTCTAGACAGCTGTGAATGCAGGACTCTTCCTGTAGTCTGAAAACCAAACTCCCAAACCTGAGGCTCATGTCACAGCTACTATGCCAATAGGATGGACTGTATTGAAACTAGTGAATAAGTACACTTATTTGATTGGCGATAGTGAAGCTGTGTGGGGTGATGACTTACAGCTGTGTGACTGATGTATTGTAATTTCATCTGTGTTGAGTTAAAACAAAAGACTAAAGTGAACATCTTTGAGTTTTACTTAAGTCCCACCAAAAGCAGAAAAAAGGTGAATTATCACCTCCACAGTCTTTAGTAGTGTTACAGAAAGATCCCTTTTGTCTCATCCCATATTCAGTCTCGTCAGTGGGATATGGGAGGAGCAATGAGTTAGGTGACAGCATTAATTTGTATTAGCTTGCTGCACCTGCCTTTATACACCACAGCGTCTCACGCTTTTTTGATGTGTCTGTTCCCCATTGTCTTACATTCTAGTTTAATATATTGTTGAGAAATGAAGGAGCAAAGACAGTATATATATTACACATGTGGGGCACTGCTGACATGTATTTTTTCCTCTTGGCTTCTGTTCCCATGGTAGTCTCACTCAGATTTGTAGGAAGGGCTTTGGAGCTATTTGTCCTGCACTATGTGCGGGCTACTGGTTCTCATGCCCTCTCCCCTTGGTTTTGTTCCTACTTTATTTATCCGAGGTGTTATGGAGGGATTGTAGAGAATCATCTGGCCCTCTGACTACTACCCCATGCTACTTATCTATGTGGGCACTAATGATACTGTTGGGTATGACCCTCAGCAGCTGAGATGTGACTACAGGGCTCCGGGAGTAAGGGTGAAGGAGTTGGGAGCGCAGATGGTGTTCTCTTCAATCCTTCCAGTCAAGTGTAGGGGCCCAGGCAGAGACAGATGCATCCTGGAGTCTGGCTGCGAAGATGGTGTCACCAGGAGGGCTTCAGCTTCCTTGATGCTGTTCCACGAAGAAGGACTACTAAGCAGAGATGGGGGTCCGCCTACCAAGGAAGGGGAAGAGCATATGTCCAGGCTGAATCCGCACTCTGACACTTCAAGTGCAGAAGGTGGGGGCTCACAAGGATTTTAAAAATGAATACTTGCCACTCCAGGCTTGTATTAAACTTCCAAGGTTACAGCTTTTCTCTGGCCTTGGCTTGGTAAATGCTGCCACCACCCAAATGCAAAAAAACCCCTTGAACCCAGGAAGGAGCACTTGGAAATTCCTGTGAGGTACCCTCAAGCCCTTTCACCCCACTCTGGGGAAGAGCTGAGAAAGAAAACAAAGGAAATTAGCTGTTGCCACCAGCTAATTATGTGGACAAACCTTTTAAGACACCAAAAATCCAATTCTGTTCTTAAGGTCAATTTTATTAAAAACAAAAAGGAAGAAAATACATCTGGAACTTAGGCTTTTGCTAGATTTTAAAAGAGCAGTTCCAAAAAATTAAGCACCCAAAATGAGCTTTCTTGGGTGTTCAGCTTAAAGGTTACAAGCAAACAAAAGCATCTGGGGTTAGCACAGAAGAGTGATCCACAAGCTGAAATAAACCTGATCGCATCTATCTAAACATTCCCTGCCCTGCTGATTCCTTCTAGGCATGGTAGATAATTTTTCATACCTGGTTCAACCCTTAAACAGCGTCCTTGCCTATAGCAGTTCTGCTCCATGTCCCTGCAGCCCAGAGAACAACAGACAACAAAGGGAAGGTTTTACCCAATTTCAAAGAGTTTTAGTGTTCCAATTGTCTCTTTTGGTCAGGTGTCCACTCCTCTTTTTTTTTTTTTTTAAACCTATCCAGGGAGGCTTTTTAACCCTTTACAGGTAAAGCAAGCAGAGAACAGCTACCCGAAGGGATTTTTACAGTTAACAGGCTGGGTGTCCATGAAAGGGGCGTCCCCCCGCCCCCTCCCCGCCATCATTTATCACAGCATATTTGGATACAGACTGGCTAACCTGGAGAGGAGAGCTTTAAAGTAGGTTCGAAAGAGACAGGTGATCAAAGCCTACAGGTAAGTCAAAACATGGAGATCTGGGAGAAGGGTTGGAATTTGGGGGGAGCTTGGGGTGTTATAGCAGGGATAAAGGAGAGACAAGAGGACTGGGGAAGAGGGGAGAAATTAAATCTGCATCTTAAATGTCTGTATGCTAGTGCCAGAAGTATGGGGAATAAGCAGGAAGAACTCGAAATGCTAGTAAATAGGAGGAAATTAAATAATGGCAGATGCAAAGTACCGACTTAGGAAGGAACAATCAGTTGCACACATACAAAATAGGAAATGACTGCCTAGGAAGGAGTACTGTGGAAAGGGATCTGGGTATCATAGTGGACCACAAGCTAAATATGAGTTTAACACTGTTGCACAAAAAGCGAACATCATTCTGGGATGTACTTTCAGGAGTGTTGTAAGCAAGACACAAGACGTAATTTTTCCTCTCTACTCCGTGTTGATTAGACCACAACTGAAGTATTGTGTCCTATTCTGGGCACCATGTTTCAGGAAAGATGTGAACAAATTGGAGAGAGTCCAGAGAAGAGCAACAAAAATTATTAAAGGTCTAGAAAACATGACCAATGAGGGAAGATTGAAAAAAAAATTGGGTTTGTTCAGTCTGGAGAAGAGAAGACAGTACAGGACAACCATTTTCAAGTACATAATGTATTGTTACAAGGAGGAGGGAGAGAAATTGGTAGTCTTAATCTCTTGACGATAGGACAAGAAGCAATGGCCTTAAATTGCAGCAAGGAAGGTTTAGGTTGAATATTAGGAAAAACTTCCTGCCATGTTGGCTAAGCATGGGAATAAATTGCCTAGGGAGGTTGTGGAATCTCCATCATTGTAGATTTTTAAGAGCAGGTTAGATAAACACCTGTCAGGAATGGTCTAGATTATGATGATTCCTGTCCTGAGTGCAGGGAACTGGACTAGATGACCTCTCGAGGTCCCTTCTAGTCCTATGATTCTGGGGTAAAGGATAGTGGGAAGCAAAGCAACACCAACCATAATCTCTATTGCAGTAGTGTGAATATTTGGAGCAAAGATTTAACAACTTAAAGTTGGAGACCTATTTTAGTTGTTTCATGCTTCAGCAAGATCCTCCTCAGCTGTGGCATCTTTCTCCTTAATATTACCTGTTGCTAGTTAATGTGTGCCCAAGCAACACCAGCTGTCTAAGTTTATTTGTATTTACTCTCTAATGCAGAGGCATTTGTCCTAATATTTGCAACTAAACTTAAACAAGCGTAAATGCTTGATGCATGCATCCACCAAAGTGGGTATTCACCCATGAAAGCTTATGTTCGAATACATCTGTCCATAAGGTGCCAAAGGAGTCTTTGATGCTTTTGATGAATTAATGTAATTCTTGTGAATAAAAACTTTTACACAGACAGGGTGCAATATATTTTAGATTGCAGGGCATAAATCAATATAAATCTTCTTTACTTGCTTTTCTCAATAAAATAGTCACCTGTAATGAATGGCCATTGGGATAAATGTTGCCTTTCTCTTAAGCATAAAATAGTCTAACTTTTTCTGGTGTTTAGTTAAACCTTTCAGTTCTATGCTACGTTAGGTGCTGGGGGTGTTGACAGTGCATTATGTTAACTATTATTTTTTAAACTAAAGGTCTTCCTTTTGCCTCCACCTCATATCTAGTCCTGATATGCTGAGAGAACGTGTCAAATATTCACCAAAGACATTGGTGTGGTGCAGTGAAAGATGATCGAAGAGGGACATCCCAAGGAGACATATGAAGGCAAAGCTGTTTTCTCTATAGCTAAAGAAAATATCATCAGGTGAGTTTAAACAGCCATCTTGATTTATACTTATGAATATTTAGCCTCAAAAAGCTATATTTTCAAATAGTAATGGCTTAACTGTGTACATAGAAGTACACATTTGTGGGTGTAGACCATAATTGTGTGTACAAATTGGCTAGCAGAGCATGCACATAGCCTCTCTTCAGAGTAGACAACACATCAGGAATATTACAATTTAAGTGCAATATGCTCTTCTAAATATGTTCAATTGGATGTCTCCACATAGAAAATCAAGAGGGTTACTAATGGAACAGGCATCACATAGATAAGCAAATCAGTGGACAAACTCCCATTGACTTAAGAGTTGGCTCATGCCCTCAGTCTTAAATCAGAGTTTTTATAGATCATTTCAGAGACTTGCAATACTAATCCTATTTACAAAAAAATAATGTATGCTAAAATCCATTGGAGATGTGGATCATCACTGAAGGTATCCTCCACTATGATTTACATATAAGTTTCCCTGTGAACAAAAAAAAGCCAATAGAAAATTGAAGCATATAAACACTAAACACTCACCCATATATTTTGAAACCTTCCAATCATAAATTGACTAACAAAATTTGAAATATTAGAAAGTCTGGGAATGCACAGGCAATATTTCCAGCCAACTCCCACTTGTGGTATTTAATGGTCAGCAATATTACCGCAAATAATATAGGCATCTAAATAGCCATTTTAACAAATTTTAAAGCCAAATTTTAAATAAAATTAGACACTCACTCAAGCAAAGACAGGACCTCAAAAATTTCCGCCTCAGATAATATTCAAAAAAGCATTAGCGTGTGAACAGAGGAACTTGTGACAAACTATTTTGAAATCTGCATTATTATTGGTGTTATGTTAAGTGCCTGTTAAATTTAAATTTAGGACAGAGATGCTAATTTTCCCTGCTACTTTCTTTGAATTTTTAGTTTGCCTTTAAACTTGACCTATCACTCTACGCAGTTGCTTTCTAGGTAACACATGTTGACTGCTGTCGGTAAATAGTGTACATACCACAGTGTAAAGGTGATACAGCATTACATTTTGAGGGAGAAAATGTGGTGTCTAATGTTTTGCATGGCAGTATTTTCTTTTTACCGTGGTTCTCTCCTCCTCCCTCCACCCCCCCTCCCCAAAATTCAGCTTTACTGACTGCCATCCAATAGAGATTTGGTTATATTATAATCCCAGTTTTATAAAAGTGAAAAGAGCTACTAGCATGTGATTCCTCAGTAAAATAATTACTCTGCAGAAAAAAAATCCTACCAGCTGTGAAGTTCCAATCAGTTCTTCTGCAGATTTATTAAAATTCAATATTGTGCTCCTAAGGCCGTGTTTGAAAGTTTGGGACAAGATTCTAAAAGGAGGAGGAAATCCACACAGTAATTGAGTTCATTGCCTACAGCTGAGTTGTGCATACAAATAAGGTACTTTTACAGACAAATGCCCAATTGTCTCTTCTTTCTAATGTATTCGTCAACATAGTACACATTATTTCTCTCTTACCAGGTGCTGCCATTAGTGTGACTCAGATCCTTTGGCCACACACTTGCAGCCAAATTAGTAATTTGGAGTTTGGTTCTTTGACTCACCGTTAGATAACGAACAGTGTTAAGCAATTCAACAGTCACTTAAATAAGTAATAAATGTATAATAGCATTTATGTATTGGTCTGCATTCTCCAAAGGATCTGACAAGCAAACTCTTCTTCACAGCACAACCCTATGAAAGAATTATCCCCCAAGTGAGGCTGTGCTCTAACAATTAAACATGCTTTCTTTATATGTATCTGAAAGGAGAATGTGGAATAGGTTAAAGGTCATCCCAAACTTGTTGCAACTGATATGTAGTGTATGTTTTTTTTCTGTGCCTTCCTCTGTGAGAGAGTTAATTTAGAGCCTAGCCCTGCATTTCCTGGACACACACAAATCCCTTTGGAGTTTATGGGGACTTGAATGAGCAAGGAATGTGAAATCGTTCACCTGAAGCAAATAATGATTTTTATTTTGCTGCTAGGCCAATAAACAGTACAACAAAAACCATAAATAGCCCACAAAAGAGACTGAATTTTAGTTTTATGATAAAGTACCATTAGCTATGAAGTTGAAGTGATCTTGACAAACATTGCATCACCTGAATGTAGTCATTTTCTGTTACTGTGGCTAAAATTTCTCTTAACATGTAAAATGAACAGATTTATGAAGTGATAAATTTTAGTGTGTGTATTTTATATATATATATAATACACACACCCATTCACTCACACTCTCAGAGTTGGGGACCTAACCTACACCTTAGGTGTACTTGAGAGCCACAATGGACTAATGGCTAGGGCATTAGCGTCTAAAGCCAGAAATTATGGGTTCAAGTCCCAGCTGGGGTGAGGAAATATACTGTGAAAATCTTAGTTTCATTTTACAGGGGTGAAGGATAGCCCAGTGATTTTGAGCATTGGCCTCCTAAACTCAGGGTTGTGAGTTCAATCCTTGAGGGGGCTGTTTAGAGATCTGGGGGAGAGTGTGTGGTCTGCCTTGTGCAGGAGATCACACTAAAAAATCATAAGGGTCCCTCCCTTGTGACTTTCAAAGTCAATTATTTTAACTCAATTGTCCCATTTGGTGAAAGCAAATATTACTTAAAACATGACACCTTTAAATAAGTAGTTAGAGTAAAATTACATCATCCTTGGTTCCTATTGAATTTTGTAACAAGACTACTTGGAATTGTAAATACAAGATAAGAAGAAATTAAGTTTATTTTTTTTTATTTCAAAGTCATAAATAACAGTGGTTTCATTTTTACCATATATTTATTCTCTCCCCTCCCCCCCCCAAAAAAAGAGGGTATGAAAATACAGTACCAGTTCCAAAAGGACTTCAAGTAAATGTTAAAATGACAATATTAATTAAATCCTTGACTGGCAGTTGGCTCCTCTTCACTTTTTAGGAAAACAGAAAAGCATTTAACCCCCCTCCAATTACTGATTATCGCTTTTTTATACCTTTTAGCCATTTTGTCTCTTGTATTTTATAGGCCATAGGAAAGATTCTTAGCAGCATCAAACAGGACTAACCTGATTCTCAGTCTTTCTGTACACAAGCACAGCAGCATATTAACTCAAAATCACAAAGGGAATAGAAGACCTCATGTGTCCACAGCAGTTTCAGAAAAAAGTTTACTAATGTTCATGTTTTCAATTCTCCGCAGATAAAATGTTTGCAAATATATCCATAGTAGTCCACAAACATTTTAAACACTTGACACAAGGATTCAGTAAACAATCAACAATAATAAATAGCATTTCCTCCTTCAAAAAGGTCAACTTTTGAAGAAAAATAAAATATTATATTTGGCTTGCACAATTTTAGTGCACTTTGAAAGGGTCAGGTTGAATGTTAAAATCTTGAAAATGAGCACCTGCTCTTATCTACACGTTTTACCTAGTAAACAAATACAATCATCCTGGCTTTCTATTAAAATGTTCAAATCATCTATTAAGAGCAGGAGTCCATGGTAGGAGCACTGCATTAAAATCCATCGACTCTGACTTTTAGCAATCTAATTCAAATAAAATACTGTGTTTTCTTTAAACTTAAATTGAAGATTGTTTTGTGTTGCTGTCTTGTGAGTCCAGAAGCTTTAGTCAAAATGACCCTCATTTTTGAAGTGAATAGATGGCCTGTATTGCGGTTCCAGAGTTCTTCAGTCCTCTCATGATTCTTGTTGGGTCCTCTTCTGTGAGGCTTTTCCCTGAGCCATGTATTTATTGGAAAGGCTGCCTAAACAGAAACCAAAAAACCAAGTGTCACCTTATTGAAGTTGTAACCAAACAGAACAGCAATGATCTGAACACAAGATTTTGGAAACATGGCTTGTTTTTAAGTGTGTACCACCATAAGGGGAAAGAATAGAAACTGGATAAACCTGTGGAACTCTTTTCCAGAGGATGTTGCGAAGGCCAAGCCTATAAAAGGGTTCAAAAAAGAACTAGATCAATTCATGGAGGATAAGTCTATTAGCCAGGATGGGCAGGGATGGTGTCCTGAGTCTGTTTTCCAGAAGCTGGCAATGAGTGACAGGGGATGGATCACTTGATGATTACCTGTTCTTTTCATTCCCTCTGGGGCATCTAGCAATTGGTTTAAACTGAAATGTCTAAAATCGCTACTCATTTTTAAAAACTTGGTCGTAATAGCTGATTAAAAAAAAATTAAGCAAGTGAAACAGATGTGTATAAGGCAGTAACAGTCCTATTCTGCTTCTAACACAGGATTCACAGAGTGGGGATCTGGTGGAAATATAGCTCCCTTACTAGCGGATCTTTTTACTTTTCAGCCAGGCAGTGGTTTGCATTGTTTTTAAAGCTCTCTCTCGAGCCTAACTATCCTTTGTCATGATCTGACTGCTGTCTCCTACCGCATTGGTAGTTGGTTTGTACAAAGAACCTGCTTTAATGCCTTGGAACCCTAAAAAAAAAAAATCAATCCTATGGATTTCTAGAGGGTTATTTGGCTTTCATTGAAGGAGGTGTAATATATGGTCCTTGGAAGGAACACTCCACGGTTCACAAGACGACCCAAGTAGGCAGAAACAGGAGGACAAAGGGGAAAGGAATTGATACAAATAACAATACTGTACTCTGCTGTCCGCCTCCAAAAAAAAAAACCAACAACCCAACAACAGTCACCTATTGATGGTAATTAAAAAAATAAAACTAACCGAAGTAGAGGAGAGCTGAACTGCCTCCTGGTTCTGCTGCCAGAGGGAAAAATTTCTGGTGGACAGAGGCTGGGCTTAGCTCAAAGGGTGCTAGCAACAAGCCTGAACTGCCTTCAGTATAGCACAGAAAGCAGAGCTCCCATCAATGAAGATTAGGGGAGATGCTCAATTCCTAAAATATGCTTTTAGGTATTGTCATTTCAATTAAATTCAAGTTACAGTAGATTCCACTTATTAGCAACCTCTTGGTCAACAGCAAACTGTTGCCATTATCCAGCCATTGCCAAGAAGTGGAAGGTGGGCTTGCGAGGCTGCAGCTAAGGAAGCAAGTGCTGGGAAGTACGCTACCTGGCTGCAGCCCTACAACCTCCCTGCAGCCAGGACAGCCGCAGGTAGAGGGGCTGCAGTGTAAATGCTGGAAGCCAGTGGGGCTGCCTTTTACTTCTTGCTGTGCTCTCTGGGGATTGGGACTTGGCGCATCTCATTGCTTCCTTCCCTGACTGCACCCCATAATAGGCTGAAGCCTGAAGAATACAGGGACGGCTACAATACAGCCTTGGCATTTAGGTACCCTCCAGCTACTGTTCTTCTCCCCCACAGATAATGGCACCTTATCTCCTGTGCAGTCCCTTTGTAACAGGCAGGCTTGCAGCCAGAGAAGTTGTCTTCCCACTTTTCCCCCTATGGCTGCAGTCTTGCAAACCAGCCTGTGACAGGTGCACTCAGCAGGTCCCAGAGCTTCCCCTTCTCTGGCTGCAACCCTGACAACCTGCCGGATGGGGGGAAGGGTTGATAAGTGACATGCCACTGCCAAAATCTGAATCCCACTAACATTAAAAAGTCAATAGGACAGGATTGGTCCCCAGAAAAATGTTGCTGTTAATCAGAAGGTGTTAATACCCCACTTGCTGTTCAGTGGAATCTGAAGTACAAACCTGCCTGGGGACTCAAAAACACTTTTCCTTTTTGTTTCTTCTTTTCCTCCTGTAAAACTATTCCCTAAAAGAGACACATACAGAATAAGTGAACATACAAAATTCAATTATTAGGCATGGAACAGTTGATTGGATTACAGATAAACAGCACTGTACCAACAAAGAAGTGTATCAGTTGAAAACGTGAGCCAAACTGGAGTTTAGTGCTGTAAATGGCATAAAGCTAAAAAGAACATGATTCAGAACAGTGGGTCTCAACAGGGGTCTGTGACCCCCTGGGGATCCACAAACCTTTTAAGGGGGTCCCCATGGCTAAAACTCAGAACCCGAGTCCCACCATCTCCTGTGGGATTGAACCCCCATTCTCAGCAACCCCCCAGGCAGAGCTGGGGGGCATACTGGGCGCTACTCTCACCCCCAAAACTACAGTGGAAAAGCAGGACGGTAACAGGGCAGCTCCACCCCACCACCCTCTCTCCCTGCCATCAGCTTGGAAGCCAGAGTCCGGCAGTGCAGGATGTCTGCTGGTCTGGCTGATGTCATTTAGCAGGCAGCCACATTCCCTGTCTCCTACTGGTGCAGGGGGTTGTAGCCTCCTAGCCCCTGCCCACTGAAAACAGAGGTCAAACTACATCTATGCCAGAGACTATGCCCCCACCCCGACCCAGAGTTTTGACTCCCTCCCTCACTGGGCCCTGGAGTTTTTATAGCATGTTGTCAGGAGCCTCTGGAAGAAAAAGCTCAGGAACCCCTTATTCAGAAAATGATGCAGTGTTTACTTGATTTACTCTACCACAGTGTTTAACAGCACTGGGTGAAGAAGGGGATCCACACAGACTTTCTGACTTTGAGCCACCTGGGAAATTAAAATAAAGTGAAAATTTACTGAAAAGGTAAAAATATTACCTTCCAGTCAGGAACGCCAACAACTGATAATTATCTATATAGGCACTTGTATGCATGTCTCATCCCACCTCACCATAGTATCCCAGCACTACAGGCCCAGATACTCAACAGTATTTAGACACCTAACCTCCACTGACATTCAAAAGCATAGTGAGGAACCTACCTTCCATTGATTTCTATCTAACTTAGAAGTCTAAATACCTTTGAGGATCTGGGCCTTGCAGTCTGTTTTCTGGTTCTAGTGGCAATCATGTCTAGTCTTTCTAGGCGTCAGGGGGTGCCTGGTGGAGGACTAAGGCAGGTGGAGGACTAAGAAGGAAAACTGGACAATTGCATCTTGTCCCCTTAAAAAGTAACATTCAGTACCATGAATCAGAGAGGTAGCTATGTTAGTCTGGAATTGCAGAAGTGACAAAGAGTCCTGTGGCACCTTAAAGACTAACTAAAGTATTGAAGCATAAGCTTTCGTGGGCTAATACCCACTTCGTCGGATGCAAGCAGTGGGTTCACTGCATGCATCCGACGAAGTGGGTATTAGCCCACGAAAGCTTATGCTTCAATACTTTGATTCAGTACCATGTATGCTCAATATTTCTGATGAGATATTAATCCAGACCCGTTTAGTTACTCTCGTTAAATACTCCAAAATGATAAGTTCTCTTTAAGATGTCTTAGAGTGTATCTGGGTTTCATACCTGCAGCTCCTTTATACTGTGGGCACTCTTTTTTAATGTGGCCTTCTCTCCCACAGATAAAACAACGTTTTTCTCTTAAGTCTCTGTCTTCTTGCCGTTTCCACTTCTCTGCTGACTGCGTGGAAGCCTTCTCTCTTCCTGTGTCCAGTGTTGCCCTCCCTAGTTTGTTTTTCTGAGGCGCACACAGTATCGTTCCTTCCTTTACTGAGGTATCTTTTTCTGTAGTTTTATTTTGGGTTTCTTTGTCCTCTTTGATTCTTTTCTCGTTGTTCTCTATGTACCTTTGGTTTTTAATATCTTCATGATCATGACGTCGTCTCAACCTGCAGAAGCAAAACAGTGACATAAAAGCAAATAGGCTCTGTCAGTAGATGGAGACAAGAAACCTTGTGTTAAATAGTATAATCTTTAAGAGGATTTCTCGGATATTCAACAACAATGAAGGAACGTATCTTTTTCCTAGAAGTCTACGTGGTGGAAGAACCAACAAAATATTCAGTACATTTAGTAATATTAATTTATATACTTAAGGAAAATGTTCTGCTGAACTCTAATGGAAAATATGAGTAATATGTAGTAAAGAACCACCATACAATCAAGCATAGCTAAAAAGCAAGATAGCTTTAGAACCAAAGTGTCTAACTCTAGGAGTAATTTTCATGGATTTCTAATCTAGCTGTACAAATGTCTTGCCATTTACAAAATCCTGAATATAAAGTACTCAGTCCAGTTAAATTGGTTTAAATTTCTTCAAATCTGGACTGATGGCATTATCATACAAATAAGAAATCTAAGATTTAAACATGGTGGTTTCATATTACATTCTGTATAGACACAGAGACACATCTAAGGGAAGCTCAAAAATCCCCTCCACTACATACAGTGCTAAAAATTAAGGAAGAATGACATTTAGTTTAGAGCTCAGTGGAATGCTCACACGCACTCAGATTTTAGTAATATCTTACTGTACATATATGGAAGTTAAAATAGCATATTTATCAGCTCCAGAAGGTTTGGACTAGAGTACTGACAATCGAGGAATAACAGTGAAATGGCCATTTCCTGTAATAACTTATTAGAACCGTAAACTGGTACATCCTTAAAAAGACTTATTTATCTGATATAGTTACCACATTTTAAGACAGACCATATCAGACAAAACACACTATATTCATAGTTTGTTAAATTCCAAGTTAGAGTTCAAGTAAAGACAACTAACTATGCACAAACAAGTTTAATCTCAATATTGTAAACATCTAAAATATTATGTAAGGTGGCAGTGTCAGCTGCAGTCCATTACTTAAGAGAAAGGCTCTATGCAAAATGCAAAAAGAAATTTAATAGCATTAAAATTCGAACAAATGGTGGTAGTTTCAAAAATATTTGTGTTCCAGGGTTACTTAAAGGCCCTCCACTATGTCAATTTTCAGTAGCTCTTGAATCGAACATTTCAGAAACTTATACAAGCCCCTTTGTTTCCCTCCAGGGGACTCATAATACACCTGCCTGGGTTAGACTTTTTTAGGCTATCTAGGTTATAAAGGAACATATTTTCCATTCACCTTCAGTTAAAGCTTTTATGATTTCCTCCTCTTGAATGTATTTGCTGCTTTTCACCATTTTATGATTTGCCATATTTAACTGCTTCATTAGTGATTTCTGCATTACCCATTTTAGCTGCAAGATCAGGGAGTTTACCAGATAAAGTTCAGGGTTCCTTGAGCTCTCTCTCCAGCACAAACCTAGTCAGCTTCACATTCAGATTCTCTCCAACTAATGCTATTCCTTTTCAAACCAGAGTGAATAGTACCCACAAGATCGCTGAACAGCACATTGGGTGAAAGACGTATTTCAGAAATTAGGAAATAATTTTGCTATATAAAAACACTAGAAGACACTGAGACAAGTAACAAGAGTGACAAACCAACAGAAATTAAAACAATTCAAAGTTAAGTGAAACACATTCTTGGTCTAATAAGGGAGAATACTCTGCAATGTCAAATTACTATTTCTGCTTTAGAATTACTTAAGGAATCCATCTTCCAATTAACAGTAAAGAACCTACTACTACCAAAACCACACAGTCCTTAAAAATATACATACTTTCTCCGCATGGGACAGTCTTTCATGAAGTGCCCAATTTTACCACAAATTCTGCAGCATCTATCATTTGGGGCCAGTTCTCCTTCTGTCAGGACTTCTGGGTCAAAGAAGTATTCCTAAAAGGAAAGAATGTAGTGTTATGCACCTTTTTTTTTTTTTTCAAGACCTGGAAACCTAAGTCAGCTATGACTAGTGCTAGTGTAGACATAGCCTTTTTGTTGGTCAAGGGGGAGCAACAAAACACAGACAAAGTTACCGCTGCTCATTCGGGGTGGATTTAGTTTGCTGGCGGAAGAGCTAACTCCTGACAAGAAAGAGAGGCTACATGGGAGACCTTTCAGTGGCGCAGCTGTAGCGGTACAACTGTGACGCTTTGAGGTTTCTAGTGTAGACACAGCCAAGTGTGAGGCCATATTAGTGTAAGCAGCTCCCCAAAAGAGTGAAGGTAGGTGTGCTTTGTATCACTCCATTGTGATGCCTACTGTAGAATCAGGAAGGCCATTAACTGACCACAGCTCTACAAAGAACTCATTTTAGCCTTCTTGATCTCTGTTGCGGCTGTGAAAATTCTAGTCTGAATGAGAACAAAGTTACAGCCATAGTCCCCTCTCTGTAATGGGACTGCAATTCAGAGCTGTACAGAATGGTGACAGGTGAGAGCTTATCCTAACTGGCTCTTGGACGCACTGGCTGCTGCTTTGCTTTAGGACAGCTTGTTTAACACGTTTTAGAGTAAGGTAGTTGGGGTAGGTGACGATTTACTCTATACTTGTACAATGGAGCCCCAACCCGGTTGATGTTAATAGGTGCTGCCATAATATAAGTGTTAAAAAAAACCAAAACAACTTACAACAAAAGGTAAAAGAACCACCACGATGGAAGTTAGTGCTGATATTTGAAAGGAAACTTCCCGTGCATAAATTACCAATAAGTTTTTAACAGAGTGCAATTCTTTTCATCTGAACCACGTGTGAAGCTTCACAGTAGGTAAGGGACTTAGATACACACCCACTCACCCTCTACTCTGGTATCGCTATATTCTAAAGACCCTTACCATTTTTGAGGGATATTCTTTAGGAAATCCTTTTATTGGGGTACCAAATACCCTTCTGCCATTGATAAAAGCCTTCATTATAAAATTTGTCACTAGGAAATAAAAGGAAACAATTAATTGTCTAAATAAACAAGACCCTCAGCAGATTTGTGGAATGCTTGTAGATCAGGTAACTTACTTTTTCTTGATAAGCCAGCTCCAAGATTGTGGTTCAAATCAAAGGGATCTGTGTGAAGAAATGTGTAGGTATTACTAAAGTCCATAAGAAAGTGAACTATGAACCAAACTGATCAATATGAACAAAACAATCCAATGTTGCTATTTCTGATGCAGAATCAATACATGGAAATTGATTTCTCCATATATTGAAAGAGGATCTATTCAAAAGACAGAATCTCAGCAGTCCAGCTATGAACCAAACTGACTAAAATGTTGAAAAAGAGCAATTTTTGAAGGTGAAAAGTAACTGCCCCACTCCCACCTTTCTATCAAAGTTAGACGAGCTAGAAAAATAACGTCTGCATTGACAAGATTTTCTGCACGCGGACTCTGATGCAAAACTGCACTTAAATATTTGATGATTTTAAACTAAACTTTACCTCGGAATGATTACTCATATGCATAACACCTAAGCTAAGGGTTTCGGTCTTCTAACAAAAAGGAATGGATTTAAAAATAATGTACTGCATCATTACAACATTCTGCATAATGCTATACAAAAGCTAACTGAAGAAATATTAAAGCCAGTCAAACTGATTTTAAGTAGACAATTAATATTTTCCAAATAAGCAATATTTGGGGGGAATGATAGCTCAGTGGTTTGAGCATTGGCCTGCTAAACCCAGGGTTGTGAGTTCAATCCTTGAGGGGGACATTTAGGGACCTGGGGCAAAAAAATGAGTCAGGGGACAGTACTTGGTCCTGCTAATGTAGGCAAGGGACTGGACTCGATGATGACCTTTCAAGGTCCTTCCAGTTCTATGTGATGATAATAATATATGGAGATATACCTATTATAACATGATAAGAACTAAGTGAAGTTGGAGTAGAAGCAAGCTAAAAATCAACCAGATTCTGAAGATGCAGGAAAAAGATTACAGAGAGAGACAGACTATCGACTGAATTCCAGTGTTCTTAGCCCTTCTGATAGTCAGCCTTCAAATAAAAATTATCCTTTTTACACACCAAATAAAAGGTAAAATTCGCTTTTCAACTTTATTTGAGTTGAAAACTAAGGGCTAAATTCCACCCCTACTGAAGTCTATCAGGGGGTTTGTCCCAAACTTCTGAAGAGCCAGGATTTCACTCAATGTATCTAAGAGGAGGAAATCCTAATCTCACAGCATGAAAGAGCACACTTATTGAAATGGGTTTTAAAGCAATTCCATACACCCATGAGCTCTGTATTAACTCCTACAATACCTTCAATAACAATATATTTGGAGGTCCACTGCTTCTTGAACGTTGTAAGCAGATTTTTCCTTCTGATGCAGATAACATGTTCTTTGAAATCAAATTCTTCTGTGTAGAAGCGGAGAAGTCCCAGCCATAGCTCCCCCACAGATTCAGTGTTTGAACCATAGTCTGGCCAACAGGCTGGCTGGAAGTTAGAGGAAAATATTTCTTGGTCTGAGAGTCAGCGATTCAGACAGATAAAACAAATACACATTCATTACTTGGGAGTGTTAAATTACACATAATTGTGCCAGAGTTACTCTAAATCACTTGCCATCCTTTTATAGTTTGAAGGTTAATATTCAGAATCAAATTTTGCTATTGAAATGCTTGGTGGGTATTTTTAGTGTGAATTTTGTGTTTTTATAAACAACTTGCTGTTTATTTTTGATAGAATGCAAAATTGACAAAAGTGTTGTCAATTTACGCTTAGGCTGGGTGATTCCATTGAAGAGTTACGTCACCTATCATCATGTGGGGAAAGCAGCAGCAGTATGGCACATCAGTAATTATTCTTTAACAAACCTGATCTGATTAATGTTGAATGTAAAGCTTTCAGGTTTTTAAAAATATTTATTCACAGGTGCACTGGTCTCTTGAACTGTAGACAACCAACTGTGTTATGGTAGCTTGACAGCACAAAATTGCGATTTTCACACATTTCCAGTATATGTCAAATAATTTTAAAGGAATAGCTCTATTCCCTCTAGTGCCTTGGAAATCTCAGCTTTGAGTGTTTTAATCAAATCAGAGATTTGTATTTTGGAAGATCTATTGTATTTTATTAGGCTATGCCAATAAATATGAATATGTACAGTTCTACACCAAAGTTTCCTGGCATGCCCTTTTTACAAAGAAGATACTCTGCTTTCAAGATTCATACTTTGCTCTCTGTCTTGAGTAACACTACTCTTTTCTCCTCCAAACAAGATGACATGTCCAAAAGCATGTGCTGTTATAACAAGATCTGCCTTCATTTAACAGCTGAAAAATATTTAGCAGAGTCTTTTAAGATCATTTTCAGCATTGTTCTAAATATGTTTAGATTACTAAAGCAAGGTGCTGAAATATCACATCACAGTTCCAATGGTAAAGGCTGACACAGTTACGTCCAATAATAGCTATATAACTAAATGATAAGTTCTCTTTTTCAGTCCGTATGTAAACATATTAGCACAAGTCACTGTTAATAACTAGCTTTTACATTTAGCTCCTGCATTTTTCAAATACATGCCTTACTAGGAGTGAGTTTTACTTTACAGAGTTATTGCACAATAATGCTATCTCAGAAAAGTGTATATAAAAGACTCACCAACTCATCTAGTTTGTCAAAGAAATAAACATTCCAACCATCAACTAAGATTTCAGGCTTCTTTGGTTCCCTGTAGATCTAAGAACAGAAAGTTAACTAGTCAGAGCATGGCTGTTCAGACTTGATGGTTGTAATCCCTATTTTAGTCAAGAGTGCACCAAAACATATCTAACTTGGACCAATTTATTTTTGACATACGGTACCTCTTGGAGAACAGGAATGATGGGTGGATTTCGCTGCTGAAGAAAATAAAGCACCATAAGAGTATATGCATAGGAGGACAGGCTACCTCTAGACGCATCTCCAATATCACACATCTGGAAAGAGAAAAGCTAATTATAAAACTTTTTACTGTGCATGTTATCACATCCAGAGTGCCTGAATTGTTACTCACCTTTGTAAAGACTTTCATTGTGTAACACAGATATTTTACTCTGGAATCAATGGCTGCATAAGAGGACAAGAGTCTTGTGTTATGCAGGGCCTGTAAATAAATAAAGAAGTCAAGTGTGGGAAACAGGGAGTAGGTGGCTAAAGCCTCTGATCAGGGAGACTTTGAAAATGATCGATTTACTTGAGAAGAGCACAGACCTACCGTGATTCACAGCCACTTGCACTTAAAAAGCTTGCATATGTATGAGGGCTGTCGATTAATCTCAGTTAACTAATGCAACTAAAAAAATTAATCGTGATTAATCGCACTGTTAAACAATAGCCAATTGAAATGAAATATTTTCAAATATATTGATTTTTATTACAACACAGGATACAGTGTACAGTGCTCACTTAGATCATTATTTGCACTGTAAATATAAGAAACAAAAGAAATTGTATTTTTCAATTCACCTCAGACAAATGCTATAGGTTAATCGTGAGAAAAATCAAATGTAAATTTTTTTTGTTACATAACTGCACTCAAAAACAAAACAATGTAACACTTTAGAGCCTACAAGTCCACTCAGTCCTACTTCTTGTGCAATCGCTAAGACAAACAAATTTGTTTATACGTAAATTTATACTCTGCCTGCTTAATTTAAAATTAAATTGAAATGGAGAGCCCACTAGACTGGTGACCAGCACCTGGGCTGTGTGATTGCCACCGAAAATCAGCTCGCGTGCCGCCCTTTGCACTCGTGGCATTGGTTGCCTACCCCTGATGTAGAGCATAAATTCTGGGGCAGTTACTAACCCCACAAACTTTCATCCCAGAAATGGTAAGGGGAAGAATTTTTCCAGCTAACATTAGACTTTCACCAGCCTAATTCTCCAGAACATAGCGTGGAATGGAAATCTACTTATTTCATATGAGACTGCCCTGATACCTTGGCAGTCTCATATGAAACTTGGCAATCCCCACTCTTAACACATGCAGCTATGGTCTTTGCGCTGCTCAGGATGTTACTCCTTTCCCTGCAAATCCTATAAAAAAGATCAATATAGCAAACACCAGTGTTCTGGGATATTATTAAGCTAACTAAATTTACTACTAGCACAGCATCTTAGAAGAAAACGGCTGCTCTGTCTCCTTTGCCTTCACCTAGAAAGAGTCAAATGGAGGATTAGAACCTAAAAATCTAACTGGAATAGGTGATTTCTAATCGTGATCTTACCAGTGTATTATATAAACTGATGTCTACTTCAAGACCGCTTCTCACATGGAAGAACTTGACAATTGGCACTTTAGCAGTTGTTATTGGCAAGACATTTCTTAGACCTAGGAAGGAATATTAAGTTTGGTTTCACTTTAATACAATGAAAACGGTATCAAATACACTATCAAAGGCTTACAAAAATGGTTCCGGATTTCTTTCAAAGCCTGTGGGTAGATATCAAAGCAATCTTTCAACTATGCATATATGAAAAGTATAAAGATTAATCTATATTTTAATACTGATTTTAGACACTTCATTATTCACAGTGTTTATGGCATTAGTTTTCATTTATCATTAGTTGAAAACTAAATTGTTGTTTGAACAGCAGAATAGCATCAGCAACAAAGAGTCCTGTGGCACCTTATAGACTAGCATCAGTTAGTCTATAAGGTTCCACAGGACTCTGTCATTTTTGCAGATCCAGACTAACATGGCTACCCCTCTGATAGTCCCCAACCCTGAAGTCTTTAGTGCATTAGTTATCCTAATGATTTCTGTGTACTTATACCCCTGAAAATTCTGCCTCCATAAATAGTATACAAATTCATGTACCCAAAAATACCCACTCTTATCTCTAGAAAGGTACCTGAATGTTTCTTAAGTAATCTTGCTAATTCTTCAATTATTCTTATGCAATCAAGTCCCTAAAAAGGAGAGGGGGGAAAAAGATTTAAGTGCACTGATAATCATCTAGTCCAACCCCCTGCTCAAAGCAGGACCAGCCCCCAACTAAATACCTGATACCTGTCATTAGGCTTAAAGCCATATCATTAAAAGACACCTAAAGTCTACACTTAGCGGCATTCATACCAGAAACTTTCAAAATGCAGAGTATGTTCAAGTCAACACTAAAGGATATCCTAATGTTCTTAAAAGAGCTTCTAAACATGCATTTAAAGCATTTGATAATTTATATCAACTGAAAAAACTTGCTTCTTTCTCACTCCATCATCTTTTTCTAGCTTATCATTCATCAATACTCTGATGCGCCTCATTCATTGCCTTGTCAAACAATACTAACATTTCAATGGAGAATCCATGAATAAGCTCAACGGTAAAGGAAGAAAATCTTAAATCAGATTAGCTGACACAGCAGCAAGACATTAGCCAATTTACTTCTTTTCGGTAGAAGTTCTATTTACTTTTTTAACTACGGTGCGAGTCCTTTTTGAAAAAGGATGTCAAGACACAGTGGTCAACACAACAATAGCTGTATCTATAAAATACCAATACACATTATACAAAAGAGCTCAAAGTCTACCTCAGAAGTTTCCAGGCCATCAACTGTCATACAGATATCAAGGTCACTTTGTTTGAAGCCAAAGCCATTTTTTGATGAGCCAAACAAGTTCAACCTGGTTCCTGTAAAGGACATGATACTATAACCACTTCTGACATACAATCAGTCCAGTTTTAATAAGGAGGGTCTGATTTGGCCAGTGTTGAACACCACTTTTCTGTAATAATGGACTTCACAAGGAATATTTATTAAATATAGGGCATATTTCTTGATTTTCTATGGACGATAACATTGTACAGTTATGGTCTAATTCACTACATTTTAAGACTAATAAATAAAAGGCATTTTTGTCAGAACTATGACTCAACCATACAGCAAAATTTTCATCATTTTTGGCATTAAGAAAAAAAAGGTTCACAAACAGGTGTTCTTGATAGCCAGAGTTTGCACAAAATTTTCTTATTTCAATTTCATTTACAAGATGACAGTATCCCTGCAACGTCTCTTCTCTGGATTTTGTTAATTTTAGTAACCTGCAGAGGCCTCGGGAGCAGGTGCAGGAGTGATAGATGATTTTCAGGCCCCTGTAGCGGTTTGAATAGTAATAGTGATTTGGACTGGAAGAGAAAGCCTCGAAGTAACTAACTCAGTGATTAGCATAGCCCTCCACCTCTATCCTCCTCCTGACCTCCGCCGCTTGGCTCACCGGAGCTCGCAGCCCCACCCGCTTACCGTGCTCCTCCCAGCGACAGCTCAGGCCCCGCCGGAGCCATGCTGCTGCAGCCTGTCCAGGGCCGCTCCTGGACACGACACAGAGGCTCATGGGGATCAGGGAATAGTATGGTAAGGGAGCATTGCGGGGCTGCGAGCTCCGGCGGGCCGAGCAGCAGGAGCTCACCCACCCACCCCAAGCCACGCCACTGCAACGCGGTCCAGGGCCGCTCCTGGACGTGGCTACACTGAAACTCCAGGAGAGTGGGGGTGGGGAGGGAACAGCAGGGATGGGGCAGGGGTAGCCTCCCCACCCAGGAGGTCGGGCAAAATTACCTCACGGGCCGGATGTGGCCCATGGGCCATAGTTTGCATACCACCTGATGTATGAGGTGGAAACATCAAGCTGTAACAGTGAGCTGAGATCATTGCAACAGAAAGTATTCCAAATTAATTTAAAGTTGTGTGGTAGAGTCTTAAGCAACTGAACAGAATATTTTAAGAAGTTTAAATTAGCTAACTTTGTTCTTTATACTGGTACAATGAAATGGTTGAAAATACTAAAAAAGTGAAATTTAAAAAAACACAACCAGATAGGAGTATGAAAAGAAGCTACACAATTACCTGGAAACTCCTGTCTGATGAAGCTTTCCAGATTTTGCCGTATATGTTCACGAGCCTGATCCTCTATAATATTTGGAGCAAAATCCTCTTTAAAAAAGCCAGAAACACACCAATTTAGGCAAAATATGTAAAAACATTGACAAAGTTAAGTGACAGGAAGGGGGAAGAAAATGAAATTGATGTGGGAGGGCAAAAGAGGGAAGAGAAATACTAAGTCAAAGAAACAATACATTAGGACAGGCATGTCCAAAGTCCGGCCCGGGGGCCAATTGAGGCCCGTGTTCTAATTTTAACCGGCCCGCAGACTGTTTTCTAAAATTAATACTATGCGGCCCGCCAGCACTGTCGCCAACCAGTGCGCGGAGCCGCAGCCGAAGGAGAGGGGCGGGGTCAGTAAGAGGCGAGCGGCGGGGGGGGTGGGGGAGAAGAGCGGAGGCGGAGCCGGGGGAGAAGAACGGAGGCGGAGCTGGGGCCGGAGCACGAGGCGAGGCGGAGCCGGCGGAGAAGAGCGAGTCGGGCCGGGGCACGAGGCGAAGCGCGGCGGAGCCGGCGGATAAGAGCGAGTCGGAGCCGGAGCCGGGGCCAGGGCACGAGGCAAGGCAAGGCAAGGCAAGGCAAGGCAAGCTGGGGGAGGGGGAGAAGTGAAAGCACGGCCGGAGCGGGGGGGGGGGGGGGGAGGAAGGGGGGGAGCGGGGGGAGGAAGAAGAGCGAGAGCACGGCCGGAGGGGAGGGGAGGGGGAGGGAAGAAGAGCGAGAGCACGGCCGGAGGGGAGGGGAGGGGAGGGGGACGGAAGAAGAGCGAGAGCACGGCCGGAGGGGAGGGGAGGGGAGGGGGAGGGAAGAAGAGCGAGAGCACGGCCGGAGGGGAGGGGAGGGGAGGGGGACGGAAGAAGAGCGAGAGCACGGCCGGAGGGGAGGGGAGGGGGACGGAAGAAGAGCGAGAGCACGGCCGGAGGGGAGGGGAGGGGGAGGGAAGAAGAGCGAGAGCACGGCCGGAGGGGAGGGGAGGGGAGGGGAGGGGAGGGGGATGGAAGAAGAGAGAGAGCACGGCCGGAGGGGAGGGGAGGGGAGGGAGGGAAGAAGAGCAAGAGCACGGCCGGAGGGGGGGGAGGGGAGAAGAGCAAGAGCGCGGCCGGAGCGGGGGGGGGGGGGGGGGGGGTCGGCCCTCACACATCTTCACCTTACCAAATCTGGCCCTCTTCCCAAAAAGTTTGGACACCCCTGACCTAAGAGAATTCCCTAAAGTACTATTAAAATCGAGCTAAGTCATATTTTCCACAAACATATTGAAAGAATGCTGTATTGATGACTTACTGTAACACTGGATGCAAACTTGATCTAAAATATTTGAAAACATGGGTGTCAATGCTGGCAAAGGATCTAGCTCAATTTTTTTGAAGTCTTCTGGACAATCCCTCTTTAGGTGACCTTCTCGTTTGCACAAGCTACATACAACCATAGGAGACTGCGTGAACAGAAAGAAAGACACGTTTTAAAATCTATGGCCCTTCAATGAATCAGAACTATACTTAGTAACATTTCCTGGTGTTAGATGTTGAGAGCTTACCTTGCCCTTTGTGAAAGCAGGTTTATTAAATTCATAAAAGAGCTCAGAGTCCATAAATTGTCCTATTAGTATACCCTCTTCACAAAGGCTTCCTTTCTCTAGAAAATCCTCTTCATTCAAATCTAGAGATTTATCTAGATGTTTTCCCAGCTCCCTCTCTTCATATTTAACAGGGAGGGACAATTCTTCCTCTTCCTCAGACAATGCATCTTCATCCCCAGATGCAGGGTAAGTATTGTCCAGCTCATCTTCAGCAGTCACAATACTACCACACTGTGTTTGGTTTAGGAGACGCGACTGTTCTCCCTCCTCCTCCTCATCTGAGTTATTGATTTCAGATACCTGGTCTTGTAATGAAGGGGCAAATTTGTTCAGGGAATCATCCAGTTCATCAGTCCCCTCTGTGCTCTCCTCATCCAGGTCAGCCTTATCACGGAGTATTACATTGCACTCTAAACCAAACTCATCACTCTCTGTGACTACAGTGCTCTGAACACCTTCAGAGTCTGAAATACTGTACGTTTCAATATCAGGCTCACTTGCTGGAATAGGGAGATCTCCATTTTCACTGGATTCATCCAAGCCTTCATCAGTAACTATCACATTTTTCTGCCATTTCTTCTCTTGGTCATGTTCATCCTCTTCCTCCTCATTTCCACTTTCTCTCTCTACACAGCTTGGTTTAAAGTCCTCATTATCACCAGAAATCATCTCTTCAGTTACAAAATCTGAATCTTCCTGGGCAATTCCCAAACATCCTGTATCATCTGTTAATTCTTCTTTGGCCAGGCTTTCAGAGACAAACACCTTTGAAGGATCAATTGTACATTCCTGAGGCATGTCTACACTTCTGTCAATAATATTAATACAATCAGCTGCTACCACTTCCCCCATTTTGTAAGCTACATTTTGTGTATCAGTGGCATTGTGCTTTATGGCAGCCTTTTCAGGTTCTAAACTGTGTGATGTCTCCTCACTGATATTCAAAGGCTTTGGGGGGCTGGATTTTGTAGGTTTTTTGTGGGGCAAAGCAAAATATTTGTAAGTTGCCCTTAAGCAGTGAAGAATATATTCATATACTAGCTGACTGTTCAGAGTTCTTGCCACATTCCTCTTTACTGAGTAAGGGTCTGAAAGAAAAAAAAAGCCATGAGCTAACTGAATACAGAAATCTGTAACTTCATTGATGGATATAAAGAAGCAGCAAAGACAGGTTTGATTAGTCCTATTTTATTTTACAACATTTAAATATATTGCCAATTAGTTTAATACACTGTTTTAAGAACTCATTAGCAATTAATAAGAGTTCTAGACTATGTGGAGAAAACTGTATACGTGTCATATGCCACTTCATACATTTAATAGTATCACACAGAAACATAGGGCTGAAATTGTTTTTCTAACATATCCGACAGCATACTTGATAAGTCAGAGGGTCGGTAAGTCTTAATTGACAGACTTCAGGTACCTTCCACAGCAATGCGCTTTTTAGGCCAGTCCTTTGATTCACGAGACACTGCTTCTTTAAGTCGTATACTGATGACCAGATCAGCCAAATTAAACTCCAAGGCATAGAAGCGAAGCAATTCTACCCAAAGTTGCCCAACTGATGCTGAACATTGGTGTCCTGAATCAAACACTAAGGGAACCTGTTAATTAGAAAGCAAAAGCTTAAACCCTCTTTAGTTTTAAGGTGGATGAAAACCTCTCTTTTGGGGGGCAGAAAAATAACTCTCCCAGTCTAAATCTTGCTTTTCGCTGAGACACCGTCACGGATACTTATATGGGCACATACAGAGTCAAGTAAAAACGTAGAGTAAAATTGTAAGCTTTTTAATAAACTTAAGTATTACAGTGGTGTGGAGGAACGGTCACAATGACAACATTGTTATGAAGCCATAACAGATAATGCAATGGCTAGAAATTACCTCCCTGACAAGTGTTCAGGGCTCAATAGTAAACATTAATGCTCTACGCAAACCAGGGAAACTACAACATTCTGAGAGCTAAATACACATTTTACAGCTACAGAAGAGGACAATTTAAAGAGAGAATTATCTTAATTTACACTAAGACCTCAAACTAATAAATTAAGTTTAATAATGGTTGGACGGTGACATTTGTGATTATGGCTAAAATTAATCAGGATGTGTATTTAAATAAAAATGTTCTGATGCTATAATTAATTTATTTCAAAGTGAGCATTTCAGAGCATAAAAACCTCAGGTATGATGAAAGATATAGCCTCATCAAAAGCAAATCATTTTTCAGAAAGAATCACCCTGTATGGTCACTTAAATATAAAGGCACATAGACAGTAAGCACATAATTTTCAGTGTGATTTAAGGCAGGTCACCAGAAGGGGATCAACGTTCTCCTGCCAGGCAAGAGAGAAGAGATGCTTATTGCTGGCTGGCTAGCCAAGTGTACTACGTATTGTCTACTTCACAAATGGAAGCCTATCAACAATCTGAGCACATGGCTAATCAAGGGATCGGAAAAACCGACAAGAAAGAAGCACAGGAAAAAACAACTAATGGGAGGAGAGAAGGGGAATCCTATTCACTAGTTAAGACAATTTTTGTACTGTAACTGTAGAGACACAAACTGCGTCTTTCACCTAGGAGAAAAGCTAACGGCATGCTTCTCTTATGAACAGAGGGTCATAGCCAACCTTGCTGCTAAAAGCTGGGAGAAAAAGATTGTCTCACCCCAAAAAAATCTATCACACAGGAAAAAAATGTTGTTAGTTAAGTTTAGGCCTTGGCTCTTTTTTTGTTAAGTAAACTTAGATTTGTTTAGAGTGAAAACAAGTAGAAGTGCTGTGTGTTAGGCTGAGCTGTGATCTAAGGAGTAACTGGGAAGCTGTGGTGTACCGTTCCTTTGGGAACAGCGGTAACTGTGTGAGTGTCCAGTGGTTTAGGGACTGGACACTGCAGGCATGCTTGGAGGACTTGGGTGTTGGAGTGTGCCTATCATTAACCCGGACAGAGAGAATGGGGCCTGTGGGGGCCTCGAGGGGAAAGTGTGTGTTGCCAGTAGCTGAGGGAGTCAGGGAGTCATCTCTTCTCTCGTGCCTTGCAGGAGAATGCTGATCCCCTTCTTGTGACCTGCCTTAGCTCTCACTGAAAATTATGTGCTTAAGGTCTTCCACAGAGGGCATAGAAAAGGCTCCCGTAAGTGGTAGTGAAGTGCCTTGCAACCCTGGGTATCCCTGGCAAGAATCACAAATACCCACTTTGTCTCTCTAATATCCTGGGACTGCGACCGCCACAACATGGCAAACAGCTACTGAATTATACGGTTAGCTTCGCAATACATAAACAATTTCACTTAAAAGGAAGATCGGTGGTCGTTGCTCAGAGTAGTAATAGTAGTGATTTTTAGATTCCTACTGAAATAACTGAAATGGTTCAGACCTTGCCCCTTTTAGGAGAAGCTTCTTTTGGAGAATCAGCATCATCAACAGCAGGATTATACTCCCAGACCATGAGATCATTCTCAACATTTATAAGGTTGAAGTTCGCTAATTTCTTTAATGAGAATCCTCTAATCTGGAGAGAGCAGAAGGAAAGAGGAAAAAATACCAGAAATCTTTTTTATCAGCAGGATTTCAAACCAACCTCTTCCATAGTATTAATCATCCAGAAAAAAGTCCGTATTTTAAAGATGTATAAAAAATCATCAGATACTATATCCATAATAAAGGCAGGCTTACTGAATTGTCATTCAATGGAGTTCTTCCTCCCCAGTTAATCTGGTTTCCGATCAAATGCCACTAATTCGCACTGCAACTCCATTAGGAGATTTTCAAAATGAGAAATTACACTCAATATCCACGTAGTTATAATTTATATTTGTATCTTTACTCTGTTAGAAGTTCCATCATGTAGCTTTAAATAAAATTTTAGACATATATCGATTTTGATTCTTTAACCGAGATCCAGAGCTATATATGGCAAGTCTATAAAGAATTCCGAAATATGCTAATGATAAAATAGATCAGCGTTTGAAGAAGTCTGTTATAGGCCTAGGTTAAACTTCAAGTGCTTAAGTCCTACTCAAAGTTACTGAGTTGTTTTTGAAAATTTTACTTATAGGATACCACCTTCATTAATCCCCCTTGCACACAGGCATTATGATACAGTTTTTAACTACATAATTGCATATTATTTTTTCCATACGATCCCCGCCCCATCAGTGCACAGTATGAACCTGCATTATGAGTGAATCAGGACTATTCAGTGAAGGAGACGGGACCACACACTGAACAATGAGAAAACAAAAGGGCGAATAACTGCCCATTAAGTGAGCATTGTCCATTCTGTGCACTGAATGAGGCTAGTATCCTGTGCAAAATAGTACGTGATCAAGTAATTAAAGGCTGCATCATAATGCTTGTGCACAAGGGGGAGGAATTAAAGTTGCTTAACCAACCGGAATTGTGGTATGTTCTTTTAACATATATTGTGTACACAAAAACTAGATTGATACTTTGCTGTTGGGGACTAAGTGTCTTACTCTCCTGCACAAGGGATAGGCAAGACACAAGCAGGTAATATTTAAGTTACAATTATAACAGGTTTAGAAAATATCACCCTCAGATTGATAAGACTTAAGTAGCACATACCCACAATCCCAAATAAACAGGCAGAAATGGCTCTTTCCTCTGTTGTAGAAAGAAAATGACCATTAAAGCAAACACGTAAGATGGCAAACCTCCTTCTTCAGGACGATCGGCACAACACAGCTATAAAAAAATTGAAACATTAATATTTTTATGCATCAGGCTTTTTATTACAAATAGACTTTTTGGTATCTATCATCATTCTCTTATTTGCAAAACCGTCAGTCAACTTACATACTGAAAGGGCTGGTCTCCACTGGGGGGGAAATCGACTGTAGATACGCAATTTTAGCTACGTTAATAACATACCGTATATACTCGAGTATAAGCCGAGTTTTTCAGCCCACTTTTTGGGCTGAAAAAAGCCTCCTCGGCTTATACTCGAGACACCCCGGTAAAAAAAAAAAAAAAAAAAAAAAAAAAAAAGCCTCGCTCTCCCGTCCCCGCCGCGCGGGCGGGCTGCCGGGAGCGTCCCGGTTCCCCCCTCCCCGCCGCGGGCGGGCTCCCGGCAGGGACAGGACGGGTCGCGCCCGCAATGGCCGGGGCTCCCCCCGTGACAGGCCGCGGCACGGAGCCGCCGGGCCCAACCGCCCCGGGATCCTCCCGAGCCAGCCCTGCTACCGCGCAGCGGGGGCCGTTCCCCCCCCGGGGAGGGGTGAGTGCAGGGCCCGGCCCGGGCGGCGGGCTGGGGGGGGGGGGGGAAAACGGCCCCCGCTGCGCGGTAGCAGGGCTGGCTCGGGAGGATCCCGGGGCGGTTGGGCCCGGCGGCTCCGTGCCGCGGCCTGTCACGGGGGGAGCCCCGGCCATTGCGGGCGCGACCCGTCCTGTCCCTGCCGGGAGCCCGCCCGCGGCGGGGAGGGGGGAACCGGGACGCTCCCGGCAGCCCGCCCGCGCGGCGGGGACGGGAGAGCGAGGCTTTTTTTTTTTTTTTTTTTTGGTCCGGCGGGGAGGAGGGAACCTCGGCAGCCCGCCCGCGGCGGGGAAGGGGGAACCTCGGCAGGGGGAACTCGGCAGGGGGAACCTCGGCAGCCCGCCCGCGGCGGGGAAGGGGGAACCTCGGCAGGGGGAACTCGGCAGGGGGAACCTCGGCAGGGGGAACCTCGGCTTATACTCGAGTCAATAACTTTTACCGGTTTTTGTGCTAAAATTAGGTGCATTGGCTTATATTCGGTTCGGCCTATACTCGAGTATATACGGTAGCTGAAATCGACGTCTCTACAGCCAACTTACCTCCTGCCTTCATGGCGGTGGCGGTCGGCGGCGCGATCCCCCATCGACTCCAGCTTGCGCCTCTTGACGACCTGGAATTCCGGAGTCGACGGGGGAGCCGCTGGCGATCGATTTATCGCGTCTTAACGAGTCGCGATAAATCGATCGCCAAAAATAGATGCATCCCTGCCGTAGTGAGGACAAGCCCTAAGAGAGCAAAGATTTATATGAAACTCATTTGTCCTCATGTTGTGGGATATGTTTGGTTCCAAAGGATTTCATGTAGTCATTAAAATCACAGCCTGTATTTTCTTGTATGCATTCCATTCTGATCATCTTCCAGTCATACAAGCTATCGGTTGTATGCAACGGTTGGAATTTTCAATGGGGGTGAAGAGAAACTGAGTCGCGGATATCTCAACATTATTAAAGGAGCTGAAGGGAACTAACTACTCATGTGCAATTTAAAGAGTTAGGGTATAATAAATTCAAAATTGTGGCTCATCTTTGTGCTGTACTCTTCTCGAGTTATTTCAGAATTCAAGACATAAGGTGGCGTACATGATATCTATACCCAGAGTGCTGTCTTAACATTCACAAAGATGAATGGATTATTTAGGACTTCAAACGTCACCATTTTAAAATGACTTGCTATGTGAAATAAACATACCCTATCTTCCATCAAACACAGATTATATTTGTATCAAATAGCCAAAAAGTTCACTCATTTTGTCCACATGAACTCTTCTTAATTTGTTTCCATTAACTACAAGTGTGAAAATTACATCATTTGACAAATTTTAAGAATTCATCACAAATAATCTTCCCCTTCTATGCACTTCTGCAGCTGGTACTCAGGTGCAGAGAAGATGGGATTTCCTAGGCAATTTTTTTAAAAACTAACAGAAGATATGCATAGCAACATCCTTATAAATTAAAGTGTTACTATTAATGTAGTTAGATTCTCAGCAAGCACATAATAAAAGAGCTTGTTAAGCAACATTACGATTAATTTGTTTGGTACAAAGTCAAGAAATTTCAGCTAGAGTTTCACATCAACCTCTATTATCATATGTAAAATGCTACCTATGTAAAGAGATCTTTAACTAGAAAGGCAATGTGGCACAGTTGTGGTTGCTGTGTACACCAGAATTTAGTGCAACTATCTACTCATTTGTGCATGAATTAGATAATCTCAGTCAGTGCATGAACATAATTGGCAAGGAAAATTATTTACTGCACATAATAAATATTGTATTCCTCAAAGGAAGATAACCTGTGTGTCATGTTTAAAGTTCAAACACATTTTTTAATTATAAGAACCTAAAAAAACCCCAAAGACTCTTAAAAGCATGAAATACTTTTATATTTAGATCATTCCAAGCAACTGATATGATTCTTCTTATAAAGTTAGAAAGAGAGAGTCACTCAGTCTAAACCAGTGATTTTCAGCTTTCAAAATTCAGCAAAATTTCAGACCAAAAAGAGTAACTTTTTCTCAAGAAGAGATCTAGAGCAATCACATTCCTAAACTACAACTGTAGATATACTTGCATGACATAAGATTAAATTATAAAGACTATGAAAACCAATATGTTTCTTGGTTAAACTTTTGTACACTGCCGACCTTCTTTTATCCAGGTGCCTGTTTTGAGAAACTCATCACACAAGAGTTGGACAAAAAGAACTGCTTGAGACCTATACACCCATTTGTGGGTTTTTTTTATTAAGAAAGACTCACCTTTGCCCAGTACCTGAAGGCAATCACTAGAGGTACAAGAGTTGGTTCTAGTTTTCCAAGAGTAGCCAAATGGTTTGTCGTCAGACAAGCACTTTCATTCCCCGCGCTTACTTTACAAACAAGGCCGCTACAATGAGAAAAAAACAACCTGAAAATCCTGCAAGTGTTTTAAAGGGAAGCCAGATGTCAGATGATATCTTACAACCTATTACAAAACTGAGGCTATGATGAGAGATTTAACAGCCTCAGAGACTTAACATTTACAGTTAAAGGAAGCACACAAAACCCATTTGACCTGTGTATTCAGTTTTACAATTTAAACATCTCAGGCTTTTACAAAAGCAAAACCATTTTAAAATTCACAGAAATTCATCACTCACTTTCTAGAAATCTTTTTAAGCAACTAAATCATTTGGTCAATGAACCAAAACATCATGCAATGTCATTTACTTCAGTGAATCAAAATAATTTCACTGTACCAAACCCCATGACTAAGAAAAGTTCATAAACTACTTCCAGAGTTCAGGAAAAAAAAAATCACAAATGAAGGACCAAGCAGCTGCAAACAACTGGCAATTGATTCTACATCAGTAGCTAGTTACAACATATTTGATCCATCTTAAACAGTATGTGGTAAGTGGGCAAAATAAAATGCCTCACTTCTTTTCTCATAGCACTAAAGCTAGTTAAGCTCCCCTTGCATTGTTTTTTAGGTTTCTTTCATTTGATATTAAATCTAGAAGGGAAGAAAGGAAATGTTCTACTTTAGCAATCTTCCCCAGTGCAGAGGGGTGCACAGTGAAAAAATAAAAGTGTTTTTTTTTTTTGGTTTTGACTTTTGCTTTTTAAAAAGGGAACTGGGGAAGAGGGGGTTGAGGAAGAAATAACCCTTACCCTCTTATTCTAGGCTAGGAAAGACTTGCCCATAAGTGTTTGTGTTAAGATCCAGGGAACTGTAATAATTTAGTGCAAAAACGTTATTTTTTCAGGTGTGGGTATGTGTAATTTACATTGCTATACGCTATTAGAACACAAATTGACAACGGAGACCTTTGCTTTTCTCTGCACACCACCACTGGTACTCTAGCGTGGAAATCTGCATCAACATCAATAAAAGATTCTGGGGGGGGAAAAAGAAAAAGCCACATTAAGCAAATTATTAATAAAAAGCTTTGTGTTTAAGGAATGCAAGGCGTAGCAATAGATTCTGGCTCTATCAGTCCGGCTCATAAAAGGATCACTGCAAATTAGACATCAAGCATGAAAGTAGAAAGTTAAGTCTGCTGGGTCAGTATTGACAGACATGGTGTTAATTTAGATTTTGAAAATATGAAAGGAAAAATGCTATCCAACTATATAAACTTGCAATGTTTCCAAACAATATCACATTATTGTTGGTACGGGAGGCAGTGGCTTAGCAGTTGTCTTAAAGAAAATACTACGAGACATAATGAAACTGAACTTTCAATAGTGTATACCGTAGCCGTCAATGAGCATACTTGCTTCATATCATTTTCAACGTATTCATCTAGGTTGTTGGTTTTACTGTAGACAGGTTAAAGATCCAGAATCATTTCAATACTTTTTCAGGCAACAGATGACATTACAAAAGTGATGGATGAAGGGGTGGACGGTAATCTCAGTTAAACAGAATGAAACCACCTAAACTCATTTTCTGCAATATCCTACTGAGACCGTTTACCTGGATATTACACCAGCCCTATTGACATTTTATAAATCTGCCTGTAATAGATCTATTTGACTGGGATCATTCCACCTTTCTCTTTTTTCTGTCCTTTTCTCCATCAACTTTATACAATCCAATCCTCACACCCAGTTCTTCTTATTGTTGGTCCCTTCACATTCATGTTTTTCTTTCAAATAGCGTTCAGTCACTTGATTTGATATCACCTCAGTTTACTTAGTTTTTTGTTTATATTTATGGGGTCAGACACTGCTCGAAAAGTCAACAAGCTGCAGTCCATCATGCCACTTTGGGGTTTTAAACTTCCTGACCAGTTCAAAACAGCTCTCTCCCTCTCTTTTTCCTTTGTCTATGTTCTAGTTAGATTCTAAAAACCACGTCTTCATCTGGATTTGATCCAATCTTCATTGATGTGCATAAATTCTGAGTGGAATTTTTTTGTACCTCAACATGCAGGTGATGAGTTTGCATATAAACATTGTATACTGTGTATGAAACATCAGCACACGAAAAATGTATATTCAGATGTGTGCACGAAGTTGAATATACATGAAAGGAGGCAAGGACCTGAAAATAAGGCCTTAAGTACTTTGGGACAAAGACTAGTCAGTCTTATTTCAAGTAAGCAGCACCATGCACGCCCATGCTGCTAATTAAACCATCCTCACATGCTAGCTAGTGGAAAGAGATGGAACAAAATTCAGTTTGAGTTTGATGGCAGCCCCACTCCTGATGTGAATGAGAACACACAGTTAGAATTTCTACCACCGAAGGACATACTGTGGTTAGTATGGAAATGAAATACTAATGTGGCTTCGTTCTTTAGACATGATACAAGTGATGTATTTAGTATCTACCATTATCTATTAAGGATAAGTCATTGGTGGACTACACACAACAAGCATAAGCTAAACAGCTTGTCTGATGGGATACTAATAATGTAGTGTTGTTATAGCTGTGTCAGTCCCAGGATATTAAAAAGACAAGGTAGGTGAGGTAATATCTTTTATTGGACCAACTTCTGTTAATGAGAGACTCTAAAGGTATGTAAAGGACCACACCTTGCCCTAGGGAGATTTGCACTGCATGATGGGCTAGCTGAGCAATATTACAATCAACCTCTGTTTCTGTGATACCAGCAACAGTGCTCACAGAAAAAGCTAGGGGATAATTATAGAATATTACACCTTAGAGTGGTGCGGTACACAGAATTGTAGGCTACCACCACAGAATTCTATCCAAGACCCCACTCCTGCAAAGACTTAGGCACCAGCTTAATTTCATGCACCATGTAGTCTAATTTACTTCACATGCTTAAGTCTCTGCAAGATCACTGACCATGTAAACATAGCAACATAAAAACTCCAACTGTTTTTCCTAGCTGTGAAGATATTTTGGAATTCAATGTACAAAATGCTCCCTCCTCCAATTACGTAAGCTTAATGCCTTTATTCTTGTTCTTCTCAATTTACTAGTGTGTAAGAAGAATGAAACTACATACGGAGACAGACTTACATTATTCTGTAAAAATGAAGTAAGCACTTGATTTCATGCATCTATTTTAAAAAAGTTTTGCATTCAGTGAAGGAGTATTGGTGAGAATGGCACGGGATGATTTTGAAATGAAACAGAAAGCAGGGAAAAAGTACTTCTTACCACTATTCTTCAGACTTTCTTGTACAAGTAAGAGAACGTCCGGTTGAGCCATCTGTGAAATGGAGTCAAATAATAGACGTTTAAATAATAAACTACGGAAACATTTTAAAATGTATTTTTAATGATGGATTTTGAATACATTCATATTGAAAAGACAGAGGAGGATCTTGTGCCTCACAGGGTTGCTGGGAGGTGAGGTTTAACTCATTAGTGTTTGTCAAGGGCTTTGAGTTCATTGGATTGAAGATGCTATTAGCACAGATTAATACCACCAACACCACTAATTTAACATCAGATTAAGATGATTTTATTTAAGATGCAGTTAACAATAGCTCCCCTTGGATCAATACATTTTGGTAAATAAAAACCCATTACCACTTGCCACCTTTGTTATTACTTGCTTCAATGTTACTATAAAAGATAATTAAGCCAATTTTACACCTACAATAAAACCTGCTTACTTACATTGGCTGGAAACTGGACATCAATGTTTATGTCAGAAGTTTTGAAACCAAATCTGCTGCAGGAGGAGCCGTACAGCCTTAGTGAGCAATCTGCAAAGAAAGAAATTTTTTGTACTTACTCAACATCTTAGTCCAAATCCTGGGTTGGAACGCAGCCACTTGCAATGCCTTGTCAGCAGTTTCTAGTGCTAGAACTGGTGTACAGCTATCAGAGGATCACCCCAATTCTGAAGTATCTCTCAGTAGCACAACAGTTCCTACCCCTTATCCCTGCTGTCTGCAAAGGGACTGAGGCCACACCAAACAGGGCATGGCCTGGGCCTCTTCTAAACCCTGTAGATTACCAGCCACAGATTACCAGCCAGATTGCTTTTGTGGAAAAAAAAATGCCTTTTCTTTTCAGTATATTTGACAATCAAACCAAATGGCAGAGAGTTATACCTTGCAATTTTTGGTTCAATAAATCTTCCATCGCTGTTTTAACTTTGAGTCTTTGTTCCAAATCCTCATTATTTAAGCCAAACTCTTGCACTACATTTTCAATGGCAACACCAATAGCTTGTATCTGGGAAGGTGTTGGTGGAGGCAGCGTAGTCAGCAGTTCTTCTTCTTGCTTTTCCTTCAAGGACAACCATATTTTAACATATTTAAATGATGCTCTTCAACTGCTTTAACGAGGTTGGGGTGGGTACGTTTCTGTGTGCCCATCTGTTATGGACTTTGTAAGCAGTTTCAAACGGTAGATGTGTTAGGACACTATTACGGTCTAGAGAAACCAGGGTAGGTAGGTAGAATCATTGTCTATCATCTGTCTAGATAAAGAGTTAGAGACTTCACTGGGCTTCAATAATTTACAAAAATCCATACACCTCTATAAAAGGCATACAAAAACATTCCTTTCCCTTGATGAGGAGTGGTATGGGATAATGAAGTTGAAGACAAAAGGGAAACCCTGCACATGCCTTTCAATTCTGGGGAATAGGCGGGGAAGGATGCAGGTGCAGCAAGAGTTTCTTTCAATAGTAATAAAATGTCAAAGTGCGTTTATGCTGGCAATAGATTTAAATATAAATAAACCTCTATTTTAAGTATTGACATATATTCTCTCATACTGGAGTATTCAACAATCTTTTCATTTTATCAAGACTATTTTCAAAACGGCAATTAAAATTATTCAATTCATTCTTACCAACTCATTCTAAATCAAGTCTATTATAGCTATCAGAATGTCACTACATGACATATTAAGAAGAGAGCAGATGCATTTAATTATACTATTACACAACTCGAACAAATGAGCGTGTTACAGCTTTTCATTACAAAACTTTAAAACTTATGACCTACACAATAATACTGAATTATACATTAAATGAAAGCTCCCTTTAATGTATAGTTATTAAGAGATATCAGTAACATCCTAGGCAGACCTGAGTTCCCTCTATGCTGGAAAAAAGTCTCAAACTACGTATTTGTTGCTTTTACCCATGTCAATGGATATTGATAAACATTACATAGAGAAGCCCTCTGTATAACGCTAGCAGAATATTAAGCATGCTAAGAACAAGGCAAGACTTTAGGGCTAGTATAATTGGATTGTCATTAGCAGGATAACAATACTTAAACAAATACAAAGCATGGATTTGTAAAAGTGTCATTAACTCACCTTCATGTTTTTCTTGTGCTTCTTCTCTTTAATGTGCTTATGAGCAAATGCCACTGACTCAATCAAAGCATCACATAATTTGCAGGTATACTTGGCTGTTGGGTAGTTTCGAAGATGCTAAAATTGACATAGTTTATTGACTAAGATACAGAAAGATGTTACCTTCATTTCACACATCTGCCAAGATCAGTTAGATTGTCCTAGGAAGTCCAAAAATACACCCTGCAATTTTCCTGGCCATAGGGTTGCCACCTTTCTAATTGCTAATAACTGGACCCTGAGACCCAGCACCTGCTCCGTCTCTTCCCCCAGCTCCGCCCACTTCTCTGCCTCTTCTCCCCAAGGCCCTATCAGCATTGCTAGCTCCTCTCTCCTCCTCCCCATTACTGATGAATCGTCTCAATGAGTCTGCCTGCCTGCAGGTAGGAGGTGGCCCCAGCTCAGTACAGCCTGGTGTGACCTGGCGCCTCCCCCTGCCCGGGGGTAACCAAACTTTAGGTCTCGGTGCCATTTACGGTTGCCAGGTCCCTTTTCTGACCAGACCTCCTGGTCGAAAACAGGGCTGCTGGAAACCTCAAATGGCACCCGGACACAGACCCCAAAAACCAACTGTCCAGATGGCAACCTTACTTAACCCCAATCTTAGGGCCAAACTATTTGAATATTACAAGGGGAGATACTTGGAAATTCAAATACTAAATGTAGTCAAAAGCAAAGCTACACTAGTCTTCTTTATTCATTTCCAGCCACTGAGCACCCATTTTGTTCAAATTTTATGGATTGGATCACTAACAGACCTTTAGCTTAAGAAAGTGGAATTCTTCAGTAAGAGTGCAAGCCTTTGATCTTCAATTCACAGATTAAAACCTATATGTGATAAAATTAAGCAAATACTGTATATACAAAGAGTCTTGTCACCTTCTTCAGTCTGTAAATGCAGTCTCTCTTTAATCGCTCTTCTGCCTGCTGCAACCCTAGTAGTTCCTTCACTGACAGCATCGACTCATCTATAACCGGCCCTTCCATATAGTCATCTTGATCATACTCCTCTCTTCCTGTCCTTCTTAATCTTCTTGGTTTCCTATGTTTCTTCATTTCTTAAAAAGAGTTATCAGAACAATTGATTGTGAAACCACAACAACTGACAGGGAGATTCAGCAGATATAGCATCTCAAACTACTTTTAATTGAAACAATGCAAACGAGATTTCAAGGTGATAAAAGGAATGTCATATCAGCTTCTGCCTAGCAATTGTCTTATGCTTTTTAACTCCTGAAAATGAAATAATGCTGGTCTCTGTCCTCCTCTCCCAAATAACTTCATCCTGCTTCATTTGTTGCAATAGCTGGGAAAGACAAGCCCCTGGTATTTTACTCATCTCTCAACTTTTAAGATATTTCTCCTCACTGAATAACTCCAGTGCCAACATCTGCTGTTCGGAGCTTTCCTCCAACAGCAGTATGAAACCACTCATTTCACAGCTGCTCAGAGAATGGCTCAACAAATTAGCCTAATGGCTAAGGAATGTCTATGCAGCAGTTTGGATGGAGCAGAAGCAAACCTCCCAGCCCACATTGGTATCATTGGGCTAGCAGGACTCACACTAGTGTTCGAAAAACTACCTGTATAATAGACACCACAAGTTCTGGCTCACGCCGGAGCTTTGGCTCTGAAACCCACCCCACTCCTTAGGCTTCATTGCCTGTGAATTCAACAGCAGCTTAGTGGCCAACTTTCTTCTCTTTCAAGAAAACAAGCAAGCAGCTCTTTAGCTTAACTCAGTCCACTCAACTGGTCAAAATAGCTATTCATTCAGGTCAAGAGAATTTTCAAACTCTGGCTCTCAGGGTTCTGACAGGCAGCCGTAAAACTGATCACAGCCTTGCTAGCGTCACTCTTCTATAGCTTGGCAAAGTTACCAGCAACAGAGCCGTCTACTTGCATCACAGGCTAAAAACTTTTTTAAAAACTTAAAATCCTGCAGTAAGTGATGGGAGAGGGACCAAAAGAGTTTTACACACTGCTGAAGAGCATGTGAATCAGAGTTTGAAAATTAACAATAATTCAAGATTTCTTTGGAAGCCTCTCAATAAGCAATAAATAAATCAAAACTTAGGGGAAAAAATCTCAACATCCACATGCCAACTGCAAGTAGGAAATATTCCTGGCAAGCAGGAGATCTAAACATTCAGTTTCTGCTCAACTTTCAAAAAATAAAATCTTAAATTTCTAATCCTTTTTGGGAGTCCAGATTTACCAGTATGCATTTAGCTGTAATGCCTGTGGGCAGCAGCGTAACTGACAAGAATAATGTCAATTTCACTCAGCTGCCATTTAGAGAAAGCTATGACCAAGGGCTGAAGTATAACTCAACACCCAAAAGCAGACCTGCACAACCCACCATTCTTGCAGCAGACAAGAGGCTGGAGTAAGGCTAAAGAAGCATAGACCCCGTCCATACAGCCGCAACAAGGCTGGACAGAGTGTGTGTTTTTTCCCTACCAACAGCAGGCTAGTGAGGTATCCTTCAAATTTATCTGGCACCTACCAGCCAGAAGTTAATAGTACACAGGGAATGAGGAAGCACGTCTAAGGATAGTACTCTTCTAGAAGTCCTAGTAGTAAAAAGGTAGAGAAGGGAGTCTGATTGCGTTTTCCTCATGTTCACTTACCCTTCCCTCCCTCTTTCATGCTGACTCTCTAGCTAAGGGCAGTATAACATTTGAGCTCTGCAATAGTTCTGTCATTATGCTTTTACATAAAACTGCCTCCCCAAGATCAGTATAAATGCTCTGATTAATAAGATTGGGATTTCCAATAAGTAGCAATGCATGGAATTCTGCTGCTCATCGTAAGTTCATACTAATTTTTGTGAGCACTGAAATAGCGGCTGATAAAACAACAACATGCAAACTGAGTAAGAACTCCTATCATTACTTGGTAGCTATAATATTGGTTGAGTTAAGTATTTAAAGAGAGTACAAAAAGCACCTCATCCCAGGTCCTCACTGTATCATCTTTCTTTTAGTTCTTAAAAATGAAACAAGAAAGCTTACACCAAATCTCTCACAAGCTGAATATTTTATCCTTTTATCACTTGGTCTGAAATGATTGTTTAATGCATCAAAACTCTTTCATATGGTGAGCTGATCTGCATGGTCCTATTTATCCAGTCTATGTAAATTAGATATACTCATTCAGTATCAGTCAAGTACAGGAGGTTCACAAATATATGCTATGAATTTCCATAAGAGGTCACCAAAAGGCTCAGGGTACAGCCCACCACAAAAAAAAACCCCAACAAAAAACAAAACACCCAGTCTCAAAGTCAAGGTCACCTGACTCAGGCTCACACTATGGGGCTAAAAAGAGCAGCGTAGACGTTCTCACGTGGACTGGAACCCGGGTTCTGTGATCAACCGCTTTGCCGGGTTTAGCGACCAGACTCCAGCCGAATGGGAACATCTACACTGTTATTTTTAGCCCCATAGCAAAAGCTCAGGTCACTTGACCTGGGCTCAGAGACTTGCTGTCGCAGGGTTTCTTTGGCAGTACAGACATACCCTTAGTGCCATAGATTAAGCTTCAATCTTGAAACCTAGTTCACTTATTCATTATGGGTTGCCATCAGTTCACTTCAACCAGTCGCAATGAGGCAAACAACAGCGCCTCTAGTAAAAGACAGACAATGCTTGAGACGCTACCATACAGAACATGGGGAGGCAGAGGTTCCATGGCAGTTGACTGGATGAAGGCATTGAAGGGACAAGAGATGTCATAAAAACTTGTTAAGGACAATCAAGAGCTGATCTACGCTGCAAACTCAGATTGGCATAGCCACATCTCTCAGGAGTGTGAAAAATCCTTGCCTCCGGGAACCATGTCCATACTGACCTAACCCCCAGCGTAGACAGTGGTAGGTCAATGGAATTGACCAACCTCTCAGTGGGGTGAATTAGCAACAGAGCTGCAAGAACCTTCTCATCACTAGAGAGAGTGTCTGCACTGAAATGCTGTAGCTGTGCCACTGCCATATTTTAAGTGTAGACACAGCCAAAGTGTACCACAGGGACTCAGAGTCAAAGCCAGGTCTACCTCAGAGGGGACTGCTGTCAACCAGTATTAAAGTTAACTACCTGTAGAGAACCACATGTAAAGCTTTCACACAGGAAACAATTTGTAACAGATAATTTATGCTAGTGGCTTTTAAAACATTTTTTTGGAGTGATCCCTTTCACACAGAAAGCCTCTTAGTGTGACTCTGCCACCCATACATTTAAAATGGGGGGGGGCGTTAATTTAATGGGGGATCAGGGATGTTAGCCCCACTGAGCTGACAGCTCATGACCCTCTTGTAACCTCCTGAGGGGTCAAAAACCCCAGTTTGAGAACCCTGTTTGTTTTATGGTATAAGTATGATTTTTCTTGAAATATTTGGAAGTCTGTTTCAGTAAAAGGATAGAAGATAAATATCTGATTTAAATAAAAAATAAAAATACCACCCCTTTTCCTTCCTACAAACCCAAAAGAATTCTCTTTTGACCTTTTCTATAGCAATGTCCCTAATCACCCTGCTAAAAGTCAACTAGCCTTTATTTCTTCTTCATTTCTCATTTTCCTCCATATTTTATCTGTTTAGTTCTTCCGTTACTGTTCCATTTCTCTCTCACTAGTACCTCATGAATACAGGTATTGAGAGGGTTTAGTCATCTTTCATCTTGTCTATACTAAATTACTAAGTTAATATACAAGGTCTATAAAGCCATGAATGGTGTGAAGAAAGCTAAGTCTTATTTACCCCTTCACATGCCACAAAAACTAGAGGTCACTCTATGAAAATAAGGCAGCAGGTTTACAACAGACATAATGAAGTATTTCTCCAGACAACACACACTCAACCTGTGGAACTTATCAGAGCATGATGCAAAGGCCAATAGTATAACTAGGTTCAAAAAAGAATTAGGGAAGTTCATGGAGGAGAAGTCCATCAATGGTCATTAGTGAAAATGGTCAGGGACACAACTCCAGGCTCTGGGTGTCCCTCGACTTCTCACTGCCAAAAGTTGGGACTGGAGGACAAGGGATGGACCATAGGATAATTGCGCTGTTCTGTTCATCGTGGGTTAGATGGACCATTGGTTTGACCCAGTATGGCCATTCTTATGTTCCCTACTGGAAGGTCACTATGCTACCGGGATAACACTTTATGCCAAGGTTGGTGAATATTTCTCTATAGTGGGGATCTTATTTTTCTCTCCTTAAAGAAGAAAAGTTCCTATTGAAATAAGAATCCCGCCCCCACTCACCCACCCAGCCCCAGCCTGCCTTCCCATGACAACTTCCTATTTTACACAATACTGTAAGGCTTTTATAGTTTTATTTTGAAGTTACAGATTGAAACATGTCTAGACGTCACCTACATGAGATGATAACTTATTAAGTTAGACAACGTGGAAAACAGCTTATTCCCATTTCCTTTTCACTTTTTGAGCAAATTTACTGAACAAGTTGTGTGTAAATTTACCATGTGCTCTTGCAGCAAGTAATGTCAAACACTTGTGCAACTTCTTCAACAATGCCTAAAGATTGGAAGGATTTGTACCAAGTTGTATCTTGGAAAAATGCAGAATATTAAAGTTGCAGACTGGGACATCACACTTGTTGCTATATATTTGTCTAAAGCTTAAAGCGATTAACTTGCCAAACCAACAAGATGGTTTCATAGCTCGACCAGTTTAGAAAGCAATCTTTGTATCATATACTGTAACAATATTGCTTAAAATGCGTCATTGAGTACAGTTGATACTTTGCAAGATAGTAGTACAGAAGAGAAATGGTTTTATTTAGTTTTTTGCATTAACAGTGAACTTTAAAGTTGTACTTTCTAGACATGCACACGGTAATCAATTTTACTTTAAAAACTATGTGAAAAACGTGTTCGTTACCAGAGTTTCCTTTCTGTGTCTCCAACATTTCTTCATTGAAGTCTTTCTGAAGCGGTCTTCTTACATTTCTGCTTCCTGCACCTTCAACCTCATGAAAAGAGTCCTTTCTTGTCCTGTTAAGCACAGGAATCCGAACTGTAGATTTGTACTCTCTCCAGCTGTCTGAATTGCCACGATGGTCATCGGATATCCATTTCTTAATTTGGTCTTTTGGGGTATCATTTATTCTTACCCCTTGATTGTGACACATGTTTTTAAAAGAATTTGAGCTACTCAGAATAGTATGTGGTCCTTTTCTGGGACTGTTTCCACAGTGACCTTGTGTTCCCTTTTTCTTTTGAAAGCCTATATCTATTTTTTTGCCATGTCCGTAATCATCCATAGCGTAGTAGTCCTGTTGTAAAGGGTTCCTCTTCATTTCCCCTTCATCTAAAACTCCCCACTCCTTTTTCCTTTTGGCAAAGCAAGGTTTTGCAGCATCTCCCATTGTAATTGACGTTCAATATAATAATTCGTACCTGGGGAAAAAAAGGAGGTCGTTTTAAATAATTGTTTAACAACAGATTAAAGAGGAATAAAAACTTAAGAGGTTTTGGAAATGAGTAACTCACGGTTTTCTTCAGTACACCTTGCACATCATATAAAGACTAGAGCTGGGCAATTTATTTCCCCCAGCAAGTAGTAAATTTGCCAAAATATGAATTTATCAAGGCACCAAAACTATTTTCAAATACAGAAAATAGTTTTAACCAAAAAAGAATTTTCTCTTGATATGATGAAACATTTTATTTTGACATATGTTTTGAAACAAAATGGGTTTTTTTCAAATTGGCTATCAAAACTTGTTTGTTTTGACCCAGCCGCCTTTTCTTTCCCCCTTTGCTTTTGGTGATAAATGCACAAATAAGATCTATACCATTAAATGTCAAGCATTTACATTTTCTTTTTACTGTATTTCTTTATTCTGTATCAAAGCAATATCACTATTTTAATCTGAAACTGAACTGGGCCTGCCATCATTTAACTCAAATTTAAGACAACATTTTGAAGGGCTCAAGCCAGGCATGAGGAAAGAAAACATGTCACCCATTTGAATACTATTAGGCTTAGATATAGCAGCACACAGGTAGGGGAAGAAAAGCCCAGATGTACAAAGGTATTTAGATATCTAAAGATGCAGAGAGGCACTTTGAAAAATCCAGTGAGGCACTTAAGATTAAATCTACACTGCAACACAAAAAAGTGTGGCACTAAGTTACAGCCTAAGTCAGCTAACTCAGGCTTCCGGAGTTTAAGCTGTGAGGGTAAAAAATTCAGTATAGCTCTCCAGGCTGGAACGTGAGCTCTGAGGCCCCTGCCCCCATTTGAACACTGCAATTTTATAACTTTGCAGGCTGAGCTGCGGGAGTGGCTGTGACCATCCTGTGGGTCTTATCACAGTGCAGATGTACCCTGAGTGGGTGCTTTCATAAATCCTGCCAGGTCCTATACCTACATCTATAGGTACCTAAATACCTGTATATGTCGGACTCAAATTCTTTAATTCTCTCTTTCTATTTATAGAAAGCTATTTTCAAATGAAGTTGTCTAAACCACAGAGATGTTGCACTTAAAATTAAGTCATAGTAAATTTGGTGAATGCCTAGCTGGGTGTACTGGTACCAAATTCATAATTACACAGTGTTGTGAAGCTCCACAATTGCTCCAGGCTACTGGCTAAAGAGAGAGTTTTATGCCGGCCCTTCAAAATAACTTTCCACACACTCCACAGAGTAGCAAAGTATCAGCTGTGCAACTATATCTTAGTGTCCAGCCACATGTCTGGGGTCCCAGAAAACCCCCAATACACACTCAACAAGGGGGGGGTTAGGAAACGCCCCCCACACAGGGAGGAAGCTCAGAGTCAAAGTACAGGGCGGGATTTGCCCGACAGCAGGGATCACGAGGCTGAGCTGTCAAGCCGCCGCTGTCTTCCTGGCCGGGTGCGCCAGCGTGTGGGTTGCTCTCCGCCCCCGCCGGCTCCAGGAAGAACCGGGGACGCGCCAACCCCGCTCGCACCGGGCGGCCCCGTCCCAGACACTCGCGCTGCGAACTGCCGGCCCCGGAGGGGTCCCCAGGGCACAGCTACCGCCCGCCGGGCCAGCAACGGGGGGCGAGGGAGTGTCAGGAACGCAGGGACCCGGCCCGTCCTCTGCGCCTGCCGGGGGGGGGGGGCTCCCCGGTCACCGGGGGGGGGGGGGGTTGTCAGGCTCGCGCGTCCGGAAGCTCAACAGCCGCGGAGGGGTCGTGGGAGGGCTCGGGAAGAACCGCGGCCCCGGGACGGACACTCACCCTCGGCCCTTCCGGTTATTGCTTCCTCCTCATTGTGCCGACTCGAGACGGAAGCGCCTGAGCCCGGCGCAGACCCGTCCGGGCAGCCCTTCCGGAAACAGTCCCTTTGCGTCATCGCGCCCCTACCCGCGGCGCGCAGCGATGACATCACAGTGCGGCCGCCATGACACTAGAGGCAGAGGAGCACGCAGGGCCCATGGACGAGGGGAGAGGACGGGGCTGAGGGGCGGAATGGCCTCCTCGGTGGTCAGAGCCACGGTCCGGGCCGTGAGCAAGAGGAAGCTACAGGCCACCCGGGCCGCCCTGACTCTGGTGAGCGTCGCGGGGGGTTGCGCCGCGTCGGCTGATGGCCCCAGGGCCGGGTCTGCGGGTCCGGGGCGCTTCTCGGGCGGTGGCTGCCCGGCCCCCTCGCCGTGGTGAAGAGGCTCCATGGCCTGTGCGGAGCAGCGCCCCGGGGGCGGGGGGAGTAAATGACCAGGAGCCCCCCGCCGCCGCCGTTTTCCTGCGGGGCTGGCCGGCGCGCTCGGTTGGGTCGCAGGTGGGAGCTGCGGCGGGATGAACCCCGCGTCGCCGACTGTCGGGGTTTCACTGCGGATCTGGCGATGTTCGATGTTTTTCGTAAAGCTCCTGCTCCTGGAATCACGAGATTACGCGAGACTCGGGCTTTCACTTACCTTTAAAGGAGCTGTCGTGGTTATGCAGGAAAGGTTGTAAGGGGCAAGTAAAGGTACGGTAAGGTCTCAGGAACCAGAAGATACACGAAGAGATCCCTGTATAGAAATACACACACACACACGTGTATTTAAACCTCAAATTTCAAACCAGTCTTGTGATCTTTTTAAGAGACTGACTCACTATTTTGAATATTTTTGGAGTTGGCAAAATTGTTCTCTCCAGTAGCCATTCAAGAATAATAGAATATCAGGGTTGGATGGGACCTCAGGAGGTCATCTAGTCCAGGGGTGGGGAACTTTTTTTCTGCCAAGGGCCATTTTGACCCTTATAAAGTCATCGTCGGGCCGCTCCCCCCCCCCCCCCCCCCCAGGAAGCCCAGGCTGGCAACTGGAGCTAAGAAAAAAATCCCAAAGCAGTGGCAAGCGGAGTGCTTAGCCCTGCACTGCTTTGGGTTTCCCCCACTGGCCCCTTGCCAGCCAGGGTCCTGCCGCCTGCCTGACCTGCCCAGCCCGGTCTCTTTCCCCCCCCCAACTTCTTTCCCTCCTCCCCCCCCCCAACTGACCCACCTAGCCCGGTCTCTACCCCCCCGCGCGACCGTCGGCTCCCCGCGGCTCCTTGTTTTGTCGCCCCTGGCCGGCAGCGGCCCACGTGGCACTTCCCGGCCCCAGCGCGGAACCGTCCCTGGCCGGCGGCCGCGTGCCAGATAAAATGCTTTGGCGGGCCGTATAAGGCCCGCGGGCCGGAGGTTCCCCACCCCTGATCTAGTCCAATCCTCTGCTCAGAGCAGGACCAATCCCCAACTAAATCATCCCAGCAGATCTCTAGCAGATGCCACCTATTCAGCCATATAGGGATGTGGCCTGTGTTGTGGCTGAGCTATTACAGTATGTTAACAAGGGCACTTGGGGAAGAAGCTGAGAAGTCAACTGTGCCAGTGTTAGCACAGATCAGCCCAGCATTTCTCTCTACCCCTCTGCACAAAGTACACTCAAGATCTTTTAAATCTATGATTGCCCTATAAAAATGTATCTTTCAAGGGTCCTCTGGTTTATATGGCACTTTACTTTCAGGGTACTTTCCTTGTGTTGTGTGCTACTAAGGCCCCTCTTGAACTGCCTGTAATGTGTTTGTATATGTACATATAAGTGTATGTATGTGTATATATATATATATAGTGTGTGTGTGTGATTGTGATTATATAGATCACATACATACACTTATATGTACATATACATATATATATAAAAGAATAGGTAAAATTTATGCTTATGACCATCAGTTGATTTTTTTTCTTTTGATGTCATGTCAGAATAGAGCTCTACACCATGTCATCATCTAAAAATGCAGACAAGGCTCAGAGAATGGCACTGAAATAAGCAGGCATACTTGTGAATGAGGGGACTTCTGATAAAAGGACTACTTTATTTAGAAAAGACAAGAGTAAGAAGACCAATGATAGAAACGAAAGAGACAAAGACCTACTCAGATGTTCTTATGTATTCTTCTTCCCACAGTATATAGCGTGGCATTTGATGGATTTAAAAAAAAAAAGCAAAGTTAGGACTTAATTCTGCCCTCCATTGCCCAGGTAGGTCCATCAACATTTCATGGCCTCCTCAGAAGGTGAAAGATGACGACCTTCATGCAGTACTCACTATTAAGTGAGAAACCATGACTAATGTCATCAAACCAACCACTGAACTTTGACTGTCAACCTCCCAGTCAAAAGAGCAACAAAATAAGCACACACAAAAAATAAAAAATGCTCATTCTAAAATGGGTTGTATGGAGATAATTGACTGTAGAAGTTGGACTTCAAAATCAACAAAAGGAGTATGATTATTAAACGGCATGCTTAACTTGTAGAACTCACTTGCCACAGGCTATTGATGGTACTTGATCAGTAAGACTTATAACTGGACACATGTGAATTAAAGGGGGAAACTGTTAGCATCTGAAGTGTTGCATCTCCAAAAATAAAGAAATACAAAATTAGTAGGGCTGTCAAGCTACTAAAAAAACTTGATCACAACTAATCACGCAATTAAAGAAATTAATCTTGATTGCCCAATCACACTGTTAATAGAATACCACTTATTTAAATATTTTGACTCTTTTTTTCTACATTTTCAAATATATTGATTTCAATAACACAACACAAAGTGTACAGTGCTCACTATGTTTATTTTTATTACAAATATTTGTGCTATGAAAAACCAAAAGAAATATTTCTTTTCAATTCACCTCATACAATGTAAAACTTTGGAGCCTACAAATTTATTCAGTCAGTCACTCAGACAGACAAGTTTGGTTACATTTGCGGGGGATAATGCTGCCTGCTTCTTGTTTTCAATGTCACTTGAAAGTGAGAACAGGTGTTCTCATGGCACTGTTGTAGCCCGTGTCGCAATGTGCCAGATGCGCTAAAGATTTATATGTCCCTTCATGTTTCAACTACCATTCCAAAAGATATGCATCCATGCTAATGAGGGGTTCTGCTGAATAACCATCCAAAGCAGTGCAGACCAACACATGTTCACTTTCATCGTCTGAGTCAAATGCCACCAGTAGATGATTGATTTTCTTTTTTTTGGTGGTTTGCGTTCTGTAGTTTCCACAATGGAGCACTGCTCTTTTAAGACTTCTGAAAGCATGCTTCACACCTCATCTCTCCCACATTTTGGACGGTACTTCAGATTCTTAAACCTCTGGTCGAGTGCTGTAGCTAACTTTAGAAGTTTCACATTGGTACCATCTTTCCATTTTGTCAAATCTGCAGTGACTGTGTTCTTAAAACAAACTTGTGCTGGGTCATCATCCAAGACTGCTATAACATGAAATATATAACAGCATGGGAGTCAAACAGAGCTGAAGACATACTATTCTCCCCCAAGAAGTTCAGTCACAAATTTAATTAATGAATTATTTTTTTAATGAGCATCATCAGCATCGAAGCATGTCCTCTGAAATGGTGGCCCAAGCATGATGGGGCATACAAGTGTTTGGCATGTAAATACTTTGCAATGATGGCTACTACAGTGCCATGCGAATGGCTGTTCTTACTTTCAAGTGACATTTTAAATAAGAAGCAGGCAGTATTATCTCCTGTAAATGTAAATAAACTTGTAGGACTAGTGGGATTTGTAGGTGCTAAAGTTTTACATTGTTTTGTTTTTGAGTACAGTTATGTACCAAAAAAAATTCCTACATTTGTAATTTGCACTTTCACGATAAAGAGATTACATAATGGTATTGTAGAAGGGGCATTGAAAAATAGTATTTCTTTTGTTTCTCATTTTACAGTGCAAATATTTGTAATAAAAATAATATTAAGGAGCACTGTACACTTTTGTATTCTGTGTTGTAATTGAAAACAATATATTTGAAAATGTAGAATAACATCCACAAATATTCAATACATTTCAACTGGTATTTTATTGTTTAATGGTACAATCAAAACTGCAGTTGTTGGGGGGAGGGATAGCTCAGTGGTTTGAGCATTGGCCTGCTAAATCCAGGGTTGTGAGTTCAGTCCTTGAGGGGGCCATTTAGGGATATGGGGTAAAAATCTGTTGGATGATTTAATTGGGGATTGGTCCTGCTTTGAGCAGGGGGTTGAATTAGCTGATCTCCTGAGGTCCTGTCCAAGCCTGATATTCTGTGATACTTTTTAATTGTGCTTAATTTTTTTTTATCACATGAGTTAACTGTGATTAATCAACAGTCCTAAAAGTTAGTGTTTTACAGAAAGAGTAGGTGAGATGCACATATTTTCAAAAACATAACTTTGAATTGCCTGACATTTTTTCATATTAAATTTCAACTTTGAGAGTGGGAAGGTAGGTGAGGTAACATTTATTTTTATTGGGTTAACTTCAGTTGGTGGAAGGTACAACAAGCTTTTGAACTGCACAGGGCCCTTCAGGTCTGGGGAAGGAAATCAGTGTGTTTGAGCTAAATAACAATTTATCCCAACTTGTAAGTTTATGGCAGAACACAAGAGGCCACTTAAAATGGTCATTTGAGGGTTAGATTGATATGCGGAAGAGATTTGAAGTGGGCAGTTAAGGTTGAGCAGGGGGATAGGGGGTGTTACAAATTGGTTTTATGGCTCATTACAACAATGTCCATGTTAAGTCCATGCTTTTGATGTCTAGTAGAGTAATGAATTTGAAGAATTTGTGCAGATTTCCTTTGTGGACAGATATTGAAAGTGAAAACTGTTTGCCTATGGTGATAGTGTTTTTGTCTTTATCATTTTTCTGTGCAAATTCATTTGAGAGCATAGTGATTGTCTGGTTTCTCCCAAGTTGTTGGGGCATTTGATGTGCTAGCTAGAGGATGTACACACACATGTACACCATGATAAGCATGTGTAGTTCCATGAATCTTAAAAGGCGTGGGGCAGGGAGGGGGAGGAGAGGAATAATTGATCATCACTGCAGTGGAGATATGTCTGCAAGTTCTACATCTGTTGTTGTGGTAAGTTCTTGTGCTACTTTGAGTTGGTGTATCCTGGTCTGTGGGGAGTTTGCTTCTGATGACCAGCTTGGTGGGGTCTGGGGGCTGTTTGAAGGCCAAGAGTATGGTTGGGAAAGATTTTCTTTCAGGATGTGGTGCCCATTAAATATGGGTTATAATTATTTGATACCCCATAGGGATTCCAGTGTGAGGTGGTAGCAGTGTGCCATCAGTGGGTTTGTTTGGGTTTTTTTCTGTACCGAAGGAGGGTTTGGGGTGTTTTTTTTTTTCCCATGGTACAATATATTTCTCTGGTAGAGTGTCCTTATGAGACCTTGTCTACACTAAAGGGAAAAGTCAATCTAAACCACACAATTTAGTTATGTGAATAGCGTGACTTAAATTGACATATCTACTTACTGTGGGATCCACACTACGTGACCTTGATGGAAGACGCTCTCCCGTTGAGCGTAGAAGACACAATCAGGTGGAGTACATTAGTTGACTGCTATCTATTTAGAGGGTCCTCATTAGACCCACTAAATCAACTGCTGATACATCAACCACTGCAGATCGTTGCTACGGTAAGTGTAGACAAGCCTTGAGTCTACATCTGACTGCTTAAAATTATGCATCTTAGGGTGTTAATTCTAGTTTGTAACCGCAAAACACAACAAGTTGAATGGCTAGGTTATATTCTCGCTAGTGACACCAATGTGAGAGGTGGACTTCTAACGTGGGAGGAGAAGCTGAACTGAAAACTTGAAATATGTGAAGCTGGAATGAAACTGAGCTCTTATTTGCAATGAATAGTAGAAGCAGTAAAATGCTGAATATTCAGAACTTTTAACATTTTTCAAAGCAGTGAAAAGTTAATAAAATCTTTTTATTTTTCAGACTCCATCAGCTGTAGATAAAATAAAACAGCTTCTTAAAGATAAACCTGAGCATGTAAGTACAAATGGAAGGCATTCTTGTACACTATTCTAATATTTTTTAGCTTACTTATGAAGAGCACTCTTTATTATTATTATTATTATTATACTAGCAGCTGTCCTGTGAAGTACTTGTGATCAGCATAAAACAGTGCAACTAGAAACAATCACTGTGGACACCATATAGACATGAGATTTTTAAAAAAAAAAATAAATGCGCTTATCCAGCAAGCTTTATTTTCATATACTAAAATCAAATGATGTGGTGCGGTGGCACTTGCCTATAATCCCAACTGCTTGGGAGGCTGCAGTTGGTGGATCACTCAGGAGTTCTGGAGTTCTAGGCTGCTGTGCGCTATTCCAGTCGGGTGTCTGGTGCTACTGACAGCCTAACCAACGTGTAGCTGAAAAACTGGATAAAACAACATGTCTGACGTGTTGTGATCGGTGCCCTCTCTGTGAGGGCTGATGGACCGATCGATCAAGGTGGTCAAATTCAATTGAGGTGGGGGAAAATTACTCTGACAATAAGTCAACTGTCATAATCTTTGAGACAGAGTAAATTCCAGCATGCATTCCTTAAAGATTTAACATGATTTTAAAGCAAGTCCGTACTACCACTCTAATGAAACTAGTCTAATCTGTTGATGCTAGTGAAGTAATGATTTCCTAGTATGACAAGAGATCTCCAACTATTGATGTGAAGGTATTCTTCAAATAGTTTTATAAAACTTTTAAATTTCTTAAACCAGATTGTTTTATTGTAGAGTATGTCCTCATAATGTTGCCCCTTCTGGCCTGCGGGTTAGCCGGTATATGGGTCCTTGCCAGCTTGTTTCCATTAGGAAAAGACATTGATGTTACTAGTCAGGTATTTCTTTGGTGTGATCCTGTTTATTCACAAGAATGTACACAAGGTCCTTTTTTCTGAACACAGTAAAACACAAATAGCAGGTGTTCTCCTTAATCAGAGATCCAAGTCTGCCTCTCCAGCAAGTACTGTGCCGAAACGAAAGTCTGTCTCTTATCTTTTTACCAGTGCCACTCTCACTACTGCTTCTCTCACTTTATGCTGCCTTTCTGTTTATCTCACACACAATTACAACCAGTAACTAGTCCCAAGGAACTCTGTCAGCCCACATGGTTTAGCTTCTGATCAACTTTGCCACACGGCCACTGCCTTGGGCGGTGGCTTTATTGTTTCTAGCTATCGCTACATACAGGGGCATTTAATTGTAATGTGCCCATCAGTTTTTACAGTCTGTGATTGTCATAAATTAAAGATTTTGTTGGTGATAGCCATTAACACAGTCCAACACAATAATTATACAGATTATTTCCCGTCCTCCCTTACTCATAATTATGTAGTAAAGATTTCATGTGTAGAGTACAATATGGCTGTTCAGAATAGACAGTGTCACTGTGCAGAGTGATTTCTGGCCACATATCTCTGGCAACTACTCCTCAACTGTTGTTGTATGTTCTTTTGGTCTGATCTGTGTGTCGTTAGTGGTTAGAATATATTGACTGAATTTTGAATCAGTATGGCTTGCTAGGTCAGTGTTGAGCAGATCTTAAGAATGGGAAGGACTGAGTTGTAAAGGCTGAGAGGTAATATGGATAATGAAAATTGTAATCTATGTAACTTTTTAGTTTACTGGGAAATAGAGGTTCTCTCCACTAAGCAGCGTAGCAATGCTGTGAAAATGTAACTATTTGGCTCAGCCTCAAACTTGCTAGTATTATGTAAATTGCTTCAATTGCTCTTACAATGAGGAGAAATAAGTGCCGGTCTACAACTCATTGCGATAGGCATACAGAGGATCCTGTGCACTGATTTTTACTGGGGCGGGAGTGGGGAGGGCCGCGGGGATGAGAGCTGAGTGAGAGAATTTGGAATGAATCACATTAAGCCCTAGAACTGGCTTTTTCATTCTGTGGTGAGTAAGTTCCACAAGTTTGTAAAGTGCTGTGGATTGGCACTACTATATAAACATAAAGTGCCTCATTTGAAGTTATAAAACCATTTGGCTTTGAAGCAAAATTTTCTAATCCAAACACCTGTAAGGGTGACAACAGCTTTACTAGTGAATGACATTAGAACACTATTTTTACACACTGTCGGTCTTTGTCCACAATAGGAAAACTTATATGAGTAGCTTTCCATTATTGCAGCACTGCATGTGATAGCAAAAGTAGAATGGAAGTTGTAGAGTAGGAAAAGCTTAGACTCACCCTCACAGCATGATAGAAGTGCCTCTGATCAGTCGACATTTTCACCACTATTATTACCACTAGTGTAGAATTATAGGTATAAATTGTAGCAGAAGACTGCATAGGAGTTAGTCTTAAGTTTGAGTATATATTATGCATTTTATAATTTAAAAGTTATATTTAAAAGAGCCAAAAAAAACCCCAAAACATTTTGGCTCTTCATTCCTAAAATGAATTTATCCTAATTTTAACCCTAGATGACAGGGGGAAAACATTGAGCTATCGATTGGTTCATGCACTGAGTTTCCAACTCTGCTGGCACACTATAAATTTAAATAAAAATGAATAAAACGCTTGTATTTCAGGTAGGTGTGAAAGTTGGAGTCCGTACAAGGGGGTGTAATGGACTTTCATACACATTAGAATATACAAAAACAAAAGGCGACTCAGATGAAGAAGTAGTTCAAGATGGTGAGTGTTTATTTGTTCTTATCTATTTGAAGCAGTAAAAAGGGAGGGAGGGCAGGTGCAGAATAACTTGATTACTAAATTTCCAAATGATAATGGAGTAGAGACAGGCTATTTACCAGCTTCATGAAGAAAAATCCTTGGATACCATAGTAAGAATTGCTGTTGCTGTCACTTTAGATTCCATTGTAAAAGTACCCACTTGTTAAAACTTCCTGGATTAAATTAAATACTGCTAGCACAGAAGGTACAAATTGCATCCTTTTTTCTCCCCACCATATGTCCAAGCTGTACCATGGGTTGGAGTTCTCCAAGGCCTGGGAGGCTTTGTTTACATTTGGTGGTGAGGTGGCAGCTTTAGTTAACAAATGAGTATCATATCCTCATGCAAGTTGGTTGGTGGAGCACATTCTACAACAGGTTTTTTCACAAGCACTTCTTTGCCAGTACAGCCTACTTCTTTTAGCTAACCTTGGTGGCTCCAGGCCCCTAGGGTTGCTGCATCCCTGGGTTATATTCATGGCACTGAATATACTAAGATGAAACAAAGGACCTACCAAAAAACACTGATTTTATGTAAACGAATGGATTCCCTTCTTGGGCTTATCATTATTGTGTTGCTTTTTATTTTTCATCTATAAAGCCAAATTGGCATAGTAAAATGAGGAATCCTAAATAATCTATACATCAAAACAGCAGTTTTAATGTTCAACATCCTACAGCCTGTAAAACTTCTGTATGTTACTGGAAAAGGCAGGATTTCCATCTATTAAGACGTTAGAAGCACTAATTCCTAGCCCTGATCGTTTTACTTTATAGTATATTGGATAGAACTTACACTTTCCACTAGTACAGAACTAAATATTGCTAGTAATTCAGCTTCACTCATGTAACTTTGTCAAGGGGAAGGGCAGTCCATTTGAGAAGGAACTAAGAAAATATTTTTGAGGCAAATTTTCTTTAAAAAGTCAGATGCTTGAAAGCAGCACAGAGTTTTGGACTGTTAGTAATCCCAGCAAGAATGGATTAATGGCGTAATTCATAGACACCAAGGTAAGAAGGGTTCATTGTGATCATCTAGTCTGACCTTTTGTATAACACAGGCCATAGAACTTCCCGAAAATAATTCCTACATCATATGTCTCAAAAATCTAATCTTGATTTAACAATTGTCAGTGATGGTGAATCTACCATGGCCCTTGAAATTGTTTCAAGGGTTAATTATACTCACTATTAAAAATGTACATCTTATTCCAGTCTGTGGGAGTGTCAAAGCTGCACTTTATCGCACAGTTACACAATTATAATGGCATGACCCCTTATGAAGTGTAAATAAATATACCATAATATCAGTACTCAACCATTTATAGATATCAAGTGAAAGTACCGGTAATCTCAATTTGAGTTCTTTAGAAGAGGCAAGAAAAGGATGAATATCCTGAAAGTAGTAAGAAAATGCAGCAATAATTTCATTGATAGATCTCAGTTTTCAGCTTAATTTTATATCCATTATTTTATACCAGATTCTACTATAACACAAGACCGTTGTCAGATTACATAACAGTTGTTTTGTTTTTGTCCCATTCAAGGAGTCAGAGTGTTTATTGAAAAGAAAGCACAGCTGACACTTCTAGGAACTGAAATGGACTATGTGGAAGACAAACTTTCCAGTGAATTTGTCTTCAGTAACCCAAACATCAAAGGAACATGTGGCTGTGGAGAAAGCTTTAATATTTGAAATCTCAGGAATATTACCTTGGCTTTTAACACCACGAAACACTTCTTCATCAGTGTGACATTATAAAGCTGTCACATTTTTTTCAGGTTTTTAGGCTTTGTAAAGTGTGGCTGTGTTTCAAGGAAAATAAATCATTGGAATGCCTTTTGGAAATGTAACCTGTGTGTTAAATTTCAGCACTCGTGTATTTATGCAGTAATTTGGGGTGAACTGGGCTCTAGATGGTAAGAACAGCAAGATGTAGTTGCACTTCTGTATTTTCATATTTGAAGGGAAATAAATCTCAATATTTCTCCTTTTCTTGTAATTTTCCTACCCTTCACCCCTACTAGCCACCCAAAAAGTGTTATGTAAGAAAACACTACCTGTACATTCTGTTTTAATTAGAAGAAAACTGTAGGACTGCATATGTATGAATAGGCTTCAGAATTAACTTACACTAATTTAAAAAGAAAACACACACACAAAAGAAGGTATGTATCTGACAGAGGTTTCCAATATCTTCACCTTTGATCATTTGAGTATGGATTTTCTGGTGATTTGTTCTAAAAGAAAAATTAATAAGCTCTCAGAGGGCAGAAATCCTGCCTTCTAGTGCTAAAATTTTCATGTTATGTCACCAACCCTGACTACATCTTGGAATGAGCTAATTCAAGTCTCCAAAGTTATACTCACCCATTCATTTTGAGTTATCTTATTCCTGAGATAAATGTTTTTCTTTCCTTGTAGCAAGCACAATCTCCTTGCTGCAACTAGGAAGACGCATAGTGTGGTGTTCAAGAGCAATGCAACATCTTCAAGCACTTGAATGTTAAGGCAGAATGTGCACAGGCCTCTTTTTCCCACATCCCATTTGTCTGTCTTTGCCCCCAATTGACCAAGACAGTAAAATTCCTAAACTGCTTCTAACCCAGAGCCTTGATTTTTGCAGTACATGTATGTATTCCCTCTATGCTGTCTGGTCACCCAACAAGGAAATTGATTTATGATGGTGGAAGGAATTTTGTCACTTTCCTGTGGTCACACTCCTGACTGACTCTGTCACCCCTCAAACCTCATTTGTAACTTGAGTAGGTGTTAGGTTTTCCCTGGTAAAGTTTACTTTAAATTTTGTTCAACAGTTGTTTGTTTCTTTTGTAAAAGGAAAATTTCACTGTAGCTTAAAAATTTCAGAATCTTTGACTTGTATAAAATCAATGAAATTAGTTTTTTTGTTAAACTGACACTGGCATTAATTTAAGGGAGTGCAAAACTTATTTCTTGGAAGAAGCCATTTGCTTTGATAGAAAGAAACTAGTTTAATCCCCCCTCTCACTCATTAAGATTCTTCTGGCTGCACACCAATCTTCCCAACTTGTATCATTCTTCAGCACCTCTTCCTCAGCTATTCAGACATCTGTAAACGTCTCTCCAGGCTTTCCGGAAAGCCAGGGTAATTTAAGTGGTCACAAATGCTCCAAGCCATTCACTTGTGCAGCTTGCAAGAGGAGTAGAGAGAGGAAGAAGCTATTGTTACTAGAGCAGTTGAGCTGAAAGTTTGCCAAAAAAGGGGCAGGAGGAGGGGAGAAAGGGGAGAAACGGAGGTGGTAGGGAGCTCACAAGGAATACATGAATACTGGCTTTAAAGAAGGAAGGAATTGGAGTGGGGGAAGGAGATGGGATTGAATAAGGCATAAGGCCTGGATATTGACTGTCCAGGGTTGAATTACCGGTAATTCTGGAGAGCTGTTCCTTGGTGCTTGAGAGGGAGAACTGTACTGTTATCTGTTGAGGGAGTGGAATTGCAGTCAGAACTGGTTGAGGGAGGAGATAAAACAATCTTCCTCTCTGCAGTAGTCAGCACAGCCCACAATAATAGAAGGTTGAAGCTTCCAGGTGTTTTAATTAATATTCTTACTTGAATTTGAATTATTTTGTAATATATGTAATTTTGATGTAAAAACACTGGAGTTTTCTTTTATCAACCTCCATACACAAATAGTTGCTTTATTATATATAGTAGTTCTAGAACAGTAATAAAGTATATGGGGAAAACCTGACAACAAGCTCAGTAGATTTGAATTTCTAATGTCCCCGTCCTCCATTCCTGCCCAAAAAATAAAAATAAAAAAATCAAGTCTATGTGGATTTTTAGAGCTAATGTCTAAAATAGTCCCAATGATAGACTGATTCTCACATTTGTAAATCTATTCCTTACTGGAAAGTTTTGTCTTTTTGGTTTGTTTTGTTTTTAAAGAATGCAATAGGTGGTTGGTGAAAGTGCTATCCCTGTATTCAATCTAACTTTGTTTTTGAGTTCTTGAGGGCTTTTGCATATTCATGGTTCATGTATATGCTCTGTGAGTGAAAGTTTATGCTTTCATATTCTGTGAAATAGTCTCTGAAGAGTGTTCATATTTACTAAAGCACCTAACGCACAATTTACTAAAGTACATTTATGTAAATGCTAGTAATTTATGTATGAATATAGTTTTGTTAATCATTCCATCTATAACGTGTGCAATACTGTATGTAGAGTTCTCAGCTGTAATAAATAACCGCTTGTTGGTAAACATTAAGTACTCTTGTTTTGCACAGCTATAATAAATGAACACTTCAGGGTCATACAAGTAGCTCAGTTATAGAATAACATTGTATGGCTTGTAGACCGATGTTCACCAAGGAATATTCACTTCATGTTTTCTAAGTGCTGGTAACACTGGAAAAAGACATTAGGTATGTAGTACTATCAGTTTGAAGTATAAAAATGAAAATATTTCGCTAGTTTCAGAATACGCATACAGTACATTGAAGTAGTTTTTATACCTTAACAGGAAAAGTAAGGTGCTAAAGGGTAGTTAAGTTTTTTGTTTAACTGTTCAACTTTTTCTCTTAAGGCTGAAATTCAAGCAGCCAGACGTTCAAATGTCTACCTGCCAAAAATACATATCATAGGTTCCTCTAGGGGGGGAAAAGATTGTGTTGGTATAAGGTTTATTGGCATGAGTTTTCAGTGGCTGCATGACTCACAAGTGGGAGAAAGTATGAATTATCCAAGTCATCCCAAAGAAGTGCTAGTCAAACCTTTATCTACAGCAGGGATGGGTAAACTACAGCATGGCCCTTCAGATGTATTAATCCAGCCCTTGAGCTCCTGCTGGGGACAGCGTCCAGGACTTGCCCTGCTGTGTGCTGTGGCTCATGGAAACAGCGGCATGTCCCCGCTCTGCCTTGTACATGTAAGGGTAGCCAGGGGACTCAGCATGCTGCCCCTGACCCAAGCACCAGCCCCACAGCTTCCATTGGCTGGGAACTGAGGGCAATGGGAGCTGCAGAGACGGTGCCTGCTGACAGGACAGCACGCGGAACCACCTGATCGTTCCTCCACATAGGAGCTGGAGAGGGAACATTCTGCTGCTTCCAGGAGCTGCTTGAGGTAAGCACCATCGACCCCCTCTGTACCTCTGACCCCCTCCCATACCCCAACCCCTGTCCCAGCCCTGATCCCCATCCTGCCCTCCAAACTCCTTGGTCCCATCCCGCAGCACCCTCCTGCACCCCCAATCCCTCATACTCAGCCCCATCCCAGAACCTGCACCCATAGTCAGACCCTCAGCCACCTCCCCCAGCCCAACTCCCAATTTCATAAGCATTCATGGCCCACTGTAAAATTTCCATACCCAAATGTGGCTCTTGGGCCAAAAAGTTTGCACAGCCTTAATCTACATATACACCACATTGTATTTTTTTTAAGTTGAGTTTTAGAAAGTATTATGCTCTTTATTATCCTTCCACCTGTAATGGCCACCTTAGTTACCATGAATGGACTTCTGAGTGACAGGAGAAATTAGGAGAAATACATTTTTGTAAATCCATTGAACATTGAAATGTTCTATATAATTGGGGAGCCTGGAATTCCAGCAGGCGTCTTCTAGCTCTGCCAACTGTAAGTTCAGGATCTTAACATGGTTGCTTGCTCAGCACTGACTATAGCAAGTCACGTTACCAGATTCACTCTTTGCAGAATGTCAGAGCATGTTCTTTTGGGGAAAGAGAAATAGCTGTTTGAAAACAGTTAATAAATTTGGTACAGGAACTGCTTGCTTAACATTGTAGTCATGTTCCTGAGAAATGAGACTAAGCAAAATGATGTTAAGCTAATCCAATTTCTCCAGAATGAATCTAAATTGGGGGTTGGGAGGGTGTTAGTGTCCAAGGACATTTTTTTCACTAGACCAAAAAAACTATACACACACACACACACACACACTATATGTTTTAAATAAACAATACTGTACATAGTGATGATGATTGTGAAGCTTGGTTTAGGTAGAGGAGACAAGGGTGGGATATTTCCCTGTGAAGCAGCCACCCAGCAGGTTATCAATTGCTGGCAGTTCAGCTGTCCCTCTCCCCACTATCATGCGCTGCTCCTTCCCTCTGCCTTGGAGCTGCTCCCTGAGACTCCTGCTTGCTCGGGGGGGGGAGGGGGGGGAAGGGGGAGAAGGAGTGGAGGAAAAGGGAGGCTAATGTCAGGGTGTCCTCCTCCCCTCTGCCCCTGCACCACTCTTACCCTATCTTCCATAGAGCTGTCAGCAGCTGCAGCTCAGCTTGCTGATTTAATTAACAAGGCAGAGTATTTAAAGGAGAAATGCAAGTCTCTGTCTGCCCTCCCTCCTTTCCTGTTCCTTGTAGGCTGTGAGAGTTAACCCTTGAGGTTGTTACTGCTAAATGAACTAAGGCATTCCCTGGTTAATATCCCACCCTCTGACTCTTCCACCTCAGCCAAGCTTCACAATCATCCTCACTGTGTACCAGTGTGTATATATGTCTTCTGTCTGGTGAAAAAAATTTCCCTGGAACCTAACCCCCTCATTTACATTAATTCTTATGGGGAAATTGGATTCACTTAACATCATTTCGCTTAAAGTTGTATTTTTCAGGAACATAACTACAATGTTAAGTGAGGAGTTCCTGTAGTATAATCAGCAATTGGCATGGCTGTGAATAATAACTGGCAAGATAAAACTGTTTTCAGTGATAGCTTTAGGCTAATCCTAGCTATATACCCAGGGGTTCACCACACAAGTACCAAAGTTGCCCACACGTAACCCACCAGCTACCGTACCTCAGGGCCACTTACAGATGGGCAGTAGGGTGACCAGATGTCCCGATTTTATAGGGACAGTCCCGATTTTTCTGTCTTTTTCTTATAGGGTCTCCTATTACCCCCCACGTCCTGTCCCGATTTTTCACATTTGCTGTCTGGTCACCCTAATGGGCAGAGAGCTGGATAGGACCCTGCAAGTTTTTTCACTTTTCATAGAAGCTCACTAGCCCTGCAGCTTGTGAACTATATCTTGATTCATGTTTACAACTGATTTTGAGAAATTAGTTATTCTCACTAGATGGCAGCAGATTCAAAATAATACATTTGGGGGGAAAAATACTGAAAGAACTGGTCCATCAGCGCAGTACATAAAAGTTTCTCTTTACAAAGAAGTTATCATGTCTTGCGAATATTCTGTTTTTTTCCTCTTCATACATCCTAGACACAGAAGCCATTATGTATTTTGTTGACAGAGAAATTAGAAGTACCATAGCTGATTACCTTCATTCCTTTTAAAAAGAACCCCACAGCTTCATTATTTGATATTTTCTTGAGAACTGGAAAAACTGTTGGACCCTGAAATATCTTGTATCTACAGCAACATTGTAAGTTAAATCACTTTGGAAATAAGTGGCCCCACACTAATCTCACTCATCCTGGTATAAATGAGGACAAACTCCCCTGAAATCTGTAGAGTTACTCTGGTGTTACACTGGAGTAAGTGAGATTAGAAACAGGCCCCAAACCTACTTTGAAGAACCTTTTCTTACTCTACTTTTCCCCATTTAATCTTTCTACAAGAGTCACTATGTTCAGAGGCAGGCAGAATATTTTTCACACACACAACAAAGAGCTTCTATGGCTGATAAAAAACTTACATCAGTGTAAATCAGGGGTAACTCCAGTAAAGTCAGAGACATTACACTTGTCAGTGACCAAGACATGAAGAACTGGTCTGCTGAATGTTCCAATCAGTCAGTGTAGCCAGTTAGGCAGCCATTTACACACCAGCTGGGCTTGATAGGTAGCCCAGAGACTGGCTCCTCTGCAGTGCCTGATGTAGAGCCAGTCTGGAAGCAGAGCCAGATTCTTGACAACTGCTGTAAAACTGGTGTGAAAGGACAAAACTGGCCCTCTAAATCCTACGCTCAGGCACCAGAACACTGGGGGCATGATTCTCAACTTTCTTGCACCTTCTATTACACATTTACATCTGTACAAAGTGAGTGTGAAATGCTACCATTCTGAGCTGCAACTCTTTACATCCACTTTGTTTGCACTCATTTTGTTCAGGTGTAAATGACCACACAAGGTGCAAAGCAGTGGAGCATCACACCCACAATCTCTATCCCAGGCCTTGTCTACTCTATATTACTAGAGTTATAGTGGCAAACCTTCCCCCTTCCCCAGTGGGGACACAGCTTAGAATGCTTTTGCTGGTATAGCTTATTCCAATTCACTAAATGAAAAAAGCTATACTGACTTTTTTCGCTGGTATAACTACACTAAGGCTTTTGCCATAGATACGTCCGCTCCTAATTGACAAAGCTATGCCAGCAAATCTTTTAAGCCTAGACCAGCCCCAGTCTCTGTATTCCCCCGTGGTGCAATAATGAATTCTGGGTGTGACAGTATTCTGGGGCAGCAATCCAGGACCTGTGCTCACCTCATAAGATCTACCTCTCCTACTCTTACAGCAACCAGAAGGTTTTGATGAGGTTGCTGATGTTATGGAAAATATTAAGTAATAATCTCCTGCACTCCACTGATTTCTAACCAGCCAGCTAACTGGAACATTTTATTACTGTTTGATTATATTAGGTAGTTTTACAATCCCCATGTGTGCTCCTTCTGCTAGGTCATCTAATTTCTCAAACACCATTATCCTAAATTAGAAATGCAGAATATAACCGCTAATCACTTTAATGGTGGTAGGAGGAGGATAGATAATTTTACTATTGACTTATTTATTTTTAGCTTTCAGAAATAACTTAAAATTGTAAAAAGCATTAGAACAAAATGTAAATTATAAATATATTTGTGTGTGTCTATCTATCAGTCTAGAGATAGATATAATGGGACAGATCCTCAACTGATGGAGGTGGTGATGTCAGTGGTGGAGAGACACTACCAAACACAATTCAGGACACGAGTCCATTGGACAAGAGGATCCTTTGGTACAAGCAGCTCTGTAGCCCCTCATTACCTTGTGGGAAAGAATCCTCCCCTCCCTGTCCAGCTAGCCAAGGTGGGGGCTGACATGTGGATTTAGCCCTTCAGCTTCCAGTAGTGTCACCACAGTATTTTGAAGGGCTGCATGAATTTTTGGCTTCATTTAAAAACAAAAAGTAGCCCACTGGATCATAGAATATCAAGATTGGAAGGGACCTCTGGAGGTCATCTAGTCCAACCCCCTGCTCAAAGCAGGACCAATCTCCCAGTGTGTCCTGTCTTGTCTTGGGGAGCATGATGGATAACCAGTTGAACATGAGCACCCCATGTGATGCATTGCTGAGGGAGTGAAGAAAATCCTTGAACCTATAAGCAGGGGAATAGCAAGTATGGGCGGTGGCGGGGGGGAGAGGGCGGGGAGGGGGGAGGTTGGTATTCTTTCTCGATACAGGATTTGTGAGATCATTAATGAATATTGTATCCAGTTCTGGTGTCCACATTTCAAAAAGGATGCTGCAAAATGGACGGGGTTCAGAAAAGAGCTATAAGAATGATTTACAGACTGGAAAACATGCTTTATCATTAAAAATGTAAGAAGCTCAGTCTATTTATAGTTTATCCAAGGGAAGAAGTGACTTAATCATGGGGACGAGATTTACAAAAGTTTAAGGCTTTTTAATTTAGCAACATAGTGCCCCCGCTTAGGGGGCATGGCGAGAATATGAGGGCATAGCTATGGCTATTGCTAGCCGCCAAAATGACGTGTGGGGCAGGTGCAGATAAGTGTAAGCAAGACTACCTCAAGGATGCTTTTGATTGCTCCTAAGGATCAGACTAGACCATAGCTAGTGCCAGAATCTGGGGGCTGAAAAGATGGCGTAAAGTAACTGCTCTGTAATTTATGCTACATGTAGCCCGTGTAATGGAATAAGACCTTATGTGGCTGATTAGGTTGATGTACAGGTGAATGAGCCTCTGATGGTGTGGCTAATTCACCTGCACATCGACCAATGTGATATACACCATCATGTGCCAGCAATGCCCGTCTGCTATGTACATTGGCCAAACCGGCCAGTCTCTACGCAAAAATATAAATGGACACAAATCTGACATCAGGAATCATAACATTCAAAAACCAATAGAAGAACACTTCAGTCTTCCTGGCCATTCTATTACAGACTTGAAGGTGTCAATTTTAAAACAGAAAAACTTCCAAAACAGACTCCAATGAGAAACTGAGGAACTGAAATTGGATACAATAAACCAAGGGCTTAACAGAACTTGCGAATGGTTCTCTCATTACACTAATTGATTGCATTTCCCTAGTTAATTTACCTTCAATAGGTGTTATCTCCTGCCTGACAGAAATCCATTTTAAAAGGTATTTTTTTCTCCTACTGATAATGGCCCATCTAAATTAAACAGCCTCTTAGAATTGGTATGCTAATGTACAACTTTTTTTTTCTTTCTTTCTGTGTGTATAAATGCATCTTACTTCTGTTCCATTCTATGCATCCAATGAAGTGAGTTATAGCCCACGAAATCTTATGCTGAAATAAACTGGTTAGTCTCTAAGGTGCTACAAAGTCTTCCTCGTTTTATTTACGGATACAGACTAACACGGCTGCTAATCTTAAACCTTTTAAAAAGTAGTTTGTTTTTGAATTTATGATGATGACTTGTAAACTCTGCAAGGGAGGGAAATACCCAAAAAGCCTTAAACAAAAAGGCTACTCTAGGTAATAAGTGAATTTAAAATGACTGTATCATTGGTACCTGGTGTTCTGAGAGGTGGCTAAAAATCTACAGACTGATGGTCATAAAAATCACACGGGGACCTTAGGGGGGAAACACCTGCAGCAGTGCATTGTAGTGTGAGCCTACTATAGAAATCTAAAATTAATTTAGTATTTGATTTCTCATTTATCTTCATTTTTGCTCAACTAGCCAAGTTGGCAACTGCAGATGTGATGAAAGAGTGTAATAAATTAGAGGAAAATTCTATTAAAATTGCTCCATAAAGCTCATTAAGTGGGAGACGTTGCATAGCATATAGTTTTGCTGCAGTAAGAACTTCCTTTCCATCCATCAGTTGCTTCACATGTAAAATGCTGACTCCATGTGTAATCAAGGTTTTAGTGCAGTTTAAATGGGAAGTATCTTGAAGATCTGCTGCTCTGCCATCTTGTTCTGATGATGTCTAGAACTGTATAGAGATGTGCTTAGTCAGTGGATTCATTAAGCAATCTGAGCAAATGGGGCGCCTATGGGGTTCCTGGCAGAGATCAGAGATGCCCTCCCCCAGATAATAATGGCATTCATCCACCCTCTGGGTCAATCTCACCCTGTTATTCAGCAGGCCTGACTGATTCAGACCTATTCCAATGTCTCTGCCTCAGTCCAGGGATGTGCAAGATGCACAAAATGTGAAGCAACACCTATGATTTTATATGAACACAAGAATGGTCTGACCCAGTAAAACCAATGGTCCATTTAGCCCAGTATTCTGTCTTCTGACACTGGCCAGTGCCAGATGCTTCACAGGGAATGAACAGAACAGTGGAATTATTGAGTGAGCCATCCCATGTTGTCTAGTCCTAGCTTATAGCAGTCAGAAGTTTACGGACACCCTGAGGAGGTGGTTGCGTCCCTGAAATCTTGGCTAATAGCCCTTGATGGACTTATGATCTAATTTTTTTTATCCATTTATACTTTTGGCCTTCATCACATATCCTGGCAAAGAGTTCCACAAATTGACTGTGTTGTGTAAAATACTTCCTTGTGTTTGTTTTAAACCTGCTGCCTATTAATTTCATCAGATGACCTCTAGTTCTTGTGTTATGTGAAGGGGTAAATAAAAAGTCCTTATTTACTTTCTCCACACCATTCATGATTTTATAGACCTCTATCATATCCCCCCTTAGTAATCTCCTTTCTAAAATGAATGGTCCCAGTCTGTTTAAACTCACCTCATATGGAAGGTGTCCCATGCCCCTAATCATTTTTGTTGCCCTTTTCTTCACCTTTTCCAATTCTAATATAGTTTTTTGAGACTGGGCAACAAGAACTGCATGCAGTATGCCGGGTCTGGGTGTACCCTGGATTTTTATAGTGGCATTATGATATTTTGTCTGTATTTACTATAATTTTGTAAATTCCTGCTAGGAAGGAGTGGGAAATATTCTGGAGTGACCTTTGTTTTTCTACTGGAAAACAAACAAATTCTGATGCTGGCAAAAGTTAATGATTTGGTCAAACATTGGATTCAACAACAACATGTTGCATCTGTATACCAGTTTGTCTCAGGATCTAAAAAAGAATTTCAGACATTAATGGAATCATCCTATTACAGCCCAGTGTGGTGGGTAAAGGTTATTATCCACATCTTACTTAGAGAGAAACTGAGGCACAGAGCAATGAAGTGGTCACAGAATGAGTCAATGGCAGTGCTGGGAACAGCAACCAAATCTCTTGACCCTCCCTTCAATGTCTTAAACACAATACACAAAATGATCTCTGCAGAGTTTCCCCCACACCAGGGTTGCTGCTTTTTTGTTTTACAGTATGGACTCAAAGTATCACAAAGTAACACAATCACAAGTGCTACAAAACTGACTTTACACCCTGAAGAACATATTCCCATTGCAAGTTATCACCTCCACTGGATTTTCTGTATCTCTACAGTTGGATTGGTTATACTTGTAGGCAGTATTTGACTCTGGCCAACAGCAGAAGGCAGCAAGTTGTATGTTAGGGGCTGCACATCTGTGATGTATGGAGGGAAGACATAGTACAGAGGGCAGTGAGTGGCAAACTGAATTAAAGAAGTTCCCTTTCCTTTTTTTTTGGCAACAGTTAAACATGCACCAACAGCACACCTTCCATTACTGATATTTTGAAACCTAGAACAGGAGAGTTCCTTAAACCGCAGTCCTATAACGTAATGAAGAATACACACAGCTGCAGTAACAACCACATAATTATTTAATTAGTTTTTGACAGCTTCAAATTGCACAGGCAGAGGAATGCATGAACCACATGTGGAAACCTGCCAACAAAGGTTTTCCATGTACACAGATGGCTTTAGCTATTATAAATGCAAAGCCAGGTTACTGTACTTTTTACTGCAGATTTTTATCAGAGGGGAAAAATAGCATTTGTAATTATTTCCCCCCTGTTCATATTATATCATATGCTGAGATCAGAAAAAGAACATTTTAGTATCAGGTTAAGTAATCTGCAAGTAATGACTACTTTGGCATTTTAAAGCTCCCAGCAAGCAATTATAATACCACTAATTACCATTTATATACCCCTTTATATTGCAAATCCCTTTACAGACATGAACTAATTAATACTGCTTTGAGGTAGGCAGGTAGCGTTATCTTCATTTTGCAAAAGGGAAACTGAGGCACAGAGTGGTGAAATAAAATTGCCCAAGGCCACAGACTGAGTCAGTGGCAAATCTGGTATAAAGCTAAGGATTTCCTGAGTTCCCACGCTCAAATCACAAATTCTGAGTACAGGAAAGTGAGAAGAAAAAAGTGCCTTCAGAAGCAAAAAGGGAATTGCTGAGGATGGAATTGGCATTAGCAGTGATCGGCTTCTGGAATACAGATTATTCCAGAGAGAAGACATATAATTTAGAAATGAAGTGAAGCATGATGTACTGTAAATATCTGCTTTTATGCTTCTGCAAAAGCTGATACCCCTTTCAGAAGTCACTCTGAAGGGTTTGTAATTTCCATGACTAGCAAGCTCCATGATTTTGTATTAGAGGGGAAATGATTTCTCATTAGTGCACCTACACAAGGTAAAATAAGAATTGACTCCAACTTCACTTCAAACTTTGTCTGAGGTTCAAAAAGTGAAGTCCACTTTTTTCACGTAGCTGCACTTTTAATCTTTTCCAGCCTTTGTTTTTTTGCTGGAATAGGAAATGCTTACAACCCACAAGGAAAGGTTCTCTCTCAAGAGCCATATGAAATGTTCACAACAAAACCACAAGGCATGTGTAGCCTCATGTGAGAGAATTTGGAGCCTCTCTCCTAGGATTACCTGCTTCCCAACCTGATTTCTCACACACCAAGTAAGAGAGGCTAGAACAATCAAAGGAGACCTACTTACCTCAAGGACCAAAGGGGACCCATTTTCCAATTGACCTCTGTTGCGGGATATGCATACCCATCCCCCTTTTAAGGCAGGGCAAGGTTGTGATACCACCACCGTTACAGTGTCCCTGACAGTCTTTGGGCTGAAAGCAGCACGGTCCAGAGGGTGGAGACAGTATAGCAGCCCTTGTGTTCAGGGCAGCATTGCCTAATGGCCAGAGTCAATATAACCACCCTCAGGTGTATGGCATAGTGCCCAGGGTCTATATAACAGCCCTTTGGTATGGGGTAGTGCTGCCCTAGACCCAGGGCAGTGTGGCCCAATGGCCAGCACCAGGGGAGGAGGAAGGGGCTGCCACTAATGGCAGCCTTGGTAGGGAGGAACAGGCCCAACCAACTCCACTGGGTCTTGACCCAATGCCCTGGCAGTGGTAGAGCAGCCCACCACTGGGTCAGTGGGGACTCCCACCAAAAGACGCTGACCTCACTCAGGTGGGAGGTACCACTCTCATTCCCTCCCTGGGTCACTTCCTACTGTGCTTCCAGACGCAGTAGTCTATTGAGCATTGGCTCTTCAGCTTGATCCTACATATAAGGTCCTTCTCCCCCAGTGGTCAGCCTACAATAAGATGGACTGCTCCCTTTTATACAGAGGCAGTAATTAGAGCATGCCCTGCATGGTCTGAGGGCAGGACTTCCACCACCGATAGTGTGGGGTTAACTCTCTCTCATCCAGTGTGGGATATGCACACCCCATCACAACCTCCCAGTCCACCATAACATTGGACCTCCTTCTCATCCAAATGGCCAGACATTGCAGGAAAATTGACCTATTACCATAGCTGGTAATGGCAGCAGGACATCCACCTGCTTCATTGCTCTTTCTGGGAAGAACAGCTGTCATAGAAGAGACCCATCTAGAGAAGTTTCCATCAAGTGGTAGGGAGAAGGAAGTATGGTGGATTGAGGGGACAAGTGGGAGTGTGAAAGAATTGTTGGGCAGAAGGTGAGAAAGCGTATGAAATTGTTGGATTTCTGAGTAGTGAGAATGAGTATAGAATTGATGGTTCTTGGGGTGGAGTGAAATAGTAGTTTACTCAGGGAACATCACACATACCACCTGCTAAATGAAGTAGAATAGTTTTAGGGAGACTCTTGTTAAAATATTGGTAGTTCAGGCATTGCTACGTAGGGGAGAATGGAACCTTCAGATTGACCCTACAAATATCAAACCCAGGCAGGGGCGGATTAATTGTTCCTGAGGCCCTAAGTACAGCCAAACAATGGGCCCCCCTTTCAACTCTCACCCCCATTCACAACCCAGCTTTTACTCACAAAGTGACAAAGCTGCTACCCAAACACAGTTCAGTTGAGAGGGACAAGAACAAGGCTCACAATAATTTAAATTTAATATGGGTTGAAAACTTGAAAGTGGACACTTGATAAAAACTTCTTAAAATGTATTTATTCATTTATAAAAATTATAATTATTTATTCATTCATTTATTTTTATTTACTAACTTCTTCCTTGATTTTTGTAGAGCAAAATCTTTAATTATATCTTTAAATGTCAGTTCTCTGACTAAATCTGCCTCTATACTTAAAAGAGCCAAATTGTTTCTTTGTACTTCCCTGTCTGCCTGCATCTGTCTTATACTTAGATTGTAAGTTCTTTGTGGGCAGAGACATCTTTTTGTTCTGCTTTTGTACATAAGGTTCTGGGCCATGACTAGGGCTTTAAGGTGTGATGGTAATACAAACAGATCATGATTAACATCATATAAACATCACATCTTTTAAGCCATGATTCAGCAAGATGCTTAAATACATTCCTAAATGTAAGCATGACTTCAGTGGGATATGATTAAAGTTAGCCAATGTGCTTTAAAATACCTTGCTTAATTGGGGAGTTCAGAAGCAGCAGCGAGTGAAAATTCCCCTCCATTCAGATTAATTTGATCAGTGTAGTTATCTTTACTAGCAGAAATGGAAAATATGAAAGTGTCAAATTAAGTTCACTTAAGCAGAGAGGAAGTGGAACATGTGCTCTGTTCATCCCAAAAACTTTTCTTCAGTTATCTTGCAATGTTTGTCAACATAATTATAACAAATAAAGAAGATCAATTCAACAAGTGATTTATTTTTTTAAAAAAAGAAAACACATGAGGGTGTATTATTTTGGGGAAGCATACTTATTTGTAATAAGGGCAGCACAAAAATGTCAACCTTTTTGTTTAAAATGTTCCCTCGCTATGTCTGAGCCTGCACTTATGTTGAATTGCTAATGTTTAACAATAAGATTACTTGTTCTACCAAAAGGGGGAAAAAAAGAAAAGAAAGAAAAGAATTGTTCTGCCAAACCACAGCTTCTCAGCTTTGTAAAGTCAAGCATATGGGCATGTTTCCCACTGCAAAATCAGCATAAATATCTCTCTAAGCACCATTTAATTCCTAAATAAAAATAAGGGTTGGCAGTTTCTCATCAACGTTCCATTCATAATTTGATATGATACCAAACAATCTTGAGCCTCTTTGTCAACCTCTTATGTTTAAAAAGGGGATTAGCAAATACATTTTCATGTTGGAGACAGATCTTTTATTGCATATGATTTTGTATCAAAGTTCCTAGAACAGTGTTGGAACTGTACTAATACGTCTTATACTTCCCTTTTTCACTGTGAGTAGCACTTGACTCCATAATTAGCCCCATTAATGTCAGTGGGGCTACTTACAGAGTTTGGGGCTACTCAACAAGAGTAAAAGTAGCATAACCTGGGCTTTAACAATTAACAGTCATCACTCTCTATATATTCTCCCTGTCTGTCCCCCACCCTGCAAAACTGAACTAGCACTATTTTATAGATTATTCACATTGTAGTCATAATGGGGTGTGTTTTCTAACTTCTAATTTCATTCCATAGTGGACAACTTTTTGCTATACTTGTTTTGGATTATTGTTAAATGGCAAATATCACCTCAAAAGATGCCACTCACTCACTCTGTTAACTACCATACCTGTCAGTTTGAGCTGATGGGAATAACTGCCATTGACAGTTTTGCTTCTTGACAGCCAGTTTTCTTCATCACAGAAGCTAATTTTTCCTGGTATGGTGGGAAAAGTGAATAAACAAGGAAATGCTTTCAAAATTACCAGCTATTAAAGAACAATCACTTTTCATAATCCACATCTGGGCTCCATCCAGGTTCCCTTAATTAGCTACAACTATAGTGCCTGCTGCTGTCTCAACTTTTCACTGAATGTGCTGGTTTAATCTGAAAGTTATTTTGATGCACAAGTGAAAGAATATTACATTGATGGTTCAGGAGGTTAGACACTATAAAACAGTAACACCTCAAGGTAACTATTTTTTAACTTTTAAAACTAAGATGCCCTTTTATTTCATGAAGATCATGAAGGCTTAATTATCAGCAGAAAAAATATTTAAATGCTCAGTAAACACCACTCAAGGCTTATGTCCAGATCCTGGCTCTCTATTAAGGCTTCTGTGTGTATTCTGGGTGACTTAATTCAGGGTCCTCAGGTTTCAGCAAGATTTTTATTTAACTCCTGAAGTGCAATGAATTTAAGGAAGTAAATGGTTCACACACTTTCATCAAGCCCTGTTCACATTGCAAATACAATGATATTTTTTTAACCAGTGCATAATGGTTACATCAAACATGGTTTGAGTGGTGTCCACCCAATAGCCTATCTGCCCCACAATCTTGGCTGACCTGTTGTCATAAGTGTAAAGTGCTAGAGAGGGTTGTTCTGCCTGTATGGGGTTAATGTTATCTGAGAGGGAGTGATGTAAGAGCCCCAGACCACAAGGCAGAGAGGAGGGAGTTTTGGTTCAGTCTTCCTGCTGTCCCAGCTTTGGCAAGAGACCCACTTTTTCGCCTCTAGCTATGGAGGGAGAAAACTTCTACTTTCCTTCCTATATTCATAAGTAGCTGTACTGTGAGTAATATGTTGATTTCCATAAGTTTCTGTACCTATTTAGAGTGTCACTAGCCTTTTCAGAGGGGAAGTTAGAGAACTCTAAATTGTGAAGTTGTATTGTAAGTGTATGCTTTATTCTCTTTTCTTTATTAAATCTTTTTAGTTATAAAGAGCATTTGGTTTATTTCCCTTAAAGTTCTCTCTGCTTTCAGGCTTGAAAGGGAGGGGGAAGGGGAGTAGGTCTAAAGGACAAGCTCACAGTGTATGAGCTGGAGTGCAGAGTCTATCTCTCTCTTCCTTCAGGCTAGAAGGGGAGAGGGGGAAGCAGTCTGGGTCCCGATCTCTCAGGGAGAGGGAAAGGGGGAGTTGGGGTGTCAAGGTACCCCACCCCATGGTCTTGGGGTGATTACTGAGTGGTGGCAGCGTGGTCCCCATTTCCCAACGGGTAAAGTGTGGGCTTTGGGGGTGTGAAGACTTAACTTAGGCTGGGAAGGAGCTTGTAGTTATTTGGTCTGGCATAGAAGAGACCCCTCTCTATACCCCAGGTTCAGAGAGCAGGAATAGACACTCTTACACCTGTGTTTGTGCACGCACACTCACCACATTACCTCCCCATGTTTATAGCAATGTATTCTGGGAAAGTTTGGGTACCTGGCCCATACTACTTCAGCAGGTGACAGAATACGTAGAGAGCATGCACAAGGGATGACACTGCAGCTTGAGGAGCAATGCACTCTGGCGTCTCCTGCTGCACAGATAGCTGAGATGAAGCCAAACATATTCCACAGGCACAGTTCTGTCTACATTGCAAACAAAGTGCTGAACGATTTACAGGAAATAAACTCTGGAGTGTTTCCCCCATTGCCAAAAGGGATACACTGCTAGGGTTACAAATCAAATATTAACTATATGATGTGCAGACATGGACCATGCCTACAGTGCCACTAATCAATGCAAACAAGATACTAGAGGGTCACTGAAATTGTAACTCCCAAAGCTATTATGTCTTCAGACTAATTGGAGAATTTCCTAGGACTTAGAAAGAGGTGACAGGACAGCAAATCCATGACCATTAGAGCCCAAGGGAAAAAAAATCTTCTTGGTTAGGGTGTTGGATTCTTTGGAGAGGACAAGTCGTCTTAACAGTAGCAGTCCTCTGCATAGCTGTGCCTAGCTGCTGCTGCTTCCTTATGTCATTGCTAAACTCTTCCCAGATGACCTTACTCTCAATCAGGAAATGAGAGCAGGTCCCATTAAAGCTAAAATACAATTTTAAAAAGACAGATTCAAGGTTAACTCTTTAAAGCCTTTAGAACTGGCAGACCTGTGTTGGAGGGGAGATATTTTCAGTGCTGCCTAGTTCTTGGTCTTTAGCTATGCTGTTCACCCAATTTTTGTTTCTTTTTATTTTGAAAACAGAAAAAAACCCTGTTCATGAGATTAAGTTTAGCATTGTTTTAATTCAAAGTGGCAGGAATAAAACCCTGAGATGATTTTCCACCCCCCTTCCCCTGAATTTTTCTTCCTTGGCACCTCATTGAGGGCCTGATCCAGTGCTCAGTGACATCAATAGAAATCTTTCCATGAGGAACAGTAGATGATCAGTATCCAAATGGAAATGTAAAAACGACTAAAAACTGTAATTTTGTATAAAGAAAACAATAAAAAGCACTGGGCACTTGGGCAGAAAAGTTATGTTGGCAGGTTTCATCTTGCTAGCTACATTCCTGGGAAGGAGTCTGGTCGACTCTTGGTACTGTTCCTTGCTTACCTAAGCCCCTTGCTGGAATGAATGGGAGAGAAGCATCTGGAGTGTTCACTTTTCTTTTCAGATCAAATATGTAACACAGATTTGTTTTTCAGAAAAGTTTTCATAATTCATATGAACAGTTTGTCCATCAGTGTTCCCTCAATGTTGTATTGTCTTGTTTTACATAACATTAGAAATCTTTGGATCCAGTTCTCCGCTCATACTATAAATCAGGAGTGCTTCTTTTGGTGTTACATGTGATATAAGCAAAGGACCGGCTGCTCTCTGCAGCACTATCCTATCCCCAAACATACTCCACTGCATTGCCCTGACCATGCAAACTCCAGCAATGGGGCACTTGCAGGACTTTAGGGGAGTTATCAAGGTGGCACTCCCTCTATTCCATATGGGCAGAGATGAGGAGCAGAGTTCAACCTGCAGGGAGGATGTCTAAGCCCTGGGGTTTTTAAGAGCTTCCTCTTTTAGTATTCTCCGGCTTCTTTTCTAAAACTCCCTACCCCTCATTCATTGTTTTGAAACATTGACTTCAAACTCAAACTTTTTGCTATACAAGGCCAGATCTTCAGGTGTGGCTTCATTCGTTTCACTGGAGCTATGCCTATTTAATGCAGCTGAGAGTCTGGAGCACAGAATCTGCTCAGGTTTCTGCACATTGCAACAGTTTGTAAAGGAATCCATCCAAAATATGCTATTAAACCTCTTCAAGCCACATTCATTAGTGGCACTAGTTTGTGGTTTATGTTCTGTTGGTATTATACAGTGTATTAACTAAGAAATCAAGTTAAAAATCTTTTCTTCTTCTCTCCATGTTTTGTAGTTGGCCAGCTTAACTAAAACAGTCTCCAGGAAAACTCATTCTATAGAGTAGACATCACCAGTTCCAAATCACCTAGCTATGTGATTCTTGAAGATGTTATTTAAGACAAATTGGAACCTTATGAACTATCAAAGCCCCCTGCCAGAAACAAATGTCAGCGTGATGGAGATCTAGAAATTCTCCTTTTAAAGCCATTTTAAAAAAGTCAAGTTCCAATCTTTAAGTTCCTGAGAGAAACCTTGCTAAATTGCTTCTGTAAGAGAGTCTATCCCCTCACTCTGAACACTGGGGTACACAGGGGGGGGGTCTCTTCTATGCAAGACTAAATAACTACAAGCTGCTTTCCCAGCCCAAGTTATTTCCTTCCCCCCCAAAATCCATACTCTACCAGTTGGGAAATTGGGGTACCGCTGCCACCATTAGTGTGACTCTCCAAGACCCTGGAGGGGGGGCACACGAACACCCCAAACTCCCCTTCCCTCTCCCTGAGAGATCGGGATCCTTAGACACTGCTTCACCCCTCCCCCTCTTCCTCTTGTACCGAGAGAGACGAGAAAACAGACTCTGAGCACCAGTCACTCCTCCCTGCTCTTAGGAGAGATACTCAGATACCCAGGCTCACTAACCATGAGCTGCCCAATCCAATGCTAGGATTCCTTTATGAAAATAACCAAATGCTCTTTATAACAAAAAAAGGTTTAATAAAGAAAAGAGAAAACTTACACTAAGACAACTTCACAGATATAAAGCTTCCTAACCCCTCCCTCTGAGAAAGTTAGTGACACTCTGATCAGGTACAAAATTATGAAATCAAAATGTTACTTACAGTTAGTTTACTTAAAGCTTATGGATATAGGAAGGAAAAGTAGGAGGTTGCTCTTCATAGCTGAAGAGAAGAGCTGGGCAGTTGCCCAAAGCTGGGACCGAAGAAAACTGAAACGAACCCTCCCCCTCTGTCCCTTTGACGGGAGCTCTTACGTCACTCCCTCTCAGGTTTAGTTAACCCCATACAGGTAAAACAACAACTCTCAAGCACTTCACACTTATAACAGCTTCCCATTGCCCAGTTACTTAAAATACCCTAACCAGAAACAACTCAACTATATTCATGAAGAAAGAAAAAGAAAAACCAGGTGAGTCATATGCAACAAAATCTTTGGTGAAAATATGATTGGTGGGTTTTTTTTGGGGGGGGTTCCATTTTATTAGCCAAGAGAAAGAAAATGGGGGGGTGGGAATAAAACAATGTCTGATGGTTATTGCTCTTTGTGTAAATTGTAGATTTCCACATTACTATTTCTACAGCATTAAGAGCAGTGTGGCCTTGACAAACTTTGGGTCTGATTCAAGATAGCACATATATGCTTAAATCTATCCTTAATCAGGAAAGCACATAAGCCTAAATTTAAGCATATGCATAAATCTCCTTGAAGTCAATGGGATTTAAGCAAGTGCTTAATTTGGAGCACATGCTTAAGTGCTTTGCTGCATAGAGATGTTTTCCTGAATTAGGGTCTGGGAGGGCCAGATTCAACAGAACATTCTGCCATGTTTGCACCCACTCCGTTGATGTGAAGCTGTTGTAATCCAAGGCAGGATTTTGGCTGGGTTGCTTTGCCTCCCTGGAATGTGTTGGTGGTTCTGGTCCAAAAAAGGTACAAAGAACAAATATTTTCAATATACATGAAACCCCCTAAACATAACCCAACAACCCACAATGAAACTGGTCAGACTAAATGAAGGGGAGAAAGTATTAAAAATAAAAGCTTTTTTTTTAAAAAAAAAAGAAAAACAACATACTGAGTAACTTGCTAGCATTTCTGTGAGTGTGGTAGAAGTATTTTATGTATTGAAACAAATACTGGGACTTGGCATGTCTTATTAGGTTGACTTCATACATAGCTTTCTCTCCTAATGCCAGGAAAAAGTGTATTTCTAATTCAGCAAATAAATATATGGATAGCCTCAAGGAAATTTTGCAGAGGTTGTCAGAACTGTTGACTCAATTTGTTCTAAGACACAAACATGAGTTATGCTTTCTTGTTGCTACCTGTGAGTTCCTCACAGTCGATGGTCATCTAAGAAGGCTGTGGTGCCGGTCTGGCGGCATTACAGCAGCAGCCACCTCATTTGCTGGCTCCTAATAGTATGTGGGTAAAGAAAAATAGTGATAGTTTGACCGACTTAAATATAACACCTTCCAGAATTTCAGTCGGGCAGTATTAGTCTCATCCAACAAAAATGGGCTCTCCGTTAGTGCTAGCCATTAAAAAAACCCACACCTTGGTTCAAAATGTCAGAGAGTTTACCAGTCCAAGATGTGAATGAGAACTGCATGCTTGGAGTGATGACCTGAGAAGGTTCTTTCAGTTTGTACTTCTTTGTCCCGTTGACATTTTGGGATTTTGCATGGGAGTGCATGACTGGATGGAATAGTAACAGTTGAACAAGCTTATTTGAAAGATGCAAAGTCAAAGCCTGGACTTTGCGGTAAGCTAGCAGAGAGGAGGATCATGCCTCAAGAACAGCTTTGGAATAACATTAAAAAAGAGACCAGTGAACATTCAGATCTTGTATACGCTGGAAGAATTAGAACACGTTAGAGCAACTTCAAGCAAAAAGGCCGTTGCACTAGTGGTAGCAACACTGTAAGTGGCAATGTAGACAGGACCAGATCTGTCACTACAAGGAGGTTTTTGGAGGCACTGTCTCTCCAGCTCTCACCCACTCCTTCCCCTATCTGATTGCAGACCTGGCATTACCTCAGCTGCAGAACTGCGGTGAACCTGCCACAGGGTGTACTGTGCCCAGTCAGATAGGAGCGAGGACAGTAACATAATTAGTGAACACAAAGGACCTGGTTCTCAGTTACACTAAGCCGACACCGTTTCTGGTAGTGCAAGGGGGTTTTCACGTAAATGAGAATCAGATCCAAAGTGTTCAGGCATATTGGTGCAGGAAGACTTCATATAAGTTGAGGTAACAGAGTCCTGTGGCACCTTAAAGACTAACTAAAGTATTGAAGCATAAGCTTTTGTGGGCTAATACCCACTTCGTCAGATGCAAGCAGTGGTATATAAGTCTTCATATAAGACTTATATATAAGCATATAAGTCTTCATATAAGTTGAGCTTTTACTGTAACAAATGCCAAGTACTGTATTGCAATGAGGACCATTTATTAGTGTGGATCTCACCTGAGAAGCAGAGAAAGAATTAATGGAGGGTCTGTGAAGATAAATGCCATGTGCAGTAGTTCATCTGAGGAGAAACTAAGCTAGAAACTAAGGTGAGAGGCACAGGATGTGAACCTTTTAAAAAAAAAAAATAATGGAATATTGTCCTGTGGAAAGTCATGGAACAGAGGCTGGAGTGGAATGATCTTGTAATAATGAACTGTTGAATGATGTGTGTTCTGGGATGCTTAGTGAATCCAAGAATTGACAGTTAGTGGAGTATATTTTATCAATTGTCAATTTATTACTATTCCAGACTTTGTAAAGAGGAAAAGTGTCTTGGTGATGGAAATGTTTCCTGCTCAAACTGGTATTATCCAGATTCCTTCAATATAATAATTAAAAAAAAGTTATGCTGGGGATTTAGGTGAAATTTATTCAACAATAAAATAATTTAACATCTGCATTTGTCATCCATGGATAGCAAACAATGTACTTCTTTAAAAAGAAAAAAATAAGTACTGGGAGTGGATTATAGTCAGTAAAAATCAGAGTAAAACTCAGTAATTAAGGATTAATTTGCTGCATATCAGGTTAGAAATATATTCTTTTTAACATAATTACAATATATTATGTAAAGCAAAAATCTGCGTCTTTTCCTTGTATACAGCCAGCTTTGCAGGGGTTTTAAATTCTTTCATAAAACTTGGGTCAGTTTTATTCCACCTTAGTCCTGCAACCTGCTGGGGATATCAGCTGGCGGCTCCTGCATGGGGCTGTGAGCATGGGCGTGTACTTGGCATGGTTTACCCCTGTCCCTGACACCTGTCCTTGAGGGAGACCCTGGCGCACGTGTACCTTCAGTGTGCCAGGCTGCAGCCCCTTTTCCGGCTCCTCCGGAGCCTCTTATTGAGGTTCTGGCTGCACTTTTCCCCACATGTATTTATTTATGCACACCCAATCCGAGGCCCCACGAAGTCGTGGGACCACTTCATCAACCTCCGCCTAGCTATGGCCAAGGTAGCCATTCGTAACACCAGGGAGAGGAGGTTGACAGAGGGAGGGTCCTGTGACTGTGAGGCTGTTTTCCATTCTTTTCTCTGTTCACATATCCGGGCAGAGTTCCACTGGGCAGCGTCCACTGGTTCTCTCGATGTCTTCAAAGAACAGTGGATGCTGTCTGGGGTTCTCTGCTCAGTGTCCCCTTCTGGTTCCTTAGTTTTGGTCCTTTGACCCCCACGCCTGTTCTGGTTTTGTAGCGGGATGTTCGCTAGGCTATTGAGGGAGATCGGAAATAAAGTTCAAGGAGACCAATGAGGCTCAAAACAAAACGTGTTTATTCGGCCGAGGTGGCAGCCGCCCAAAAGCGTGAAGAAAACTGCCACACCAACCACACCCAACTTACAGTTTTATAGTCTTGGTTAACTACGCAGTTTCTTTATGTGTTACATGATTGGCTATTCTATATTGCTAGGCAGATTTAGACTACGCACGTGGAGCAGGCACGTGGTAGGAGCATCGTGATTGGACAGAATTTTCGCGCCCTTTTTGCAGGATTGTTGCATTGCTTGTGCACAGAACATGCAATAGCAGCATATTACTTCGATGAGGTAGTGATTGTGCAAAACCAACTGTTACATGATTGATTCAAAACATTTTCATAACCTTTTTAAAATACACATTAACATTAAACAATAACTATAACTATCTATCATTTTCCTTAATGGAGATCTTATATTGTGATCTTTACATATCTGCATCAACATTTATCATTATTTGCTTTCTTCAACCCTCACATTCCCTCCTTTTTCTTGTTGCTAGTTATTGCAAACTAGCAACACTCTAAAACATCATTGTTACCAGTTATTGATGAATTTTAAACATTAACATTATTTTGTTGGACCATAACAGATTACAGGATCTAAACTACTTTTCGGACATACAGAATATATAACATATTAAGATAAGATTGAAAAGGAGAACTTATTATACACAAAAATACCAAAAATAATATACTTCGCACAACATTAAACAAACCCACCTCTGCCCCTTTCCCTGAGAAACATTACAGTAACGTTTTGGGGCAACAGGTGAATAAGATTTTCTAAGGAATACATTACAACAAATGTTCATACAGTAGTGCAGGTTTTCAGAGTGGTGCTTGGTCACCTGACTCACAAGAGGTAGGTTGAGCATCTTGCTGACTAGGTGGTTGGGCTGGTTTGCGGAAGACGATTTGCAGAGGGTTGGAGCTCTTTACAGAGACCTGCCAGTTGGGTGGAGGCGATGTGTGATCAGACTTGACACGGGTATAATGAATCCATGGCTTAACACTGGCTAATTTAACAGCAGTGGGAGTAGTAAGGAGAACAGTATAAGGGCCCTTCCATTTAGGTCCCAAGGGGTTAGTTTTCCAATCCTTGAGCCATACAGAATCTCCTGGGGAGAAAGGGTGCAGAGCAGTGACGGGGATAGGGAACTTGAGCTCACTAACGTAGGTGGATAATTGAGTTAACACTTTGCTTAGGAGCTGAACTTCTCTAATAAGATCTTGCTTTCCCAGAAGGTAAGTATCCCCTTTCAAGTGGTGGACCCCTAGCGGTGGTCGGCCAAATACTAGCTCATAGGGTGAGAGCTTTAAGGATCGTGTGGGAGTGCATCGAACTCTAAGCAGTACCATGGGCAAGGCTACAGTCCATGATAGGTCGGTCTCCTGGCAAATTTTACCTAGGGCATCTTTTAAGGTCCTATTCATCCTTTCAACCTTTCCTGATGATTGTGGATGGTATGCACAATGGAGTTTCCAGGTGATGCCTAAGAGTACTGACAAAGAGCGGATAACTCTGTGAACGAAAGCGGGACCATTGTCACTTCCAATGTGTAATGGAAGTCCAAATCGGGGGATTACATCTCGGAGCAAGGCCTTAGTAACCTGCTCAGCCTTTTCATTAGTGGTAGGCCATGCCTCAACCCAGCCGGAATATGTACAAACTGCTACAAGCAAGTACTTGAATTTCCCAGACTTTGGCATTTCAGTGAAGTCCACAACTAGTGATTCCATCGGACTATATCCTATATGCTGGACTCCAGGTGGTCGAAGAGGTCCTACACGAGGATTATGTTTTGCACAGGTTTGACAACGTAGGGCAGCACGTCTGGTGAGTGAATGTAGACCATTTATGTACAGTTCACGGTCTAGGAGTTCAGTCAGATTAGTGCTACCTAAATGGGTCTGTTGATGTAATTCCTGAATCAATTCCCAAGCTACCACTGCAGGCAGAAAAATTTTATTATTTGGCAAGACATATAAACCTGACCGCTTGACTCCCTTTTCCTGTTCAGCCCAAAGTTGTTCTTGTGCAGTGTAGTGTACTTCAGCAGGAATCATTTCAGCCACGTTGAGGTGCTGGATATGAATAGCTGGAGATTGTTGACGCGCTGCATTCCTTGCTTCTTCGTCTGCCTGTCGGTTTCCTTTTGCGACAGGATCCTCACCATGTTGGTGTCCTTTGCAGTGCATTACAGCAACTTGTTTGGGCATCCAAACAGCATCAAGAAGGGCCAGGATTTCATCTGCATGCTTTATTTTTTGTCCGTTTGAAGTCAGAAGTCCTCTTTCCCTATATATGGCACCATGGGCATGAAGTGTTAGGAAGGCATATTTTGAGTCAGTGTAAACATTGACCTTTTGCCCTGTTGCTAGTTCAAGTGCTCGACGGAGGGCGACCAGTTCAGCCTTCTGGGCGGAGGTGCCAGGGGGAAGTGCCTTTGCTTCACAAACAGTGCCTTGATCATTGACTATGGCATACCCTGCCAAACGTTGACCCTGATCAATAAAACTACTACCATCGGTGAAAAGGACAGAGTCAGGTGTGGCTAAAGGTGTATCCAGTAAGTCAGGTCGGCTAGAATAGACTTCTTCCATGACTTGAAGACAATCATGTTTTTCTGTGGGATCTTCTTCTACTGGCAGTATAGTTGCAGGATTAAGGGTGGAACAGACAGAAATGGTAACAGAAGGATTGTCTACTAATATACTTTCATACTTGAGGAGTTTGGTGTTTGTCATCCAATGATGGCCCCTATGTTCCATTAGGGTGACCACAGCATGTGGGCACTTTAAGGAGATTGGTTGTCCTAGGGTGAGTTTACTTGCCTCTTCAGCAAGAAGGGCAGCTGCAGCTACGGCACGTAGGCAGGGTGGCCATCCTTGTATTACAGTGTCTAGTTGCTTAGAGAAGTATGCTACTGGTCGCGGCCAGCTACCGATGGTCTGGGTTAAGACACCAACTGCAATACCTTTCCTTTCTCCTACATACAGTGTGAAAGGTTTTTCCAAATCAGGGAGGCCCAACGCAGGGGCTGTCATCAAGGCAGACTTGATATCTTCAAACCCCTTTTGTTGTGTTTCTGTCCAAATAAAGGGATCTGCAGCCCCGCCTTTTGTGGCCTCATGAAGGGGTTTAGCTAGTGTAGCATAGTTAGGAATCCAGAGACGGCAGAAGCCAGCAGCTCCTAAAAACTCACGCACTTGGCGTCTGTTTGTAGGGGTAGGAATGGCACAGACTGCCTCTTTTCTCTCAATGTCCAGCATGCGGATTCCTTTTGTGAGCTTAAATCCCAGATATTTTACTTCCTGTTGTACTAGCTGAGCCTTTTTTTTAGAAACCTTGTAACCTTTGAGATAGAGATGTTTTAAGAGATTAGCAGTAGCCTCTGTGCATTCAGTGTAGGTACGAGCAGCCACTAGAAGGTCGTCAGCATATTGAAGGATGTTCCAGCGGTTACCTCCTTGTGTGAGAGGCACCAAGTCTTGGGCTAGGGCTTGTCCGAATAAGGAGGGTGAGTTACAGAATCCCTGTGGGAGACGTGCCCATGTCATATGAGTCTTTTGGCCCGTATCAGGATGTTCCCATTGAAAAGCGAAAATAGGCTGACTGATGGGTGCAATCCGGAGACAGAAGAAGGCATCTTTAAGATCTAGCACTGAGAACCATTTGGCATTAGCTGGTACCAAACTGAGAAGAGTGTAAGGATTTGGTACTACTGGGTGCAATGGGATCACTCTTTTATTCACGGCCCGTAAGTCATGTACAGGTCGGAAACTTTTATCAGGCTTCTCCACAGGTAGCAAGGGAGTATTCCAGGCTGACTGGCATTTGACGATAATACCAGTGTCTGATAATTTTTGTAAATGTTCATGTATGCCAATTACTGCTTTTCGAGGTAGAGGATATTGGGGAATGGAGACAGGAGTTGCCATGGGTTTTAGATCAATGATTATGGGAGGGATGTCAACTGCCAGTCCAGGTGGATTATCTTCTGCCCATACACCTGGAATATTGAAAGCTTGCCAATCTTGTCTATTTTCCATGGAGGTGTAAAGTCGCCATTCTTCTTCTACAGGGAGTGCTAACATAAGGCTTTGAGTTGGGGATGGTTTTTCTCCTAATTGCATTTTCATGTTTCCATCACTATCAAAGGTTAGAGTGGCTCTGAGTTTTGACAGCATATCTCTCCCAAGGAGAGGAATGGGACATTCAGGTATATAGAGAAGTTTATGGGTAACAACGTGGCTTCCTAATTTACATGCTCTTTCTTGTAAATAGGGACAGGGTTTCATTTGTCCTGTTGCTCCAACGACAGTGGTTTGTAGTTGGCTCTCAGGGGCTACTTTAGTGTTAACCACAGACCTAGTAGCTCCTGTATCAATTAGAAAGTCTATGAACTGGCCTCCCACATTCATACAGACCATCGGCTCCCCGGGGCCAGTTGTAAATACTTCTGTCGGGGTCCGAGGAACCGGTCTGGCCTAATCTTGATTCCCTGCCCAATCCTCTATCACTGCCATACCAAAGGTATCTCCCTCAAGTGTTTGAGCAGTTGCTGCTTTGGACCAGACAGGTGCCCCATACTCCTTTCTATTTCCCCTATTGTGTGGCCCTCCTCTTCCTTTCTCACTTTCTGAAGTATTTTCACTTTCTTTGTTAGGACACTCATTTTTCCAGTGACCAACCTGGAAGCAGTGGGCGCACTGGGTGAATCCTAGTCGACCTCTGCCTCGTCCTCTTCCTCCACCACGCTGGGCATTTCCTCTTCCTTTTCCATTATAATTGTCCTGGAAGACTGCAGCAACCAACTGGGCTCTCTTTTTCACCTTCTCTTCCGCTTTCCTTTCCTCTTCACCTTCTCGGGCAGCATATACTCGAGCAGCTACTTCAAGAATGCGCCCCATATTCATGTGGACTAATCCCTGATCCTTCTGAAGCTTACGCCTGATGTCTGGTGCACACTGACTGATAAAACTGTTTTTCAAGGCTTGGGACCCTGGACTGTCTTCTGATTCATTGTCCATATCATATGGAGACCATTTACGATATCCTTCTCTCAATCTCTCTAGAAATGCTCCAGGTGTTTCTTCTTTATCTTGGAGCAAATCATGAATTTTCCGGAGGTTTACAACTCTAGGTGGTCCCCTTTTGAGAGCCCTAACAAGTAACCGATGGTATAAATCAAGGGCAATTTTACTGTCTGGTGTGTTAGGGTCCCATCTTGGATCTCTAATAGTGGGAAATGTATTGTCCATAAAATCTAGGAGGCCATTAGGGTCTCTTGTTCCATATTCTATACGGGCTTCTTCCCTCCCTTGGCTTAGAACTAAGGTTCGTTCTTCTGGGCTAAGCAACATTTGAAGAAGTTGGCTGATGTCCATCCAAGAAGGATAGTGAGTTCCAATAATTCCTTCTACTAAGGTGGCAATAGCTGTGGGATCGTTCGTCCACGGTGCCTTTGAAGCTTTCCAATTAAGGAGATCACTACTAGTGAAGGGAACATGCTGATACACTCCCTGAACCCGGTACTGTCCTGTGGGGTTGTCTGGGGGAGGAGGAATTAATTGGTTAACTACCCGGAGAGGGAACTGTCGCACCGGAGAGGTATCGCGGTCCCTACTCCGGAGGGCATAGGAATGCTCTTTTGTAATGATTCTTTTCTCATCCCGATTAGAATCATGATCCTCGGGTTTTCTCCCAGGGGTTAGGAGTTGTTGAAGTTTTGCCACACTTTCTTCAAGTTGCTGTAAACCTAACCGACCGGAGTCAGTTGGTGAATTTGAGACGGACATGCCTGCTACGCTTGGCGGCGGAACTGTTGGTGCTGGCGGTATAGGCATAGGCTCGAGCGGGGCGGCCGGGACTACGGGTAGCGGCATGTAAGGGGGTGGGGCTAGTGGCTCATCGTCTGGAGGGCTCAGATAGATAGGTTTCGATTCCTCCGGGGTTCCCCTGAGTCTCCTCTGTGTACGTGTGCGAAGGACTAGGCATTTGGTGTATCTTTGTAACCAAGATGGATTTTCCTCCACTATATCAAACCATGCAGATATATAAGGGTACTGATCGGGGTGTTGGTGTCCTGTGAAATTGAGGACATCTCTAATAATATCCATGTCCAAAGTCCCTATGGCTGGCCACGTGGGCTGAATTGGAAATGCTGGCCAGTCTTTTTCACAAAATTTCTTTAACAATCCGGCCTTGCGGCTGCCGGTGGGAATGCGCTTTTTGAATTCTCCAAAATGCTCTAACATGCAAGTTAGAGGTGTTTTGCGGTCTTCCTTGGATCCGCTTCCTCCCATTTTGCAAACTAGGTCTTGGGGCACCCTCACTAGCCTGACTTTACAGCTGTCTTTACTTTTCCTATTTACCTCTCCACCCAGATAGAACAGATAAAACAGACACAATAGGGAAGACGGGTTCCCAACCGACTATAGAGGATGGGGGAGTCGGTTGGTGGGAGGGTTGAGGTTTACTCTCAATCGCCACTAGCCTGTGTCACCGGACGTTCCAACGGCTGACAACAGGAACCGTAATGGCCATTCACTCAGTCACACACACTCAGTCACTCCAACGAGAAAATCCCTCCCAGAAACCCTCTTATACTTGCCTCTCCGGAGACTGGCTGGAGTTTCCCTCCCTTTCCCCACGGTTGTTTTCAAAGCCTCTCCGTTGGTGCAAAAAGGCAATCTGAACGGTGAACCGGCCCACGAGCGGCCACCGGTCAAAAACGGGGCCCCTCTCGATGCACCGCTTCTGAGCCGGCTCCCGAAGCAGACTCACCCCTGCAAGTCCCCAATGGACTTATCCCTGAACCTGCTCCCGATCGTCCCTCGACATCCCGGACGAGCCCCCAGAAGATGTAGCGGGATGTTCGCTAGGCTATTGAGGGAGATCGGAAATAAAGTTCAAGGAGACCAATGAGGCTCAAAACAAAACGTGTTTATTCGGCCGAGGTGGCAGCCGCCCAAAAGCGTGAAGAAAACTGCCACACCAACCACACCCAACTTACAGTTTTATAGTCTTGGTTAACTACGCAGTTTCTTTATGTGTTACATGATTGGCTATTCTATATTGCTAGGCAGATTTAGACTACGCACGTGGAGCAGGCACGTGGTAGGAGCATCGTGATTGGACAGAATTTTCGCGCCCTTTTTGCAGGATTGTTGCATTGCTTGTGCACAGAACATGCAATAGCAGCATATTACTTCGATGAGGTAGTGATTGTGCAAAACCAACTGTTACATGATTGATTCAAAACATTTTCATAACCTTTTTAAAATACACATTAACATTAAACAATAACTATAACTATCTATCATTTTCCTTAATGGAGATCTTATATTGTGATCTTTACATATCTGCATCAACATTTATCATTATTTGCTTTCTTCAACCCTCACAGTTTTTTGCATTTGTTGTCCCCCGAACTCAATTGGGTTCTGGGTTTAGTAGCCCCTCCCTAGGCTGGGGAAGGGGCTTTTAGCAATGAGCGAGCTAGTGCTCGCCCATGTCCTGGTTTCCTAAAAGGAGCAAAACCCAGGCTGAGTAGCATAGCAGTCAAGCTGTGGCCAGCCCAATCAGCCCACAGCTGGCCCTGATAAAAGGGTTGAGAGTCAGGAGCTACGTAGTCTCTCTCTAGGCTGGGAGGGGGGGAGGGCCTGGCTTCTTGTGGGACAGTGCTGGGGAAATAGGCAAGGGAGCTGGGGAGCTCCAGCCTAGCAACTCCCCAGGCTACAGGCCTGAAGTGAGGCCTAAGGAGAGTACTGGGGGCTAGGCAAAGGCACCTGGTCCAAACCCCCCTTGCCTATGTTGACTGGCTTTTACACTGCAGTCTGCCCCAGGGTGTGGGGGCTTGATGATGACTGGCAGTAGCCCTAGACTGGGGCAAGGTGGAGATTAGAGGGTTGGGGGTTCCCCAGGGATGGTAGACCCAGAGGCAGAGTGTGGGGGTATTGACAGGGGCAAAGGGGGCACCAGGGCCCGGGAGGGACACTGGGCCAGTGAACAGTGAAACACCGGCCTGCAGAGGGTGCTCTGAGCTGGAAGAGCTAATTCCCAGACGGCCAGCGGAGGTGTGGCCTGGAGAGTCATCGTGTGGTGTCGCTACGCTGCCCCTTTGATGTTGAAACAAATTATATTATAGTTGTTATTGCTCAATGACTTAGCTAATGACATTTCTTGAATGAGCTCCTGTTTATTACTTAGTGTTAAGTCAAGCATAGCCCTTCCTTTCTGTGCTCTAGAACAAGCTGTTCCAAAAAGTAACCACTTAAAATGTCAAGAAATTATTTCTCTAACTTTGTCTCATTGTGCTATTTGACTAGTTTATATTTGGGTAGTTGAAGTCCTCCATTATTATTCATTTTGTTAGATTTTGTTGCCTCTTTGATTTCTCTCAACAATATGTGTTCGATTTCCATTCCAAGATCCAGAGTCCAGCAGTACAGCTCTACTAATATTTTACATTCTGATTATTTAGGGCCTTTCCAATCAAAATTTTATCGTGCTAGATTCTATAGCATCCTTTAAATACAGCACAACTCCCCCACTTTACAGCTTCGTCTATCTTTCCTGTATAGTTTTGTAACCAAGGATTTAAGAAGATTTTTTTTCTCATTCCACCACTTTTCTATTATATTAAGGCCCTCCTCCATCTCAAGGCAATAACCTATTTTTGCTGATAAGCTTCTTGCACATAGACATGTATAATTTTTTACAAGGTGCCTGGTTTTATTTAATTCCTTAATCTGACACATTGCTGATTTTACATAATTTAGTTTGTGTTCTTCTGATTCTGTCTCTGCTCGCGTTCAGTTGTACTTTGTTTCCAACCCTTTACTGTGTACACAAATACTGTTTTATTACTGTCTTTAACAGATGTGTTTCTCTGATGTGTACACTCCTTCAATAGCTTCAGCCAGCATTCCTCCTGCTCTTAGTTTAAATATTCCTTCAGAACCTTATTTACTTACATGACAATCTGGTTCCATTTTGGTGGAGTCTCTCCCTTCTGTATAGGATCCCTCTTCCCCAAAGTGTGGGCCCAATAGACTTTAAATCTTCTTCTTTGCACCATCTTCTCAAACACTCTTGTAAGTTTCCACTGCCTAACTGAAGCTGCCTAGGGTTGCCAGGTGTCTGTTTTTTGTTGTTTTTGTTTTTGTTTTTTTTTACCAGAATGCCTGATCGAAAAGGGACCCTGGTGGCTCCAGTCAGCACTGCTGCTGAACCATTAAAAGAACTATGGCCAATGGGAGCTGAGGGGGTGGTGCCTGTAGGTACAGGCAGGGCACAGAGCCACGTGGTCATGCTTCTTCTTCAGAGCTGGAGGGAGTTGCCAGCAGCTTCCCAGGAGCCACCTGAGGTAAGCACCTCCTGGAACCCGTGCCCTGAAACCCCTCCCCCACTTCAACCCCCCACCCCTGAGCCCCTCCTGCACCCCAACCCCGTGCTCCAGCCCATATGCCCCTCCTGGTCCCTGTACCCTCATTTCTGTCCCCACACTGGAGCCCTCACACCCACACCCAGACCCCCTACCCTAGCCTGGTTCCCCCTCCTGCACCCAAACCCCCTCATCTCCGGCTCTACCCCAGAACCTGCACCCCCAGCCAGAGCCTTCACCCCCTGTTGAACCCCAAGCCCTGTCTCAGCCCAGTGCAAATGAGTGAGAGAGCGAGGGTTGGGGAGAGTGAGTGACCGAGGGAGAGGAGATGGAGTGAGTGGGGGTGTGTGGGAAGGGGTGGGGCAGGGCGTGGGGGAAGGGTGTTCGGTTTTCTGCAAATACAAAGTTGGCAACCTGCCCTCCCTGGAACCAGAAACATTTCAGAGAAAGCTACCATGGACGCCTTGGGCCTAAGCTTTCTACTTAGAAGAGTAAATATCTATTCCAGAACCTCTCTCATATGTCTCCCTACAACATCACTGATATCAACATGTAATACAACCACAAACTCCTCCCTGGCTCTCACCAGAAGGCTGTCTAGGTGCTTTGTGGTATCTGCCACCTTTCTACCTTTCAGAAAGCCAACTTAGACTGGCTCTGCACAGGAGATGAGCAGGTGCACTTGGCCTAAAGTTAACAGTTATTAGTTATCATTCAATAAAGTACATTTATTTTGCAGGCCTCTTTTGTTGGATTCTAATCCATCATAAAGCCCGAGAATCTCTATACAAGCCTTGTAAGCAGTGTTTAATTTTTTTTTCATGGGCAGGCTATTTCTTGTAAACTTAATTATCTTGGATTTATGTTATGATTCCTAGCACCGTTGGTGAGGTTAGGAATTCTCTGGTGACTGGAAAGTTGCAGTGTTGTACTTTATAGACATAGTTGAGCTGTTTGATTTAGAAAGGCTTTTGTGTGAGAAATCTGGCAATATTCCTGTCACCAGTGCTGGTAGAGGAGATCTCTGCACACAGAGGACTAGCATGCCTTTAAAAGAGAAAAAATAATATTGGGGAGCTAAGAATATCCTAGTAAAGGGAAACCCTTGCTTGATTCCACTAGGTGGCAGAAAATACATTTCTTAGCATTTTGGTCTTGAATATACAGTACTTGAAGCCTGGATTAATGTTGGTTCAGTAACATTCTGTTCATTGGAGCCTTCCTTATTCATAGGCCTTCAACAACTGTTTGGCCATTAATGATTCCAAAACAGATTTTCATTTTATGTACACCAAAATTCTGATTGACAATCTGAGACCACATACCTTGTTTGCTATACACCACAAGCATGAAGTTTCATGCTAAGGTTAGCCACTAAGCCATCCTGTTCCCTTCTGCCACGGATAATATAATCCATGACTTGTTTATCTAGTAGCTAAGAAGAAGTTTTGAAGTTTTCAAAGCAGTCACCTATCATATACTGTAACAGGCAGATACAATGAGCACCACATAAAACCTTTAGTTATAACTTGGGTATCCAGGTGATTGACAAGAGTGAGACAATTTACATGAATTACAAATTTTACCTTTAAGGCTCATTGACTCCCCTGCATGGTAACCAATTCAGTGTGAAGTCTGATGTCCACCTAAAAAGTGGGTATCCACATTCCCACTGTGAAACCAAACGCCGGCAATATGTACAGGTTGCTCCATACTCTAACCTAACCATTACTAAAATTAGTTAAGAAGGGTGTTCTGTCATAACTCTACAAGAACTATTTCAGTGTGGTGTAAAGTTACTATTTTCCTCCACAGACATTGCTTGTATTCTGAACAATATGCCTGTAAAGCTTGTAGGAAAAATTAGCAGGGATTAACAACAATGTGAAAGCACAAATACTCTGGACTACAGTTCAATATGCATTAGTCAACATGGTACATAACACAGTTGGGGTCAGTCCAAATGTAATCAAGCAAGTTTCAGACTGCCTTTTCTATCACATCACATAGGAGCATTTCACTTACGGGGGATTAATGTCCTAACCTCTTAGCTAATTAGTGTGAAACACAGTCATCCTTATGTAATAAGATGAGTCAATAGAAGGTGAACTCAATGCACATTTCTAATCAATTTTCCACCAACTAGAACATATAATGAGGGCTGGTAGACTTATAACTTGATATCTGTTCATGCACATTATGAAAGTCATCTATTTTTCACAAAACTGATTAGTCTCAAGAAAAATATGATGTGGTTTACATTTCTGTGCTGCTCCCCACAGATCTGGTTTCTTAAGACTAAGTGGATAATAAAGCTTGAACAGTTGAAGGACATTCTTGAATAAGATTTAGTGAGATTCTGTGATGGGAAAGGTCTGATCTGATTACCCCAACATCCAGGACTGAGAATTAGTGAGTGGCCTTCAGATGAAGACAATAATTCCTCCAATGGGTCTGATCAATAACCCACTGAAATCAATGGAAAGACACCAATTGGCTTTGGTTCAGACCCTGTATAGCCAACGGGAAATTCTGCCAAGTGATTCACTGTAAATCATTCTTGTAAATGGTCTAACTTTCTCCATCTGTCCCACTGGACCTTCATTTTTTATCTCATAAGATTTCTGTAGAATTTTCCAGTCATACAGTATCTTTCCTCCTAGAACCTGAAGTTGTAGGTTGTTAATATTAAGAAAATCCTTATTTCCTGAAAGCCAAAAGATGCACAGAATCTGAAATACTATTTTTTTCCAGTCATAATTATTTTATTAAAAAACTATGTAGTCTATTGACTGTTTTTAGTCTGAAAGTACACAGCCTACAAAATGAAAGTGTCCCGTGGAGCTCTACCTCTTCTGTCAGCCAGGACACTGATGACTTCAAGGTGCAGCTCCTCTCACCTGTATAATTTGTTATACATGTAACCCCTTTCAAAATTTCTTTAAATAATGACTACTTAGTAATACAGTCCTATGTAAAAAGGATGTAAGAGCAGTATTTTTTTTAATAGCTCACATAGATTCCAGTTCAGCACAGCACTTATATGTTTAAGTGCTGTCCTTAATAGGCTTGCTTTCCTGAATCAGGGCCATAATATCACTTTAAGGTAACAAAGTCTTGTGGCACCTTAAAGACTTTATAATTCAACTAAATCAGGCAGGAAGTTAACATTGCTTGGTGGGTAATCATTGTGGCTACATACTAGTCCTTTGAAAACGGATTGTTTCCCACAATACATTATATAAAAATTGTCTCAATAGCAAATCTATCAGTTTGGCCTGTGGTAAAGATTTATCAAGAGCCTTCATATAACAAGGTACTTTTCAACAACAAGAAAGTCATTTTGTCATTGAACATACCATATAATTAAAGGCTTAACATTTTCTTGAAATGGAATTAAGAAAGAGACAAGTTTTGTGTTAACTCTTTCATGAGTAAGTCATGTGTCATGAATTTTTAGGTGTAAAAATCAAAATGTGTGCATGTCTGTTATAGTTATACAAAATATGCACTTGAAAATATTTTTGATGGCACTTGCAAAATTTTCTGTAAAAATTTTCAAAGACTGCTAACAGAACCATAGTCTCAGAGACAGGACATAAGAATAGAACAGAGCAATTTGTGACTCTCAGACCAGTATTCACTCAATTTACTAGTCTAGGGTGTGCCCAGGAGATGCATTCACCCACTACTGGTGCAGAGCAGGGGTGGGAAGAGGGGCAGGGTCTTGGAGGAGGGGGTGGAATGGGGGCAGAGTGGGCTGGACTGGGTCACTTGCTGCTGCTGGCAGTAGGCCCCCTGCTAATCCCCCAGGCTGCCCTGCACCCCACATCCCCCTGATGTGCAGGGCCCCCCAAAGTATGTAGCCCAAGGTGGTTGTCCCAGTCTGTCCTATGGACAGGACAGCTCTGATTAAATATAAGCCCAAACATTGGTGGAGCCAGGCCCTTGTTCCTGAATATTGGTGGAGCAAGAGCACCATGGGGCCATATAACTCACTGCCTAAGGTCTTTGGGACCCAGAAAGCTCTTGACAGTGAATCCCATGGTTTAGAAGAGATCCCCTAACTTGTGACTGCAGAGGAATATCTAGTGTGCCGCTATTGTTGGCAGACCTTTTGAAAACTCCTTCCCAGTTTACTACAAGCAGTTAAACTCTCTTATCTGGCCTTTGTATATAAGGAGATGCTGCACAGTCCAGTTTGCTAGGCATGAAAGAACAATCATCCTCTGCCATCCTAGTGTGGCTCTCACACGACTTCCACCCTCCTCTGTTCCTCTCATTCTCTGTCGCAATTGACATTACCACATTTTCTCTACCACTTAGTTCCATGACCTGTAGGTTATCTTTGACTCTTCTTTCTGCTTTATCCTGTCCATCCAGGTTATGTTCACTTGGCCCTCCATTGCATTTGTAGATTCATCATCTTTCTCTCCACAAAGCCATGGCTGTTGTTCAGGCCCATACCAACTCCTCTGTTTACTGTAATCTCCTTACCTCCTACCTATAATGCCTCCCTCAGGTTTATTCAAGATGGAGCTGCTGAGATTCAATTCCTTGCTGTCTTACTGTCCTATCACTCCATGCTTTGAATCTCTTCACTGTGTCCCACTATGTTGCTGTCTCAAAAGCTTTGTGCCTTCACTTTCAAGGCCCTACATAACTCTGCTCAACTACTTGTTCATTTTTTGTCTCTTACTGTGTCTTTTCTTGGCCTAATTTGTTCCACTAACATCTGCCTTGTTCACTTGTCTGTCAGCTTCTTACACAAACTTCTCTGTACCTGCCTCCAGCCTACCCTTATGCACAGAATGCCCTTGGACCAGTTTCATTAGTCTACTACCTTTAATTCAGATCTCTTCTCAAGAACAGCCTCTGCCACAGTGACCAAAATAAATCAATTAATGATATCTTCAGGAACAGATGGGTTAGTTGCACTTACTTTATCTAGTTACAATGTTTTTATCACTGTTGCAAATGTATATTAAAATGTTATAATTTGTTTGCATCTCTCTCTCTTCCTGCCCTTTGTATATTGCTTGTAATCTTAAATTGTAAGCTCCTCACAGCAGGAACAATGTCTTTCTATGCATTTATACAGCACCTACTGCAATGGGACCCTACTACTGATTGGCTACTATCTGTTATACATATATTAAATACTAAAAGATTATACTAATCTTTGTATATTCTACTACAATATGAAAACAGAGGTGATCCTATTTGGACATTCTTTCTGCTGTCATCTGCTGTAGAATGATGGGGTTTGGGGAAGGAATTGAATTGCCAGTGTCTCATTCACAATTATTATTTCATCTAAAGAACACTAATTCTCTAACTTTTGCATAAGTAGCTCGGATTATTATTTTAAAACTCTTTAAAAAATACCCTTAAAACCAAGCAGTGAAACAAACCACAAGTGTTCCAGATTAGGCATTTGAAGAACATAATCTAACCTAAGAAGTGCCATGTAAAATAGATGCAAAACTGAATTGGATAAATTATGTTAACAATGAGTTAATAGTGCTGCACTTTGCAGAATGTTATGGTGATGGGTGGACTGCTTGCTTCTCTAAATTCAACAGAGCCAAGGATTTAGAGGATAGACAGTAGTAATGTTTGACTTTATCCAGATAGATACAGAGAAGAAGAATTACCTACATGGTAATTATACTCCCTAGATAGGTGATTAATGCAATGCGTGATAACTATTTTTGACATGCATCAGTTTTGCTTAACTAGAAAAAAAGTCCCTTAAAACTCAAAAACTGCTTGCTGAACAACATATTGCATTTCCCTAATTTTTGAAGTATTCGCTTAGATTCTGACCCCACTCTTAATAGGGTCAATGGGAGTCTATTAACTCTAAAGAGAGCTCAAAATCACCTCTAAAACAAAACAAAGTGTATTTAGAATGGTGTTATAAGTTGTAGATGGGTCAAACCAATTGAGGAGTGTCTGAATACTGACATGCTTAATACTCAGTGTTGGTGTAGCTGGCAATTTACTGCTCACACACTATCTATATGCAATCGATAAGACAAAGTTTCCATTATACAGTTTAGTTGTCCAAAGCAGCCTTTAAGAAGTTATGGAAGGCTCCTCTTGCCTCAGTAACCCCCTGATCTGTCTGTGGCTTCCTGGCACTACGAATAATTATTTTGGTCAAGTCTCTGACCATGAGTCAAACAACATCAGGTCTGTCTTAGCAGGTGGAAGACCAGCTACAGGGACATAGCCAGTCCACTATTGCTCCTTGGAAGCAATTGACAGGACTATTCTCACCATGATCAAACACAAAATAAATAGCTTCTTATACCCAGAGTTTAAACACACACAAAAGAATAAAGCTGCTTGTCTTGAAATTGTAGCCAGTCTTTTGCTGTTTTCACACATCTAAGAAAGTCTACTCAACTTTGCCTCCAAAGGCAGCTGACTCCCTAATTGATCTAGTCAAATTATTACATTAGAACAATTAAACTGAAGAATTTAGCCTTCTTTCTCATTATGAATCATCCATGATTGGGGTGGTATACAAATGTCTCTGTTATTTGTATCTGTTTGTTGAACAATTTATGCAAACCTGTTTTAACTGATCCCTTCTTGTCTCCGATAGGCCTACCCTATGGTGAGAGTAGTGCACTGAAGTTAGTTAGACTGTATAGCTGTGACCAGCACACCATGAACCCTGGAGGCAAGCAATGGAAGCACTCCAGCTACTAGAGTCATGTGGACATCTAACACCCTGGTCAGGTCTACACTAGCGGGAGGGGAGGGAGTTGATCTAAGATACGCAACTTCAGCTACATCAAGTGTTGGCAAATGTTCTGGCTCGAGGACCAGGTGGAGGTTGCAAACTTGTATGGAGGGCTGGGTAGGGAAGGCTGTGCCTCCCAAAACAGCCTGGCCCCACCCCCTATCTGACCCTGACCCACTTTCTGCCCCCTCAGAGCCTCCAACCCATCCAACCCTCCCTGCTCCTTGTCCCCTGTCTGACCCCTCCCGAGATCCCCAACCTAACTTCCCCCCCCCAGAACCCCACCCCTTACCTAATCCTGCCCCCCATGCCCCCTGACTGCCCTAACCTCTATCTACACCCCCGCTCCCTGACAGACCCCCCAGGACTCCCTGCCCCTTATCCAAGGCCCTGGCCCAACCCATGCCCCCTTACCATGCCGATCAGAGTGGCAGGAGCTCAGGTCCTGCCAGAGCCAGCCACACCACTGCAGCACTTACCAGGAGCAGCGGGCCAGAGCACTGGCAGTGTGACAGACACACTGATACTGCGGGGGAGTGGGTACAGCAGGGAAGGGACCCGGGAGAGCCTCCCCATCTGGGAGCTCAGGGGCTGGGCAGGACAGTCCCATGGGTTGGATGTGGTCTTCTTGCCCTAGTTTGCCCACCTCTGCTCTATGCCATTATCTAAATAATTTATGAAGATATTGAACAAAACTGGACCCAGAACTGATCCTTGTGAGATCTCACTCATTATGCCCTTCCAGCATGACTGTGAACCACTGATTATTACTCTCTGAAATTGATTTTCCAATCAGCTATGCACCCACCTTATAGTAGCTCCATCTAAGGTATGCACCCACCTTATAGTAGCTCCATCTAAGGTTGTAGTTCCCTAGTTTGTGTATGAGAAGGTCATGCGAGATAGTATAAGCCTTACTTGTTTCCATCCTGAGTCCCATACTTTCCTTCCTAATTTTACACCTCCAGGATTGACTATGGCTAAAGGTGCTAGAAATTCTGTTTTCAGTAGGATAAATCCCAGTGTTTCAGTTAGCATTGCATGAGTCCTGGATGCAATGCAAATAATCTGAATAAAACCTCACAAGGAAGCTATAATTCTTCAAAAATTACCCATCACAACTCTGAAAAGAGATTTCCAAACAGAACTCATCATCCTCTCCTCCAAACGAGCAGCTTTTTAAAGGTGAGATGGTGCAGGGTCTTTCCCCTATTCTCCATTCCGAGTACTTTGGTCAGAATTTCTGAGCAATGCCTGGTTCTCTTAGATGCCCTCTTGTGGGTTAGGTTATTTATTTAAGCATAGCAATAAACTACTCACATGAAGTATAAATCTCTGGAGAGGGCTGTTTTCTTTTCTGATCCAGGAACTGAAGGTTGAGATATACAGTGTAACTGTTTTCTCATCTGTTGCAACTGCTCCCTCAGCAGTCTCCCAGACAGTCCTGAGCTTTTCATTTTTCTCAGTGACGTTGCACTAGGCATAAGAGACCTTTGGTGGTAGCCATTTCTCTATCAGAGATGAGAAACATTCCAAAGAGAAACCACCAGAATTTAAATCCAGCCCATGGTTTGCTGCTTTAAAGCATTGATTGGTCATTTTAAGTGGCCCTCACTCTCTTATTCATTTTCCTCCTTGGTTACAGGGTACCTTAATAGAGCAATCTGATCTTGAAAGAAATAAAGTAGGGATGAGACAAAACTAGGGAAGAACAAAGTCTTTGTGGAAAACCTCAAATAGATTTAGTAAAAGATGGCTATGCCAAGCTGACTACGATTATAACTGAGTCATGTTTTCATAGTTCAGGAAACATAATGAAAATTTCACGTATTAAGGTGTAGACAAAGCCGGGGTTAAATGCCTGAGTTGTGAGCCCTTCCAAATTCACTTTGGAACAGGTTTATCAACTTTGCATCAGAATCAGTTTATGTGGATGTGCAGGCTCTGAAGCGTGAAAATGTACAGATTTGAACAAATTCATATTTCCCTGAGCCAAACATTGTGAATTCGCAGGCAAGGCTCAGGCTCAATGGGCTTGTGCATGTTTGCACAGGTTCACCTCGTACAGGATTTGGCCTAAAATGAATAGCATAGTTGGAAGAAAAATGTTTAAGAAAGTATCAAGGGCCAAGTCCTTCCATTTCCTCAGTCAGGCTTTTGTCATCTGAACTGGGGCAGTTAGCATCACCAGTCAGAGGAGGAAAAGTTTATCAGTCCCAGAGTTCAGAGGGAACAAAAAGAAAGGTGAAGGAGAAGAAAAGAAACAACCAGCCTGTCCCAAAACAGCCTCTTTTCTTCAGCCAGGCCTTGGGTAAGTTGCAGTCTGGCTCAATGTCCTCTGGTCAACCACCCCAAAGTATCTTGGTAATTGTTTATAGTCCAGACCACCTTTCCCTCGGGCTGATTGAACTGTGTGTAGGCTTTGGAGCAGGCTCTGCTGTCTGTCAGGCCTTACCCTAGGAGCTAGGTTGACTAGAGATCCATCCTCCTCTCAGAGCTACCTCTTATGAGCTGGGGTTCTCCCTTTTCGAACTCTTCCTCCAGTCCTAATACATCTTGCAGGGGTGTGCAGCAGGGGGAGGGTACTATTTGAGCCAATAGCAACTTCTCAGCTGCTTCCTGGCAGATACAGGGTTTGTATACCCTGTCATAGGAAGATCATCATTGGAAGGAGTTTGAAGAACCACTAATTTTGATAATGAATTCCAGTTAATTTGTTTCAGAAAGCTAAGTCATGTAAGTGAGTGAAAGAATAATTAGAACCTATTGTGTGTGTGTTTGGGGGGAGGGACATGGCAGGGGAGAAGGGGAAAGTGATGTTTTTTAGGCTGTTGATAACTTGCCAGCAGCACATACTTTACCCATGTCCGATGATTACCGAATTCTGCGTTCACTGGTATATCCAAGTTATACACTCCCAGTTTGGCTGAATTTTCCCATTGGAAAAAGATTGCAAAACAAGACATGTAGAGACATAAATTACATCCCAGGCTCCCTACACACAGATGTAGTATGGCATGCTATTATATCATTGTTGTTGGGTCTGCCATAAAAGACAAGACCCTGAGTGTAGAACTCAAGGGGACTGATAAATGTGAGTAATTTATTCCAACTATTGGGATAATCCCTTCTCCCAACCAATCTCTTGGCTGAACTATGAAATCCATAGGCCAGCTGGCTGAGTTCTCTGAAAGGAGTAACAGATACCAGAGCTCTGATAAGAAACAGAGAACATTCACTCATCCTAATTACAGTAAGAGAAGAAGCAGCATCAGATTTTCTGTCTTCTGAGGAATATGCTTGTTTATTCAGTCTCTCTTTTAGGAAAGCAGTACAAATCATCAGTGTAGGGTTTAGAAATAGGGTGGCTTCCCTAACTAGGGTGTGAGCCTGTTTATGGCACTCAGTGTTTTATGTTTAAGATGCTGCCAGAAGCCAACTATGCAACAGAGTGCATATGTAGCTAGGCTTTGCAAGTTGTGTGTGTACTTAGTTAACACTGGAAAAAAACCAGAACCAACCATGACCATTCCCCGCTGCTACCACTGGGGAAAACAGAACTTCTGCTCCTTCCATCCATGGCTAAGAGGCAGGCTAGGGCTGGGCTTTCTGCTCCTACCCTGTCCATCACTGCAGACTTGCCTTTGGGGTGAGTATGGGGAGCATTCTAAGGTGTGGCACTAACTACCTTATGTAAACCCTACTGGCATGAACAAAAGAGCTACCTAGTGTACACTGATGTAGTCCAGTTTCAAATTTGACTACATCAGCATGCAGTAAGTAACTTTTAGCTTGCACCAGCAATGTCTACACAGGACAGTTAGGGCAGGTTTACACTACAGGGCTCAGTCAGCCTAAGTGAATAACATAGTGGGAGGTGACATAGCTTAGGTCGACCTTTTGTGTTGTTAACACCATGCTGGGTATAACTTTCCTGTCAACTTACCTTATGATTCTTGTTCCGGTGGAATACTCAAGTCAATAGGAGAGCAATCAGCAGTCGATTTAGTGGGTCATCACTAGACCTGCTAAATTGGACCCCGGTGGATCAGTTGCAACGCGTCAATCCCCTGGTAAGTGGAGACAAGCCCTTAGGATGCTACACATTAGGGTGCTACACTTGCACACAGCCTTAGGTCAGTCTGTGGCACTCTTCCAACAAATCTGCCCTGAGGCAGAAAAGTGGACAGGCCATGACCTAGGTGGCTCTCCCGTGGATAGATGCTCCTAGTGAGCTATTTCTTTTTGTTTATGGAAAAGGGCTCCGCTTGCAAATGCCATGAATGTCAGTACAGAAAAGAAAGTTCAATACCAGGCCTTTATAGTTATGTTAAAATTGAAGACATACCAGCTCTTCCCTTGAAAATGAAAACAAACCCTTCTTCTATAATCTGGAAAAGAAACACATTTATTAAATGGAAAAATACCTAACAGCATCCAAAAAAAGAGGGGGGGGGGTTGGGAAACAACTTCAAAACAGCAACAAATAAATCCCAGCTTCTTTACATTTCAACAATGTTTAACAGAAAAAGAAAATTTTTAAACTGGATATAAATAATGGTGTATTCTCAGCTCAGCAGAAAATATCTGTCCAGTAAGATTTTTGTCAGTAATATAACTGAGAGCTCACTCTTGAAACCCTTTGTTGTGTTTGTTTAGAGTGGCTATATACAAAACCTTGAGATTTCTATTCCAAAAGAAAAATAAAGCACCACTGCCTTGCTACAGTTGTATGTGGATTTATCAAAACTCCCCTCCTTTCTTTTCTAGACCAAGCTGATTAGGGATGTACAAAGCTAGAGTGCTGGTAAATGCTAAAGCCTGCTGCTAAAATATCACAGCAATAAATGATGATCTGTCTCCTTGTTTAATAGCAAGTAAACTCCTTTATACTAGTGTGCCATGAAACAAAGCCTTTTTTAACTGTAGTCATTACCGTTTTAAACAACAAAAGTTCTATTACAGGACAACAGAATTGTGAGGAAAGATGCTGGACAACACCTGTTTGTCCATTTAATGGTGCAAGCTCTTCTATTCCGTTGCTTTCTGTGGAGATTCTGGTGATTATGGATTTGCTCTTCAGAAGTACTGATCACCTGCTGCTCTGACGTAAGTCATTCAATGGCAGTAGCTGATGCTTAGTCTCTCAGGACCAGACCCTACTTCTGACAACTTGGAACTACTTCTCGAAGCACTAAGACCCATATTTTCCAATGTGAGTTAGGCACCAAAATACCTTTGTGGATCTGGGCTTCAAAGGAGAGCTTTGCTTTTTTTATTTCTCCATGACTGTTCTGAGATGCCTTGTATGAAGGTATATAAATACATAGGGCATTCAAGAGCATATTATCCCACAAAAAACCCAACAAAAAACAAAAACAAAAAAACCAACCAAAAAGACTTCTTTTTATCTTAAAATCCTTTAAAAATATATATATATAAAACCAGAGCAGCAGAACCCACCAAAATCTATATATATAAAAGTCAAATGGTGTATGTATGCGTGTATGTACGTGCGCTTACTCCTTCCACACCGTTTGAGCTAGAGACTTGAAATTTGGTACAGTTAGAGGTCTTAGGGTCCTAATCAGGGTAAGAGTCGAAAATTTTTAAAATCTCACCTCTGACGCCCCCCAGGGGTGAAATTCTTTAAAGGCCAATCACATCAGCTGGGCAGCTGCTGTTCTCTGTGGCATAGTTATGATGTCATAATACCCCCTCCAACGGACCCCGCACTCGCTCAGCTCTCTGCCCCCTCCCCCCTCCAACGGACCCCACACTCGCTCAGCTCTCTGCCCCCTCCCCCCTCCAACGGACCCCGCACTCGCTCAGCTCTCTGCCCCTCCTCACCTCCGACAGACCCGAGTTGGGTTTGGTCAGAGGATAAGTGAGGTAGGGGTGTCGGGTTTGGTCAGGGGTGAGGTGGGGGTGTCGGGTTTGGTCAGAGGGTAAGTGAGCTGGGGGTGTTGGGTTTGGTCTGGGGGGGTGGGAAGGTGTCGGGGTGGGTGAGGGGTGAGGTGTGGGTGTTGGGGTTGGTCAGGGGGTGTTGGGTTTGGTTGGGAGGGTGAGGAGGGGGGTCGAGGTTGGTCGAGGGGTAAGTGAGGTGTGGGTGTTGGGTTTGTTTGTGGTGGTAGGTAAGGGTGTCGGGTTTGGTTGGGGGGGAAAGTGAGGTGGGTGTGTCAGGTCTGGTCTACGGGGGGTGAGGTGTGGGTGTTGGTCAGGGGGTGTTGGGGTTGGTAGGGGGGAGATGGGGGTGTTGGGTTTGGGTCGGGGGGTGAAAATGTGAGTTGGGGTTGGTCGAGGGGTAAGTGCGGTGGGGGTGTCGGGTTTGGTCGGGGGGGTCAGGTGGGGGGGTCAGGTTTGCTCTCTCCCCACCTCCAACGGACTCCGCACTCGCTCAGCTGTCTGCCCCCTCACCACCTCCGACTGACCCGAGCAACGCCAGGTATTTTCACTAGTAAATTATAAAATGAACACAGATTTTATGTTGTTAGTTATCAAGCACTGTTACAAAAAATACAGTGGTCTATGACAATGTTTAAGAATTATGTATAATACAATTTCTAGCAGACTCTGGGTATATATTTTCCCCTTATGGTCTGAACTTCAGTATTCATAAATCCTGCTATTCAAAATACTCGATGTAACAGAGAGGACAGTGATGTTAGATTACCTCACATGATCAAGACAGTGGGTAATTGTTAAAGTACAAAAGCAAAATATTTGTAATAAACTGGTACATTCTAAGTCTGTTTTATCAGTTATCCCTATATTTCTCCATGTCAAATTTTGGCTAGCTACCTGAGTTTGAATAACTTTTATTTTTAGATTGGGAACAAGCAAGAAAGACCAAAATTAAAATCTCTGTGAATGAGCACACAGTGTGTGCATGCCTCCTTTGTAACAGTCTGCACTGAACTCAAACTCAATGGCTGTCTCTGCAGACAGTGAATCCTTTTGATATTTTTAAATGGGTTAGATACAGAAACACTGTTATAGCTACATAGCTTTAAATGCCAGTAGACACACTTGGGGCAAGATTTTCAAAGGTATTTAGGTGCCAAAAGATGCAGTTAGGCCTCTACTGGGATTTTAAGAAACATGTAAGCCGGTTAGGGTGCCAGGATTCTGGTTTTCAACCGGAATGCCCAGTCGAAAAGGGACCCTGGCAGCTCTGGTTGGCACCGCCGACTGGGCCATTAAAAGTCTGGTCAGTGGTGCAGCGGCGGCCTGGGGCTAAATCAGGCTCCCTGCCTGCCTGAGCTCCACATAGCTCCTGGAAGTGCCCCCCCCCAGATGCATGATCAGGGAGGCTTGATGCACTGCCTCCTCCCCAAGGGCCACCTCTGCAGCTCCCATTGGCTGGGAACCGTGACCAATGGGAGATGTGGGAGTGGTGCCTGTGGGTGTAAGGGCAGCATGCGGTGCTTTCCTTGCTGCACATGGGTCTAGGGGCTTCAGGGACCTGGAGGCTACTTCCTAGAAGCTGTGGTAAGCACCGCCAGGACTCCACACCTTGAACCCTTTCCCACACCTCAACTCCCTGCCCTAGCTTCGAGTCCCCTCCCACCCCCAAACTTTGCCCCAGAGCCCGCACCCCTCCCAACACCCCAACACCCTACCCCAGCCCCCTCCTGCACCCCAACCTCCTCATTCTCGGCCCCACCCCCAAACCTGCATGCCCAGCTGGAGTCCTCACCCAACCTCCCACCTCCTGCCCCAGCCCAGAGGTCTCTCCCACACCCCAATCCCATCATCCCAGTCCTACCCCAGGACCTGCACCTCCAGCTGGAGGCCTCACCCCCTCCCATGCCCCACCCACCTGCCCCAACCTGGTGAAAGTGAGTGAGAACAAGCTACAGAGGGTGGGGGAATGGAGCAAGTGTGTGTGTGTGTGTGGGGGGGGAGTGCGACCTCAGGGAAGCAGCAAGGAAGCGGGTGGGGCTGGGGTGTTTGGTTTTGTGCGATTAGAATGTTGGCAACCCTTTTATATCTTAATTTCCAGCAAAGTTCATTTTGTAACTTCTGAACTTTGAACTTTTGAAAATCCTACTTGGTGCTTATTTGCATCTTTAGGTGTCAAAATTTGAAAATTTGGCCTGCGTTTATGAAATGTTTGGCAAAACAAACTGTTCTTACACCATAATACTAGAGACTACATACTCTTTTTTTTTTTAGTTGGCTGACAAAATAATTGTGAAAGGTCATGTTTTTGGATCATTGGGTGGCTTTCAGAATTGCCAGAATGATATGAGAGAGTCAATGAAAACATTAAGTTTAAAGAAGAAACCAATAACTTTAACATAACGAGCATTTGTGAACTTTGGGTCTTTGTTGTTTTAAGAGCAACATGGACAATCTGTTCATCATTGCTGCTACTTCAGCCTTGCCAAGGTACAGAAGTTCAACAGAATCCTGTTAAAATAGTCAGTGAAACTTAAACTATGAACTATCTTTATTAGATGCACAAAGCTGGAGAACCTCAATCATCATCATGTGATACCAATCTGACACAGCAAGGCTCTGAAGTTTAGGTGTTTTCCTGTATATGGGTGTTAATTCAAAACATACAAGAATCTTTAAAATTTCGTATTCTTTTGGTTCACTGAGTTATCATCATGTTGCAATGGCTAATCCTGAATCAGATAAATTAAAACTGAAAAGAGATGCCCACTAAACTATGCTGCAATTGATGAGGCAAATCCTCCGCACTGGCAAATATCCTGCTGAGATACTGTAAATATCAGCTCCATGGGGAAAATAAATGGTGATTGTGAAGATGAGAGATGACAGTTCTTGGATATGTTTATCCTAAAGTGCACTTCTCCTTTAGCTATGAAGGAGATATGTGTAGGGCTAGATTCTCAACTGGTGTAAATCAGCATAGCTCCATGTTGTATCAGTTGACACCAGTAGAGGTTGTGGCCAATGATTTTTAGTGGGGAAATATTACAAGTGACCATTCATAAAGATCAAAGGGAAATAAACAAGAGCCTATAAAGTGATAGCACTGTGACAATGCAGTATGGTAAAAGTGGCACTGCATATGATGTCTCAATATCTCTTTGCCTTTGTTATAGTTTTAGATATTAAATATCGATATGATATTAGATTTGGCAACAAGTATCAGAGGGGTAGCTGTGTTAATCTGTATCCACAAAAACAATGAGGAGTCTGCTGGCAGTTTAAAGACTAACAGATTTATTTGGGCAAAAGCTTTTGTGGGTAAAAACCCCACTTCTTCAGATGCATGGAGTGAAAAATACAGATATAGGCATAAAGATATATTGGCACATGAAGAGAAGGGAGTTACCTTACAAATGGAGAACCAATGTAGAAGGCCAATTTAGTCAGTGTGGATGTAGTCCACTCCAATAATTGACAAGGAGGTGTCAATACCAAGAAAGAGAAAATTGCTTTTGTAGTGAGCCAGCCACTCCCAGTCTTTATTCAAGCCCAAATTGATCGTGTTAAGTTTGCAAATTAATTGTAGCTCTTTGAAGTCTGTTTTTGAAGTTCTTTTTGTCGAAATATGGCTACTTTTAAATCTGTTATTGAGTGTCCAGGGAGACTGAAGTGTTCTCCTACCGGGTTTTGTATGTTAGCATTCCTGATGTCTGATTTGTGTCCATTTTTCCTTTTACATAGAGACTGTCCGGTTTGGCCAATGTACATAGCAGAGGGGCATTGCTGGCACATATTACATTAGTAGATGTGTAAGTGAATGAACCTCTGATGGTGTGGCTGGTCTGGTTGGGTCCTATGATGGTGTAGCTAGAGTAGATATGGGGACAGAGTAGGCAACAAAGTTTGTTACACGAATAGTTCCTGGGTTAGTATTTCTGTGGTGTGGTGTGTAGTTGCTGGTATTTGCTTCAGGTTGGGGGACTCTTTGTAAGCGAGGACTGACCTGCCTCCCAAGGCTTGTGAGAGTGAGAGTTTGTTTTCCAGCATAGGTTGTAGATTGTTGATGATGCACTGGAGAGGTTTTTGCTGGGGGCTGTATGTGATGGCCAGTGGTGTTCTGTTATTTTCCTTGTTGGGCCTGTCCTGTAGTAGGTGATTTCTGTGTACCTGTCTTGCTCTGTCAGTTTCCTCACTTCTCCGGGTGGGTAATGTAGTTTTAAGATTGCTTGATAGAGATCTTGTAGGTGATTGTCTCTGTCTGAGGGACTGGAGCAAATGCAGTTGTATCTTATGGCTTGGTATGTGATACGTCCTGGATGGAAGCTGGAGACATGTATAGTGGCCAGTAGGTTTCCGGTAGCGGGTGGTGTTTATGTGACTATCACTTATTTGCACTGTAGTGTCCAAGAAGTGGATCTCGTGTGGACTGGTCCAGGCTGAGGTTGATGATGGGGTGGAAATTGTTGAAATCCAGATGGAATTCTTCAAGGGCCTCTTTCCGTGGGTCTGTATGATGAAGATATCATCAGTGAAGCATAAGTAGAGGAGGGGTGCTAGGGGACGAGGGCTGAGGAAGCGTTATTCTAAGTCAGACATAAAAATGTTGGCATGTTGTGGGGCCATGCAGAAGAGTATTGGACACTCCCTTGAGAGCTGAGAGAGGAGTAACAGTAGTCAGGACTTAATTAAATAACTTATCAATGCTGCTATTGTCTTCCCATCTTTCTTTGTAGCTGTAATTCTCTGGTTTTAGATTGTAAAGCACTTACAGGAAAGGACCACATCCTTGTGTCAGGGTAAATAATTGATGTTACTAGTAATAATTAATCTCCATTGCCTATCTCATCACTTTTGAAGAGCCAGCACCCTCTTTTTTGAAGGGCTTGATCTAAAGCCCACTGAATTAGAGGGAGTCTTTCCATGCAAATAGACTATTGATTAGGCCCAGATAGAGATGCTAAATTTACCTTAATTTTTACCTGTACCTGAAATAAATGAGCTGTTTTCTTCTTAAAAGAAAACCACAAATTAGCCTCAGCTTTCTGGGGTCATTAGCTATCCCAAACCAATGCCATCCTTCACATTACAAAATAGTCAATGTCAGAATAAAAGGGCTTTAATTGGAATGTTTAACCTTATTGTAGTGGGGTGATCACCCCGCTCCTGCCCTGAAGGGTTTAAAAGCAGCCCTGAGAGGGTGGTGGCCCCAAAAGGGGGGGGGGAGAGTAGAAAATGTAGGCTGATTGGAGTAGCAGCCACAGCTATGGCCAGCCCAATCAGGGCCCAACTGGCCCTTATAAGAGGCTGTGGGCCTGAAAGCTAAGAGTACCAAGGATGGAGCAGTGCTGGGGAAAGGGGCAGGTTGAGCTGGGGAGCTCAGGCCTGGTGACCTCCCAGGCTGCAGCCTGCTAGGAAGGCTGAAAAGATACTGAGCTGCAGAGAAAGGCAGCAGGTCCAAACCCCCCTTGCCTATGATGACTGTCTCTTACACTGCAGTGTGCCCCAGGGAGTGGGGGCTCGTTGCTTACTGGCAGTAGCTGTAGACTGAGGCAAGGTGGGAGTAGAGCCCGTGCTTTCCTTCCCTAGTGGGGGTGAGGCTGGGCGGGCGGGGAGGGGGGCAGGAGACTAGGCTGGATGGGGTGGGCGAGGCGTGGGTGCGGGAGGGAAGGAGGTTTGGTGGGGGGGAGGCTGAGCTGGGCGGGTCAGGCACGGGGGGCAGGAGGCTGGGTTGGGAGGGGGGAGGAGGTTAGGTTCGGTGGGATGGGCTGGGACTGGCAGGGGTGGGGGAGGGAAGGCGGTTAGATGGGGGGGAGGCTGGGCGGGGGTAAAGGAAGGTCACCCCCTACACCCAGGCTGACAGCGGGAGCTGACTGGGGCAGGCGGCAGGACCCCAGCTGGCAAGAGGCCAGCGGGGGAAACCCCAAAGCAGTGCAGGGCTAAGCACTCCGCCTGCCACTGCTTTGGGGTTTCCCCCACTGGCCCCTTGCCAGCTGGGATCTCAGCTCCCATTGCCAGCCTGGGCTTCCTTGGGGGGGGGGGGGGGGGGAGCGGCCCGCGAAGGACATTATAAATGTCCAAATGGCCCTTGGCAGAAAAAAGGTTCCCCACCCCTGGAGTAGAGGGTTGGGGGTCCCCTGTGGAGGGACGACCCAAAGAGAGTGGGGGTATTGCCAGGGAGCAACACCCCAGGTAAAGGGGCACCGCGGTTCGGGAAGGATATGGGGGCCAGCGGACGACGAGGCACCGGCTTGCAGAGGGTGCTCTGAAGCTGGAATGAGCTAATTCCTAGACAGCCAGGAGACGTTGTGCTGGTGAGTCTTTGTGCTGCTACACTCTTTTGTAAAATTTTACAGAACATCACGGCTCTGCTGTGCTAAGGGGTTGACCTCAAGTCATATAGGTTTAGGGACATCTCTTAGAAATAAGAATCAACAACTAATTCCTCCCCTCCCCCCCCAGTGCCTGTCCTGCTCACGAAGCTTAGGGCTTGCAGTCCTCTAGAGGAATGTTATGTTATAGGCAGTGGCAATGACAGCATCCCTGTGCAATCCTGCAGGCTGAAGCCCTGACCTGGCACTCCGGCGTGGTACTGTACCTCACTATGGGCCTGTGACTTAAGGGCACAATGCAGTTGTAACATTTCATAAGAATCACATAGTTGTGCTACTTTTTTTCCTTCCACACTCTTATTTTAGAAGGGAAAGAATCCAGCCCTAAAACATTAGCAGAAGCAGTTTACTTATATGTCTTTGATAATAGATTGATTTCGAAGTGTGAAAAGTGGTTAATTATTAACAATAAACACACCTCCTCCAGGACCAGCTGCAGAGTGGATTATTCCCTCCCCCATTTCCCAACCGGTCATCTAAGAGGAGACCAGAAACCATTGAACAATTCATCTTTTTACTAATGCTAAGAAAAACACACTTACAAGGCTACATTTCCCTTCCCCACATCACTTCTCTGAAGAGCCTGATAAGGAAGTCTGAATTTTATGACAAGTTATTTCTCAGAAAGGTTAGACCTGGCGACCCTGCAGTGCTTGTAACTGAATGAGTCATTTCAACTGTTGAGTCGGATCATTGAGCTCATACCTAGAAAGGAACATTCTGCTTCTTTGTCCCTTTCTAGGTAAGGGCTGAATATACATATATGGATATGCAAGTATTATGTTTTATTATTCATATTATAGTAGCAGCAAGAGGTCCCACTCGAGACTAGCTTCCATTGTGATACATCACATATATATGCAGGCCTTGTCTACACTTGAAAATGTTTTCTGGCACAACCATACAATCTCCCCTAGCAGAGACGGTATTTAACAATAAAAGAAAGCTTTTGCTGGTATAGCTTAGAGTTAAGCCAGTTCTCTGAACAAAATAAGTACAATATAACAGATTCTACACTAGGGCTTTTGCTGGCATAGCTATGTAAGTCCAGGGCAGGGAGAGGGAGGTGGGGCAGACGGTGAGTGAAACAAAAATCACCCCCCTGACTGATATAGCTATGCCAGCAAAACCTTTCAGTAGACCAGGCCAGTCTCCATCCCAAAGAGCTTACAATTTGAACAAATATGATAGATCCCAGTTTTACAGAGGAGGCACTGAGAAATTAAAGTTCTGAGCCTGCCCTGAAGGACTCACTCAGGTGCTTAATTTAACAAACCGTGAGCCTTTTGGTACCTAAAGTTAAGCACATACTTACATCTGGGGCAAGTTACGAGCCTCAAGCTCACACTGCAGGTCTGTGGGAACTGAATCCACCTCTCCTGACTCCCAGTACAATGCATTACCCAATAAGCCATCCTTAGAGAGAGGGTGTATCTATTTAAATAGAGAGAAACTACTGGTAAACACCAGGCAAAACATACTCCAATAAGAACAATATGTTTTAAATTAAGGATTAATTTATTATTTCATTTGAGTGGTGCAGCTCAAATAGCAAACACTTTGAAGATTTAAAGTGCTTCAAACAGTACTTGAAGCTTTGAATATTTTTGGTGTTCTGATGCTGTTGCTGCTTTTGAATGAACTCATAAAGCTCTTTCACAGGGGTCTCATTTTATTTTATGTGTATTTTAGGATATAATTAGTCCTTAGAAGAAACTGTCTTACACTCTGATGCAAATTCAAACAAACAAACATACAAAAAACACAACAAAACAATCAGGAAACCCAGGCAGATTTTTCTATCCCTTTGCAACACATTGAGTCATCTCTGCCTTTAATGGGACAGCAAAGACCATTTAAAAGAAAATAAATTATAAAAATATGCTTTTTGTAGGCTCCATTCACTGGAGTTCAGCCAAACAGCTCTTCTGTCATTTGAGCATGATATTGTGGGAAACAAACAGGGATAAAAGAATCCAGGGAAGATGAGCTGCCAGCAGACTTGTAGAAGAATGTGAAGAAAGTCAGGATGTTTTGCAAAACATTCTAGACAAGTTTTTATTTTTAAATTAAAAGATGCCTGTGCTTATGGGAAATTACACGGAACACAATGAAAAAAAGGGTTCATTTATATCTTCTGCCAAAAATAAAATCATCTGATTTACAGTTTTGTTGGCTGAACAAATTACTTGGGGTTGGAAACTCTGACAATCCTTTCTAGCCTTGTTTCTCTCTCCAGGCCTTTAATCTCTGTCCTTGTGAGCACTCTCTCTGTTCATGTTCTGTTCTTTTTATGCTCTTTCACTCTCTGATTCCAAGGTGCTTGTCCTCTCTTTTAGAAGAGGATTATATTTCTATTTGTCTTTCAGCTATCCGCTCTGCCTGCCACATGGATCTCTGCTTCAAGACCAAGACCCTTCTCGCTGGGCTCCAAGCTCCATTCTTTTACTCTCCCTGCCCTATTTCAAAGACAAGCTCTCATCCTGTAATCAGGGTCAGTTTAGCCTCAGGGGCTCCAGTCCATTGCACAGGCCACCCTTTTACCATTCCCTTTCCCCCGAATAAACTTTTTCTTGTTTCGTGGAAAGAGTCACTGCTTGTGAGTAGGAAAGTATTGCCTGTGAAGGGCACCCTGGGAAGATATTTAGTTTTCCGAGGTTTCTGGGTGTTGGTTGTCAGTCTTAAGAGAGACCCCTAGTTATCTGAAGCTGGCCTTTGCTACAGCCAACAACACCTGGCAGAAGGATTACATGTGTTTAAGTGCATTGTTGGATCAGGACCAAAGTGCTCAAAACCTTGCCGGATCAAGCTCCACACTATTTTTCTTTTGTTTTAGTGCAGGAGTCCCCCAGACTTTGCAAACCTGAGGGCAGCATTACCAAAATGGCAGGATCACAAGCGCAATACTTGATTTGTAAGTGTAGCGGGGCAGTCACCTTGCTCTGGTCCTGAAAGGGTGGTTGGAGAAAGCAGCCAAACCCAGGCTGAATAGCATAGCAGCCACAGGTGTGGCCAGTCCAATCAGGCCACAGCTGGCCATGATTAAAGGGATGAGGGGCAGAAGCTAGGAAGTCTCTCTCCAGGCTGGGAGGGGGGAGGGCCTGGCTGCATGTGGGACAGGGTACCTGAAGTGGAACAGTGCTGGGGAAATAGGCAAGGAAGCTGGGGAGCTCCAGCCTAGCAACTCCCCAGGCTGCAGGCCTGAAGTGAGGCCTAAGAAGGGTACTGGGGGCTAGGCAAAGGCAGCTGGTCCAACCCCCCCTTGCTGATGATGAGTAGCTTTTACACTTCAGTCTGCCCCAGGGTGCAGGGGCTTGATGATGACTGGCAGTAGCCCTAGACTGGGGCAAGTTGGGGATAGAGGGTTGGGGGTTCCCCAGGAGGGGAGACCCAGAGGAAGAGTGTGGGGTTATTACCAGGAGGCAGCACCCCAGGAAAAAGGGCACTGGGATCCAGGAGGGACACGGGGCCAGTGGACAGCAAGACACCGGTCTGCAGAGGGCGTTCCAAGCTGGAAGAGCTAACTCACAGATCGCCAGCAAGAGGTGCCGCAGGGGTGAATCATCATGTCATTACAGTAAGTCAATTTAAATACCTCTGAACATGAAAAAAGTCAAAAGACACAACTATTAGAATTCCCCTCAAGAGAGGAAATTGTTTGTGGTGTCAATTCACGAGTGGAAAAACTTGCAGTGCAGCTTTGTCCCCACCAGGCAGTAACAAAGATAGGTCGATTGTGGCCTGCACTGTAAGAGACTTTTGCATTTGGCTTTTGTGCTGCACTTTGTCTCCCTTTCTCCCATATTAGTACATTAGACACACACCATAAACAATCAGTCTTCAAAATGCAGAAACCGCCTTTTATGACTAGTTGCTTTCTGTGCAGGGTCACTAGGGAACTGTCCAGCAAAAGAGCTCCTTCTAAAATCAGTGGGGTTCAGAGATTTCTTTGTGTGATTACATCTGAGACCTGCCAGAGAGAGAAGAGAGGAGAAATACTTGTGATTTTGAGTCTGGAATAAAGCTTGTAATTCAAGACACAACAATAATGAAAAAATGGGAAAATCGCAAAAGGGGAAGTTGGCCACAATCCCTGTTCTGACTTTTACTGCCACTGCAGCTGTTCACACTGCAGCCAATGCCAGAGATAACCCTAACCCTAAAGAACATGGTCTTAGCACAACACTTGTAGGCTGCTTGCACTTGGCAAGCAAATGTCCTGAAACAGCTCAATGGGATTTGTTAAATAATTAAAACAGTGATGTGAAAGTCAAGATCAAGTCCACTTCCTGTATTTTGCAACAGAAGGCTGAAGGACAAATTCACTGTTCCTGTAAGTGGGTGTAGTTCCAATTGTTTCCAGGGGCCACTCCTTGACTTTGGCCCAAAGAATATAGACTCTATAAGCACCATTGTGCTATGCTCCTTTCATTATACATTTTTGTTGCATAAATATTATTTCTCCTTGGTTTAAATTGGCCTCAGATGAAGTTTGTCGTGAGAGTGCTTATGATGCAAATCTTGGAGAGGTTTTTTCCAAGCTCAGAAGCAAATTTAATCAAATAAATCTACCCTGAAAAAGTGTGTGTGCATAAACAATACCTGCAAGTGGCTGAATAGTTTTTATGATCCACCTGTGCATCAAAATAATTCAGGGCAAGGAGTATCTCTCAGTCCCCCTTCTCCATAACCTGGCCAAGAATTATTACTAGGATCAACATTTTAATGATATGTTGTCCCAGGAGTGCTGTGCTGTTACCATATTTTTCAACATGCTGGTCTGTTTGTGTGAACAAAATGGCAAACCATAGGTTGCTGCCTTTGACTTTGTGGCTTAGATCAAGACATACCATATGTACCAGTATAGTAAGGTTGTATATTGAAAAGAAACAGCCACACTGTGCAGGGGTATATTAAATTGTCATCAGAGGGTGTATAATATTCCGTGACAAAATAATGCATCAGTATTTATTATGAAAGCCAGCTGATTTGGTCCTGTGTCAATTTTTATTTGCCATCAATACTACTTTAGTTTTTGGTGGAACTCTGCCAAGCCTTCCTGTTCTACTTGCTCCATCGGAGGCTCTGACTTCCACAGGCTGACTGTGATTAGACAGTAGGGTCTCTGTAAGTGTGGTCTCATGTGAGCAGCTGTATGTTTTTTCTATAGAGGGAACTTGTCATTAAAGAACTGAGAAGATGAGTGGGTGGTACCTTGGGCTGTTTTTCTTTTACTTTGGCCCTCGTTTACTTTAAATGCTATGAAGGAGTCTGCGTTAGCTGATGGTGCCCACAATTCACTTGTACTGATGAAGGCAGCTTGACAGCTGCATAAATCACTGCTAGATACCACTAATAGATTGCCACATAAGAATTTGTAGTAGACCACCCAAGCACAGCTCAGGGCGGCTTGCAGTCACACTAGGCATGCACATAAGTACAGTAATGCAAATTGCTTAACCCTTTGTTGCTCTTGTTAGTATAACAAGCACTTCACGTAATCTTCCTTTTCAGGAAGTATAGTTGTTTCTACACTTCACTTTCAACTTATTTGCCTGACAGGTAAAGAAAGATATTGGTGTCTAGTGCTTTTCACCATCAATGATTGCAGCCTTGAATGCAGGTTTTATTTGTTCATAGGAGTTCCAGCTTGCTTTCTTCCTTTCTTTCCTTGAATTGTTCAATCTAGTGGGAGGGAGGAAAGGGGGAGAAGAGGGAAATGGGTTTCTGGCTCAGCATAAGTACCTCTTGTATAGTAGAGTGAAAAGCTTGTACAGGACAGAGCAATCATTAACGACTTAGTGTGCTGCCTGTCTAATGTTGAGGAATTTCATCCTGCCGTCTGTAACCGAAAACACAGTGAAGGTCAGGGCTCGATAACATACACGTCAAAAGAAAATATTGAAGTTCTAGTACTGCACATGCAAATGCTGGTGAAAAGCTTAGCTGCTGCATTAAAACTTGTAATGTCATTGATCCATTTCATACCTGACGTGAGCCAATCCCTGGAAACATTAGTCAAAAGCAGGCTTGCATTATCCATCCCAGCACTGCGGGTTATAATTGGGAAATCTACTCCTTATCTTGTGCTCTGTATCTCTTTGAGAATTCTCCAGAACTGATGTGCCATAGAATTGCCAGTCTTTACAGCTTCCCAGAGTGACAGCTGCCAGATGGGACTCTTGGCCCCTTGGCTAAGATTAAGGGTAAAAACAACTTAATATTTGATGTGTCCTTGTTAAGGAACTATCTTCTTACTTTCAAGGGGCAGAGACTCAATAACTGCAGTATCTTTGTGTGGAGATATCCAGAACATGTCTGAGGCAAATGTACCACCTGAAACATCTATTACCTATTAGTGATGGGAGTATCTCAAAGGGAATTCCAATGTTCCATTCAAACAGCCTGCTCTCTATGCTTGCTGAATATTACAAGAATAACAAAAGGGTCAAATTTTCATAGTTGTGTGCACAACACTGCATTTGTATAAATTTGCACACACAATTACCATGGCTGTGCAAAATCTTGGTGGCCATACAGTCCTTTAGGTTCTAACTGGTCATTTCCATATGCAATTATCATGATTCTGCACACAATCATGGGAATGCAAGCACAAATTAAGTCTGTGTGCAGCTATGAAAATGTGTTTCATAATGGATCAGATCTTCAGCTGGTGCAAATTAAATTAGCCCCACTGATGTCAATGGAGCTACATCAGTTTACACCAGCTGAGGTACTAGCTCAGTTTTTGGAGACACTTAACCCCCTTCATGTATGGGCAGGGCAGCAGGGAATCACCTGACATGGTTGATTGGACGGTGTGGAGCTGTCTTGTAGGAATGAGGTCGTGGGTAGCAGTAAGCTCTGCATGGCTCTTAGGACTGGGACAGAAGAAGATGAAATTATAATACCCACAGCTTCATAGGGAAGGTGAAAATTTTCTGTTCCTGTTTTTCCTCCCCCATCTTTTCCCCTGATGTACTTCTCTCTCCATGCCAGGTAGCTGCATTTCTGAGCTGTCAGCTGGGAGACTCTGTAGCTGCCTGATAGTCAAATAGGTAAAAGACACAGTGCCTCATTCTCAGTGCCTCTTGTGCCATTGTCCCCAATGGGCAAACACAGGAAAAAAATCATTCAAGTCAAAATGGCAAAGTGGCTTCACTGGCATTTGTAACTTTTTAAATTAGGTGTCTGTGAATATCTTTGAGTGAGTTTTTGAAGAAATTGAAATCCTTGTAAATACTAGTGCAAAAAGAAGTTTGCTCAAATATTCACACTTATCCAAAGCCTCTTCCTGTTTAACAATGTCTTTGTTGTCCAATCAGGAAGCAGAAATAATACCATCAGATTTAGATTAATCCACAGGCCTAGTAATTGATATGACATAGGATCATGTGTAGTGGGTTTTAGGTAACCATTAAAGATATTAAGATATTACCTCACCCACCTTGTCTCATTAAAATACTATGCCTTTAAAATTAGCTGTCAATCAAGAGTATTAGTTCCAGTTGACCTGAAACTCTGTAGATGGTTTCTTATCACAGAACAGAGAACCTTATTGCACGGTTAACAGCACATATTAAAGATTTTTTTGTGGGGGTGGTGTTTGTTATACAGTAAGAAGTTATATGTACACTGAACTGTTTTTCATAATATGGCAAAGCGGTTCATTCCATTGACAGTAACTAGAACCATGAAAGCATATGGTCATTTTGATGTGTCCTAGAAACCTCCCCAATTGTAAGGATTTGTTACATTTCTGTGTTCAGATGGTGTGTTGTGAGAAACTGAAGGAGAGCAAATGGGTGTATTTGGTATATCCTAGATGATAAAGCAGTTACTAAAAATCTAAGCTGTAGCAAATTATATGGTGATTTTATTTGTTCAGGATATCTATAATAGAACAATGGCTTTTAAAAATATACTTGTACATATCTATTCTTAATTTTTTGAAATTAGGTTGTTTTACTTCCCTACTCACAGGAAGTATGTTTAAGGAATAATGCTCATGTTGGAATGGCATGCAGTGGGATGGCATGCTGACACTTAAATCTGTTTACTTTCTAACAGTCAGCAGTTGCTAAAATATTTCTAGAATGAACTGTGGCATTATCCTGGGGTGTTGAGGAAACTCCAATTGTTGTATACCACCAATATTTCTTGCTTCCATAATTAACCTCAATACTGCCAAGATGATTCTGAGTCTGATTGTCAATTTAAAAAATGGCCATCGATGTCTATAACTAAAAGAACAACTCTAGTGAAATGTGTATTTTTGGTTCAAGGTAGCCTCTATATATTGCCACTTGTGGGATGGGGCCCGGCTGAACTCTGAAAACCTAGCAGTACATGTTGAGGCTGCAAGTACCAGTTGGTGGCAGTGAATATTTGGAGTTGAGGCTATAGGAGGCCATGCAATCCACAGTCGCCTCTCAGTTCCTTCCTTTCAATGGTTACCTGTGTGTATATACTCCACTTCATTCCAGGAGATCATGTCTTGGTTTTAACCCAAATCTCATGTTAACTGGCTGTAGTTTATGTGTTTTAGATAGATAGATAATTTTATGTAATTTGGTTCTTAGCCTGTATGCCAAGACACAGTTGAGTAGATTTAAGCAGTAAGTTTTGTGTCCTCTCCACCTTTTCAGAATAGGATGCACATACTTTCTGCCTAATGTGTCTTGGAGATGGCCATCCCCAGATCACAGTTCAGCATGCTGGGCCTTTACAACTCAGGTCTGCCTGACAGGACACTCAGATCTTGCTTGTAGTCTTGCTTGTGATGGAGGTCCTATGATCTAGGCTTTTGGATTTGTCCTCGGGTCATGGCTCAATTACAGGGACAGCTTCACAGTCCTCTAACTTAGGGAAACAGAAGCTTGTGGTACCAGGAGCAACACCTTCATCAAGCTGCAAGTCCGAAGAGTACTGTAGGTCTGTTTCTGGAAATGCTGTGGGGCTAGGGAGGATGCTTTCATTGTCTGCGTAAGTTGCTTCTAGGATTTCCATGGTGTCTCCTCTCAGGCATTTGTCTCTCCAAGACCCTGTCACAGTTCAACCGGGGCTGTATTTCTGTGCCATGGTCCAGAAAGGTTTCTGACTCCACAGCTCTCTTGGGTGGAGACACATGTCTCTCTTCCTCCTGATGGGTATTTCCAGGCTGCAGTTCCATGCTTACACTCTGAATTACCCAGTGAGGAAGACTGCCTAAACCGACCTGCTTTGCCTTCCTTCCTCATAAGCTATAAACCAGTGATGGCGAACCCGTGGCACGCGTGCCACTGCCGGCACGCCGAGCCGTCTCTGTGGGCACGCCGTCAAAACGCCGGAGCAGAGGGGCGGGGTCAGTAAGAGGCGAGCGGGTGGTGGAGGAGGAAGTGAAAGGACGGCCGGAGCCCGGGAAGGAGAGCGGAGGCGGGGCCGAGGCAGGAGGCGAGGCAAGGCAAGAAGGAGAGCGGAGGCGGGGCCGAGGCGCGAGGCAAGGCAGGAGGCGCGCGAGGCGAGGTGAGGCGAGGCGAGGCAGGAGGCGCCGCCGCCGCCGGGCGAGGCGAGGCAGGAGGCAGGAGGCAGGAGGCGGCGAGAGGCGCCGCGAGGCAAGGCAAGGCAGGAGGCGGCGCTGCCGCCGCGCGAGGCGAGGCGAGGCGAGGCGAGGCGAGGCGAGGCGAGGCGAGGCGAGGCGAGGCGAGGCGAGGCGAGGCGAGGCGAGGCGGGGGGAGGCGGGGGGAGGCGAGGCAAGGCAAGGCAAGGGGGGAGGCAAGGCAAGGGGAGGGAAGGCAAGGCGGGGGGGAGGCAAGGGGAGGCAAGGCAAGGGGAGGGGAGGCAAGGCAAGGCGGGGGGGAGGCAAGGCGGGGGGGAGGCAAGGCAAGGGGAGGGGAGGCAAGGCAAGGGGAGGGGAGGCAAGGCGGGGGGGAGGCAAGGCAAGGGGAGGCGAGGCAAGGCAAGGGGAGGCGAGGCAAGGCAAGGGGAGGCGAGGCAAGGCGGGGGGGAGGCAAGGTGGGGGGGAGGGAAGGCAAGGCGGGGGGGAGGCAAGGCAAGGGGGGGAGGCAAGGCAAAGGGGGGAGGCAAGGCAAGGGGGGAGGCAAGGCAAGGCAAGGGGGGAGGCAAGGCAAGGCAAGGGGGGGGAGGGAAGGCAAGGCGGGGGGGAGGCAAGGCGGGGGGGAGGCAAGGCAAGGCAAGGGGGGGAGGCAAGGCAGGGGGGGAGGCGAGGCAAGGCAAGGGGGGAGGCGAGGCAAGGCAAGGGGGGAGGCGAGGCAAGGCAAGGGGAGGGGAGGCAAGGGGGGAGGCAAGGCAAGGGGGGGAGGCAAGGCCGGGGGGGGGGCAAGCCACGCTGCTGAGGCCGGGGGGGGGAGGGGGTGAGCCGCGCTGCTGAGGCCGGGGGGGAGTCCCGAGTCGAGCGGGGGTGTTGGCACTTTGAAAAAAAACAAGTCGTTTTGGTTTGCAGTTTGGGCACTTGGGCTCAAAAAGGTTTGCCATCACTGCTATAAACAGTGTAATTGATCACAGTTAAGTTACCGCACAGCTATTTCTAAGCAAGCACTTTTATTCTTAAAATGAAAGCATTACAGAAAAAAAATACTGAAACAGTAAAAGAACCTACATACATACCAATACACCCCAGCTCCAACAAGGGCCCTAGATAGGTGAACTGTCCTTCAAACCCCCCTCCCACCCAGGGGTTTTACAAGTTTATAACCACCTTTGCTTGGAACAAGTGTATCTATGAATTCAAGAGTCACTTCTTTATACAGTTTGGGACTTTGATCTATCCTCAAGTAACAGGTGATCAGCAGACAAAATGTCCCCTCCTCAGGAGAAAGCTTTAAAAGCCGGAGTTTTTCCATAACTGGAGGAATTATATTTGCATACACTTCCCCCTAGATATTTCCTGGAAATCCACTTACATTTTAAATGTTCAAATTACTTCAAATAGTCCTTGAAACTTATAACACTTTCCCAGATTTTCATCAGTCAGGTCTCCTCCCTAAAGAGACATACAATCCCACAGTAATACATAAATCTTTGCATTTTTCATCCAACAAACTCCTTACTTACTTAAACTTAATTAAATAAGGTTTAACTTCATTCAGCAAGGTTTGTCCAGGATATTGCAGAAAATTGTCATATCTGTCGCAGCCACATCTCCCAAAGTTGAGGTGACCAGAACTTCAGCATAGACTGGTAAGTCCCTCCTCTCTATTTACTGACTAGAAGGGCCACCACAGGATACTGTGCCACACATCACAGTGGCTGGCTGCAGAGAGCCACAACCGAAGGGATCTCATGGCCCATGCCTGCATGCTGGGAAGGAAAGAGGGGCCAAAAAAATATATATTTTTTTTCACATAAAAAGTGATGTTTTAAAATATGTGCTTGTCTGCTTTAATTTATCATTCTTTAATTCTTAAAATAATAATGCTAAAAGGGTCTGGAATTTTTTTTTTAAAAAAATCCTTGTCCTTTGTGAATATGGCCAATTGAATTAGCTTAACATTTTAAACTGTGTTTGCATTGCTACTAATGTGAGCTTGTGGTATTTACAGTGTGGTTGCCTGTGGTCTTTGACTTTAAAATTGAGACAAACTTAATTATACCTAGTAGTCTGTGATATTTTACCATGTGCCAGGCATTCATTAATTTACTTACAAATACAGTGATTTCTTGAGGTAAGTGGCTCTTTCATTTCTTTATTTTGGCCGATTACCTCACATCATCTCCCTTGAACTTGAATTTGGGATAGATTGGCAAGGACACATCTTGATAATACTAACCTCAGAAACTGTGTTGAACTGGTTTTTGTCTGGTGTTTTCTAGCACGTTGGGCTGAAGTATTTGGGTTCACTCACAAGTGTCTTTCTGGTTCATACTCAGTCTGATTCTGGGCCTACATATGAGTTTTTAATGAATCACATGGAGTGCATTCACATATCATGGCTACATTGTATAAAATTCAACATCCCAGAACTATGTCCTCTAGGTACCTGAATCTCTTTTCCAAGAAGTCATAAATTCTTTCATTGATGGATCTGATGGCTTGGTGGCTAGTATAATTTTCTTCTCAGCGATTCTGGATTTGAAACAGGAATCATGAGTGATGTCTTTATTTGTTTGTAATCTTTCCTTGTATTTCAAGGGGATAATTACTGGAAGGTACATAAGTGAATAAGTAGTCAGGAAAACAGGATATATATACCCAATGTTTAATAATGTCATCAGGTTCTTGCCCCTGGGGGTGGTATGAGGCCTGGGGTGGTGGTGGTTTGAAGAGCAAGCTTACCCTGCATTCATCCTAGAGCAGTGGTTCTCAAACTTTTTGAGACCGCGACCCCTTTTCCTGCTCCGTCGGTGCGGCGCGACCCCTCCAGTCCCCGCCGCGGGCAGGCTGCCGGCTGCGCCCCAGCCCCCAGTCCCCGCCGTGAGCGACCCCCAGTTTGAGAAACCCTGTCCTAGAGCGTCTACTGTCCTGTGAGGATGGCTCAGCTCTTAGCAGCACTCTCTGTCCTGTTGGCTTTCATCACAGCTTTCTGGTGGGACTCTCCCCTGTGATGTGATGCCCCACCCACTGCTTCCTGGCCCTTGTACTGCCGGATTGCCTGCCCCAAGATGGATTGTGTTGATTCGAAAAGTGGTTGGGGCAAGGTCCAGAGTCCAGACAGTCTCTCTGGCTCTGAGGCCTATGGTGTCTACTGTGGCTTCAGTGTGTTTGAGCTGTCAGATTTTTCTCATAACTCTTTGTACAGGTTCCGTATAGCCTGGGTGTCAGATCTGTGTCTTGTAAATACTTTCTCCTGTGGCAAATCAAAGAAGTTCATACATAGTCTAAGTTGTAAATCCTGTTGTATGGATATAGGCAGGCTGTGTGTTGCTTAAAGCTCTGTGGTCCTTTTCATTGAGCTCAAGGTTGACAAAGGTATGAGCCTGAAGCACATTTCTGTCATGCAGAACTGATTGAACACTTAGCAGATAATATCTCTCTCTTTGCTCGTCACCCCCCAAGCCACCACCAACTGGTGTTGGTGTTTCAGTAGCAATTGGTTCCCTTACTGGGTGGAGTTGCTAGCCCCACGCCCAGCAGATAATATATTGAATGAATAAAACCCTTTTATGTTCAGAGGTTGTATGCAGATTGTGATTTGTTGCAGAATTTATTTGTTATGCAAAATTATTTTCCCAGTAATTTGTATGAATAATTCTTGGCCTGTAGATGCTTTATGAGTGTCTGGTTGTCAGTATTTAATAATCACAAATTGAGCTGTGACAATTAGTTTTTATTGGACACTGATCCCATGGCATGTTCTTGTTTCCTGATTGGATGAACATAACACTTAAAATCAAGTGGCCAATACAAATGCTCGTGTTTGTGAGTTAGAGATGTGGTGTCTCTGAATATTCCCTAATATTCACATAACATTTGCTGTTCCCATTAACATTCCTGCTAGAACCATTCACCGGAATGTTTGAGAAAAGCAAACAAAAACGGAGTTCAAGCACAGCAGACGTGAATTCAGCTTTTTGAGCTAATGTTTCTGGAGAAAAAATGTCCAGCTATTCATTCAGCTGTACTGCTAGGCAGAGCTGCCATAACCTGCCACTCTGAATGTTTGCATCAGGCTAGCTGCTATCTGTCAAAGGGCTGGTAAATGAGGCAATGGAAAGCAGCTGGTCTGAGCTGCTTCACTTTCAGATGCACTTTCTGGTGTAAAATATTATGCTCCATTAACCACCTGCACTGAATGTATACCTTTCTGTAAAGGTGTGTTCTGGGCAGAAACACTATGAACTAGATTCACAAGGAGTTAGGTGCCTACCTTCCCTTAAACTCCAGAATCAGGCCCCAAAGGGATTCGGAAAACTCATACTCAGCTCTCCCTGAACCTTGGTAGGCATTTAAACTCATTTAATACCTACATTTTTTGCAGTAGAAATTCCTAGGCACCTATGTGTCTATATCTGAGCATGTGCACCGCAGCCCCATTCCATGTTTCTGGGTGCCTAAGCCAGATTCATAGCAATAGGCATTCATCCAACTATCTCACCTATGGGGCCCACTCTGGTAAGTGTGTTCAGAGCTCTGCCTGCTGGATTGGGCCCATATAGATGAGTTTACACAAAATGGCAGCAGTACTCCCTAAGGTGCTTATCTCTCCCCATTTATAATATAGCAGCCTAGGCACTGAACTCAGGCTTTGTGAATCCCAGTGATGTTCTAATTGCCTAAAAGATGGTGGGTGACTATGAACATGCCCGTACCTATATCTCTTTGGGAATCTAGCCCAATGTGTGCTCTCTTAGCCCTGGTCTACACTCGGGGGGCAGAGGGGAGAGAGGAGGGAGAGCGATCTAAGATATGCAACTTCAACTATGAGAATAACGTAGCTGAAGTTGATGTACTTAGCCACGGTGTCTTCATGGCGGTGAGTTGACTGCTGCCACTCCCCTGTTGACTCCATTTGCACCTCTTGTGGCAGTCGAGTACTGGAGTCGATGGGAGAGCACTCAGGGATTGATTTATCTCATCTAGACTGATCGCTACCCACCGATCTGTTGGGTTGTGTAGATATACCCTTTGTGTAGGAACAATGGCCTCATTAATTGGTGCAATGACTTAAAATTGTAGCCCAGAATGATTTTCATGAGCAACTTTTGTGACTATGTAGGGCAATCCTACTTTATTACTTTATTTCTCATGATTTATCTTACAGAGGGGAGGGTGACAGAGAGAATGTTTGTCACCCTGACATCTTCTTGTCAAAAAGCTAAGTGTTGTTTAGTCACTTTGAAAAGATAATTGTAAGCTATCAAATATTGAGAAAGTGATTAACTTTATAACAGATTACATCAATGTAACAATACTTTATTTTTTTTAAATGTTTACAATAAAAAGTAAAGAACTGAGTAAATTAACATCAATGTGAGCTAGATAAAGACTCTTGTTTTCTTTACATTCTTTTTGATTTATGTTTCTTAGTCATTAAAAGCTCTTGTATCTGGGAGCCAATTCCTACTGACAGGGTGTAAGACATCAAAAACTCCCAGTGTCTTGGGAGATAACTTATCTAAAGAAGGATCATCAGTCACACAAACTTTTCAGATGTTTTGAGCTTTTGGGAAGGATTTAAAAAAGAGAAAAGTACTTCTCCCTTGTCCCACCAAACATTAAAATGCCACTTGGAAAAATACACCCCAAAGTGAATGAGCCTTTTTGGTGATATGACAATTAGTCAATATGATTCTCCTCTCACTTACACTGATGTAGTTCTGTTAACTTAAATGAAGTTAATTCTGAATTACATCAGTGTAAAACCAGCATAAGGGGAAGAAAACCAGCCCCAGACTGACTCTCTGAATTTTCACTGTAACAAGATTGATTTTACATGGGATTTCTGTGAATGATTTATAATAGAAGCAGAAAGAACCGCTAGTCTCTAGAGATGGACCCAAACTTAAAATCTAGATCTGAATGTTCCTGCACTTTGGGGACATTTGGATCTGGATTTGTATTTGAATGTTGCTGGCCTTATTTCTATAATGGGTTGAGCCAAAACTCCAAGTCTGAGCACTCTTAAACTTTGTGGCTTGGGTCCATCACTTACTGACATGGAATCAAATATTATAAATTGTTGGCTAGTTCCTCAGCTTGTGTAAATCAGCACAATGCCACTAAAGTCAATGTAGCCACACCAGTTTACATCAGTTGAGGGCCTAGCCCCACAATTACAAATTTTAACTCCCTCCATCAAAAGTATATTACCTTAACAAATTGATTACTTTGAAATTCTTCATGAGGAAATATGTAAAGATGTGCAAAACATGGGGATTTGTTTGAATCTTGTTTATGCTTTTGATTTTCATCGATTCACAATTCTCTGAATTGAAAATACGGATGAAAATGCAACATTTCAGCTGATAATGACACATAACCATAAATGAGTCCAAGTTTACTTACAAGCAGACTCCAAAGGGTGTGCAAATCTTAGGAAATCTTCCAACAAACCGGGGACAAAGTTTGAATTTCTAACAAAACCTGGAGAATTTTGTCTGATTTGTGTGGGTGGTTACAATATTTAGTTCTAGAAAGAAAGAATAGCACACAAAGTAATTTTTAACTAATTATATGAATATGCAGCAGGAGTAACACAAATTACTTGCACAGTATGTGGATGGGATTTTATGAAAAAAAGATTTAATGAGCTTTTAATCTGGTTCATGAGGACTGGAACCCACTCAGACAAGCAACTCTGGTTCCCCTTTGTTTACATTTCTATGGTAAAGTTATGTTGGCTTCTTCTTCTCCATAGTGCTGCATAAAGTGTAGTGTCCAAATAAAATATAAGTTTGGTTTCCAAACCTTAGTTCCAAACCTCTGTCCGATGCAGTCCAGAGGAAGTTGGATTATCTTCAGAAGCGGTAAAAGAGACAGAGCCAAATCTGACAACATCAAAGTATTGGCGCTCTGGTTTTCTTATCTGAATCAGAGGAAGATACTTTATCTCAAGAATTCTCTTCAGTTTTGTGAAGCATTCTCATGCCCTCAAAAGTCTGATGCCTGGATCTTAATTGAGAGGCTCATTTGAATCCAATGTAAGAGGTCAGGCTGCCACTGAGGAGCTTTGTAGAACTGGAATTTTCTGCCTTGTGATGAGAAAGAAACATATTGTTATCATTAGAGTGCTCTAAAGAGGGAACATCTGACTCACCCTGAAACTGATGTAACTTCTATTTGTCCTTACTGACCTCTGAATTTTTGGGAAGTAGCATCAAACATTAAAAGATTAAATATGAAATAAAGAATACAACCTGAGTGAATTGAAGGCAATTCTGACCAGTAAGGGGTTGTGTCACCTCTTAACCTTGTAACTCTGAGTGTCTATATGTAACTGCAGCCCACCCTGTTTCAGCAACTCTGACCACAGCGGCCCATCTACACTCATCTTTGGAGCAAACACTCTGCAAGTTCACAGGCCATGTCTGAAAGTGACACTGCCATGCAAAGACAATGAAGTATTGTTACTTGTCTTGCCACTTCTTATTCAGGGACAGAAAGCACTATCTTTGCCTCTGTTCTTCTGGCAAGTAAAGGACATCACATTATACTGTGTGTGTAGAAAGAGGAAATAGAGAAGAATACTCATAGGCAAACAGGTACTGGGCGGGACTTTCTGAAACTGCTGTAATTAGAAAAGCCAAAATTATCTCAATCAGATTTAAGAAAATTACATGCAACAGAGCCTTAGTTTAAATAAACCAGCGCTCTCGTTTTGCACTGGCATGAATGATGAGTGGCAGCACAAGACTTCATTTCCTTTCCACTTGTTCTTAATCCTTTGTTTAGGAAGCCTTCATTGTTGTAAGAGAGGTTTATTTAGCCTCATCAAAGAAAAATTCCTCTTCAGCATGATCCCACCTGTTTGATATTGTGGGTGTAAGAAAGAGATCTGTCGAATGAAAGATTGTGGTGAGTTAGGGAGTTTAATATATTGTCAACAGATCCTTCCCATTGTGTTGTCATCATGAGATTTATCCTCAGCTAGGATTTCAGCATTAAGTGAATGTAAACATTTCTCTGCCAGTGCTCCAGCAAAGGAGCTTTTGGGCTGGAGAGTCCACTGATATTTCTAATCAAAAGACTGAGATATGTAGAAGGATAAATGTTATGTGCAAGTACTATTCAAGAGAAATATTAAGGATGATGGCATGAGGTTTCAAAAATTAAGAACCTTGTCTGCAATGGAGTTGTGTTGGAAGGCTTTTTCTAACTCTTTCCACAGAAATTCTTCTACACAGGCTATACTGAAGTACATACGAACACCGCATTTTTCTGTCACATTCCTCTTTTGCACACACTTGACAGTTATTTATTTTGAAACCACTCCTTTGAACAGCTAATCACTTTTAAGACATGCTCTAGCCAGCTAATGGCTGGTTTACCCCAGCTGTGCAGCTATTCAGGGAAGCTGCCTTTGTCATCACTGACACTAGAAAGTCCAAAACAATAGGACCATATGGATACCAATTGCCTTCAAGGCCCTAGTTCTGTTCAAACTCACACCCTTCTAAATCTGGACTAAAGCTATTGACTTCATTAGAGAGTATACTTTTGATTTACATCAGTTTACTTGAGACCAGAATCTATAAAATCTACAATAATATAAAATAGAAATCCAAGGGTATTGAATGGAAGAAAATATTGCCTCATGGGACATGAATAGAAACCATGGCACTGGAACAGATTTGCAATAGACAGCTTGGTTCAGTGAAGTTTCCTTCCCATGTTTGATAAGCTTGCAGAAGCAATGCTATTGTTTTGTCTCGCCTAATACCTGGAGCAAGCAGATCCAACTGAGATGGTTTTGATGGAATGGTACCTCTTATGCCAGGTCTGAATTTGGTACATTTTTCTTAAAATAATCACTAATTCTTTTGTTTAAGACCAAAATCCTTATCATTATTAAAGTTAGTGGCAATGCTCCACTTGACTCTATTGGAACCAAGCTTTGATCCTTATGGCTTGATTCTGTGAGATACTGAATGCCTCCTGAGAATGGAGCTGAGAATGCTGAGCATTCCTCAGGAAGTGCTTAGCACCTTAACCCAATATGAACCCTGGTTAGTAGGCTATATGTAAAGATACTATTACAATAAAGTACTCTAAAGTAGACAAAACTTCCAGTGTCCATGTATTTCTTTTCAATTATCAGATCTTTAGACATTGCATATTGATTTAAAGGACCCTAATCTGGCCTCATCAGAGAGTGGTTGGGGATGTGTATACAACTATACACATACGGTATGTACCTCACGTCTCTGTCCGCTATTTTTGTTTGTATGTGAATGTGTCATATCCGAGATATGCAACAGTAACATGGAGTTAACACGTGTGTGTATATAAGTATCAGCGTATCAAGTGCCCACCTTCAAATAAAAAGGCTGAGAGATAAGCTTAGTAATTGTGAAGCCTTTATTACTCACAGGCACATTCCTGACATTTCCCCACAAAAAGGCCTGATGGCCAAATGTCAGGAATGTGTCTGTAAGTGAAAAATGCCTCACAATTACTGAGCTTGTCTTATAACCTCCTTTAAAAAAAACCAAAGGTGTACACAATGGATATTTTCAAGCTTACTTAAACACATACAGATTATCCTCCTGTGCCAGTATAAACTGAAGCAACTGTGTTGGAATCAATGGTGTTACAGACCAGTGTGAAACTGGTGTATTCAAAAGAGGAAACAGGTCCATTTTTACAGTCGTATTAAAATATGCTAATTCATATCTCAGTCATGGGGTCTAAGATTTATATTATGGTCGCACCCAAGCCCCAACTGCACCAGAACCTTATTGTGCTGTAGAAACATAAAAGTAGACCTAAGAGAGGCTGAAGTGGTGTTTGTGGATTTAAATTTTTTTGATAATGTAAGCAATCAAAAGATTAATTTAAGACAGGACTGTAAAGTTACCTGAAAGAAGTGAGTCTTGAGGGATGTGTAGGAGACGAGCATGATGATGATGGTGATTATAACACAAACAGTGTAATCACCATTTTCGAGACATACGAGAAGGTCTCTGCCCCGAGGAGCTCAGAGTTCAAGTATGGGCAGACAGGTAGACAAAGATCAGTGAAGAGGAGCAACAAAAGGGATATTCTATACCAATCGACAGGATCCACTACATGCATGACAGCAGAAGTGGTTTTTTAAGAGGGACCATGGGTTGGGCTCTTCTGGATGAATCCAGGAAGGTTAAATTATGCACAGAAGACCACGTAGAAGAAGGCATGGAGGTGATTATTCAGGAGACTGACAAAGGAAGGAATATGAGCAGAGCAGAGGGGGCAGAGACAATGCAAAGTTAGACAAGGGAAGGGAGTGAGGGGCAAATTAATATAGAACATTAAAAGAGGTGAACAGCAGTTTAGATGTGATGTCAAGAATCAGAGTGTGTAAGTAAATGGGAAGGGTGAAGGATTCAAAGAGAAGAGTAATGTGATTAAATTGGTAGCCAAGTAAGATGCCCTTAGTTACTTCAAAGAATTGTGGGGAATTCCCACCTAGTTTAGTGTTATACAGGATCAGGGCAGTTATTTCAGGTACAGAGAACAGTGTGAGAAAAGGAACAGGGCTAGGAGCGCCTCCGCTCCAGCTAAGCTAAGCTTTGAGAAGGGAGTGGGGGAGATAACATGGTTTAAAGTCATCTTTATGCTCTCCTGATCCCCAGAAAGATCTTGTTCCCCTGAACCAGAAGCCAGTTCAGTATCCAGTGCAAGTTAGAGCAGCCGCAGGGGTTCTAACCTGCTGACATAAAAAGTCCCCAGGAACTGTTCTGCTGTCCCAAGAGCATTGGGGCACAAGCCACTCTGGCCATACTCTCCCCTGCCTCCCACATGCTGACTCCACACTACAGCTTGTTGGCAAACAGTGTTTTCATCCCTGAGGAAATTCTGATATTCCGCCATATGTTTAAAACCTGAATCAAGAGGAAAAATCAAAATATCAGTGTTTCTGCAGTGACATTTTCCAAAATAATTCAGTTCAGAAATGTCCAGACAAGAGAAGGTGAACCTTGAAACAGAGGATGAGTTGTTTGAATATGAAAGATTACAATGCAGGGCTCAAAAATGCTGGCGGGAGATAGTGATGTTGTCTGAATGGATCAACTCTTCAACTGATGTAAACGGGCATTGTTCCATGGACTTCAATAGAGCGATGCTGATTGACTCCAGATGAGGATTTGGCTTCATGACTTTAGTTGTATGAGACTCCCAAACAACCCCCCAAAAACTAAAAACAAAGAACCAAACCCCACCCCAAACCCAAACGTTAAAGTATTTAAGTGAGCTCTCAATCCTACACCTTGAATAGAGCTTTATTTATGAGTCATCAGTAGTTTTGTAACTACTACTAAAGCTGTTCAAAATGCAATGTGTTCCCTGCCCCCGGGGAGTATCTCTTTCAGTTTGCAAGGATTCATAAACCCTGGATTTTACTTTTGAGTTCAAATGAACATCACCTGGGATGAAGGACACTTGTAGGCATAGTGTTGCTAAACTGTTTAGGTGGCAGTTTCATGTTCTTTACTAGTTGCATTTTGTATGTGTACATTGCAGAACCTTGGTGGAATGAATAGGACATTTACACGATTGGTTTCAGTGGGACTCTGAATAGTAAGATTAGTGTGTGCGGAAAGAATAACAGAGGCCTGTGGTTCTTGTGTGATAGCTTTATGAGAAGCTGTAAAAACAAACAAACAAACCAACAACCACCAATTAGGAAATTAAACATAAACTATATTAAAATAGTAAGGGTCCTATTAAACTCACAAAAGCCAGGAAATGCAGTTAGGGCTGCCAGTCCTTCTACCATTTCTGGGTATATGCTGCATCTCACATGGGAAGTTGCTATTTTGAAAGGGGCTTCAGGAAAGATTTTAACCTTTAACACTTGGTTTCCTGGCTCTCATGGGCTCCAAGCACCCCCATAACATTTCAGAATACTACTTTTTTCATCTTCAAATGTAGGTCTCACATTATTTATGCCACGTTTCCTTAAAAAATCAGACAGATGCAAACTATGCAACACTACTCAACATTTAAATCCAACCTCCGTGCACACTAGCTCAACAGTGTTTACACTGTCAATTAAAAGCATCACTTTTTGGAATTATATAGGGAGTGAAATGATCTCTGACAGCTCTGAAGTGCAGAAAAAGGACCTTATTGTTCAAAGAACTGCCCTTAATATAGAAAAATGCTTGGTAAACGTTTGATTCAGAAGTATGGCAAACATTAATTGGCCATAAATTTTACAACAGTTGGTTCACCCATTCCATAATCCACCCCCTAGTTCCCTCACCACTTCATTACTTCCCATTAGTTTTTTCCAGCAAGTGCTAAGTCAGAGACAACCCTTTTGCCCCCTTCACATATTTCCATCTTTCTGCTGTTAAAGTTCTTGTACTATTTTATACACTTCATTTCACCAAGTGGCTTGTGAAAGAGTAGTCTGGCTAAGGAAAGCCAGCATTGCCAGCTTTAACAATTTTATCACAAGTCTCCTGATGTTCTGTGGTTTTTTTAAAAAACTTTCCAGCTCCTGGAGGCACGTGATTAGGTGAGAATCTCCACTTTTGTTTTTAAAAAGACTATATCCTTTATGCTTGAAAAGAAAAGCTTGAAAAAGTGACCCAAATGCACCCTAAAGACAAATAACTCCCCCATATATCATTTTCTTAAAATCTCATGATTTTTAAGCCATCTCATGATTTCAGAGGCCTGATGCATGATTCTTTAAGGCTTGGGGATGGTAATACTGAAATCATGAGACCAGAAACTAAGGAAATTGACAAAGTGTACAGCTTTAATGGCTATCTAGCTAGTTCATGCACGGCAGACTGTACAAAATGAGATTGTCATGGGATTCCACAGCTAGATCCATTTCAGCATTTCCCTCTCTCTAGTATCCTCGGCCTTTTAAATACAACGTGGAATGGAAGAGAGTCATAAAGGGTGCACCACATCACTGCTATAAGACAAAGTTTATGAGACAAAGTTAATTCACAGCTATACATTTTACTTTAAAACACACTGGGTAGTGACTGGATCTCTACTCAGGTTTGTATAAATTAGAAATAACCCCACTGAAGTCAATGGATTTGTACTAGTGCAAAACTGGAATGAGGCTCTGAAAGTCCTGTGTAATTTGAATCAGGGTGGCTACATGAGTATGATATTATCCTTACAGAAAAAAACCTGTAATTACCTAACCTCATAGTTAAAAATGATCAATATACATGCATATTGTACTACAAATTTAACTCATTTTAAAACAAGTATAAAATCTATACTGGCTACCTAGAAAAAGATAATATCACGATGTGTATTGGATCAGCACCTACAGTCCTTCTCCTGAAGAGCTTACAATCCAATAGACAAGATATACAAATGGTGAGAGGGGATCCAGAGACATGAAATGACTTGCCCAAGGTCACAGATCCGTAGCAGAGCTGGCACTAGATCCCCAGTCTTCTAGTTCTGAGTTACTATACACAGAATCACCCTGCCACCTTTCTTCACAAGCACTTTTCCATCCTATCCTGTTATTTTTCTCATGTCACGTCTTCAACCTCTTCTCCTCCCTCCCCCCTCTTTTATATATTTTGTACTGCTGTCTTTTTAAATGTACAATGTCTTCTAGTGGTTCTTTCTAAGCTTCTAGAATCCTGTTTTTATGTCAGTGACCCTAATAATAATACAGCTTATGTGATGAGAAGAGCTGCTATTTGTATCTTTCCTTTGAAGTGAAATATATGTACTTTGTGCCTAAAGCCTTCCTTTTGTTATTGCTTCTGGTTTGCAGATATTTTCTTTTAAAAGTGATCCTGACAGAGGGAGAGAAGAAAAAATGGCCAAATATAGATCTTGTCATCCCTGGGGCAGGTATACATAGAAGACAGATGACAGTGGACAATACTGTGTCTCTTATTGTTAGTTAAGAATCAAGATATTATTTGATAGTGCTGCACAAAGTGAGTGATTCATTACCAGGTCTGCTGTGACGAATTACTGGAATGTTATTGAATCAAGAATAGAGTTTTTGAAATGATTTGCCTGCTAAAGTGCTCTCTAATGGTTCATAACAAATAACTAGGTACCAGAATATACAGTTGTGACAAGCAACCATTCAATATCTAATGTGAAAGCTGCAAGTTTGATAGCTGAAACAATGTTTCTAGTTAAAATTTGACAGTGGTTTCATATCTGTACTCCTTGGGCAAGAAAATCTCCTGTTGAGGATAATAGTGGGAGATTCTCTTGGACAAGGAATATTGAATTGGTCCCACTCTGTGAACCCCTATTATTACACAGTGTTATCATATAAAGAAATATCTGGATGAAATGCAGTTACTAAAATATTACATTTATTCAAGTTTGCCATTGTTGTATAACGAATGGCCAACACTAAGGAGTCAATATTTTTTCTGATCTAACTACTGAGAGTCTTTTAAAAACATCCAATAAATAGATTGAAATAAGCAAAGTCACAATCTGTTGCATAGATATTACACAGTGGTTAAGGTGCTCATGTGCCATAGTGATGACTACGGTATAAATGCCTAAAAGATAGATAGACAGAATGTATAACTGTGGTTACTATTCTAACCACAAGGAACACAATGGTACCTCAAACAACACTGTATGGTAACTGCTGGCAAAAGTTGCTGATATATCTGACTGATGATATAATGCCAAAAGCTGGGAATGGGCGACAAGGGCTGGATCACTTGATGATTATCTATTCTGTTCATTCCCTCTGGGGCACCTGGCATTGGCCACTGCCAGGATGCTGGGCTAGATGGACCTTTGGTCTGACTCTGTATGGCTGTTCTTATGTTCTTATGCTGATGGCATGATTACACCACTTTAGGTTACACTTCTAGAGTTAAAGGAAACCTCTTATAATAACACATGCACCGTGAAGAGCAGAATAAGCTCTTCATATTAGCTGTGTTGGTCTGACTCACTTTTAGAGGAGTGTCCTACTCAAGAATCACCCTGTTCTGAGAGTATTAAACTTTAGAATGACAGTTTCAAATGGAACAAAATCAGTACTGTGGCATATGTGGAAAGAAATGAGCCGTCACTCTGGACAAAAACATTAAGTGAGAAACAAAAGAAGAGACGTCAAAGAGGATGAGATGGCACAAGTAATGGAATATAGACAGTGTCATCTCTAGGCCACCACTGGTTAGAAATAGAATCCACCAGGGAAGGTAGTTACCAAAAGTTGTTACCAGCTGATGGCTGTTCAATGGCCTGTGTAAAATGAATTTAGTCTTTTGTGTTTTTAAATACAGTGTTTGTGAATGAAGTAGGAAGGACAGCCCTGGAAACTCAGGGTTTCGCTTCATTAACAGGGAAAGTTCAGCCTGGACAACAGCAGTGCAAGCTAATCCACTAATGATACTCAGGTATATATATATATATATAATATCAAAAATCATGGGTTATATTTAATTCATGCCTCATGCCTATTTAATCCATAGCTTCTCTTAGGTGTCTGCCAATACTGGTGAAAATTAATGCCATTTGAAAGAGGACTTTTCATGGTGTTATTTCTCATTTCACATAAACCACTAATCTGCCACCACATTAATAATTAGTTTCAGTTGCTATTGAACTTAGTTGTATTTGAAGCAATGACTTGGAGATAAAGGATCTCTATACCATTCTCAGTCCCTTAAGAAATCCAGTCTTCTACATGATTATTTCAGTCCAGTTTAGGGTGACCAGATGTCCGGATTTTATAGGGACAGTCCTGATTTGGGGGTTATTTTCTTATATGGACTCCTATTATTCCCCCCCCCCCCCATCCTGATTTTTCACATTTGCTGTCTGGTCACCCTAGGACTCCAGTTCCAAAATGACCACCTCACAAGACCTACCACTGTAATTGGAACTAAATGGCAATTTTACATACAGTTTCATTGACAAGACTAAGAACTGCATAGACATAGAGACCAAAATACCTGTGCATCCTTTCTTAAAACAAACAAACAAACAAGAGAACAACATAGTGAGTGAACTGAATCCGTGAAATAAAAGGTTTACTGAAGCCACATTAACTGGGAACATATCTCTTCATGATTTTCATTCTGAGCATGTGCAGCGATATAATTCCATTTTCTCACATTACAAGGCCAGAAAACATTATCATTAAGGTTGGATCATATTTTGGAGAAGATTCTGGTGTGGCTTTTTAAAGTGTCACAACAACAGGATTTCTATGGTAACGTGTAATGAATGGGGGCAGCTGGGGAAGAAACGTGTAGATAATCCAGGACTCAGAAGCAATATAGATGATCCCTGTTCCTTTTTTATCAATAACAGCCCCAGCTATAGTGATTCCTTGTGTTTGTGATCAGTAAAGTCAGTTTTTCACTAGGGATGGGTGAGGGATATGTATAAAGTAAGAACTTAGTCAAACCTTCCCTTAGTCAAACCTTCTTTTCTGAAACATGACACAGTCCAATTCACTTTTCAAACAAACAATATCTCACGCCTCTTATTTTAACCCTTGCATGGAAGTGGCTGTTCCAAAACATAACATGAGAAAAATGATTGGGTACTTTCAGCCAGGCTGGAGCCAATCATTTCCAAACATCTCTAGAATCTACTATGGCTAGATTTCTGGCCTGGTTGCTGGAACAAAGATGTTGAGATAATCTTGATACATTGAAAAGTATCTCCAAGTGGAACCTGCAAGAAATCTGAGCTTTGGCTATCAATAATGACAACTCTGCCTAGGGCAGTCTGGAGAGACCATTTTATAGACCCTTGAGAGTTTCCTAAAACATCCAGTTCTCTGTCCAAGAACTACTGAAAAAAGTCCCTTCTGTTTCTGACACATTCTCCTCTTTACATGCAGTTTTAAAAGCATCTCTCTCATCACTGTCTCCTCTTTCTCACCTCTAGACTCGATGACTGAGCCCTTAATCTCACTTTCCCTTCTTTACTGCTACCCTCAGACTCTTTGAATGTTCTTCATAATGAAGTGGGTGATTGTTTTGGCTGCAATTAGATGGATTTAGTGCCTCCATGCATAACACCTGCAATGTTATGGCTATAACAGCTTTTTCCTTACCTAGCTAGTTTAGCAGTAGAAGAGGGAAGGATGAGTGGGCATTTGAATTACTCCAAAAGTATGACTGCATTTTTAGGACTGGCAGCCAGAACTAACACCATGTCATTCTAACAAGACATGTTTTTGTTAATAGTGGTGACACTAGACAGAGCAGCAAGAGTACTATTACATTTTTCTTGTCTCCAACGTTTGCAATAACATTACACGATACACTTAACAAATGACTCCTGGACCATTTTATTTAACACAGTCAGCCAAAGCAGCTGTCCTGGTTGCTAGCCTTCTGGCTCTTGCCTCTCTGGAGGAAGCAGGCCCAGTTAAGGTGCCTTTCTCCATATAGCAATGGCGTTCAGAACATGAAAACACATCACGCGACAGAAGAAAAAACATAATATAGCTGAATGTGCTGCCAGTGCTACAGTAGCAAGAGAGGCTCTACCTGAGCCTTCACGAAGAACAATTGATAAACTAGCAGAACCCCAACAATCTGACAGAGGGGTCTATAAAAAAGACTGGAAAATGCAAGGTAAAAAGTGATGACGAAGGCAGGCAGTGGAGGGGAACAAAATCATGCTTCCAGGAGGAGGCTGCTGTGCTGCCACTAAGTTATTCCTGTCTAGCAGCAGGAATAAAGCCAAAAGGGGAGTGTGTAGCTAAGCACTTCATTTGCATGATAAGAAAGGATCTCACTTAATCCCATGTTTCCACAGATATATTTACTGTCTGCTCAGACCTCACTCTTCTCTTGCCCTGCGCTCTGTTGAGTAGAGGGGTGGGCAGCCAAGAAGCTTGAGATGTACTTCCAAGCAGTGTGGGAGACTGTACCTAGTTATGAACTTTATTGTGCCCATGCATAAACTGCACTCAGGTTTGTTGTGGGGTATGAAACCTGGCACTTACTGCTGCATACCCTACAGTGGTTCTCAAACTTTTTGTAGTGGTGACCCCTTTCCCACACCGGGCCTCTAAGCGCGACCCCCCCTTGAGGTCAGGCGTGGGGGGGGGGGCGTGCTTGCAGCCCACTGCAGCAGGGGCTGGGATGGGGGCATTCTAGCAGCCCCCTGAGGCCAGTGAGGAGGGGGTTCCAGCAGCCCCACGGAGGCACCGGCAGCCCACTGCAGCAGGAGCCAGGGCCCGGACCGGGCTCGCGGGGCCACCAGCAGCCCGCCGCGGCAGGAGCCACGGCCGGGACCAGCCTTATGGGGGCGCCAGCAGCCCGCCGCGGCAGGGGCATGGGCTGCCTGCAGAAGCAGGATGCCAGCAGCCTGCGGCAGCGGCATTGTTCAGGGACAGCTGCTGGCAGAAGGGGCTCACGACCCCCACAGAACTGGCTTGCGACCCCCAGAAGGGTCCCGACCCCCACTTTGAGAACCAGTGCCCTACAAGGACTTGTAGGATCAAGGTCTAAGTTTGTACAGAGACTGATCTATTGCAACTCACATGGGCTAGTAGCTGATGATGAATAGTGCAGGCTTAGCTGTTAAAGTCCAGCTTTCAAAACCCATAGTAACCCATGGCTGGGTATTTTGGAAAGAAGAGTTCACTTAAATATATAAAACACATCAGAAAAAATGGGAGAATGGAAACAACAAAGATATGTTAACCCATGAGCCACTTATTTTTATTGTGGTACTTTGGTTTTCAATGGAAGTACAGTAAAACCTCCATTTAACGGACTAATTCAGGCGAGGGGGTGTCCGTTAAATCAAAAAGTCCGTTATTTAATAATAAAAAAAAACGAGCTGTTGGAGCAGCAGCCCGACCGCCACAGGGTCAGGACAGCAGCTCCACAGCCTGCCCGCTGCCGGGACCCGGGTGGCAGCCGGGAGATGTCAGCCAGCCCGTCCGGGTCCCGGCTGCTGGGACCCGGGCGGCAGCCGGGAGCTGTCAACCAGCCCGTCCGGGTCCCGGTTGATGGGACCCGAGTGGCAGCCAGGACCCGGCAGTCAGCCCACCCAGGTCCCGGCTGCCGGGAGCCGGCAGCCAGCCCGCCCGCTGGTGGGACTCGGGCGGGACCCGGCAGCCAGCCAGCCCGCCCGCTGGCGGGACCCTGCAGCCAGCCCGCCCACTGGCGGGACTCGGACGGCAGCCGGGAGCCGGCAGCCAGCCTACGACAAATGGATTTCGGATGCATCAGACTTGCTTAGAAATTTTGTCCGTTGCATCCGAAGTCCGTTAAATCGAGGTCCGTTAAATCGAGGGTTTACTGTACTGCATTTGAGCAACAAGAAAAAATATTCCACAGAACACCAGGCTCAAAAGAAGTTTGGTCAAAAAAGAGGTCTGAGATGATCAGAAATGTCCCATTTCAATGTTGTCAAATTGGAAAGTCTAGGTTTTTTTTAGTCAAAGTGACTTCTGGTTTCAAACTTTTACTAAATATACACTGGGGGGAAAAGCTTAAAAAGAAAAAAATTGTAAAAATCAAAACAATGATTCAAAATTAGTGAAACAAAATATTTTGATTAACCTGAATGGAAAAAAATAATCAGATTTTTGTTCCCCAAAAATGTTGTGATCTGAGATTTTTTTGTCCTGGTTCAGGGATGGACAAAACTTCAAAAAATGTAAAAAATTCTCACAGATTGGGAAAATCATGTCCTGCCCTATCCGATAATATGAGCAGATTAATAGAAGATTGGCAGTGAAAAATGCCTATTCTTCTCTTTGATGGTGGGTACTCATATGTTTGACTCATCTTTAGTGAATTATAGTCCAACTAGTTCCTGGTAGATGTAGACATCAGATCCTCAGCTGGTATAAATGGATGCAGTTCCATTGACTTCAGTGGAGCTAGACCTATTTTCACCAGCTGAGATTCTGGCCCTTAAAGTTTTAAAAGTAACCATGTTACATGTTTTTAGCTGGTAAAGTGGACCCAACTCTTTCAGTCCTAGGCTTTGAGCCAAACAGCATCGGTTTAGTCTTTCCCACATTCAGCAATGACTTGTTTTTTCAAGAGTGAAGCCTGGAAACTGTCAAAAACTGCTCTGAAGATTGATCTGGTTCTTCTATACAGCAAAGTTACTGACTGATATCTCAGTGCCATCAACACACACACACACTTTTAAAGGTTATAAAAATCTGTATATATATTTTAGTTACAGAAACACACGTCCTTATAATCAAAATGTAGAATGGGGCTCAAAGTGACATATTTTATAGCTATCACTGCACCTCTCTCAAAACTCACAGACAGTCTAACCACCTGGGATGAAAAATTGCTTTTTATAATGATTTAAATATTTCAAAAAAAAAAAGAGGATCAATAAAGTTTAAATTTATCTGCTAGAAATGTACTGTGTGCACATAGGCAGTACATATCTTGCATTAGCCAGGGTTCTGATAGATTTGCCACCGACAACACAAAAGCAAACCAGGCATATTGTGAGAATATAGTGAATCAAATTGTGCACTATTTTAAACTGGCATAAATCCAGAAGAATTCCACCACGGTTTCTGTAACTGAGAGCAGAATTTGTGTATCATTGTTATTTATACAAAAATGTTCTACAGAAGGCATATAAATCCATAGCTTGACCCCTAAAATAAAAATGGCCTGTTTCCCTCACCTCCCTTCCCCCAGAGGTATCAGTGAAAAACTCGTGTTTGGTATGATAAGGGGCAGGCACAATGCACCCACTGCCTAGCCATTGTCAAATGTTGTGCATGGTAGAGGTGAGTTTCAGCAAGAGATTTGAAGGACAAAATAGTGGCTTTGTTGATTTTTTCAGGCGCTCCTCCCCTGCATAAGAGGCATCATGGGAGAAAGAACCGAGGTACTTGAAGGAAAGTTGGACACAGTTTTTTATTTGAAGAAGTATAACTAATAAAGAGAATTTTTAGGATGAAATCCTAATTCCTTAAACTCAACAGGAATTTTGCCATTGACGTCATGTATCCCAGGATTCTACCCTTAATCTTTATTAAAGTTACTAATCCATTTTCATATCTCCTAAAATAAAGGTAAGCAAGCAAGTCTAGCCTCCTTTCTACTACTGCACTACCATCCTTTGCTTTTCTCGTCTTAAAAAAGGAAAGCTTCTATTTGAGAATGAATTAGCTTGTATTTGTAAAGTACTCAGAAGGTACAAATAGCCCTATACATATTTATTATTAATACTATTTTATTATATATAGTTTTAGAAATATTTTATAGATGCTAAAGGACAATTTGGGATTTAAGCATAATGGACTCCAAACCAAAACCATGTTTTTCATCTCTTCTTGGCGGTGCAAACTTTCATCTTGCTGGTACTTATGTGTGTACTACTGTCTTCTCTGGACAGAGAACTTCTGTTATACTGGGAGAAATTCATCTCTGCACAAGGCTGAGGCATCACTAATGTCATTGAGGAGCTTAAGTAGCACTTAAGTGGTACCTAGGGGACCTGTTGCTGGACCTCTGCACAGGGATGACATTCACCCAGTGAGATGAAGATTTTTCCCACACGGTCTCTTTCTCTTGTTCCTGAAGTTCCTGAGCTGTATTCCTCATGTTATGGGGGTGACCATGATGTCTGAATTTTTGGCTGCTTGTACAAAACTCAAAATTAATCTTATTGAGACTACTTTTCAGACGTGTAAAAAATGAAAACACCTATGAACACAAAGAATCCCAGAGTCTGTATGAATACAAATGATTAGGAGGCACAGTACATATGTGGTTCAGGAGTCTTATGGAATAGTTATAGGCCCCTTCACCACATCTCCCCCTCCACCAACACCACACTCAGTCTCTCTTTCTCTGTTTCTGCTTCCATGGCATTTGCAATAGCTTATTTTTTGGGAGTGAGAAGCAGGAGAGTCTCAGACATTTTCTTCCTCCACAATGCAGCTGCAGATCTGCCTCATTCTTGAGAGTTCAAGGAAAAGCCACAGTGGCTCAGACTCAGACACACTCACACAATGTATCAAACCATGCTTTGGTTTCCATTTTAAGATGGGTTTTTAAGAACACTTAAGGGAGTTTGGTACTGAGCTCCTGTAGAAACTCAATAGGAGTTGGGGGCCTAAGTCCTTTAGGTGTTTTTGAAAATTCCACCCTTAGTACTCCCAGTGCTCACACTTACAAGTCTCCTTTCACACCGTCATAGGGATTACAGCAGAATTAGCAAGAATTCTGAATAATCTTCTTTATAATTTGAATAATCTTGTTTATAATATATTTCCCAAAGAGCAGATCTTATGCTCTTACATTTAGAAGGTTAATCTGAATTTGGAAAAGTTATGCAATTTGGAAAAGTGAATTGTGCATGTGTTGATGGTGATATTAAACATTACACATTTTAATAACAACACTTTGTTATAATGCATCATGTGTGCTGCATTTTAGTTCAGAGGGGAACCAAGTTACTGTGCCACATGACTACTTCTGTGCAATCATCATTGTGCTCCAGTAATGAATAGATGGCTAAGTCAGTGCCCTCCCTTCAGGTGTAACAGCAGTGTAGCTCCTGCTCTTGTGATAGGAGGGCTTTGTTGAGTGGAAAACTATAGTCGTTGTCACTCATTTTATATGAGTACACTTTATGAAACGCCGCATTAATAGAGCATAACATTTTTATGAATAGTGCCCAAAGACTTCTTTGCATAAACTCAGCTAGTTTTAAAATGTTTTTCTCCAATTGTTGAAACTTTTTCTTGTGTTTTGCTTTTGATTATCACTTTCTCAGCTGCCTTTTTTTTTATGGTGGCAGGCTAATTGACGGTTACCAGACACAATGGCAGACATCCATGGTAACTGGTAGAAAGAAAACCAGTTTCCAGTCATTTGTTCTTGTTTTCCTTGTGCTGCCCTTGGAAGTATCAGCTTCACCAGGCTATTCCCACTGACTGTCTTTCCCTCCACTCTGACATCACTTTGGAGTGGGTGGCGGCGTGTCCAAGGGTAACACAAAAAGGGATCTGTTAGGAACTGGGTGGGTAGAATGAAGTTGTACCTTGAGTGCGTCCTGACCGGGTTTCTCATTCATGGGGCTTTCTATTAAAGGGAAAGGGAAAATTAGGCCCAAACTTTAAATATGACCAAAACAAAAATGTTTTTACGAAGCATAAGTCCAACAGAACTGTTTCTAAGATTTTTATTTTTTCAATTCCAGTGGAAACAGGTTATTTATTCATGTAGCTTTTAAATAAAATGTTCCCTTGTAGCATTTGGCACCCTGCATCTTGTTAGTGCAGGAAAATCTGACAGAAAAATTGACTAGAAAATGCATAGTGCAGGTTTAGAGAATTGCAAATACCAAACAACCAGTGTAACGCATGAGAAGCAAGTTAGATATTAATAATCTTCTCATTTCAATAATTGGAGGTGTTTTTGTAGCACAGGAAAAGAAATATATTGTTGGAGGTATTTTTAAAAATATGTGAATTTTAATTGGAGAGGGACCTTTTAAAAGTCTGCTGTATATAGTACACATTTACGACCTGAATTTCAGAGATACTTAATACCTAGGAGCTCACTGACTTCAACTGGAGTTATGAGTGCCCAGTGTTTCTGAAAATCAGGTTTTGTATCTAAATCTACTTGCCATGTTAGTCATCATGTTGTACATAGAGAGCATTCAAAACCAGATTCTGGATGCCTTAGGATTTTAGGAGTGGTGGCTGATGGTTCAAAGTCAAATGGATGGATCAAAATCTATCCCTACAGGTTTAAACCCAAGCTAGAAGTGGTTTGTTCTGGTTCTTATTTGAAAATGACCCATTCTTCCAGGATTTGCTATTCAAGTTCTTTTAACTCTTGTGAGAACAGCTGATCTTGCAAGATTTCTGTGAGTCCAGATAGAGGACATCTCACAAAACCAGCTGATTAAAAAAATATTCCACCATTTTCAGCCAAAATGTTGTGAGAATAGCCTTTGAGATTTTGGTATGTTTGAAAGCAAATCTCTGGATTCAATTTTGAACGCAACCCTGGCCTAAAAATTATTCAAATTTCAACATGCTGTGCTTTGTTCATCTCCAGTTGGTGCATTTCAGTGTTTACCTGGGACCTTGGGACTGGGGAGATGACTCTGAGCAGGCTCAATATGGTCACTGTGTATATAATTTTCAATTTTCTCTCTGCTATATCAAGAACTACACTGATTTGCTGAACTGGTTAACCGGCACAAATTATGGCAGTCTGTTTACAATGCCTGAATTTGACCTGAGTGAAATACTGTGATCAGGGTTAGGTCAGACTGGACAATCACAATAGTCTCTGCTGGCCTTAAAACTGTTGAGTCTATGATCTAGTTTTTCCCATTCCTAATACATTTATGGCAGATGACCATATAATGCCAAGCTTCCAAACCAAAGAGTCATTAGTAAAGATCAGTTTCGAATAACAATAGAACCTTACAAAAAGTTAAAGTGCATTCTTTTTTCTAAAGGGATGTTATGTAGCTTTCTTTACAAAGCAATATAAAGGATTTGAATCCAAATTCTATATTGTTGGGTGCAGTACAAATACCATCTGTAGATTAATAAACAAGATAGGCAGCCCTACCCATAGTATTTTAAATTCTTATGAAATTTTAACATTTCCACTCAAAATGAGCCTATTTTAACTCAAGTAAAGTATTTTCTCCACAGAATTCATGGATAATCTGATCCTGTCTGTGCAAGTTATTTTTTATGCTATGCCTCACAAGGTAAAACCTATCCCCCCTTCATGTTGTACATAGAGAGCTGGCTGATCAGTCACTCTGGACTTCCTCCTTCACTAATCAGATCCCATGAGACCTGAAGAAAAATGGCATACAGTACATCCCATAATACCACACATATGTTACTCATCCCAGCAGCACGGTTAGTGAAGCCAGAGTTTCTGGTCAAATTTTCTTGCATAACTGCAGGACTGGAGCTGCTGAGCTCCTTTGTCATTCCACTGCTGTTTCTCATTTTCCTGCTTTTTATTTTTGTATCTCAATCTGTCTCCTGATTGTTCTTTTCATCTTCATCTCTCTCTTTCCCTCGTCTGATTAGGATGTGGCCCTCAGCAGGTGCCTCTCATACTTTCTGGCTCTTGAGTTAAAATCTTTGGCCAGACCTGACTGTGTGAGGGAACTCATTCAGTGAATCAGAGGCCAGAGGATTGGTTTCCCATTCCACCTTTCGGGATCTTAGGGCTTATGAAGGATAACGCCAAGCACTGCCTTTGGGAAGCCTTCTTGCAAGCTGAAAGTGAAAGAAAGGTAATAATTACACTTAAACAATCAACCAAAGCAAATCTCACCTTTGGGTTTGTATATTTGTAGTGAGGCAATAATTACAAGGCGCTTGTGTTGCAGCATTGTGTTTGCTTTGAAAAACGGAATGCCCTTGCTCCCCACTGGATGCATAATTGGATCTCCTGAATTAAAGTAGTGATGCAGTAAAAGTTTATTTATCCAGGGCTCGTTAAAAGAAAAACTGAATGGAATGAGAAAACTCCCACTTAGGGGATGAGATTAAATACTCATAGGGTATCCCTCCCCCATGCTCTTTCAATCTTTTTTGTTTCTCAATCTGCTTGGAAAGAAAAAGTAAATTGCCAGAAGTGAGATTAGTAGGGAATATTGTTCTAAGGACAATAGGTCTTGCTGGACGGGTATGAGATCTCTGCTTCAAAAACAGTACCAGACCTGGAGGTGTGTGAGCTCTTAATTGCCTACCTCTGACAAATTGGCAGTAAAAAAAAAAAAGAAGAAGAAAAATCTCATTCAGCATTGCATTAGCCTGGATCAAGTCCACTTGCTAATCAGAGTTTAATGAGGAGACTGCTAGCCCTAACATATTCAAAATGTTCAAAATTGCCCTGGCCTCATGTTTGTGTGGTTAGCATTTCCTTTCCCCTATCACCCCAGTATACAGTCCTACAAAGAGAAACACACATCCTGAGAGAAATTAATTAAGTTTGGGCCAGGCACTGTGGGTCATTGGAAGGGAGAGTGGGAGATGATGAACGTCCTCCTTAGAAGAAGTGAAAATGTAGGGCCATGAGTTATATGATTATAATTCATTCCCCTGACTCCAGACGGTTCACACTCAGGCACTAGGGTAAAAGCCCTGCACTGCTCCCAAGCAAATCAGACCTTTAGCGAGGTCAGACGAATAGCAGGATTTCCAAATCCTTTATCAAATGTAAATCTTATTCTGCTGTTTTTCAGACTCTACCGAAGTCACATTAGAAGTGTTCAGAAATCATGAGTCAGGCCTCTGAACACTATTGATATTTTTTATTATTTGTATTATCATCTTGCTTAGAAGCCCCAGTCATGGATAAGGACCCCATTGTGGTACAGGCTGTAAAACAGACAATCTGCACACCAAACAACTTATATCATACAACCATGAGATTGTTTATCTTCTGGTTTTTGAGCCTTTAGGGTTCATAATCTTAAATTTTTCTCTGAAACCAAAAGGGCTAGAAATTTACTTTTGTTTTTGTAGTGAAAACCGAGATTCTCACATAATCCCTTGACATCCACGAGCTCAGTCGTTAAGAGAAACAAGAAATATTGTGACACTAGCAATAAAATGATGAAAGCTGATAATACTGAAGTCAATGGAGTTACATCAGGTAAAAGTCATGTGAGTCAGCACAACCAGGCCCTCTGTGTACAAAATGTTTTAAGAAACTGACAGTGTCTAGTACTGATGTGAAATATTAGGTGCCCATTCTCCATTTCCCTTTATGCTGTTCCAAATTGTTGAAGGTTCATCCAACTCTTCAAGATCTTGGGGAAATTTAGCTATCTCTGCCACAAAGCTTTTTGTTCAGAAAGAATATTTTCATGACTTCCGCTAGTATGTGTCCTCGCTAAATGTCTATTGGCTATATAACAAGGCACAAAATAATTCTTTGAAGGTTGGAATTAAATATAAAACCTAAATTAAACTCAGTTGATTCCAGGCTATTCACCCTTAAAACTCATGTCTTCTGTTATGTAAATTATATCACATTTCATGTGCCATTTTTGTAATGGTGGCTTTCAGAAGAATCCACCTAATCAGCCCGGTATAAAAAAATTACTTCCCTCCCAGCTAGAGATGTAATACCAGTTTTGTACAGTCCCAAGAATTTTACGAATCAAAGCACTAATACTCAACACTGGAGCAGGCAATGTCTGTACTGAATATGTAAATAGTATTTGACTGAAGAAGAATTGCTCAGTGTTTTTTTCAACTAAACACTAACATTATGCTTTGCCTGAGTTTGAGCTGTTTAGGAAATTATTTTTTCCTGGAAAATATTTTGACAAAACCATTTTTTAAAAATTTCCTTAAGTTTTGGGGGATTCCTTAAAAAGAAACCTCCAAAAGGAAACATTTCGATAAAAAATGTTTTTTTTCCATAAAAATTACCTTTTAGTCAAAAAACATTTTCCTTCAAAAATATTTCTATAGAAAATTTTCTTCCAACTGTACTGAATATTGCACATGAACTGTATTAGGCAAGCTTCATGTGTTATTTCTTAAAGAATTTTTTGTCTTCCCCCACATAGACTTTAAGGACAGAAAGGACCATCATGATCATCTAGTCTGACCACATTGCAGGCCACAGGATTTCATGTGTCTGTTTTCTATCAGATTGTATATAGAACATTGTACCTTGCAGAGATCTTGTCTTTACAAAATATGTATTAGTAGCACAATATGTACATGACATTACAGTACTGACTCAATACCAAAGTCCTGTCCCAGTATAAAACTTGGGATTGACTCTGGGTAGCCTCTTCTTGTTAATCCCAAACTCTGATAGGTGTCATGATATATGGAATCACAGTCCATTTTAAACAGGAGGGCATTTATTAAAATCATTTTTTTATAGGCAATAAAAAGCCTTTTGCACAGCCCAAGTTCCAACTTTGTCTACCTTGTTTACCAGCAACCAAATTCTTTCTGGACCACTATACAGTACAGATAGTCATATACTGCAAGTAAATGTATTATTACAGTTAGGAGTCTAGATTGGATTTTTTTAAAACAGTCCATAGTTCATGTGCCAATGAGAAGCTCTGATTCTCTCAGCGGAGACTAAAATGGTCAAAGCTCTTGCCCATGCAGCAACAGAGATACAAAATGTTCTGATGTTTGTTTTAGTTGAACCGCAGAAGTACCTCATGGAACTCCCAAAACAGCTGTGTATCATGGGAGGAATTGTAGAATGGCCAATGAGCCCAATCCAAAGAGGAGAATGGAGGAATGAGGCACTCTAACTACAACTCTCAGGAGACACCAAGGCAGCTCAGGCAAACGCAATTCAATGTTGAAACATTTCATTTTGATGGAAAATGATGAAACAAAATATTTGCCATTTCATAATCAAAATATTTCTGAACATTCCATTTAGCAAAAACAATTTATATTTTCACTTTTTGCCTTCAGTCAGGACAAAAACAAATGCCAGATTGTCAGAATTTCCTGAAGGACAGAAATTCTGTTTTTTAACCTGATTAGCTTCTTATAGCAAACCAAATGTAAAATTATTCTAGATGATTTGAATCTCAAAAAAGCTTTGGCTCATATCTGAGTTATGCATGAAGGCTCATGACCATTCTTATTTTATCCAAACTGCAAGACAAAGTTTGCCAATGACTTTGGAAGTCTTTTACAAGATATAGAGTCCTTTTGTTCTCAAGAGTTCTGCCAGAATAATGAATTTATAATAATCTGCCAAAAACTTTAAGGTGCAGCCATAAAATAAGATTTATAGGACAACCTATTTAGGCAGAGCAAGGTCACAATGAAACCTAGTGCTTGCCTTCTATCTATAAACCACTAATAATGTGGTATAGAAGAACAGAGTGTAGATTCTGATCTTGTTACTTTGGTGTAAATGCCGCTCTAGGATTCTCAAATGTGAACTTTTCCTGCTTTGAATGCTGAAAACTCTAGGTAACTAGTAGAAAACACTCACAGCCCCAAGTGGTTTCTTCTTCTGTTTCTGCAGTGACTGTATGTATCTGGAGTCAACTACCTACAAAAGAGATGAGAGTGATTAGAGGATCAGGAAATAAAAACCATCCTCAGAAGACAGGGGACTTGATTGTCTTATTACACCAACTGTATGAATCAGGAGTAACTCCACTGATGCTAATGGGCTAGATTCTGTCTCCCACTATGGGCTCTTTATGTCACTTCTCTAGTGCAAAGAGGCTATAAAGAGGTCAGAATGCTATTGTGTTGAATGCTGGTAGACTGTCTGAGCGGTGTGTCAGGATAGGAAGAGGAGTGGCTGGAGCACCCTGTCCTCTGGATATTCTGGGCTGCAAAGCCGCTCACAGTTGGCCATCAAAGCTGCTGTAAATTAAAGCAGCCATGGGGTTGTTCTAACTCATTCTGGGGTCAAACTAGAGCCCAAAGGACCCCTGAATATGGAAGCTAGAGCCCCAATTTCCACCCCCCTTCCTGGGCTGCTAATTCTATGCTGCACACCCTCAGAAGCACAGCACAAACTACGGCCCACTGCAGTTACACTTCTGTAAAACTGCTATGAAAGGAGACTGAGATCCACAATCTATGATAGCCTGAGAAATATCAAACAAATGTACAAGATGCCTAAAGGAAAAGCAGAACGAATACTTTGAGAAGTTTCCTAAACAGAAGTGCTTTTTATCCTGCCATTCAAATGACCATGTAAGGGCCTGCAGTGCAAGGATGAAACAATATTTTTAATAGGGAAACAAAGTTCAGCACTTTTTCAAACCTCAGAAAAGGTTTGCGCTCATTTCAAGTTTTGGGTGAAGATTTGGGTCAAGTTTCAGGGTGGCGTCTCGACCCCTAATTACTATTATTAACACTCCTAAATGTACTCTTTAGAAAATCCTTCTGCTAAGGAGGGCTTGAGTGAGCTAATGAGTATGAGAGAGAAAAGAAGGTCCTTGTTTGCATTTTAAATACTTCAGCTCACTAATTGGGGACCAAAGTAGAATTCTTCTGTTGGAATGGGGAGAGTTCAGGGAGAGGTGGGAACAAGAACAATATTTTTTAGACCTGTCACTTTAAAATATACCCACTGCTGCTTTGACATGGCAGCCAATGTATTTTAAAGTAACAATAAGTAACTCTATCCTCCCTTTAGGCTCTTGCGGGGTTTATTTGTTTTTTAAAAATGAACCAGGCAGGTTTTTCCAAGGTCTCACAGCTTTAATGAAGAATAACAATCTCTGATGATCCTGGCAACAGGCATCTTCTATTTCCAAATAAAATTTGAGAGTTAGGACGCCTTGCACCTACAGCTCAGTGATTGTGTAGCCTTCCAGTATTATAATAGCAAATAGACTCCCCACAGATAGTGTTGTTTCAGTCAGAGAGTCACACTGTCTCCATATTGTTGACTGGATTTTTGGATGCTATTTTTGCTATTGCATGCATTAGCTCCACACCTATACACACCCTGATTGTTCTCCTCAGAGGGTTTAGTAATTTTATCCAGAAGGTACAGCATGAGGGAGATATTTGATATTTGATAGCTGTAGAAAACTATTTCAGTAATCAATGCCTGAACTTGGTTGCTATGCACTTCACTTTTTTCCTCCCAAGTGAAGAATGAGGTTTTACTGGGCACAAAATACTCTTCTTCATCAAATTCTATCAGACACTTGAAAACTGTCATACACTCTAGAGATATCAATTGGTGAGTTTGTGGATTTTGAAATGATTTAGACTCATTCACAACATGAAAGAACTGCAGTTTGGGCTAAACAGAATTTTTAAGGATGCATTTTCAAAGCACATATGAGTATTAGTGACTAAAATGTTCTGTTTTCCACGAGTTAAGGAATTTGATGAACTAAAGTGTTTTGCTTTGACTGATATTTTGGCCAATTTTGTTTGTTTTGCAGTGACACAGGGAGAAATCCACTCCAGTGCAGGACTATGTAATGCTTAAGGACCGCTTATGCCCTATTTTGAGGGCTCAAGTGGGAGTTGAGTGGTGTATGGCACTTGTACAGACCCTTCGCACAAGGGTGAATGTCACAGGCAATAGTCTACATGCATGGTTACAAATTAATCAGTGGGTTTGTTTGTGGAAATAATATTGTACACTTAACTCATTTTTGAATTTATGTATATACAGCGACACCCTTTTAAACTCTGTTCTTCAATTGGTATAAAAAATCCACATAGAAATGTAGAAAATTTGACTCCACAAGTCAAGACTGCTTTGACTTAAGAATTCCTTAAGACTGATGCAGAGTAATAACACCTAGCAGTGTTCTGTGTATATAACTCCTTTTAATGCTAACATGTGGATTGATGACAGGACTGATCTTTACGTGAGGAGTGGAGGGAGAATATGCTACACTTTCAATCTTATGGCAGAGGAAAATATCTTCCCCTGGGTGAGTGCTCTCTACCTGTTCCAAGATGTTAGAGCCTGATCCTGTAAAATACTGAGTGGAGGAATGGAAGCTAGGAACATTGCAAGGTGTTTATACTATCTGCCACAAGCAGGACCAATAAAATTGTGTTTAACTGGAGTCAAAGTGGATTGTACTTTCCAGGAGAGCAACTATGTTCTTGTTAAATTTGAATAGGTAGATATGTTTAATTATCAGACAGACAAACAAAAACAATTTAAAACAATATTTCTCCACTAATTTAAGACCAGTCAACTAGATAGATAGCTTTGCTGACATTTTGGCTCATTTGAGATCATCCTGGGGAAACAGAGGCAGGGAATAAGACAACAGTCATCCTAATTCTGCAAATATATTTGCTATAGTAGAGTCCTCTTAAAAATATTTTGTGCAAAGTAATTCCTGGGTCCATTTGTTTTTCAATGTGCACTTGTTGATATATTGTACATTTATTCTTCATGCCTGGTTACAGTTCCGTGGTGATTTAACTTATTGACCTTCCCCTTTCCTGGACAGGCATGGCTATCTTTCTCACACAGGGACAAACAGCTGTTTTCAATACCATTTCCAAAAGATAAACCTGAAAGAACTGCAAGGTGCCATTCATGCACTGGGAGCACAGATTTATGAAAAGACTTCTTAAGAAAGACAGCAAGAAGGAAAGAAAATTGGCAGCTCCTTCCACACATGAGCTCTGCAGTTGGCCACTTGGAATAAACTTAAATAGCATCTGAATAGGTCATCAAAATGTATTTTCTCTTTTAAGTAGGTTTAAGCAAAAGCAGATTGCTGTTTCTCTTCCCTTGTTTCCTTGACATCATAATGTGATGCTGCCTGACTGAAGACCAGATGCAGAATGAGGTGTATGTGTGGAACATATGGAATTGGTTTCCCTCTCAATGATAAACACATGAATTTCCTCCATAGTCCTGTCACTATTTTAGCAGCTCAGAAATAAGTTGAACACTAGAAGTGAGCCACGAAGCAATAAAATTATTGTTCTCAAAATGCAGCCTTGGTCCTGCAAACTCTTCAGTGTGTGGATACCTTCACGTGACTGCAATAGCACCACTCACATAAGCAAAGTTACACATATGCTTTGGTGTCTGCAAGAGCAGGGCCTAGCTGCCTTACCCTAGCTTGGCAACTTCTCACTTTTGGGCAGTAACATGTGCAGATCAAAATAAATGGTGGTGTGAACATTCACAGTTTCATGGAGATGATCAAGTGTCTGTTACAGGTAGCATCTTGAGGTGCTAATGGAGATTGGGGCTCTGTTGTGCTAAGCACTGTGCAAACAAATTGTATGAGACAGTCCCTGCCCTGAAGAGCAATGTAAATGGACATACAATAAGTGGGAGCTGAAATGACTTGTTGAGGGTTGCAGGGCAGGTCAGCAGCAGAGCCAGGACCAGAACACAATTAGTGCAGAGGCTTTAGATCTAAAATATCTATGAGACCATGCTTTCTCTCCAGAGTTGAGCACGTCTTTATATTTGGTTCCTTAGTTTATACCACAAAGCCAGAATTTGAGAATACAAAAACAAACAAACAAAACAAACAGGTAATAGTGCTTGGATACCACTATGTAACGTGCTACAAGAAAACCCAATAGCTAGATCAGCCTGAAAAATCTGGTATCTATAGAATGTGTGTGGATAAATCCTATTTTTGTGGACACACAAAATCTGCATGTACAAAGTTAGAAGTTAAATTATTACCCCATTGACTCCCTGCATACATTCATAGTGGAAGCTGCAAAGATGTACTGTATGACCTGGAAATTCAGGCATTTTGTACCTAAATCTGTGGTTATTTTTCCAGGAAGTACACCTTTTAAATTAGTGCCATGTGCAGGTGAATGAACCAGTGATGGTGTGCCTGATCTGGTTAGGTCCTGTGATGGTGTTGCTGGTGTAGATATGTGGGCAGAGTTGGCATCGAGGTTTGTTGCATGGATTGGTTCCTGAGTTGGAGTTATTATGGCGCGGTGTGCTGTTGCTGGTGAGAATCTGCTTAAGGTTGGCAGGTTGTCTGTGTGCCAGGACTGGCCTTCCTCCCAAGGCCTGTGAAAGTGAGGGATTATTGTCCAGGATGGGTTGTAGATCACTGATGATGCTTTGGAGAGGTTTTAACTGAGGACTGTAGGTGATGGCCAGTGGTGTTCTGTTGTTTTCTTTCTTGGGCTTGTCTTGCAGCAGCAGGCTTCTGGGTACACGTCTGGCTCTGTTGATCTGTGTCCTTATTTCCTTGTGTGGGTATTGTAGTTTTGAGAAAGCCTATGCTTCAATACTTTATAGTTAGTCTTTTAACTAAAGGTGCCACAGGACTCTTTGTTACCTTTAAGAACATAGTCGTTTTTAATTTCCTTCCTGTTAGGACCGGAAGAAATTGTGATGGGCAACCACTAGGGGGCGTAGTTACGCTTCTGAGTCAACTCCAGGAGAGGGCGTAATGGTGGTATTAATGTGAAAATGACCTTGTTGTTATCTGTGTGTTTGGGAACAAGTTCCCAGCTGTATGAGTGTTTACGCCGTCTGTGTGAGAATGAATGTGTGGGAAACTAAATGGGGAAACTGAGGCAGGACTGCGTAATCAACAAGTGCTGAACAGCGTGTAACCAATCAGCTTGCTGCTTTCAAATGACATATGAGTATGTATGGGATGCAAATGAGTATGGGTATATCTGTGCTGACACGCCCCTGTTTGTTGGGCTTCCTCTTTGGGCTTCTTCTTTGGACATCGCCTGGGTGTGTCAGACATCTTGTAGCGCGGCAGTGCTGGCTGGGAAGCCCCCCAGCATGGTAATGCCGCTCCCCTCAATAAACTCACCACTTTCCAACTAGCCACGTGTGAAGCCTCGTTTCTCCTGGCAACGAGATAAGCCCCCTGCAACACTTCCCAAATCGATCATTTACCTCAGAGGTTTACAGTAGCTTCATAATTGCAGCCTTAACCATGTAACCATCTGTAACCATGAGGAGCCTAACAATTCAAAGTAGAAGTTTACATCACCAAGGGCAGATGAGATGTGAGAGATGAAGATCCCAGTGAAGTTTAGATCCTGACTCAGGCTCTGCTGTAGACTAGAAAATCTGGCAATAATAGAAACTTTTGGAACTTCTTGGAAATGTATGGAAAATGAAAGTTTAAAGTAATAAATAACTCCAACAAAAACAATGGCAAATGAGAAAAAGATGGAAAAAATCCATTGTCTGTCACTGCATCTGGCTTTTGCTTCTCCAAAACAGTTTTTCATTCTGTTAAATACACAAACATTTGTAGTATATGAAGATGACACTAATAATGAGAACCACCCACTGACAAAATAAGTGGAAAAGATTTAATTAAATCACAAGAGATATCATTAGAAGAAAGGACTTGTATGAAAGTTTTACTTGAGTGAGGACTAAGTAAAATCTAAGTAAGGGCAGTAGGATTTGGCCTTACCAATTATCATTACTATTAACCCCATTAAGGATCACTCACCAGTGTCATAAGCTACAGCAGCACCATAGCTGTTCTAACTTTCATCAAGGCTGGAGCAGTCTGAACTTCAAGATCAGGGATTCATAGCTAATAGCTGATGTCCCCTTTACCTTGTGAAACGGAACTTGGCTGCTGGACAGTGTCTGATTCAACATTTACTTATACTACAACACTGTTAGAAGAAGTCACACGTGGATTCCCTCTGCTGTGCCGATGATAACACACGTCTGTCTATAAAATATAGATCTGTGATTGGGCAGCTGCCCCTCATTGGCAGAAAAGGGGTTAAAAGCAGCCCTTAGAGAGACTGTGCTGGAGATAGCCAATTAGAAAGGGGCTGAGAGGAGTAGCCAATCATTGCCCAGCAGGCCCATTTAAGAAGGGCTTCAGACAGAGCAGAGGTTAGTAACTGACTGGAACTTGAGAGGAGAAGACCAGGCTCCTTTCACTGGGGATAATTCAGTGCTGCAAGCAGGGACTGGGGAGCTAGAGAGAGCTCCTGGCTGGCTGCTAGGGCCTGTAGGTTGAGGCCCAGAGGTAAGGGCAGAAGAGGGTTCTGGAGCTGTATGGGAAGTAGCCCCAGGACAGTGGGCTGCAGTTGTCACTGAGGGAAGTGGCTGGGTGGAGATTTCTGGTCCCCTGGAAAGGGAGAACACAGAACTGCAGGGCAGTGTCATGAGTAGGATGTCCTGAGAGTAACATGGGTCCAGGAGCAGAGGTGATGGTGGGTGAGACAGCACCAGAACCAGATACAGAGCAAAGTCCCAAGACAGCCAATAGGAGGTGCTGCAGTGGTGAGTTGCACCTCATCACAATATCTAACACCTTTTTGTCATAAACTGGTTTCTTCACTTATTATATTTTGCCAAAGGCTAAAGCACACATGCCCATAACAATTAGCAATGAGAAAATCTATATCTATCTATCTATCTATTAATATTTTTTCCCATTGATAATCGGGAAACTATCTATCTATCTATATAGTTTTTGTTTACACAGTGTCTGAACTATTTCTTGTTTTTCACCCCTAAGATTGTATCCTACTTGTACCCATTTCCCACCATTCCTCACTAAGGGCTCCTGGGATCTAGTTGCTTATCACAAGCTGAGCCATCTTCAATGCCTTAATTGCTGGAAGATATGGTATACTGTGACTGAATTCTACTTCTGTTTGTGTATGGGCATTTCCAGGCATTAAATATATAGCTATCCCAACTAGGTTTTGTGTTCATCAGTAGATGACTTATTTTGAGGTTGGTTATGATACACCGGTATCCTCAGGTTATGGATAAGTACATTTCTGTATGATATGTTAACCCTACTGTTCTGGATATGTACTAGATGACAGTAGCATTGTGCTAAAACAGGGGTGGGCAAAATTTTTGGCCTGACGGCCACATCAGAAAATAGAAATTGTACGGCAGGCCATGAATACTCACAAAATCAGGGTTGAAGTGTGGGAAGGCTCTGACTGGGGTTGTGGGCTCTGGGGTGGGGCTGGGAATGAAGAGTTTGGGATATAGGAGGGTGCTTTGGGTTGGGACTGAGGGGCTTGGAGGGGGATCAGGGCAGGGGTGTGGGAAGCAGTGCAGGTTCTGGCTGGGGTGCAGGCTCTGGGGTGGGGTTGGGGATAAGAGGTTTGGGGTGCAGGAGGGTGCTCTGTGCTGGGATCGAGGCGTTTAGAGAGCAGGAATGGGATTAGGGTGGGGGTCAGGTCATGGGGAGAGGCTCAGGGGTGCAGGCTCTGAGCGGCACTTAACTCAAGCGGCTCCCGAAAGTAGTGGCATGCCCATTCTCCGTCTCATAAGCGTGGTACGGCCTCCACCCAGGATAAAGTGCCCTGGCTTAAAATGGCTTGTGGAATGGATCTGGGCTGTAGTTTTCCCACCCCTGTGCTAGAGCACACAGTAGTGGATATGAATGAGAAATTCCAGTTGCTAACACTGACATACAAACTTAGGCATAGTCAGTACTCATGATCAATATTCTGCATAGGGGAGATTTAAGAGCAAAGCAAAACCTTGATATAGAGCCGGCTATAGGCCTTGAGATAGGGCCAAAGGTATGACTTGAGCTAGATCCAAGGCAAGGCTTTAAAAGTCAGTGCAAGACCTTTTGACTTTACCATATTTGTGTGTTTAAAACAGGAAAATACTGATATTACAGCAGGACACATGTGGCTATAATGTCTGTTTCTATACAGTGAAAGGTAAAGGGGACAGACACTTGTTAGCCTGAAAGAGTGATGTGGCTTTCTTTCCATTGGCTGTTTAGAAATTATTGCATAATTATTAATGGGTTTTTAGGAATAAATTTGCAAGAACCATTATGGAAATGAAATTGGAAGGAGATTATCTGTTGTAATATTTTGAGTACAGTGATATATTTCGAAATACTTGCTGTATTGAAATGAAAGCCCTGAAAGAGAAGTGTAACCTTCCTTCTCTGATTTTCTGTTCAAATGAACCAATTATTTTGCTGACCCCAGGGTCTGAATTTCAAAGGGGGCTGAAGGCAAGCTTAGGCCTGCTGCTATGGCAAATTCCAAAATACCCAATTACTGACCTCAGAAGGAGTCAGCATTCCAGAGATTAGAGTCACTGGGAGTTTACTTCACAAACTCACTTCTAATAATATACCATAGTCCTTTTTTTCAGTTTGCAAATAAGATATGTCTCAAGGCAAAATAGTTATTATCAGTCAGGGGTAGGAGTTACATCTCTAATTGGAAACAGCAACATCGGCAGAGGAAAATAATAAAAGCATATAACAAGTAGATGCATATAGTGAATTATGGTGAGTCTAGGTAATCATGCCATAAGACCAGTCTCAGCAGAAACAATGAGCATTACAGTGCTTCAGGGAGCCAAAATAACCCTGAATATTGAGGAGTGTCGCAAGGATTAATTCTGTTCTTACTAGACAGTTTTACTAACATAATCTTGGCACACTTCCCAGGTTCCCTTGGTGGTTATTTACACTGCATTTATTTGGATGTTTGCACCGTTTTTTTTTGTTGGGGGCGGGGGGGGGGGGGAGAGGAAGCTAATCCTCTTCACAATGCATTTCAATAAGGAAACCCTTTGGTCTGAGGCTGCCTGATGTAGTGTTATTGTGTCTCAGATGTCAGTTATTCTAACGCATCTTTAGCTTTGAGTTATTTCTAATATGAGTGACCTGCTGTTTCTCCATACGAATTTTTTCCACTGCTTTTATAGTTAAACATACAAGGCCAAAGCCTGAAAGCTGAGTGCCTGCTGAGCACTCATAATTCACACTGAAGTCAACTGGCATTGCAGATACAGAAGTGGTGGTATATTCGCACACAGACACCATTCTTCCTCTCCCTGCGCCCATCTCTGTGGGACAAATCCTCTCCTCTGTATCAATCTTAATGAGACATGGAGTTGAAGGAGGTTTCTGGCCTCAGATAAGATGCAAACATTATGGGCTATTGTGACGGGTTGTGGCTACTCCCCAAGCACTTCCAAAAGCTTGGGATTGTTGGCTCTCTTTTTAGAAGGTACCAGATAGTTGGGAAGGGGTGAAATTAATAAGTGCTACAACTAGAACACACTTTTGTATTCTGGATGGAAGTTGTCTTGAGACTACAGGATCTGGTGGGTTTTTCTGGGTGTACTTAGGTACAGTCTTACGTGTCTTACATGGCATAGGCCTGAAACAATTTAAACAGAGGTTCAGAGAATAATATGAATGAGATGAAAATCTTTCTGTACCTAGATATAATTACCCATACCTCTGTATCAGGGAAGTGGAGCAAAAAATCAGAGCGCATTTTCGATCTTTTTCTCTTCTATCTCTGTAAAAGGCTTGTGGGGAAAAACACTACAAAAAAAAATCTACAAATCTGTAGCATACCCCAAGTATGCATTGTAGTCCTATTAAACCCCTTATAAATGAAAAACAAACATCTCCATCACTTGCATTCTTAGCCCTCCATTAATGAATATGGAATCTATTTCCATCAACCGCATGTCAAAGCTGTGGTTGTTCTGTAAACTCTGAATTCTTCTCTTAAATGGGATCCATTCTAGAGTGGGTTGTTGGTGGTTCTTTCTGGAGGCCTAGACCATAGTATGTACAAATGGGTCTAATCTTGCAACACCATGAGCACGTCCTTAGAGGCTGAGTACATTTAACTCAAATTGAGGATACAAATTTGTAGGCCCTAATGCTCCATTTGCATTTTACACACTCTGGCAGGGCAAAGTAAATATGTGCATCTACTTTAACACTCATTTACACTGCTACAGAGTGGACTCTTTGGCATCTCCTACCTAATTTATTTGGCTATTACATACACGCAGCATGGCACAGAAAGAGCAGCAGCTTCCTGCTTACAAGACTCTAGTAGGACTGATTTCTCATTTATACTGATCCCTCTTTGTGCCACTCTGGCAATCCGAAGGCATCTTGGTGTTAACGTAAATAAGATCCTAGTGAGGATTTTGCCACAAAGGTTTTGGTGTGTGCAGACCAGCAGCAGTCATTTCTCATTAAAGTTCTGTCAAATAATTAAGAGACAAGGTCTGGATCGCTAAGGTTCCAGAGTTTGTAGATTCTGCAGGGTGGGTAATCTCACCTCCAACCCCCACTCCTCCTACCCCCCAGGAGCATTAATACAGCAGATTATGAGGACATTTGACCAACAACTCATCTCAGCCACTAGTATTTAAAACTGGAGTTCTCTTTCTAATCTGTCTCAAGATTGGTTTTGATCTCATTGTATTTCCTTAATTAAGCAGCATTATTAAGCCTGGTCAGTATTACGTGGAGCAAGATGCTGCATAACACTAGCACCTGCTATCCCTGAGAGCGGTCACTGTAAATGCGCAAAGTATGAAAATAATTCACTGCAAAACATTGGCATTTAAACCACTGAAACATTTCTAACTTTTTTCAATATGAGAAGTTGGAAATATCAGTTAGCTGCATACAATTAAAGCTCTCAGTGCAATAAATTTCATCCCAATGTGTTGTATGTGCTACCTGTGACAGTTGTGATACACCACAGAGAACCAGAGGAATGCAGAGCCAATAAGGACAGTGTAACTAGGGTAACAGAGAAGGAGGGGGAGAGATTTATTGAAATTAATAAGAAACTAAAATTTTTAAGCTTCCATCAAGTTTCAGTTGCCAGTGTCTGAAATATAGTAAAATACAAGCTTTCCATCCCAGTGACTGGATTATATCTTGAAGACGCCATGGTGGGGAGTGCAGTATAAAAACCTAGCTAAAGAGACACACAGATAGATCTTTTATTTAGTACGAGACTGATTCTATAAGTAATGATTAAAGCTGGGATTTCTAAAGGTGCCTACAGCAGTAATGTGCAAGTTTGGTGGGATTTGTGCACCTAACTCACTTGGCTGATTTGAAAATCCAAGCCTATAAGTCTTTAAACATGAGAGTTTGTTTCTTAAAATGGCTTCTTTGCATTACAATGGTCAATTGTATTAGAGTTAGTGGAGTTCCTCATAGTTAAACAATCTAAGGTGAAATCGTGGCCCTACTGAAGACCATAGCAAAACTCCCATCACTTCAGTGGGTCCAAGATTTCACCCCTGTCTACAATTAGGTTCCGGAATAGTTCAATGTTATCTAGTAGGCACATGAATTCAGAGGGGAGAATGTCACACATGCCTATAGTGCGTAGAGTATGCAGGAGCACAAGTCTCACTGAAGGTCAATGGCACCAGAATTTCCAAATCTCTTTGTTATCACTCGATTATTGTATAACTGGGATACAGATTTAGCACAGACACTGTTTTTGGTACCCAACCTGACACCGATTGGAGGGTCTGATTTTTTTTCAGAAAGTACTGAACATCCATCACCCGAACATCAGCCCCCAAAGTGTTTCAAGGTGGGCACCCAAAGACTATGTCACTCAAAATTGCTAGTAACTCAGTAGCTAAGTATCAATTGTTGCATACATACACAGCATTTGCTTCGGTACAAGAAGACGTGCATATGTGGAACTCAGTGCATACAAAGGTATGAGAAAGTAAGAGGTATTGCATATATAAATTAACAACAGATGCTAATGAGTATGAAATGATTTCTACATATAAATGAGTCACAGGAAGGCTGGGGCTAATTTCAATGGGTGTAACAGGACCTAAGTAGTTTGTTCTTACATGTAGTGAGTAATCTTCTATAACCCATCTATTTTCAAAACAGCCCCAACATTTTCTGAGCTTTAATTTCTTGCATTTAAATTAGCCACAAGTTAAGTGCAGGAATTTATTTTGAAAGCATAGCATGGTGATGCACTAAGAGGAGGGTGGCTTTAATGGTAATATCAGCTTCCAAAAACTTCTATAACAGAAAGAGGCAAAACCTTTCATTCCAACCCAAAGAGAATACAATACTGCTGGGCTATACAGAATGTTTGTAAAACTAACCTGCCTGTTTCTCATGTTGTTTTGAAGAACTTGAGCCACTTATGCTTCTACGCACGTAACACTAATGGATGCAATTTTCTTCATATCCATTTCATAAAGCTATAACCACATCGAGGGGTTATTGAAATGGAATTTTAAAACTTAGCAAAGAAGATCTATTTTTTGTGGCAATTAAGGTACCACAGGACACAACCCATCCACCCCAAAACTTGAAAGAATAAAAAGAAAATAAGCAGTTAAGGAGAGACTTGTGCATTCTCCTCCACCTTTATATTGTCCATAAGACTAATTATAACACTCCGGTGCCCAATGAGGCTTTCACTTTCACCTCCAATAGATTTCAAAAGCAGTATGTGCCCCTGCTTCATTAAATGTGCACACTAATACAAAATCTTAACAGTGACCTCATACACTTTTGTTTAAATTATACCAACATAGCAGCTCATCTGACTGTCACATACTCCATACATTTGGGAAGTACTTCTGCCATAATGCTGTTGAAGTCATTATTGCTACCACTGGACCATAATAATGGGCCTGATTCTCAGTTATGCGAATGCCCCTTTACATTGCTCTGACAGTGTAAAGGGACCTTAACAAGGGTGAAAATGTTTACACCCACTTTTATACTCGCTTTGCACTGCCAGTAATATGAAGGGGTCTTACTGTAAATAAGGATCAGGACCCATAATACTTTTTTTTACTAATTTATTACATATAAATAAAACATAAAACAAACAGGGTTCATTGTCTTCTTTTAAATACTTCACGGCCTATGGGCTCTGTGCTCCTTCCCACCATGCAATATGAATGGAAGAAAAGCTAGAAGGAAATTGTAGAGAAGATCAGCTTCAAGGGATGTTTCTCCTTTTCCACTATCTCTGTCCCATCTGCAAAAACTCCCTGCAAGTGATGGAAGGAGTCAATTTAAGGAGAAGAACATTGTTCCTTCTAGGCACAATAAATCCACCAGATTAACTGAGATTAGACCTTTTTCAGGATTGGGCCCTCATATTGTTCCTGGGCTCATTAATTTCTATTTTCTTCAGCCTTCTGACTGTCTCTCTTTTCTAATAAACCTCGATGCAGATTGAATAACATAGCTGAAGTTGGCTCCCCCGTTGACTCTGCTTGCACCTCGTGGTGAGTTGAAGCTCTGCAGTCGACAGCGAGTGCCTTTGGGGCCAATTTATCGCGTCTAAACGAGACTCGATAAATCGATCCCTGATTGATCATTACCCGCCGATCCAGCAGGTAATGAAGACATAGCCTAAGTGTGCCCTCAGGAAACATGACCCCTCGTTAGCCTTCACAGAGATTCCATCTTTCCAAGGAGGAGAGGTGTGAAGCAGCATTGGCTTGGACTTAGTAGCAGGCCCCATTTTGAAACCTTGGAGAGCTGCAGGGTGGGATTGTGTAGTACTGTATATAAGCATCGGATAGTTTGAGCCCTCTAGTGGTGCCTGCCTGTTGTAGATTTTGTAATCTGCCAGAAATGAGCCAGAACACAACTAAGTGGGACCCAGCTGTGGTTTTTGTTCTTGTCCTTGTGCAAAAAGCAAAAGACACAACAGACTGTCTGGGTTGTTAGTGAGGGAAGAATCTAAATGGTTAACTGCCAAAACATTAACAAAATATTTCACTCCCACAGCTGCTCACATGGAAGTGGTCAGTTAGAATTCAACCCTTAAGAACATCAGGCTTTTTTCAGGTCTGTTCTATGCCCTGTTTTTCAAAACTCTATGCCATTTTTGAGTTGGGAGTATGGAAAAAATTACACTTGTTAAAATTTAAAGCTAAGCGAAGCTTTTATTTGCCTCTGTGTCAAAATAGTTTAATCAATTTCCTTTAAACTTGGCCAAACAATTACTCTCTGACCTGAAAGCAAGCATTCCAATTGGCAAGCTAAAAGAGGTTTTTGCCAAGCTTAAAGATCCTGAAAATTAGTGTAAAGCTTGGGATCCTTGTTTTACCATTACTATGGCAATGAAGTTGGCCCCATAATTAAAGATTCATATCTCCTTTAACTGTGAATGATTGACCAGCCAAACTAAAACCAGGGCTTCTTGGTTTGGTACAAGCTCCATTTATGAGCATTGATTTAAACCTGGTCAGCATGTGATCCACAGCTGCGTAAGTATTCACCTTCACTGTTTAATTTCTGAAGCTGGCTCTGAGGGCCTGATTTTCAGAAGTGCTAAGCATTCATGACTCCTATTAAAGCACCTCTGAGAACCTAAGCCCTTAGTGCTAACAGTGAAAGTGCCAGTAGCTGATCTGTTTTAATATACAGGCCAAAGGAGTGGGAGGTGGAGGGGTGAGGGAGGAGGAAGGAATCCCCACTTGACAACATTTTAAAAAAACAAAACACAAGAAAAGATGTTTGGCACTGAATCTTTAAGGTAAGATACAGAATGGAGGTTCTGCTAATATCCCCAGCTTCACTTGCACATTGGTAGGTTGCCACAGCATGAGACCCATTTCCTCCTGGAGTACAGTAGCAAGTCTTTATGGAGACTAATGGTGAAAACCTGTCTCCATTGAAGTCAGCGGGAGTTTTGTTGTTGACTTCAGTGGGGCCAGGACTTCATCAATGGTCTTTCTTTATTCATCTTCATAAAGCACTTTGAAATTTGTACATGGAGGCAGCTATAGACATACAAAGATGCAGTCTTTTGGTTCTATTCAGATAAGCACTTTTTTAGCTCATTGGTAAATCATCCAGGATTTTAGTAAGCTGGTCTGTTGAGCTCAGAAATGACAGCTCGTTAAAGATCTTAAAGCTGAGTTCATTTTTTTATATCCTATTAATTTAAGACAAAGAGAGGATTTGATCCAATACATCATAACCCTATTCAATTCCTGTATGTAGGCATCTGTCTCAGTTATGTACTGTACCATAGTGGAAATGATTCACACAAATACTCAGATGTTTTTGATGTCCATGAAATATCTGAGTATGGAACTTCTTTCTCTCTCCAATCAATGAAACAAAGCTTTTTTAAAAAGTTCAAATGCTAGATGAATTTTTGGTATGCTTGGAAATCTGGGAAGAAAATCATGAGCTCTCATGAGATTTGTTTGTTCCTGTTGCATTGTTCCGTGGCCAAAGAACAAATACTTTCAGTTTGAATGACTTTCTTTATTTACTCTAAACAATATAACAAGAAAGCTGTAAACTTTGCTTTTGTTCCATCCCCTCTGATAATCTGCACAGGACTGATGGAACAAAAATGATGGCTCAGCTCTGCATACAGACTATTTAGAAGTGTAATCAAAAGGTTTAACTGTTTCATGGCTCCACTTTTTGCTTCCAGTCAAGCAAGAAATAACCAAGAATGGTCTTTCTTGCAGTATTTTGGCACTTTCACTTCTGGATGAAGATAGAAACAGGGAACACAAAGATAAAAGTAGATGAAAAATATTTTTTTAAATGTCAGGTGAGGACCAGACCCTCGGCTGGTGTAAGTAAATTGGCATATTCCCAGCTACACATATATATCAGCTGAGGCTGTGATAGGGAACTTTTTGGAACTCAAAAAAACCCAGCAATGTTCACTTCCAGTTTTCAGAAAGGACTATTTCCAAAACCATTTTGAGTTTTATTCAAACCAATTTACTAATTTAAAAAAATTACAAGTCTGATTCAAGAGTGTAGGTTGAGAAGTTAGGGAGAAACTCCATCTTTTGGAGTCTTCTTTGTCATTCTTAAAAAAAGAAACCCAGATCTGAGTCAAAAATGAAGATAGAACTAACTCAAGTAACATTTTTTATTAAAAATAATGTATTCCTGACAATTTTCATGTCAAGTTTCAGCTTGATGTGATTTAAAATGGGCAAGTTAAAATCTCTTAGAAAAAAGGGGCGGGGGGAAGAGGTGGGGGCTTATAATGGAAACGCTGACAGACCCTTAACTACAGCGGTGTTGCTGGGCGCCACTCTAATAAAAGGTGGCAGGGATCCAGGAGTCTTCGCAGCTGCATGTCTAAACTTTATTAAGTATCTGACTATAGTTTGCAGGTCCTCGCCAGATCATAACTCATTTAATTCTGACACATTCCAGTTCATAATTAGTGTTGTACTAATATGTTCCTAACTGGTACCAGGGTTTTTGTTGGATTTTTTTTTTTTAAAAAAATATCTTGTAAAACAAGGCTGTTCCAAAAACCAATGATGCACTTATATTTGGCAGCTAAGCACACACATTTTGTAATCCTTGAGCTAAAATAGTTCAAATGCTAAATGCCAGACACATAAACATCTAACTTCCAAAGCAGACAAAGACAAGCAATTTTTAACTTTCTTTAAGTCTAAGCAATGCATTTTTCTTCTTTTAGCATCCATCAGCCATCCCTATTTTGTATCAATAATTATTTGCATTTTTTGCACTTAGGAAATAATTTGTAAACACAAAGGAAGCAAACATGATAGTTTTAAACAAATTGCCAAGTAATAAAAAAATGCCATAATAACACATGTAAGATGGAAGTGTATATATTTCAATCTACTATTAGTGCCTAAAACCATTTTATATAAAACGCTTATATTTTGTGAATAAATTTGACACAAATCACACCCTTTTTATTGTCTGTTTCATATGTGGTCTACCAAAGATTAATAGCCATTTATCTTCAGGTTAACTTCTCATATTATTGATTATTTTATCAGTTATCCAACTGTATATTATACACTTTGTAGTCATAGCTTTATTTTATACATATTCATCCAACATATCATATTGTTCAGTTCCATACATTCAGTACTCTCTGCTCCAAACCACCACAAAAACCCTGATTTTTCCCTCTCACACAACAGATCTATATACATAGGAAGCAGGGCCAACCACCCATATGACATCATTTCTCACCCTCCATCCCCTTTTCCTGGACCAAGGTCTCTTTAAGATGTAGGATTCATACCTAAGAAGGGTGAGGGGATAGGAGGACCATGGTAGGTGAACATGCACTATATTAAGAGTTAATATTAAGGCTCTATGGAGTCTTGAGTGGAGACACTGTATGCTGTTTAACCGCTCTAACAAGATTTTCATGGACCACTGCTCATAGCCATGCTAAAAAGGAACTGGAGAGAGCCATAGTGAAGGACAGCATGGTGGCACAAGGTCTCCACCTAGATAATGTTATACTTCTAGCAGATCTCTTGAGGTCGACTGGATTTTTGGAGTGGATCTCTTGCTTCTTCCGTGGGGGGCAACCCCTCCTTCCTATCCTGAAGGAAGAATTTTGAGGAAGAAGGGTTCTTTAGAACTAGGACCTTCAATCAACAACACGGGCCTTTGCCTGAGTTGTAGGAGAACTGCTTTAGCTATGAGAAAGCAGTAAGCTGTTATAGTCCCCTCATTCTGGCTGTCCCCACAGACGTGATCACATGCACTAAAATTCCCAGTCCAGCAAAGCACTTAAGAACATGTACAATTTTATGCATGTCAGTAGTGCACTGAAATTAATGGGATTACTCATGTGCTTAAAGTAAAGCGAGTCCTCTGCTGGACTGAAGTTTAAACCACTGTATTAAAATTATATCAGGTGTCACCCTGCAGAATAAAAACCAAAAATCAAGGTTGTGGGAAGCATTACATCAGTTTTAGTTTTTATTTCAGGATGTTAAAAGATAAGGAACATGAGCTATTTGCATTAAGATGAAAGTTTCATCTCTAGTTTCCTTTATAAATGTTTTTGGGTCCCAGCATGGAAGGGAAAATTGGCTCTAATTATAGAACCTCCTTTAGCATGTGGGCTTCCCAGCTTTGCCTAATTTCTGTACCGTACATTCAGCCCTCAGTAACTAGTCTCTTGGAATGCTTCACCCCAGTCATCTGCTAGGGAGCCACCAGGAGGGATCCCTAGTTGGAGCTGGAGACTAACATGAAGAGGAAGGAAAACAGAACTACCATCCATTTACTCATGAGCCACAGTTGAGGAAAAGACTTAAGCACATGTTGAAATGCTGCCCTAAATAGGGATGGGTTCCTGAGTTGGGGCCATAGATCTAACACACAGCTGCACAGTAACCAGCCCAGCACAATCCTTATTCTTTTTAATTAGGTTACAGATAAATATTTGATTCATATCCAAACAAGTACAAATATACATACTGCTGACAGTTCTTCATACTTTTGCAACCCACCAAAGAAAGAATTCTAGTGAGTGTTTGAAGAGGCTTTTGGCGCAAAATGTGGAAGAGCTGACTTCTGCTATTTTCATTTCTTTTTTTCCCCTTCTCAACACATTCCTTCAGAGTGGAGCTTGATAAGTTCAGAAATACGCTGTCACTCGTCTTCCCCAAACCTGAAGTCTTCTACAGAGAGAGAGTCGTCCTTGCTATAGGCAGAGTTATGTCAGCTCCATTTCTGCTCGCATGATCAAGGAGAAAAAACATTGCTCTCTTGGCTTCCTAAGACATCTAAGCATATGTCTACACTGGAAAAAAAACTGATCGGAGCCAGCAAGTGTCCGGGCTCAGGTAAACAGACTGGGGCTCACAATAGCAGTATGGATGTTCAGGCTCAGACTGGAGTCTAGGCTCTGAAAGCCACCCTCTTGCTGGGTTTCCAAACCTAGGCTCCAGCCCAAGCCCAAATCGCTACCCTGCTATTTGCAGCCCTGTATTGCGAGTACAAATCAATTGACCTGAGTTTTGAGACTTCCTGCCACAGGTCTCTCTCTCTTTTTTTTTTTTTTGTAGTGTACCTGGACCCTAAGAGCCCAACTACTAATTTTCAATGACTGGACTGGACTGGGGAAGGACTTAATTATGGAAATGACAGTTGTGGTTCCATAGTTAAGGTTGAGCTGAGTTTTGCAGTTAAATAAGTATTCAACCAGTTCATGGTTACCTATGAAGAATTCCGTATATCATCCTCAGGATTGCAGCACTTACTCTTTGGGCACAGAATGAACTTCCTGAAATTTTACAAGTAAATCTGTTAATTATTAATTATTTAATTAATCTAAATTAATTTTTTTAAGTGCCCTTTAAGAATTTTAGGTAAGATCATTCTTTTATCCCTAATAATGGAATCAGACTAATTGTTTAAGCTTACATATAGTTAAGTTACTGAAATCTCATGCACTGGCTGCATTTGAAGCCTTTTTAGGTCTAATGGTCATTTTTGTTCATAATTCTTCATAAGTGAAAGCTTCTTTTTTTTGGCAGAGACTGAATAATGTTCCACTTCAGAGAATTCCATGAAGAACTGTCTTCTTACAAGCTTCCTCACATGGCAGTCATTTTGAATCTTGAGTTGTCTTTCCATAACTTCCTTGATTACCTTATTCAAAAAGCAGTAGTTTCTTGAGCAGAGAGCTCATGCAAGCTTCCTTCAAAACCTCAATGGCATCCTGTCCTTCTTATAGGAGGCACTGGTCCGATAACTCTGGATCAGTACTTCCCACTGGCTTGCTGCTAAAGAACACCTTGAAGCACTGAGTTCCCCTAACACGTCCAGGTCTTCAGTCGGCTATACATACTGAGTATGTCTATAGTGAAATAAAATACCTGAAGCTGGCCCATGTCAGCTGACTCAGACTGTAAAATTGTAGATGTTTGGGCTCTGGCTGGAGCCCAGGGTTTTTAATCCTCCCTCTTGTCTCAACGTTATAGATTCTCAGGGCTTAGGCTGAATCACCTGCCATGGGCGTTTTATTGCAGTATAGACATACCCAGACTGAAACTCAAGCAGACGTGGTAAGAAATAGGCAAATTCACAGTTTCAATTAAAGGAACTTCTGATTGTTTCTTTGCTCCTGGAATTCTTGTTTGATCAACAGTGCAAACAATTACTTGTATAACTGCACACTAGTATGAATTATTAGGAATTAATTATGACACCGCCCCAGACTGTCAGGAAGTAGGAATGAATAGGCTAATCTCTTCCATCTTCTACTCCCACACTGTCTCCAGCTCCCTCACTCCTCTTGGAACCTTTTCTTCAAGTTTCTATAGCAACATTGTCTAACTTTTTTTACTACTCTCCATGCTTCTCTCTGTAAAAGGTGATCTTATTTCATATTCATGAGTCTCCATTTTCATAGTGGAAGTTCACTAGACTAGCTTCACAAACAGCTGAACTATTGATTCTCTAGGCTAGGTCATGTCTACACTGCAAGCCCTACAGTGGCTCAACTGCAGCCCTGCTGGCATTCACTCTGAAGGCCATTCCTTTGTCTTTAAAAGTTAAGGTATCTGGCCTTTATAAAAGAAGGTAAGGAGGAGGCAGAGCCAAGATTCTCTCCAGGGCCCCTTTTGCACTAGCTAACAGCTGGTTGGCCAGGGAGGGGAGTGCAAGCTGCACCTGCCTAAGGGATGGGGCAGTGTCTGTGCTCCCCAGGAGCTCTAGACACATTGTGCCTGAAATTCAGATGGCCTCCTAAAGTTCCCTGTGGGGCAGCACAGCTCGACAATAGTCCCAGCACTATTCAAGCTTGTGTGTTAACCCCCCAGTCTGGTCTAGCATTCACATAAACACCTTCCCTACTTCTCATTTATTGCTGGTTTAAAGAAAAAGAACTCAACCCAGGAAAAAAATCAGTGCATTTCTGTAATGGTATTTTTATTGCAGGACACGATGAAATCTTTTTTTTTTTCATGTACAGTTGAGTCATGCATAGCTTTGTTTTCCAGTTTAATGATATGGGTAACCAAAGCCAGTTTTATATCCAGAACACATGGTGCTGTAGTCACAAGAAAAAAAGTTATAGCCTAAAATTATACTTGTAAAGCATTATTATCATATAGTTTATTTAAAGTAGAGTAAAGTGGTTCATTTTTTTCTGAACAAAATGGCTTTAAAATCTTTTATTCACATTTGTTTCTCATACACCAGCATCCAGAGAAATGTAAAAGAGCAGATGTCCAAATGGGACTAATTTACCCAGATTGTTGTTTTAAAACATATCAAATGCAAATATTGCATTTAAAAGTGATCATCCCTAGGGACATTTTATGGTGAATCTAAATTAACAGATTTAAAGGGGCAGTGGCCCATGATAATGTAGTGATGGCATTTCCATACTTTCCCAGAAGTGAGTTAAAACTTAATCTTTAACTTTTAATTGTTTGTATGTCTGTTTGACTACAGCATTCATGTAGGGTTTTTTTTTTGTTTGTTTGTTTGTTTTTTAAATCTTATTAGGTTCTTGGATATGTACACTCAACTTTAACTCCAATTTAGTACAGTGTTTTGTTTGCGAATGTCCTTGGTAGGGCTGGCGGACAATTTTCCATCTAAATTGTTTTTGACAGAAAATTAGGTTTTCAGCTAAATATTTTTTTCCAAAAAGTGTCTTTCTCCAGAAAATTCTTTTTTTTTCATCAAAAATACCAAAAGTTTAAAAGCTGAAATATTTTGGCCAACACTTAAATAGTTTGATTTGAAAACTCTGCCACTGTGCCTGATGGAAGTTGTTGTTCAATTTTGTAATGTCCCCATTTTCCTCTATGGGTCAGGCTCTCCAGCCAGACTACATCGCCCATAATACACTATGGTCAGACTCCTATGATACCACTACCTCCAATCACCATGAAGGGAGACTGTGGCATGTCATGGGAGATGTAGTGTGAACAAGGACCTCAGTCTAGAAAGACAAATAGAAGCCTGTTCTAACTACAATAGCATTTCTGAATCAAAATAGTTACAGTGGAAATGTTTCAGTTTTCAGCCAAAATATTTCAGGTTTTGTTTATTTTTATTTTGGCAAAAAATAAAATGTAGAAAATATTAACCAAAACCATTTTTTAGTTTTTGCCAATTTTCCATGGAAACAGGGCCCATTGTCCAACCAGTTCTTGTCATTAGGTTTTTAAAAGAATTTTAAAAGTGCATAATGTCAGGAGTCTTGGGTAGAGCTTGGGTCCCTGTCAGAGCTAGAGGGTAGCTACTGCCTCTTCCAGCACACTCACTAGGACTGCCATATTGTCCTGTTTCTGGGGACCATTTCATGCGCCTCTGCTCTCCTGCCCCAAGCCAGTCATAGATTGTCCTTTCCTAGACCTTAGAATCTCACTTTGTTCCACAGTCCTCTGCACAATTCCAGGTACTTTGAATGTCTTTGGTTGCATTGCAGGTTGTGCAAAATTCAAAGCTCTGTGCCTTACCACTCTCCTTTACAGTAGTGAAGAGCGATATAGAGATGTTGGGGAGGATGCTGGAGGAGAATGGGGCTAAGATAGGAAGATGATATATGCAGGACCACAAGCATAGAGGCTAAAGTGAAAAGGTGGCAGAAGATGGAGTGTGCATGACCAGTGTTTTTTTTTCTCCTCTTGAGCACTTTATGTGAACTCCTTCACATCACACTGGAACATCTGAGTTAAGTGTGCAGAAAGCAATTATTTTTACAATGTGTATGAACTTTTGCTAATGCCAGAACTTGATTAATCTTTCTCAAAAGGGAAGACGTGAATAGAGAATATGGGAGAGAGTCTGTTGTATGAGTTCCAGGAGTTTAGATAGCATGGTGACAAGCATTTCAGATAAAGAGATGGATAGATTCTATTAGAAATGCTGTCCTCAGTCTTTCTGATCCAAAGAAATTATTTTTTGTTTGAGGTGGGGAAAAGTCAATCCCACAAGGGAAAAGAGAGAGGAGGAGAGGTAATAAGGAAATGAGTCAGACACAAAGAATTGTTGGCAAATGCAGACACTTCCTAGCAAAGGAGGACAGTTTTCAGTTGATCTAATGTAGAAAACCACAGATAATATGTGCCTGGTTTTTATTTAGTCCCCCTGGTAGTTTTTAGAAATGTTAGAATGTAATAAATGGGGGAAAAGAGAGAAACAAGACCTTTTCTCTTTCCACCACTCCCCCACACTACCCTGGGGAGCAAACTATAAGTCTGAAGGACTGTTTTTCTTTGGTTTTAGCCTTTCTTTAAATAGAGGTTTTGAGAATTAGTTCCACTGTAGCCATTTCTAAAGAGGTAAAACATGTGGTTTGTCAACAGGTCTGTTTCTAATTGGGGTAGATTAACTAACAACTATATAGTTATGATAACTGATATTTTATTTTAGATTTCATTAACTAAACTATCCAAAGTTTTCTATATTCATTGGTAAACCCCTTGGTTTCCAATTTGGGTTCTCATTGCATGGGCTAGTGTGAGTTTGGAAGGCATATATTGGAGGTCTCATGCTGGCACTAAAAAAAACATACATGGAGTTTCTAAAAATGCTATGTAACACTGCCTGCAATGACTCCAAAACATGAGTACCAGCCTCTGGGCAGACTGTTGGGAACCAGGCGAAGTCACAAACTTCAAACTGGCTCTGAGGTCTATACTTAGATTTCACATCAGCATCATTTCTGTCCTCCATGGAGCAGAGTCCCAGAAACCAACAACAGCAATTGATAGGATAAACTCATTCAAATACCTGTGAAATAGCTTGAGTCCATTGGAAAGACTTTCTTGCAACATCAGAAATTCTAAACAGAACAAAAGTAACCAAAAGTCTCAAACTTGGTAAGAAAATGATGGACATATTTAGGACACACTTTAAGTATGCAATAAACATGATTTCACTGTCAAGGGAAAAGAAAAGAGGGTGAACAGAACAATAGAGAAAGAAGTAAAGTCTATCGACGTGACATTCAGAAGCATGAACAGACCAGAACAAGACCAAAGTAAATGGCAGAAACTGATTGACACTCGATTCACTGAGGATATGGGAGGATAAAGAAGAAAGATGTCAAAGTGAGTGTGCTGCTATTTCCTTGCTTTTATCCAATATTGATATTGGTACCACAATATACGTTTCACTTAGAATTGGAAAATTCTGTTTGTGACTGAAAAGATATTGCCCCTGTTCCTTGTATGCACAATACAGGACCAAAGTGACAAATCTGGTTTAATGACACATCTGCTCTCCACAGTCCCCGTGGCTGCTGGGACACTACTCTGAATTGTCCCAGCCCCTAGAAAGCAACTAAGTGGCCTTGATTCATTGGAATGCCACACTCCTCCCCTCTCTGATATATCCCCTACTCTGGCATTGTAATACCACCCACACTAGGCGAGTCCTCATCAGCCTGTTTAGAGCATCTTACTGTCCCTATTGCACTGCTGGAGTGGGGTCAAGAATCTGTCTCATCATCCTGGCTGTCATGCAATACTTTGGTTCTGAAAAATCCAGGAACCGGGACAAAATACATCTGGTAATTATCATTTGCACTGATTAAAACAAATATTTTGTATTTCAAGAATGTTTTCAAAGAGAGAAAATTATTTCAAACATGTTTGCAATAGTATATGTGATCAGTTAGCTCACTCTGCTTCCTGCGGGCCAGGATATGGTCATTTTGATTGCTGTGACTCTTCCATTCTGTGATTGCTATAAAATTTGGCAAAGGCTTCCTGTTGGGGGATTTCCCAGTCAGAACTAGATAACTCACCGTATTATTTAGGGGTTGCGTAAAGTTCTGTAATGCTAGAAATTGCTCTGACCCATCTTCATTGGTCTCTGACAGAACATCAGTGATGTGTCACCAGTTGAACTATCAGACATTCATTTCACTGAACACTTGTTTTCCTTTCTCATTTTAGCTTCTTTTGGTTGTAGAAGAAGCCCTGAATCAGGTGATTGTTGATAATATAAATATTGTTGCAAGCTGGCTCAGAATAAACAGTCTTTTGCTGATTAGGTTCTATCAGACCAGTGGTGCAGCTGCTGCTGTATCAAAGAGAAGCAATTATTCCTGTGAATGTTGAAATCCTACTAGAAAACAAGATAGACAGACAAGCTGGGTGAGGTAATTTCTTTTACTGGACCACTTTTTTTGATACAGACAAGCTTTTGAGCTTACCCAGAACTCTCTTCAAGTCTTCTTAAGCTCTGGGCATAGGCTCTGACTCTGTGTGTGCTTGGGGGCTGGAGCACTCATGGGGAAAAATTGATAGGTGCAGAGCACCCACTGGCAGCTCCTCGCCCCAGCTCACCTCCGCTCCACCTCCTCCCTGAACGCGCCACTGCTTCCTGCTTCTCTCCCCTCCCAGCGCTTATATCGCAAAACAGCTGTTTTGCACGGCAAGCCTGGGAGGGAGGGGGGAGGAGGTGGAATGCAGTACACTGGGGGGGAGGAGGCGGGGATTTGGAGAGGGGTCCAATAGGGGCAGGGAGGGGCGGAGTTTGGGTGGGGACTTTCGGGCAGAGGTGGAGTTGGGCCAGGGGCGGGAGCTGGGCCAGGGAGGGTGCGAGCACCCACGGGTACCGGCAAAAGTTGGCACCTGTGGCTCTGGGTAAGCTCAAAAGCTTGTTCCTCTCACCAACAAAAGCTGGTCCAATGTAAGATATGGCCTCACCCACGTAGTCTCTCTAATATGCTGGGACCAACATGGCTTCTAGAAAACTAGTTTCATTCTGTCAAGTGTTTGTTATCTTAGACTGTTCCTGGATCTCAGTCATTCTGAGACTGTGGGGTCTGCATTTCTTCATTTTCAGTAATAGAGCCAACCGTGTCATTTCAAACAGAGCACAGACATATTTCACTCGATCTCCATAGCATCATCTATCTGGGCTATTTCTAGGGCCATATTCTACCTGCATTCTGTTTTTAAAAAACCCTAATGTCAGTGGGAGTTCAGAGCAAAAATGAAGGGTAGGTTATAACACGTGTGTGTGTGTGTGTGTGTAAAGATTTTATGTGAACTTTTAAACTATCAATATTTCAGTGCTTTAACCAAACTGCTGTAATGTTGGCAGTGTAAAAAGGTATCTGCCAACATACCTATTGCAATCATACATGCACAGTCTGTGTGACATAGACCAGTGCAGTGTGTGGTTCCAATTTTGTTCTCATTTATACTCATGCATGCCTATTGAGGACAGTAGCATTACCAAGGTATAATGGCGAACACAATGTGGCCCCTTGTATTTAAAAACCATAAAGGACTGGTACCCTGCCTTCTTTTTGGTCTACTTAATTTTATCTGAGAATTCCGAGCTGTGTTATATTGTTCCACATGCTAGTTTCTGGAGACAGTGGGTTTGATTCAGTGCCTAGGTTGCACAAGGCTGCTGGCAATAGCACATTTGCTATGCAGAAGGCTCAGCAGTATAAACCATGCACAACCCCCACTCTGCAAGATAGCCTAAAGCTGGCCCATATTGGACAGAAAATGGGGGGAGCTGGCTGGGCTGACTGGGAGATTTAGCACATCCCAGGCAGATTTGTTGGCGGAGTGCCTGTGTAAAATGGCGCTTAAAGCTTCTCTCTGCTGGCATAATACCCTCTCCATCCCATATTCTGCATTCCCCTGAAAGTGTGTGTTTCCTCCCATTCATTTGCTCTTGTGTAAGGAAGGGTACAATTTGGCATCTTTTTGCACCTGCAAGGGGTGAATTTCTAGTAGAACTGAGCAAATGATTTACAACATAATGTAGCTAGAGAATTTTGCCTTGGTTTCTGTTGTAAGAACTGCTTTTCATAGAATATTTATTTTTCTTAAGCATTCAAGTAATTTTTTTGCAAATACTTTTAACATTTTGGGTTGATCACAAACAGTTCTCTGGAAGAATTCCCTATTTGCTGTCAAAGCGGTGTTGTGTAGTGGTGATTGGTCACGTGTGTCAAATGGCATTGTTTCTTTTTCCTAATTGGACACTTGCAAGCACATCTAGGGGAGAGGGAACCCCTTGCTCCTATGAATTTAAAAGATAGCTTCAGCAAATACTCTCATGCCCGCACTTTTGAAATTCACATTCCACAAAAGTTTGTGCCAATAAAACTTGACTGCATTTACAGAAAAGGGAATCAGCAAAACTCACAAAATCACTATATAACATGAGTGAATATCAACTGCCTGACTTATTTTTTATGGAAGAGGAGACTCTCACATGATCACACAACTTCAGGAGCTGAGGCTTTAATAAAAACATCAAATCTAATGAAACTTGTGCTAAAGTCATAAAAGTTGGCAACACTGCATTTAACGATATTCTTGCGGTCTTCCAGATAGTTATTCGTTCAGTATCTGTATATTGGAAGCTGTTGAGAAAAGAACAGTATACTAGCATTCCATTTTAAATAAGGGTTTATGTCACCACCATGGTACGTTCTGGTTTAATGCTGCAAACACTCACACACAAGTAGCTTCACTCTTGTGACTAGCCCCACAGAATTAGGCTCAAAATATGAAGATGTCAATGTGTATTTTCCTAGCATCATGACCTAACGTGCGCATTGGGCCCAATCTTGACGTCCTTTCTAAACTTTCACTCACTCTTTAGCAGGGTAAAACTCCCACTAATGAATTTTCAGCCAAACTCCCAGTGCTGTCAAAGACCAAGTAAAAACTGCCATCCTTACTCACACAAGCAGCCCCAATGAATTTAACGTGGCTATTTGACTAAATAAGGTGATTGGAATTTGTCCCTTATTGTCAAATTTCACAGAGGTTGACATGAAAGAAATGTATTACTGCTAAAGATCTGCTTACACAAACAAGTGTAGTAGCCACTCAGATATGATATTCCTATGATATTTTTGCTTTAGGACTGTTTAACTGATCATTTATGAGTTATGCTAAAACAAGGTAGCCAAAGCACTAGAAAGTTTCAGGAGACAGACAGACAAGAAGATGCTCTGATGTTCCTGATGTGTCCCCTCAACACTTCTTGCCAAGACATCCACAATGTATAAAACCAGGGCAAGTTTCCAGTCAAGGACAGGAATTATAATTAATTATTTTCAGTATATTCACTATATCAGTAATTATTCATGACTGAAGAGGGTTACAGGAAATTGATGGATTAAGGAGAGAGAGCCTGAAATGGGTTCAAGACACATACTTTGTATTCAGGTCTAACTCCACTATGGCCAAAAAGATTGGAGTTATGTAGATGTGGGGTTACTTTGCTGCACTGCCTATCATTTGGTTCTTAGGATGCCAAAGGAGGCTTTTCTGAGTAGCAGTTGCATTAATTTTTCCACTGACCTGAAAAAGTTATTTTTTTGTTCTGAAAGTTTGTTTTTCAGTGTTAAACTTATGAAAGATATTATCAAAGTGTAGCCCTATATTTTGGCATAAGATTGAAGCCTTATCTCAACCAGAAAAAGCTCATTTAAGCTCTGCTGAAGTTTTCTTTCTCTGAAGCTTGATAGCCTTTCAGGTCTGATTTCCTTCATCTTTTTAAATCAACTTTTCCCAGTATGCAAATTTGAAAATACTAATCAAATATCTTTATTTTAGAAAGGCCTTCCTTGATCAGGACATCAGTCATTAATAAGCAAAATGAAGATTTTCAAATTAGATTCCACAGAAGAGAGGCTACCATGTTGTCATGTTGTTTCAAGACCAGTCCTGAAAGCCTCATTGAAGTGAAGGAATCAAGTTGGCAACAGTCACTTGAGCAATGGGCTGGTGCCATTTAGTTGAACAACTGGAGACTTTGTCTCTATGCCTCAAGCACCAGGATATGCTGATGTTGAAGTACAGTACAGACTCACATGGGTAAAGAAGAAACTGTGGGGTGCAAAGGAAGGGAAACAGAATTATTGGCTACATTAGAAGACAGATTAATATGTATTTCTGGGCAGCCACAGGCCCATGGGTTTCATGCCTTCACAGACTCACATTTTCAGGTGCAATTGGCCTAGTAGAACTAGATACCATGCCTTGAAGCCATTTCAAATTTCCAGTTTTATTTGGTGAGGAATCACAATTCCCTATTAAGGAGAGCTGATTTTGTGAGGAGACTTCAATAAAAAGAGGGGTCAGGTCCTCAGCTGATATAAATTGTCCTAGCTCCTCTGAAAATCCTGTGCTAAAGGATACATCTCTCCTGAAAGGATGGTGAAAATATGAAAAAAATCAGAGTCACAAAGCTTGTTGACTATTCTCCTTGGAAGGGTGCAGTCCCAGAAGCAATCCATTGTTCTGAAAGTCAAATTGGTTCAAAATACAAGTTATCACTGGCAGTGTGAGGCAAGACCTCATTGATATGCACAGAAAATACCACCTAAGGCTCGGCAGAGATTGGCCAATGATCAACATGTCTACACTCATTACAATGTTGCCTGCAGCTGCATCTTGATTAGCTGCTACACTATGCCCCCCCCCCCCCAAGCTGTCCCGCATTAGAGATATACATGGAACATGTTGTTCCATAAGAGATTCTTTTTAACAAAAAGTCTGTCTCTTCCTCAATATCTGTCATATTAAACATAAATCACCACTGATATGCCATTCCAAATAGAGAGAGACACGGTAGGAGAGGTAATATAGTCTGGGCCTGTTCTCCCTTCAGGCAATCTCAGTGATTTTAGATTTCAGCTCACACTGCCTGTATGACAGAAGCCTGAGAAAGGGAGCTGTTTTCACACACCACAAATGTATCATCGTTTGTCCACTAAAAAAAGAAAACTAGGTTTCATGGAGATAGGACTTTACCATACCTGACCTTGAAATTTCTTTTGTATATGTTATCAGTGGATCTTTATTCCCTCTTGAGTCTAATTGTGGTTTTTTTCCTTTTGTGCTGCTTTTGTAGCTGGATTTTGATAGATTATACCCCCCTGTTTAAAAATTTGTAAATTGTTTTAACTTGTCCCCAGCAAAGAATTAAGAACTGGTGTATGTGTTATAAAGCAGTCTGAACTGAGGACTTTGTTGGTATTAAATAAATATGTAAGTGATCATTAATAATTCGCTTTCAGTTACAGCAGTATAAATCCAGAGTAGCTTCACTGAAATAAAGCATTGGCACTTGGCATTTATACCAGGGCAGCAGAACCAGGGAGGGAGGTGTGGGCTAACATTCTTGCACTGGAAATATTGTGGGTATAGGAGCCAACTTTCTCTGGTGCTGGTGGGTTCTTGCGCCCTCCTGCCCCACCTCCATTCCAACCCCTTCCCCAAATCCGGGCACTATCCCCACTCTTCCTCTGAGCCTGCCGCGTTTTTCTTTCTCCCCCCTCCCAGGCTGGCCCCGCCAAACTGCTGGGAGGGAGGGAGGGAGGGGAAGGGAGCAGCAGCCCGCTCAGGTGAGGAGGCAGAGTGGAGATGATCTGGGGGTGGGGTGGCATGCAGGAAGCCTGGTGGGCAGCAGGAAATAACCCTGCGGCCGGTGGGGGGCGGGGGCAGAGGAACTACTCCCCGCCCCCGTTCACTTCTGCTCCACCTCCTCCCCCGAGCACACTTCCGCTCCGCTTTTCCTCCCTCCCTCCTAGGCTTAGCCCGCCAAATAGCTGATTCACGGGGCAAGCGCTGGGAGGGAGGTGGTAGAAGCAGGATGCGGCGGCACGCTCAGGGGAGGAGGCAGACTGGGGGGGGGGGGAAGCTGCTGGTGGGTACTCTGCACCCACCAATTGTTCCCTGTGGGTGCACCAACCCCGCAGCACCCACGGAGTCAGTGCCTATGATTGTGGGGTTGATATATGTTTCTGCCCCAGCAATATTTCCTCTCTCTGGGAAGGTGCCCAACTCCTCCTCTGGCCCAGCCCTCTCAGTATCAGGGAGAGGGGGTACCTCAAGGCAGGGAAAGGGTGACTGGGCATCGCTGCGTCATTTTGGGGATGAGATGGAGGGCTGTTTCTCCTCGAGGACAGGAGCTGGGCCAGGTGGAGAAGGTGAGGCACCATGCCATGGCAGTCACCCTGAGCATGCCACTTCCTCACCTGCTGGTCATCTTGGAGGCCCAGGTGAGGGCCTGCCCCACCATCCTCCCACACCCCACCACTGCCAGAACCCTTGGTGCTACCTGAGCTCCCTCTGCACCTGGGCTCCTCCGCTCACATACCCTGCTCCAAACCTTGGCCCTCCCCCGATTCAAGGCAAGCTTCTACCATCTCTGATTTACAGTGATGTGAATGACAGCAGAATTAGGTTTCACATTGTCATATGGAAGACAGATGTGATAGTGTCAAGAAATCATACAGATTGAATTGGAAATGAAGTTAATAATATTGCATAACAATAAATATCACAATTCTTTCTCCCGAATAGGCTGTATGAAGGAAAAGGGCTGTGTGTGACATGCATCACTGTATCCAATACCTCACTGTAGCAGATCTGACTTGATAAGAATCCCCTGACATGAAAAAACAATGAACACGTACCGTACTCAACTCCAGATAGCTGATCAGTAAAAAGTCCTTTCCTCTAGTGCCAGGACAAATTGTGTAAGGAAAGGAGATTCTGCCAGGCCAAGACTAGACTCTTGTCTTCAGAGACCAGCCAACCTCTATATCACTGACAGTCAATTCACTCTCCACGCTGGCTCACTTCTGCTCCTCTCTCCGCAGCAAACTGACCAACTGTGCTAAATTATGTAGCGAGGTTTTGGCAGCATGACCACCGAAGATGGAGCAGAGAATAGTACTTTTCTTTTAAGGCACAGGCTGGATTTAAACCATTAAGCTGTGGATGAAAAGCCATTAACTGCCACTTAACACTTTAATTTATTTACTCTGTTATTGTCATCACACACCTTCTGCATCTGTACCAGTTAAGGACCCAGTAATTATCTTAACCCGGTGAATGGCTCTACCATCCATATTTACTTAGAACACTGTAACCAAGTTTATTATGCTGGTGAAAGTGTCTTCCTTTTACACTGTGTGGCAGGGTGCTGGCCAGGAGTGCCTGAGCCAGCCCTGCGGGCCCTTTAAGAGGAAGGAAAGCCTCTGCAAACCTCCCTGCAAGAGAAGCCTAATCAGCCACCTGGGCTGCAGAGGGATCAGCCTGATGGGTTGCACCTGGCAGCCCCTCCAGGGGGATAAAAGCCTGCCAGGCAGGAAGCCCAGGAAGGTGGTGGTATGGTGGTGTATAGAGGAGCTAAACTGTAGAGCTGTGAAGGAGCTAAACTGTAGAGCTGTGAGCTAAACTGTAGAGCTGTGTATAGTAGGTGGTGGGGCCTGCACAAGCTGCACTGTAAATAAAGAGCACTGTTTGGAGCCAAAGAAGAGTCTCCTGCCTGTGTTTGGAGTGGGGGCGAGAAGGCGATCTGTTACAACTGGAAATGTCTGTTTAATCTTTTGCCCTACTTCACCCTTATGGTTAGACTGGCGCTTTGCAGCGCTAAAACACTCCAGTAGCGCTATAATTATCGTACCCTACACACTTCAAAGTGAGATTTTGCGCATTTACTCACGGTTTAAAGCGCTAGTATTAAACCACCTTTTCGAGAGTCAGAAGGCTTTTAGCGCTAGCGCTGTAGCGCAACGGTGCGAATGTGACCACCCATGGGATCTCTTGCATGCCTCCGAGCCATGTAAAGTCAGAAGGCTTTTAGCGCTAGCGCTGTAGCGCAACGGTGCGAATGTGACCACCCATGGGATCTCTTGCATGCCTCCGAGCCATGTAAAGTAATCAACAAGCCATTTAAGGCCATCAACAAGCCATTTAAGGCAATCAACATGCCATTTAAGGCAAATGACGTGAAGTGTTGTTTTGTAGACGGGATGAAAAAATGCGGAAGTACCTTTGCAGTTTCTCTCTAACAACTCACAGCAAATAACCAGTGAAAATGCTTGCGGACGGAGCTGTGTGTCTTAAATACAGAACCTGTCAGTTTTCGCTAAGGAAAAGTCACTGACAGCCTCATCTTTCTCCCTGCAAACAAGTTCCCAGTTCCCCCTCACCCCCTCCTTTGCAAAGCACGTTGCACCCAGCTGAATGCTGGGATACCTGCCCTATTGTGCTACTGTCACTGTCGGCAGAAGCGCTGCAAATGTGTGCATTCTTTAGCGCTACAGGATTTAAATGTGCACAGGCTCTAGCGCGATACCTATTGCGCTAAATTGGGAAGCGCTACAAAAAAACGCGCTACAATCTCTAGTCTAGCCATACCCTTAGCAATGGCAGGCACGCAGTCTTGTTCCGAAGCTCTGTAAAAGCTTGACATGAAACCTTTTATGGTATTAAGAAGCACACACAGCTAGGGCCAAATCCTGTAGTCCTTACTCAGGCAAGACTACCATTGAAATCAATCATGAGACCTGGAAGTCAACAGTAACACATTGAAGCCAGTGGAAGTTTAGTTGAGGCAGGGCTGAATGAAAACAGTAAGAACTTGAACCTTTGGCTTTAGCTAAGGATAAATGCTATCAGACCTTCAGAGCATATTTCATCATGAACATGCTTCTTTAATGGGGTGTTGTGGGGGGACTGAATGTCAGCACTGAGTGCCACTCTTAGAGGTTGAGAGTAGAACTTGGTTCACAGTAAATATTATGTTTGTGGTATAGTCCTTTCATTATTCCCAGTTTGGGATGGTTTAATGTTTGTTGTGTATGATTATTTTTGACAAATGAATTGATTTTTGTGTTAGACAAACCTTCAAATAAAGAAGCACATTTAGTTCTAGAACGAGAGAGGAATATTTCATGAGCCTCTGCGGAGTTGTGCTTAAAGGGCTGAATTTGGCTCCTGTAGATCTGAAATAGTGGTTGAGATGTTCCGAGTATTTTCTCCGGTGTCCTGTTCAACCCTGTGTTTCTATAGAGAAATTGGAAAATGTTATCCTCCCCTTCCTCCCTCAGTAACTGAAAAAAATGAATAGACACCTATCTCATACAAACAGAAAAAGTTACATTTGAAAAAGGAAAGACACTGAAGAGGTTCTAAATGAAAACCTGAAACAGGAAGAAGAAACATGGCCTAAGAAACTTCTTAAATTTTCTACGCACTGAAAGATCAAATGGAATCAAAAACTGGGCATTAACAGAATGCATATGATTGGACAGTCTGCAAAATGATAGTACTGTCCTATGGAGCACAATGGCCAGAAAAGAGAACATACAAAAATGAAGCCTTGATGTTGCATAATTTATTTTCCAGCACTGGCACTCATGTAAGGCCAAATCCTGAAGTCCCAACTCAGTTTTTATTGATGCTTTCAGAGACCAAACTCCCATTGGCCCAATATGAGTGTCAGCACTGAAGAATAATTATGAAATCTCAAAGTGTCATTTTCACAGATTCCCTTTTCTGATCATTGCATATGGGATTTTCAAAGGAGCCTCGGGGTGTAAGATACCCTATCCATTAAATTTGAATGGCAGTCACCTAAATCCCTTAAGCTCCTTTAAAACCCCCACTCTATGTCATTATAGAATTAATTAATTTTAATGGGAGTTTGGCCATCCAGGGTAAGGTTTAGTTAAAGATTTCAGGACTGGGTCCACAAAGTATATTTGTTTTACAAGTCAAAATGAAACTTCTCTAAATGCCACATGCCCAAGCTTGCATCTGACAGCCACATCATGCTCCTTCTGTCTTGCACATAAACCATCATCAATAAAGATTCTGGAATCGGAACTTAGCTGACAATCTTGTTGATGATGCTTGAGGCAGAATAGATTCCACTTCACTCTACTGGCTGTGCAGTATGGACAGTAGTTGAAACTTGTTTTTCTCAGTAAACTAAGCAGATGGGACTTGGAAGACAAACAGGGAGAAGATATCTAATAGTGTCCATCATCTGGCATGTCACTGTCTGGAAACCCTCTCTTAATGAATGTGCCAGATGTTTCACTGCAAACTTCTAAACCCTTAGCAGCATCCTACTTAGTGTCTGGCATTGCTGGGAAGGAAGATGAATTTCAATCTCCCCCCACCCCTTTTTTTGCAGCTAACTGAACACAATAGTGACTCTTGATATTTGTCAATAATTTAGCATGCAATTTTCTCTGTGGAAACAGAGTAAGTCCTTAATTATGGTACCAGAGGGGTATTTTCTCATGGCTACATTAGAATATTATACTAAACGGTACACTGGCCTTAACCTCTGCTGTATATGTTTGTGTAAGTGGAGTTTCTTTGAAAAAATAAAATCAAGCATCAAAATTGCATATGGGTTTGCATGTTGGGGAAAAAAGATTTGTGTGAACTTGCATATAGTATGCCCAATCACAAAGATATTTGCTGTGAATTAGGCCATAAGATTGCAATTCTAAACAGTCTCACAATTAATTCTTCAGCTATGCAGTCCAATTAGGACAAATTCTTCCTTTCTAGTTTAATTAGAGATGGGTAAGCTCGTTAGAGCTTATTTGTATAAAATATGTGCTCATTACACAAGGCCTGGATTTTGTTCAGCTTGTTAGAAATGTCATGAAAAAGAGCTTTCTCACACTGCCTCTGGTCTTTTTAACACTTTAAAAACTACAAGTCTGACAACCTACTAGTTGTTCTCAACATTCAGTACACTTGCTTCTGCCAGTAAAGGAGTTGATTGTGTTACAGTTGGTATATTTGTAAACTTTGTGCTGCCATGGCAATAGAGATCTTTCAACCACAGATCTTATCCCAAGTAATATTCCTCCCTGTAGATTAATCTCATATATTAATTCTGTATGTATGCACTCATAGAATTTGCTAATCTTTTTTCTCAACTCGCTGGCATCCTGATGAAAAGGGGCGTTGTCTGATACTTTATTTACCAAGAAAAGAGCAGAAGACCTGTAAACCAGCATGTGAAAGTCTCCTAAAGGAATGAAGCATGAAGCTCTGTACAAAGAGTGCAAAGTCAGTCCACTTCTCTAAAGAAAAGAGAATTCTAATTATTCCCCCCTCTTTTTTTTTTCTACGCATATTTATTTAGCAGAAAATCTTAATTAGGGCTGCCTTAGCCATTCATGGAGGAAGCATCTGCATGAATATCAGCCTGCCTTGAATCATGGCAGTTTTCCTTTCTGAACCTACTGTTAATATTACTCTTCAGTGTTGCAGTTTAGAATGGATTTTCACCTGCTCTGTTCTCCTAGTCATGAGGTTTCTGGAGTGTATGAGAGGGACAAATGATTTAATTAAGCTCCAGTCTCCTGAGAGGTGGACACAAAGCAATTACTTACTACAAATGTATTAGGCACAGCAGAAGCCACCAAACCTCAGGAGAAGCTGTAAAACAGAGGTGATGCCAGAGCAACAGGGGCACAGATAGCTAGGAAAGGCACGAGGGCTACACCATCAAAGGTTAGAGGCCGGTTTATTCCTGCTATATTGCCCTGCTCAGCCATGTTGTGAGCAAAATGGACACCTGCAAACCAGAAATGTATGGAAAGCAGGGGCAGGTGGGTGGGGTGCAAAAACCCATAAGCAATACAAGTATTTAGGCATGTATTGCTGTAACCAGATGTGCTCGTTACTTTGGGGGTATGCTCATTTATTTGAGTTACTCTTCTAAGGGGAGTGGGGTGCTGTAACTATTAATGTGCTGCTTATGTCACTTGTGTGTTCAAATGGAGTTATACTCCTTTCTTCTGCAAGTCACACACACACACACACACAAGTCTGAGTGGACCGGGTCAATCAGCACTCTCCAGGTGATCCCCTCATATATCCCTGTGCTCAGTGAGCTTGGTTAAACAGCACTTTCAAGCTGGTACCCTTATGCGCTCCTGGTCTCAATGGGCTGAGTTGAGCAGCACTCTCAGTTGCCCCCCACTTATGTGCCCCAAGTTTAGCATGTCCCTATCCCACTTTCACATTGTAATTGTGGTAGTAGTAGTAACCAACTACTGGTAGTAACTAACTTGATGAGCAAATCCCACAGTATTTTTGGGCACTACATGGGACCTTTTCACTTAGGTAAAAGAAGCGTTGCTGAAGAGTAAATGGGGGAAGCTAAAGAAGACACAAATTAGTAAAATGCAGAGAGCAGGAGAGAAGCAACCAACTTAACCATAAGGGTTATTTATTGAATAATAATGATAACTACAAAAGGAGAGCTAAACAAACATAACAGTTACATTTTAAAGGTTAATACCTGAGGTAGAAAAGAAAATGAGAGAGAGACAGAGAGAGAAAGAGAAAGAGAGAGAGAGAGAGAGAGAGAGAGAGAGAGAGAGATCTCACCCACTCCATGAGGCTTGAATTGGTCGGGGTTGTGGTGATGGTGGTAGCTCAGGGTCCTGAGTGCTGGAGACAGGCAGAGCCTCCAGCACTATCAGTCAGGAGATGAAGTCCCAGTGAAACTGATGCAGAGTTTGGGTCTAAGCATCAGAACAGTGACTTGGGCATAGGTAGGGGGTTTTGTAGAGAAAATACAAAGGTTCAAGGGAGAACAATAGACACATAAACTGGTGATTCAAGGGTTTTCTTTAGGCTAGACAATAGGAGCTGATCACTCTTGTCTATCCGTGGGGTTTTCTTCCAGGGAGCTCTCAATGTAACCAGGCTATATTCAGTATTTTTGGATATCAATCAAAGATCTATTAATAAAATTTGGTCTGATAATTGCTGAGGTGTGTGCAGGAGTAGGTTCATTAGCATCTGGAGTTCCCATGATGCAGTGCATCCCTGCTTATTTTGGTCCCAGAGTTCAGTGTGATTCTCTATTCCTTATTCTTCATGCTAATTCCTGTCCATTTGCATGCAGATGAGGCTAAGGGAGTGGTCTCAGTTCTCCATTCCTTATGCTAATCGAGATGTCTTAATCTTGTCACCTTGTCAGGAGGAGGCGAGGTGTGTCGCCCAATGCCCTTCACTGTTCTCTGGAAGCCTTTTCTCTGATCGGTTTTGGGTCAAACAAACTGGGGTTGCAGGGTCTTTCATGAGTCAGACAGGCTGGATACTGCGCCCTGGTTCCCCAAAAACACAGAGCTGACTGGTATCAAACTGTTTCCTGGTTCTCCAAAAACATAGAGCTGACTGGTATCATTGGTCATTTTACACATGTATATATGCCAATTTGTTCTTGCAAATGAAGGGGATTTTGCATGCAATGAGTGCACATCCAAAGATCGTATGCCTGGCATAAGTATCTATCAGATTTTAAAATTTGGTCCTAAATGTCCCCAGTTCTCACTAGACTATCAGAAAGTTCCAGTTCAAAAAAGGCTGGGCTCAAGGAAACTGAAGAAAACAACAACAATAAAAACCCACATGCTTCCTTAAAAAAAAGGTTAGTAGAGTTCCCAAAGTTCAAGTGAGCTTCCTGGTGAGCAAGAAAGCACTTAAATTCGGTAAGCCTCGTAGTTTGGTTTTTTCCCAAAGGCAGAATGAAGATCCAGACATCTTTTGGAGTCATAAGGACTCTGCCAGCTCGGCTTTATGGCATTGTCTCAGCAGAAGAGCTGATAGCCACTTGCAAAGGCAGTTGAAGAAGCCTCTAAAACAGATTGAATAAGACATTTGCAGAACATGGCACTAACAACTGAGTATTTGGAACCGGAACCAAAGTTACAGAAGTTAATAAGAATCGTTTCATTGACTTCTATAGTTTTAGTATTAACAGCATATTGTTGTGTAACAATAGTTCACAATTTAGGTGTGGATGCTCCCCATCCCATCAAGCCTCTGCGCTGTGCATTTATTTACTCAACACCAGCTCTTTCAGGAGTGTCTTGTGGGTAATTTGCAGTGTGAATAATTTGAAGAAAAACAGTGTAATTTCCTTAATTTCATTTTAACTGGAGTAGATCTAAAATGACATAGTGGCAGTTATGGTGCTATATTTTCACAGGTGTCATGTCGTCATCTGTTAGCCCGAATGTTTGCTTTATTATGTGAGATTTGGAGAAAAAATGCTGAAGTCTGTTTTTGAGTAGGAACTTCTGGGAACTGTCATTTCGTATTTAAACAAAACTGAGCCATGAAGGTCTTTCTCCCAGAAAATATTGTCAGAACCCTCTTTTTTAATCTTGGGTGGAAAATTCAGGGATACTTTTGCTTTCTGAGAAAGATCAGTATTTTGTGTCCTCTGGGGAGAAAAAAAACAAAAAACAATCCAGACGAACATTCTCGGAAAATACCACTCCTGTCGAGAAAAAAAATATTCAAAAGGAAAAATCTTCTACTAATGAGAGATGGTTTATATAAAGACTCAAAAATAAGTCCAGGGAGTGAACAAGAGTCATGAATCAGAGAGGTAGCCGTGTTAGTCTGGATCTGCAGAAGCGACAAAGAGTCCTGTGAATCCTTAAAGACTAGCAAAAGTATTGAAGCATAAGCTTTCGTGGGCTAATACCCACTTCGTCGGATGGTATGCATCCAACAAAGTGGGTATTAGCCCACGAAAGCTTAGGCTTCAATACTTTAGTTAGTTAACAAGAGCCCTGTGATTGCAGGTCACAAGCAATACTCGCTATAAATAGACAGCTAGTAGGAGGAGACCCAGGGTCAGGAGGAGCTCTCCAGAGTATCTACTGAGGGCTACTGAGTAGGGAAAGGAACTGTTTTTTTCTAATCCCAGATGGCAGGAAGTGGAAAGGTATTCTTTACGCAGAGCTTTGTGTTACTTGGAGCCTTTTTATCTTCCTGCCTGAGACAAGGTATGTGCAATCTGAAATTTGGGTATCATTTGGATTTCCCAACCTGGTGCATCTTCCACAAGCCAACGGGATCTTAATTCCAAATGTCATCCTGCTTTCCCTCCGCTTTAACTGCAACCTAACTTTAGCTCAAGAATTGCCTGCTAGAGTGACAAACCCATGCTTTATCATGGTATAAAACCTTAATGCCAGCTTTCAAATGCTATAAAATATTCATCTTCAATTCTACTAGACATTCATGTTAGAAATGAAATGAGGTTTGGGGGGAAGAAAAGCAATATGGTTATCTGGATTACATGATTTTAAGATCCACTTTCTCATGACCTGCTGGGGCTAAAAACATTTAGCAAAACAGTGCAAATACTTTCAGGGCCAGTAAACACTTCCAAGAACTGATCCTTGTCCCCTGAACAGAAAGAAAATGTTTCAAGCCCTGATTTTAAAAGTATTTTTTTCTGAAAAGAAATTGTGTGAGCTCTCTACCCATGTCATAGTATAACATGTGTCCTTACTTCTCTGTCCTAAACACACACAGAGAGCTATGAGCAGCTTTTCCAGTTAACACTTGTTCAGATACGTTAAATTTGTCTAAAGCAATTGTTCCTCAGGGCAAAAAAATCTTCATGTAGCTATACAACCATCAGAAAGGGAACAACCACCCTCTCAGTATCATGAATATTTGAAACAGGAGCAGAAGATTAAAGGGAGTGTGGATGACAAAGGTACCCTAGGAGTTTGGTTGGCCCCAGAAGTCCCTGGCAAACTAAGAATGTCTCAGAATGTTTCATCAAAAGACTGATCTCCTTGCAGAATGGAACTGGAAAAAGTGTATTGCCACGTGTGTGCCACATGAGCAGGTGAAAGAAATAAAATGTGATTGGGAGGGGCACAGTGATGGTTCTAACATTTTTGTCTCACCGTGCACTAGGGCATCTGTTAGACATTTAGGTCTTTTTCTGTCTAAAGCTATTTTTACCCTTCAAACAGGTGAGCAGCACATCTCAGGCACCCAAGGATGTATATAATGAAGAATGCCTGTGATGAGGTAAGGAAAAGCGGTGAGGATTGGCTGAAATATCGTTCTGCTGGCACTCTTCTGAGAGGTTATATGAATAGAGATGGATGGATCATCCTGTAGGTTTTGCAAAACAAGTGGAACAGAGTGAGTGAGAATTCCTGACGTGTTATTCCACCAAATGTCACATGATTAAGTACCTTCATAATATTTTGCATTTGTAGTGACTCCCACCAGGGATCTTAGCCCATTTTACAAACATGGGCTCATGTATGCCTCTCCAGACGCTGTGTTGCACTGGGGAGGTGCACGCTCAAGTGTCAGTGCTTGGTGGCATTCTGCTTTTGAAAGGCATGTCTCTTGTGCCAGTGGGGAGCGTGGTGACGATTCCAGAAGCACAAGCCTTCCCCACACACCCTCAGGGATCGTGTGGCTTTACATTGCCCTGTACTAAGAGCTCTCTGTCCTAAGAAGCATAATCTAGACTTTTACAAGTTTCCCTACTAACCAAAACAAAGACTCCTGGCATCCAGGGGTATGGTTCAGCTCATGCTGTCCCAGAAAAGCTTCTTATGGAGCACAGCAATACTAATTGATCCCCTCCTCAGTAGTAAAAGACAGATTATGCCTGGTCTGTGTGTGTGGTGCGGGGGTGGGAGGGCGGAGGTTGGGTAAAGGGCTCGCTGTGCTCTCTCCATTACTAGTATACCTGCACAGGAGCAAGCATAGTTTAGCGGATTAGTAATGGCCCAAGAAGACCATGTGCTTAATTTACAATTATTTCAAAAACGTTTACAAATATAGGTCTGTATATTGCATACATATCCTTCCTAAGTCTCATGTCTTCTTAGACCTTAAGCTGTGTAAGGCCAGGGCAGTGTCTTGGATGTTTGTATCCCGATTGGGGACACCATTGAACATAATTTCAGCATAATACAAATTACAGCATGTCAGTGAAAACAGACTTCAAGACTTTCTATTCCTGATTCCCTTACACACGTAGACCCACTTACTTCAAGTGAACCTACTGGCACAACTCAATGAGATTACTCTGGTAAATAATGAGGGTAAAGTTTGGCTTGTGGTTTGTTCAATCTAAAACATTTATTAAAGGACCCTTTTACACCTAAAACGTTACAGGGTCGTGTATTTGTAGTGAAGACAGGATAACACCTAACACCTAGGCATGCAGAATGGTCCCCTCTGCACTACACAGTTAACCACGTTGCAATGAGGGCAAACATATTGTAACCGGGCCTCCTGATCTGGTTATTTTTGTAGCTTAGACAGGGCCAAAGATCTGAACTCAATATTTTTCTTCCTTTGCTATTTTTGTTTTTGTCAGCGCAATTTAGAGGATGGGGAAGTGCCTGCTTAGTTCAATCAAACTTCCGCATGTGGGACAGATGTTTTCCTATTATGAAGGAATCTGACCTTCATTAAAATCAAGTACTTTTTAATGTTGTGCCCAAACATCAGAAACAACAGCATAGTTTAGTTTTGATTTTCATAATTTAAATATGAAAATTCCTAGCAAACTAGCAGTGGGGATTGTGTGTTTTATATAGCTCAACCTCTCTTTGGTTCATTTCCCCTCTAGAATTGTTTGAAATCACGAGAAGAAACATTTTAATTAAGGTCAGTAAATTGGTTTGAAGATGTGAAGCAGCATAAAACCACAGAATATGGTATTATTAATTAACTGTTATTTTGTCAGATCATAAATTGCAAATGGCTGTTGCTTTTCATTAAGCAAACAGATTTCCCTCTCCTTTCAGTGATACCTAACACCTGGGATGTGTGTGAAACATCCCATAATGTAAGTGACCCATATAGTTTCTTCCAGAGTACTCACACATATAAACAAAATTAGATAAGGGACAAACCCAAAAACTTGTATATGGATCCATTTTCCCACAGGCCTCCTCACACCACATGCAGTTTTGCTGTTTTTCATAAAAGGTTTGCATATCCCAATTCTGTGCTCTGTCTAGAGCAGGCCTGCACAGCATGCGGCCCAGGGCCCACATGTGGCCCGCATGGGCTCACTGTGCAGCCCTCGGGGAGTGAGTAGGGGTGAGGCAAGCCAAGCGGGGGGGTGGGGGGAGGGGGAGTTGGGGGAAAGTGGATGTGGGCGGGGTCAGGGCGGGGCTTTTCGGCCCGCCGCTGGGTTTTTTGCAGTAATATGGCCCTCGCTGCTTTCCGAGTTGTGCAGGCCTGGTCTAGAGCTAACTGTATAACTCATTGTGAATAGAATCAGAGAGGTAGCCATGTTAGTCTGGAATTGCAGAAGTGACAAAGAGTCCTGTGGCACCTTAAAGACTAACTAAAGTATTGAAGCATAAACTTTCATGGGCTAATAGCCACTTTGTCGGTTGCATCCACAAAAGTTTATGCTTCAATACCTTAGTTAGTCTTTAAGGTGCCTCAGGACTCTTTGTCACTTCATTGTGAATAATATTCATTGCAATTTGAGCACATGTTCACTGCATGATTTTTCTCCATTATTCAGCCAGGTCCATTTTCAACCAGAAGTGAAACACCACAGCCCATTTTGGGGTTCTGGTTCTGATGGGGACTGCTCTTCTCGTTACATTTATTTAACTCCGTATAGCGTTGAAAATTTACTTCTTAGTGATGTACCCTGTTTCCAAGTGACCCCCTCCTCTCCTGTGCACTACCTTTTCTTTTCTTTAGACCCCTGCCCCCACCCTCTGTTGTACAAGAGGAACAACCTCCTCTCCCCTGAGATCACCTTCCTGCTGCCAGATGGGAACTGAGAGTAAAAATACTCCAGATGCAACTTACCTCTGACCCTGTTGTGTGACAGAAAGGTGCTTTCTTCTAATACTGAATAAGAAATTCCATAGTAAGGTAAACAGTACTAGCCCTAAAGCTACCCTTTTTGCCCCTCTTTCTCTCTGATTCCCTAAACAGTTTATACCTAGAATCTCCCTCTTACCTGGGCTTCCTGTGATGGATTTAAAGAAACAGTACATATTGAAGTCATTGGACTGACATCAGTGCAAAACTGGAGTAACAGTAGTGAATCAAGCCCAAGAGGGTGGTCAGAATCAAAAACTGACTTTTGCAGAGTCACCCTTGCCTGGAAAATGGTCTGAATCAAAACCCCAGATCTGAACCCAAGACTTAGATTGTAAGCAACTTGGAGCGAAGACAGTCTTTTGGTTCTGTATTTGTACAGCGCCTGGCACAGTGGGGTCCTGGTTGTTGACCTGGGCTCCTGGTGCTACGGTATGACATATAACTCTTAACAGTTTGAACACGTGATTCAAATGTTGTGGCTTGTGCCTCTGATATTAATTGTGTAATAAATAAATTAAAAAAATTATGCTTATGTGAAGATGAAAATTTAATCAGTTCATGAATACATTTCTATGGATTCAATCCATTTCGGTTGTCTAACCCTGAATTATGCTTTCTGTTTTGCATTAAATGAAACCAAAATATCAAAATGAAACTCAGTCAAAATCATGGTGTTTCTCAAAGCCAGTGAAACAAAAATTTTGCATGGTTTTCAACACAATACCATCAAATGGCCCTGCTTTATTAGAAACTTCCCCCAACTCTGCAAACCTTTGAGTAATCAGAACTCATTTCTGAGTTTGTTACAAAACCTGAAACCAGATGTGTTTTGTGTCATCTGGGGTTTAGAAACATTTTGATTGCGGTACTTTTAGAGCACACTTCCTCTCCACATTGGGCAATACTCACAAAACAAAATGTAGCAGGCATTCCGCAGCTCCTTTACTTTAACCTGACACTGTACCACATCTCCGTCATGGCCCCTGTCCATCATGGCCCTTGATATCTGCCCATAGGTATCATAATTCCAATGGCTGAGTGCAACTGGGACTTCACAGCTTCCTCCCCTCACACACCGATGAGATCCAGCACCTCACCATTGCTCTATACTGGGGATCGCCTGGCGCATGGAGGTATGGTCACCTGGAAAGATGTGCTGAGAGCACTCCACACCTGGCTGAGCAAACAGGAAGGGGTTTTTCAAAATTCCCATCCAATTTAAAGGGCGGGTCTGACGGTTGGTTACGTGAGGACAGGGCAGCAGAGTTCAAAAGTGATGACCAGAGTGGCTAGAACAGGCGTTGTGGGATACTTCCAGAGGGCAATCAGAGCACATTAGGTGTCCACACTGATGCCGCAGCACTCCAGCGGGAGCACAACAAACATTATTCCTCTCGGGGAGGTGGAGTACCAAGAGCATTCTAGCTGTGGAGTCAGAGCACTCTACGTGCCTTGCCAGTGTGGACGGGTAGTAAGGTACAGCGCTCTGGGTGGCTTTACTGCGCTATAACTCGCAAGTGTAGCCAAGCCCTTAGCTAAAAGAGTTTGTCTTACAATTTTGTTACATTTCCCAAATCTCTACAACAGTGTTCAATGGGAGAATTTCTGTGTTATGTTGGATGCAAACAGGTGAATGGAGAAAGCCAAAAACCATTCATACAGCTGTTGTTCTGGGAGACTTTGAACAACATCTTTATTTGTTCATAACATGCACTTTAGTGTAGTTACTTCAAGCAGCTGCACAGTAGCAGAATAAAGGAAAAAGCATTGCGTAATTAAAAATTCATAACACCATTACAGCCTATAACACCAACCAAAAGCAAGGAAGTTAATTAAAATTAAATAAAAGGGCTGAACTTAAGAGCTGTCTGTTTCCAAACTCCATGCCTAAAGTTTGCACTGATTACACTAAAGCCATAATAATTTCCACTATTGTACAGCCCTTTGAGAGGAGAGAAGGCCAGAGTTTAAATCCAGGATGTTGTGTTGTGCATGAAGCAAGGACCTCTTTAACATGAGCTCTTTTCATTCAATCCAATCCACTGTATAACTGTGGTTTTGCTTGTTCTTTTTGGCCTTGAATGTTAAAGTGATCTTTATCCTAATAGGTCATGTCACTGAATAGCAGGTCTAGTGCAGTAGACAACCCTGTCATGAATCTTATTTTCCTATGAGCAAATCTTTTCCCCCAGTTTATCATCTAAATAGTTAGACTAGTCCCTAGGGCGGTCCACAAGGGGAATATCAGGACCTTCTACAGATGAATCAGACTGTAAAGCAGATTAAATACCTGTGAGCTTTTTTTTTTTAAGGCACCTGTGTCAAGTTTGATAAAGGATCCTGTTGGTCCCAGTTAGGGTAGAGTATATTAAGAGGCAAGTTCACCTGTGGGCTATTTGGGTTCTACTTGCAATTATAAAAGTCTCATGGCGGGGGTGGGGAGCACTAAGGGAAGTAGGCTTAGTAAGGGTTGCACTGAGAGGTAGTGTCTAGAAAGTAGCTCATTTAGGAGAAGTTTGTTAGAGGTATTCTCTAGTAATGTGTCTTCTTTGGGGGCACTAAGGGAAGTAGAATTAGTAAGGGTTGCACTAGGAGAGGTAGCTTCTAGAAAATAGCTCATTTAGGAGATGTTTCTTAGAGAGATTCTCTAGTAATGTGTTTTGTTTGGAGAAATGTTCCTCTCTCTCAGTGGAGGACATACTCTAGGGTATAATATGTGATGATTTTTCAAGATATATTTACTTTGGTATAAGATGTGATGCACTCTTTACATGAAAAAACACTCTAGTAAGAGAATGACAGTAGCCTTGAATTTGGCTGTCTTAAGCAGATAGCCTCTTCTCTTTTCTTCTACACAAAAGTACCTTCCTCTATAGTGGGTGTATCCAGTTGTGTATAGAATCCAAAAATCTGTAGAGTTGAGCTCTCTAGACTGCAGGTAACACTTGTAATGTGCCTTCCATTCACAATGCACTGATTCTGCTACATTTGCCTAGATAGTATCAGGAGCTCTGAATTTCCTGGCTTTTTGGATGGTGTTAAATCTTAAATTTAAAATTGCATTAATAGCTCATTTCTACATTCAATTAAAATTTTCTGAGGAAAATTAGAAAAAAGTGAAATCTTACAAACAATCCTTATGAAGTCATCCTGTAATCCTTTTAAAATGCCTGAATAATTGATAAAATAATTCCAGAGCCTTTTAGATCAGGATTGGCCCTATGTTTTCTAAAGACACCAATTCATTCAAGTAAAAAGTAGCTGGAAAAGTGTCTCTGTTCCACAGTTGTATATGATTCCCTCACAGAATCATGGGTCTTTCTGAAATGAGCACCAGGACAAAGGAGCTAGCAGCCAATCCAATGTTTAGAGAGAGATGGAAATGTGTTCAACTGGATTGATGCAATTTATTGGTATTTAAAAGCTTCAGGCTTGGTTTCCATGCAGATCAATATTAAAGTTATTCAACCTTTTTGCTTTTTTTACTAAATGGATACAAAATATAGGGCTGCAGCAAAACTAAATGTGCTTTGCAGAGAGTGTAGGTGTTCTGTGCTGTATCCAACAGATAAGGACTTAATTCCTTCCTCATGTCTCTTGTTACCCACAGCCACACAGATTGTGTGGCAATGAGGCAGATCTCCACAATGGAATTAATGTGGAGCTAAGGGCTTACACCACAGATCCTAGACTAACAGCTCCAGGGGATAAGATACAGAGAGTGTCTTATACAAGCCCATGTTGGGTTTTTTAAAGCTTTCCCCCTGCTTTTTCTTTCTCTACTTTAGTCCTTTAGGAGATCTAAAGGCAGCTGACTTGTTCCCTATTGCTGTCAAGAATCTGGGAATAGCTGAGTAAGCATCTGTATTACACACTGTAATCTGTATTACACACACTGGATTCTGTCCACTGTCCATACAGAGGCAATCAGAATGATTCTAGAGAATTCCCTCCAAAATCTGGGGCAGCCGTAACACCTACCCTGACTGCCCATTGGGGGCAGCTCTCATCACTGATGGAAATAAGTCACTGAAGTTACCTCAGGTTCCTGTCAAACCTTTGGGAGAAAAGCTTTCTGTGCAAGGCTTGGCTGCTGGGCTGCACTAGTTGAATCTGTCAAGAACAAATGTGATGGTCTATTTAGCATCCATTTTAATGTAACAACCTATTCCAACGTCACAGAACAAACTCATGCTGTGTTGGGACTGATTAGCTTTGCTGTGTCTTTAAAACTGCTGTCCTTAGATTTTCCTGTATGGTTTTAACATGCTAGATACACTTTAAAGGGAATAATAATAATACCAAGCTCTTACATAGCACTTTTCATCAGTAGTTCACAAAGTGCTTCACAAAGGAGGTCAGTATTATTATCCCAATTTTACAGAAGGGAAATGGAGGCATTTTGAGGGACAGTGTTTTGCGCAAGGTCACCCAGTCGCAGGAATGGGAACAGAATGTAGGTCTCCTGAAACCCTAGTCAGTGCTCGCTCCACTAGGCCAAAAGCAAAGAGCATTATTAGTGGGCAGAGCTGTATAATGATTTAGGCTCCCTGGTTTCCTTTCCCAGCTGTGCCACTGTCATTCTATGACTGTGGATAGACAGAACTTCTCCATGCTTCAGGTTACCCATTTATAAGATACCTACCTACCTGCCCCCGCTCATTTACAAAGAATGGATAATTAGAGATTGGAAAAACACTTTGAGATCCTCAGATGAAAGGTGTTATACACCATAAAAAAGAAAGTGTGGTTATATATTATGTAAGATTTACCCAAAGACTAACTTAAGGGGATGACAACTCAGCTGAAGTTTGGGGAAAGTAAAATATGATCACTTCAAAGATGTTCTGACTTGCTTTTCAATATGGTTAATAATTTTGGAATGCATCTTTGAAAAAAGGGTATTTGCCTGATAATGTACCATATACCTTCTCTGTGAATTTTACTGCTTCATTTTATGTAGAATTAATGTTTATAGGGTAATTATTTTAGACTTTTGGGTTCTTTTATGTTTAAATATACACAATTTTGAAAAGATTTTTTTTGCATAAAAATATGTAGAAAGCAACAAAACCACCATATATCCTGGGCATTAGATCAGAAAAATTGCGTTAAGATCTTTTTTTTTCTCCATGTCGGTTCCTTAGGGGAGTACACATTAAATCACATAGTTTGTATGGCAAAATATCTCTGGCTTTTCATCATCTGCGATTCTGAGGAAACACTTGGCATTCTAATGGGACACACACCCGATTGTGGGTGGCTCTGAAAACAACTTATGTATTTCCTCATTAGATAATTATGAAATGGCAGCCACTCCTACTTTTGTCATTAAAAAGTCCATGCATGATCTCATGCAGAGTTGGGCTGAAGCTCATTTTCAAATTCAGAACAGATTTTTTTAAAAAATATGCTCCTGGTCAAACATCAGGCAAAGGAAACTGGCTCTGTTTTGGCTTAGATTGGCAAAGAGAAAATTAAATGCTCCAAAAGGATAAATAAACCATTCTAAAAAATAAAACACTTAAATAAGAATGGGAAGAACATGACACAAACCGTGAAGAGAAATGAGAAAAGCACAAAGCTAAAGCCCAACCTAACCGATATGTATCCTTCTGTATTCAGACTTGGAGTAAACATTCACTGATGATTCCATGACCTCCTCATTAAGATTTTAAGTTACAGACCAGACTTCATACCTTATGTAGCCCATTAGCTCAGAATTGCACGACACTGTCCCCCAGGTCCCCTCTCCTTCACTGTCCTCTCTCCTCCAGTCAGTATGGTACTGATTTTTATACTGAAATGGTTCTTTGTGCTTTAGAAGTTGTTGGAGAAAAACTAGAAGTTGTAACGCTTGGCTAAGGGATGTATGGGTCATTTAGGATCCAGGAAGATAGGATGACCACATGTCCTGATTTTATAGGGACAGTCCAAAATTTGGGTTTTTTTCTTATATGGGCTCCTATTACCCTCCACCCCACCCCCTGTCCCAATTTTTCACATTTGCTGTCTGGTCACCCTACAGGAAGATGTGGGAACAAGGTTTGGTTTGGGACAGCTAGGAGATAGTTGAAGCTTTTGTAATTGGTAGGGGAGATGTATCCCCTTTCCCCCCTAGCCCGCCTTTTGGATAAAGGTAGAAGTGATATAAGATTTGTCTCGACTAGGATTTAAAGATGTGTGGTTAGAAAATGGTAGCTTCCAACTAGAGTATTCTAATGTAGGCAAAGTAGGGTGTTACTTTTAACATGTACTAAAGCATCAAGTTGAAGCCTTCAATCCCCTACTCTTTAAGCTGACCAGTTTAGCACATGCTAAAGTACAGCATTGAGTTGTGTACACTGGAATGTTAGAACATGCTAGCTAACACATGCTAACAACACATCTGCTTCCTAGTCAACCCCATCCCACATTTTAGTTAAGATGGCTGAATCTTCATTCCTCATTCCAGCAAGAACTAGTTGCCACACTGCTTCTTGTCGTAATATCTGCCATATTTTCTTCAAGGATGGAGAAGTACATTAGCTTGACATTTCTGCAAAATAGTCAGCAATGCAATAGTTAATGTCAACATTTTAAGTATCCCTCATTGGGCTTTGGAGTGATTACCCCATTGTGATTACTGGGAGTAATTCTCACCTCCCAGGGGGCCTGGTTCTCTTCTTCCATGTCCTCTGATCTGAGTTCCAGATCACCTTTCTAAACTGCTACATCCAGGGCATTTAAGATTGTTCAGAAGTTTATTAAATCTACATTTGTGATATCATTCACCTTATGCCATGTGATAATCCTTTGTACAGGTAGTTGGAATCATTCCCAAACTGATCCTGATTTTTGTGAATTCATTCACTATTTGCACATTGTGCACTGGATAATTTAAGTGAGGGTAATTAAATACAATAAAGTGAAATAAATAATTTAGCATGATTAACCACTGGAACAACTTACCAAACTTGTAGTGGAGTCTCCATCACTAAAAATGTTAAAATCAGGATTGTATATTTTTCTAAAAGATATGTTCTAGTTCAAACAGGAACTATTTTGGGAAAGTTCTATGGCTTATGTTATGCAGGAGGTCAGACTAAATTAACAGAGTGGTTCCTTTTGCCCGTATAATCAGTTGTTCACATTGACGGTTCATTCTTAGTTATTCGTGGTCACCTAAAGCTTAGAATTCTGAAGGGGGGGGGGTTTAAAACATAATTTTGATAAGTAATATCATTTTTTCCCTGCTTTTAAAAATTTATCATTTTAAAATTTTACAGTTGCTCAAAATATGGGTTTTAAGCATTTTTTTTATTTTTATCCATTTAAATTTCACAGTAGTGGGAAATTATGGGGGAGGGGGTAAAACAACAATCTGATGACAGTAGTGTGAAGTTCCCCTGGTGTTATCTGGATGGGTGATCTGCTAGGTCACTCCAATCCTCCCATCTGGGAGCTATCTTCACCCTGCTCTGCTGTGAGAACCCCCACTCCTGGGCTGTTCACACTCAACCTCTGGCATGTAAGCTCCTCCCAGCATGGGAGTGAGCACTTTTGGCCAGCTGCTGCTTGGATTGTTCAACCAAATGACACTAGCCAATATCTCCAGTCCCAGACACAACTGTAGGAGCCTCCGTCTTGCAGTGTCCAGTTATGTCCACTGGGCGCTGCAAGCTTACATGAGTTTGTCAATTTAACAAAGAAATTGATATGTACCAGGCTTGTTATACCAAGGGGAGTCTTTGACATACTTCAAAGCAAACACACTGCTTCAGGTAGAATAAATAAACAAATGTATTAACTACAAAAGGTAGATTTTAGGTGATTATAAGTCAAAGCTCAGCAAGTCAGATTTGGTCAAATGAACTAAAAACAAAATACATTCTAAGAACTCTTTCAGTGCCCTTACAAACTTAGATGCTTCTCACCATAGGCTGACTGGCTGGCTGCCATTCAGCCAGGCTCTCCCCTTTGATCAGTGCTTCAGTTGCTTGGTGGTGGTGACTGTAGATGTTGGTGAAAGAGAGAGGAAGAGCATGGTAAATGTCCCTCCCTTTTATCATGTTCTTTCTTCCCCCTTGGCTTTGCCCCCTCACTTCAGCATTATCTCATCCTACTCCCAAACTGACTAAGGGAAGATTGGTGACTCACTGGAGAGTCCAACAAATCTTTTGTTGCTGCCTAGGCCAGCGTCACTTGTTCCTGTGAGGCTGGGTTTGTTCCATACATGGCCTGATGAGGTGTGAACTGCCCCTCTGTTCCTGGAGAGTTTTGCCTGGGCTTGTTCTAAGCCATGAGGACATTTTCAGCCTCATAACTATATACATGAAATTACAACTTATAACATTATTATAACACCCATGATCAGTGCATCATGAGCCTTCTGGAGACACCCAACATGACAAACTTTTTGCATTGGATACCACACAATTCTATTATAAGGATGAACATGCAGGTGCAGGGTTTCCCACCAAGATACAAAGTATCACAAGTAGATGTTGAGATTCAAAAAGTTACAACTTTATAACCATTAAAACAAATTGTCAGCATCACATTTCAAAATACACAAAGTCAATATCTCTAAATTAAACTCTAATACATTCTCAAGCAGCATTTTTCTTTCTTTGCCTATTTGTAAATTTTGATTATTATTGATGGAAATATTTTTCATCAGTTTGTGTGTGTAGAATGACATTGATGTTTACCATCAAAAATGTAATCCTTTCAAGCCTACACATAGTATTGCTTCTGCTCCCTAATTAGATAAATGATTTTTTTAAAATAAGAGAATAACAATGGAAAATAATGAATAACTATTAGCTAATACTGTAGTTCAAGCATGAATAGCCTAGTTTGTTTAACACAAGTTATCTCTATGAAGAATAGCCATTCCTTCTGTTCAAATAAAAATCTCTCCATGCAAATATTTGCAAATAGCAAACAATATGGTTTATAAACATGGTCAAATCAAGCAGTTATTGGCAATTTTAATGAATGTCCAGAAACACTATTTTTTTCAGGCAACTTTATTCTTTAAGATGTATGGGCTATGTGGTGAAAATATGTTTTGGCTAGTCACTGTTCTCATCTATTCACTGTTCTCAACCAAGACATGGTAAAAGTTAAATGAAGGATCTAATAGTGAGGTTTCTTGGTGATCTTTCAGATTGTCATCTTATCACAATTCAGTCTCCATCCAGATGCTATGTTTCCAGTAGTCTCACTGTCATATTTTCCCCTTCTGTGGACTCCATAATTCTGACCGTAGTTGTGTCAAAAGCAAGGATAAAAAGTGTAAATTTTTACTACAAGAAACAGATGTTCCTCTTCACTTGGTGTTGATTTAAAGTCAATCTGCAATGTCTTCGCAGTAGTCTCATCTGTGAAAAACAGATGCTTAGGAAGTGTGGTTGGAACTTTGATTAAATTTATGTAAGTTACTTTTGCTCCTTTTTTAAAGGTGTGAATTAAGGGTAAGTGAAATGGCATCTGATCCTTGCCTGTTTCTACAACTGAGTTTACTTTGAGATTCCAAAATGTTCAGTTAGCTTTTCTTTTTTCATTATTATCCATTATTGTGTCCCTCCACATCTGGGCTTCAGAAGGAACCAGAAGCTGGTGTGTGTCAAATTACCATGGCAATGAGATTATTGTATGTTTGAATATTGTTGGTGATAATGAGATGAAACACCTTGACTTCTGAGTCTTCTGAGGGGGATTCACCACTGAAGAATTTTAAAGCGTATAGGGAAGGAGATCAGAAAAGCCTCAGTTCCCAGAGAGATGGGAAGGATACCGATGCATCCATCTTAAAGTCACCTTCAAATCCTGCATGTCTTCTGCTTTTAAACAAACTGGCCACTTCTAGGGAAGAAGCCAGATCCTTTGTTCAGAAGTAGCCAGTGTTGTTCTAGCTAGCTAGATGATGATACTTCTGGTGGCACACCTCTTAATGTCATAGGGCAAAACTCCCATTGACTTTAAAGAGAACTGGATCAGGTCCAGAGTAATGCCCAATAGGAGCTGGGACTTGAAAAGCACTTTCAAGGTCCCTTAAGGGGAGGGGAGGGGAGGGGGGGGGGGGAAGAAGGGGACTAAATGACCAAGATTGGCTGATTACTTTCCTAAATTGGTCATTCAGCTGCTCAGACAGGAGGAGTTACTTGCCTGGGTGGAAAGATGGGAGGGAGGCTGCTGGAAGGTGTTGGTTTCTTGAAGGAGGGAATGATTTTGTGTATGTTTCTATCTCTTTTTGAACAATATGGGTACTTGTTTACCAGATGCTTCTAAATCACTAAGGGCTGACTTGCTGCATAGGCCTATGTGTATATTGGCAGTGCTGGGGGATGGCTTGCTGCATACATCTGGGTGTATTCTGCCATTGCTGGGTAAGTGCATGATCCAAGAGTAGGAGTTTGGTGGTGTTCTTGGAAAGGTAAAACATGATTATTAGGGTTTTGCCAAAAACAAAACACAAACATACAGTCACATGAGCTTATCTGTAGTAGATAGCAAGTTACCTTCTTGGGGCTGCCTCTAGTCATAGAAGCGAGGGGCATGTATTACATTACCATAAATATTAATTAAATCTCTCCCAGTAGTTTACCTGATACAGTAACCACTTAAATCAATGGGAGCAGGAAATTAAAAGGAAAATTTGGTCAGTGAAGAATATTCAGTAGGAAAAAACCACACTGTAACTACTTTGGTAAGATTCTGTTATGAATAGCATTTTTGTGTCACATTAGAGGAAATACTTCTTTTGCTGCTTATAACTGAGGTTGATGTTTGACTACTTGCAGTGCATAGCGAAGTTCATGAGAGCAGTAGTTCAGATACAGTAGCTTAGCCTTGCGATCTGAGTGAAGGGTTATTTATATCAAGTGCTATAATAACTTCAACTTTCAAAGAAGGAAAAAGGAGAGTTGGGTAGTTGGGAGAATTCATTTACCCCATTATAGGAAATCAAATCACATAGATTGATTGTCTCCTAAGTGGTGAGTGAAAAATATTCCTTGAATACATATTCTGATTCTGAAGCTAAATTAATAAAAGTAGCAGGATCAATTTTTCTCCTCAACACCATAGCAAAAATTTTGGGAATTTGTATCATCATGATCCAGGTCCAGCCGTTAATTTTGGAGGATGATATTTTAACATTTGGAAGAGCTCAGCTGATAGATTTGTTTTTGATTTTGTATTTTAAAATAATCAAATAAAAATATTGGCTTACCCTGTTCTTGAAAAGATTATTTTTATTACCCATGTTCTATTCTAAAAAGCATATTTTAATCATGCCATATTTTTCTGCAAATTTGTATTGCCCTTGTAATACAGCAATACAATGGACAAGGAAACACCTTTTTTTAAAGTCAGGAGACAACATAAGATTTTGAAGATATGGTTTATAGTTAAACAAAAAATCCAGCATGAAATTAATGGAGTACCTGTCTATGGTCATGTTTTCCCATATGAATGCAACAGATAAAAATGTAATAAATTCATTGATCTACAGCCACTTTAAATATCTGAGCTGATCAGCAGTTTCACTGATGTTTGGCCAGACTTTGAAGTCTATCTTAGCTCTCTGGAATTCGACCAGCCACTTTCCAGACCATGTAATGCATTCCAGATCTTTGCACATTATACATTCCAGATGGCCATATGAATTCTTTGTACATTTTCCCCTTTCTTATTTAGGTTATTGGAGTAATTTGGGAATAAAATGTGCATGGTACAAAGTGACAATTGACATATTGTTATGCTATTGTGCTGCTTAAACACTGATGATGGACTTAAAATGAATGTTTATGAAGTTTGGGTTTGTCGGTTTTTTTCTCTCTCTTTCAGTCATTTTTGAGCTACTGAATAATGAGACGCTAAACATACTGGATTCTCCCCAGGCCACATGGGGCCTGATTTTTAGAAGTGCTGAACACCCCCAACCTTGACTGAATTAATTGCATGCTAAGAGTGCTTAGTACCCGTGAAGATCAGGTCTCTTGTGAACACAGTCTTCCCCCATGGCTCTATCTGCGCACAGTCATGACCTAGCAAAGCAGCTTTCTAGTGGGATGTTAAAATGGATTTAGCACCATTCAAAATCAATCCAGTTACTACCTAAAGGAGAGGGGAAAACCCACACCACAATATCAGCTGGTGGTTTCTATAATATGGGTAGTAGCCCATAAGCTGAATTAAAAGAAGCCATCAAATTTATTTTAGGGGGCCAAAAAACCCATATCATCATAATCTTTTGCCTCTATGTCAGAGCAGTCTGAGTCAGGTCTTTGCACAGCCACACGAAGAAAAAAGCTTGGCAGCCTGAGCCAAGTAATGTAGGGCTATAATCCTATTGAAAGTTTCTGATGTCATCACAAACCTTGAGAGTCACATTAAAGTGGTTTGTCACCCAAACCTCAAGATGGAATTTTCGTATATCACATTGCTGCATGTGTTTTTCTTCAGAGACATGGAACAAAGCCTTGGTTAAGGCTACACTGTTCTCGTCCTCCACCACATCCTCACATAAGTCTCCCATTATTTTTTGAATCTGATCTGGAAAAGGAAAGGTGGGAAAAGGCTGGGAATCAGAAAGATGTGAGCAACACCAGAAATCATTACATTTACACAGACAACCAGGGCAAATGAAAAACAGCTATAGAATCTAAGAAATATAGGTCCTGATTCTACAAACAATAAGCAGGAGCATAACTTTATCCAAGTGAATATATTCCTTATGATTACAAGGCTATTAACTAAGAATAATATGGACAACCAATAGCTAGCATATTGCCACAGTGTTTCATAGAATCATAGGACTGGAAGAGACCTTGAGAGGTCATCTAGTCCAGTCCCCTGCACTCATGGCAGGACTAAGTATTATCTATACAATTGGTGGGCAATCTGCGGCCTGTGGCCTGCATATGGCCCATCAAGGTAATCTGATGGTGGCCCACAAGACATTTTGCTGACGATCGTCCGCAGGCACTGCGCAGCTCCCAGTGGCTGCAGTTCGCTGTTTGTGGACAATGGAAGCTGCGTGAAGTGGTGGGCTTCAGGGACGTGCTGCCTGCCACTTCCCACAGCTCCAATTGGCTGGAAACAGTGAATTGCGGCCACTGGGAACTGTGGGAAGTCATGCCTGCGGACAGTCAATGACAGCAAAATGTCTTGCGGCCCACAATCAGATTACCCTGATGGGCCACATGTGGCCCACGGGCTGCAGGTGTCCACCACTAATCTAGACCATCCCTGACAGGTGTTTGTCTAACCTGTTCTTTAAAATCTCCAATGATGGAGATTCCACAACCTCCCTAGGTAATTTAGTCCAGTGCTTAACTACCCTGACAGGAAATTTTTCCTAATGTCCAGCCTATACCTCCCTTGCTGTAATTTAAGCCCATTGCTTCTTGTCTGATCCTTGGAGGTTAACAAGAACAATTTTTCTTCCTCCTCCTTGTAACAACATTTAATGTACTTGAAAAGTGTTATCATGTCCCCTCTCAGTCTTCTCTTCTCCAGACTAAACAAACCCAATTTTTTCAGTCTTCTCCCAGAGATCATGTTTTCTAAAACTTTAATAATTTTTGTTGCTTCCTCAGTAAGAAGATTAAAACTTGTGGTGTTGGGAATATGAGTGAGACAAGATGGGTGAGGTACTGGACCAACTTCTATTGAGACAAGCTTTTGAACTTGATAGAAGAGTTCTCTGAAGCTTGAAATCTTGTCTCTTTCACCAGTAGAAGTTGGTCCAAGAAAAAAATATTAATTTACCTACTTTGTCTCTTTCAGATTAAAACCTAGTTACTTTGGAGAAACATATTTGCCCTTTTGAAACTGCTTCTAACACAGTTTTTATCTTCTGAAAGAAAAATTATTGCTGATTGAGCAGTAAGCTAATCAAAATGGCTCATTTACACTAATATTCAGTTAGTGTTATCTGGAAACACAGGGAATGTGCAATGTGGAAATAGGTTCTCATTCTAATGAATTTCCTTTGCCACAGGATTACAGTAATCACTACAAATCTACTGTGTCCACTAAAACTTACATCACTATTGACTAGTATTCCTTTCTCTTAATATACTTCTGGGCTTGTTGTGGGACACATAGAACGGGCACATGGGTTCCTTAATAGTTCAAGAACCGCAACCGTTGTGGTGGGTTCTCCATTAATGATCATTTTAAAATCAAGTGTGGATGTTTTTATAAAAGATGATGTCTAGGAATTATTCTACGGAAGTTCCGTGGCTTGTATTGTACAAGAGGTCAGATTAGATGATCACAGTGGTCCCTTCTGACCTTAGAAAAATGTGAATCTATGAAATCCTTCAACATTCTCTAGCATTTTGGCCACTTTGACACAAGATCCTGCAACATATTACCTATTTTGCTTGCAAACCTCCGCCACAAGTGCTCCCAACCTCATCTTGGTGCTCACTGAACAGTGACTATCCAGCTTCCATGGGGTAATTGCCACTGTTTTCCACAGCCTTCTCCCAGGTGATCTGATTCCATGGTATCAGGGCTGGCTCACCAAAGAAATACAGATGTTTTTCCTTCCTCGTCCTGAAATTATGAAACCACTGCTGCCCATCCCACTAGTCTGTGATTATGGTCATGGCCAAAAAATGGTACTTAACCCACTGAAGATGATCCACAAGTACAAGCATGATGCTGTCTACTAAGGTGGTGGTGGAGACACTACTGTGGCAACCTGCAGTCTGGCTCTCAGTAGGTACTGTTGGGACCATCTGCCCACAGCCACCTCACATATCTCATGATTTGTTTCCCAGACCTCCAGTAGAAATCTTACCTGCTGTGCCAAGAGTGAGAGCTGAGTTTTCACCCTGGCCTCCATTTTGAGGAAAAAATTAGGAAATGGCACAGAAGAGGGTTTATAGGAGTTCCCTCAGGGAATTATGGAAATTTGACTTCTCCCACAATTTTCCAGAGATACAAGATCTTCCAGTCTCTGAAAAGCCACTACTTCACAGAGCTAGAAGAGCAGTAGTACTGTATTAGTGTGAACATGAAGTGAAATTGCAACTCTCCTGCACCCAAAACAGCACAGCTAGTGTGGAGACACTGCACAATTGTTTCATTTTTTAAAGTTCTCTGTTTGCAAATAAAAATTATGTTGACTTGAGTCTTTTCTGGAACACTGTTTACACAGCACGTTGTCCATAAGGAACATTTCAAATCAGAGCAAATTAAGTACTCTCCCAATGTGGTATTAAAATAACAAAGAGCTCCTCAGTACATTTCAGTGGGACTGGTGGTTTCCTTTGCCGGCACCTGTGACTCACCAGCTGTTAGTGTGGAAAAAAGCCATGAAGCTGAAGTGTGCTTATTCCAACAGTCAGTTGACAGATGTTAATACACAGAACAACGAAGTCATCCCCCAGAGAACTAACTAATCTCTCTCTCTCTCTCTCTCTCTCTCTCTCTCTCTCTCTCAGGAAATGAAACTATATTCACATCGACTGCAGGGTATAACATCAAATGAAAATACAACCATCTTCTTTAAAAGATGAATCTGGGTTCTTCACTGTCAAGGATTGTCATGTCTTTGGAACAAAAGTGTATCCGTTTCTGAAAATCTTTTATTTTTCCCACCTAAGGAACCTAGTGTTATCCCACTTTCATTTATGTGTTTTCATTCAGAATATACATGTGACTCTACAGATAACCCCCTTATAAAAACACCATGTTGTGAGTGTGCATAGTCTTAATATACATAAACTAAAACTAATATACCTATTCTACTCCTTTGTATATATTCATTATGGATGCTTTGTTGTAGCTCCATGGTTAAGGTTTTTTTTTTCAATCTTTTCGGTTTGTATGCAGAATTCATAGACTTTCAGGAATCATTGTGATCATCTAGTTGGACCTTCTGCACATTGAAGGCAGCAGAACCTCATCCACTCATGCTTTTAATAGAACACTAATCTCTGGCTGAGTTACTCAAGTTCTCGAAGCATGGTTTAAAGATGTTATGGTACAGAGAATTCACCACTTACACTAGTTTAAACGTGCAAGTGCCCCATACTGCAGAAGGCGGCGAAAACCCCTCAGGGTCTCTGCCAATCTAACCTGGGGAAAATTCCTTCCCGACCCCAAATATGGTGATCAGTTAGACCCTGAGCATGTGGGAAAGACCCACCAGGCAGATACCTGGGAAAGAATTCTTTGTACTCACTTATAGCCCTCCCTATCTAGTGGCCCATCTCCAGCCATTGGGGATTTTCGCTATTGGCAGTTGCCTATGGGCCAAATGCCATTGTAGGCAGTCCAGTTATACTGCCCCCTCCATAAATTTATCAAGCTCAGTCTTGAAGCCAGTTAAATGTTTTGCCCCTACTGCTCCCCTTGGAAGGCTGTTCCATAATTTCACTCCTCTGATGATTAGAAACTTTCACCTAATTTTGAGCCTAAACTTGTTGATGGCCAATTGTCTACATTGGTGTTTAACTTAAATAAGTTCTCTCCATCACTGGTATTTATTCTATGTATTTATAGAAAGCAATCATATCTCCTCTCAGCCTTCTTTTGATTGGGCTAAACAAGCCAAGCTCTTTGAGTCTCCTTTCATAAAGTAGATTTTCTATTCCTTGGATCATCCCGGTAGTTTTTCTCTGCGCCTGTTCCAGTTTGAATTTACACTTCTTAAACATGGGAGACCAGAATTGCACACAGTATTCCCAATGAGGTCTCACCAGTGCCTGATATAATGGTACTAACTCTTCCCTGTCTAATGGAAATACCTTGCCTGATGCATCCTAGGACTGCATTAACCATTAGCATTCACAGCTCATAGTCATCCTGTGATCAACCAATACACCCAGGTCTTTCTCCTCTTCTGTCACTTCCAAATGATAAGTCCCCAGCTTATAGCAAAATTATTGTTGTTCGTTCCTAAATGCATGACATTGCCTTTTCACTGTTACATTTCATCCCATTTCTATTACTCAGGTTTACAAGGTCATCCAGATTTTCTTGTATGATATTCTGATCCTCCTCCATATTGGCAGTACCTCCCAACTTTGTATCACCTATAGATTTTATTAGTGCACTCTCACTTTTTGTGCCAAGATCAGTAATGAAAAATGTTAAATAAAATCGGTCCCAAGACCAATCCCTGATGAATTGCACTAGTAACCTCCCTCCAGCCTGACAGTTCACCTTTCGGTATGACCCATTGTAGTCAGTCTTTTAACCAGTTCCTTATCCACCTTTCAGTTCTCATGTTAATCCCCAATCTCTCCAATTTAACTAATAATTTCTCATGAGGAACTGTATCAAATACCTTACAGTAGATTAAATCTACTGCTTTTCTTTGTCTAAAAAATCAGTTATCTTCTCAAAGAAGGAGATCAAGTTGATCTGGCATGATCTACCTTTTGTTAAAATCCTGTTATATTTTAACCCTATTAGTGTTACCTGTATGTCCTTAACTATTTTGCCTTTCTAAATTTGTTCCAAGACCTTGCATCCAAAAGAGGTCAAACTATCAGACCTGTAGTTTCCTGGATCACTTTTTTCCCCTTTCTTCAAAATAGGAAGTATATTAGCAATTCTCCAGTCATAGAGTATGACCCTGAAGCTTACAGATTAATTAAAAATCTTTGCTATTGGTCTTGCAATTTCATGTGCCAGTTCCTTTAATATTCTTGGCTGGAGATTATCCAGGTCTCCTGATTTAGTCCCATTAAGCTGTTTCAGTTTGACTTCAGTGTATCTTTTCTCTCAAATTATACCATCTAATCTATGAGTAAATTCTGAATGGTCTGAGGCTTTTCAGGTAAATCTGGTAATTTATACAGCATTTTGAAGATATTTCAAAATTTAAAACTTTGAAATTGAAAAAGAAATTGGTTTATTTTTGTGAAATGTTACTCCTGATTTTTGACCAATTTGAAGGGGGGGAGGCAATTTTTTAAAAAAATAATTACATACTTTAAAGAAGCCAGAAAAACAATTTGAAAAAACTCTTTGCATTTAAATAAATAAATATCAATTAAATCTCTTCCAGTAATTTACATGATATTGCATCCAAAAATTGGTTAGTGAAGAATGGGCCATTTAAGACAGCTTATTTTTTTGGATCTGATGATTTTTTGGGTTCCTTTAGAAAATTAATTACTGATTTTTGAGATCTGAAAAAAATGAATTTTTTATATTTAGCAGTATGTAAGGGGAAAGCTAATTCAATATTTGTGGGGTTTTTATTTATTTATTGGCAATATTTGGCATGCATATTTTTGTTCGGCCACAATGTTGATCAGCAAATATTTTTCACATGGAATGAATTCTCCAGAATCTATTGTTGTTGGTTTTTTAAATGTTTCTAGTCCTTATGATCATAGGAAAAAACCTTGAAAATATGAAGTGGGTATTGCATTTTCTGACTAGTGATGTACATATTGATGGCTAGTACTACTGTAAGGCACATTGGTCAGTGTTTGATGGAAAGTGAGAAAATTGGCATAAAATTATTGTTGCTATTTTTTATTTGTTTATAGGCATTTTTGATACTCATAATCAAAACATGTGTGTGCTCCCTCACCCTGAATAAACTTAGCCTTACAATGCTACCATGAGGTAGACAGAAAACTGAAGCACTGAGGCATTAAGCTTCTTTCCCAGGTCCCAGGGATTTTGTGTCATAAACAAAAAACAAATTACAGATCTGGCTTCCTATCCTGTGCCTTAACCACAAGCTCACCCTTCTGTTATTTTAGGGAATACATGCTTTCAGTACCTAGCTCTGCATCCAGCATTGCCAGAGTGAGTAAGGGTCTGATTCTCTTTTCAGTGTGGTTTTACTCCTGCATAATTGCATTGATTTCCTTAAAATTACTTCTCATTTACAAGAGAGTATCTCAGAGGAGAATTTTGCTTCAGTTTATAAAATGAACTTTCAAATGAAACCGGATTGATGTGATATTTATCCCTCCCCCCCCCCAAAAAAAATGTGTGTTTAAAGATTTATGATTTTATTGTCCACTTTTTAAAAAAAGAATACCAATTAGCTCCACTGGGCCTGGGGCTTCCCCAGCTAATTGGCAAGAATGACTCAGTACAAAAAGAATAATTCATCAGTTATTGTGAGTCTGATTCTAATCCCAATTATCATAATGGCGAGCTTCCCACTGAGAGCAGATTTGGGCCCTACATTATGTCTTCTAAAAAAGATGCAATTTAAACTAACTGTAACATGTGGGCTCTGATTTGCTTCTCGTTGACACTATTATCAATGAAGAATCATTTCAGTGAAGTTATTGGAATTAGAACAGTTTAAAACAGAGAGAATCAGATCTTTGATTTTCTTGTTTGTGTAAACACTCAGTCTCTTCATAGATAATTAAAATGGTGGATAAACATCCATAATACACAGTTATTCATAGACATCCTCTATTCATCTATACCAAAAATCTGTTGAAGATCTGCTCTAATACGCTCACACACACTAGCCCTCTCCCTGCAAAAAGCCTTTGTTAATTATTTCAGAAATGCAGATTCCTCGCTTCAAACCTCTTCTAGAAACAGAATAGCACCAACATAGACTTCACCTTCTGGTTTTTCAAACCTTAAACTGTACTTCAAATGCAATTGCTACGAGGGCCACAAACATAAATTCTCACACAATCTGCATCTACAAATGCTTAACCCTGTGTACAACAGTGACTGTTGCATAACAATTCAGCTTGCTCTGTGTTTCTCTGGAATAATTGTACAAGCAGGTCTCTCCCTGACTACCACAGAGAGAGCAGACAAGCTGTGTGGGTGGTCTGGGGTTAGGGAAGCCAGAGCTGTGAAGGAATGAATGACCTCATGGATTCAGATGTCAGGTTTATGAATCCATGGGTCTCCTCCACCAGTGGCATACAGAAGTATATGTTAGGTTGGAGCATTTGATACAATGTTCATCCGCAATACTACCAGTACAGCACATGTATAAAAAGTAATTAAGAGGACAGAACTGTTTATCAAAATTTTCTTGTTGATGTACTTACAGAATTATTAATGTGTTCATTATCATTTGTTAAAATATAACACCGTATGTGTGCACGTCTTGACAGACATAGGCCCCAAGCTTGCAATCTTATTAACTAGTGTGGATGTGTGAACCAGCGTAGTCACACACACTTAGCCCCCCTTCCTCCCTGATCGGGACTGCCCTGGGAAGTCAATGAGGTTCTGCATAAGTGAAGGGGTTCCTGCTCATTGGTCACCTGCAGGATCATGACCATAGAGTCAGAGATGCTCCGGGCCCTAAACAACTCATGATATAAGATAGACAAAAGAGCCAAATAAAGACAAGACACAGATGTATAATTCAAGAAAGGATCCGCATGGAAGCTGATTGGAGAGGGGAAGAGAGACACAATGGGATTTAAGCAGAGATTGGAAAGGGGCAGTGGGAGATGGGCCCAAGTGCAAGGGACAGCATGACAGGAGAGGCAAAGCCACACAAGTGAGGAAGTGATGAAGGGAGCGGTAATTTTTATACAGTGAACCAATCACAAGCACAAATGTTAACATCTATAAGAATAATAAATCTAATTTATTATCATGAGATTTATTTTCAAAAGTGCAAGTTTTCCTATGCAGCCATGTGTGAAAAGGTCAGAATTGACAGGCACACTATTATTCCATCCAGCAAGAAAAGAAAGGTAAAGAAAAGAAAAGAAACTAGTGAACTGCAATCAAGATGCTTCACTACCAAGGAGCATGTAGAGCTGCAGTAAGAACTGAGACTTTGCTAGTAGCATGTAGCTACTCTACAATTAGACCAAAGCCATGATGCTGAAGAGCATGGCAGACATCCTTCTCTGGAGACGCAATTTAACATGACTGCTTGTTGTGTTGTGGTATCAAAGGGAATTGATCTTGCATATTCCCTAGAAATCTTTAGACTCTCATGATATGGGTTTCTGTGCTGCCTCTCAGGTTACAGACGGAACACTGCAAGCATGATATTTGAGATCCTCATGCCCTCTTCGGCTTTGAAAGTCTCTACTGGAGTTTTGGCTGCTGACCAACAATGGGATGTGTGGGGGTAGAGTGACTCTGAGGATAGCATGCCTCTTCCTGGAAGAGGGCCTACTTGAAAGGGTTCCCATCAGATGTGAACAGCTACAGGATTAGTATGGCACCACAATCCAGGGTCCTTAGATGGTCATCCCATCCAGAGTGAATGACAGAATGTGAACCATAGCAGCTGCACTTTCCATCCCCTCTAGAAGGAGGGAGATCTAGTGATAGCATTACGGCTGTTAGAAAAGTGCTTGCTTTGGCAGAAAGGATTGACAGTGATTTATTTAGCTGAAGGAGCAGAGATGTATCCCCAGCAGTTAGAAGGTGTTCAGAGAATCAAGTTTTTACAGTGCTATTGACAATTCTTGCGGACATGTCCAGGGTAACAAAATTATGAATAATACTTAGCATTTATAAAAGGTCAACTGATGCAGTCTAGACAGAAACGTGAATCTGGTGTTTCTGACTTATACTGTATATCATCCAAAGTTGGTATCACTGTAAAAGGGTCTGTTAAGGGAGCTGTCATGCAAGGGCAAAAGCTACCAAATGACAGTGTTTCATCCTCTTCTGAGCTGAAGTAGCAGTCTAGACAAAGGATGGGTGGTTGGTCAGACTGTCATTCATTGGTTGTGCATGTATTGTGTTAAGGTACAACTAAGAGAGTTTAAAAAAAAACAACCCACAACCTTTTGGTCCCTCTTAACTGATGCCTTTTTCTCTTTTCCATGAGACAACAAATGTTTTGCAGCTTGATTCCCAAATACCTAGCCAGCTGGCTTATATGCAGAGTATGAGTTATTATTTGGCAATTTCCTGATGGATGATCTATTCATGGTCACAGATCAGAGGCTTTATATTCATGCTGTGGGATCATTTACAGCTAAAGGTCTCAGCCTTTTCATGAGGAGCCACAACCACCATGTGTCTACTGCACTCCTGCCAGCATAGCATGAAAGCCAACGACATCATAAAGAATTCTTTCTGTAACCTCAGATGTACTAATTTTATTATAACAATAATTTGTGATAGAAAACCATATACAATACAGGAAGGCAAATTCATATCACTATTAATACAATGTCTAAGCATATGACAAATATTTCCTTTAGGAATATAATTTTTTCTTGATTCTCTTTCTAGTCACACAAATCGGCAATTTGCAATGGAGTTAACAATAGGTCTTAAATTTTGTGGTTATATGAGGTACAGTTCATATTCTAATTTGCCATTCACATATTTTTTAAATCAACTTCTCAATGAAAACCTGCAGTTACAGGTGCAACTCAGACAGCAGAACTAATAATCCAGCATAATTCATGTATTGAAGATCTAACACCTCAAGGCATTCTTTTAAAGTGTTGGTAGCATTTAGTTAATATTTTCCACCTTTTCTTTAGGTAATTTCCTAGTTTTCTGTAGACAAAGAAAACATTGCAAATTAATTACACCCACATCTCCAAAATCACTACTTAGCACATAATGAACTAATTTAAAGCTGGGCAATTTGATTCCAACTGCCCCCCCCCCCCATGCGAAGCAGATGCTTTGCCAAGGCTGCAAGATAGACAAAAAAGTAGAACAGTAGCATGTGATCACATCCCCTAAATCTAGGTGTAAATTATGCCCATACAGTGGTATATCTCAGTGTTTGTACATATAAAATATAAAGATAGGAAATATTTTATAGATAGCTATAGATAGATAGATATCATTTCCTAAAATGGGGAAACAAATTAATGTCATAACCTGACCACTGTATGTTTACAATTTCATTCCATAGTCACAAAGTGTTGCTGTATGTGTGTGTTTTGTGAAATAACGGTTTTGTATCAAAACATTAAATTTTAAAAATGTTTTGATGAAAATATTGATCCTTTATTGTAACACACTTTGGAATTGGAAATTTAGAATATCAAAGCTTTTGCTAAAAAAAGTGGACCAGTCTTTAACATGAGAGACTAAGTCGTACTGCAGCTTCCTATTCATAATGAAGCACAGTTGCTTATAATAGGTGAAAAGAAGCAACCAACTCCTAAAAAAATGTGCTAGTTCATTGATCAATTTACCTATCAATATACCTTGTGTAAGCCAAGATTTGCTTTGAATTTTAATCTTCACATTGTATCACAGTCAGGGGTTAGACTTACTAACAAAGCAAAATACACAACAGTACCTTTCTAAAACCACAACAGGTGGCTTGCAATAGGACTGTAATAACAAGCTCTCCACTCAGCAAAACTCAAGGTCCCAGGTTTTTAAAATGATGACAAAGAACACTTTCTAACACAATCAGCTTGTCTCAACAAAAATTTAATGCTAGTTAAGAAAAATATATTGAAGCTTGGATGTAACTGCCAGCAGACTAGGCCCTTCTATTTTGGGTGTTCTTTTGGGGCACCTGACTGGCTGGTGAGTCCCTTTTTCTGGGGGTGACAGTGGGGCTGTAACCTAACAAAATCTATGCTAAAAGAGCAACATTTGGGTTCTCAAGAGGAAAAAATGAGTTAATCAACTGTTGGGTAGGTTGTGCCTAAACAAACAGGACAGAAGTCTGTCAACAACTCTGGGATATGTGAGAAGTGGTTGCCTGAGGAAAAGAGGGGAAGGAATTCACTTTCTGATGTTTTCTTAATTTGTATTAGTACAATAGCACATCCAGCTGCTATGCTTTATTTTATTGTTTTATTGCCAGCTCTAGCCTTCATTGGACATCGACAATAAGTGAAGTCAGAGACAAAAGAGCAAGCAAAGTAACTCAGACTAATGGCCTAACTTGTGAGGGTTGAGCACTCTCAACACTCCTTGAAGTCATGTAGAATCTTGCTAGCAATAACATGGCCCATTTAAAAATAGTTATATCTACTGTGACTGTGATATCACCCAGTGTGGACTGGGTCTCAATTTTAAAATCATAACAAACAAGGAACAGGTGGAAATTTCAAATTACACATTCAGTGATTAAGGTCCTGCAATTTTACCTGCAGGACTAGCCTTGAATTTAACCAGTAAGGCACCGGAAGGCACAGCTACAAACACCACTGATTTTCCTGATATTGTAAAAGTGTGATGCACTCTTTCTGTGCCGTTCTACATCCTTGAGGCTTGATTCTGATTTGAGGAATTCCACTGAAGTCACTTTAGGCAGTGGATACATTTAGCTCTTATTTAAAACTATCCAATGTTGCATTATGATGGGGGCAGTTCCACTGGTAAGAGTAGTGATGGTCTTAACACAGCACCTGTGTTTTTGCCACTGTCTCATCTAACTTTGTTCAGAAAAGGTCTAGATAGCAAAGTTAAAATCTCCAGTGACCACTAGCTCCTCCTCTAGACTAGCACTGCCACAGTTGCTTTCATCAGGGGAGCTCAGCTGACTAGTGGTCATGCAGCAGTGAGCAATGTTAAGAGCAAGCTAAATGTATATACACATCTTATGGTACTGAACTTCACCTCACTATACTGGTTTTATAGTGGTGACACTTTCTTGTTATCACTGAATTTCCTCAGACGCAGTTATGGGCTAATTTAGGTGCACTGTTTATATACTTCACCTTTGATGCTGTTAACCTTTGCACACTTATGTATGTACATGAAAAACTCAACTTGCAAATGTATCAGAGGATTTACCAAACTAAGATGGGCATATTTACTCTTTGAAAATCTAGGATTAGGGGGCATATTATTCCCTGATATGACTGTTTTGGCTTCAGTGAAGTTGTATCTGTAAGTACCCACAAGAGCTGAATCTGCTCCAGAGGACCAAATTCTGCCCTAATCTGACATCACAGTGAAGTCAAAGTAGTTGCATGGGATGTAGGTCATGACAGAATAAGGCACATGGTCAGATAGACCCCTAGAGTAACTGGCCATCTCTGTGTGCCATTACCTGATTTGCATTAATAGGTCTGAATCCAAGTATGTGGGAGAAGAACTTTTCTTTTCTCTGATCACTAGACTAACCAACAGAGGCGTAAGTGCATTTCAAGACCAAAGAGCTAGATAACCTTTGCAAACAAGTATTCAAAATTCTCCAACACTCTAACATGTCCAGGGAGGATGGAAGAAAAGTTATATTTTTCCTAGCATTCAGACTGCAACAGTCAAGACCAGCATTTCCTTGATTCAGAAAATGATACTAAATTTTTCTCTTCCAAAATTACTTGAATTTCCTGCTGGGGTTCTCCAGGAAGACTGTTCAACAGAATACTGTTCTCATAATTTTCTTCCCTAAAGGCCTAGTCCTTCAGACCTTACTCTTGCAAAAGTCGCACTGACTTTAACAGACATTCTGCTTGAGTCAGTACTGCCCACTGTGCCCTTTAAGAATAATATATCTACAGTACCCATAGATAGATAGAGCACTGCCATGAAGTCCTCAGCTGTTCTTTCAAATTAAGTTTCTCCCTTTTAGCAATTTAGTAATCTATGGGGTGGACAAACTGACTCTGAAACCAGCCACATTTCCCGAAAGCCTAAAGCACTCATGGGATCTGTCTCAATCTGCTAAGTTTCCACACCTTATCTTCCAGTCAGCACTATGATAAACAGTGTAGTGTCTAAATGGGCCTTGTGCAGCGTACCTTGGGTAGTTGATTGCTTTACAAAAGGTTTGTTTGTTTGCCACTTCATAGTGCGAAGAAAAGGTTGAGTCTTTGGAGTAACCTTAGATAAAGATGAATAATAATATCATGGATTCATTTTGTGCTTTTCATCACAGAGGATCCAAAAGCACATATCTTACATATGTGAATTACTTTACAAGCCAATAAATGCAGTCGTTTCTAGGGGGAAATGTTGCAGCTGTTTAATAATGCGCAGCCACACTGCATACCAGTTCGGGACAGGAAGTGGAGGGTAGCATAGTCAATTGATATGGCAGAGGGGAATCAGGCAGGCAGAATATAATTATTTGATTTGGAATTTAGCCAGAGCAGGGGGATTAACACTTCGAGTTTGGAGAAATATGCTATGTGTTGATTATGCCCTTGGTTTTTCATGTCATCCAAAGCACTATACACAGGGCTGTCATAAAACTATGCTCAGGATTTGGTTTAGTTTTAAAACGAAAGGAAGACTGTCACCTACGCAGTTACCAGTACTACTTGGTTTATAAAAAGAGGCGCTTAGTAGACTGTTATTGTGCCTTTAAACAGGGGACAATTTCCTATACCTAACAAAGGAAAATAAACTCCTCTGGACTAGGGGCTGTGGATGAAGATTTTCACTGCTGCCAGCAGAATTCAAAGGTGACAGAAAGCAAGAGGGTGTTTTAGGAATTCAGTAAATAAGTCCACAGTCCTAAGCACAAGGACCAAGTGTTCTAATACAAATTCCTGATGACTACCTGAATAATCACCAGCGAATGTAAGAGTTTATCTCAGAGGGAGTCTGTCTTATTTACACACTTATGGGTTTGAGCTGAGGTTTTGCTGTTGGGCACAAAGTTCAGCAAACTCAGAACAGAATGCTGTGCACTCGTAAATAGTTCCTGAAGAGCAGGAATTATCTACAGTGGTTGTGGGAACTGACCAGCCAGCTTCCCTTTATGTAATGTCATTTGCATCACTAAGTGGTGGTGCAACATCATAACAAAACATCTAAATGCAACACAGTGTCATAACACAACATCACAATAGTTTCTGTCTCACTACATTTCCAATGTTCAGGTTCAGCCTGATAGACTGGGTCAGAAAGATTCACTTTTCCACCCATGCTGTTTGCGCAACTCTAATAATTGAGTGGAAGATATTTTAGAATCATACTGAGTTTTAAAAATTAGAACACTTGCCTATGATGCTAAAAATAACATGATAAAAAGTAAATAACATAACATTTTATAGACTGAGCTACATATTAAACAAGCTGATTTTTTTCTTATCTTTGCATGGGTCTAACTGGAAATTTAAATCTATTCTCTATGAAATTCTAGCTGAGGAAGAATGAAAATTGATATAATAATGATTAGTTATGGTTTTATATGCTAGATCAGAACAGTCTCATTTTTCATTCTGGAGCTCAGGGTAAAAAAACCAAAAGGGAAAAAGAGAAGATTGATTGAGCAGCAAGTGAATTGTTCCCATGCCAAGAGAAGTAAATGTTCCCGACGGTCTTTATTATAGAATATTAAGAATCCATGACAAAAGCAAAGAAATGAGAGAACTAACAAAGGTAGAGAATAAAAGAGGGCATTTTTCTTATGGCTGTAGGTCAAGCACCTAAGCAGATAAAATGCTAGCTATTCATTTCTGGAGATCATGTTCCTAGCCCAGTTTGAAGTTCCAAGAGTATGAGTCCTGTTTTGATAGACGTCATGCCTGGAAGTAACAGGATGAGTTCACACAAATATATGAACTTGTTATAAAATATGGAGAGAAAGGTCTGCATGCCTGGGATTGTGTGGAGAAGCCCTGCTGCCATTTTCCATTACTCTTTGGAAGAACCAAAAGGGACGAGTAGCAGTAATCTGCTCCCTTAAAAGAAATGAAGTAATCTCTTCTTGGAGCAAGGAAAGAATTGAGAAGAAATTGTGATTCAAAATGTATCCTCTGGTCTGCTCCTAGGACAACTGCATCTTAGTAAGGGCAGATTGTAACGTTACAATCTAGCCCTAAGCAAGGAAACTGTTGGAGGCATGATTGCTTGAAATGGTTGGTTGCCTTCCAACAGTCTAGCATGTTGTGCACAGAACACTTTACAACTGCTGTCATACCAGTGTATTTTAGGACTCCTGTAGCACCTATGTCATAATTCCCAACACTGTTGCTGGGAGCAGGGGCTTTTGCATAATTTCAAATGTGTAGCATTTGCACTGTGTGATATATAAAGGGTATATATAATGATGTGTATATATAATGATGTGTGTGTATGTATGTGTGTGTGTGTGTGTATGTGTGTATGTATATATATGTGTGTGTGTGTGTATATGTATATAATGAGACCTAGATAAGATATCATGATGATAGGCACATTCTTAATGCAATATAGTGGTAGATTAGATAGGATTCAGTGAGCTGGTGTAGCTGCCATGCTTTTGGCTTCCCATCCATAGTAAGGAGAAATCATTGTACATTGTGCAGTTTAAGCTGGACCTTTGCCAAAGACACATACCCATGTATTGCAGCCTACCATTACAGGTGACGTGTATAAAATGCCTGAGATGGCTGTGATGTGTATTGTGCATGTATTCAACTTACACCAAGGAGTGGTTTCTTACAATACAGAGAAACAGACAAATATATCTGTTTTTATGATCTCAGCATCCCTTTAATGGTATTTACTCCAAGAGTAATGAAGTTATTTTGGGTCTAGTCTAGCAACCCTTAGTCCTGGCCAGTCAGGTAAACTTCTCATTTAAGTCAATGAAAGTTTTGTAGTAGGACTGGGCCCTCTTCCTTTTTCTTTAGATCAGTTCTATTAAACTATTATTATCAGTTGCAGTTTGTCTCCTTCCGGCATTTTCTCAGACAACTATAATTTTTTACTCAACAAACTTTTGAAAATCCACTCAGCTAATCTTTTAGGCCCTGATTCAAGAAAGCACTTAAACACGTGCTTAAAGGTAAGCACATACTTAAGTGGTTTCCTGAATAGGAATGCTTTCCTGGGTTGAGTCTTTAATTAATTACATTTTAGATGAGCATAAACTGCTATTTAGAATTTACAAGGACACTAAGGAAAATACAGTTGACAGGGAACTATATCTTGTGACATATGCACTTGATGCATATTAAATTAAAAATAGGTGATTTGGTTTTGGGGCAAGATACTATTTAGTGCTGAGTAATTCCTGCAAGGTTCTGAGTGTTCCTAGGTCCCACTGACATCAAGCATGCTGAGCGCCTTGCAAGATCAGGCTTCGATTGTATGATATTTTAAAACATGCCTGCTATGACACCAGAGAATTGTATAATTAAATATCTTCTTTTGTTCATGTGTAGGACACACTTTCTTCAATCTTATTGTTTGTTATGTGGGAAAGGAAGATTAAAAATAAGTCCAAAGTTGAATAACGTTTCCCAATTAATTTTTTACAGATATAGCTGTAGAAATGGAGCTTCATAATAAAAATACTATTTGTAATCTTTAATTTAAATTACTAATTGGGAACACATAAAGATAAGGAATAAAACCAAACTGAATTCTTTACGGGTTGAGCCTCCAGAGTTGCTACAGATAATTTAATTTAGTGGAGGGCTGTGAATGGCCCAGTGAGTGATAAAATTAAAGCCTGTTTAATACAAAATAGTTACTGCAAACAGGCATTACAGTATAGCCAGACACTGCATTTATACTCCCATTCTAAGATGAAATAATGCATGCCGGAGTGATCAGCCCCTGAATGAGAAGAATCGGAATAATCCTTTCTCTAACAGTACTTGATTGTGCCTAGGCACACCTCATCTAAAATTAGCATTTTTACAATCAGTTACAAAAATTCCCCCTAACTAATTAGGATTATGCCAGCCTTTTACCATATCTATATTTCTGCAGCCGTAATTAAAATACCTTCCACTCTCTCATTGGTTATTTAATGTTAAGATCATCTTTAATCCACATCTGTATAAATGCCATCCTGCCCCTGGACACTTCCACTGCTTGCATCCGACGAAGTGGGTATTAGCCCATGAAAGATTATGCTTCAATACTTTAGTTTGTCTTTAAGGTGCCACAGGACTCTTTGTTACCTCTGCTATTCCAGACTAACACAGCTACCTCTCTGATACTGAAAGCTGTTAATATAGATAGCATTTTCTAAAAATTAACATTTTATCTAAAACACTTGTAAAAAACTAGTTAGGACCAAAACATGTTTACAACATGACGTGAGATTATGTCCTAACTTCCCTCTAACTTGCCTCTGAGCTCTCTCACTTTGTTCAGACATTATCAGGCTTCACCTATTGTCAAGCCTATTTTTAGGAAATAGATTTCTGGGCCTACTTACATTTCAACACATTTTAAATAGCATAAGTATATAGCCATATACTGATGGGAGCATTTGACTGCTGAGAACACTCTGACAGTCTTAAGTGAGACTACTCATGCACTATGCTTTGTAGTGCTTGCAGAATCAAGCCTTTGGGTAGTATTATCTTTCCTCCAAAGACAAGAGAAGTTTCATGAGCAAGAGAAGTTCCTTTAACAGCAGGCATTTGTCACATGATACCTTGAACAGTCTTCCAAATGTCAGCTGTAATGTAACACTCTCTTCAGCTAAGACAATAAATTGGTCTAAATTTATCAGGAGAAAGCCACCTGGCTCTGCACGGGGTTCTACAAGGACGAAATAAAGTGCAGTATGTCAGGAAATCTTGATAAATATTTTTCCCCTTTGGACTTAATTTTGCCATTCTCTCATCAGGTGTGTTGATGGACTCCGGTAATATATAGCCCTCATAATTACCCTAGATTCCAATGCTGTTCTTCATCAGGGCTGGTGATAAAGTCTGAGTGTAGGCCATGATCCTGGTTGCCAGACTGGAATGTGAGTGAGGTTGAAAGCTGACACCGGCTTGCTAGGAAAAGGACTGTGCATGAAGGCTGTATCCAAGACAACAGAGTATTTTCCATGTGCTGAATTTATGCAGCACGGTTAAAGTTCTATGAAAGCAACAGCTGTTGCAAAAACATTGTGCTTAGAACTGTAATATGTGTATTACTCATGTAGCACTCTCCATTTGGTTGAATTCTGAACATGGCTGAAACATTTGAAGCAGAATTCCTGGCTCTGAGATACTTTTAAAAAAATATGTTCCATGCTCAACTGTTTCAAACAGAGTGAATTTTCTATTGCTTCTTCTACTGCTCATTTTTTCTCCAGAGTTGACTTTCATGTTAAGAAATTAATGGTTCAAGTATGATTAGCTTTGTTCCTCAGTGTATCCCCATTAAACGGAACCATCTGTTAGAAAGTGATGATCTCACTAGATGTGTGTGCACTCACATATATTGGCACATAATGGTGGCAATCAAACCCTGCTGCCATCATTACCATTCATCCATGCTTTCTAGCTCCCATTCTCAATTTAGTCAACCTCTCCCCTGCTAATGTTTTCCATTCCCGCGTAGCCACTACCTGACCCTGTTCTTGTTGTACCACTTTCCCTGACCACAGCAGCCTTCCACATAGGTGAAATGTTTTTGGAGTAGAAACTACAAGACCTGGGCAGAATGGGGATTTCTTCAGATCAGTTCTTTCATAAAGGCCTTACATTTTCTTGTGCAACCTTCCTCACCATGTCAAGACTATTATGCAATTTACTGTCATGGAGGAAAGAACAGAATTCTGTAAGGACCAAATCTTCATTCCTCACCAAACTGGAGTGCAGACATTTTGCTTAGGAGTACTCTATACTGCCCAGCAGCCACAAGAGTATTTTCCATACAGGGGAGGCGTGGATCTGTCTAGCTACAAATATGCTATACATACCATTGCTTCGCTCTGCAAAAGCATAAAAAGACCCCATTGAAGTATCTCAAGAATCAGAGTTAGTCTGTGTTAGTCTGGATTTGCAGAAGCAGCAGAGTCCTGTGGCATCTTAAAGACTAACTAAAGTATTGACGCATAAGCTTTCATGGGCTAATACCCACTTGATCGGATGCATCGGACGTCGGACTTTTGTTAGTCTTTAAGGTGCCACAGGACTCTCTTCCCCCATTGAAGTAGACTCTATGGCATTCAAAGAATGCTCACTACATGTATAAGTTCCTGGTGTCTTTTCTCTCGTACAGTTAGAGTTTGCAAATTTCCTTTTTCTAAAAAAGTAAACTTTTATGTATTTATTTATTTGCTAAGATTCCTTCTCTTTTAACTCCTTTTCTTTTAAGATAAAGGGAAGCATGGGCAATGTGAGAAGACCCCCATCAGAAAGCAAGGTTGCAAAACTGGATGCCTTACATCCTACATTTATTTTTCTCTCTTTTCCTCTCTTTTCCTTTCTACCTCTTATTTCAGTCTCTCTGCATTTCTTTTTTTCACCCTGCTGCATTTTAGACCCTATCTTTTCACTTGATGTTTTACGCTGTCTCTACCTCTGCTCCTTTTTCAGAGATGCTCAAAAGAACAAAGAACACTTGAATCTGAGTTCACTTTAAATTAGGCCAAACGGATCTGTCCATTTCAGGCAAGTGTACTGGTAGGAAATTCTTCTTCCACCCAGATTGCATTCCAATATCTGGAGACAGCTTCTCTTAATGGACTTGGTTGAAGTGTGAAAGCCGCTTCTCCATCAATCACCCAGCAACTGCTGTCTTCACAACAGTCCAGCTTCCACCAGGATGGCTAAACATTCCTTTAAAGCTATTTGAGAATGTTTTGGGAATCCTAGGAAGCCTGGAATGTAAATGGGCTTGAGGGAAGTGGGTTACGTGCACATTTACACTCATAAATACACAAAAGAAGGGAGAAAGAAAATGTAATAACAACAATTCTTCCTCACCTCCCAAAAACCCCTCCAAATTTGCAGATCTGATTAAGATAATTGGTTTGAAGATTAATTATGATATTATGAATATGTATGGAAAATCTTAATGATGTACACATGTGTTCTTTTGTTTGGGAAAGATCACTTGAACATGTCTGAACATTCTCAGCGAGAGAGAGAGAAAATTAATACACAGGCTTGATTCACTCCCATTTGTTAATGGTGTAAATTGCACACTGCCCCTGGTGAAGTTGAAGTTGCAGGGTTTTTACTTCTGGTGCCAGTCTTTGTGTGTTGAGCATGTCCTCTTGCAGTAAGCCAGGCCACTTCAGTCCCTTGTCTCAGTTTCCCTCTGAGTGTCAGAAATAATCAACTCACACTTTAAAACAATATTCCTCCACTCCTAGGATCTGGGCTGTTAAACACGGTCCAGCTCTCAGATGAGCCCCCGTACTGCCCTCTGCTTTTAGGTTCAGGGCTCCAGGGTCTTCCTTCTAAGGACTGTGTTGTTCTACTGCTGGCCTCCCTGCTTGGCAAACTGTCCCCTTAAGTTCAGAGTTTTCACAACAGTCTGTCTGGAGACTGTGACTTGACTGAGTTCTTCCTCACAGTGGGTTCCTTTTGACAAGGAATGGACCCTCCTTTATGAGCCACCTGCCCAGTCATCTTACCATTCCCTTGACATTCCCAGGAGGGTCTGATTATCCTAAACACCAGTCTAGGCTGGCTGGGAGAGAGGGGAGCCTTGTCCTACCCATTCCAAAAGACTCTTGCTCCCAGGCTTGAAAGGAATAAAGATCTGGGCTTTCCTACTCCTTCCACCTCCCAGGCACTTACTATTGCTCAGGACCATCTTCCTCTCACTGTCTGTTTTGATTATTCCTTTGGTGCTTCATCTGCCTTCCCTGAAAAGGGCTTCTACCTCCAGGGCCTTAAAAAGGCCAGTGCAAATTACAATCCCCAACATATTGTGGACAAACCGTAAAAAGTTTTATCTTAAACCTAGGCGGTAAAGGCCAAATCTCCAAAAGTAATTTCTGACTGTGGGTATTTCAATTTGGGAGGTGGGGGGGGGGGGGGGAGAGAACAGTTTCTCAATATGGGCATTCAAAATTTGAGGCATTCAGAATTAGAGGATATTTTGAAATAGGCCCAAATGTGTGGTATTCTTTGGTTCAGCTGACTAGGGGCTGAACTACTATTAAATATATTATATAGAATTTATTATTCAGCTGAAGGGTATGATTTTCAAAAATACTCCATATTGTCCTAACTCCACTACCCACTGGAGTCAATGTAAGTTGTATCACTGATGCCAGTGAGAGCAAAATTAGGTCAACACTGATCATTTATTTCCAAACTCCACTCTAAATGTTGAGTAAACCTTCATCTTTGTTTTAGGGAAGTAACAGATTTGTATTTTATATTATTTTTATAAATCCAAAGAAACAATAATATTTAATTAGACATATTTATTTTTAAAATAAGATCAGATATGAAATTATACTCTCAACATCACCAAAACAAGGGTTCTGTTATTCAACTTTTTGACAACTCTTTGCCTCTATGTAGTTCTTAGTTTTATATCAGAGACCATTAAAAGGACATTGTACCTTTTCTAAGCCCCAAATTACATTTAGGCTTGAAAGGATTAGATTTGTTTTTAATCAGAAGATGTTGGTAAATGTTGATTTCATCATACATGCAGAAACCAATGACAAAATATTTCCATCGATGATAATCAAAATGTAAGGATAGGCAAAATTAGAAAAGTGCTACTTTTAGAAAAGTACATACTTTCTTTGTATGTTTAGGTAACAAAGAGTCCTGTGGCTCTTTGTTACCTCTGCTATTCCAGACTAACACAGCTACCTCTCTGATTCTTTGTATGTTTAGACATTTTAATGGTTATAATTTTTTAACTTTTTGAATCTCAGTATCATCATTAAATAATCATTTTGACACCTCCCATTGTTTGACTCTTCCATAATTTTCTGAAACTGAAAATTTAAATAAATACAGACAAAATGCTTAAAAGTAAACATATTATCCATTGATATTATTTTTAAAAAATGAATTCTTCCAAGCCTAGTTAGATTAATCCCCATTACTATGGATTTCACTATAATAGCCCTTTGAAACACTCAAAATGCCTGACTTTCAAATAGATTATGATAGAGGGAGCAGTTAATTGTTTACATCACAATGCAACATCAGTGAAGGTATAGTATATGCATTACCCAAATAAATGCATATGCATCAGTAGTTCAATGTAACCCAAGTTATTACAATGAATACCAAACAGATCTATAGTGATGTAACATGAAATTATCTGGCTATATCAGATGGCCTATCGTTTAGTATTCATTGATTCACAATATGGTATGTTCGATAGATTGGCAGTACTTATAGAATATTGTCTCCTGGGGAAGGATGGAGATGGGAAGAGGGATTCAAAGATACCTAACAGCCTGGCACTGATCCACTGAAAAAAAGGAAACAGTTTCATACAGACTTACCATTTATCTTTGTTATTAGGAAATAAATCAACCTTTGTTTTTTTCTGGACAAAGTGAAGGAATGTCATTATGACTAATAAATTGTGGTGTTACAAAACAATCAGGATATCTTCCCATTTAAATCTGAATAACTTTGATTGTTTGGAATTTAAATTTTAGTCCACTGCAAGGAACCAAATGTTAGCTAGGGCTGTTCATTGAAATTCTGAGTCTGAACTAAAAGCAGACATAAAATAAACAGAGGACAATAAATCCATGGAAATCCTATAGTTTTATATCTCATAATAACCTTTTTCCTATGAACATGTTAAATCCTATACTCCTTTTAACAATAACAACAAAAACAGTTGAAGAAGAAACCAAAAGGTAGAAAAATAGAAATGAGTATGCCTGGTAACATTTTTTGTACTTTTATAGACATTCAGAACATTGTTTTAAAATCTCTAGATGACTGACCTTGCTCTAAGGATTAAATCCTGAAAACACACATGCACATAAGTAACTTTACTCAGTCTCATTTCATTGAAGTCAATGGGACTATTCACATGAGGAAATTACTTACTTGTTTCCAGGTTTGGGTCATACTTTTTTATATTTTCCTCACTGCTCTGGTATCTAAGTATCTCCAGAGAAATTATTACAATGTCAGTGAGCTAAACTTCTGTTGACTTTGATGGCAGCAGGATAAGGCTCATAATTTCTATTTTGGAAAAAATACTAGAGGAACTGCTGGAGTTTGAGAAATGTGTAGAATTGTTTGGTTTTTTCATATTTTTTTAAACAACAAAATGGGAATCCTTTGTTTGAAAAATACTTCTTGTTCCTGGATAGATGAACTACCATCACTCATCATCTAGCAAATGGAAATCTATGTTTTCAGTTAATCTGTGAATGTCCTTTGTATTTTCATAGCTATGATTTTATTGGTGCTTGTATTACAGCTTTACTACTTCTAGAATTTCCTTTTTCCATCCTTTATCTTTTGCCAAGCTCCTCCCTTTGTGGTTTTTCACACTGTCCCTTCTCTGTGATGACCTCTCTTCCACCTCTGAACTCTTTCAGAGTTTTCACCCTTGCTTTAACAATTGATCTATGATGTGCCCATGAAAGGGTCAAGCCCACTTTTACGGTTTGCTTAAAATATGTCTTTTTGGGGTAGATACAGAAGTGGTGCTTAAAAAGTGCTAAGTAAATAAACTAAGGGCTTGAGACAGCTTCCCTTTTCTGCTAACTACTAGATCTCTTTAAAACTCTTTGTATCAAGTGTTTACCCAGTCTTCAAACAAATTAACAGATACCTATAATCATTTTGTGGCTAATGAAATGTGTCAAGGGTTTAGGATTTCCAGAAAGAGTAATTTCAAATTAAGTTGTCTCACAGTTCAGTGAAAAGGCAACTGCTAAAGATAATTCAAGGACTTGGATATGTATTGAACAGGAAGTCTATTTTTCTTCTAGTTTGACAGCTCAATCTTCACAGTAAAAAAAAAACAAGCACGAAAGGCTACCAGGCATAAACTTGCACTGGGCCCAGCCTCACTTAGGCAAAACTGCTTGTGATTCTGCAATAGCTAAGTAAGGACTGCAGGTTTGGGCCAATCACCTTAAAAGTAAATGTTGGGGGTTTGTTGTATATAATTTCTGCATTATTGCTTATCAACCACTGAAATTTATTATGAAATGTTAACAATTATTTTTGTATCCTCCATAATTAAGTATAAATACCTTTGATACACATGTTTAGATACAAAAATTAAAGTAGATATAGAATTTTTTTACCAATGGCTGCTGAGTTCTAAATGGAAAGTTCCGACTATTTGATAATGGTTACAGTTCTTCCCAAAGATCATGTCAAAAAATAAGCAAGCTGGAAATTTGCAGAGCCATGGTCCAAGATTTTCTATTTCAAACTGAACTACAATGACATTTCTTAAACTTTGTCACATGTGCCTATCCCTAAGTTAAATAGCACCAGATGATATTTTTACAGATGCCACAAGAGACATTTTCTTGGTTTCTTAAACGTACTGCATTTTTTCCCCTGGCCAGTAAAAACTTGATTTATTTTTCTGACAGTTTAAATAGGGAAAGAGACAGAGGTTTATTGCTAAAGTTTCCTCATTTCCATGTTTCCTTTAAATGTTACCAAAGGTTAAAACCTGCCAAGATAACACCTTCTGTATTATAGTCACATTTTGACTTGCAGAGCAATGTTCAAAGAGCCTAATTTAAATTACCTTAGACCTTACAAGGATATTGATCAATTTTTCTCTTGTATCTTCAGCAATATCTTTTCTGGAAAGTGAGACGTTTTAGCCTTCATGTGCTTTTAAGGCACAGCCTGAGGTTACGGGGTGGGACCCAGGCACACCCGCACAGGCAGAGTACCCGGAGGCATAGTGCTGGAGCTCAGACAGCCCTTGGTAAGTGTGTACTCGCTGCTATACTACTTTATGGGGTACAGCATATTCCCCCCACCACAGTGCTAGTCCCTCTCTGGAAGCCAGAGAGGAGGGGTTGGGGACAAGGCTCTCCATCCACCATCTACTGGCCAGTATGAAGGGATCAGACCCTGCGTCGTCCCCCCTCTGCAGACAAGGACTGCAACTGTCTTGGAATTAGACAGCTCTTTGACTCTTCTCTACCATTCCATAGCTGCATCAGCACCATGTAAGCACAGTATGGATCTTATTCGTTAAGAGCCTGGCGCTGCTTTCTTTGGCTACTTAAAACTTCCATTGACATCAGGAGTATTTGGGGTGTGAAAAGACTGTTTTTGTTGCAACTGTGTTAATATGAATGAGTCAAATCCTGGAGTCCTCTCCCAGACCTTGCTTATTCCTAGAACTGAATGAACAGTGGGAAAAAAAGATCCACAAATCAAAGCACAGAGTTCGTTTCTCTATTCTTTATGGGGTTGTGTTATTCATTCACACCAGTATTTGAAGAACTGCCTTCAAGCCTGAAAGCGTCACACATTTTTTAACTTTTGCATTCTTCTTCCACAAATTCATACAAGAACTGAGCTATTCCACTTTTTCTTACTCCAGACATTTCAAATCAGTTAGCTGCAATGACACCATGTAAGTTAGGTGACCCAATCACTCCACTGAAATCACAAACAGTGAATAGTCAAGGGAGACAGTTTGTGAATGACTGAAAATACTTAGATATGAATATGGCTGATGAAAACCAGAAGTGGTTTATGAACAAGTCATTAACCAAAAAGTTGGTATGGATCAGTGTAGCTGCACTGAAGACAATGGCATTAAGCTGCTTTACGGCAGCTCAGGTACTGGTCATATGTACGCAATGAAAACTATTCTTGATGAATAGCTGTCCAACAATTCTCATTCCTTTTCCAAAAAATATTCCCATTGACTTCAATTAGAGCTTTGACTGACAAATATTTTGGAATTTTGTTTGTTTGTTGGTGTAGCAGGCAGCTGACTCAGAGCCTGCTGAGTCAGCCCCTGCTCCCTCCTTGCCCTGCAAACAGCCAGACGCCTCTGCAAGCCCGGCCTGCTAGGGAAGGCTAATCAGCCACCTGGCTGTAGCCCTGGGCTGAAGAGGGCTTAATGTGCTCCACCTGGCAGCCTCCACAGGATATAAGGCCTGCCAGGGAGGAAGCCAAAAGGGAAGAGGTAGGAGCAGAGGTAAGAGGAGGTAGGAAGGAGAAAGAAACAGAGAGAGATAGAGAAGGTGTGGGGGAGTAAGCTAGCTGAGGCTGAAAGCCTGCAAGAGCTAGCTATCCCTGGGGCCAGCTAAGCTGAGGGTTGAGCCTAAAGCTGTATTGGTATAGAAAGCTGTATATAGGTGGTGGGGTTTTTGCACTGTGTGTGATCAAAATAAAGGCACTGGTGAAGCCAAAAGCAGTCTCCTGCCTGTGTTTCGAAGAGGGCGGTCAGAGGCCCGCTTACAGTTGGTTAATAATAAATAGTAATCTATTATGTAATCACATCATTAATATATGTGTACAAAGTGCCAAAGTTTGTGTACATTTCACCCCTTTCAGTGCTTAACCATGTAGCTTTAATGCTCTTAACATAATTTTAAATTGAATTTTCTATACTAAAAAAGAGGCAATTCCATAATCTGGAACTCTGTGGTGAGACAACATTGGAAAACCCTGTCCCACATCCATCCTGTCCAATCCTGCTTCTTTTTAAATCAATGGCAATGACTTTAAAACTGTGGGATCAGGACCTTGCAATATTGAAAATGTTATGTGCCCAGGTGCATAGCATCATGAGCAGTGCAGGTGCGTACCGAATGAGGCAAAGACTCTAAAGGTGAACTATGCTACCCACATTGGAAAGTTATAAGGAACTGAAGACGGATATAACTAAAATTGTTAGGCATCCTTAAATAGAAGATTATGATCAAGTGAAAACAGAGGATTATACTGGAAACACATAGGCAAGTCTCCACTACCCCAGTCACCTTAATGAGTTAAAACACTCAAAGCTAATTGGAAACATTAAATTCCTAATATTGGGCCTGATCTTGCAAGCCCTTCATGAATAGAAATGCTTACTACTCTGTCCATGCATTATTTACTCCTTTTTCTTTTCCTTTTTAAAAACAAAAGATATGGGGCCATTCGTTGCCTGATTCTTCCTGGGTAGGAGACAGGAAACTTGGAGTTTCCACTGGGGACATGTTTTGCCTCTCCTCGCTACTACAGAAGTAACAGAGTCCTGTGGCACCTTAAAGACTAACTAAAGTATTGAAGCATAAGCTTTCGTGGGCTCTGCTATGGCAGTTGCTCTTGCCACAGTTTGAAACGTAGTAAACTTTTTCTAAATATTTTGATCAGCTTTGTTAAACCAGTTACATGCTTATGCTTCAATACTTTAGTTAATCTTTAAGGTACCACAGGACTCTTTATCACTTCTGCAATTCCAGACTAACACCGCTACCTCGCTGATTCTTTACTATAGAAAGTAGTTGATTGTCTATCTGTCTGGGTCCTCTTCCTTCTGTCAACTTTCACTGGCATAACTGTTACCAAGAAATGTCTCTCCCCCCCCCCCCCCTGTGAAAACAGGGCATTAGCTGAGACTGTTTCTCCTCTGCCTGGGGAGCTTGTGGAGAAATGGAGGGAGAAGAGTAGACTATAGAGGGATATGCTCACCTGCCTACATTCACATTCCAACCTTTGGGAAGATTGTTATGAAAGTTAATTGACCCAAAGACTTAGTTTTTTCTGCAGTGCCCCTTCCACACTTGGGAACCTTAAAGAAGGGCCCCATGGATGGCCACTGACAGGAATCTCTGATTGTGGTTTCATTGGAACTGCATTTTTGGGAGCTGCTTAAACTTGACTGAAAACTTTTCACCAGAGCTTACTTTTGACAAAAAAAATTGCTTTTTTGACAGGAATGAAAAAATTCACAGAAAATGTTAGTGTCTTGATTTTTTTAAAATTAACATAACAAAACCCAAAACAATTTCAGTCCCAAACCAAGAGTTTTGCAATTTCAGTGAAAATGTTTAATTTTTGGTTTTCTAAACTAATCCTTCCCCACCCCAAAATTTCTTATGAAAATCAACTAGCATTTTTCAATCTGCCCTGCAGATCTGCAGATGAACAGGAATCAGTGCAGAGGCCTTGTGTCTCTAGTGAGTCTTGGGAACCAGGCATAGAGGAGTCTCCAGAATTTGGATTAAACTTTCAAAAGGAAACTTCACAGATTTTCCTCCCCCCTCTGCTACCTCCTGTCAGATTTCTCACAGGAACACAGAAATAGGTCCTGAGAGCTCACAGATAGGACTGAAAGACTACTGGATTGGGCTCAAGGGGCAAATCCTGTACCAACTGACAGCCTGTGCAACCACTTTTGATTTTAGTGGAGGATATAAATCATGTCAGAATTTGACCTATAATGTAAAGCTAATCACAATGATCTTGGCTTGAGTCTTAAATCTTCCTGTAATTTTGTGTAACTTCACTATCATGGTAAATTATTCAACTTTGTGAAGGAAAAAAAAAAAAAAGAATTCAGTTCCAAAGAGAATGTTATTGGTGAGTTATCAGTTCAATTATTTCTGAAACCAGTTCCCATATGAAAACTATTTCAGGAAAATGTAAGTATTTGGTGTGTCGTAATCATCCTGCTGGGATGAAAGTTAAAAAGAAGAGGGGGAAAAAAACTATTTAGAAAACTTTAGGGGAGAAAGAAATGTGAATTTCCTCTTAAAACATTTCTATCATGCTGCTTCATATTCATTAATTAGTCTGTGGTTTCCTTCGTGTTTAGTTTACAAAGCCACTTAAACCCACGCACTCATTTAACATATTTATGACCCCAGTTTTCTTTCTTTTCTCTGAGACTGTACCGTAATTGTTCTCTGGACTCAGGGACTGCAGAGTGCCTTCACTGATGAAAAGAGACAACATAAAGAAGGAAATGAATGTGTGAGGGATGAATACCTTCCACAAAACAACTGGGTGCAATTTGGCCCATGGCCCTGGGGGTCACTTTAATAGAGTGGAGCCTCAGCCTCTATTGAGTGTATGGGAGACTATTAACTCTTAACAACTCACAGTCTCAGGTTATTTATTTATTGCTTAAATGATTTGTTATTGCTACTTGAATTTAATATACCCTCTGGGAGCTAAGATGGCAGCATCACGTTACAGAAAAACTACAAGTTATTTTAAAACTGTAATTGAGTTTTTATGAGCTCCATAAAATCTTTCTGAACAAATAACTTACCGTTAGTCAGAAACTTCAGCAGCAGATCTGTAAAATGAAGCGTGTATTAGAACAGTCCTGTATTTGTGTTTCTCTTAGGGGAAGGCATTGAATATTTGTTACTTTGTATATTTTGATTATTTGGATGTAATACTTCACACGTATGTACCACTTTATACTTTCAATGGGCTATATAGATACAGTACTAGGCATCTAAAATTACTCATTTCAGTTCAGAAGCACTGCACTTTCCGGGGTAGCCCTCTACAAACTGGTCCATAGCTTAGTTAGGAGAAATCTTTCAGACCACAGAAAAGCTTCTCTGTCTGGCAACTACAAATTTTTAGTAGTTGCCATTTTTGTTGGGCAGACTGGTATTTTTGATACAGTTCTCGCTCTTTCTCTCTCTCTTTGTATTTGCCCTGCCTCCACTGCAGATGTGTCCCTCACCACACACACTGCACATCTATCTTCCCTCTGTGCTCTTGTAGTGATCTAATGTAGCCAGATGCAATCCAAACTTCTTTTGTCTTCTCTGTTAGCAGGGCCGGTGACAGGGGGGTACTACGGGTAGAGCTGTACCGGGCCCCGGACTTTAGGGGGGCCCCGGTACACAGCTGTACCCGTAGTCATCCCCCCTTGTCGCCGGGCCTGGAGAGCGGGGAAGGGGCGGGGGGGCGGCGCGGCTCTCCTCCAGACCAGCGCGCGTGTCCTGGGCAGGAGCAGTGAGCCCGGCCGGCGGCAGTGGCGCAGTCCGGGGGAGAAAGGGGGGGGGCGGGGGGGAGGGGAGCAGCAAGGGCGGCTCGCGCCGCTCCTGGGCTTTCGCTCCCGCAGGATCCCGCACTGCCTGGGCCCCCCCCCCCCAGCTGCTGTCAGCTGGGGGGGGGGGAGTGCCAGCTGGGCTGGGGGGGCCCCGAAATGATCAGAGTAGGGGGCCCCCAAATTTCTGTCGCTGGCCCTGTCTGTTAGCTCAGTAGCAGGAGTACCTGCACCCCTGCCTCACAAAGTTCTCTCAAGACCCCCAACCAAAGCAACAGCATGTCATCTTTCAGGTGAGTGGGAGGCTGGGGAAGGGATGATGAAGTGAAGCCACCAGTGGAAGAGATAATAACAAAAATATACAATGAAAAAATTCACAGAAAAGAAAAATAAGGCAAGAAGTTGTGCATGGAGAATGGTACAAGGTAGCGGTGGCAGGGAAAATATAGATATAATATTCAGGGACTGAAGAGAATAGACAGGAAGGCAAAACACTGGCATCTCTAGTGGAGCATGTCATGAGGTATTATTAACTTACATCCACCACAAGGGAGCTTCATTGGAAAAAAAGTTTGCAAATTACTAAACTAAATAGACATAGTAGTTTTAATCTTTCATTAGTTGAAATCCATGTCATGCCTCAAATCATTTTGGTGCCCTTGTATGGATTTTTCTATAGTTACTTTGTCTTTTTCTTTGAGATGAAGTGACCAAATCCAAATATAATATTCAAATTCAGGGCACATTATTGATGTATATAATATAAATTTCCCATATTTCTCTTTTCTGTTCTTAATGCCTGATATGTTCATTTTTCTGATTGCCCCTTCACATAGCTCGGGCATCTTCACTGACCCTCAACTGGCCAGAATATTTTAAATTTTAGAATCATAGGGTATGTCTTCACTACCTGCTGGATCAGTGGGTAGTGATCGAGCTATTGGTTATTGATTTATCATGTCTCATCTAGACATAATAAATCGATTGCCAAAGGCACTCCCATCAACTCCAGAACTCCAGCTCGCCAAAAGGTGCAAGCTGAAGTCGACAGGGGAGCCCGCTGCCAACAGCTGAAGGTGCGTACGTAGCTGAAGTTGCGTACGTAGCTGAAGTTGCGTACGTAGCTGAAGTTGCGTACGTAGCTGAAGTTGCCTATCTTAGGTCGACTCCCTCCCCCTTAGTGTAGACCAAGCAATAGAAGATATGGGATGGATGAGACTTTGAGCAGGGGATTGGACGAGATGACCTCCTAAAGCAGGAGCAACACCAACTAAATCATCCCAGCGCGGGCTTTGTCAAGCTGGGTCGTAAAAACCTCTAAGGATGGAAATTCCACACCTTCCTAGGTAATTCATTCCAGTGCTTCACCGCCTTTCTAGTGAAATAGTGTTTCCGAATATCCAGCCTAGACCTGACAGAAATTAGAGCAATCTACACAGAGCCCCTGTGCTTCACCACCACTTCCAGCTGCACACACAGAAGCTGTGCTCCCATATTATCCTTGAATGCTGTTGAGCCTTGTTGCCTGATCTATGGATTGTGTATTAATTATGAGTTCTCTGAGGTTTGGTAGGTTCTTGTCCCAAGGTCAGGCCAAATATTATTAAAATTACTGTTCAGTTGAGAGCCCTGATGTGCATGATTGCAGAACTCACACTTAGAATTTTTTTTCTCTATTTGTAATAGTATATTAGTATAGTTGGCAAAATCGCCAATACACTCAGCCAGCAAGGTAGATCGAGATATATAGAATGTGTATCTGAACGTCCTTATGCTCACACCATCCCTTGCAGAACAGCCTGACATGTTAGTCATTATCTTCCTGAGCACCATCACCATCACCATAACCTCAGCACCATTGCCAATGTCCATCATTTTGGCACCTCCCAAGGGCTACATCTGTCCCTTCTCCCAGCACACTGGCTGGGATACAACTTTTATAGTGTGTTATGATGATGCTGTTACGTCTAATGCATATTTAGTAGGGTTTTCTCCCCTCTTCCTCATTAGTATTTCCTCACACTACTAATGTTGGGGTGCCCTTATAGGGGAGTGTATTCATCATCTCAATTTATTGTCATAGACTTCAATTCATTACCATGGTGCTCTTGTGGTTAGATACCTACAGATGTTCCTATCCTAAAGTATCCAAAAGCTGGTGTCAGTTACATGTTCTTGCGGTTACCTGATATAAACTTTTCCCTTTCCCAGTTCCCCAAAACTCAGGGTAACTGTTGGGCCATTTATCTGTGCCAAAGTTCACAGGCCTCAAAGCCTTATGCTAACTGGTTAAGCCAATGTTTTACAGGATAGGCACCTGAAGCAGACTCATTGTTTACTGTCTTAACTTATGGCTATGCCTTACCTAGCAAATACCTATATCAACAGGCTACACCCTCAAGCTCACCCCTTCCACCCCACCCTCCACCTCCCGAGAATGGATGGTCACACATTGCAGTGAGGGAACTGGCATAAATTGATGTTGTCATAGTCACAATTAATTTTCAGCTGGAATCTTGATGGGATTGAAGAGGAACAATGCTGAAGAAAGCTGCCTGGCCTCTCACACACCAGGATAGCCCCTCCCTCCAGAGTACCACAAATATGCTTCCATTAGGCTGGGAGGATCATGACCTGGAACCAGCATTCCAACTTCCTCTGCTGTACCCCATACCTACTGCTGCTCCCTTCCAGAGGGAGAGTGGAATCAAATCCCCATATTCTATGCTATTTACACACACACTCATACAAATACATTAAAAGAATGTTAGGTTGAAAAGTCATGAGCTCGGAAGTAAAGGAATGTTAGATTTCTGGTTGCTTGTGCAATCATAATTCTGTCTCTTTGTGCACCTACTATGTACACTGAAGGAGGCAGAAGTCTCGTAAAAACTACTATGTGATCGTGTAATTAAAGACTGTATCTTAAAGGATATGTACAGTGGACCACAGACAAACATGTGTCTGGTATTTCCCTAACTTTAGATGTGTGACTTAGCTACCTAAATAATGTTCTTTTGATGTACTATTTAAAAGGGGGGCGGGAATTATACTATATGTCAGGAAGCAGGACCTGCAACAAGACCTATCTTCGGTCAACCCCAGGAGCACAATTGGTCTGTAGTAAGCTGCCTGATCAGCTACACCACCTTACTGGTGGCAAGAGCAGACCAGTCCTCAAGGGCTGCTCAAAGCATTTGTCCATGGGTGCAATAGCTCCTGTGCCAGCTTGTTCTCAACCCTGTTCCTGCCTTGCCTCGCTCCAGGTAAACTGGCCCTGACCTTCTGCTCTGACTCCCGACTTTGGCTTTGATCCTTGGCTTTGGTGCCTGGATTTTGACTCCAGCTGTGACCCTGGGCTCTGATTCCTGGCTACCACTACTGCTCTAACCCCTGGGCACAACCACCCATGTTCCAGTCACTGATACTGTATGCAGTTCTAATAACTGAACTCCCTCATTAGCAAGACTCGACCCTTGAGCAGACTTCTGCCACTTGAGCTGCAGGACTAACTACTTTAGGTGGTAGTTGACTGCGTTAGGAGAAGGCTTCTATCTCAGAGGTTGGTCTGGTGTCATGTGCGGGGTGTAGTCAGAGGCAGCCCAGCGCAATCAACTCTCCCTCTCCCCAAGAGATGGAGAGTTTCTGGTCCATGTAGTGCCCCCAGAGGTAGGAATGCGTGACTGGGGCCATGGTGTGTAACTAGAAGCAAAGGGAGCCAAGCCCAGCTCCACTCCCTTTTCCCACAGCTAAAGTTGCTCCAGCAGCAGCTCCAGCTGCAGTGTTGTCTGGCCTCCGATGTTGATTGCCATTTATTATTTTGGTAGGCTGCCGACTTTTTCCAGCGGACTGTAAATGAGAAAAGGGAAATGGCAATTTTTAACAGTTTATAACTTAGCAACACCAGAATGGAATGTCCAGGAACAAAGACAAAGGCACTTTCTAGCATGTACTTTCCTCTGGTTAAATGTCAAAGGCCTGCTGCAAACAACAGAGGTGTTAGAACATCTCAAAAAAAAGTTGCAAGAATCTTTACTAATAGAAAGGGTTAAGCAACTAAACATAGCTGTTGCTTCAGTAACTATCCCAAAATCCAGCATTATACATCTAGGAACTTCAAAGTTACATTTTTTAAAAAAATACAACATTTTAAAGATTATGAAATGCAGAGTGAGAACACCCAGAAAATCTTATTTCTGCCTTGTAATGACACCATGCAATACCTATATGATTCTGATTAAGGAATTTTAGCATTAGTGGTCCCAGATTAGATGAAACACATTTTTAAAGAGACATTAGATTTGTTTTCATTTATTTCCCCTCATGATATCAATATAGGACAGAGATAAGGCCGTCTGAGTGCCATAACTGCATTTCCATAATCTTAGCATATTTGGATTTCCTTGAAGTTTAACCTTAACTCTGAATATATAACACTTGGTTTTGGGATAATTGCAACATCCCCATACAGTATTTTATCCTAAATTACTGATAAATACTCTCAGCCTTAACTCTTTAACATAATTTTTATCTGGGAATTTCCTGGGTGTTTGTTTAATGTTTACTGTTTATGGTTTTTAATCAAACTCTGCAAGTCACCATGTAGTATTTCTAATGATTTGAATGATCAGCCTTAAACTGTTTTTATTTTATTTTAATGTTATGGCTAGATTAATCAGTACACTCTGGATAGTTTTTGACACACTGGTGCAGCACCACATGCATGGGGAGAGTTAGGTTTACAGCTGCTTCATACCTGAAACAAATTTTTTTGAATTTCCAGTGACTTGAAAAAATTGTTATTCACCCAGCTCTAATTTAGAACTCACGTGGGTCCGTAGGACACAATGCTATGCTGAGGGTGGTATGGGTTGCAATTGATTAATTGAATTGGTTGCAATTGATTAATTGAATTTGGGTTCTGCTTAGGATATTATTAAGATTACAAAGTCACACATTCAAAAGTTAAGTAATGCACCCTTAATTTGTCCCCCTTTGTGCAAATGCGTTATAATGTAGTCTTCAGTTACGTGATCACATAGTATTTTTTCATGAGACCTGCTTCATTCAGTGCAAAGAGTGGATAGTATTCAGTGAAGGAAATAGCTATTCAATATTTCTGTTTTCCTCATCAGTCAGTCCATGGCCCCATGTCTTATTTACTGCACACCATCTAAGACCTGAATATCAAATTATTAATTTCCTTGTAGGCTTTCCTTTGACACTCATTGCCCTAGGATCTGAATAATTCACAAACATTAATGATTTTTTCTTCACAACCCCATTGTGAGAGAAGAAAGTAATACTCTCCTCATTTTACGCAAGTGGAACTTTGGCACAATTAGGATAACATCAAAATGTGAAGGTGTCCACTACTTTTGGATGCTTCACTGATATGATGCCCAGTCTGAGATCTGATTTTTTCAGAGGTGGTGAGGATTCATAGTTCCCATTGACTTCAGTTGGACTTGCTAGTGCTCAGTACTTCTGAATATCAGACCTTAGATGTCTAAATATGTGCACACAGAAAATAAAGGACACATAAATAATGGATATCTGTCAATATTTTCATTTTGGTGAGTTGTTCAGCACCACTGTATAGGAAGTCTATAACAGAGCTACAGCTATAATCAAGTTCTCCTGGATCCTAGTCAACTAGCTTAACGGTAAAACAATCCTTTCCTTTCATGCAGCTCTCTGACCCCCAGTTACCTAGTTTTACCATGAGTGACCCTGGATGCTGTGGGCAATATCTTCATCCATTTCGCAGCCCTGATTCATGCAATGAGTACAGTCAAGCCTGTGTATTGAATGAGTCATGGGTGCTATGGAAAAAATAGCAAGACTGTATCATAATGCAGGATACCGACTAGAGTCTAGACCACCAGAAACAGAGACCTACAATATGGATAAGGAAAATCTAGTGAGGGAATCGAACTCCCCACGAAATAGTGAGTCTTTTTATTATAATAGAGTGATTTTTTTAATTGACTCAAGTCTGAGACCTACAAGGCCTGGACCTAATGTAGTGTTACTTCTAAGGCCTGGGAATAATTTCCCCATGATAGTTTTTAGTGTGACTTCAGTAATCCACCAAGGAATGATGGACCCATAAACAAACAGGAACCAAGGGACTAAAGCCTCACAGAATACCTAGCAAAGAGCCAATAATTCACTAGTTTTGTTCCACCTGCAAAAATTTTACCAAGGCTCTACTTCTGATAAGTAATGGACTAACATCAAGTGTTTTGGAGGGTCTCTTTGGATGGGAATTTTCAGCAAAGTGCTGAACCTATTGAAATACTTCCCGGAGCTATAACTCTCTTCTCTCCACCACCAGAACTACCCAGGATGCTTCATCTCCTGCAGGAGTCTTTATAGGGTTCTCCATGGTCTCCCCAATTAACAGGATTTAGCAGGGAGGTGCTGACCCGTTCACCACCAACTAGCAGCAGACTATCTTAGAGACAGGCTCCACAATCCTCCCCCTCAACCCTGGGGCAATATCAGGTCCTGCAGCTGTCTGTTTTAAACGTTGTGCATAATAACTCCAAGTTTCCTGATTTTTAATCATTCGGAGTACTGTGTTTTTTTAAAAATCAAACTAGAGTATTATTATGAGGTTCTGTTTGTTAAAGGCATATTGATTTCTCACCTAAACTCTATCTGAGCAAAAATAAATTTGTTTGAGAATTTCCTTTTTTAAATTTTGATCAGTTATCATAATAATTTGTATATAACTATGCTTAAAACTCAATGAATTATAGAAATATTAATCAATTAAATGTTTCATCAATAAATCCCATGAAGGCATTTCTATTTCATATTGTAATTAGTAATCCAACACCTGAATTGGAAGTTAAGACTTTCTTATACAGACATCTAGCACTTATTTCTCTTTCTCTTTTAAACAACTCTTAACAGGATAAAAAGTGATGTGCAGATTATGACAAAATAAATGGTTGTTCCACTACCAGAAGGTTTATCTAGTACAGTTTGGATGTTCGTTGAACCAAAGTTTGGTTTATCAACTATGTAAGTTCCACCATTTCCTGCAGCGGAACTTGTAAATTTCTTGAACAGGAGGAGCTATTGATCTTCTGGAGTTTGCTATGGGAACGTGTCTGTGGATTTCTTGCACCTGAGCTTTTTGATTCACTGAACCTACACACTCTACCATGTGTCTGTACAGCTTACAAGTTCTTTAAACCTGAGCTTTGTACCTAGCAGGACTTGTTAACTCAGCTGATTTAGTAGCTTGCAAGAATCATGATTCTTAAACCAGAATTTTAAAACAGTGATTATTTTAGAATTTTTGCCTGCAAAAAGATGTCAGGATAGCATCTTCTGTGTTCATAGATCTGTGATCTGATTTGACATTATCAATGACATATGCCTATGATGATGACAGATAAAATATCAGGCTGGATATGGATTTGGGGTATATAACTTGTATTACCATGATTTATACCAAAGTGGAGGTGAAAGTAAGCCGGTACGCCCTAGCAATCCATACCGGCAAGAGCTGCTGGAGCCTCAGGCCCTTTAAATTGCCACCAGAACCCCACTGCTGAAGCCCTGGGGTAGTGGTGACAGCTGGGACCCCCGGGGCTCCGGCAGTGATTTAAAAGGCCTGGGGCTCTGGCCACTGCTACTGCCCCAGGGCCCTTTAAATCACCAGCCGAGCCTTGCTGCCAGAGCCCTGGGGGTCATGGTGGCAGCCAGGACCCCAGGGGCTTAGGTGGTGATTTAAAGGGCCCAGGGATCTGCTGCAGTAGCAGTGGCCGGGAGTCCCAGCCCTTTAAATCGCTGCCGGAACCTCCAGCTGCCGTTGCTACTCTGAGGCTCTGACTGATTTAAAGGGCTGGGGCTCCTGGCCGCTGCTATGGCTGCAGAGCCCCAGGCCCTTTAAAGCTCCATCAGAGCTGCAGGACAGCGGCAGCAGCCAGGAGCCCCTAGCCCTTTAAATCACCGCAGGAGGCCTGGGCTGCCGCTGCTACCCCAGGGCTCGGGCAGCAATTTAAAGGGCCTGAGGCTCCGGAAGCTGCGAGAAGCTCTGGGCCTTTTAAACTGTTGCCCAAGCCCTGCTGCTGGAGCTCTGGGGTAGTGGCGGCGGCCCAGGGCTCCGGTGATGATTTAAAGGGCCAGGGATAGCTGCCACTATCTGAGTGGAGCCCTGGGCCCTTTAAAGCTCCACCAGAGCCCGGAGCCCCAGGGTAACAACTCAAAGTCTCACTGACCATGGCAACACACTTGGGCAATATTTACATAAAAACACCAGTTTTCTCAGTGTATTAGGCACAAACAAGGTTTGTCTTCTTACTTCATTCCTTTATTTTCCTGAACAAAGTTTTTTTTCCTTGCACAATGCAAAGAGAACCCTGCTCCCTCATTTCTGTTCTTCACACAATAGTGAAGGTGATGTTAGGTGGACATGTGCTATTGAGGGTCTTGCTCTAAATCACCATGTCTCTGAATGCATGCAATCATCCTGCCATAAGGCAACAAAACAAATTTAGTGTCCTTGTGCTGCACCTGTGTGTTCACCTTCTAAAATGGAACTTGCTAAGTTTGGGTTTTGAGAAGCCAGTGGATGCCTTGTGCTCCATACTCCAAGAGTGTTCAACCATACTCAGAAGATTGCATGGTTATTCAAACAGGGTTGGGTGAATAAAAGGGAAGCTCAGGAGATGCAGAGCAGAATCTGGCCCAATGTTCCAAAAATACAACTGTGACTCTAATCCTATAAACTCGCCTGCTCTCCACGTAATGAGAGTGGAGATCTCAAAAGTATTGTAGCTCTGGAAACTTTTCATACCACTGATTATAAATGAAAGAGTCATGTACATTCTGCACAAATGCTTTCTCCCAACTCTCCTCTGGGGGAAAGAAATAAGGCCTCAGCCTGTTTCAGTGAATGGAATACACTGATTCCTGCATCTAAGCTCTTCACCTGCTTGGAGAGTACAGGGTAAAGATGCAGATCTGATTTGTATCTAAAGGGCACAGGATCACTTAGCCAGGAGGAACTCAATGGGGGAAATCAGATAGACACAGTGAGATTTCTAGTCTATATATAGAGTATGAATAGTGAAGACTTGGTACCCTTGGTACTAGCTCCTAATGGAATGAGTGATGAGGATAGGTGCTTGTAGATTCTCTATAAAGGGGAAAAGCCAAATCTGTCAAACCGATAGCATAGCGGATGGGCATATCTGTGGACAAAATATGGTGGCTGGATAGTGGTTCACATGTCAACATGGAGCGTCTTGGGGGAGGAAAGAGGGGAAATGTAAATGGAGTGGGGAGATGGGGATTTCTGGTTGTAGATGGAACATTAGCATGGATATTAAGATATTAACTTGTTTGTGGAACCTTACCACCCACTTTAAGTGATTATCCGATGAATCCCCAAACGTACTTCATACCATTCTGCTCTGCCTTTGTTAAAAGCCCACCTCTGCTGAGCAGCCAATTTTTGCCAGTCTCTTGAATGATCACTTGTCATAATGAACTATTCAAAGGACTGGCAAAACTGACTGCTAACCAGAGATGGACTTCTATCAAAAGTAGAGTAGAATGATACTCGGTATATTTTGAGAGTCATTGGAATAATCTCTTAAGGTAGGCGATTGCATAATAATTCAGATCTTAGGTTCCACAAATAAGTTTGATTCTGACCTTATATCTTATTCCCATATCTTGCTTTATTTCCAGCAATAACCCTGTCTTAATGGAGTTTTTTGTTTGGCTTAAGTTGAAAGAGGTCCCCTTAATGTTTTCACTGCAGAGAGAAAATTAGTGTTGATGCTCAGAGACACTGAAAGTTGCAAGGACGTGTACATATTGCATGGTCACTTATTATAATTGTATTTTTAAAAATATATACAAAGAAATGCTTCTAACCAAGTGAAATTGGAAATCTTCTGTGACAAGTGCTGAAGAGAGGGAACTGGAGACTCATCTGGGTAAACTACCATAGCACCACTGAAGACACCTATTTACATCAGATGAGGATCTGGCCCGGGAATTCTTGTTGTAAATCCTGTCTGTTTTGCTAGGAACACTGTGAGGAAGTGTTTTATCTATACTTCCTTACAACAGACATTTTTTATGATTTCCAAATTGTTTAAATTTTATTAGGGTGAGTTTAGAAACTCTTTGTTCTCTGGACTGTGCAAAGAATGGGCGCTAGGGAAATAGCTGCAATTTTGTGTTTAGCTGCTGAATCATAGTTGATGTCTCACATTTCATTAGTGTTCAAGACCTTAAAGCCTCATATTTCTCAGGTTTTTTTCCTTTTTCCTTTTTGCACAATGTATGCAAGGACAAGAATGTGTAAGCTCCACAGCTACCCTATTCAAACTTTCCCTGAGTTGGTGTAATTGGATTTTGCACCTCAATTTGCAAGATACAGTTCCTCTGCACTCTAAGCTTTTTAGTGGGCAGAAAAATAAAATAAAATAAAAATAATAATAAAGACAGGGCAGGCATTCACAAGGTACCAGGTCTCCACACTCTTCAGCTGAGACCCCAGATTTCAATGTACCCTGAAAAGGGTGATTAATTTAAAGTGAGTGGAGTCTGTTTCTTTAAGACAAGCTCATAAATCGTGAAAGATCACCACTTCTTTTCAAAAGACTCTCCACGGTCTGAGTTTCCCTTCTGGGTCAGTAAAGGCATTGAAGTTTTAATGGCATGCCATGGCAGATTACACGATACAGCTGTCCCGGCACCGTGAAAATTAAGTTATGCCCCGTGTCAGCAAGGGTTTTTTCCCTTTTCTTTCCCTACCCTCCCCCCTTTCCTCGCCTTCTTTCTTTCTCTTTCTCTGTCTTCTTCTTCATTCTCCTTTCTGCTGGGAAGTGCGCATCTGAGGAGGAGCTGGGAGCTCGGCGGGAGCTGCTACTACTGCTGCTGTTGGGCCTCAGCTATTGAGTGTTAGTAAATGGAGCTGATGGGGCTTTAGTGAAGAAGAGCCATCAAAATGGAGGCTTTTGTTCCTTCTCTTCTAAGCACGGCCAAACCACAGAAGCTGCCCCTCCCTGCACACAAACACACACCTACCCCTCCATTCTGCTTTCCTTCTATCTTCCAAATCTATACAAAAACCATGCCCAGCCACCTCTCTCTCTCTCTCCCTCCCTCAGAGTGTAGTGAGATTGCTACTGATCACCCCTCCCCCAGCCCATCTTTTTGGCTCAGGACACCCGCCCAGCTCAGTTATACAGATAAATGGTTACAGGATAAGAGGTTTTATGATTTCTCATTGCCAAAGATGCCTGTTTCTTCCAGGGGGCCTCAGAAGGAGAACCCCCTTTTGGGTTATTTATTGGGCCTTTTGCATTTAAAAAAACCTTTTTGGGCTGTCCTAGAGTCCCCTGTATCCTTCCCTCTCTCTTCTCCCCTCTCCCCCCAAGAGAGAAGAAATCAGCACAGTACAATAAATACATCCCCCTAGCCCTCTAACAAGGTCTAATGGGAGCCTGTGTGTGTGAGAGTGTGAGAGAGAGGAAGAATGAGGAGAATTAAATTGCAGGTTTCTTGCTACTCTAGGTGATACTTCCCCAACTCAAAAGACCCACTTATTGCAGGAAATAACCCTCTTTATCCCTTCCCAATCAAGTCAAAGCTACTTGGCACGTCTTTGTTATTGAGGCTTTCTAAGTTAATTAAGACAAGTAATAAAAGTTGAGTTAAAAGCACACATTCTCTAATGACATAAAGGTTTTATAATCACTGGTGATATCACACAATTGTGGTAATTTTATGGTTTAACAGGTAAGAAGTAGAGATGGACCTAAACTGGGTCCATATCTATAGTTTCTCAAATTTCATAACATACAAAAATATTAGCAATATAAAATGCTTACAGCATACAATATGCCAGTCATTTGCATGTCAACAGTTTCTGTCTTAATTCTTTTGCACATAGCTTTATAGCCCTCATTCATGTTGGTGATCACTTCCTCATCTGAGTGGGACTGTTTGTATCAGTGCTCACCAATGCAAGGGTTTGTATCTTTGTATCTTTATTTCTAGCCATTCCAGGTTAACTGCTTGCATAATTAATTTTCTGTAGTTTATAAAGAGTTGCTGGCTATTAAAGGGTCCCATATGTGTTTCACTATGCTGACAGGTTATTTTCTTCCATAGCAAAATTTTCCCATATCTTTAGACATCAGTCAGCTGAAGGGATAGTCAGACTTTTGCAGTGAGTTACACCAGTGACTCAGCATACAGGAAGCAAGAATTAAAACCTGTTTAAGATTTTAATACAAATATTTTAACATGAATTCATCTTTATGTATTTTTTTGCCCCTTGAGAGAAAGACATGTAGATAATTCAGACAGTGCATAGGACCACGAAGATATCAGTCCAACATGTCATGAGCCAAATTCTGCATTATGTTTGGGCTCACATGTCTACCAGAAAATCTGCAGTAAGACAGAACAGAAGCATTTTGCTCTTTTTCTTGATTCCTCAAAATCTTCAGACAGTTGGCGCTGCAGGTCTTTGACAGGTACTCCATGCATGTACCCACACAGAGGACATGGATTTTGAGGATTCCCAGTCCGGGGATATAGTCTGTGAATTTTTAGCAAATATATCCCCTGATCACATACGCTCCACACTCACACACAGATTTTCTCCTTGGCACAAATAATGTCAATTGAGAGACTATGCATGGGATGGGGGAGAGTTGTAGCCACCCCCTTATATAAATACAGAATTAATGCTGGTTTTGCAATGTAAATCTATTTAATGTGTATCTATTTTGGGGGCAGAAAAAGTTACATAATTTTGCTCTGTAAATAGTAGAGGAGGAAAAAATAAGGGCTGATTTGCTACTGCCCTGTACCTTGTGTTTTCATTTACGGGTGTGCAAAGGGGGTGTAAAACATTACAGCCTGGTCAACACACAAAATATGTACTGTTTCAACTATACCAGTATAGCTAAAGTAGTTAGGGATGCCAGTCCTCCAGGATAGTCCTGGAGTCTCCAGGAATTGCAGATTAATCTTTAATTATGTCAGGTGATGAAATCTCCCAGAACACGTCCAACCAAAACTGCCAAACCTAAAGCAGTACATCTTGTATGTGTACTATAACTATACTAGTATAATTAAGGCACTACAACCCTCTAGTCTGTAGTTATGAAGGTGCTTAAACTGGCATAGTTTATTCCCTCACATTTAAAGATAACGTGTTTATGTATTCTTGGATTCCTCAGTTGATTACTGCTTGTTGGTGTGGGGTAGAGCTGGGTTGTTGTTTTGCTTTGTTGTTGTTATTCACTACAAGGGAACCCTTCTTCTTACTTCTTGACCCAGATTCAGGCTCTTCGTGTGTGAGGGGACCAGGGGGTGAAGGGGAATTGTCTGTCACATTAATTATCTGGCCTTGAGTGCTCAGAAAGGAGGTGCCTAGAGACTGGCCATTTCACTCACTCACACATGCCTACACATACATACACCAAAACAGTTCACAGTTTGATTGGAAGCTTTTCTCTCTCCCCCCCCCCCCCCCAAATTGTGCTGCAATCCATGTTAAATCAGCTCATTCCTCCTTCTGAGTAAATCTAGACAGGCCTCTGCTTTAAATACGCTGGACCACACAAGGAAGAGGGGAGAAATATTAATTCCCCCCATCCCTACCCCTCCTCTCCTTAGCCATTTGGAAGGCTGTGTTCTAATAATAAAAGGTGATTTAAAAAAAAGAGAGACAAACCTCCCCTTTTGGAGTGACAGTTCTGGGGCTTGGTCTGGGGAGCCCATTAATTGGACTTGCAAAGGGTCCGGGAGGGGTCCCTATAAATCTGGTTTGTTGCTCATTGTGCTGAAAGTTTGAGTGCTTTACTTTCACTCACAAGGGGGGAAAAAGAAAATGACTTGTAAACATGGGGTTTAGAGAGATTGCCTTTTTTTTTTTTTTTTTTTAAGTACTTGTTGCCTGTCTTTTTGTTCCTTGGAAAAGTAATAAAAGGACACAAAGTTTACCACTTTCTCCCCCACTTAATTCTGTTAGTTTATCTCTGCCTCTGTCATTGCTTATGATAGCTTGGGTATTACATCAAATACGGTTGCGATACAGTTGGAATTAAAGATACTATACAAATTATAGTTGTATTGTTCTGAAAAACATCTACAATTCTTGCCTACTCAGTTCTGGATAATTTAGACAATTAAAAAAAAAAGACTAAACAAACAAACAAAAAATACACAGACATACAACCCTTCCTCCCAACACACACATACCTTGGAGGAATGACAACTGCAATTGCCACAAACTAAACACGGCTTTGTTTTCTCACTGATGCTTTTACCCATCTCATATTCTGCCTTTCTGCTCATGACTAATTTCTTGATCCCATTTCATGGGTCACCGAGCAACATACCAACCATTTAGTATCAATATATATATACATACTTTGTGGATATAGTTTGAATATGATGTTATCAAATTTACCAAAGTCCAGGAACTGCTAAACATGGCTAATGTTTGTGGGTTCTTATAATTATACTAATGGATTATTAAGCTTTATAATGTAATATTTGTCCCTAAAAAATTATTTGAATCAGAGAGCATTAACTATGATGTCTTATCTCTGATAACTGGAAATAGGATAAAGGAACTAGTGAGTTTCTACGTCCATGCGACATTTAGTGTAAAAAATAGTCTTTTGCATACTGAATCAGAGATCACTTTTTTAATTTATGGGTAAAAAGGAAATGAAGAAAGTGTGAAATGAAATTTGCTCAACTCTATTGAAAATAATATCTTGGTTATATGGAAATGTTTGCTGTATTACATTTACTGTAAAGTCATAGTTTGAATTTCATCATTCCTTGAAGTCATTTGATTGAATAATAAAAGTAAGACATGCAAAATAATGTCAGAAATAACTATATGGTGAGTATGAATTTTTATAGATCAGAAAAAGAGAAAGGCTGCCCATTTTTTGTACAGTTAGAATACATCTTATTAAAAAGTGTTTAAAGGGAATTAGACAGTATGTTTGTGTGTATGTTTGTGTGTGAATGTGTGGCGGGGGGGGGGGGGGGGGAAGGTTTGAGAAATTCTAATCCTATAGCTCTCAGGACCTGGAGAGTTGGACCCCATCTGGTGTAACTGGATTAAAAATCTTTTCTCATTTCAAAGGTTTGATCTCCACAAGGGTTTGATGTGATGAAATCAAAGTGGCAGCTTGGATTTGAAAACTATTTGAATTTGAACTTCCTAATGTCTAGTTCTGAGGGAATGATTGGGATGGATATAAATGTGTGGTAAGCACCAAACGCTTTATAAAGAATGAGTTATGCTTGAGACAATATAATGATATTATATTGCTAAAATAATACTGAGTATAACAACAATAAAACTGTTAAAATTAAAAGAACTTTTGTTTTGAAATGATTGGGTCATATTGTACCATCAGAATTTTAGCAGAACTCCCCAGTGGTATCAATTGGAAGTTCCACTGTAAAATTGATAGCACTAGATTAATAGCAAAACAATAATAGTTGTTTTCATCCAGTGATTCAGACATCAGCCTCAGTCTCAGGAGATATCGGCTCAATTCTTGCCCTTCCTCAGACTTCCTGTGTGATCTTTGGCTAGTCACCTACTCTCTCTGTTCCTCAGTTCCCCATCTGTATAATGGGGATAATACTTTCCTATCTATCAGGAGAATTGTGAGGATAAATAGATTTATGCCCCATGTCAATCATTTAATTTTTAAATGCAAATCCTTCCTGAGGTGTCTGTGATACAAACTGGTACTTGAAATAAACTCTGTTTTCGCTCTAAAATGAAATATATTCATTAGTTTATGTCTAACGTGTCAAAAAGCAGTAGTGGACTGTATGCATTAATAAGCAAAATTCAGCATTATTGAAACTACACATAATTGTATCCAGTGAGGAGATGGGGAAACATGCCATAGCAGCCACACCAGTAATAAATTATTTGAGAACATGAAATACATTAAGTTAAACGACAGTAGGTTTGTCCTCTAGAAGGCATTTCAGAGCTAAAATGAGGAATTAGTATTCATCTGTACTACCATCATCTGTTTAATCTGATGCATCTCAATTTACTACCCAATGCCACTTGGTATGAGTTTTCCATTTCCACCTTTTAATTATCCCTCCATGTTAAGGTCTCATAATTTCTTACCAAGGTTTCCCTTCACAAGGAAAATTGTCCCCAATAGGGTTTAACCAACACCACCTGGTCAGTGTAGACCCATCAGTCCTGGCCAGCATTGTGTCAGCTAATTTGATTCCTCACAATTGTATTTAAACATGTCCAACATGAACACTCCATTATATTGCTACCTGCTGCTGTCCAGTTACAGGTGACAATGTTTGGATAAGATATTAAATAGAGGTGGAGGTTTTTCCTGCTTCTGATGGCTGTTGAGAGGGAAGTTAAAGATCCCATGGAACCTTTTAAAAGGAGTAGGTTATAACCCTCATGTCGGAGTCACCTATTTTCTCTCACACTTAAAAAAAATAAATTATAATGTCCCGGCTGTATGTGAACTATAGGTGAATGTACAAAAAGGCTGATTTTTCAGAGGAGCTGAACACCTGCAGTTTTCATTGATGCCAGGTGGAGCTATGGTACTCTGCTCCTCTGAAAATCTAGCCCCACTTTGCTGAGCTCATAACTGCTATTAGTGGGCTGTTTTCTGGGCTTACAATGTCACTGTACTGTCAGTTTCTAAGTCACTGCTTTGCAAAGCTCTTTGACATACTTTAAGTATGGAAGATATTATGTAAAATCAAGCTCTGTTAAACTCAGAAGCCCATACAAATCTGAAATTAAAGCCGTAATCCAGGGAATGGGCTAGATCAATGGTCCTTAATTTGTGGGTCTTGGCCCAAAAGTGGGTTGTGGCTTGGCAAGGACTGTCTTTGACTTCACAGTGCCTCTCATGATGGAATTCAGTTCATCCACTGATGTTCATAAGTGCTACAGTAATGATGATTATGATACTGAATTGATGATGAGTGAGTGAGTTCTGGGATCACCCCCTTACACACAGTACAGCTTTAACCTCTCCAAATAGTGGGAAAGCACAAGGAGAGAAAACAGAACACTTAACCAGATGCCAAAATGCTAGAGGGGCCAAGATCAGAGAAGATCAAATGCAAATTTGGTTTTTAAACTGGAAGATCACAACAAGAGCCTAATAGGGAGAGGAGAGTGTGAGAAATTTCTTTGTGGGAGTGAGAGACTGAAGTAGAATTTGCCCTTAATAATTCAAAATGCTCAATGTGTTGTTCTCTTCTGTCCTATATCATGTTCTCTCGGTGGTCCATAAGAAGATCATTGTCCCAGCGGAAGGCCCAGGCTTTATTAGGATACCTGCTAGGTATAATTAACAAATGGAAAGAGAATTCATGGGGTTTTGTAGATTTGATTAATAGAGTGAATGTCTTGACATAAGTCAACAACATTCATTTAATATGATGTAAATAATAGAGTAGAATGTTGATAGGGAAACTTTTTTCATAGAAGGAATCTGTAACTAACTTTATAAAAGATGTCCTTGAGAATTTCAAAGAACCCAAGTGCACTGATACCATGTTAAAAAACAAAATTAAGGGCTTTCTTTCTTATGAAAGATGCCAGATAGATACCATATTTGAAGTTATTTTTAACTTTATTGTTAGTTACAATCACCTTAGATCGTATTGGTAAGACATTAGGGGAAAAAATTTTTCAGTATATATATTTTGTGCATTTGACAATACTCTCTGTGTAGTGAGTTTGTGTTTTCTTTGCCTACTATAGTAATTTTCTGCTGTTGTTTGTGTGGGTCATCCACATAGCAATAGGGGAATAAAAAATATTTTAAAGATAGGAAATATATTTGTAAAACTACAAAAAATTGTAGAGGGAGTCAGAGCTAAGTATAGCACCAGAAACCACTTTTAAGGTTTATTTTTAAATTTACTAGATTTCAAGTTGATGGTGTTCCTTTAACAATTTGTCCTTCTATAGCAATTTCTACCTGAGGAGTTCCAAGTACGTAACAAACATTAATAAATTAAACCTCACAACACTTCATGTGGCTGGTACTTTCTTAAACTTTTTAGAGAAATCAAATTATAGAGAGGATAAGTGACTTACCCCCAGTCATGCTGCAAACCTTTGTCAGAACCAAAGAAGCCCACCTGACTCCATACTGTTGTACTTTAACCACTTCATCATGAAGTCCTCTATCCACAGAAGTGATTCAGCATGTATCGTATGATTCTGTCTGGGGAAGAAGAAGAAGAAAAAAAAGATCCTCACTGTTATTCTGATTCTTTTGAGCATCTACGAGAAAGAGGGAAAGTTGGCGCCTATGGAAGTTTTTCTTCCCTGGCCTAACTGGTGAGGATTCCAGTGGCATGAGTGTGCCTCTATGACTCTATAGCAACACTCTGATCATTTGGAATATCAGGCCAAGACATAATACGAGCACTCAGGTATCCGAGAAGAAAAGCAGGCATGACAGCCCAGTAAATGTGATCGCACTAGTATAGGTTAACTTACCTCAGGATTGCCTGATGCCTTGCTTAGCATGCAGTGAACCCATAGACTCACAAAGCATCCAGCCCCCATTAACAACTCAACCCCTACACGATCCCAATCTCACAAACTTTTTCAACTATAAGCAAAATTCATATTTCATCTGGAAATGACAAGAAAGCTACTTTGTGGACAAATTAACCAAGTTAGATGGACTTGTGATTAAAGGAGATTGCATTGTAATTCTAAATGAAATGAGAGAACAAAACCTCCTAAACCTCATCCACGAGGGACATCCACTACTAACTACATGTGGTGAATGGACCAACCAGCCAGTGTGGTGGCCAGGCATCAGCAAGGACATAAAGTATCTGCAGCTGAACGTTGCAGAACTAACAGACCAACACAATGCAAGGAACCTTTAATAACAATACCTTTACCAGGCAGATCTTGGAGGAAACTAAATACAGATTTATCTGAATTCAGAGGGCATCATTACCTGGCCATAGTGGACTATTTTTGCAAGTATCTAGAAATCATATACTTGAAAGTCATAATGTGGCACAGTATTATCAAGAAACTGAAGAGCACTTTAGCTCATTTTGGTATTCAAGAACAACTAGTGATGTACAGTGAACCACAATTCACCCCAGAGGAATTTAAGTGATTCCAAACTAAATATGATTTTGACCATATTATTAGCAGCCTGCATTGCTCACGAGTGAATGGAGACACTGAAAGAGCTGTACAGACAGCCATGAAAATCCTACAGCAGTAAGATGCATTCCTGTTGAGCTAGATGACTCAGCACCACCAGCAGCTACTGGATATAATCCAGCACAAATCCTGATGGAAAGACAACTCAGAACCACTATACTGACTCAAGTTCATTTCCAATCTCCAAAGTGTCCAGACATGAAGAGAATAGCCAAATCAAATAAAAAGAATGTATGAACACCTTTACAACAGATGCCATTAAGTTAGAGAACTGCTTAGTCTAGAACCTAATGTCTGTGTTTGCATCAAACTAGATGGAGAAAAAGAATGAGGAATGCCAGCTGTCATAAAGAAAAGGAATTCGTTCAGATCATATGTGATTGAGGCTGATAGTGGAGAGTTCAACAGAAATCAGCAACATCTAAGGTTTGTTCCTCAGAAAGAACAATCAAGAGTGCAAACTCTAGAGATGGTCGATGTAGAACAAGATGACACAAAGATTCCAAACCGCCCACAGAGAGTCAGTGAAACTAATGAACAGCCTGATGATCAAGTTGTTATACGGTCAGATTGTGCAATTAGAAAGCCAGTATTATTCAGAGATATCTGACAGACTGATACATGCTGAACTTTAAAGACAGTGTGATGATGGACATTTGTAAGTGATAGGAATGTAAAACTTGAAGGGGGGATGTAATGGAATGCTAAACTGTATTTGCCATTATGTGGCGCTTTGTGTAACATACCTTTCCTGAGAAAAACTCAGCCACACTTGGCAGTGCATTGAAGTAGCTCATGGAAGTCACATCTCTGTAAAGGAAGCTCTGTTGTAGGCCATCTATATCTGGTATATGACAATGTGGTTGTGTGGGACATATCGAGAAACTTTGGGTGTTTCTGGGATCCCAAGTGGTGAAAATGTTTAGACCCATTTCTGTAGGTCAGTATTGTGCCTCCATTTAAAGACAGGGAAGCTGAGGGGACAGTTGAATAACTTGTCAAAGGTCTCACAGTGGCAGAACCAAATACAGATCCCAGATCTACCCACTGGAGCACTTGTGTTTTTGTTTTATCCCCAGTAACAAATAATGGATGCCAGTAGTTTTTAAAATGTTCAGTTGTTTCTCTTTTTCCTGATTCTTTGGATGAGTCATGAAGACGAGACCACTGACCACCTAGAAGAAGTAAAAGGGATGAAGGGAGAGAACAGTGAAGGCAGGAAAAAACACAAAGCAGGTACTTTGTACTGAATAAATATAGCACATTCCCCACCTTTTAAAAGATTTCCTTCATAAATACCACATAGATGGTAATTTTGTTTGTTGTGGACACAAGAATATAAATTTTATTACATTGAGATACGTATAGTTAAATTTAAATGGTTTTTGTTTTGTTTTGTTTTTTTGCTCTCCTGATGGGTCATTCAAATGTGCAGGTTACAATGGCATTTCAGTTTTAAAAGATCTGGGAAAAATAATTGTGGAGTCAGTTCCTTCAGAGACTACAGAAAGGAGTTGTCTGAAGGATAAAGTCTCTCCTAACGTCTCGTCAGTTCTGCTTCTTATCCAGTAGTCAGTTATGTCAAATGTCTTACCATTTTTTCATCAGAAAGCAGATAATAATTCAAAGGCATAGGCCAAAACAAACTCTGTGAAAAGATCTTATGAAATCATTTCTCTTTGCAAATCCATAAAAATCGCCTCGGACTCCTTATTAATAGAAAGGCTTAAAGAGGGTGCAGAAGTCGTTGAATTATGATGTGCTTGTTTTAATGAAATTCCACTCCTGCTGAGATGTTCCCTGCAGATTTTCCATATTTCAGCATGGGAAAGGTTTGAAGCTTTCCTGACGGTGCCAAGAGTTAATTGAAAACATTTCAGGATAAATTCAGCTCGGGGCCAATGCTGCCATTCCTTCATTATTCTTAACAATAATAGAGGAGTAATACAATTATTAATAGGCATGTTGTATCCTCTTAAAGTGCCAGTGTGTTTCTGAAACCGTGTCTTTCACATTCTTTTTTCCCCCACAAATCTGAAACAAATGGGAGAATAGTAAACCTAGGAAAAAAGAAAGCTTAGCTGATATATTATACCGTTTATTACTTTTCCTTCACAGTAAACATTCAGCCACAGTTATTTATAAGTAGTTATTTTTTAAAAGTAAACCTGTTAGTCAAAGCTTTCCTCCATGTGTTTGTTTGTTTGTTTGTTTTTGTTTGGTTAGTAGATGGGTAGGTTTAGGTTTTTTGGTTTTTGTATTTAAAGTCCCAGCTTTAGTATGACATTAATGATTTTCTTTGTGTGTGTGTGTGTGTGTATCCTTTGCATTACACAAGGAATTTCAGACTAGGATAATAGATAATAGAATAGAGTTGTTAGCAGGTAAAAGGTTAAATTAGCTTTGAAATCATGACATTTCCTAAGGATTTATAATTTTAGGATTTTGAAACTTCAGATAAAAAATTATAGTTTTCTCCTCCCTAAATTAGATTGCCTCATTGGCCAAATGCTATCTACAGTACCTATTATCTCTCAAGGTGAGCAATTTATGTTACCATTTCCCAGCACCAGCATTTTTGGTTTCACTACTTTTTATTCTGGCCTTGAACCTTGGCACTTTCACTGATGTGTTTGCAGTATTTATGTACTCTCATTAAATCAAATGTTAAAATTCAAATTTCTCATGAGCTACTATGTTCACATTTCAGAAATACTGGCATCATGCATATTTATGTTATTATTATCATATAGAACCAAAACAAACAATAAAATAGTTGTACATTAATTATTTCCAGATTTTATGCGATCTATATTTCTTCCCCATTTTAAATGATGCTCAGACAGAATATAGAAGTGACAATTGAACTAAAGAAAAAAAATCCCAGTTACCTGCAGAATTGTTTATACTGTAAATTTTGCTTAATTAGGGACCATGAGCTCAACCCAAAGACAAATGAAATCAATTCAAGGACTCCTATTAACTTCAATGTGTTTTAATTAGGCCATATTAGTAACATTTAAGGAGTCCCAAGGCCATATCTGATTTAGTATAGCCATCCTTATTTTTAATATAGATCCTGCCAAACCATACTATGGGCCAGACCTAAGCCCTTTTTGGCAACAAAAAGAGACTTAAAGCTTTCACATTGTGGAAGTATCTTCAGATGCAGTGGACCTGGAATAGCCCATTCTATGCCACCCCCCTCATAATCCTCTGTCATAGGAGAAGTTTCAAAGGTAGGAAGGGGGTATGGCTGGAGCACATTTTGATCCAGAAATCTCTAGCGATGTGACAGCCCCAGAGGACAATGAAAAACAGGTGTAGTTTAGAGTAACCCTTAGGCCTTACTCTGGGGTTAGGGGTGATGTAAAACCAAGTCCAGATTGGGGGCCTGCATCCAGCTCCTCTGTTGTTCCTCTCATCTGTCCTCAGCGGTTAATGGGCAGATCTACAACTCCCAGAATAACTGTCCATTTTCATTTAAACAGCAGTGAGCCACATTTGGCTTTTAGGCTCCAGTGTGGTCTCCCTTGGATAACATGTAGAGCTAGGTGAATAATGCAAAAACATTTCTGCAAGTATTTGCTCAAACTTATATATAATATTCCATTGTCCCTTTTGTGTCCACTTTCTGAAAGCATTCAGGAAAATGAGCTTTGCTCTTATGAGCGCTTGTGGAAAGTGAATTTGAAGCTGTGTATTTGCAGGTATACTTTATGCAGGATAGCATGGTGCTTCTTACAGGAGGAGGAGCATGATTCCTGAAAGCCCTTGCCTTTGTTAGCACAGAAAGATTTAGACAACCAGAGAAAATTCAGCCCACACCCTTCCCATCTAGGCCTGAGCACCCTTACAGTTATCTGTGAATGTGTGTGACGGTGCTGTTCCTAGTGGCATCCAACTGTGAGTGTCAGATCAGGACAGATTGCTTCCAAAGGGGCAACTACAGCCCAAAGCTGGGTTTTTTCCACACTAAGGCAAACCAAACCAGCCAAACAGAAAAGACTTTGGTTTCGCCCCACTGGCTAACCACAAGTCACACAAGCAATTCCCTTAGACACTCTAGGTTCCCAGTATCCCCACCAGCAGCCACCTGTACTGGGGACCAATGGTTATGAAAACCAATACCCCAAATAAAGAAAACGGTTCTCCCCAATTCCAAAGAATCAGGCCCCAGACCCAGGTCAATATACAAATCAGATCTTACCACAAATCACGCTGTTGTCAATCCTTTAGCATCTAAAATCTAAAGGTTTATTGTACAAGGAAAAGGGTATAGCTGAGGGTTAGGAATGGTTAAAAGAAATCAATTACATGCAGTAATGGCAAATATCTTGGTTCAGGCTTGCAGCAAAGGTAAAATAACTGCAGGTCCAAATCACAGTCTTTGGAATATATCCCCTCCAGGGATGGGTCAGCACCTTTGGCCAGAGTTCCCCTGTGTAGCAAAGTTCCATCCAGAGCTGGAAACAAGGCAGGCTGAAGTCTCTTTGTTCCTGCTGTGAAGAGTCCAGCCCCATGGAGTTCTGGAGTCACATGGGCAGATCACATGACCATGCATGACTCATTATTTGCAGGCAGTAGTCATTAGGCACAGGCTGCCTGGCATGTTCTCTCATAGACTTTTTGTCTGGGTTGGGGCATTCCAAGCTCCCAGAGTCCATTGTGTCGCTGATTATCCTTAATGGCTCATCAAGCATCCCAAGCAGAGCTGACACCCAGTATTCTGGAATGTCCTCCCAGCAGAGCACAATATTTAGAAAGACAGACAGTCCAGAGCCAATATTCATAACTTCAACTACAAAATTGATACACACATACCAATGGCATATTCATAATCAGCAATCCATAACCTGGTCATAGACACCCATTATGACACCCTGTACATAAGATTTGGTGCCACTATAGGACTCTGGTTGCACCAATGATCTATAGGATCCCAAATTATTTCAATAACATGACAATGTGATGATAAAAAATTACATTTAGACTCTACATCCACTCATTAAATCTTACAGGTTAGCCTAAGTTTTCCAGGAATGAAGTCATAGGCAAACCTCTATGGCCCAACAGATAAACAATTACAATAACAGATAAATAATTTCTAAAATTCCCCAATTATTGTTTTCTACTCCCTGTTCCTGAATCTTTCTCTTCACTAGAGAAATAACTTGTGTCTAATAACAATTGTTTTCTCTAACAGGACTCTAACTTGCCTAGTGTCTCAACACAAAAATGCTTTGGTCACACTACGAATTATGCTAGATACTGTAGGTCTCCACCTAGGATTAACCTCATTAGTTCAAAGCCCCTTTGGCTTCTTCTAACTTTTCTTAATATAAAAGTTTCAGTCTTTCAGATCAAGAACTGAAATAATGCCATGGACCAAATCCTGCTGTTGTTTACACTGTTGTAAATTCAGAGTAACTCCACTGAAATCTAGACCTGGATAACTGAAAATGGAATTTTATGTAATAAATAAAGGCTAAATTTGTTGAGTACATTATTTGTTATGGTTATTTGCTCACCTCCATTCATGTGTGTATTCTTTTGAGGCCTCCAGCCACTGAAGGGCAAGACCAGGAAACACAGGGATAGATCCAGGTGTTTTTTTTTCTTCTTGAATCAGGTACCTGTTTACCAGTATACACCCACAATACATTTAGAGACATAAGAATTTATGGTGAGATTTTTCAAAAGTGTCTAAGCGAATTAGGGTCACAGGTCCCACAAAAGTGACTAAAATGTGATACCAAAAATATTTAAACAAGTTTAGAATGACCTAGTAACTCCAGGGTATTGAAGGGACGAGGCAGGCCACACCTGCATTGGTGCATCTCAGTCCCTCCTCTTCTCTGCACCCGCTAATGGAGTCTGTAGCTATGAGAGACCAATGTGACTGCATCAGGAGTTCTTTAAGGATCTAAAAATCAAAAAGGAATCATACAAAAGTGGAAACAAGGAGGAGTGTAATAGCTAAGAATGAGTATAACAGAACAGCATTAGCTGTAGGGACAAAATCAGAAAGGCTAAGACACAAAATAAATTACATCCAGCCAGGGACATAAAAGGCAATAAGAAGTTTTATAAATAGATTGGAAGTAAGAGAATGATGAAGGGATGCATAGGCTGAAGCATTTAGTGCCTTATTTACTTCAGTTTTCAATTAAAAGATTAATTGAGACCAGATGCTTAACATAATTAATATTAATAACAAGGGGAAAGGCTCTCAGGCCGGAATAGGGAAAGAACAAATTAGAGAAAATTAAGATAAATTGAATGTATTTATGTCAGCAGGGTCTGATGAAATTCACCCTAGAGTACTTAAAGAACCAGCCAAAGCAGTCTTTGTACCACTAGCAATTATCTTCCAGAACAGGTGATATCCCAGAAGACCAAAGAAGAACAAATATAATACCCATTTTTTAAAAGAGTGAAAAAAGAGGACCTGTAGAATTATAGACCAGTCATCTTAACTTTGATACATGGAAAGATACTGGAACAAATGATTAAACATTCAGTTTGTTCAATAGAGTTATAAATAGCCAACATGTATCTTTCAAGAACAAATCATGTCAAGGCAATCTAATTTCCTTCTTTTATGGGATAACTGGACTAATGGTTTGGAGGAAGCAGTACACATAATGTTTCTTGACTTTAGTAAGGCTTTGACCCTGTCTCACATGATATTCTCATAAGCAAACTAGGGAAATATGGTCTAGATGTAATTACTATAAAGTGGGTGCATAGCTGGTTGAAAGACCATTATCAAACAGTAGTTATCAATGGTTTTCTGTCAAACAGGAAGGACATGTCAAGTGGGGTCCGACAGGAGTCTGTCTTGAGTTTGGTACTGTTCAATATTTTCAATACCAACTTGGATGATAGAGCAGAGAGAATGCTTACAAAATTTGTGGATAACATGAGGTTGGGAAGTATTGTAAACATTTCCAAGGACCAGATTAGAATCCAGAATGATCTTGATGAATTGGTCTTAAATCAATAAAATGAAATTCAATACACACAAGTGCAAAGTTCTACATCCAGGAAGGAAAATCAAATGCACAAATAAAAAATGGGAATAACTGGGTAGACAGCACTAAAGCAGAAAAGGATTTGAATTTATAGTGGATCACATATTGAACAGAAGCCCAGAATGCAATATTGTGGCAACAAATGCAAATGTCATTCTGAGATGAATTAACAGGAATGTTGTATGTAAGCCAAGGGAGGTAATTGTCCACCTGTAGTTGGCACTGGTGAGGCCTCAGAGTACTGTGGGGCATCACAAGTTACAAAAGATGTGAATAAATTGTAGAAAGTCCAGAGGAGAGCAATAAAAATGATAAGAGGGTTACACAACCTGTAAGGAAATGTTGAAAAATTTGGGTGTGTTTACCCTACAGAAGAGAAGGCTAAAGAGGCTTCCAACAGTCTTCAAATATGTAAAAGGTTGTTATAACAAGAATGGTGATCAGTTGTTCTCAGTGTCCACCAAGGATAGGACAAAAACAATCTGTTCAGTTTTCAGCAAGAGAGATTAGATATTGGGAAAAACTTTCTAACTATAATTAACTATAGTCAGTTACAGTTAAGCACTGGAACAGGTTACCTAGAGAAATTCGGAGGCCTTGGTTACACTGGCACTTTATAGCGCTATAAAGCCACCAGGAGCGCTATAACCCACTACCTGTCTAGACTGGCGAGGCATGTAGAGTGCTATAAATCCACAGTTATAGCGGTCCTGGTAATCCTCCCTTCCCAGAGGATTAACAGCTGTTGCATATTGGGTGGTACGCTTTAGCTCCAGTGTAAATGGGTAGTAACAATACAGCGCTTTGAGTGATCTCTGGAACCACCGCTAAACTGTTTAAGCCAATTGACCTCTCTTCCCTTTGTTTTGAACTCGGCTAGAGGAATGCGGAAGTATGTTTTCAGAGCTTATCTGTAACTCAGCAAATCAACAATGCAAATGTTTAGTGAGTGAGTGAGAAGCAGAAGATTAGGACGATCAGCATTTTAAAGACAGTTTGCTGACACACTCTCACTCTCCAAAAATCCACTCCCTCTCTCCCTCCACATACATACAACATGCTCCCCCCCAAACACAACTCGTTTGAAAAGTACATTGCATCCAGCTGAATGCTGGGATAGCTTCCCTTAATGCACCACTCCCTATGCTGCTGCAAGTGCCACAAATGTGGCCACGCCAGTGAGGTTGTGGCTGTGAGTGTGGACACACTGGAGCGCTTTCCCTGGAGCTGTATCCGAAGGCGGGTATAACCAAAAGCTCTATAAAGCTGTAAGTGTAACCATAGCCTAATCAGAGACAATCTAGATATACTTAATCTTGCCTTAGCATGGTGAAATGGACTAGATCAGTATTTCTCAGTGACTGGCCTGTGGACTAGCACGGGTCTCTGAGATCTCCCTGACACAGTTTAGGAAAGCAGGAAGCCAGTCCCTGATATCAAAAAGATTGAGAGACACTGGACTAGATGACCTCTTGACAGCCTTTCCAGCCCTTCATTTCTATGATTACACAAAAAGAAAAAGATGTTTGTGAATGATTGGAATGCAATGCCTTTTAAACAGGTGTGGCTTGATTGTTGTAGTTTTTGATGCTACCTAGCACAATATGTGCATTTCTGTGATATGTGTTTTGGGATGACATCGAGCACCATATTTTCTCAGGATGCACATGGTAAAAAAAATACAAGATGTCAAGCTGTATGGGGGAAGTGTGAAGTCTTTTGTATATTTAAATGTTCTGAGATACTCAGATACTGTGTTAGTGTGTGCCTAAATATTTCCCATACTGAAGGAGAAGGGAGATCTCTTTTATAATCCCAATTCTGTTTTTAAACCCTTTCCCCAGCTGGCTATCCCCTTCTTCCACCTAATCCTTCTCTGTCCCCAGTGTAGCTAATTTCTTCAATTCAAAATTGACATAATCAGACAAGAATTCTCATTCTCCCCCATTCCATACCTAATTTTTGCCTCTCCTTTCTGTCTCTTAAACTTCAGCCTATACCATGGAGCCCACTCCTTTTTACTTCTGTCAGCCTTAGATCCTCTCTAATTCCTCTCCTCTGCTGTATTTTAACTGCTCTCTCACTGCTGGCATATTTTCCTTGGTTTCAAAACACACATTCCCCCCCATCTTGAAGAAATTTCCCTCTTTAACTACCATTCTATATCCTTTCTCCCTTCTGTCTCCAGAATCCTGGAGTGAAGGGTTAGCTCTCACTGCCTTCATTTCCTCTCCTCCTAATCTCTTGCTGATACTCTCCAATCTGGTTTCTGCCCTTTCCCCTCCACTCTAGACATTAATGACCTCTTTCAAGCTAAATGTAAGGAGTGCTTCTCTAGCCTCATCATTCTTAATTGGTCTACTACAGCTCTTAATACTGTTGATCACTCCCCTCCTGTTTTCTCTTATTTTCTACTTTATCAACCAAAATCTCTTTTAATAGTCAATGTCCTCTCCTATCTGGTACTGTCCCTCATAGTTCTGTTATTGATCCCCTATTCATCGCTGCACTCTTTTCCAGTGAATTTATCTCTTCCCATTGTCTTCAACCATCACCATCTCTGCTTCAATCTAATTATTCATCCAATCTAATTACTCATTACTCTTACACCCTTTGGCCAGTTTCACATCTCTAGCTGCCTCTGTGGCACATCTTGGATTATTAGATGCCATTTCAAAATTATTTTCATCTTTCTTTTTGATCCCTCTCCTTTCTCTGTCTCTACTTGATAACCTCACTATCCTTCCTGTTGCCAAGCCTGTAAAACCTCTGTTAAAATCTTACCATTTCTTTACTCCCCCTTCTCTTCCATCCAGTCCCTTGTCAACAAACTCTGCCCTTGCCTCTCTCTCCAATCCTGATCCATCCATAGGCTATCTCACCTATTCATATATGGGCTCCCAAACTCAATTTCTCTTCCTTTAGTCTATTCATAAAAATCACTGCTAAACTGGCTTCCTTTCCTAATATTCCAGCATCATCCCCTTCACCAAAGCATTATTTGGTTTCCTCTCTTACCAGATCCCATTTAAGCACCTTATTTATACCTTCTATTAGGTCCTACTTAATCCGGGCCCATGTACATCCCTATTCTCATTTTTCCCTAGTGCCTTTCTCTGTCTCTGAAGTGTATTAAAAGTATCATGTTACCGCTATACCAGGATGTGTGTTTACATAATATGCGTGTATATAATATATGCAACTGAGATATCTACCAGCCCTGTAAAATAATATCCATTGGACTCATCATAAAGTCACAGAAAGAGCTTTAATAAACTCTTTTGTCAAAAGTATCTCAACTTGCTTTTAGTCAGGAGGTGTCAATAGCCTTAAGTACCTAAATCATTTCTCCTTACTGGTTGTTTATGCCCTTCAGTTCCATTCACACTAAAAGGGGTTTGGAGGTAACCCTCCAAAATATTAGCTGAAAGCTTCCTCAGAAAGCAAATCTTTCCCACATCCTTCCCTGCAGTTCCTCTTTAAGAGGTGTCAGCATGGCTGAAAGAATGAAGTGGCTCCACATTGTTTGCCTGAACTATTATGTGCTTAACATTTCCATAACAAAAGTGCCACTCGACTTCTCCCCGATTAATGCAGCTCGAGGGCTCTTGTCCTCCTTTAATAAAACATTGTTGAAATCATTTATTTAGAGCCCCTGGTTACTACTGGGAGAATGACCATCTTTGTGCCAAAATATAGTGTATACAGTCCACTATTTTGTAGTAGATCATTCTGTTATTTAAGAAATTGATTAAATGGATGCCTTAGAAAGTATTTATGCTAATAGGGCATTATTTATGTCAATCAGACAGTCAACATGAGCCTTTTCAACTGTCTACAACGGCCAATGCCTTAAGTCAAATACAGTAACTTTCGACTTTGCTGTTTACAAATCATATAGATTTCTAGATGTTTATACCCTTGAGCAGATTGAAATCTCATATAGGAGCACTGATCTTTCCACTTGGTAATGTACCTCGAGTCTACCTACTTTACTTGTATTTGCATGTGTATGGCAGCAGGGCATTCCCTGACATTAGTATGGTGTGCAGGGCCAAAATGATACCGATCGGAATCTCTTTTAGCAGCACTGAAGAGGCAGGTCCTACAAGTCAGATGTGCATGTTTTCCAGGATTCACGCTGACACTATGGTTATATGTTCCAAGTTTGTTCTTGTAAATCGTGGCTTCTTTACAATTTCCCCTTCCCCACCCAACCCAGGGTAGTCAGGAAAAAAAAAGATAAATATTGCTTTAATACCAAACTATCTTGCATTGGATCAAGATAGGTTGATTCCTGTTCTATGCATATGTAGTTTGCATACTCTTACCACCCACGTAGTACACATTTGTTATACATAGGTGCAGGCAGTCAACGATCCAATGATCAGATAAGTGTTACAGTGTACGTAAGTACATTGTAACTATAACCCTGCATGCTTTCTAACATGAGTGTAAAAATATTCTGGCCAAAATCGATTATTTCATTTTTCCTTGTTATAAATCTTAGTTTCATCATAATTATTTACCAAAGTACCTCGGCCTGCCTGCATACATTGGTATATATTGTTTAAAATACACAGAGACCTTATGTTATGGCTATTGTGATGGTGTTACAAAAGCTTTGCTGTGAGCTTGGGTGACTAGTGAAGCTTGAATCTCCCTCTATTTACTGTATGGTCACTGTCAGTTCAATGAACTGCCTCCTTGTTCTCCACCATTGTCCTACACTCCCTTAAACATTTGTCACTGGAGTGCCTCCAAAGACAAATAAACTGTCACCAAGAATTCAAACCTGGTAACTGGGAATAAAAAGGGGACTGAAGCCACTGGGTTTTATTTTACATGGGGGGGGGGGGGGGAGAGTTCCTTCTCTCCCCGGAAGAGATCGCTAGGAATGGGCCAAGTCGAGGAGCATTTTCAAAAATCTAGAAAACCAGGACCTCCTTTCCTGTGGAAAATTCCCTCTCACTCAGGGAAATTTACATCCTTTCTTCTGCTAGTGATGCCCACAGCGCTCCCCTGCAAAAATCGAAAACTTCCGACTTTCACTGTCTGTGAATTGAAAATATGACAGGCTTCCACCCCTGTATAATCACGCAGCTTGGGGATACAGGCCAATACACTCCGTGTAGCTGATTCACTTTGGCAGGAGCACTCACTCTGATAACCCAACTCTCTTTATTGTTTTTTCATAATGCAAAGACTACAGGATGCAGCGCGCATGGCTGTGCTTCGTGTAACCACTATTTAAATTAAAACGAGCCACCGATCAATGTACACTTTCTACAGGGAAAGAAGCATAAAGACTGGTGTCCTCCCTCCCCAGTGGTGCTCAGTGTTGATTTATTCCAGGCAGATGCTTTTGACAGGGGCCTGTAAAATCAAGTCTTGAGTTTATTGTAGCAGTTAATTATCAGTCCTTTTCTAGTGCTAATGCCTTTACTCCTTACTGAGGAAACCCAGAGGCTTTTACTGGGACTTAGTTTTTTTCACTTAAAACGAGTCAAAATAGTCTGCATGGACAGGGGAAGTTGATTAACTGAAAATATGTTTAGGAGTATCCCTTAAAGGACTGGGGAGAATATTTAAGATCATACCTACAGGATTGCACACTCAGCATTTTTGTAAAGAAAGCTGATTCCCTTTACAAGTCTCTCCCAACTCGTCTTTGTTCTCTTCCTAAAGAAACAACGTTTTCAGCTTTGTTTTAACAATAAGTTTACTCAACCGTTCAGGTGACTTTTTAAAAAAACCCGAATTTAGCTCATAGCCACACATAATACTCAGGCTGGCTGGACATTTTGGAGGGTTTTTTTTTAATGCTTGTGTGTAAATATCAGTTCAGCGCTTAATTAAATTATACAAAACCATCTGAACTAAAGAAACAACAAAAAAATATCTAAAATAACTGATCCTAGAAGCGGGGTTTATAATTGTGTGTTTGATTTAACAGACACATGTGGTTTCAGAGTGGTAGCCCTGTGAGTCCGTATCAGGAAGAACAACAAGGAGTCCTTGTGGCACCTTACAGACTAACAAATATATTTGAGCATAAGCTTTTGTGGGCTAAAACCCACTTCATCAGTTTCAGCCCACAGAAGCTTACGCCCTAATAAATTTGTTAGTCTCTAAGGTGCCACAAAGACTCCTCCTTGTTTAGACAGATGTGCATTTATCTTCTCCCAAGATCTGTTAAGATGAAAAAGACACTATTTTGCTAATCTGTCGCCCCCTCAGTCAAAGTTTATTTGTGGTGGCTTTTAAACTTCTGTCTTGCCTTCCAATCACCGCATTTAAAACTAAAAGCTTTAAATAAACAGCATGAATGGAAGATAAACAAACTTTTTTTTTTTTTTTTTGCAAGTGCCTAGCTTGGCGCGGTTCAAACTCAAATCCCCAGAGGACCAAGCTCCCTCCTTTGTGTTAATGTTTAAAAGATTTTCCAATGCCGGAGTTTATTCCTACTGCAAACATTTCTATTTACAAGGTCAAGTGTATCAGCACTCGACACAGCTTAAGAGTGTAATTATTTATCTAAGGGCGTTTGAGTGTAGATCAGTAGCTCTGGCAGAAAACCAGACTTCAGCCCAATGCAAAACAACTCGAAAGAACAGTATTACAAGTTCTGGTAATTGTTGATCACCAAATTTTGTTTACTTTTGCACTCTTCACTGTGGAAAAAAAAAAGACGAATTCGCTTGCAAACTTTCATGAATTTTGTTGCAAATGCCAATCGTCTACTCTAGACAATCTAAATATTTCTGAAAGTTGTTTGAGACACTATGTGTGGCAAGATATTTGCATGTATATGCGAATTCTTGGCAGCATCAGTGGGAATACCATCCTACATTTCATAAGGAAGGAGCTGCTGTCTTGATAATTTTATACACATACAGGTGCAATGTCCTTGGAAAACAAACTGAGAATTGCTTTACACAGCTCTGCACTGGTAGGTTACCATGCCAACACATACAAAAATCAACCACTTGCTTTGAAGGTAGTATTTTCAGTCATTACTACTTATGTCCACTTATTCATTGAAGTAAGGGCAAGAGTAATTGACATCTACTTGAAGTATGATAGAGAGATACTGAGTTTATTTATTTACTTTATTATTCATCCTTCCTCCCTTGCTCCCCCAAATAGGGCTGCTCATTCACTCAATAACAGTGTCTCTGGATATCATCATGTATTCATATTTAAAACTCTTCCTTTACTAATTTACACATTTAAGAAATACACAAAGCCGTAGATATTTAAAACATAGGATCTTTTATGCCTTCTATAAAAATATGTTAAGGCAACTCGGAAATGCATTTATACAATTCTACAGTGTTCATAAAGTCTCTTAAAATAAGAAAGTTAACTTCAAAACTATAAAATACACTGTACATTTGATGTTCTACAGAATAGTTCACTGAGTTATTGTTGCTTGTATCCCTTTACACATAAAATGAAATCTGTATCTTTCCAGAAAAGAACAGCAAATGTAATTAATTATCTGGTAAATAGGATGTAGACTTAAAACTTTAATTTTTTTAAAAATAAATTATTCCCCAAGCATACATTTTATAAAAATCTATATACAAGGTAGAGTGACTGGTAACAAATCCCAGTTTTAAATACATTTTATATAAGATTTACCAGAGGTCTGCACCCTGATATGATAGAGACAATATAACTTTTCAGAATATTTGTACATACAAGTTCTTGAGTTTAAAAAGTGTCTTTCGAAGATGGCAGTGCAGAGCTCTTTTAAGACAAAAGTTGCATTGTTCAGTGCAGCCAACAATTCTGGAAAATCTGCATTGTTTCTCGTTAAATTGAAGAAAAAGAGATGTTTGCCGGCAAGCATTTGTTATGGGGACAGTGAATTGGAGGGGAGGCTGAGATCCCATCAATTTGTTCCAAACTTTTCACCCCCGCCAGTTAATTAAAGGCAATCGAAACGTAATCCTCTTTCAGGCATCATTGTGAATATTCTGAATGGTGATACGGAGAATGGTACTTGAATTTGAGTTGCTGGCTACTTATAACCAGTAAGGCAGTTGTTTTGGCAGCAAGTTCGGGTTTCCCACCTCTCTCTCACCCTCCTGTCAAACGCTAACAACTATTAGCACCTTAGTATTTGTGTTTGGTTTTGAAGGGACGGTCAGGAACCTACAGTAGCTCTGCTAACAATTCCTCTTAACTCACTGGCTTGAGAACAAGTCGGGGTGTGGAACAAATTGCATAGTGCACGCTCAGACCCAGCCAAACCACCCCACGGTCCTGGACGCCTCCCTCCGTCCATCTCCTTAGCTCCCGGGCCGAACACAGGGGCCGGTTCACAAGGCCAATAAACGGGTATCGTCCCCATCGAACTGGTTGTAACGGGGGGAGGGGGAAGTGTCCAGGCAGGTGCTGTCGCGAGGGGGTGCGGAGAAGTCAGGGGGGGAGGGCAGGAGGGGCCGTGTCTGGATAAACCACCGCGGAGATGGGAGAGGGGAGCGCCCCCTAAACGATCCCAGGGGGGCCGGGGATCCCCCCACGTGTCCCCAAGGCCGCGCGCGCGGGCGAGCCCTGAAGCAAATGGGGTCTCGCTGACTACAGCAGCAGCAGCAAAATGGAGGCCAGCGCGGTCCAGGCGGCTGGGGCGGGCGCTCGGCCGGCGCGATCGGCCGGCGCGGGGAAGCCGGGCGGGGGGCCGGCCTCGTCCGGCTCGTCCCGCCCCCGCGGGCTGGGCTCGTCCTCGTACTCGTCGTCGTAGTAATCCTCCGGGCCCCCGTCCGAGCCGCCGCTGCTGCCGGCCCCGTTGCCGCCCGCCTCGGCGCCGAAGCAGAGGCGGGCCATGTTCTCCTTCATTGTCTCGCAGATGGGCCGCTCCAGCCCGTCGCAGACGCAGTCGTTGAGCGGCACGGCCTTGGGCACGGCCAGCATGTCCTGGATCACGGCCCGGCACTCCTGGGTGCAGCGCAGCCCGTTGAAGAGCCGCCCGCACGACACCATGTAGCGGCCCAGCGCCGCGCTGCAGCGGCTGTCCCAGTCGCAGCGCCGCCGGGCCTCGGTGCAGCCCATCACCCCGCCGCCCGCCGCGCCCCCGGCCCCGCCGCTGGTGCGGGGCAGGCAGGGCTCGATGGCGCGCTTGGTGGCCCAGCAGGTCTCATCCTGCGCGCAGTCGCAGTCCTCCAGCGCCGGGCCCCGCCGCGTGTGGTTGAGCTGGATCAGGGCCGCGATGCAGTGGCTCGGGCACCGCCGGCGGGGGGAGGCGGCGGCCCCCGCGCTGCCGGCCGGGTGCTGCTGCAGGAGCACCGGGGAGCACGCCTCGGCGTACTGGCTGTAGGCGTAGCTGCACTCGGGCTCCCCCTGACACTGCAGCACCGCCTGCCAGCAGATCAGCCTCCGGCCGTGCACCCGCGGGGGGGACACCGCGCCCAGCACCACCGCCAGCCACAGCCAGGCGCCCGGCAGCAGCCACCGGCGGCCTCCTCCTCCTCCAGGCAGAGCTGGGGAACCTACCACCATTGCGGGCGGCGGCGGCGGCTGCAAGAGGGTCGATGGGGGGAGGAGGAGGAGCAGCTGCCCGTGGAAAAGTTTGCAAAACTCCTGCCAGCTGTGTGCATGAGGCTTCCCCTCATCAATCCGTCCACGCGGCCCCTCCGAGGCTGGATCAGCAGGCTGCAGTACAACCCCCACCCGCCCAGTCCCGGGCTGCGGTGGCCGCAAGAGTTCCCTTCCTTAATCAGTGCAACTGGGGGCTGGGAGAAGAGCGGCTCCTGAGTGCACTCGGGGGCTTGCAGGCTGCGCCGGGGGAGCTCATGGTGCTTCTCATGCAGATCCCTTTCTTTCCTCTTTTTGCACAAAATCAATGCCCAGCTGCTGCTGCTGCTTCGGGAGCTTTCAACTCTCCGCTCTCAGCATCTCCGCACATGCCAGCCGCACAACCCGCTCCGCTCCCATTCACAGTCCCGGCTCCGCTCGCTCGCGTGCACTGTTGCACTTTCGGGAAGGAGGGGAAAGAAATCCCCTTCTTGGCAAGAAAACAGAGAAAGGGAAAAAGTTGCTGGCTCGGGGTCTCCCTTTTCTTTCGGTCTCTGCGGTTGATGCTGCTTCTGTTGTCAACAAGCTCGCAAGCTGCTCTGCTCTGCGGTGTGGAGCTTTTTTTCTTTGCAAGGCTTTAAATACAAAAGTGGCCTCCGAGCAGCAGCAACGTGCTCTGATGAAGCCTCATTATGCATGCATGGAAAAGCAAACAAACAAAACAATTAGCAACGCTTCTTCTCCTTTTACACATGCCCCCAGCCTGAGCTCTCTCTTGCCAGTCGCTCTCTTTCTCCTTTTCTCCACTTTTCTCCCGTTGCTCGGCCCCCTTTCCCTGCTTTTCGACTTACTATTGGTCCAGCCTGTTGTTGAAACTTTTTTTTTTCTTTACGATCTGCGGGAGGAAGGGGGCTGGTGGGCAGCTCACATTCAGAGCTTGAAAGGAAAGGCTTAACGAGATTGACAGCAGCCCCCGAGGAGCCCCTCCTACTGTTAAGGAGGCTCCCACAGTTACTACTACTACACAACAACAGTACAACACAGCTTTTCAAGAAGAAACTTTGCAGCTGTTTGCATCAGGCAAAGCTTTGCACTCATCTGTTTTCCAGCGGTCACAAAGCAGCGTTTGGTTTATAGAAGTTGCTTGAGATGTAAGATCATGGCAAGGCTGTAGTATAGTAAAGCTTATGCTTAAATACATTTGTTAGGCTCTAAGGTGCCACAAGCACTCTTTTAATAACATATGCCATGATAAAAGGTTACTGTAAAATAAATTTGACTGATAGAAGTCCAAACAATTATAGACTTATTATATATCAAATATGCCATTATATACCAAGGTGCAAACAGAAAGGGCTCTTGCACCATTTGCTGATCCAGTTCTCCCCCTCACAATGTGAGAATTCTTCCTGCGAGGAATACTGTTCTTGCAAGGAATGAACCAAACTGTTCTTTTAAGATCTGTGCAATGCTACTCACTTCAGTGGGAGTCTATCGATAATACTGAGAACAGAATTTGGTCCATTAACACTACTTCTCTGAACATCAAGACTGTAGTACGTAAGCATGACCACTTGTCATTTCACCGTTTTGCGCTTCTTTTGCCTTTAAACAAATTCAAATTATATATTTGATTTTCTCTAGGGAGTCAATGCATGGAACAACTAGGATTTAGAGGAAAAAAACCCCTATCTCTCATTCATTATTTATAACAGAGTTTGCAAATAAAGCACTGAAATGTAATTCCCAATGTCTGAAATAGTGATTTGAATTCTTTATTTGGGATCTACGCGCTATTAAAAATTGCCTGAAATTTATTAACTGAGATTTAAAAAAAATAAGTTTTGACTGAAAGAAAAAGATTGGCCGTAGATTCATTAAAATTCTCATTACATTCTTAATTCTTCTTCCTTTGCTTAAAAGAAAATATGATTAAAATAACAACTAAAATATAAAATGTTCAGAACAGCATAAGCTGTACATTTGAGAGTTGGCAATAGTGCATCTGTAGGTATTTCTTTTAATTTTAGTGCTACCTTAATTCCAGAGCAACATGGGTTTTGACCACAAGAGGCATCAGTGTCTGCTGCCTGTCAAAAACTGGGGCTTTTTTCATCATGAGGCTATCAACTCCATCTGTCACCAAAATTAAGACTAAATCTGCTTTCCAGAACCAAAGGCAGCTTGGGTTTCTATCCTACATGGATTGCTGTCTTTCTGCAATTCTATGTAAGGTGTAATAGAAGTGCCATACAATTAGAAATCGATGGGATTGATTGTGGTGCAAAACTTTCCTCAACATTTGCTCCATTGTGATCAGTTTTATGCTTGGTTTGTGTTTTTCCAATGCAGCAGTATTCGTTCTACTTTTGCTATTCAAGGAGAACTCAGGCTTGCTTTAAAGCAATGAGAAAATAAAGCTAAAAAATTGCTGTCAACCAAACTTAGGTATCAAACATAATCGCGGTTCTATGCATTTGTTTTAAACATCCCTTTAATGATGGTGGTATTTGTTGTAGTTAATTCCCTCTAGTGTTCACCCCTTCTCAGTGGTAAACTTACCAAACACTGGCCAGGTTTAGACTATGCATTTCTTCAACAGTGTGTTCACTACTGAACTTCAGCCACACATAGAGGGCCTCTGCAAGGCCAGTTATTCCAAAAAACATAAACGTGAGTGGGGCAGATCACAAATTGAACTACCGAGCCAGGGGTTTCTTTACCGCTTGTTTGCCAAGGAGTGACATTCACGTCCACACCAAATATACTGTTGCAGAGGGAGTTATGGGAATGTGAGCATTTCAGGCCCACAGCCATGAGCTGAACCCTGGACTACGGTACAGACTTATGTTGGTATAACTGCATCTCTCAGGAGTTTGGAAAAGTGTAGACAGAACTACGTCAATAGGAGGCCTTCTCCCATTGACATAGCTACCACCTCTCGGGAGGTGGAGTATGTACACCAAAGGGAGAAGATGTCCTGTCGGCGTAGGTAGCCTCTTCACTAAGGCTACGGTTACTACTTACTTACTTACTTATGCCCGTCACCCCAATCAGGGTATGGGCCACCAACCACAGATCTCCAGAGTCCTCTATCCTGGGCCATTCTCTCTAGCTGGTTCCAGGTGTAGCCCATTTTTGTGGTGTCAGTCTGAAGGTCGCGTTGCCAGGTGTTTCTTGGACAGCCTCTTTTCATCTCTGCTGCAACCTGCGCCGTCTTTCCTGACTCGTACATGGTCCTCACGTTCCATGTGCCGATGGTGATCCTCCTGGTTGCAAGAAGGGTGATCGGCTTAGTAGCTTCCTCGCGGCTTTCACCACCCAGCATCATGCGTCTTTGAGTTGAAGACCCTTCTTTTTCCAGGCTAAAAGTCTCTGTTATCTCTATTTCTGTTGTTGGTGTTTCTGTAGCAAGTTGATTTTTTACAGGGTGGAGTTGCTAGCCCCACGCCCAACCCTCCTCCTTTACCCTGACTTGGGACAGGCAGATGGCCCCAAAGGACTTCTCTGGTGGAGTTGCTACGGTTACACTAGAGATTATAGCGCATTTGTGTATAGCGCTTCCCAATTTAGCGCAATAGGTATTGTGCTACAGCGTGTGCACATCAAGACCCTGAAGTGCTAAAGAATAGACACATTTGCGGCGCTTCTGGCGTCAGTGAGAGTAGCGCAATAGGGCAGGTATCCCACAGAGCATCTCTTCTCAATCTGGCACAGTGCCTTGTGGGGAAGGGGGCGTTTTTTGCGGCCATTCTGCATCCGGTTACAACTGTGATGCTTTCTTTTATATCCCAGCAATCCTTTTAGTTTCCGGCCACCTCTGGTGCCCTTTCTCAACGGTTTCAGCATTTCTCAACGCTCCGTTGCCCGTTTTCCCTGTGCTGTAATGGATCGCGAACTGCTGCGGAGCATGCTGGCGAGTGTTGCCAGCACAACTCTCTGCGTGGCGGAGTTTTTTCTTGAAAGGGAACGTGACAGTACTGATGAGTGTGGAGAGGAACTCGAGATAGAGCCGAGGAACAAATTGGACACTAAGCTGCTCATTGCTTTAACGGACATGCTCACGATCGTGGAACGCCGCTTCTGGGCACGGGAAACGAGCACTGACTGGTGGAATCGCATCGTCTTGCAAGTGTGGGACGATGAGCAGTGGCTGCAAAACTTTCGCATGAGAAAAGCCACTTTCATGGGACTGTGTGCTGAACTTGCCCCCGTCCTGCAGCGCCAGGACACCAGATTGAGAGCTGCCATCCCGGTGGAGAAGCGGGTGGCTATAGCACTCTGGAAGCTGGCCACCCCTGAGAACTACCGATCGGTGGCCAACCACTTTGGGGTGGGGAAGTCGACCGTTGGAGTCGTGCTGATGGAAGTGTGCAAGGCCATTAATCACCTTCTGCTACGAAAAATCGTGACCCTTGGTGACGTGCGTGACATCGTGGCTGGCTTTGAGCAGATGGGGTTCCCTAACTGTGGAGGGGCGATCGATGGGACCCATATATCTATTCTGGCCCCCGAACACCTAGCTGACCAGTACATTAAAGGGGCACTTCTCCATGGTTCTTCAGGCTCTTGTGGATCACCGTGGGCGGTTCACTGACATTAATGCAGGCTGGTTGGGAAAGGTGCATGACACACGCATCTTCCACAACAGCTGCCTGTTCAGGAAGCTGCAAGAAGGCACTTTTTCCCCAGACCACAGGATCCCCGTGGGGGAAGTGGAAAGGCCCATTGTTATTCTTGGCAACCCTGCTTACCCTCTAATGTCCTGGCTCATGAAACCCTACACAGGGAGCCTGGACAGCAGCCAGGAAAGGTTCAACTACAGGCTGAGCCGCTGTTGAATGACTATGGAAAAAGCCTTTGGGCGTCTTAAAGTCCGCTGGAGATGCCACTATGGCAAGATAGACTTGGCAGAGGGAAGTATATCCACGGTTATTTCCGTGTGCTGTGCCCTACATAATCTCTGTGAGCGGAAGGGCGAAGCCTTCACTATGGCATGGACCTCGGAGGTTCAACAACTGGAGGCCACGTATGCTCAGCCAGAGAGCAGGGCTACTAGAGGAGCCCAGCGTGAGGGTACAAGGATCAGGGAAGCCTTGAGGGAGCATTTTCTGGCTGAAAGCGAGTTCTAATGGGAATTGCAGAGGGAGGGAGGGAGGTTGCGGGGTAGCAGTCTGTTAATCGGATAAGGCGGTTGCTTTTATGTACCTACTACACACGTTTGCACCAAATACAGAAACTCATTTATTAAAAATAATTCATTTATTGAACAGCTTTCTCATAATCTGAAATAAAAGTTGAAAAACATTAAAGTTTGTGGTGGGGGAAGAAGGGGTGTGAAATCGGTTTCAGGGAGGAAGGGTGTGAAACTGTGTGTGTGTGTGTGTGTGTGTGTGTTGGAGCAAGGGGTGTGAAATTGGGATTTGAAAGGGGACAGTTACATATTGGTGTATGTCCTGGACTCATACTCTCCAATGCCCTCCGAATTGGTGTACTCCCCCAACCCATTCTGCGGCGTGCGCTCATGCCTGTTAGCAGGGGTTGGGTGCAGTGGATAAGGGTGCTGGATCTGTGGGGTGGTCGGTGACGGGATGGGGGTTGGAGGCAGCTGTGGGTGGTAATAAGCAGCTAGCTGTTGATACTGGCCTGGAGGGTACAGAGGGGGCAAGTGATAAGGGGGGTGGCGTTCAGGGGCCTGCTGCTCCTGAACAGCAGCGATCCGCTGCAGAGTCTGTATTTGCAGCTCTAGCATTCTAAGCAGCTTGTCAGTGTGACAATCAGCACCGTCTTTGCGAGCCATCTCTCTCTCCTTCCTTTGTTGTTCCCTCCACTCTTTCAAACGGCTCATCTGCTCCTCCCTACGTTGGCTGTCAGCGCGGTTGTCCATTGAAGCCTGTTCCAGAACTTGCCTCATAACCTCCTCTTTGCTCTTCCTCGGTTTGCTTCACAGTCTACTCACTTTCTGAGCCACACATGGAGCTGGTGAGGATGTCAAGGGCAGAGCTGGGAAAAGTTACAATTTCAGAGTTAAAAGACAAGATCCCATTGTTTGTAACAGACACTCTTGGTGAGTCCCATGCATTCCTTGAATCTTTTGTGCAGTTCCCCTGTCCAACTAAGCCATTTCACCCACCGAGGTAACCAAGGATCCCCGGGTATGGTGAGTCTCTGGGACAAACACTGTTTCCCTGCCTTTCGATACCAGTGTTTTGGGGGAGCGGAGGGCGTTACTGGGAACTGCGTTCTGATTAGCATTATCCCAACATTCTAGGTTTTCATTCTGGAAGATACCTGTCTGTTGCGGGTGATGGAGCAAGAGAGGGTGGGGATTCTAAGGAGATGTGGCTTCCGCCCAGGGCCATACGCGGCTTGCATCTGTGCGGCAATGCTTCCCCCTCCCCTCTTAGAAGAGTGGCATGGACTGGTGACCGTGGCCGGGACAGCGAACACGCTGGGGCTACCACGAAACCTCCGGAGGCATATTGCAAGAGCTCTTATTGAGACCTTTGTAGAAATCACTGATGAGGATTACCGCAAGGTGATAGAGTACATCAATGCACTATTCCATATGTAGCCAACCATGGAAGCATTCTTATCCACCCTCTGCAAATCTGTCTGCCCTCCCCCCTAGAAAAGTTTGCTATACCTGTGCAAACCGGTGTTGGAACCACAGCACCTGCAGCCGCCAGACGCTGTGGCTCGCTCTGGCTGCACTCTGGGCTTGAGAAGAGTTCCTGGCTGCATGTCTCCAGTGACTCCTCCGTGGCCTGGCTCGCTGCCGCGGATGTGGCCGCTTCCTCCTCCTCCTCGTCTACGTCCTGCTGCGAATCACCGTCCTGCTCGTCTCAAGCCTCCTTTCCCCACCCCCCTTCAGTAGGGGGCTGGGAAGAAGTGTCCTGGGTGTTTGCTGGAGCACACATTGCATCACCACCCAGGATCGCATCCAGAGCCTGGTAGAACTTGCAAAACACGGGGGCTGCCCCAGAGCGGCTGTTTGCATCGCGGGCTTTGTGATATGCAATCCTAAGCTCCTTTACTTTTGCCCGGTACTGCAGAGTGTCTCGTTCATACCCTCTGTCCCTCATGGCCCCTGATATCAGGGCATAGGTATCATAATTTCTGTGGCTAGACCGCAACTGAGACTGTACAGCCATTTCCCCCCAACAGCCGATAAGGTCCGTGACCTCATGATCAGACCACGCTCGAGATCGCTTATTGCGAGGAGGCATGGGACGTGGAGTCATGGCTGAAGCAAAATGGTTACCTGAGGAGCACTCCACGCCTGGCTGCAGTAAACAGGAAAAGGATTTTCAAATTTCCCTGGGAATTTAAGGGGAGGGTCTGACGTGTGGTCACCTGAGGACGCGACAGAAGAGTTTTAAATGATGGCCAGAGAGGCTGTAATGGGAATTCTGGGCCAGGCTGGAGGAGGCTGGAGGCTCATTAATGCGCAATGGGTGTTCACATTCGCACCCTTGCGCTATAGCGCTAGCGCAAAAAGCCTTATCACGGTCGGATAGGTGGTTTTACAGTTGCGATTTAAGCGGAGATTTATTGCGCAAAATGTGCCTTGCCAGTGTGTTCGGGGACAGAGTTATAGCGCTACTGGAGGCTTTTAGCGCTATAAAGCGCCAGTCTAACCATACCCTAAGTTCTACAGTGGCGCAGCTGCAGCGCTGTAAGTATAGAGAAGCCTGAGAGAGGTGCCAGTGAATCCACAATTATACAGATTTGCAAACTTTCACGCAGGGGATACAGAAAGCCTGTTCTAGCCAAGGGACTAACATAATAGGTATTACTGTTGAGCTTCCTGGCTTCAGGCCTTGGGTTTGTGGGCTGAATTGTGTCCTCCTTCCATCCCATGTTTTGAACTGCAAAACTCATTTGCTCCAACTATTTCACCCTCTAAGTAGGAAGCAAAGGGTGTATTTAATTGCTAAATAAAAGGGTGTGTTTAATTGCTAAATAAATGTATCTTGCAAAGAATGAAATAAATTCTCTAGGACCTGTTAGTAGTGGGGAATAGAAGAGCTTCCACCACAATTCCCAGACTCTCTCTTGACTGGGAGCTGATCATTATGATTCTTTCTGAAGTCAGATTAGGGGCAGAGGATGGGCTAGAGTCCCTTATGTTGGTGATCATTTTCATTTTAAGTGTTGGGTAAAAGGTTCTTGCAGGGCATGAAGCATTAGGTTTTTAGTGTAGGATGGGATTTGCAAAAGCACCTAACTGATCTAGGAGTGCAAGTCCCACAATAAAAACTATAGTAAATGTGGACTTTTATTAAAGTTTATTAACAATAATGTCATACATTAACAGCATACAAAAATATGTCCACAATATGTGGCCATATCCATTTATACATGCAGAAATAGCATTTGAGCATGCAAAACAGGTAACTGGGTGTGCTGATATTTGTGCACACAAAGTAGCATTTGCTCAGGTTTTTATGCTCTCAGTTTTAGTAAAGAAATTAACAAAAACAAGGGTCAAAATGTTTGAGAAGGAGACTTTTTTTTTTTAGGGCCAAATTCTGTTGCCAAGTATAACCTCGCCCCAAGTATAACAGCTGCCAGAGTAGTCAGGAATGGGAACACATCCTTCTCCCTTAGAGGAAGGAAATCTTCCTCATGTGTTACAGGGTCTAGGGAGACAGGTCTTTGGAATTCCTCTTATGAGTTCAAGTTTTCTGACAGCTGACCTGTTTTTTCATGTCCAATGTTAGGTTTCTGAAATTGAATTGCTCTAGAAGTAAACAGTAATGCAACTCTTAGGGCTTGGTTACACTTGCCGCTTTATAGCGGTTTTGGTTATACCCACTTTCAGATACAGCTCTAGGGATAGCGCTCCAGCGTGTCCACACTCACAGCCACAACCGCACTGGTGTGGCCACATTTGCAGCACTTGGAGTGGCATGGGGAATGGTGCATTATGGGCAGCTATCCCAGCATTCAGCTTTTGGGGGATGAGGGGGAGCATGTTGTGTGTATGCGGATAGAGAGAGCGAGTGGATTTTTGGAGTGCTGAGTGTGTCAGCAAACTGTCTTTAAAATGCAAAGCCTGCTACTCTTCTGCTTCTCAGTCGCTCACAAGGTAAACATTTGCATTGTTGATTTGCCGAGTTACAGATAAGCTCTAAAAACATATTTCCGCATTCCTCCAGCCGAGTTCAAAACACAGGGAAGAGTAGTCAATTGCCTTAAATAGCTTAGGTGCAGTTCCAGAGATCACTCAAAGCAATGTATTGTTAATACCTGTGTACACTGGAGCTAAAGTGTAGCACCCAATACGCTACAGCTGTTAATCCTCTGGAAAGGAAGGATTACCAGGACCAGTATAACCGTGGACTTATAGCACTCTATGTTCCTCGCCAGTCTGGATGGGTAGTGAGTTATAGCACTTCTGGCGGCTTTATAGTGCTATAAAGTGCCAGTGTAACCAAGGCCTGAGATTCTGATGCTTAGTTTGACCCTGCAGGGCCTTCACTCACTGGGGATTAGTTTCCCTGAACTTCTCAGCCTTGGCTCTCCCTAACTGGGTCTCAGGTGCTCTGCTAGGGTAGTGGGGTTTTGCTTCTCTTCAGTGATGCTCAGATAGCTGTGCAAACTCTGCTTCTTGCCTTTGGCTTGTTGGCTTCCCAGGTTAGACTGTGAGATGGGTGATGGGGGAGGAGGGAGTGGAAATTCTCCTAAGTGCCACCAATTCATGGCAACAAAATGATCTGTTACTCTCAGTAGAATGTGCAGATCCTCATACTATAATCCTGTCTCTTCTTCCTTTTGATCAGCAGAGAAATAGTTAAAAATGCTGCCATTTAAATGATCGTATTTGTGAATTAACATCCTACTGACTGAAAGCTTATGCCTCTTAGAGCTATTGTTTTAGACTCTGCAGACTCAGCCAGACATCACTGTATCAGTTACACTTGCTTCACATTTTTAAAAGTATACTTGAAAACAGAGGATTAGATTTGTGGGAGGCCACAGTCATTTGTTTAGAGGCTGTGAAAGGGCTGGGGGCTAGGTGGGGCTCAGGAGCCCCAGCCCCCAGCCCCTATTACTCCTCAGCAGCACTACCAGGTTTCCCCAGTTGCTCTGAGGGGAATCCTATACAAGGTAGAGGGGTTCTTCAGGATGCTTTGAGACTTGAGTTATGTTAGAGCACTGGCTTGGTGCACAGCTGTCTCAGAATCATGGCAGCAAAAGGCCACCTTTCCTCCTGAGATGTTTTGTGAATTCCTTGGCAGTACTTGAGGAGTTGGGACCATTCATTTTTATTTTTTTTCATCACTGTCTTCATGACAAAGGGTGGGCAGGTAGATTTTTATGTGTGCACAGATTGATCCATTTTGATGACATTTTTGCAAGGCTTTTTAAAGAAAGTTTAAAATATATTACATGCAAATCTTAAATAATGATTTTTTCTCCTATAAGTGGATCCTTCAATTTTTAAAATTGTTTAAATAATTTCTAAGCTAAATAATGTTTCAGGATATGCATTCATCAATCAATGTATGTCAATCTGGTATACTTAGGCACAGATAAGTGGTGTATATAATCAGTAACTAAAGTGAAAACTGGAATGCGTTAACCCTTAGGAAACTGTCTGATTCCCAGTGATATAATTTCTGGAAACTGTCTGTTTCTAAAGGATTTAAGGGTTGGGACTTTTGACTTTGCCATGCCTTTTCCATCTCACAGAAAGTTCCCCTCTCCATCCTCCAAGTGGTGTTCCCAATACACCCCAACTCCCCTCCTATCATTTTCCAAATCCCTAGGGAATCAGGAGTCAGGCCAATTTCATCAGCATCTCAAAGGGCTGGCAGGACACCATTCAGCAGTGGAGGAGGTAGGTGGGCTAGCACAATGCAAAAATAGGGGAAACGAGTGAATCAGCCATTAGGAGGATTCTGTTGCTTGAAGTATTGGGGTGGTCAAGAAGAGAAATCGAGCAGATCTTATCTTGAGAGCGAGTAGAAAGGACCAGGAGAGTGGGGAGTGGTACTGTTTGGTTTGGAAGAGTTGGAAGGGGGAGGTGATAGTTACTATGTTTCTCATTGCAGAACATTAAGGATAAAATTCCTGAAAATGTGGTGCTGTAAGGGTTAACTGTATACAAAAACTATCTTAAAAAACTGTTTCATTTTAAGGCTCTCAGATTTTCCTTCTTAATTTACAATATTTACTTAGACATTGATTGGCATCCTCATAAAATTGGAGATTGTTATTTATATATTAAATAGTAGGTATTTTTTAGGGTATTTGCCCAATGCGTCCAGTATGGTAAACATGGAAATATTGCACAATGCTACTTGGACCTCTGCTTCATTGAACTCTCTTCTAATCTAAACTACAAACTAGACCACACATGTTGTTAAAACAAGTTTAAAAAGAGAGGAGGAATTAAAGCCCTTTTTTGGTTGTGACAATGGTGAAAATAACTGTTAAAGAAGTACATTTCTGGTCACCTGTTAAGCCACTTAGAAAAAAGATTTGCAAAAAATGAATTTAAGCCACACACATTTGTCCCTGCCAGCAGGTATATGGGATCTTGGGGAGCAATTACCACACAGGTGGGGTGCAAAATAAACTTTATTAAGAAAATGCAAAAACAGGGAAAATTCAATAGTGAGGGGTATGGGGTTTGTTAAAGTAGACAATTGGGGAGGGGTTTCTTTTAGTAAATGGGATAGGGGGTTTCAATAGTGGGGTACAATACAGTTGGTAACCAATTAACACTGAAGTATAAATGTAACAGGTAGCTAACAATTTCTATGTAAAGAGTGTGTCACAGCAGCATATAACCAACTAACAGTATGGGTAAAATGTGTTAAATAACCAACAATTTTAGGTAAAAATGTGTCTCAGTGGTGTAAATGTAAAATGTGAGGTGTGTTAGAGAGAAAAGGGGTAACCAATGGGGTTTTATGCTAGAAAGAGAGAGAGAAGACAGGCTGTAAGTTGAAACAGCAGAGAGACAATTATACAAAACACAGCAAAATCTTATCTATGATTTAACTTAACCAAAACTACACAAATTAGCAAGTAACAAAACACAATGCAACAATTCTTTAAGGCTAACTTACAGGGTACAATGCAAGCAATTTCCTAAACCTAACTTAACTACAGCTATGCAAAATGAAATTACAACTTATCTAGACTAAAAGACAAAATCTAACCTAATGGGTGCACCTTATACTAGGGGTAGTTTCAGAGGGCAGAGTGGTGTGTGCCCAGGATACAGCTCCAAGGAGGGAGGGGGATTTAACTAGTGGTGGCTGCAAGCTGGCAGCCCAGGATACAGTCCAGGAAGGCACAGGCTTATTTCTAGCAGCAAACGCGCTGCAAAGCAAGAAACAGATTACAGATACAGACCAAGGAGTTTAAGAGAGGTTTTAAGACACAGACCAAGGTTTAGTTTGAGTCTGTGTGCTGGGGAAACAGAGCCAGCAGCTAAAGTATAGAAAGTTTCACAGAGGGATTCTTACCAGTCCCCAAGGCAGCAGCAAAGGCAGAAGCAGCAACAGCATCAGAAGAAGCAAGGAGGGCTCGGTACGGTCTTGATAATCAGGAGGTCTCTCAGGCAGCAATTCGTTCTTCGTGTGTGTGTGTGGGGGGGGTTTAAAAACGGGGGTACGCTCAAAAATAAAACGAGAGCGGAGAAAGGACCCCCCAGAACCCCTGGCTGATCAGACCAGGTAGCAATGCAGGAACCTTTCTGATGTTTGTTTAAAAAATGCCTGTTCTTAAAGGCAAACTCAGGCAGTTTCCCCGCCAGTAATCCTGATAGGCTCCTTCTGTCATAGGGGAGGAGATACAGGGAAAAACTGCAGGTGAGCATAGAGACATGCCTGGGCAGAGTCCTGGACCATAGGCATGAGTTCCCACCTCATGACTCAAAAGCACATGAGGCCTATGACTCATGCCCAGGATCTCAAAAACACATTAGGTCTTGCAGCTCTGGACATTGCCTACCCTACACCGAGCGCAGGTTTAACAAGGTGATAACAGGACCAACCCTTTGAACAGGGCAGTCGTCCCACTTAGCACGCAGCACAAGTGGCCATCCCTTTGTGAAGGGCAATGGCTCTTGGTAAACAACTTAAGGGGCCCTCCCTTTGAGAAGGGCAGTGGCCCTGGTAAACAACTTAACAGCCAGGGAGGGGCGGCCACAGGAGGAGAACAAAACAAAATGGAGTAAGGGGACAGCTGTAAGAAACAAAATAGAATAGGGGGAAAGCTGTAACAGACAATATTGTCTATATGTAAAAACAATTTCAAACATCACAGTATTAAGGGAGTTACTTGTTGGACATGTCAGTATAAACACACACAAAACCAGCTGGCTGGGTTTTAGGCTGTTCTGATTAGCAGATTTTCCAAAAATTGACAGGAGCAAACTCCCTAAAATGGCTACTAAATGTTATGTTTCATTTTCTGGATGTGCCTCTTTAAAGCCAGTATAATAGAAGTTGGAAGAAATGCGAAAGTCTTGAGTTTTTCAATCTGATGAGTCCTGGGAAGCAAGCATCTTTTGTAGATAAAGCAAAGAATTCCCTTCTATAGAACCACTGCCTCCAGGACAAAAATAAGAGTAGCGGTTTCATTTCTATGGCTTCAGCCAACACTAAGTCTACCACAATAACTGCTTCAACATATTTATGGCCTCAACTATGTTCTGAGTAGGGTTCTTAATTAATGTGGTCTCCCATTTCTCTGTTCCCAGAAAGTCAACTTTTAGAATACTAATTTAAGATAGCTATAATGAAAGGTACCACCCAGAAGCATATCCAAAGTCTATTGAGTTTGGTGTCCTTGCTTCATCACATAACAGTAAACACAAAAAAGTTGTATTAGTTTAACTCACATTGGCTTTTAAAGTAATGTAAACCCAGTCACAGTCCTTGTGTTCTCCTGAGGCACACACTCCTTTCCATCTTTCCAAAAGGGGCAGAGACTGTGTCAGAATAGGCAAAACTATGCTAGTTGGATGCAAGGGAGAACGTTTGCTACACTACATGCTGTAATGAAGTGACTAGTAGCAGCTGCATTTCTGCATTTTCCAGAACTTCAAAAGATAGGTGCTTGCTGCAGACACAATGCCATTGAAGTGATGTAGCCCCATCCAGGGCTGTGCTTTAATGATAAAACCAAGAAACCGGAGCTGGAGAAAACCTACTTGGTCACCTCCTCCACCCCCAGGATTATATAGTCAGTGCAGGAATATTCCGTGCAATATGTTTTCTGGTGCTTTGTCCAGCCTATTTTTAATGTCATAAATGAAAAGAGATGGGATTTCCTCCACCACTTCCCTGGGGAGACCATTCTATAGTCCAGTGGATCTCACTGTCAGGAAGCATTACTGATAGTCAGCCCAAATTTTACCTATATTAATTTTGCCTCATTATCCCCAGATATGTTTCATTGTTTCGCCTGAAATAATTCCTTAGCAATTCCAATGCCTATGGTAGTCTATTAGACACACACATAAACCTCTCCAATTCTATACATTGCAGGTTTTCTGGCCCTTATTTGGTGTCCTCCAGTCACTGTGAGATGATATGACAGTGTTCAAGACCAAGCAGATTGTGATGGGGTCCCCAGGAGACAACCTGGAACTGTGAAACCACTGTGCCCTGCCACAGAGGGTAGCCCTATTGGCTCCATCTGTTAGGCCGCATGGCCCTTCCTAGAAGGGTAGCCCTAGCGACTTGGACTCTCAGCAAAGGACTGCTGCAATGAACCCAGCTATTAGGCCACACTGCCCTAGGAGTCAGGACTGCTGTGGTGGCTGGGGAGATCAGGCTATTTGGGCCACCTGTGTTCTATTTCAGTTTCCCCACAACCTGGACAAGGTGGACCTAGCCCACGACAGAAGTGTAAAAAAGGTATTCAGTTCTATTTGAACAAGTGCCCTCATAGTCCCTTGAACTGTGTGTGTGCGACTCCCTTTGAAGTCAATTAGGGTTGTGTGTTTACAGCTGTAAATGTTCCACCTATATTTCTAGACCTATGTATGGGGCTCCTTATGCATTTTTTGGCTACCATCATGTACTGCACACCGGTGTTCAGTCTAAGACAAATCTCCTAGCCATTTCTCTACAAGGTACAACACAGGCAAAAAATGCAACAGAGCTTAATATTATATGAGAAAATAAAATTTCTGAGTTATATGATGTCCATTTGCACAAGAATCCCTGATTTAGCTAGAAAAGGTAGACAACTCCCTAGTGGCTACACATCTAAGAAGACTAAAGCCTGCTTTGCTTATTAGAGCAAAGGTCTACTATAAGCTATGCTCAAGAAATTTTTTCATATGGAGAGGAAAACTTTATGGAATGTGAAATTTTGCAGCACTCTCAAGCTGTTTCCTTTGGGGGTTGCAAACTAGTTCATTTTTGAGAACTTTTTTCCCCTACAGACTTAAAAATATCTTTTGCTATAACATTTCTGGTTTTCGGGGAGCATTTTTTTTCTATATAGAGACAAAGCCCTGGTCTACAGTATGAGTTTAGGTTGAATTTAGCAGCATTACATCGATTTAACCCTGCACCCGTCCACATGACAAAGCCATTTTTGTTGACTTAAAGGTCTCTTTAAATCGATTTCCGTACTCCTCCCCGAGGAGGGGATTATCACTGAAATTGGCATCGCCGGGTCAAATTTGGGTTAGTCGATTTTATCATTACTCCCCTTGCGAAGGAGGAGTACAGCAGTCGATGTTAAGAGCCCTTTAGGTTGATGGAACGGGGTTGATTGTGTAAACACATTGATTATAAAATCGACCTAATGCAGCTAAATTTGACCTGACCTCATAGTACAGACCAAGGCCTAAAACCAAATTCTTATTTTGGATAATATAGAATTAGTGCAAATATTTGGAGCCAGATATTGACCTCATTCTAATGCAAATCAGGCATAACTCCACTGATTTTCTCTGAGATTCTCCAGTTATCTTATGATTTTTAATACCACACAGTCTTTAATCCTTTTTTGAGGTAATAAAGATGTGTCTCCACATCATGTTCTACTCTACATCATGTTCTACTGAAGAGCATTCAGGCAATGTTTCTTTCTCATTTCATGCTTTTTATAATTATAAAAGGATAACACGCTTGGGGCACCTTTCATTTTTGTCATACAAGAGGCTAATAAACCATTACGGGTATTTTTTTACAACATGGTGAGTGTTATTTTGCAAAGTTTCATTAGCCACAAATCCACAAGTCACTTTCAAGAATTCCAGATGCCAAATTGAGAGTATTTTTGCAGCTGTACTGTGGGAAATCATGAAAGCATTACTCCCTTCAAGGGAGGAGGGAAAAAAGATCTTTGGATATATCAGTCCTTTCTACAGTATTTTATAGCAGCAGTGAAGAAGAGTCATCTCAAATACAGCTGTATACTATATCTGTACATATGCCTGTGGATAATTCAAATATCGCTTGTAAAATACTTTGGGTGCAGTGTTGAAGGAAATCAGCTCCTTTGAATGGATATAACATGCTTCAAGGTAAAATACTTTGAATGGCTGTTCACTTAATAAACTTATGCCTAAAGCAATGCTATCTTCTGACGATTATACTGCATTTCTTGAGTTGACTTTTAAATTGAATTCACTGCCATCTTTATGTACTGGAGAACATCTTGAAAAAATCAAGCTACAAATAATGACTGTTTTCTAAAGGTCAAAGAAATTGAAGGGGAGGGGATGGAGTCTGTTTTGAAAAAAATACTCAGGAAGCCCTGAATATTTATATACTGATATCATCTATAGACCTCCAGGGTGTTTCAGAGCACAGACAGCTACAGCTCTTAATAAAAATCCAAACTGGATTTCATTTCTCATTTCTGATGAGAAAAAAAATTCACAATCTGCAGTCTTCATTGCCTGACTCATTCACTCGTTTGAATTTTAACAGTTAATGTTTGGCCCTTTTCCAGAAGAACATTCTGTCCTTTGTGTTTTCTGTCCATTGTAAAAGAACTAGGATTTGGGAGGTAGAACTGCCAAGATCTGTTTGTCAGAAGCTCATATACATGAAGTTTACCATTAGTATACCATGTGCAACCCTAAGAGAGCTAACAAACTTTAGCAGGGGGAGAGAGGGGACAAAATAAGTGTCTGCAAAATATTGGAAAGGTTGGATCCTCAGTTGGTGCAAATCAGTGCAGCTCCATTGACTTAATCCTCAATTGGTATAAATCAGCATAACTACGTACTTCAGTGGTTTAACACCAGCTGAGGATCTGGCCCAATGCTTATAAACACCAAGAAGGGAGTATAAATATTTAGGTTAGTACACAGGGGTATGATTAGGAGTGGTGGGATGAAATTAAGAAAGGAAATTTTCCCTGAGACTGGGATATATCAGACGGTAAAAGGGAAGTGGTGAAAGCCCCATCACTACTTGCTATTAACACTAGACTGGACAAAACACAAGAGACTATAGTGTAGAAAATAATCCTGCATTTGCAAGGAGATAGGTTATATGATTTTATGAACTGTTTCCATCTTAACTACTGTGGGCCATATTATGGCTTTGAACCATGGCCAATAGAAGGGCTGTGGAGAGGCTCTCTGTTTTGGGATCCTTGGAATAATCTTCGGCAAGTTCAGCCAGAATTCATCCTGGAGTGCCACGCATCACAGTGACAGGTCCACCATGCTTTAAAAGGCACATACCATATACTCCTTTATGCAAATATTAGTTCCTTCTTCCACATATATTGGTTAATGCCACTGTGAGAGGTAAGGATCATTATAACCATGCTACAGGTAATTAAACTGTGGCACAGAGCCAGAAGTCACGCAGCAAGTCTAGAAGAACTCTCAACATAACCCAGAAATCCCAGTTCCTAGTGTCTGCTGTGACCACTGGACCACATTTATTTAAGCCTGGGATGGTTCAGTCATCTTGTGAGTGAGAGAGAGAGAGCAGCCATTGTGAGCTCATTTAGTACAGCCATTGTGAGCTCATTTACTTGTTTATTTTAGCATTTCATAGAGATTTCTCTCTATTGGCTTGTGTGAGTGAGTTTCTTGCCACTGGACTGTTCCTAAACTTGGAGGTTTTAAAAAAATTAAAAAATTAAGCTCTTATCCAGTGTCATATTTTTCTGAGCTTCTGTAGCTCAACTGAAAAGTTGATTTGGGGGAAAAAATGGTAAAAGAGAAGGATTTAATTTATGGGAGCATCATAAATACTGTCTGCTAAGCCCTGGGGGAAGAAAATTCCCTCTGGCCATCACCTGAAATAACAGGACTCTGGATGGAGCTACGCCCAGGATTCCTTGGCAATAGGGAAGATCGCTGCATCAAGGTGTCCTCCACAAGGCAGTGAGAAAGCCAAAATGTGGAGAAACATGGAACCCCACTTCCCAAGCAAAGGGGTAATGTGAACTAAGGAGTTCTTTTACTAGCTGAAAAACCTTGGGTGTTGGCCGCTTTTACTCTGATCAAGCAGGGTTTGGTTGTAGCATTCCAACTCCTTGTACAGACTTGGCAGATAACATCACTGCATAATTTGTGACTGTTGAAAACAAATTAATGAATGCAATAACATTGTATATTCTCTGCCAGAGAGATGAGAGAGAGAGGTGTTGGGGAAAGCAGAGGTTTGGCTATAATCTAGTTTGCCAATCCTCACTTCCCCGGCTCACTGTCTCTCGTCTTCTCTTCCTCCTTCCTTTTCTCTGCCTTATAATCACCCCAATCCCCCACCGTTTCCCTTCCCATCCACATCCAGCCCACACAAAACAAAAACAATCAATTACTACAATACACACATTAACAAACAAACAAACAAAAAAACTCCAGGACACATGCCAAAGCCAACTCATGATCTTACATTTGTAACCTTGGCCCCTGCTTCTTATCCAACCTCTACGTCTTTGTGTTCTCCTGCCATTTCCACTTGGATTCTAAACTGTCAGGGCAGGGATCTTTTATTTATTTTATTTTATTATTGCTTGGGTATGCTTTGAGTAAAGTGTCTAGCACAGTTTTGGATGCTGTATAAAACAGAATAGGCTGCAATAATGAACTCTTCTTTAAGATCTGTATTAGGATCATACTTTGGCTAAAGTTTGAATCTGGAGTTCTATTTTAGGCCCATCTCACATTCAACATTATATAATATAGGCAAAGCTATGCCTCTGGGCATGGTTCCCACTGTAAGCCCCTGCTTTTAGTTGCTTGTAATTTTGCCAAATTTTAACTGTTCTGTCTGAGATTTTCTATACTGTGTTTCTCCTGAAAGCTGAGTGCAAAGGGTATCTTTGGGGACTGTGTCCTTACTAAGAATGTGTGAACTGAGATATTTCAAAGACTTATAACTTGGGTAGCCTTTCACATGGACCACAAATGACATATCACTGACATCAGGGCAACCCCTCTTACAAATGTCAAGTCTCTGATTCAAAGTATGGGTGCACTAGTACTTCTCAATGAAGTGGCAATAAGATTAGTTTTAATATGAGCAAAACAATGTATTTTTCCTTAATATCATTCTAAGAGGCAGCAGAACCCTTTTAGCTGAAACTTTCCCCTAAAATTCACCTCCCTCTGCACCTCCCCACCCTCCAGCTCCTTCAACACTCCCTTCCACAGCCATTCCTCACTCCTCTGCATTCCAGTGCTGCTTCTCCCTCCCTGGCCTCTGCCTGGGCTTAACGGAGGACATGCCAAGAGCACAGGAGAGACAGTCTTCCTTCCCTCAGTTCCTGGGCTCAGCTCCATAGGAGCACACAGCAGACAGGAGGAACAACTGTAGGGAAAATACTGCTCTGCCCCTGCTGCCCTGGGCTGGAGCATGGGCTGCGGAGGGGAGTGTTGAAGGAGCCGAAGGGTGGGGAGGTGCAGAGGGAGCCACAGCGGGGGAGGGTATATGTGAGCCAGGTGATGGTGAGTTGTCTAGAAGCAACTTCTCAAGCCAAGCTAGCGCAAATCTCTCTCCCCAGGCTGGGAGGCCTGCTCCCAACTACAGTGTAGCCACACCCACTGCTACTGTGGTGAGAGCACCACAAAAACACCCAGGAGGAAATTAATAATTGTGTACTCAGTACAGGTTTTGCATGATGTGTGTTAAATAGGCCTGGGGCCACACACTGAGTGTGAAGAAAAAAAAACAACACTGAATAACTACCCATTCACTGAATGAGGCAGGGGTGCTGGGGGGGGGGGGGAGAATAGTGTGGTCATGTAATTAAGTACTGTATCATAATGTATATTCACAGGGGCCAAATTAAGGTTTCACTAGACCCTTTAAGTCTGGCATGTCCTAACTCTTGAGTGCTTGACTTTGCAACTTTTACATTCTTTTAACATAGAGTTGTGCTGGGTTTTTTTGATTGTTTATAAATGAAACACTGATCCTGGTATGGCTTAATGGTTTAATCAGCATGCGTTTGGGGTGGTTGTATTATGCCACATGTGAGTTTACGTGGTCATCCCAAACAAGTGTCATTAAAACTTTTACACCAAAGCACACCCTGTGTGTTGTATATGCCACATATATTATGTACAAACTCATTTAAGAATGTTTTAGAGCTTTTCAAAAAACATCTTAAAAAAATTATTGTTTTTGTATCTCTTGGCCTGTAAAGCCAGGCCCTTTAATTACCATGAGAGAGAGGAAAATTAAAAATAATAAATATAAAACACCTCTAAAAATAATCTTTAAATGGCTTTTCCATATAAAAGAATGTCACATTCTAAAGTCCAATCTAAGGCCTTTTAAGTCTCAGGCCTTAAAAGTGAGTTGCTGGTTGGGTGCCATTGGGAAGCTGCTAAGGATCTCCCACTTCCAACAAGATAATGTTCCTTTTTGAAGACCTACAGGACAGGACCATGAGATACTGGATTTTAAAGCTATGATATTTTTATGTCTGGAAAAACTGTTACTGGTAAAAGATTGAATCTTGTCTGTTATGGACCTCTGGCAGGTCTAGATTGTCAGGAAATTCCACTTTTTTTTTTTTTTTGTGGGGAAAGGAGGAAATATTCTCTGGCAGGTGGATTAAAAAAATAAATGGTGCTGTCTGAAGTAGCTCAGAAGTCTGGAATGTTATAATGAGTCCTGGGAGACAGATTAATGGGCAGGTGATACAATCATAGGTTTTTGATGAATTGCTCAGGTATTTATTTATCACATGCCTTTGCAATGTAATATATCACTTGGATATCATATGTACATATATCGTCCACACAAACATACACTTTTAGGCCAGGACCTCAGCTGACGTAAACCAGTTTAGTTCCACTGGCATCAACTAAAGTCAGAGGAGCTATGTCATTTTACACCAGCTAAAGTTCTGGCTCTATGTCCTCTCTGTCTACACACCTCGCTTGAAGCTTTAAATTACACTCATGATTATTCACATTATTAAGTATAGCAGGTTCCTGGCTCTTATTTGTTAATGAAAAAAACTTTCTAACATAAAACTGGGCTTCGGTCCCAGTTTTCAGTCATAGTCTCCATTATAAGATGAAGGATGTGGCATACATAAACTGAAAATAATAAATCAAGTAGTAATACTACTGTTGTTTTCCAGAAGAACTCAACTGCATTCCCATCTCCTCGTCCATCTAATTTGGTGTATTGAGTCAGTTGCATTAAGGCTGAGAAATCCATAAGAGGGATACAACATACACAATGGTTACAGTCACTGATGTAATACTGGCGCCAGTAAGCTTTATTTTATTTAAGAAAATACTGCTTTCCATGTACTTCAAAATAGTATAGACATAAAATGTTTTTAAAAAAACAGAAGCTCTCTGTGTGTAATTTGATGCTAACCCTTAGCAAAACAGGCAAAGATTCAAATATTTTCCCCTGCTCAAATGGTTTAAAATATATTTCCAAGGGTGATTTGGCCATCACTTGGGAATTAGAAGCTGAAACGTTGTTGTTGTTTTTTTGGTGAAGATCTGCATTTCTGTGAAAGAACCACAACTGCTTTGGGGACTGGCCACCAGCCAGAAATAAGGCATTCTTAAAAATATTCCTCCAAGTGAAATCTCGTTAATAAAGCCAAAAGGAGAAAAATTACAATTTATTTAAAATTTTAAACAAGGGCTGTAAGATAAATCAATTACAAGTATAATAAATTGGCCATTGATTAGTCTATGTGTAGTATCCCAGTAGTATCTATGTGTAGTATTCTGCAGCATCCCAGTTTAGGGAGAAGTCCTTGGTAAGGCCTGGTGTACACTAGAAAATTAGGTCAGTTTAACCTCATGGTCAGGAGTGTGAAAAATCCATACCTCTGAGAGGAGTAGATAAGCTGATTTAAGTTTCCATGTAGACAGTACTAGGTCAATGGAAGAATCCCTCCTGTCAGTGTGGCTAGTGTCTACACTGAAATGGTTCAGCGGCACAGCTGTAGATCTGAGGTGTTTCCAGTGCAGATAAGCTCTGAATCTTTGCAGGATTGGGGCCTAGACTTAGTATTTAGTACAGTCAGTAGGAAGTACCCAAATGGGGTTATAGTTAGTGCATAATTTTGCTTTGCCAGATGAGGTCTAATTTATGAGCTTGCTTCCCTTGTATCCTTTTTGGCAGAAAAGAGTATTTATGATTTTGTTGTTTTGGACAAATTGCACTATTTCTCCATTAGGGCTTGACACAAAATGCCCTGAAATAAAGGGACATCTGGCGTTGTCTTCAAAGGACATGGTACCTGTTTCTCATTCTTTGCGTTGACACACAACCTACTCATGGGACCTTTGGGACGACTAGACTGGGTGAACAGTGAGAAACAATATTTACAAAATTTTGGCAACCTCTGCTTACCTGAGAAATCACCTTTCACCTCTGCCATAGTTCTGGCAGTTGCAATCAGCTGGAAATTCAAGCTATATTCCCACAGTATACAGGACAGGGAGCTGCTAACAAGTGAGGGCCCCTTGACTTTGGAAATCACTCCGTCCCCTTCCCCTCTCTAGTTACAAATATCTCAGGTCTGCTGACTGTTAGAGTGTGTTGCAAAAGTGCAAAGTCTAATCTGTTCTCCATGGCGTAGCGAGGGGAGCAAGTATGTATCAATGTTTGTTTTATTTAATCTGAGCAGTTAGGATTGGAGCTGTACATTATAACAATTACACTACAAAATGTTGAAGGCTCCTAGAATAAATATTGTTGAAGGCACCTAGAATTGATAGGGGTTCTTTCTTTCTTTCTTTCTTTCTTTCTTTCTTTCTTTCTTTCTTTCTTTCTTTCTTTCTTTCTTTCTTTCTTTCTTTCTTTCTTTCTTTCTTTCTTTCTTTCTTTCTCTATGAGTGTGTGTCTCTCTCTCTTTTGTGTGTACCTATACATTAAAATCAGTACTAGAAAAATAAACAAATAGAATTTTGTTACAACTATTCTCACCCTCTTCTGTTTGTTCACACACAAAGCAAAATATGTTGCATGTCATACAAAAATTCACTTTGGGAAGAAGGGAAATCTTTTATAAAAGCTTTGTTCATTGTTAAAGGTACAGAAACAATACTATATGATTTAGATGAGCAATCATGTACTTAGAATATTGCATTGCAAATACTGAATTACTTACACTAAACCGTTCATCAGCAATCTGTAAGCTGAAATGTATTAGGACAAAAAATATTCAATTAATTTTAAACAGGAAACAAATGTGTAAAAATGGAACTCTTTTCACGCACAGTTTGCAAACAGAGGACAGGGTTAAATTTACCAAATACATTGTTTGTTTGCCTGGCTCTACTCTGGATTTTAGAGATGACAGACTATAAATTAAGAGATAAGGTGGGTGAGGTAATATCTTTTATTGGGCCAGTTTCTACTGGTGTGTGAGAGAGAAGCTTTCAGCTAACACAGGGAGCTCTTCTTCAAGTCTATGGGATCTGATTCAGTGATCAGCAGCAAGGGAAAAGATTCAGGAAATAGCATGTTCTGTAGCATGTTCATCCTTCAAAGTAGCCTTAAGAGTCTGTGAAAAAAGGAGGATTCGTTAATTCTAATCAGAGAAGCATTAAGAGGCATTTCACCATTGACATCGGTGGGAATGGGATCAAGTCCTAACCACCAGGTAGAGCAGAATGTATCCGTGACCTGCTATGTCGCTGTGTCGTGGAAGAGTTTGTACAGAGAAAGTTTGGTTCATACCCTCTAAACCCCAGTTCTAGAACTAGACCAAACTATTATCAATAAAGATTTAGTGTTCAGTTAACAATGAGTTATTGCCTGGTAAAAATGGCAGGGATTATTACATAGACATTGGGCCTCAGGGGAATGCATATGCAACTATTGCTGTACTTTGATCATAAAGTCCTTAAGAGTCTTGGTATGTAGAGCAACTTTTCTGATTATATTTTATAACTTTCTCTGCTCTTTCCTGTGTCTAGTTCATGTGTGACGTGAATATAAATGTTTTTTAGCAGAGCAAGGAATGCTTAACACCTCAGTGCAGAACTGAGAGTCTTTGCACAAGGTGACCTGTCTCTATAACAATACCTACTCTGCTGGAAAATCTGGGATATATCTGCAGCTCAAATATTACATATTTTTGTGTGAAATCATTGGGACAACCTCTGTTGATTCTCTGGGAACTCAAACCTTCAAGAACCACACCCCTGGATATCTCAACTACCTCCTCCCATTAGTCCTTGAGATTCATGCAAACCTTACTTTCTTGTTTTAATAAACAGTTACAGAGTCCTTCTGACTGGTGATGAGGTAAGAGCAGAGAGAGCACAGCCTAGCTTTCAGATCCCATGTTACATTTGAGGAGCTAGCAGCTGGTGATATTTCCATCTCCCCAATATTTCTTTCAAAATTTATGATTCTATTTCTTTATGAGGTATTTTTAACGACATATATTATTCTTTCCCATCAGCTATAAGGCCATCGTTTGCAAATGAGAATCCCCAGAAACCCAGTTTTAAACATTCCACTTGCTTTCGTGGTGCACAGTGTAGGAGATGAAATATTTCAACAAGTCAGGTGCAATCATCAGAATTTGTTTTCCTTTTCATCAAGGCAAAGTACTGTAAGCCACAGACAGCTCTCTAGGGAATGAGGGGTGAATCTGTTCCATAATGTATTTTGCCAGAATATACAATAAAAATAAATGGTTTCGTTTGTGGAATCTATAAGAAAACTGCTGCTGCCAGACTGCATTAAAAAGAAAAAAATACTTTAAAACTTCAAAGTGCTGTGTCAAGTTCCATTTGCCTCCCTTCCTCCACCATTTTCTACCCTAGGAAATCTAGTAACTGGGTCTTTTTTAGTCATTACTGGTTGGGTAAGAAGCTAATCATGCCATGGGGTGCTTCAGGAGCGATGGGAGCATTTGAGAGACCTGCAATTATGTACATGCTAGAGCAGCTACAAGAAGGAGGAACTTTTAAAATGGAATAGGAGTTATAAAGCCTAAAATAAGGAGAGAAAATATGAATAAACATTAAAGAAAAGACATATTCGTTTTACTAAATTTGCATTTTTTATAGTTTATTTATTTGCAGAGCGTGAGCCCATTTCGTCTTCCCTTACATTTGGAAGGAGTCCCATTGACTTCAGTGGCAGCCTGGAGGAGGAAATGTCACCAAACTGAGCTCTATATCTTTGTGAACCATTTTGTGTGGCCTAAGAATAATTTTTTTAAAAATAATCAAAAATATTAATAAGTGTATAAGTTTATTAACAAAACTAGAATGCCCACTGCAGTCACAGCAAGACAGGTTGTACCATCTGGGATTTCGAAATATTGTAGAATTTTCAAAAGTACCTAGACCAGTTACCCAATGGGGCCCTGCTGCACAGTGGAATTCATAGCCCTGAGTTACATCCCCAAAGCTCAGATGTATTTGCAGAGGATCAGTTGGAATCTCGCAACAGATAACAAGATAGCATGAAGAGCCTCATGATAACATAGATGCAGAAAACAGCAAATGCGTGTTCATAGGAATTTCCAGCCTAATTTCTTTTGCTTTTTTAAGAGGTTCAGACAGTTTGAAAAAGCTACAGTTACACCTCCATGCATCTCAGTGCTTATTCAAACTCAGACCTCATAAGGCTTGTTCATCACTAGTTAATTACAAGCTAATGGAATATCATAGTTTTTTGTGTCTCATTTAAATTCTTAAATAAAATCTTAGTATAGGCAGGGCAGGCATGTTGATAAATGACAGTGCACTTTTATTAGATTAACAATGTGTTAGCTTTGACATCAGCTGTAATATGATCTGGTATTGTGAAATGCACTTTTGGATCCTGACACATTAATTGTTGTGTTTGTCTTTTTTGTTGGCATATCTTTTTAATTAGAGCTGCTGAATGCAAATGGTTATGAGCTAGAATTTTTAGAAAAGTGATAGCTTGCACTTGAAAGTGCTCTAACGCCAACAGAGGTAACAAAAATGCTAGAAGGGATAGAAGAAAGTCAGAATACAAAAGGGCTTGTGTCCTAAAATGTTGGTCTGGAATTTACCTTTACGTCAACCTCTTGGTCTACTCAGAAAACAATATACCGAATGTCAGTCATGGATGGGCAAGCAAAGGGTATTGCCGGTCTCTTGACACTGCACTGTTCGGATATGATGGATGTGAAGAAATCTAATCCTTCCAGAGGGAGTCAGGTGGCACTGTGAGGACAAAGAGTGCAAACAATTTTGTACTGGGAAAGAACTTTCCATTTTGGTCCTCTTGTGCCAAAAACGTTACAGTATCCAGCTGTTCTATGTTAAATACTAAATCTACTAGAGAAAAAAAAAATCCCCCCAAAGAGGTTAAACTCCCAGTAAGAGTTTCTATTGGTTGGATCATGTTTAGCTCATACAAAACATGTTAAAAATCACTTCCCAGGCATTGTAAAACCATCTGCTTTCTGGATTAGAAAGCTAGACATTCAAATCCAAGTTAGGAAAAAAGGATAGTCAAAAGCTGTTTTGTTTAGAGGCCCTTTGCTGCAAAACAAGTGAACTGAGTGTTTGTGATATCTTTCTGTTATCCCAGGAGTGAGTCTGAGCAGAAAGTAATACAGCAGATGTCCCCTGGACTCTGACATTGCTAGCTGGATAATGCTTTAAGAAACCTTACAAAAATGATGATTTAAGTCTGTTTTCCCCTTTGTCCTCACTGCACATAAGTAGAGATTTTTTTTCTTTGGTCAATGGAAGAGGAAAGACCAATTTAAATGGCAGGCTTCTTCTAAGTTTCTGTGAATTGCATTTTGAAAATTACTCACCACTTTCCCATGAACACATGGAGTCATGGCATATTTATATTTTCTGGATTGCAGGACCATTTTGTCACTGTTTATTGGATTTTTTTACTGTAACATCTGATTCTGACCCGAGACACTAGGCTGCTTAAAACTAGAAGAGTTCTCAAATTGTGGTCTGTGAACCGCTGGTGAGCAACAGAGTATTTGCTGAGGGAGGTGTCACCATGTCTCCTGATTTTAGTCCAAGTTTTGTAATATTTTTAGTGTCTTTTCTTAAAGCCTCAGCTCCTGGAGCCATGTTATATGAAAATTTCAGCTTTCATTGGAAATATTACGTTTTTAGTTCACATGGTTGCAAAGAAAATCTTGGAAATGTTAATAAAAATAGCAAAAAAACATTTAAAAAATCTCAGGACTTTTAAGTTTATCTCATGGTTTTGGGGGGACTGACTCGTGATTTTTGAATGCATGGGATTGGCAATATGGTCAACTGCAGAAAGCTGAATGGTTTCATAGGTCCAGCTCTCCTCCTTATCTTCATCTGCTAACTTGCATTAAAGACAGATGAAAATACATTATGGCCCAAAATTTCCAAAGTACTCACTGGGGGTTGAACTTGTGACTAAAGCTGGTTGAAAATTTTCTATCTAAACCTTTTTTTTTTTTTTTTTTTTTTTTTTAGGAAATATTAGGTTTTGACTAAATGACAAATGTTCCCAAACATAGTTCCTTCCTTTACAATTTTCAGTTTTTCATCAGAAAACCACAAACTTAAAAATCAAAAAGTTTTCGACGAATAAGGTTTCCAGAATGAGGCATTCAAAAATCAGTGATCACTTCTGAATATGTGATCCTTAATCATTTTTTTATGTTGGTAATCACTGTAGTTGCTATACGGATGTTATATGATTATGAATTAGTGGCTAGGGGCCCCACCAGACCATCTTTTTGTCAATACCTAGTCCACACTATGAAAAAGTCAGAATCCCTGCAGCAGAGAAAGTTTTACAAGTTTTGGCTTTCTTTGATTTTCACACATTCATGACCCAATCTCACTGTTTTCACGCTATGTAATATTTGAAAATATTTGATAAAGATCACAAGTAAAGAAGCAGCAGTCTGTGGATTATGCATGAAGTATCCAATATTGATATTCAATATTTAGACTTCAAAACTGGTCAGTCAAAAGTTACTAGTAAGCTGCATGTACATGGTCTACTTAAAATATGTGTATTAATGACTAAGATACTAAAAATACTAAAGATACCAATTACACATATGACTAAATTAATCAGGTCTATTGCAAACCATCATGAATTTTATAGGGCTCAAACAGGGATGAATCAAATTGAAATTGTAACGTTCATAATATGGTCACATGTTTTTTTCTTGATATCTCCTTAAAACCTACTCCCTATCTAATGTAGATGTGGCCATCCAAACTTAGCTTTCTAGAGTACTACCCAGGCACGAGGAGCCATTCAAGAATTACTAGAAAAGTACTTTGTTTTCCCTCCAAAGACACCAAACAATCATAACTAATACAATTGAACTGCGTGTGCAGAGGGAAGATGGAGGTAGTCTGTTGTGTCTAGAATGGATACCTTGGTAAAGGAGCTGCTGGAAGGCTTGCATCCTTAGGAAAGCAAAGTTCATGTAGTGTGTGTGATTTGTAGAATGTAATAGTGACAAAGATGTGTATCTGTAGTTCAAGGAGGAGAGTGTTAGGTAGGTTAGCTTTTCATTGTCTTGCTTTTGGATTTTTGTGTCAATGGTGTTATATGTGTAGCAACCTTAGTTATTTTTTTAAAAATGCCTTGCTTTCGATCTATCTCTATGTGTGTACACATTTTGATAGTATCTGTTTCCTTTATATCAACTGCCAGCTTAGATAATAATGTTTTGGGGACAAAGACTGTTTCCTTTTAAGGATTTAAACAGCACCTAGTCCAGGGGTCTCAAACATGCGGCCCGGGGGCCACATGCGGCCCGCAAAGCCCTTCCCTGTGGCCCGCCAAGCTTCCTGGCGCCCCCCCCGTCCCCCCATAGCAGTTTGCAGGACGGAGGGGCCAGAAGTGGAGGCTTCTCTGCTGCCTGGCTGGGCCGCGTGTGTTTCTAGCTCTGGACTTCCTAGATTGCTCTTGCTTTGTTTGCCAAACAGCTGTTGGTGGTGCCTAGTGCTTTCCAGGAGGGAATGGGGAGCTGCGTGCTCAGAGGAGGAGGCGGGGTAGGGGTGGGACCTCTTGGAAGGGGTGGAGTGGGGGCGGAGCCGGGGCAGCGAGGGCAGGGTGTGTGTCAGTGGTGCGGCCCTCAGGCCAGTGCACTAGTCCTCATGGAAGGGGTGGAGTGAGGGCACAGCCAGGGCAGTGAGGGTGTGTGTGTGTGTCAGTGGTGCGGCCCTCGAGCCAGTGCACTAGTCCTCATGCGGCCCTCGTGGTCATTTGAGTTTGAGACCCCTGACCTAGTCCAATAGGGCCTAGATTTTGACTGGGCCTTTGGACACTACAACAATAGAAATTGTTATAATATGCTGTTTTCATGAACACTCCTTCCAATAAACTTATTCAGTAGAATGTGTGTGGAAAGCATATACAAAAGGGGCATTAACACAGTTGAAGTAAATTTAGTTTTTTTATTTGAGAAAATATTCATGGCCATCTTCTTCCCCCCCCCCTCCCCCCCTTTTGGCAGTAAGTTCCCAATTCTCTTAAGACCAAAAGACCTGATCTTGCTGGGAAGGAAATAGGGCAGAGAAAATTTAAAGAACTGAAAGCAATTCTATGAGAAAAGATTTGCAGTGATTTTTGGTGCAAGTTCCGCAGAACTACAATTACATTAGGTCACTTTATAAAAAAAAGCATTTTGGAAAGGAAATCCAGAATTCAGATGCAAGAAATTTAATGACTTAAAGGTTAATTTGATAAAGCTGGAATTCCTGTATGATAGCCACTTCCCAAATGCTTCAAAGGAATAACGACTCATCAGAATGTTTGTGAGTAGTGATAGCAATAGGTCATGAACATGGTTGGATTTAATTCAAAATAATGTTTGGAAATGGTATTTTGTACTGTTCAGCTAACTGTAGTTAGAAATGTGTTATTGCTCAGGGGGCCAAAACTGGAAGCTGGAATCCAAATTGGTGCTTTGTTGAGGAAAATTAAAATCCAGACCCAAACCTAGATCTTAAATTCTGTGATTAGGACTTATAATAGACTGGACTGGAATGTTAGATTTGGAGTCTTCCAAACTTCTGAGGTAGGTTCAAATCTAGATTTTAACACAAAGCCAAATACAATTAAGGTGTCTTTCTTTTTACAAGCAGATGCTTCTGAGCTATGGCCATTGACCACAACAGAGAACTGACATAACATTAAATGTAAATCTTCAGAATTGAAACACCTGTTTTTTCTGAATTAATCTTCAAGGCTGTTAGACATTATTTGAAAAAAATAAAAAAGCATATAAGATTAAAAGTTATAGACAGATAGCTTTTTTTCTAAGTCCAAGATGTTACTTGCTGAAAACATATACCAATTGGTTAAAAATTACACAGGTGGCTTGAATTAAAGGAAAGATTTTAAAGACACATATATCCTAATCTTTTTATACTGTAACCTGTTCTAGATAATAACATTTACATGCAAAGTGTAAGATCAAAAGTATCTTGAGTACCATCTGAACATCTGTAAAATCTTTTTGGGTGCATTCCCCTTTTATACATAAAGAAAGCGAGGAATACTTGTAGCACCTCAGAGACTAACTAGTTTATTTCAGCATAAGCTTTCGTGGGCTATAGCTCACTTCATCGGATGCATAGAATGGAACAGAAGTAAGATGCATTTATACACACAGAAAGAAAGAAAAAAAATAAAATTGTACATTAGCATACCAATTCTAAGAGGGCTGTTAAATGTAGTTGGATACAGACTAACTTGGCTGCTATTCTTAAACCTTTTATACATGTGTCTAACTAGTAGTGTAAATAACAGTTGCATGCAAGCCCTGAGGGGACACACTCTCTCTTAGTTTTTTAACAATGTTAAAAAGGGTAAACAATTGAGATCAGATCAGAAATAACAGGTGAGAAAGTTGTATATTGAATTGGCTGGTGGCTGATTGTATGTGTATAACTGATACATCAACCAGACAATCACTACTCTGTTGAATGAACTTACACAGGAAAATAAAAGAAGACAAACACACATTATCATGTATGGGTGAACACTTTTCACAAAGTGACAGCTTTCAGAGTGGTAGTCATGTTAGTCCGTATCAGTAAAAACAACAAGGAGTCCTTGTGGCACCTTAGAGACTAACATTTATTTGGGCACATGGAAGTGGTTTATATCCCATGAAAGCCTATGCCCAAATAAATGTGTTAGTCTCTAAGGTGCCACAAGGACGCCTCGTTGTTTTCACTTTTCACAAAGTGATCACTCTATGTCGTCATCCTCAAAGGAAACCTGCATAACATTTTCAAAAGATGAGCCTGCCACCTTAAATTCATAACTTTGCTAGACATTAAAAATCATGGACTGAACAGAGACACTGGATTTATGACTTATTGAAACAATCTGTAACCCACTAACCCCCTTTTTGTCCTCTGACTGCAGAGGTGTTAATGGGCTACTCTAACCTGAATGGTCCCTTAGAATATGTGACAGGTTCAAGAATAGCAGCCATGTTAGTCTGTATCCCTAAAGAAAGCGAGGAATACTTCTGGCACCTTAGAGACTAACCACTTTATTTCAGCATAAGCTTTCGTGGACAATACTTGTAGCACCTTAGAAACTAACCACTTTATTTCAGCATAAGCTTTCGTGGACTATAGCCCATGAAAGCTTATGCTGAAATAAAGTGGTTAGTCTCTAAGGTGCTACAAGTATTCCTCGCTTTCTTTAGAATATGTGGTAACTACTTATGCTAAAACAATCTGTTCCACCTTGCATTTAGCTGTGCCTGTGATGCTCCGAGTACCCTTCCCAGATCTGAAGAAGAGCTCTGTGTGCATGAAAGTTTGTAAGTTGGTCCAATAAAAAATACACTTCATACACTGTAAGAGATCGCATTTTCGCCCCCCGTCACAAACAGGCAGGAGACTCTCTTCTGTGGCTCCAAACAGTGCTCTTTATTCACAGTGCAGCATATGCAACCCCACCACCTACTATACAGAGTCTATACACAGCTCTACAGCTTAGCTCCTTCACAGCTCTACAGCTTAGCTCCTCTACACACCACCACCCTGGGCTTCCTGCCTGGCAGGCTTTTATTTCCCCTGAGGAGGCTGCCAGGTGCAACCCATCAGGCTGATCCCTCTGCAGCCCAGGTGGCTGATTAGGCTTGCTTTTGCAGGGAGGTTTGCAGAGGCTTCTGCTTCCTCTTAAAGGGCCCGCAGGGCTGGCTCAGGCACTCCTGGCCAGCACCCTGCCACAACACCTTGTCAGACTATGATATATCAGTAAATTAATTGTATATTCAAGTTAATCTCATCTTTATTCTTCTCTGGATACTATTTTCTTTTTGTTTTAAATTATTTGATGGACGATTTTAATAATTATAATAATGTAACTATTTTTGATCCATTAGTAGGTATCAGTGAAAATTCAAATATTTTTTTACCAAGTGATGATTGAGAGATATGAATCACCCTTGCGAGTCAGTATTGTTCTCCCCTCAGGATATGTTCAACCAGTGAGTGTTCTGGTGATACAATGCTACTTTTTTTGTTTGTTTTTAAGTCATTGAGAGCTTAGTAACTCAGGATAAGTCTAAATTACATCGCTACATTGTCGCAGCTGCATCGTGCAGCCGTGCCTCTGTAGTGTGTCTGGTGAAGACAACAATATGCCGACTGGAGAGTGCTCTCCCGTCAGCATAATTACTCCATCTCAGCAAGAAGCAGAAACTATGTACATGGGAGAGTGTCTCCTGCCAACGTAGTGCCGGTGTGGACAGTGCAAGGGTCTCCACCCCACTTCTCTAGGTGGCACCAATAAGAGGCCCATGCCCACCTGTTCCCTACTATGGATCCCTAGATCTACACCAGGCCTGCACAACATGCGGCCCAGGGGGCCACATGCGGCCCGCACAGGCTCACTGTGTGGCCCGCGAGGGGTGAGTAAGGGTGGGGCAAGACAAGCAGGGGGGTTGGGAGGAAGCGGATGGGGGCTGGGAGAGGGCGGGGCTTTTCAGATCGCAGCTGGGTTTTTTGCAGTAATATGGTCCTCGCTGCTTTCCGAGTTGTGCAGACCTGCTCTACACTGTGAGGGGGTTCCTGCTCTCAACTCAGACCCCCATGTCTTATTGTTTCCTATGGGCTCTACCTATGTTGTCCCTCTCTTTTTTAGGCTTTCCTTGGGGTTCTTCACTACAGTTTTCCAGCACAGCCCCCCTGGGCTTCTTCTTGGAGTCCTCCCTCTGCAGAGAATCAGTCTCATCCAGAATTCAAACTGCGGGTGTTCCTCAACTCTGTCCCTCCCTAAAACTCCCCTCCCAGTCAACTACTACTCCTTTCCAGATTTATCTGCAGAAGGAAGTTGATTTCATATTTCTGTTCCTTTTCCCACTAGACCTTGCCACAACATGTGCTCCCACATATTCTCATGTACAAATCACAGAATTCCCATGGCCTGAGAAGAACCTAGGCACAGATCATAGCAGAAACTCAAACCCCTCTCAGAGGGCCAGATCACCATGTGACATCAGCATATCATATTACAGCATCCTGCATAGGTTTTCACGTGTTCTACTAATATTTACTGAAGCATATATTGTATAAAATGCACATGGCATTCACAGACTATAAAGTTAAGATGACAGTCCCTGGAGCCAAAGAAATATTCCATTGTGTGGACAAATGTTGAAAGTTTTAAAAACTCATTCATACATGCAGAAGTCAAGATATTTCCCATGATGACTTGTGTTAGATTTGTATTACATGTTTTAAATTGAGGGGAGGGATAGGCAATAGCTAAGCCAGTAGCTTTATAGGGAGCAAGCATAAGCTGGAGCTATTCCAATCCACTTTAACCCCTGGACATAATGTTTACTCACTAGACGCTGGAACACCAGCTGTTATAACACACATAGCTTTGCTCCAGCACACAACATAAGTAGGTATATTTATACAGGCCTGAGGGGTTACTTGCAGACAAATAACACACATACAATGATGCCAATAGACATTTAAACTACCAGTAGCAAACCAAGTAAAATTATTCATATTCAAAAGAAGTCTAGAACTTCAAAAATAAAATCTGCAGACAAATTTTCAATCTGCTCTCGAAGTGGATGACTGTGATGCGGCCATGAAAAAGGCAAATGCGATCCTAGGATGTTTTGGGTGAGGCATTTCCAGTAGACCTAGGGGAGCATTAATGCTATTGTACAAGGCAGTGATAAGAGTTCATTTGGAATATTGCATACAATTCTGGTCACCCCATTCAAGAAAAATGAATTTAAACTGGAACATCTGCAGAGAATTGCTGGTAGGATGATCAGCAGAACGGCTGGCCTATCATATTGGAGGAGATTAAAAGAGCTTGGCTTGTTTAGTCTAGCAAATCGAAGGCTGAGAGGGGAAATGATTGCTGTCTTACATTAGGGGTGTAAGTACCAGGAAGGGTAAAAAGCTATTTAAGCTACAGGACATTGTTGGCAAAAGAACAACTGGGTATAAACTGGCCATGAACAAATTCAGGTTGGAAATTAGAAGAAAGTTTCTAACTATCAGAGGTGTTCTGGGACAGCCTCCCAAAAGGCGCTGTAGGGGCAAAAACGTAATTAGTTTTAAGAGCGCGTGGACAAATTTATGAGGTGCAATTGTATAATAGGGATTCCTGTGATGGTAGGGGACAGGCTTAACAGCTGTGTGGCTCACTTCCAGTTTATGTTTTATGTTACTAAAAACTCATGCTTCAGGGTTTCAGCAGGCCACTGGCAGGAGTCAGGAAGGGATTTATTTTCCCCAGTGAATTTTGGCAGGATTTTTTTTTAATCTCTTTCCTCTGAAGCATCAGGGATGGTCACAGCGGGAGATGTGGAGAGGGCCAGGGTTCTGATGTGGCACTGATCACTCTCTGTCTGAGTTGCTTGGCTGGCTGGTTCTTATTCACCTGATCACCATGGGGACTGGGAAGGAATTCCCCCCAGGTCCGAATGGCAGTGACTTTGTGTGGGGTGTGGTTTTTTTTGGGTGGGGGGGGGGTAGCTTCCTCTGCAGTGTGTGGGTGCAGATCACTCGCCAGGATGACCTGTGTATATCTCATGTAATCATTTCTCTGCCATTGCAGGGGCATTGGTGGACCTCAGTCCCTCCTAGCCTGTGGCATACAATAGTCTAGCCTCCTTTGGGCAGTAATACTTTGGTTTAATTTCAGTTGTTGGGTTCAGTGTGCAGGTGCTGGGTGGCATTTGCAGGCTGTGATATACAGGAGGACAGACTACGTGATCTGGGGGTCCCCTTTGGCCTTAAACACGATAAGATCACTGAGAATGCAGCACAGCAAGGTCTATTTTAAAACATCTGGCACCCAGCTCCACTCAAACTGACAATCACTGCAAAACTGTTTTAGGTAGAAGTGTGCCAATCTGAGCACTAAATGCAGAATTGGGCACCCTAATTTCGTCCCCCACATTTTTAACCTTAGCTCCCATATGCATTTTTTTTATCTTCTGCTTTTCAAGAAATGAACATAAAAATATAAACATTGATACCTGACATGTGGCTCTTCCTGGAGTCGCTCTCTGTAACACCCTGGCCTCGGTCCCTTGCCCTCTCTCTTTTGGTCAACTTTTCCCAGGGCTTCATGAGCCCTCATTTCTTTTTCTACTTCCTGCATCACCTCCTTGCCCCTAGATCTCAGGTCCAGTCTCCTCTTGCTGCTTCAACTCTTCCATTCCCCTCCCCCCGCTACTCCTAACCCCATTGCTCTCCTCTCCATCCAGAGCCTCTTTCTGAGTTCCTCCCTAATGCCATTACTTAGCCACATAATCTTCCTACTTCTTCGCTGCTGGCACTCTTAGCAGGCTACAATGATTTATGGTGGTAGGTAATGAGTTTAGATCAATAGACTTCACTAAACCCTTAAAGGAACCACATTCACAGAGCCCTTCAAAAGGTTTGGCTCTGTGATTAATCTCAGAACTCTGTATTCTTTTTCTCCCAGACCTAATTTAGTTATTAAAGCCACCATTTATGACATTTTCCTATTAAATGTGTAGTTTTCCAAAGGATGGTTGAAGTCTCTAAACACTTGGAATGAAAGAAACATAAAACTTCTGGCAAACATATGGTATCCAGGTTATACTAGTAGAAAATATTCTGGATCATTTGCATTGTGCCAGAGGAATGATTTCAGGCTGAAAAAGGATTTCCACAGTGAGGAAACTGTTAGAATACTACAAAGCACGTTTATACATCCTTTGACTTCACTTTCACACCCTTCATAATTTTCTTTCTGACATTTGCTGATTATCAAATATGTTTTCATTGATTCGGTTTAGGATCAAAGCAAAAGACTAGGAGGTTGGCTCTTTTGGGTTCCAGTCCCATGTCTGGAGTCCGGGACTGACTCTGTACCTAGCCATTCGAAGCATACCACCTATTTTTTGCCTTAGTTTCTTCCTCTGTGAAATGGGGTTATAAATACACCTCACCTACTTCACAGACACATTGTGAGGATCAGGGTTTTTAAATAATTTTGAATCAGAAAAGCATTAACCAAATATTACCTAAGAGTTATTCTTACTAAATTTATGAAGTCAAAATTATTTCCATGGTAATTTTCTGTGATTTCATAACCATCATTACTTAATTGCTGGATGAAGGTAAAGTGGAAGTGAGACTATGAAGGAGAAACCAATTAATCAAACAGGAATATTTTCAATAATGGGGGGAGGGAGCAAGGGGAGATAGAAATAGAAACAATAAAAATAAATCAAAATAGTTTTGGAAAAGTCCATTTATACAAAGTTAGTCTCCATTTAAAAATTGAGAGTACACCTCACATGTACCCCCACTAACATCAGTGGGATTACACAGGGCATAAATCAGGGCAGAATTGGGCCCTACTTGGTTGGCGCCCTTTAATTCCTTTGATAGCCATAAGTCTGAAACATCTCTGTTCCTTTCCAAGTGGAGGCTACATAGTCTGTCCCCAAGCAACAGCATCCAGACATTTTGAAAGAGTGACCATTCTTTGAGTGTCTCCAGAGAAAATTGTATGCATCAGTCTCTGCTGAAGGATAACATTTGTTATGAAAAATAATGGCAAAAAGTTACCATTAATCATAAGTATTTCTTTACAAAAGCTACCCATGGCACGGGATCGACTTAGCTGTAGAAGGAAGGAGAAAATTAGAAGGGTGTGTGGGAAGAGAAATAGAAAAGACATGGAAAGTAGGATATGCGTGTGCAAGCACAAGTGAATATACAGTGCAGGAGAAAAGAAACTGGGGTGCATGAAGGCTTTACAGGAAAGGAGAGGCTGAGAAGGGAGGAGGAAACTGGTGCATGTATCTTATGTGCAAGGAAAAGCACTGAGTGTGTGTGCAGGAGAATATAGGTAGGTGCAAGAAGCAGAAGAGATCTGGGGAACAGGAAATAGGAGGAAACTGTGGTGTGCCTGCCAGCTGCTTTGTGCTGGTGATGCAAAGCAGCTGTAAATCTAGTTAAACTGGCCAGTAAGCTCTATATGCTTTGTTCTGTGCAAAAGTGGAGTAAATCAGCCAGAGTATACTGGTGAATCTGGCCATAAAGTTTAACATAAAAAAGGTTGTTACTTCATATATTTATGAAAAATCAACAGTATCATTTTCTCTGGGTTTCTCATTTAATTTTCACGTATGAAATATTTAGATTACAAAGAAACAGGGAAATTCCCAGACAAAAACTATTTTAAAATGGAGTTAAAGTGGGGGAGTACATATCAGTAATTTAGGGTAAAATATATCACAGAGGTGTTGCAGCTATCCCAAATCCAAGTATTATAAACCCAGGAAGTTCAGAGTTAAGGTTAAACTTAAAAGAAATCCAAACATAATAAGGTATAGAAATACACACTTAGGCACCCAAACAATTTTAACTCTTGCCCTATAGTGAAATCATGAGGAAATACAAAGAAAAATCTAACATGTGTTCAAAAATCAGTTTAATCTAATCTGATACCACAAACTCAAAAATGCCTTAATCATGTAGTCATTGCATGGTGTCTCTATGGGGGGAGTATTGTATATTAGAGGGCTGGGTAGCAAGGGCACAGGCATATCCCAACCCTACTAGTTCTGGTAAGACTAGAAAGCATGTGGAACCCTCCCCTCAGAAATAGTGCTTCTAAGGGGATAGGGTCACTGAGTTCTCACTCTAAAAAAATTGCTATGGGGAAAACTAAGAGTAAAGGGACATTTTCGCACAGAATAGCACTTTGGCGATGGTAAGCACATAGCTTCCCTGCAAAAGTGCTGCTACCGGCGAGGGGAGAAGAGGGAAGGGCTAAACATCCTCCTTCAAGAAGACACCTGCAAGTGGGAGAGACTGCCAGAGCACCCCTGGAAAGTGCTGCTGCTGCCGCAAAAGCAGAGAGAAGCCTCATCACAAAAATGGTTAGAGGGCCAGGGAAGAGTGGCATTAAAAGATTTGTTCCTTTGGATGAAGAGCCAAACTTTTGAACGCTATCCAGACAGAATCTCATGAGGCTTACCCAAAACTACTTACCTGATGAGTCAAACATTTAAATAAGTATTTTAAGCCTTTTATATGGTGCTATAAATACACATCAAACATATTCTCTGCTAGCGTGAGAACATCACCAACAAGTTATTCTCATATTTAGCTGAAAGCCTCCTGATTGACTGAAACCAACAAAAACCCCGTAACTGTTCTCGGTGTTTCTCAATCCTGTTGACCCCTTATTCCAAGTCATTTAGCACAAAGGTTTGCAAACTGTGGGGCATGCCTTCCCCACAGCTGGGAAATCATCGCCTCCAGTCAAAAGCCAGCAGAGCAGAAGGTGGTGGGAGTTGCCCAGCCCACTCGAACTCCAGGCTCACCACACTGTGGGATTCAGGGTACTGGCTGGCTACCCAGCAACCCTCCTACCCCACTCCCCAAGCCAGGCTGCCTTTGCAGGCCTGGGCGCTCCCCAGGCAAGGCAGGTGGCACTGCTCTGCGCTGCAGCCCTGAAGCGTTCTTGTCTCTCCCCGAAAAGAGCTTGGCACCAGCTGGCGACACCCCCTCTGGAGCCAGCCCCTGCCTGCAGAGCCCAGCTGCTATGAGATATTCCCTGAGACACTCGCTGGCTCTCCTGGCTCTGCTGCTGCTCTTCCAGAGGCGACACATGGGGCAGTCACGTGCCGCCCCAGAACCTTTACATTGTACCTCCCATTAGCAAGAATTACACGTTATCTCTGCTGCACATATAAAATTACAGTGTATAATGCTGCTTTAAACAAACAGGGTCTATTTGTCTGTTTACTGTAAGAACAGAAGCTAAGATGCTAGTAACAGGTAGAAAATCATACATTCTCGTTGAGCTTCACATTATTGACTAACTCTCTTAAACAGCTTATCTGACTCATTTACACATAAAAGTATCACAGATATTTACACATAAACTGGACTACACATAAACAGTAGATATGTGTTGCCAAGGATATTTCATTAGATCAACCCGTAAGATAAATGTTGAGAAGGAGAGAAAAATAGTCCTTTTGAAGCAGAAAAATATAGGTAACTGTAGGTAAATCTATCTGGTGCCCATACGCTATGTTAATATTGGCAGCCAGCCATGGTGCAGATCTTAGCTAACCATCAATACAGAATCAGGCAAATTACCAAAAATTGCTCTCATTCAAACGTACCACTTATTTGACGTCTAGGTATGAATTATACAGAAATGTCAACACTACATTTGAAGATAACAAGGCCTTTGCAAGCGTGTGTATTATTTGATACACGCTAAGGTACAGGCACAGTACTTAGTCACTTACAGGCTCTAGGCACCAGCAAAGGAAGCATGTGATTGGAGTGGCACATTTCAAGGGGCGGCATTTTGGCCATTCTTGGGGAGGCACATTTCGAGGGGCATCCTTTCCCCCCCCCCCCTTCAGCGGCATTCTGGCTGCCCTTTTTTCTTTTCGCTTGGGCAGTTGCGCTCTTGGCACTTGGGGCGTCAAAAAAGCTAGAGCTGGCCCTGGTCACAGGAACACAGTCTATATGTGTTTGAAATTCATCATGTCGAAACCAGCACTTGTTTTGCAGACCCTCTTAGAATAACCAAATGATACAATAGTTTCTTTCTAAACAAACAGGGCTAGTAGGCTACTAAGACTCTTTCCAGATAGGCTCAGATCTGATCAGCTGCCTCCAGGCCCAGACAGACTGCCTTCTATGCTGGCTGGCAGGAAGGAGATGTTATCTGTCTTCTGCTTAGTCCCCCATAATTGCATCTCATTCCTGACTCCTGCAAAATAACGAATGTATCCTCCCAAGGTTTGCAGAACACATGCAGAGGAAATAGCAGCATTGCAAGCTAACTGACACAAAAATTCTAACCAGATGATGGAAAAAATCTTTTTGTCAAACTAAGAGCACTTAGAAAGATTTTATTCCGAAAAGTACTGCACGTAATCTAATAAACTGCCTCCCCTGGACATGATTGACTCTATCTTGAAAGGGTATTACTTATTATTTCAGTACCATCTTGCCAAGCTCTCTGCTTTACCATACACAAAAAAGTTTGGATTTTTTTTTGGCAGCAGTATAAAGACATTTAAAAAAAGAAAAAGAAAAGCAAGAAAGAGTCATAAATGACACTATTGAAAAAATACCTCATGAAACAGCGTTTTGGTCTCCACATTATTAAACAAAAAAAAAAGTGATTAAAAATACTTCCATAAACCTAATATTGATTTTGTGGAGGTTTTCCTTGGAATGTTGATGTTTTCACCCTATGGCACTGGAAAGTTAGTTCAGATTCTGTACAATTGGCCTACATCACTCAATACTTTTAAAAGTTATTTCTAGTCTTGCTTTTCAGGTAATGCGTCATCTAATCACTAACAACTAGAAACAGGCCACCATGCCATCCTTTCCAGCCTCCAGACTCTCATGAGTCTCGTTAGCACACTCACTTTCAGTGACCAGAACTTATTTACCGACATTACTTCTACAAATATTGCTGGCAGAACTGAGTACAATGATATGCTCATTTTCGAAGATGAAAACATGGGGCCAGATTTTTAGCTGGCGTAATCATCTTAGCTTTATTGATGGCACACATTGCTTTATACCAGCTGAGGATCTGGCTCATGATTTAAAGCTCTAGAAAAAATTGTATCGCATGTCCAGTGTTGCCAACCCCAAACATTCAAAAACTCAGGAGTCAGGTGCCACAAAATGATGAGACTGTTTTAAAAACTATATGATTTTAAATAGATAGATAGATGGTTCGTTGTTTTTTTTTTGCCTTCTGGATTTTGAGCTTTTACCTGTCAGAATACCTTAGGCTTACATTTTCAAGCTTTTCTCCACAAACATGAGGACTACAGAGTTTCTTTTTATTTTATTTAAAATTTATAATTTAAAGGTTAGTGGAAGGCTAGCAATAAAACCGTGATAGTTGGCAGCACATTTATAGACTGTATAATCGTTTTCAAAATTTCTCTAGCGACCAGTCCTGAGACCTGTACTTACCCAAGTAGTCTGTAAATATGTCAATAAAACACCTGTGATTGGCCAGTCAGTTGACTCAGGTTTGCGGGGCTTGGGCTTCAGGGCTATAAAACTGCAGTACAGATGCCCAGCCTGGGATCTGGGACACCATGAGGGGGAAGGGTCCAGCTGCAAAGAGTTTTATGCAGTGTAGATATACCTTGTATTACTGCACTCATGCACAAAGGTTGCAGGATCAGATCCTAAAGTGATAAGGAACTTGTCTAACTTTTAGGCAACCAAACTTAAAAGCAAGCAGCTTTAGATGTTTTAGGCCCAGGTGAAGGGTCTTCCGCTGCAATGTGCATATATATACACACACACATACATAAGATAGTTTTTTTTAAAAACAAGAATGTGTTTGAAGTCATCTCCGGGTAAAATCAGTTGTAAGCACAGGCGTGATTGAGCTTTGTCACTAACTCTGCCTGCAAATTGCTGTCAAATATGCCTGGCATTCCCAGCTTGCTATCAAACACTACATTCCTTCATCCCTCTATTCTGCAAAAATCACTGACAGCCACATCTTCTACTTCTGTAACTGATATCCATATATTGGCAAAAATTGGCATCCACATTAAACTACTTTCTAAAGGTATACTTAGTGTTAAAACCTTCCTTTACTCTTTGGATTCACTTGAGAAGGAGAGAAGTGGTATCCTGTGATGCAGAGTGGGATGGTACTAAGAGATCAGAGCATAGGGCTATGTGAGAGGTGATATGACAGGGCTATGTGATCATTAAAAAATGATCAGTGTAAGCCCCAAACTATCACCTATAGTCCATGCTGTGGGGGTGGAGGTTGTTGTTTTTGCTTTAGTCTATCAGAGTACTAGTAGTGGGGGAGTTACAGTTGAACTCGGGATCTTCCTTAAAAAATATCCACTTAGGCCCATAAATGGTTCTCATCCCCATAGTACCTGATTGCCTCACACTCATTTTTACCTCACAATACTCCTATAAGGCAGAAGAATATAATCCCGATTTTTCCAGATGAGAAACTAAGGCACAGGGTAGATTAAATGACTTGTCCGGGGCCACACAGGAAGGCAAATCCAGGAATTGAACGCAAGTGTCCAGAGTGCCAATATGGTGACAACTACTATATTGTAACTTCCTCAATGGATTATATGTGTCTAAATCCTCATGACTGTTTTTAATAGTTCAGTTTACAGTTTAGATATTAGCCTTCTAATTTTTCAAGGTCATCTTAATGGACACTTCAGTGAAAGCATCCATTTGGCAGACAAAGCCCAAAGATGATACAGGTACTATAAAGGAAATTATCATCTTTCATTTGAGGCACCAGACTCTGTCTAAAAATTCTCAGGCCAAGCCTGATTTTAATAGTATTTTTTGTTCCTTTGTTTAAGACTTAACTTCATAATTTGAGAAGAATTTTCTTTGTTTTGGCATTTTTCCATGACTTTTTAAATTAAAAGTTTGGCAGCATTTTCTGTTTTTCTTCCAGCAACCAGGTGTCCAGCCTTCTTTATTATTCTTTATATTTTGTTGGGATTATTTTTAACTCAGTGACCTTTGGCAGGTGTTGACCTTGAACTGTACAGCTGTCTGAAATGATACTGCAAAGTTTGAAAGGTTGCCATATATTTATATTTTGAAGCTCTCCTTTCTGATATCAGATGATACTTGAACTGCCTGTTCACTGTGTCTAATGGATTTTTTGTATAACATGCTAAGTGCTCTTTTTAGAAGAACATTCCTTTAATACAGTATGTATTTTATAATATAGTATTTTACTGGAAATCTTTGTTGTACTGTATTTATTTAGAATATTCCTTCATTCCCCTGCCTTTTATCTTCTGACTTTTTTGAATAAATCCTGTAAAAGGGTAACCCTCTGTTATGCTGTCTTTGTCTGTAGCTAAACCACCTGCTCTGGTTATCTCTTAAAAGCTGACTAGGCCCAGCACTTGGATGGAAGATCTCCAAGTAAAATGCAGATATGGTGCAATGTATTATTGGTGACTCTGTAGCTCTGTCTTTCTCTGCAGTCACAACTGAACAACTAGTCCAGTGGAGAGGTAGGAAGCACTGTGATGCTAGAAGTGCTGTTTCTTGGCTAGGATATAATATTGAGGCCTTCATACTTGTGGTCATTAAAAATACTATGGTTTGTTTCATAAGATCAACCCTATAACTCTATCCAAATGTCCAATTCAGCTGCTACATTCTCTCTGTCTAAATATTCCCTGTAGTTTTAATTATATGAATTATGCACTATTGAAAAGCTGCTGCCTCCCAGCTCAGAGGTAGCTGCATTTTTAAGCTTCTGGTGAAGACCACTATATTTATAGATTGTAGAGTGTCTTGGGAACTTTAAAAGAAATATGCTATGTAAATACTAGTTGGTATTATCATTAGTATCATATACTTCATATTCTCTTCTGTGCACAAGCTTACACCCAGAGATGGAGTTCTTTAGGCTGTAAAATATATCCCAGAACCCTAACAACTCAGTCTGCAAGTGCAGGATCGTGTTCTAGATAATCACCAGTATGCCCTCTCACTGACTACCCATCCCATATTTTGCAGGTGTGATTGACCCTAACATCATACGCCACATACATTAATTTCTACTTGTTTATTCTGGATATTACTTGGTTTTTTACATAGATTTTACTTCTTGACACCTTAGGCCACTCGCCACAATACTCTCTGCTGGGGTGTTTGTGCATATGTCCGTTAATGAGTGGCATAAATGATTATGCCACCTGCTCTGTTGTGACTGAGCCAGGCTCCTAGGGTAGTAGATAATGGTTACCCTTCCCCTATCAATGAAAGATTATGTTCTCTGGTCCTTCATGCAATCTAATTTTAAGTAACTCAAGAAAGATTTTTTTCCAACACTTCTCTGAGGAGTCTATTTCATGGTGTTGGGAAATTTTTCCTCCAAGTGATCCTAATTTTTTTTTTTAAATTTCATCCAGTTGCATTTACAATAACTTTTCCCTTTCCCTTTTTAAAAATCCTCTGGGTTCTTCATTAGTGTAGCCCTGAACAGTGCAAGTATGAAGTGTGGGTAAGAAAGGTCTCAGAGCTTTCCTAACATCTATGGTATTTATTCTTAAAGGCCTAATTGTGCTGTCAGTTATGCTAGTGTAAATCCAGAGTAACACCACTGTCTTTAGTAATGTTACACTAGATTGATATTGGGCCATCGACAGCAAGATTCAGCTGTAAATACTCAGAGAATCTCTGAACCTGGATCCTTCATCGCTAAAACAAATACAATAGTCTATTTTTAACAAGCTATGTGCATTTGAAATAGATCTGTTCAAATTCTCCCTGTCCCCACGGAATCTGTTATTGTCTGTGGTCATTCAAGCAAGAGGGTTAGAGACAGACATGGATATGTTGCAATAGGAATAAAAGCCCTGGAAGGTCAACCAACTTTTTAAATATTGTTTTTCATAAACAGTCTAACTGAGGCCTCAGAAGGGAAATGAAAAATATTTTGATAGTTTAACTTTCATTTGTATTTAATACGGGGATAAGGTTTATTATAAGACTAATATTTGCTTTGGGTTTTGTTTTTTGTTTTGGCTATAAGGACAAGCTCCTTGAAGCTCATTCTGAGCTTCTTATTCACTCAGGCAAGCTGCCACTGAAGGAAATTATATTCATAATTTGTGATATGGTAGCACCTAAAGCATAACCAAGATCAGGGCCTCTTTTTGCACTATACAAACATTAATAAGAGACAGTCCCTAACCCAAAGAGGAGTGACAATGTGTTGCTCTCTTTTACTCATGGTGGGTTTATAGTTTACTCAATGATTAATATAGTATAGATTATAATGTGATACATTTGAATTGTCTTTTTCAAGGGTATGTTATACTGGTTTGCAATCAAAATAAGAAAACAGTAAAAATAAAATAAATTACTTTTTGGTTCTAGATGGGTGATACTATATCAGTCACAGAATATATATGAAAAAAAATATTACAATGTTCTAATAGAGACAAATCAGTAAAAGGAGAAATTCACTGCACCGCTATCAATACTGGGTTAGATGTATCCACTAATGGCATGGTGTCTCTCTGTTGGGTGACAGCGATAGGAGATAGATTGAAATAAAGTTAGAAGATGTTTCTGATCTTTATTTTCTCTCTTCCTGCCTCTGAGATGAATCATCACTCAATAATATGTCATGCTGGTTCCTAGTGTATTTCTGTGTTCCAAAGGGTAAGCAATGTGCTTCTTTCCAGCAAATAATATCCCCTCCCCCTCCACACAGCCTAAAGGATCCAGCCCTCAATGTCAAAACTAACTACATTATAGTGTCATACAAGATTCAGCCATTCAGTAAAACTGCATCCGATTAAAGTCTGCTGAATGCTAGGACATTCCTGTCTGACAGTGATAGAGGTTTAACTGACATGGTCCTGTCCCTGCAAGTTCAGCTACTTAAAGCCACAATGGCTAGAGTGTTCAGAAATGCTCAGCAGCCACAATGCAGTCGGGTTTTGAGAAGAGCTCTGGGTACACATTAGGTGCTGAGCTCCAAGGAAATCTGGCGTCACGCAGGTGTCACACTCTCCGCAGCTGCCAGCTAGATGCTGAGCACTTCAGAAAATGTGGCCATCCTCCAAAACCATACGACTCATTAACACTGCTACCATTAGACTCAGAAACACTGAATCACCCGTTTATCATTTGAAGTGAAACCAAGGAAGTGGCTGCCCAATAGCAGATACATTCACCTCTGTTACAATGAGACACAAGAGTGACAACTTCCTGTCCTCTCCTTTCTTGGGAAGTTTCCAGTCTATTCTACATTTCTGTAAGCCTCACTCCTGCATTCCTGTACTTGACCCAAAGGTCTGCAATTTATCTTCCACCTTTCTTTGCTAAAAGCAACTGAAGCATTTACATTGGTTTCTCCATTGGTTCTATGCACCAGCCTTTCCATACTATCTTATGAGTAGTTCCGAGCCTATTTATTCTTTTCATAACAGGCACTACTTATTGCCACTTTCAGGCTATTTATTACTTTGGTTTGCAGTCAGTGTCTTCCCCTGTCCCTTCACACATACTTCTTTCCTCTGTGATATTTTATATTAAGGTATTTTTTAATGTCCTCTCCCATCTGCACTGCAGTTCTTTTCTCAACAGTGACAATCACTATAACATGTTCTGTTTGACTTATGGAGACTTGTTAAGGAGTTGAGCTGAGTGAATAACTGATTTTTCAGTTAGGTGGATGAACTGAAAAATTTGGGGGGGAAATTAAGTTCAAATCACCTTGAAAATGTTGAAATAAATGTTTTGTGACTTCTGATTTTTTTTTCATTTTTTACAATCCAAACTATTAGGTGAATTTGATCCATATTTGCAAATAGTTTTGATCCCCCAAAACTGATTTTTTCAGCAAATAAACTATTTGTGCAAAAACTTGTAAAAGCTCTAGCCAGGAGACTCCTAGCTTTAGCTGCTTTTTGGACTGTTCTTGCTTAGGAGCTTTAAATCTCTTGATTTGAAGAGATTAAATTGCACCTTTTGGTTTTGGCCACTTTAGGTGGGATTTCTATACTAATCTTTACCATAGAGATGTTGCCTAGAGCCTAGTGTTCATCCAGGGACCTATGAGTAGTAATCTGGGAGTAGCAGGTGAGCTAGAATCAGAGGCTTCTAACAGCTGTTTAAAAAATGGGGAATTTTTCACAATTTCTCCCAGAGCTTCTCTTATGGTCATGAAGCCACATGCAGTGTTGCCAACTGTAGCAATTTTATCACAAGATTTTCTAGATTTAGAGCTTTTCTTAAAACCTCAGATACTGGAGTCAAATGATTATATGAGAACTCTGTTGGGAAAAAAAAGGTAAGTTTCTATCCCCTCATGGCTACAGAGGAAACCTTGAAATGTGAAACAAGTTCACTTGAGAGGTTCAGAAAACAGAGTGCAAACAATACAATCCCAAGTTCATTTATTTTTAAAATCTCTCTAATTTTTGGCCTTAGCCCTAATTATATCAGAATTCTACCCCCTCATGCTATGTACTTTCTGAGTCTGAAGCAATCTAAATGAATGAGTCAAGTAAAATTATGGAAAAGACTGTTTAAACATAAACATTCAGGTTTCCATAGTTTTCATGGCCCGGCTGGCCGTGCTTTTATACAATCGGAGAAAAAGCTATTTCCTGGAAATGTTCATAGCTGAGATCAGCCAGGTTGGAGCCAACCTGAATAGTATTAGCTGACATTCCAATGCTTTGGAATAACCAGTTGGATTAAAACTAAATTTTAAAGAGGAATCCAATATCATAGGGATTTAAAAAGCTAAAAAGCATGTGCCAACAGTCATTGGATTTGGCAGTCCTTAAATCCAATATTAAACAATTTGGTATCAATTATTTGATATTCCTTTGTCACTTTCACTTGTTTAAATAGTAATGCCACTGTCATTAAAAGACCTGACATAACAGTGCAATTTTTCAAGTTAGGCTCACTTCAAAAGACTTGCCAGGAGATGATGAAAGGATGCAGCAAATTACTAGGAATTGTATTACTCGTTCACATAAAACAATAATTGCCTCTGCAGATCTGTGTGCATGGACTGTTTGTGTCCAAGCTCTATGAGTTCCTAACATCTAGAAAAGTCACGACTCAGGGGGTTCCATCATAGAGCTGAAGGTTCTGAACAAGATTCTGAAAGGGACCTCCAGGAGCATCTGGTCTCAGTTCCTTTACTGTGGTGGCATGATGCTGGTTTTCTAGCTTGGTCTTCATGCAAATTCCTTCTCCCCCTCCGCCATATCTTAGTAGTCATTGCTAGGGGTTTCTCTCTCTGATTTTTGATTATCATTGTTTTATTTCTTCATAGTTGTGATAATTTCTGACAAATGGTCAAATTCTATTAAATTAAATCTTCAGATATAATTTCTGTTGGTTGGAGATCATTTAAGGATGTAGGTTCAGATGAATCTGGATCAAACCAAAAGATATGCAATAATCCTTCAGGGAATTGTTGTATGAGATCCAAGATCTTGTTTGAATCTGAGACCTTCTGTATCTGTGATAGAGTCAATGCAATATTGTGAAAATGGTCATAGCAATTCTGAGATCTTATTTCTGACTCCTCCTAATAAGGCAAGTCCAGTTTCTTCTGGGGCTTTAGCTCCAATTTTTTCTTTCCTCAAGAAGAGAAAGGGACAACCAAGTTTGAAAATTACGAGCTATTTTGTTTGGGAGCAACTTCAGAGATCTATTCATTTCCCCCTGAAACTTCACGATATCAAGGGGCACCAATTGAACTATCAGTGTGGGGCATTGTGTGATGGCTTATGAAAGCCAGCAGCAGTCAATGTAAGAAACACACTGCATTGACCTAACTACATCTATATTGATTCTATGCCTCTTGTGTTGGTGGAGTTATTAAGCTGGTATAGTGGGTGAGTTATGTTGGCTGTGTGTAGTCCATGTCTAGACTTCATATGCTTATATCATACTAAACATTCATCTATAAGTGAGACCTCTGAAACACTGGCTCAGCATAGCTGATGGAATTTGTAGCAGATGAATTTACTCATAAATGTGATGGAGCCGTGGTCAATACAGTGGGCTCTAAAGTTTTTCTTCTATGAGAAGTTTTATAGTGTAGGTGCTGACTGGCAATTCCACAGCCTTGAAATCATCTAAGCAATAAACAAACAGCCACTATGTCTGGAAGTGATAGTTCTGGGGGCGTAGTGTATCATGTCAATTAGAATACCCTTCATCTGAAAGGGAAAGAAAATACATTTACAGACAACCTCAGGCACAGATAGCAACATCAGCATAAATAATGTCTGAGAAATTTGTGCAGTTCCTCTTTAGAAGGAACTTGCATCCTTGCATAGGTCTGTTTTTTTTAGCCAAAGCAAACTCAAAGAGTGGGAAAAGACCACTGACAACCTTCCTGTTAGCTTTTCCTCCACTTCCTCCTCTTCTGCTTTTCACCAGGAAAATAAGGCAAGACAGAATATTTATATAGTAATATATGAATAGAGATATACCTATCTCATAGAACTGGAAGGACCTTGAAAGGTCATTGAGTCCACTCCCCTGCCTACACTAGCAGGACCAAGTACTGTCCCCTCACAGATTTTTTGCCCCAAATCCCAAAATGCCCCCCCAAAGGATTGAGCTCACAACCCTGGGTTTAGCAGGCCAATGCTCAAACCACTGAGCTATCCCTCCCCCCTGATATATAGCTTCTGTGTGGGCTCATCTTTTCTGATACTTCTACTCTGGCTCGGGTAGAAATAAGGATTGAGATTTTTCAAAGGCATCTGGAGGATTTCAGCGGAAGACAATCCCCTAAAATACTTTGAAAATCTCAACCAAGAAGCTTAGGTGTTAGAAGCTGTTACAAATTATATCTTACAGTCTCATGGTTTCTCTACTCCTTCTGGCTAAAAACTATTTTAAATCCATGTATCACTGAAGTAACACACATATATTCGACTATAAAAAACATTACAATAGAGCTGATTGCATTACCCACACTAAATTGATCATTTATGCCAGGGGGAAGGCAATGACCATTGTTTCTTCATAAACACAACCAGTTCCACAAAATGTAATGAAGTGCTGAAGCATAAGTGCCTCCGTGCTTGTTTGTTCATTTAACAAAGGTTTCCCAGCCATCTCTACAGCTTTTCATCCCCCAGGCAGCGACCCCAGTCCCGAGTTAGTTCTCTCCCCTTAATGCTACATCAATCCCAATTCTGATTTCCAGCCTCCAGGAATTCCCTGCGTCCAAACCAGGCTGCCCAGTCCAGTTTCCCAGCCTGCTTCCTTGGCTCCCCAGTAAGAAGCCCAGCCAGCCCCTCACTCCAGCTACTTCCTGATATACCTTAATCCACGCCCCGCTCCAGTTTCTCACAGATGTGCTCAGGCCTCTGAGACTGGGCTCCATTCTGGCAAACCTTAGGAAGACCATCAGATAGAGATGCTTCCTCCCCTGCCTCCCCAAAGCAAAATGAATGAAGAGCTCAGTCCCAGTTCATCAGCCTGAGGCTGGAGGAGGGGATCATTAAGGCCTTTCCCCACTAAACACATCCATTTGTCATGTAAATGAGTCAGTTAAATTGGCATGGGTCTCAAAGAATCATCTTATTAAACCTATCCAAAATCCTTAGGCCAGACCTGTACGTAATGATGTGACAATGGTGGAAAGAAGTAAGTTATGCTTAAGAAGTTAGCCATGAAAATTTGCTTCCTAGGTTCTTTTAAAAATGTTAAGGTAGGCTTTGTCAGACCGTCTGCAAGAAGCTTTAGTGACAGGGGAATCCTGGTAGAAATATTTTTTTCACAGCATATCTTCACAATGTCCAGGAATGTAATTTGCACATTCTTCATTGAAACAATTCAGGACTTTTGGTCTATCTCATTGCAACTTGAGCTTCATCATGTGAAGAGTTCATCATTGGAAGATTTTGTTGACAAAAGCCTTCAATATTCAATACTGTAAGTCCTATATTCAGAGAGGTTTTGACTTCACTGCCATTTCTTTTCAAATTCTATGGTCTGTTTCAATAGATGAACAAAATTGCTGCGTTCCCCTTTGTTGTGTGATGAATTCACTATAAAATCATGAAATTTCATTCCAGAGAACAAAAAAGTAGCCTGTTTCCCCACTGATCCAAATAGCTGTTTTAGCACCTGCAAATATGTTTTGCATTTAATGAAAACCTTTATTCTGTGCTGATAACAGGATCAGAAAATGGGCTCTGACAGCATGTTGCGATTTTACAGTATCCAGGGGTAAAACACTAGCTAATTACAAGCACATGGCTTTTAAGAGTCATACTTTTATATTTAACTCCATAAATCTTGCTAACTGCAATCCAAACCTATGTCTACAGCATTTGCTAGTCATTAGGATATTAATTGTTTTTGCTCCTTTACTCATGCACGATGGGGTGTTTTTGAGCTTTGTTTCTAAATAAATAGCGGCAAAACTAGGAAGTACCCTCTTTCCCCCGTATCATTTCACAGGAGGTGTTTGTGAAACTAAAAAACTTGTTGGAATCCTAAACAAAAGCCCCTGTGCTAGAGTTTTCTACAATGCAAGTTAAATGGTGTCTAGTTTCAGCCCAGAATACCAAGGTCATAATTTTAGGCCGTAGATGGCTCTCCCAGATGTCTTTGGTCAAGTTAATCACAGTTTGCCTGAAGGTTGCACTTACAGGTAATCCATCAAGGGATAATTGTAAATCAAGACCTCCTTCCAGCTCAAAAAGTAGCATACTTTTAGCTCATGTGAAGTTTGACATTAGGCAAAAACTTAAACTGAATATTAGGCAATATTACTGATTATTGTTATTAGTCATTAGTTTACTTTTAATTGCACTTTAGAAGCCCACTGTCCTCTAAGGAAATTTTACGAAATCCTGTTTTGTAACTTAACTATGAACTGTTGTGCTCCCTTTTAAGCCTGACTTTGAAGAGTGTGTGTTTATACTGCAGTTTAGAACTACATGAAATTTCACTTTAGTTTGAACTTACTATTTAAAATACTAATTTTGCATCTTGATGATGATGATGATCTTGTACGGAGTCCTTTATCCTGATGGATTCCAAAGCACTCTACACATTTTGATTTGCTAATTGAGTGTTCAAGCAATATGGTCTATATGGGGCCAAATCTTGATATCCTGATGTAGCGTGGGATCATGTCTCACAGGGGAGGTCTGCATGGAAGTGAGGAGTTGGCTGCCTCCACAAATCATCACCACTTTTCTGTGTCCAGTGTCCATGCAGGGGGAGAGGGTTGAGACTGGGTGGCTGAAGGCAGAAGTAGACAGGCTAGGAGTGGTGCGGGGGATGCATATTACTCCTCTGCTGGCTCCCCCAGGCATTGGCTGGGAAAAATGATGCAGTCTGAAGCTGTATTATCTTTTTGGCTTAGCCCCTTCCATCTGTAGGATGACCCCGAATGAGGGAAGATCAGGGGGCATTCCTGGTGGTGTGTTTCCCATGGATATGCACTGCTAGGGACTGGGGGTTTGTCAGAGTCTAGAGGTGCTGTGATGGAAGCACAGGACCTACTTATGGATGTATCTGATACCCACTAGTGCATTGTGATGGAAAAAATGTTCCCTTTAGTCCTTTTCTATGTTTTTTTTCCATGAGAAAGGTGGTCTTGTTCTCAGTTTTTATCTACATTTTGACTCTGTCTTTACTTAGCCCTTCTGAGGACTGAGTAAGGTCCTCAGGACCTGGCCTATAAAGTAGAAATCACTTTCTCTACAATTGAAATCAGTCACTACAGGAGCGAAGTGCACCAACTGTGTAATAACGTGTAGCAACATCGCAACAATTGAGGACAGGAAGTGAAGAATACTGTGTCTAGCTGAAACTACAGGGGAACGTTTAAGTAGACAGACTGTAATTACACAAGATGGCATTTGGCCAGGACATTGGGGCCCACAGTCTTGTGAAAAGAGCTATGAGTTCTTTAATGCCCACATGTGGTCAGGACCTTGGTTTTATGTGACATCCAAAAGAGCAATAGTGTGTTCCAGAACACTGAACACTGCATTATAATACCGCGTGAAAAAGAAGAGTCAGTTTTAATTGACTTTGTTAGTCTGTAGTACATTCTTGACCAGCTTTAGCAAATCAATATAACATACATAGAGAACTGCAGCTTTAGGACTTCAAGTCCATACTAAGCTGTATGTACAGTCAACAATTTTCCTCTCAAAGTCGTAAATGTCTCAGCAGGGTAGACTAACTTCATGTCTTAGAAAAAGTATCTGATTCTCCCTACTCTTCATAAATATAGTGTGCCAGACCTTCATTTGGTGTAAATCAGTGCAGCTCCAATGGAATCTAGCGAGCTACCTAATTTACATCAGGTCTCTCCCAAGTAGAGAGAACAGAATTCAAGGATAGAAGAGGAAAAGGGTACCTACCCTGTTAAAACATTTTCTGAGATCAGTTGTAAGTTAGAGATATCGTGTAGGGAAGGTAGCTTCAATGTGATGCCAAGATATTAATGCCTGAGATTAAAGTGACAATTTTTTAAAACCTGGGAGATACAGAAATGCAGACTTTGGATAAACGAAATAACTCCCGTTTAGACTAATTAGTGCCAATCTTTGTTTAGTCATGAAATTCCATCACATGCTGTAGGAGTGCTGCTCTTTTATAGACTGGTGCAGAGCAAAACACATTCCATATCCAAGAAAATCTTGCCAAAATTCCTGGCACAACTCCCCCCCCCCCCCCTAATCCTTGTTTTGCTCTTGGTGCTCATGGTAACGGTAACAGCTGTCGAATGTGGCTTCAGGCTGTCTGACTCCTTTGGGAGGATTTATGTGTTTTTCTACTTCCTTTCCTTATTAGGAGGCAGGAATCTGCGACACCTATTAGAACAAGTATGCATAAAGGGTAATGACTGTGCAATTTATTAGTGGTCTGTTCTTCTTCAAGCAAGCCATCAACCATAAGCATGCAGTGCGTGCCAATGCTATGTCTGAATACAATCTCACAGTGCAGCAGGTGGGCAACAGCAAGACTCAAATGGAGGGGGAAGCATGGGGGTCAGACATAGATCCCCTAGTTAAATAAACTCATTAACTGAATATATATGAAGAGAGGACAGGAGAAATGGGGAGTTGCCCTTGTTAAATATTTAACATTCAAGCCCCCCAGGGTTGGAGGTTAATATTAGAGAGTCTGATTCTGCAGTTGTTATGCTGAGACTCATATGAAAATCAATGGGATTACTGTTGTGAGCAAATGATAAAGAGCTACTCAATGGGAGCAAGTTTGTAGAATCTTGTCCAGAGTAAGAAAGTAACATAAACAAAAAGAGTGCCAGAGTCTTCTGATCAGCAATAGAGTCATTCCTAGGTAGCAGATATTTACTCAAAGCTATTTTAAAAATTTTGATTCTTTGCCCATAGTTAACCACTTGAATAGGTGACCTGATTTTTAAAAGTAGTGAGCGTTCAGCAGCATCTTCTGATGTCACCAACTTTAGGCATGCATTTTTGAAAATGTGGGCCTTTGTTTGTTTGCTTGTTTGTTAAATAAAGATGGACCTGAGCTGCAGTTTGCGAGTGTTCAGATGTGGCATTTTGGCTTTGTCCCATCTCTAATGTTTATTAGCTACATCTGGCCATTCATTGTTTGGTAGCAGATCACTTCCCATTCAAGTAGAATAGTCCAATACTTTAGTCTTAAAAGAATGAGAATTCTGGTTTTCATTTAAAAAAATATAGCGTTGATATTTATAAAAGTACTTTATTCCTTTACACAAATGGACTCTTTTTATTGGATAAACCCCAAATAGTGATTAGGACACCCCCCCCCCCCCATATAGGTTATTTCACAGAAATATGGGAGCAGCTTAGCACCATTTTATAGGTTTTCAAGAAGAGAACTTCCTAGGTGTAAGGACCCATGGGACTAGAATGCAGGTCAGCAGCACTTGCATCACTACTAGGATGCTACGCAGCTCCCCATCCAAGGAGCACTATGGAGATTAGGCACCACATCCTGCCCAAAAAGTCCAGAACAACACGCTGTGGCCTTCTGACTGGCCCATGCTTACTATTTAACCCTGGAGGGTGACCCAGGAAGTTCTCTGGGGAATCATGCAGATATCTGGCTTTCTGTGACTTAAGGCCTCAACTTATTTTCTGATCTCTGGCCCCTGACTCTTGCCTCCTGATTCCAGCCTGGTAACTGCCTCTGATCTCTGGTGCCTGACCCCGACTTTGGCTCTTGATCCCAGCTGTAGCAATTATTCTGATCCTTGTTTGTTGACTACCATCTCATGGCCATCCTTAATTTGTGGAAACCAGTCCAGCCACGACTGCTAGGCCATGACTGATGCCCCAGTCCCTTACACTAGCAGGCTTCAGGGTGCAATATGGCTGCCTTTCATCTGTCATTCTGTATGATAAGAATGATGAGTGTGACAACTTAATCCACAAAGAACACCAAGAGAAGCATAATGAAGATAATTCATGTAGATAAGATCATATTTCCGTAATGAAGTTCATTTAGTGCTCATAAAAGGCTCCACAATGACAGCCCTCAAGACAGAAGTCTCTGTTTATCCACAGAACAGGCTCAGCACTAATATAATGTGGTGTTTTACTTACAGGGGTCTATCTTATAGGCAGCACCTACACTTAATGACTCTCCATGAGAGAGATTTATGCAGAACAGGCTTTATTGGTCATATGCATGGCACCAAAAAAGAACTATGTTGCAGAGGACATTCAGTATTTCTCCAAGATCTAACTTCTGTATATTCATGTAAAGAGAAATAGCAAAAACACCTGCAGTAAAGCCACAAGATAACTCCCAATAATGCTACAGCACAGGTACAGGCAGCACAAGATTACCTTGTGCTGTCCCATCTCTTTGCCTCAACCGCAACTGGAGGGGCTAACTATAAAAGCGATAAAGTAATTCAATCTCCATACCTTTAAGGCTTAGCCTCTCTGCTCAGCCTGCTACTGCCCATGTAAAGATACTTTGGTATCTGTCTTATAACAAATTATGTATACGTACAAGATATACAAAAGTAAAATGTGTTTACATAAAATATTACATTTTCCATTGATATTTATATTCTAGCAAGCACATTTTTAAATATAAAGAATACACGTGTACAGTATGTGTATAGTACATTGACAAGATTTATGTAAACATTATCCTGCAGGATAAATGTACAGATGTTTCCAGTTGTATAGAAAAAAAAGATTCTAGGATTAGCAGGCAAACAGTATCATCATCCTTTGACATAGATGATAAAAAATATAAAAATCTGAGTTAATAACACTTGACAATTATAGTATGTGACACTGTGGATCTAGAGTCAAAGAAAAGCCTTCATGAATGAATAAATCTACTTCCTTCTAAGTCTGTGAGAAATTCAAACATCAAAGTGGGGTCATGCCACATATCTGGTTTGAGTATTTTATTTAGGGCTGCATTTTACCCTCAGGTGTGTACGCATGGCTTCCATTAACTATTCAATGAGAGCCCCATATTCAATGAGAGCCCATATTCAAGGGAGGAATGTGACCCTGTAGGAATAAATTTTTAAAGGCATCTCAAAATTCATTCAAAATTTGGACCATCATTTGCATGCACAAATAATTGCACACCAGTCACAATGTGCCCATGCACATGGCAATGGTGAATGCAAACTCCTCAGTTGCTGTAGATTTAGCTACCCATTTTGTGAGCACAGAGTAGAATGCACAAAACTCAGGCTCAAAATTCAAATGCTGTTCTGAAAAATTTGGGCCATAGTCTATATATTCTTGAAGCCCAGTGATCCTGTTCAGTTAATCTCCCAAACTAAGAACTGGATAAGTTCATGGACAATAGATCGAACAATGGCTATTAGCCTGAATGGGCAGGGATGCAAAACCATGCTCTGAAGCAGGCCTGCACAACCCAGAAAGCAGCGAGGGCCATATTACTGCAAAAACCTCAGCTGTGGGCCAAAAAGCCCCATCCGCTTACCCCCCCCCCCCACCACTTGGCTTGCCCCACCCCTACTAACCCCCCATGGGCTGCACAGTGAGCCCATGCGGGCCGCATGTGCCCCCCAGGCCGCATGTTGTGCAGGCCTGCTCTGAAGTGTCTGTAGCCTCTGTTTGCCAGGGAATGACTGTCAGGGGCTGGATCTGGGGCACCTGGCATTGGATACTGGGCTAGATGAACCAATGGTTTGATCCAGTATGGTCATTCTTATGTTCTTAAATACTAGACCATTTTTTTATTTGCGTTCATATATGCTAAGTAGGTTTTGTTTTAAAATTAACTTTAATGGATTTTATGAAACAAGGAGGTATTTGGATTAAGAGCTCTCTTATGCTTACATAAAGATTCTGGTGCCTATTTCTAACATGCTAACTATCTGGGAGGCAGGTAGCAGAAGATCCATGGAGCTGTGAATCCTCCATCCAACCACCTTCCCCATCCTGCCTCTGCCCCCCTTGCAACTGTCCCCCATCCCATGCACCATACATAGGAGACTTCTTTGGAGCTGAGCCCCAAACTAAGAATCCTTCCCCCAGGCTATTTGCACAGAGGCAATCCCATTGAGAGGGGAGATTCCATGGCCACAGTGAAGGGGTCAGGAGTTGTGTTGAATGAATGTCAGTGAAGATGCATTTTTATTTTGTGGATTTCCCTTGCTACTGAAAACCCATGTGATCTCAGAGAAACAGTGTATACCTGGAGAAGTACAGCTGTGAGATGGAGGTTCCAGGTGACAGTTTTTTATTATCCTTTTGTAACTAAATGCAATTACAACACGTACATCCTCTTTTTGTTTCCCAGAACAATCACTTCTTCCTGTAACTAAAACCCTTCTCAACTCATTTGGAAGTCCTCGCATTAGCCAGAAGGATGCATAAATACTCTCTCAAGTATTAACAAGCCACTGCTGTAAACCAAAGCTCTTTGTGATTTGAGTTCCTAATTTTCATGTTTGCTTGTTTCTTTTTATACACAATAAAAATGTAAGTGCTAAAAAGAGATTGATTTCCCTGCTATTATCCTTCTGCATGTTTCACTTAATGTCTACTTTGATAATTGTGCAGGTGTTCCTTAGGAAAGATAACTGCAGCAGTATTCTGTGCTCCACCCATTTCTGTGTCAGCAACGGGGTATGTGGGATGGGAAAGATCCAAGATTTGTAGTAAAATTTCATTAAGCTAAAGATGAAGAAGATTGTTGCAATGGCACCAAGCCACTTGCTGTAATATTTCCTGTGCTGTGTGGCTGCTTTGAGAAAACAACTCTCATTCAGTCACAGAATGTTATCTCCAGTAGCACAGAAGATGATATGTGAGTAATTAGGATGGGATTTTAAAAAGTTTTCAGTGTTGACCTAACTCTGCTTTCACTAAAGTCAATGGGAGCTTTACGAATGATTTCAGTAGGAGCCAAGTGAATCCAATGCCAAGCACTTTTGAAAATCCCACTCTTACTTCTTCAGCCCTGATCCTGCAATTGAGCACATGCTGGTCTCTGTGTGGACATAGATAAAGGAATGGGGCATCGGTTTGTAAATAAAGATGCCTTCTGTAGATGTATTTATTCTTACTAGAAACAACTGTGAATAACAAATAGCTTTATTTAATGCAGCTAATCTTGTATTTTATAATTAGGAAAGGAGGACTATAGCTTGAAAAGGAGGGACCTACTATTGGTTATCATTTGAATATCTTTATTAGTTTTAATCCTTTAGTACTGTTGCCTAAATGCTATTTTCAAGGTTAAAAAATTCTTCTAAAAAAGAACCCAAAGAAAGCACTGGTTAGATTACAATCTCATTTACACTAAATCAAGCATAACTCCATTTTGGGCAGTAGTGGAAACCTGGAGTAAGGGAGTTCAGAGGTCCAGGTCATCCCTCTAGACCCATGTACAGAAGGGAACTTCTCTAAACTGGTCTTCTCCATTCTGCATGGTAGGTAGCTTAGCTGCTCCACATCACTGTATAGTTTCCCACTAGAGGCATCTCTGTGTTGTCCAGCCTCTGTACTGATAGAAGGAAGTGAGGGGGAAGAGGTAGGTCAGTGGTTTGAGCACTGGCCTGCTTAAACCCAGGATTAAGAGTTCAAACTTTGAGGGAGCCATTTAGGGATATGGGGCAAAAATGGGGATAGGTCCCACTTTGAGCAGGGGGTTGAACTAGATTATCTCCTGAGGTCCCTTCCAACTCTGAGATTCTATAAGTGGAAACTGTATAGGACACTGAGAGAAGTGGGCAGGTAGTGAAGGCATATCTGGGGAGAGACACTGCAAATGCAGTGCTTGCAATAGCTGTATAAGCAACATGGCTTCTTGTCCTATCAATCATGCTGGTACAAAGTGGGGGTGTTGAGAGCCATTGAATCAAACTTTAAATCCTGTAGATGATGGAAATCCCTTCAAGAGTGTGGCAGCAATGCCAGTACCCCTACTTCTGGCACCTATGGATCCTATACTTCTTTCTCAAGATCAACTTTTTGACCCCCCTGAAAGTTGAACCTGAATAGGATTGCAAAAATCAGATTGCACTGAGAAATATGAATCTTCTAAAATGATGCAATCAAAGATATTTCTGGGCAAATGTTATGGGCTTCCCTTCAGAATCTGCAATTACAAAAAAAGAATTAGGGCACTTCTGGTCATGTGTTATCATAGAGGGACTGTAGTTAGCCATACAAATCGCTGAATTTTTGCATCTCTTTTAACTGAAAATTAGAATGAATACTTACAGGTTGAACAGAATCTATTGTGGAGTGATAAGGCTTGGAAATATTTTCCTGATTCTTTTCCTAGAGATTGAAGAGATCTTTCAGTAGAGTTACTCCTATAGAGTTAAGATAAATTGGAATGCCAGAGATGATCTGGAACACTATCAGTCAGTGAAAATCATAGATTAAATAGCTGGTTAGTATCAAACAGTTGTCCAGGAACACATCAATCAATGTTTAGTTGCCAAGAGACACACTAGGAAATGTTTACTATGACCACTTATTGAACCACTGAAATCTATGTAAGGAAACCTACTATTCCTAATCATGTACTACATTATGTATTTTGTTATGCATAGATTAACCATAGATTATCATTAAGTGCTGCTATTCATTTACACATCATAGTGTTTTTACAGCTCAAAAAGGCTCTGTCTTAAGGAAAACCCCTGCAGCTGTTGCTGATCTATCTGCATCATGATCATCATGGACAGATGTCTTGCCAACCGTGTTAGAAGTTCAAAAAATCTCTGCCTCAGCCTTGATCGTAAGGCACTTTTATCAAAGGCCTTCATCTCTTCTCTTATGTTGCTGAGAGGTTTTTCTGATTGTGGGTTACAGAGATGGAAGAACTGGATAAAATGAAAGCAGGCCCCAACAGAACCTTTTTCAAATGTTTCAAAAGGTTGCATTTCCCTTCACTATTCCCAGCACCTGACCTGTAGCATGCCATAGTTCTTGCCCCTTGGTTTGGGCCGTAATGCTGCAAGGAAAGCTAGTTTCATGCTATTTCATCTTTGCTGAAACCACTAAGGACTGGAACAGAGCCTGTTCTCATGAGAGTCTCAGCTTGGTTCCTTACTTAGTGTGTTCTGCACGCTTTCATTTCTAGGAAAGGCAAGGAGAACAACATTTGTTCTGAGCGATGCTGGCATCCTTTAGTATAGTGTTATAATAGATTCATGTGGGTCTCATGCAGATTCAGGGTTATTTGATTTGGGACCCAGGTCCACACTTCAGAGTAGTCAGCAGAATTCAGCATCTTTGCTTACTTGCTGATGCTGCCACTGCCTGCTGCATGAGGGTTTCATTGCAAACCTGGTGGCTACTCCTAGGTTATGGCTACACCAGAGAGCTTATGCTGCACCAGTGTAAGCTCTTTGGTGAAGCTGCTCTAGGCTGACATGAGAGTGCTCTCCCATTGCCTTAATTAATCCCCCCCAAATGAGGGGTGGTAGCTATGTTGGTGGGAGAAACTCTCCTGATAACACTGTCAGGAATGGCACCAGCTTTTTTGCCGCCCTAGGAGGCGAAGGGGAAAAAAAAGTCACGGAGAAGCTGCCGCCAAATTGCCGCCGGTGGCCAAATCAGCAAGAAGAGGTCACTGCTGAATTGCCACCGACAGCAGAAGCGGCGTTGAGTTCCCGCTGAATTGCCACCAAGGCCTCCAAATCCCCGCCCCACAACTCCTACTGCCCTAGGCAACCACCTAGGTCACCTAATGGCTAGCGCAAGCCCTGAACATAGTGATGTCCATATAGATGCTTAGGTCGGTGTAACTTAAGTTGTTCATGGGGGTGGCTTGTTCACACCCCTGAGCGACATAAATGATACTGATGCAAGTAAGTAATCTCTCTCCTCTCCTCTACTTGCAGGAAGATGATAGGCCCTAGCCATCTGTTTTGATCACGATGTCCTCCCATTTGACATCTTCAGCATTGGTTACCACTTGATTCAAGATAGCTTTGACACAGCTAGAGCCCATGCCTCCCGATTTATTTTCAAAAAGGAATTATTGCCCCTCAGGGAAAAGTCCTAGAAAACTGAATGGGAAAAACGTCAGTAAGGTTCTATAAAAATTGCATAATGTATATAAACATGACTCTGAAAACCATTACAATTATATCTTTTCTATAGGACTGTTAAGACTTTATACAGAATTCTGCAGGAGGGATATATTTCTCAACTAGACTATATAGAATTGTCCAAATAACCCATGGAGACGTTTTTATTTTCTGTTAGAATTGATAGGATTTTTCTTTAATGGATGGGTTGGTTACAATACAGCATAGTAAGGATCTACTCCTGTTCCCATTGAAGTTCATAACAAACGTTTGAATCCCTTCAATGGAAACTAGATCAGGCCCTTACATAGCTACTTCTCTGAGCTGGTAGATAGGGCTCTTTTGCATGTGCTGTTCCACAAAGAGTGCCATCCCTGTAGAGAAAAATATGAGCTGTTTATCCTTCATCTGGTGCACCATCTAATGTTATCTAATGCAATATCTGAGTAACTCACTAACCTGATAAATGACAAATTGTTCAGTGAAAAAATATCTCCGGTTGCATGCAAGATTTGTTTTTCTGCAGAATGTAAAGGTTTTCCCTGTCTAATTTAAGTTTTCTTTGTCAGATTCTACAGACCCAAGTTCCACGTAGCAGTTTTCCATATATAAAATACAACATGTAATAAGGGTTTCATTCAGCTTGATCTTTTTTTATTAAGAAAAGAAAAAGAAAAGATAATGTCCCCATTGTCTGTCTGAGAACTAGAAAGGTTTCATTTCCCCATAATAACACAGGACTGGAGTGATCCAAAGGTTCCATTGATTATGCACAATGGAACTGTTCTTATAGTACTTTTCATGGCAGTTAAGTAAGTCAGCTATTAACCAGTGTGATGAAAGGGCCAAAGATGGGAAATGGAGACCCTGCAGTATCATGAATAAAACCCTTTACTGTTAGAAAACTAAGATAATTGAGTCATAATCAGTGAGGGACAGTCTGGACTGTCAGGAGTAGAAATATTTAAATCCTAATGACAGGCAAGATATAAGCTGTGTGAGTTCATATTTCAAGCACCTGTCAAGGATGAAATGTTTTGTTTTATGAAAGGAATTATTTGAGTGAGTGGGGGGCGGTGGGGAGGCAGCATTTTAACTATTAATGATCAGTTATTTACACAAATGCTAACAAATGAGGCCTGTTTTAATATATGGCATCTGAGTAACTGTCTTCCCTATAGCTTGCATCAGATTCATCTGTGGTGACATGTTCTTTTTGAGACTAACCTCTGTCCTTTACACTCCCTACAACCCCACTGCCTGTGATTAGCTCTGCCTAAAAACACAAATACAAGTTCTGCCACATTAGTTGACAGGTGTGTGTTAATCTGGGGCATTCAGTGTACTCAGATAGGCTCCAGCTAGAAAAGCAATACTAGTTTAAAACTCCCTTAACACTTTTGTGTAAATCCAGACCAGCTCCACTGAAGTTAATGGATTTACTCTGGATTTACACCAGTATAACTGATATCAGAATTTTCCCCAAGGTTTCTATTCTTTACCTAGGGATATACTACTGCTACCTTTGTTCCTGCTCTTCATCTTTCATTCACTGAACCAAATACATTTCTATTCCATGAGGTCTTTTCTTTTTGACAGGATCATCAGACACTGTCAGTAATGCTTTTTCGAACACAGAGGATTCAGATGAGACAGACTCTGCTTCTTTGCCCTGTAAAATTTTTCATTGCCCTCTACTTAGAAGAATGCAAAAAGATAGCTGTGGAGGTGGGCAGCGGGTGTCATTGATTTCCTTTTAGTGTCAAGCGTGCAGTAAGAAGCTCTTGCCAGGTAATTATTTCAAGGACATCTAAGACAAATTATTTGCAGGTCAAGTAACACTGGAGAAATTAATCATTTTTTTAAAATGTGTAGGACCATGTTATTCAAAAATGACCTCTTAACCTATATCTGTAATTTTATCTCACGTAAAAACCTGATTTTGTGTATGCAAACTGAGTATGCCAGTGCATATCTAGAGCCCGGGTGGAGGAGCTTTTGAAAACTTGGTCTATCCAGCAATTTGAGTATGTCTTTATTTTCACCATATGCTGTGCCAAACACACTGATATTTAATAGTAATAAATAACCATGCAGTACTGGTGGTGAGTAGATACAGGCAACAGGGAGTTATTTATTTTTGAGAGTGATTGTGCTTTGTAGTCCCGATCACTTTAGTTATGTAGCCAAAAATGGACAATCCAGAATGGAGGCCAGAAAAACATCTTCTAAAATCAATATCCTCATCAACACTTCCCTGATTATGAACAGGATCCTACAGTTGTAAATCCAAGAAAAAGATATGTTGTGTACCTCTTACAGTTACTTTTATGGAAGGAAAAAGGTGCTCAAGTTCCAAACTATCATGATTATCATGGAACTTCCCAGGGGCCAACTGAGAACAGGGTCCCATTGTGCTAGGCGCTATAGAAACATAGAATGAGAGAATTCCCTGCCCCTAAGAGCGTACTGTCTAAATAGGCCTGACAGACAAGGGAAAGAGATATAACATACCAGAAGAGTGAACGAGGAGGGAGAATGCAGCGGTTCTCAAACTTCATTGTGCCGCGACCCCCTTCTGACAACAAAAGTTACTACATGACCCCATGACTGAGCCTGTCTGCGCCTTGCTGCCCCAGGCAGGAGGATGAGGGGACCGAAAGCCCCAGCCCCATCACCTCAGACCGGGGGCTTATAACCTGAGCTTTGCTGCCCAGGTCTGAAGCCAAAGCCTGAGCCCTACCACCCAGGGCTGAAACCCTCAGACTTTCGCTTTGGCCCTGGGTAGTGGGGCTTGGGCTTGGGCCCCACCCCAGTATGGGCTTGGGCCCCACCCCAGTAAGTCTAAAGCCAGCCCTGGTGACCCCATTAAAACAGGGTCCTGACCCACTTTGGGGTCCAGACTCACAGTTGGAGAACCACTGATGAAGTGGGCTATAGCCCACGAAAGCTTATGCTGAAATAAACTGGTTAATCTCTAAGGTGCTACAAGTATTCCTCACTTTCCTTACTGGAAACAGTGAATCGGCATGGAGGAGAGAATGTTCAGTGTCCACTGCAGAAAACAATCTGACATTATCAGTGACCCTCATCCCTGCTTTCTGCTCTGACTGCTATCTCTTCCCAGCAGTTTCTTTCCCAAAAGGCCACATGGGGTTCTTGCGCCCCCTGAAGTTTGGGACCCCTTTGCACAGTGCTCAGTCCAGAGGGTAGTGTGTGTGTGGGGGGGGGGGGAATGGCTCGGTTAGATCCCATTTTACCCCGTCCCCTAGTGCAGCAGTTCCTGCTTGAATTCAGATACACGTGAATGTTGCAGGTACGATCAGACTTTGGTATTGTCCTTGCCTGGGACAATATTACTAATTCTCTGCAAAATCCTTTCCCCCCATGTGCAAAACAGCCTTTCTGACTAGCCTCTTTGTTATCCAGAGATTTGGACTCTTCCTTTTTGTCCTATCTGTGAATCAGAGTGGGGAAGAGGAGTTAAAGAATGTCCAGAGCACAGAAATATGATCTCTGTCAGCTGTGACACTGCCTTTCCCTCAGGAAATACCTGCTTTGGGAAGACAGGATGCAGAGAGGGCTGGGAACAGAATAGGCATTGTTTGTGAAAATAGTTCATTGGAACATTGTGACAGAAGGAGAAATGCTTACAAAGCAGATAGAGATCTCTCCTCCAGGGGAGGTGCCTACATTCCTGAGCTTCAGCTAGCACTTAGGACAAGACGTATCAGTAGAGGCAGCCCCCTGATAGACAGGAAAAGGGTCCCCGGAAGCAATGGGTTTTGATGACACTAGAAAGCATGTATGTAAAACTGACATGTAATGGTGGTATACTCTGAGTGCATTGCAGTGACTAAGGGTTATATTGTGAGACTAAGTGTCAGAAGGAATATGCACTTAGTCCATCTTTTTTATTAATTATTAATTATTATTATTATTAATAATAGTAATGATGATGAAAATCCTACAAAACAGGGGACTAGGGGAACCAGTCCAGGAACCTTAAGGATTTTAGATATTTAGGGCAAAATTCTGCTTTGACTGCTGTCCTGAGCAACCTTATTGACTGTAAGAGGTTGCATGAGGCAGAGGCCAGGTCAGTTTTGTACTTAGACATTTAAAACGTGCATACAAAGGGTCAAATTCTGCTCTCAGTTACACCATTGACCTCAGGGGTGTGCATGAGCAGGGGGAGGGTGCAGAGGCACCCCCCCCAAATAATTGCCAGGGGCACAAAACTCCTTTAGCCTCGGGGAGAGCAAACTCCTTTGGCCCCAGGACCACTGGAGGAGAGCAAACTCCTCCAGCCGCAGGGCCACGGGTGGGGGGGGGGGGGGGAGAGGGTTGGGCGGTGTGATGGGTTCGGTCACAGAGACCCTCTGGAGCCTGTCACCTGAGGTGCTGAAATTATCTCTGAGCCTGTTTTCCCTGCCAACTTGGGACTTCCAGAACTCTGTCTTGTTGAGCCAGAGCGTCTGCTGGAACACAGACCCAGGGTCTGGGTTATGCCCCCAAAGCTGCAGACGTTAACCAAAACCAGCTCAGCAGGTTACCTCTCCAGCACCCAGTTCCCAATGGGATCCAAACCCCAAATAAATCTGTTTTGCTCTGTATAAAGCTTATACAGGGTAAATTAATAAATTGTCCACCCTCTATAACACTGATAGAGAGATATGCACCGCTGTTTGCTCCCCCACCTACTAATCACTTACCCTGGGTTTATTAATAAACAAAAAGTGATTCTATTAAGTATAAAAAGTTGGATTTAAGTGGTTTCAAGTAATAACAGACAGAACAAAGTAAGTCACCAAGCAAAATAATGCAAAAACACACACATCTAAGCCTAAGCATTAAGAACCTGATTACAGATAATATCTCACACTCAGACATGTTCTAATAAGCTTCTTGCACAGACTACAGATGCTCCCCAACTTACACAAGCATTCTGTTCTGGAACACCTTGCGTAACTCGAATTTTACGTAAGTTGGAAACATATCTCTGACCATTACGTGGAAAAAACAACAACAAAAAACTCCTATTTCTAGCTTACAGAACTTTTTCCATAAGCTAGGATTTGTGTACATTGGGTTTATGTAATGTGGGGAGCGTCTGTAGACTCTTTTCTAGTCTCGGCCCAATTATTTTCCCTGGGATAGTCGTTGTGAGTTCCAGCAGACATCTTAGGTGATAAGCAAGGATTTTCTTGTGACTGGCAGCTCCCCATCCTTGTAGCTTTGGCACAAGGCAGGAATCTTTTATCTGTGCTTGGCCCCTACCTCTCCTTCTAAATGGAAAAGTACAAGATTTAAGATGGATTTCAGTATCAGGTGACATGGTCACATGTCCTTATGAGACCTCATTCTTCATTACTTATAAGCATAGTTCCACAACACATATAGAGTGCAACATCACAGAGGGGCACGGAAAGTGTCCCCTCCAAAAGCATCCCGTACATGTCCCTGATTGACTTTGACATTGTTGCACTGATGTATATGAAAAGAGAGTTTGTCCTGTTTATGGTAGAAAATATATTCCTGCAATAACCCTTGTTGATGTGTCTTTCTCACTCATGCACATAATCCTGTTGACTTCAGTTTTTATCAGATGTGTGTGTGTATACATCTAAATGAATAAAATAAATAAAATGGACTATTCACGTGATTAATGAATGCTGGTTTGGTTCCTAAGGTTTGGTTCCCTGATTCAGCAAACCATCTCTATTCAACACAGCAGTTCACACATGCTTCATATTAAGCACAATTAAGCATGTGCTTACATCCCATTGACTTTAAACTTAGATGCATGCATAATTCCTGTGCCGAACAGAGCTGGACTTAAGCGCACACATAAGTACTTTGCTGAATTGGGAACTAACCAATTATAACTTGCTTCAAAATAGCAGGAAATCCTGCTTAATAGATAGCAGGGACACTATAATGTTTATGAAAATGCCAACAATAAAAGCAGTTTATTATAGAGACATAGATTGCTGTCCCCCGTATCCTTTCCTCAAACATAGAAAGTCCTTCCCGCCCCTTTGAGATAGGTTTAAAAATGAACAGATGCTGCTCAATAACATGCCAAATGAGTCTGTCTCATAGCATTTCCTGCCATGCATAACATCTAATTAAAGCATATTTGTCTGCAGTTTACCTTAGCTATAGATATTTGTACACATGGTAGATACAGTCTATTAACATTTATATTATATTATCCTATTTTGACACATTTATATAAGATAAACAAAAAATATTGCTGTGTGTCTCTTTTTTTATTTCTCCTCTCTTTCTTTCATCACATTTTTTGTTTTTCTTTTCCATCTCCTTCTGTCTTTATTCCATGTTGGTTTTACCTTAGTTTAAATCTCTTAGTCTAAACAGTGTTGTTGTCTCCATATAAAGGTTACATTTTGATGACAATAAGGGTATGTCTTCACTACAGCAGTAGTTCGATTTCCTTTATTTCGATGTTGTGAACGCGACTGTATGCAGTCGATTTTGTGTGTCTTCACTAGGCACAGCAAAGCACAGCAAGTCGACAGTGTCTGTCCGCACAACTTTTGCAAGCGTCGACATAGCGAGCGTTGCACTGTGGGTACCTATCCCACAGTTCCCTGATCCCCCATCAGGCACCATTTCGAGTGCTGCACTATGGATAGGCATTTCCAAATTTCGGGCCCTTTTTCCGCGCCGCCAACCCCCATTACGAGGGGTGCACTGTGGGTAGGCATCCCATAATTCGCGCCCTTTCTCCGCGCCGTGCTAACGCCATAGCACTGCAAGCATGGAGCCCGCTGACACCACGGAAACAGTAATGGCCGTTGTGAGGACCTCGATCACGGTTACGGAGTTCCTGCTGCACCGTCTGCAGAGGAATGCGATCCGGGGACAACTGCGCTTTCTGGAACCCGACGACAGTGAGGAGGAGATGGACCAGGACGTGCACAGCAGGGACGACATGGACACTGACATTTTTGGAAGTAGGGCGACTGACAATCTGTCAAATTTGGTGGCAATGGGGCAGGCTCATGCCATCGAACGCCGATTCTGGGCCAGGGAAACAAGCACGGACTGGTGGGACCGCATAGTGCTGCAGGTCTGGGATGACTCCCAGTGGCTCAGAAACTTCCGCATGCAAAAGGGCACGTTCCTGGAACTTTGTGACTTGCTGTCCCCGGCCCTCCGGCGCAGGAATACCAAAATGAGAGCGGCCCTTTCAGTTGAGAAGCGAGTGGCGATAGCCCTCTGGAAGCTTGCAATGCCAGACAGCTACCGGTCAGTCGCGAATCAGTTTGGGGTGGGTAGGTCTACAGTGGGCTTTGCTGTGATGCAAGTAAACAGGGCAATTGTCGAGCGGCTGCTACACCGGGTTATAAACCTTGGAAACCTGCAGGCTACAATAGATGGCTTTGCCGCCATGGGATTCCCTAACTGTGGTGGGGCTATAGATGGGACTCATATCCCTATCCTGGCACCGGACCACGAGGCCGCCGAGTACAGAAACCGGAAGGGATATTATTCAATGGTCATGCAAGGAGTGGTTGACCACAAGGGACGTTTCACCGACCTGTACGTGGGGTGGCCGGGAAAGCTTCATGACGTTCGAGTGTTCAGGAACTCTAGGGTTTTTAGATAGCTGCAGCAAGGCACTTTCTTCCCCGACCAGAAAATTTCCGTAGGGGGGGTGGAAATGCCGATCGTTATCATTGGGGACCCAGCCTACCCCCTAATGCCCTGGCTTATGAAGCCCTACACAGGAGCCCTGGACAGGGGTCAGGAGCTGTTCAATTACAGGCTGAGCAAGTGCAGAATGGCCGTAGAGTGTGCATTTGGCCGTCTGAAGGGGAGATGGTGTTCGTTACTGATTCGCTCAGACATCAGCGCGAGAAATATCCCCATTGTTATTGCTGCTTGCTCTGTGCTCCACAATATCTGTGAGAGCAAGGGGGAAACGTTTATGGCGGGCTGGGAGGCAGAGGCAAATTTACTTTCTGCTACTTACGAGCAGCCAAACAGCAGGGAAAGTAGAAGAGCGCACCATGAGGCCCTGCGCCTCAGGGACGCCTTGAAAACCAGTTTTATGAGTGCCCGAGATGGTGTTTGAGAATCTGCTCCCTTGCTGTGCTCTAAGCCTGCTGCCCTTGAACCCTCTTTCCCTCCCCCTCCCCATGCTTTCCCTCCCCCCTCCCCATGCTTTCCCTCCCCCCTCCCCCCTCCTCATGCTTGCAGAGGAAATAAAATCACTGTTTGAAAAATCATGGTTCCTTTATTGGTTCATCGGAAATACAAATACAGGGGATCACTGTCATGGTATCCTGGAGGGAAACCAGCAGTCGCAGTGGGGGAGGAGTGGACAGAGGAGGGGGGGGAAAGGGGGAGAGGAGGGGTGGGCAAGACACAGCAGCTTTTAAAAGTTTTCCGAGAACGTCAGCCTGCTGCTGCTGCTGCTGCTTCTGCTGGCTTGTGGGGTGGAGTGGGTCGGTCCACGGAGCTTGCCCCCCCGTGTTCTCACCCCGCGTCTGGGTGTGGAAGCTATGGGACTTGGGGAGGGGGGGAGGTGGTTAGACAGGGGCTGCAGAGGTGATCTTTGGGCGTGCTGCAGCTCCACCAGAGATCGCAGCATGTCGCTCTGGTCCTCCATTATACGGAGCAAAGCATCCATGCGTCTTTCCTCGCGCTCTTCCCTCTTTTCTGCAGCGGCTCTCGATTCCTGCCTCTCTCGATTCCTTGCCTCTCTCTCTCGATCCCTTGCCTGTATCTCTCGATCCCTTGCCTGTATCTCTCGATCCCTTGCCTCTATCATTCTTTCCCTCCACTCCATCTGGCGGGCTGCCTCAGCGCGCGAGTTCTCCATGAGTTCACTGAACATCTCATCGCGCGTTCGCGTTTTCTTTTTACGCTTTCTTATCTGCGATGCACGGCGGGAGGAGCAGGCCGGGGGATTCTGAGATAATTGTTCATCTGTGTGCGAATGTGGGCAAAGAAAGTTTGAAAGTTATGAGACAGATACATTCAAGGTTAGGAGGCAGATGCAGTCTCGGACGGTACACAATGGGAGTACTATGCCATTTGCAACCTCAGTATTCAGAGGCCTGATATGATTTCTGTACAAGGTCATGTTCTACACCTAAAAGTGACTGACTAGGTCACAGAAAAGTCAGAGCATCTCAGACACATATGCGTGCCTCAGCCCAACACGGCTTCTGAAATCACCGTGCAGCCGGCCATGGTAAGTTAAAAGTGGCACTTGCATATTGTAGAGTAACCCCGCCCCCTTCCCCCCACCGCGTGGCTCCCACTGAAACCGCAAACTGCAAAGCAAATGCCAAAAAATCTCTCGCCAAGGGCTAAGGTCTTTTTGGGGCTCTTCAGACCGCTTGCGGACTGTTCAGATTCCCTGCTAGCTACTACCGCTACGGGCTTGGGTGGCGGGGGGTTGGTTCGCGTTGGATCTGAAGCGGAAGCAACCGCTTGCAGACTGCTCTGGTTCCCTGCTAGCTACCGCTACGGGCTGAGGGGTGGGGGGGGGCGGTCAGCGTTCATGGGGGGGGGGGGCGGTTGGTCGGTCCTCAGCAGAAAAGAGTACTTTGCAGCTGGGAATCTTTATCTCCCTACTAATTGCAGTCCGTATTTCAAACAGGCAACCATGAATGACATCACTTTGCTGAGAATTTCTCGGAGAGATGGAGAGCGCATGCTCCTTGCCTCCATGCAAAGTCCTGGTCCATACGCCGCAATGCTAGCCTGCTCAATGATACCAGACTACTTACTACTTTCATGGCGTGGGATGGTCTCCTATCACGGGGGACCACATAAGGCGGCTCTCCCCAGAAATCTGCTGCGGAGGATTCATCGCTACCTCCTGGATAGCTTCATTGAAATGTCCGCGGAGGACTTCTGGTCAATCCTGGAGTATATTGATAAACTCTTTGAGTAGAAATTGACCAGCAATGAAAGCACGCTAAGTCCTTAGGGCAAGTTACTCATTAATAAATGCTTCCTTTACAAAATCACACGTCATGTAATCACTTAAAAAAGAAACACTTACCCCCCCTGGGAGGCTTGGGAGGGTACTGGCTCCAGGGTGACAAACAGCTCCTTGCTGTCTGGGAACACGGGTTCTCCGCTGGCCTCCTGCTGCTCCGTGAGATTTTCCTCTTCCTCATGGTCGTCCTCATCGGAATCTGTCTCCTCCCTGACGATTATCCCATCGGTGGAGTCCACGCAGACCGGCGCGATGGTGGTGGGGGCGCCCCCCATTATCTGATTTAGTTCATTGTAGAACCTGCATGTCCGTGGCGCGCCCCCTGATCGTCCGTTTGCCTCCTTGGCTTTCTGGAACGATTGCCTCAGCTCCTTAATTTTCACGTGGCACTGTGTGGTGTCCCTGTTGTGGCCCCTTTCTAGCATGGCCTTGGAGACTCTTCCATAGGTGTTGGCTTTCCGCTTGTTGTTGCGTAGTTCCAACATCACGGATTCCTCTCCCCAGATAGCGATGAGATCCAGCACCTCACGAGTGGACCATGCTGGAGCTCTTTTCCTCTGGCTGGTCTCCAGGGCAGATGAGCTCTGCATGGAGTCTTGTGAAGCTGAGCTCTGCATGGCGGCTAGTGCTGCTGATTGCTCTGAATGGCGACTGAGCAGTTCAGGTGAGCTGGCCACGCTGACCAAACAGGAAATGGTATTCAAATGTTCCCGGGTCTTATCTACCTGGCCAGAGCAGCGAGTTCAGAGTGCAGTCCAGAGCGGTCACAGTGGAGCAGTGAGGCAGTCCAGAGCGGTCAGAATGGAGCATTGTGGGACAGCCTCTGGAGGCTATTAATGTCGGGTTCCGTCTTCACTAACCCACAGTCGAGCTTGGAATGTTGAATTTAGCCTTACTTCTCTCGTCAGGCAGGAGTTACAAATTCGATCTTGAGGGCCCTTTACATCGACGTTAAGAGCATGTATGTGAAGACAGGTACACGTTTAATTCGACCTAACGTCGTTAACATCGAATTAAAGTGGTAGTGAAGACAGGCCCTTAGTCTCCCAGCTCGGGCTGCTTAGCTGGGTGGAACTTGACTTTCAGTCATGCTGGTCAGCTACCTATGCAGCAGGAATAAAGGTGTATGGAGGAGCTGCCAAGCAGCTACAAAATGTTGTCACTTGTTAGGCCTTCACAAGGACTGTTGGATCAACCCACTCTTGATGAGTGCAGCCTGACCATCCCTCAGGATGGGCTAAGATCATTGATCTGAGCACACACTCATTATGTCCTAGCTGCAGAATGCTACACTAAGAGTTGCCATTCAGCTGTAGAAGAAAAAACCCCAGCTGTTTTGCAGTAGTGATTCCACAGTGCTGGATCATGTGGGGGGAGGGTTTGAGGTATAATTATAACTTCCCTGTGCCAAAGCAGGGTCACTATGTGGTATAAAAACCTGACTAGAATATAATTCTCTGAGGCGGATCTACCCAGCTGGAAGGAAGGTGGAGTCCTGCCAGCACAGTGCCACTTTCTGTTTAGGAGCCCCAATGGCAGAAACTGCAGCAAAGTTCTGTTTAATCAGTACATCCCAGACTGCCTGTGATGGGGTATCTAACCCACACAAGGTCTGAACTGGTGAAATAGGAATGAATCTTATAATGAGTAAGTAATGAAGGAGCACCCTGAGTCTAGAGAGACAATGGGGACAGCAACCAAAGGAAGGGATACCAGAGTGGGAGAATGCTAATTCACAGATGTAGCCACAAGGAAGCATCCTAGTGGAGTGTAAACTGTTACATTATTCTAGGCTGTGCTGGGGGTCACCATTCATGGCCACTGCACCTGTATTCCCCCTCTGTAGTGCAGCAAGGTCCCCATTCTAGGTTTCCAGCTCTCCTGCCATTGCCTCTCTTGGGTGGTGATGTTTGTGTCTCACTTCTGAGTGGAGTGATTACAGGCTGAACAGTTCCCTGCCTATACTGTAATCTCACCACCAGGGAATGACAGACTACATAAGCAGGCCTGCTCCACTTCTCTCCTCTGAGCTGGTACATAGCAAAATTACCACAACCCTTTCTAAACAAGCACATTTCGTCTGAAAGCATTACAGAGAAAATGGAGTAAAACAATACAAGAACCTTCATAAATGCTCAACGCTTAGCAGCGATCTCTTTCTCCCTCTGCCCCTTCACTCCAACAAGGGCTCCGGTCAGTGATTAAGTCCTTCAATCCCCACATTAGAGGGTTTTCTGTTGTCATCAGTTCATAACTGCTTTCACTCAGAACTAGCTCCTAAGTCTCATGGGACTTCAGTGGGCCAAAGACCTTCCAACCCTTTCCTAAGGATTGAAGGGGTGGGGAGGCACAGATCAGGGGTTGTTCTGTCCATTTGCTGGATCAGAGAGAAGGCCCCGAGTCAGTTTTAACTGAGGCTATTTAACCAAAAATCCTTTCTGTATTTGTGGGCCTCTGGAGAATCTAGTTTGAACTAGGATATGGAAGCCTTCCTAGGACAGGGTAGCTCTCTAGAAGTGTAAGAGTGAATTTGCCTACCAACCCCACACACACTGTTCTTATTTCCTGGAGGGCTTTGATCCCCTTCCCTCTTTTAAATTCATACAATCCCTCAATAGTACATAGACACTTGCATTTTTAATACAATGGATTCTTAAAATATTTAATTCACTAACGTTTGTCAAAGTTATGGTCATAACTGTCACACTGGTCACTTGCAGACTCCCTGGTAGAGAAAGTATGTTGGTGCCCACTTTCTGCTGCTGCAACATCCCTTTCTTATGGGCTTTGTGCCATTGGGAGGGGGTTTGTGTCATAGAAGCCCAAGTAGGTGTGGAAATGAATCTGTTGGTTGTATGCCTTATTCTGTTGCAGCCCTCTGGCTGACATTCTGATCTTCTCCCAACGGATGAATTTTGGCCTGAAACTCTCATGCTTATTCAGTTCTCAAATGAAGTTGTGGAAAATTTTCAGAGACCCCAGCACGCTGATTTGGAGGTCTGAGTGAAAAAGTTTACATTTTAAAATAAAATGGATCTCACCTCTATTGTCCACTCATACTCAGAAATCTCCACATCAGAACCAGTGACTTTAGTTTTGAAAAACCAAAATCTGGCTTGTCCAGTGACACTTCTTCTTTCTGGGCATCGGAGAAGTAGGTTTCTGTACTGTTTTGCCTGTTCTTTGAGGACCAAGTCATGTTCCCTTGGGAATTTGTATGAGTTCTGCCATTTCAATAGAAACAGGGGCCCCTTAAATTACAAACTGTGATTTAGGGATTGTATCTTTATTTTTTTACAGTGCTGAGCATAGTGTTTATTTTTTTACAGTGCTGAGCATTACTAAGTAGTAATGACAATTGTATCCAAATATGCACAAGACTGTTGGCCTAAATGGACACTAGGTGCAAACCACTCCTGATTTAAACATTTACATGGTACTCTCCCTCCGTCTTGTATGTCTTTGATTCATGACAACGTACTGAATCATTCTTTGTGTTTGCCTCATTGGTGGTGGGTGTTTTTCCTTGACAAGTGAACTTTCAATCCTGAAGAAATGATGTGATAATTCTAGTCTTTTCACTGAGAGGTGAAAGAGTCTTGTGCCTAGTGATTCATAGGGTATGTTTACAGATGTCCCAAGACTTCAACCTATAATCTTCTAAATATTTTGTAAGTGTGTGGGGGGAAATCGGAGGAAAAGAGGAACCAGGGCTTAACATGTTTGTTTTTAAAATGTTTCCTTAGATCGCATTTTCCACTGGAATGTTAGCACTAGTTTATAAACAAATAATATTACTTTCCTCTCCACCTTTAATCACAGGGCTCAAGATCCATTCAGACAACTTACTTGCTATTAAAACATTCATTGTGGGGGAGAAATGAAAACCTTTACCATGGGATTGAAACCTCTGAGGAAATGTTAGGTTAGAAGGAATGCTGCATGACATTCTTGGCTGAGGTAAATGTATCCAGAAGACACCAGTACATAGATTTCACTTTCCCTGTCAAGGCTTAATGGGAGTGGGAGGGGCGGGAAAATGAAGTCCCTACATAATGAGAAAGTGCCACAAATCAGTCCTGTTTGTTTTATTCATATTGATGAGGCCCCAGTGTAGTGATTTGGGCTTTGAAGATTCTAAATAGTATAGTTCTGTAGCTCAAAAGACCACAAATGGATAACCACGTTTCCCTGCCCCCACACCAAGGCATAATAAATGAGATGTTCATATTTGATATCACAGTTCCCAGCAACGTATATCCCATCCCAGCATCCCCAGTTATCAGCCCCTCAATCAAGACAGCTGCTCATCCCTTTGTCATTCATCCCACTCCGCAGGAAACACCTGGGAAAAGAGGTGAGATTTGCTGCATTGCCTCCTAGGAGAACCAAGAGCTGAACCAGCCTTTCCAGAATTGTAAGGGCAAGTGTTAATGCATCAAATGGCTTTTTTGGAGTTGGGTGACAATGGGTGGGATTCAGGCCCATGATAGTTTGAGAGTGGGTCTGAAAAGTCAGTGAGGGCAGGGCTTGTGGGGGAAGGAGTAATGGGAGTGGATTTAAAAGGACTAGTCTTGTAGATAAGGCAGTATTAAGTTTTAGTTGAAAACTTTTCTACTGCAATTAATCCTTGAAATCAACACCCCTACAACGCAATATTTGACAACAAATGACAAATTGAAGATCTTTGCTTCCCCTACTAAAATGTATCCCCTCAACGAACAGTGGGCTTTCTACACACTGGGCTATAGTATGTTACAACTAACCTCCTGGTAACACACCATTATTTCCCAAATTGTCTTTACATAGAACATTTCAGTGACCTATTTCCACTAAACCTCAAATCTTCCTTCCCGCGCCACCCCCCCCCCCCCCCCCATCCAAGCACTTTTCTCTTACTGCAATTGTGGCTGGATTCTGAGCTCCCTAACACTGGTGTTACATAGGAAAAGTTCCTCTGAAGTAACCAGCAAAACCAATGTACATGAAATCAGTATCCAGCCTCATTCCCTCTTAGCTCCAAGTTTTGGTCATATCTCCTATATTCCTCCAGCATCTGATGTAGGGTCTCCATTGCCCCCTTTCAGCCTCCCATCTTTTTCCCAGATCTCACTGGATTTGCTCCTTGACTGTAGACCTCCTACCACTACTAATGATGGGCAAACTTTCACAGTTTCCAAAGTCTTAGCTATACTGATTTGGGATCAGGAAACAGGTTTGACTTTTGTGAGAAAAGACTTCTTATCAAGGTTTTGCATCCGACAAAGTGGGTATCCGACAAAGTGGGTATCCGACAAAGTGGGTATTAGCCCATGAAAGCTTTAAGGTCTGACTTTTGTGAGAAAAGACTTCTTATCAAGGTTTTGCATCCGACAAAGTGGGTATCCGACAAAGTGGGTATCCGACAAAGTGGGTATTAGCCCATGAAAGCTTTAAGGTGCCACAAGACTCTTTGTTACTTCAGCTATTCCAGACTAACACAGCTACCTCTCTGATTCTTGACTTCTTATCAAGTTTTCCAGTACCTATTAATGGGGTCTTGTGGTGGTGAGAAATACATAACCCTTCTTGAGACATTTTGGTGCTTTTGATGAAAACTTACTTGATATCAAACTGGAAAAAAAGATTTGTTTGCACAGATTTGGAGAGAGAGTTTGCATTGGCTCATAAATTATCCAAATTGGTTTTCCGTGACAAGTTACTATTACCACCCTCACTTAGCTTCATGAATCATGTTAACTTTGAAGCAGCTGCTTCATCATCAAACCACCATTTGCACATAAATTATAGCTAGTTTTGTATTTATGCGTTCCTATTACTGCTACTCCCTTCCCCTCTCCCTATTCCTTCTTAATGTTTGTTAAACTCCTTGGTTGTGTTGTGCTGTAAATTAGACCCCATTCCCAGAAGCTGATCATGTGGATGGACACTCATGTCCACACTGAATTCCATGGAAGTCAGTTAAGCGATGTATGGACACAGGGTACATCCATACACAGCTGCTTCCAGGATTGGGACTGTGGTTTGGAAGTTCTTGAGTGGCAGGGTGTGCCTGTAACCTATACTTTATTTCAAGGGATGTAACTTGTTTTAGTCCCAAATTTCCCTGTGTTCCCCCCAAAATGGTTTTTTATCACTTATTATTGAAAATTTACATCAAAAATAAAAAATCATGAAACTGAGATTAAAGAAAGGGTCATTTTCACCAAATGTGCCTTAGCTCCCCTGTAAGAATATTTTTGTGTCCCCTTTATTCTGAGTTTGTTACACATCTCATCCCATTTTTGAGCACTGTTAGAGACCATGTACTGGGGGCCATGTTTTTGTACAGCCCTGGTGCTTCTGCTCACTTTATTTTATTCCACTAACTTCCTTTGTGACCTTGGGAAAGTTACTTCACTTAACTACCTCAGAGTCCCAATCTGTAAAATGAGTTTACTCTTACTTACCTCACATGAGTGCTAAAGGCTTCATGAGTTAAATTTTGTGGAACCTCTTTGAGAAGGAAAACCACTGTTTGTGCTAAGTACCATTATTCCTCCTTCTTCCTCCCAGGAGTGGCCATAGACTGAATGGTGCCCCAGACGAGGACCATTTTCGGTGCCTCCCCCCACCCCCCGATTTGTTAAACTTTTGAATAACTTATTTTTTATTGCATTTGTAGCTCATTTCATGTCTTTGATGCATGATTATCATGCATGATTTATCACTGTCATATAAAGCAATATGTTGCTCTAATTAAGTCTTTCTTTCAATTAGCTTGGAACTAAAATGCAGCTTCAGCATATGCTTTCCCCACTTTTTGTTGGTAAAGTGATATTCACCACATCAGCAGAACAAGCAGTGCAGGAAATATTCCACCCCGTTGAGAAAATTTCTCAGTTATAATATGTCATTATCATTTCTGAGCAAAGAATGAATAAAGTTACTGGAACTGGTTTAAATGTAATGTGGTTTACAGGGCATATAAATATCTATTCTATTTTATAGTGCCATCGCATTAAAAAAAGTTGTTGAAATCGTAGGCTGTAATCTAAATGTTGTTTTTGTTGGTTTTTTTGCAAATAGAACAATCTAGTTCTGAGTCCAAGCAACCAAATATTGACATTTCAGTTGGCCCATGTTAGCTAAAGGAAGGTATGGCAAGTTATTTTATTTTTCATATGTTGATGAATGTTTTCTCTGACTTTTAAAACAACATGTGAAATTAGAATACAAGGATTCACGCTTTATTCTTCACAGAGATAGGTAATATAAAGCATTTGAACTGAAATGTGGCCTGTACAATCCTTGGTTGGTGTAAATCCACATAGTCACATTTAAATCAAAGAAGACCAAAGATGGGCGAACTTCTTGAAATTCCCGTTGTAGATACAGCCCAGTAAACCCAACTGTTTTAAGGCAAACCAGGGAACCAGAGCCCATATTTGGTGACCTTCAGGTTAAGCTGTGAGCATTATTAGTTTTCTGAAGCCCTTCCTAGCGGTGCTGATTTAGGGACTGGATAGAAGTAAATGAAATGGATGCCATTTCAGGTTTGGGTAGGCTGTCTGGCAATTCTGCTTTTAATTGTTTATTTTAATGTTCAGATTGTATTTTTAGTTCCCCTAGAACTGAAGATCAGCATAAGTGTAAAGCAATTGAAATAAATAAATAGTGGTCATGCCCGGGTACATTAAAGGTTCCCGCCCCTATTTAAAAGCCCACCTCTCTGCCACATGCACACCAGTTCCTGATACATTTTCTAGTCACACCTCTGTGTGTTCACTAGGGAAATAAACCCAGTTCCCCAAAATGGCATGGCACAGAAAGCTTGAGACAATGTGGGACAGACGGCCATATAGTGAACTTTGAGTTTTGTAAAAAGCGTACATCAAAGGTCTGATCCAAATCCCAAATGAAGTCAATGGGATTCTTTTAGCTGACTTCAAATAGGGGCTGATGCAAAACTGACTAAATAATTTTGCTTTTTAAAAGGATTTGGACAACTTTAGGACTAACTTTGCAGGGTCATCACTTTGCCAGATAGTCTGTGCGTGTATGGGCTCGTCTACACCGCGCAGTTTTTAGCAACAAGGCTTTGTTGACAAAAGTCAGCGTGTATAAATGCTTTTTGTCGGTTTGCCGACAAAATACCCCCAGCTCTACTAGCAGCGTTAGCTTTCACACTGCCACTTGCGTCCGCAAAACTTTTGTCTTTCGCAGGGGAGCTTGTTGTAGACTTACCTTAGGTGTAGGGGAGATACTAAATTTACAAAGAGATGCTCACACTTTGCTAGACTTTCCTTCTACCACAAAATATGTAAGCAAGTTTGGGGCCCCAAACTTCTGATGGCTCTCACATTTTGCAAACAGCTCCCCACCCCTACCCCAACCACCACCATCATAAATATGTGAGCAAGTTAAGATCTTTGTGGTTTTGGCCAATCTTAGCCATATTTAGTCATAAGTTATCCCAATCACTAGCTACCTTTTTAAAATAACATTCTGTGGTTTCAAAACATCTTTAGTAAATCCTTGCTTAGTTTGGAAAGGAATTATATTTGGAAGGATGCACATGTCTATGTAGCTTTGATGGATGCTCCCCTTACTGCTCCCAACCACCATAAATTTTCTTGATATATTGTATATAATTCTACAACTTCAGACCTGTCTAATATTGGACACTTGAACTGCATGCAGTTTTCAGGAGGACCTAGATCATGTAGTAAACAAAAAAGAAATTCTTGAAAGTAGGCCAAATGGACATATTTGGATCTTCTCCAGGATTGAGTTCAGAGGCGTCAGTGCTACTCTTATTTATGACACAAGAAGCTAAGAAAGAAAAAGCAAGACATTTTTAACATTTTGAAGGTTTTTCCACAGAATAAAGAAAAATCCCTAACAAATGCCTCTGGAAAATCCCTGACATTTAGACATGTAACTGTTTTTAAGAACCAGAAAATGTCTCTCAGAAATGTTTCCTTACATGCATTAACTGAGGCCAATGTTTTCAGTCCATTGGTAATTGAAAGAAAGCCTTTTAAATGGTTCATTTCAGGACACTTTCTGCACTCTGTGTTCTCAAGTGCAAAATTAAATTTTATTTCTTTCCCCTCAAATTAGAGCCGTGTGGGGAAACTCCGTAAGTCTAGAAAAATCTGGTGTTAATTGTCCTCTTATGTTAACTAAGTAAACATTTTTCTTTCTGCTTCATCTTTTAGGTTCTGTGCAGATATCCTTCACCGCTCTCATTATTATAGAACATCAGATTCTTCAATAAGGAAAAATTAACCCTTGTGCAAATGACCAACACAAGGCCTATACACCACTAATGCTCCCCTTTAGACCTTAAAATAGTCTTACATAATACATAGACAGTGCACATGCTTTCTGGAAAAGGATACATTTCACCCACAAGGAAAAAATAGGTTAACAAACATGTCAGCTTAGTCCAGTAGAGAGACATCTTATTCTCCCATATGTGAAATTAGTGTATACTATAGTTTTTATGGCCTCTCTCTTTAGTGTACATTTCTCACAAAAGGCATTGTGGCCAGTATGCACTAAACATTACAGACCACATTTTCAAAAACAAATGTCCTAAAACTCTCAATTTTGTACCTACCAATTTTTCTTGAAAACATTTTTTATATATATGGTTTTTGCCCCAAAACTGAGGCTTGTTCATTCAATGTGCATTTGTGGGAATCAGGTTGTTTAGCAACTGCTCTCTGTCAGTGCAAATGTTGCTTGCATGTACATACCAGAATATCTGAATATATTACTACTGAATTGTGGAAAATATGTATGCAAGTGTGGGTATGCAAAATCAGAAGTGAAATTTTAGAAGTCCAATTAAAACCACTTTAAAAATAAGTGTCAAAACTTTGACTGTAAATGTTATGAAATTTCCTTTTTTAAATAAAAAATTAGAGGGGCCTAGATTTGCAAACACAGGCATAAAATGAAAAGAATACAAAACAAATTCCTCACTATGCTGTGCAAGTTCAAACAACTACATATTAAATTCCAGAACACATCCAATTACCAAAAACATGAAAACCTCTTAAAAAGTAGAGGATTCCTCTGATTAGTTCTGGTTTATGACTCAATTTCCATTTCTCTTGTTTCCACGGACAATGGAGTCAAAGAGCAAATAAAACCCTGGAAGTTCCACTCAAAGGAATGTTTAGAGTTTTCTTTGCTAATATACAACAACCTGAACCCCTAACCACCTACCAGTGATTTTAGTAACTTTCAAAAGCATTTGCAGTTTCTTGTATTGCTCCAGCCAGATAATTTAGTAGAATCATCCCTGAGAATGACTAATAAATGGAATGTAGTGATCATTGTACTGCAATAGAAATACATAAGTGGTGTGACATTACATGTCTGGATTACATGATTCCACCAAACATCACTGTCATGACTCCCATTGTATACCAAGACTCTGGCTCATGGGGCCAAATATTGTTGTATAGATGTTCTGATTCTGGCTGCAGATTCTGGGATCATAGGGTCCCAGAGCTCAGGGTCCAGCCTGAGCCCAAACATTTACCCAGCAATTTTTTAGCCATAGAGCCTGAGCGTGGCACGTGCAAGTCTGCTGACCCGGGCCAACTGTGGGTTTTTATCCCTGTGTAGACATATCCTTAGAGGCTTGCAAGACATGGATTATGGACTTGGGTTGATGTATCACAGAGTCATAGGACTGAAAGGGACCTACCTCCAAGTCGTTTAATTCAGTCCCCTGTGTATGTACTATGATATTTAACTTGAAAATCACAGATTTTAATTATGGCTTGAGCTTTGCTACTGCTTTATTATATACCAGAGTCCTTCAATGGAATCATAGCTTCATAATTCTCATCTGTAAATATGTCTTATTTATTTGTATTACTGTAGCACCCAGTGTGCTTGGGGCTGTACAAACACAGAACAAAAAGATAGTCCCTGTCCGCTAGGAGTTTACAATGCGTGTTTCCTTTCTTTAATGTACAATAATGCAATTACTCAGAGTTGAATCACAGAATCTTACCCTGATGCACAGCACAAAATTTAGAGCCTAGGCCTATAGAAGCTTTAAACCACCTTTTCACCCGCCTGATCCAAGACTGCTCCCAGAGCTAAAGAGACCCTCAGTATAGCTTAGGGTATGTGTACACAGCAGCTGGGCAGTGTAATTCCAAGCTCACTAGACATGCATGTGCTGGTTTCACTTGAGCTAGCAGCTAGAAATACTGCAGTGTGGCCCTGGTGGCTCAGGCTACCCCCCCCCTGAGTATGTCCCCAGGAGTCAGGAAGGATTGCACTCAGGTGACTAGCCTGAACCACCCATGCTGCCATGGCCAAACTACTATTCCAAGGGGCTAGCTTGAGCAGAACTAGCAACGGTGTGTTCCCAAGATGGAAACTGCTCCTCCAAGTTGTTGTGTAGACATGCCCTGGAGGCCTCTCTAAATTACAGCAGTCTCCCCAACCTGCCCTATGGGGTGCAGTGCTTCCTGGAATCATGGCAGCACCCTGCCCTAATACACCCCTCCGGCCCTTACTTATACCCCCTAAGTCAGGGCTTGGAAGGAAGGCTTACAGCTGCCTGGCTCAGTGACTGTGCCGGGGGACTCATCCCCCGGGTAAATATGGTGCTTTCGGGGCCCTTTATACCACTCTGACATTCTTACCCAGGGTAAAGCGCCAGAGCAGGGTGAGGCTCTCTCCTTTGGAGTATACTTTTGAAATTTGCTTTTTAGTACTAGTTAATGGGAGTACTCAGGGAGTAAGGTACTACTCAATATGTGTAAGAGTAGCAGAATCTGCCCAAAGTGAGCAAATATGTTTGGCTATTTTCAATCTTAAGGATGTGCAGGAGATAAAAAAGATTTAGTTGAGGATTTTCATCCTTAAAACATGCATGTTCCTGTGCTGTAAAGGACAGCCACAGTGAATCAGAGGGATACAGAGCCCTTTTGTTTTCAAAGATTGGCAAACCATTTCATCTCATCCACCAGCCTTCTTAATGTCAATATCCTGACCATTTCTGCAAGTCAAATGGTTTCTCACAGCAGGGTTCATGCCCTAATTTTCTCCAAAGAATCTGTCAGTATTTTCTCATGTTGAGAGCTATTGATCTTTACATTTATAACACCCCAGACAGAAGAGTGTGTTTAGAAAACATCTGCAGCCAGAACGCTGTTACAGGGATAGAACCTGTATATTTTTCACAGTTGTATTCTATTAAACAAATGAGTAAAGATACAAAGATAATCAGTGTGAGTCACTGATCTTCTCTCTGTAAGGCAAACGGGATCTGAGAAAAGAGTGATGTTTTTAATGTGATGTCCCTCAAGTTACGTGCAGAACTCTCATTTTTGTTAACAGGACTTGTGTATATAACTCGAACCATACTGTGCCAAAACACGCCTCTGAATTTTGGCACTGGAACACAATGTTTCCACTTAGCTAGTGACGTGCAGTGTTTCAGAAGAAAGAGACACCTTCAGTTCTAGAGCACGGTATAAAAATGAGTTGTATTGTTTTCTCTGTGAAAGAAATATGGCCCAGAAATATGCACTCTTCGTACATTAACTAAAACATAGCATCGTCACAAATGTGTTAGGAACTGATTATCCTGAGAAAACCAGACTTCTGGGACATTGCAAAGCATGAGAAATTACCTGGTAGCCAGTTTAAGATTTGATCATTTTATTTTTCCCCATTAGAATATTAACTTGGCTCATAAAATGCATTCTGACTTTTAGAAGATGAGCCATAAAAGGCTAGTGATCATTAAGACTATAAATCTATGCATTATGTGCCTGTCATTATTTTACTTCAATGGAATGAAAGGCATTTCATTCAGCAGACACATGTTTCAGTGGGGAGGGTAGCTTCACTGAAAAGTTTAAAAAAACTTTTTCTTTGGTTGGCTGATTTGTTTCAGATTTTATGAATGTAATGAGAACTCCAAGCAGTTTACTACCAGGACTAAGAGGTCACCCAGTCTCACTACAAGTGCCTTAGTTCCTTTTGTTTAGGTGTGTACGTATGAAACTCACACCTGTGCAGCAGGCTAGCACTAGCACTGCGCATCACTTACAGGCCACATTGTCTTTTTTTAATGTGCTTTTGGAAAAGAATCAAAATGACATGTGGGGGGAGCAAAAAAAAAGGACACATCAAAACCATTCCAGTTTTCCTGCTGAGCCTCCATTTTCCATATAACCTTTCTCCTACTTAGTGCTTTTGTAAATGAAAACCAAAAAAGTTACATTGGGAAGCTATGTATTTTCAGTTTTGAATAAGTGTTTCCTTCTTGTCTGTTTGCTCCAAAGACTGTTATATTAAGAAGGAAGATATTTGCTGAAGTCAATATCATAATGCGTACTGGACATTCTGAAAAGTAAATGCATTAAGATCCTTGGGTGATTATGAATATTGATGAGGTGAGCTTTTAAGGGAAAGATTTGAGTTGTCTCATAAAAGGCCTATAGTGTCTGGGGGCCAGCCATCCTCCCTGCCCTCCACTCGCCCCCACAAAAATAGGTCCAAACTTTAAAAGAACTTGCCACAGAGAATCCTTCACACATAGGTATATTATATGACACATTCATGTATGAGACTCTTACGGTATGGACTATATGAAAGTCACCACTTTTCCATCATATATAGATTAGAATTTATTTATTTATATAAATCCAACAGGTAAAATATATACATATGTTAGTCACATGTGTTACTTATGTTTTGTTCCACATGAACAGGTTTTACACTAGGCTCATTGCCTTCTGGAACAAATTTCTGAGATGAATTGGTTCTGTATGGCTTCTCATACAGAACAAATACATACAGCTTGATCCTGCCTCCCTTATTCACACTGAGTATTATCCTGCTCCACAAATGCTCCCATTGATTTGGCAAATCAGATGTATAGCACGGGCATAATCAGTAAACTTCATAAATTAAGTTCCTCACTACTGCGTCTCAATAACTTTCTTTAAGCAGTCCTTCAAGCCTATTCCTGCTTGCACAGAGTTAGCTCAATCAGATTGAATAGATAATTATAGATTGGTGGCTGGCAATATTTGTAGCTGCTACTGAATAGCCATGCAGATAAACTTGGTTATTTCACACCAATAATATACCTATTCATGCTTTCCTTGCAATCAGGAACACCTTGTGCTTCCATAAGAAAATAATTCCACACTAAAGAAGTGGCAAACACATTCGGTCTCCCCTCATCCATATCATTATCCACAGCCACAGAGCCTGGCCAAAATATATAGTTCCAGCAAGCTGCCAACCATAAAGGTGCTTGGGCCTAGCATTTAGTCTTTTGTGATACTCCCACCTCCTACTATGTATCAAAATCTGCCAGAAGATTGAGTCATATTATTTACATATATTTAAAATATGAAAAAATATAACACTTTCAAGTGGAACTTATGTCCTCTTGGTGGCTTTTTTGACCAACTCAGGAGCCTTGTCGTTTAGTGATTCTGGTCTCTTTCTAGGCAAGCCAATTGTCCACATAACTTCTCATATCACAACTTTCATAATGCATACTGTACCTTCGGAAAAGTAGATATATTAAGAGTATGAATATTGATGAGCTGAGCTTCTTGAGAGAGATTTAGGAGTTGTTCTGTTTCACAATTCTTTACAAGAGCATGATTTGAGTTGTTACCTTAAAAATAGAAAGTTCTCCTAATGTAGTCTACCACAAAAATACCCTTTTCATAGACTTATATCACAACTGACTTAACGGTCAAACACTGCTTGTCCCACTGAGACAAAATTCCTACTTACGGCATTGATAGAAATTTTGCACAACTAAAGTTTGGCTCTACACAGTTAATTCACTATACACATACAGCACTGTACAATTAATATCACAGGGCAAAGTATCAACTATCACAGGCCATAAAATTCTTTTAAAATCCATAAAACTACTTTAGGTGATGGCATAGTTGGCAGTTTTTCTATTTCATTGCCACATAGTTATGTAGGTATGAGGTGTGATGGCTTGTGCTGATGCTCTGACACCTCATTTACCATAATAAGATATCTAAGCACTTTACATTTATTGTTACATATTTTCTTAGATTTAGATACACTTCTTTTAATCTACCATGTTTCCCAATTCATTCTGTGGGTGTTCTATTTCAGCAATATCTTTTGTCAGTGTTTTAAGCCCCTATAATATTGTACACAGCCAAGGATACACTCTAGCATGCTTGCTTTTTAGCAGTTTCTTACCATATATAGTATGTATAATTCAGGATGAAAGTGTAACATCTTTTTTTTTTTTTGCTTGAGAACATTCTTCACTGAGCGATAAAGATGCCCAGCACCTCTCAGGATTACACTTTATTGGGGGGCGGCAAGTCGGGAGGAATTCTTCCAAATTCCTTTAATTTGGTGAAACAAACATTTGGATCTCTAAAGGTGCAGTTGTGTGTTTGATTAATTAGAAGAGCACAATCTGTAACGGGCCCTAAACTTGCCAACTTTACAGGTTAGCAAACATTCTCCTCGGCTGACTTGTGCTGAATAGAAGAAAAACAAGCCTGGACTCCATATCTCATTGTGTGACAGACATTTTTAAAAAGCAGTTATTTTCAGGGGGATGGAGTTCTTTCCAAACATCCGCCCATTTTAAATGTCTAATGTTACTGAGTGTTGGGTAATCCTCTGAGGACGGTTGGTATGCTGGCCTGTTGAACCGTTGTAAGTGTCATTGGATATCTGTCATGGAACAGAATGTCATTAATGTAAATCTAACTGTAGCTGAACCGGCAGACTTACGGCCTGATTCAAAACCCATTGAAATGAATAGAAAGACTCCCACTGATTTCAATGGACTTTAAATCAGGTTCTTAGAGCCCAGGCTGATTACAGCAAAATGTAATATCATACTATTCAATAGACTGCTGGGGGTGAGTGGAAAGGAATTTATGTATTTATGATGGGTCTATTGGTGCCCAGGACTGTGAGTCAAGTTGTTACCCCCCTACATCCAGCAAGAGGGAGACTAGCTTGTGCTTAATTGGGTGGCAGCACACTCTTCCCCCCCCCCCATTTTTCCTCCTGCTTCTAGCCACAGGGGAGAGGGGAAGAAGAGAGGAGCTCTGCAAAGACATGGGCCAGGTCATCCCTTCCCCCACTCCTTCTCCCCTGGGGCTGGAAGCAGCTCCTGTCCCCTCCCTCCCACACAGTGCTGAAAGGCTGCTGCCCCATGCTGTGTGAACCCTGGCAGAAAAATTGGTTCGGGAGGCGGGAGGGAAGCATGTGACCCCATGTGCTCCCCCATGTATTGCCTCGAGAAGACATAGTGCCAGATACCAGGAGAGACGGGTCCCTCCCAGGTGTCCAGCCAGGCATGGAAGACAGAAAGTTCCGGGCAGGGAGGGTCTGGTCAGTTGGTGAGCCCTCCCCCCTCCCACCCATGTGTGAGAGAGGGGTATGGGAGTTTGTGTGTGTAACCTCTCCCCCTGTGTGTGGGTAAGGGTGGGTGTCATCCCTTCCCATGTGAACCCTGAAACCTTAACAATAAGTATGTAAATAAAAAGCATCCAACTGCGCAGTATTTCAAGTAAGTCAACTTGATGTTTAATTGAAAGTTTGTCCTGCATAGTTCTGATTGCCATTGAACTTGCTTGAATATGAGCAATTTTACAGGTGTCCCACTCCCGTATTCAGCATAGGGAAATATGGTCATCCTATGGCAAAGGACAGGGTGTACAGCTTTTAACCCACTTGGCAATGGGCTTGAGTACAGTCTGTCCCTTTATACACAGAAAGAAATTCATAATGTTCATGTTCCACCTTCAACAACTTCTTAAAGTCTTCTGAATGAGATGTAATGTCAATATACCCTCTTAACATCTAATTGACTGTATGTGCATGGTCTGCTCTTTTACTATTTCTGGAGAAATAGAGCTCTGACTTTTCTTAGGACTAAATTCACTCAGAGGAGAAGGATTTTTTGGGAGGGGAACAAATGGTACTTTCCTCAGACTCAGAGAAACTAAGGGTCTATAAGGCCTGTTACAAGGTCAGGAAATGTGTATCATCTCCTGAAAGACTGGTCACAGCCATCATTACCAGATTTGTGCTTGCTTTGAAGAAAGATGTCAGCCCAAAAAACAGATTGCAAGGCTGGAAGTGCTTTTTCCTGACAGTAAAATTCAAAAATGCTGATGGACTGTCACAGTGGGATGGATACATCTGTCAGATCCACCAGAAAAGGGATGAGTAATAGGGGAAGAACTCATAGAAATGAAGACATCCCTAGGCAAGAGTCCTGTAAATTGAACTGTTGAGATGATGCAAGTCTAGGATAAAGTTGGTGAAAACTAGTATGTCACCTTCAGCTTCAAGACACATAATTGTCAACAGTTCTGAACCCCTCTAAACAAAGTAATAGTGGACAACTCTGGTATTATTAAAGAGTGTTCTTAGGTAGGATTTTGAACAGTGTCCTTAGTTCGCCAATGCTGCAATTCTACTCATTTACATGTAGGACAAGATAAAAGTACAAGCAGATACCTCATTTCTCATGCTGAAGATTCAGGAAACTATTTGGGGCTATCAGTGCTGCCATGTTGCTAGTTTGTGATTTATCGTCTGTGAAATGACTGAGCAAATTAAAAAAAAAACTGTAAAAGAGTAATGGGAGATTTTAACTACTAGTACTTGAGTGGAGTATGTTAAGTGGAGGAAATAAGGTTGGTGCTTGGTTGAGGGCTGCTTTTTAACTCTGTACAGAATAAGAACACAGTGTAAATCAGGGAACGATACCTGCTCTAGTGACAAGGGAGAACAGGAACTGGGAAAGGTAATCTGACTGGGAATGTGAAGATAAGGGAGGTCTCTTTCAATCTCTGATTTCTAGAATTCCTGCTATACACACACACACACACACACACACACACACACACACACACACACACACACACACACACACACACACTATGAAACAGCTGCCTAATGTAAAAATAAATTTAAAACAAAAAAGGCAGAGGATATGGAATATCATTGCAACTCTGTGTTCTGGAAACACCTTCTCCCTCTGTCGCCTGAAAAATAAGGGTGTGCCTTTTCACCTTGGCCAGATTACAGTACCTATTGCTATTCAGTTGTCTTTGCCTGTCTAGATCTGGTTATTAGACACTATCAAGTGAAAGGCACAGAATAGAACTATATTTGCAGAAGACTCCATTAAAGCACTGATGTATCCACTGGGAGCCAGATTACCTATATCATTATCCTGCTCCTAACAGGATGGCAGAACAACTAGAAATACTGATTCAAGTAGAGTAATTGTACAGAGTGTGTACGGATAAGTGGTGGGGCTGTGCTGCCAAGTCACATAGATCAGCAAAGAGGAGGGATGAGATCCAGTTTTCTAAAAAAGGCAAGGTTCAGTTTGAAGCACTGATAAAGTGACAGTATCATCCATGCAAATAATGGAAGGAACTATAATACCACATTTAAGAATGAGCCATCATAATACATATGTCAATAAGTAAAAGCATGCATAAATCCAACCATTTAACAGCCACAGTACATCTACATCAAGAAGATTCAAGTAACCCAGGGTCATCTAGTAATTGGAGCTTGGGACTAGCAGTCAAAAAGTCATGGGTTCCATTCCAAACTTTTGTAACTATCTTACTTTGTAACTTGGATAAAGTCACTTAAGAGTTCTGTGCCTCAGTTTACCGGTCTCTCAAAGGGGTCTATAATTCAACCTCATCTTGCAAGTATATTTTTCACTGTCAAGTAAAATACTATTGGGAGAATGGTGTTTTTTGTCTGCTTGCTTGTTCAATTTTCTTCATCATTGTGTGCCTTGATTGATACATTTTATGGCAAGTTTGCAATGCTGGTAAATAATTCTTATAATACAAGCCCCACAGTACTCTGATGTACATATGGCTGACACATACCTGCCGAATGAATCCTGAATAAGATTTACACACTTTAAATAGAAATCTGGAATAAGACTAATACTGTTTTTTTTTTTAAAAAAAATTGCAATAAAGTGTTTTCCTTGGGATATAAAAATCACAGTATCTCCAACTTGGTAGCCTCAGTCACTTCTCTAGTAGATTTATATCACGTGATGTGGACACCAATCATCATAACAAATGATCTGAGCTGCTTAAGTATGAAGGAATGGGCATGAAGTCAAATTTTCCTATCAACCCTCATCACCACCTTCTTCAGAGCCGGACCTAAGTTCATTACTGGGAGATGCCTCTTGTTAAGACCAGCGTGTTTTAAAGAATATATATAAAAATATATAAGAAGGGCCATACTGGGTCAGACCAATGAGCCTTCTATCCTGTCTTCCAATAGTGGCTGATAACAAATGCTTCAGAGGGAATTAAATATCATGTTTTAGCTATTATCTCAAATCCAGGCACTATATATACCCATTACACTGTATGTAAATAATTGAGATGAAATGTCATAGATGTTGCTTTTTCACATATTGAACAGCAGAATTCTGGCATTCTGTCTCGTGTGTGACCCACCGCATCTTACTGTACCCTGTGGGAGATGGAGAGGCCTGCAAAGCACATAAAATTTGTGATTTGGCTGGAGAGCTTGTTTGAAATACTGATTAGAGCAGCTTATACCTGGAGACCATGAGACTCACTAGGGTTATTCTTTCTTTTTTGTGCTAGAGCAGGGATCAGCAACCTTTGGCACATGGCCCATTAGGGAAATCCACTGTGGGCCAGGCCGGTTTGTCTACCTGCAGCAACCACAGGTTCAGTGGATCGCAGCTCCCACTGGACGTGGTTTGCCATTCCAGGCCAATGGGAGCTCTGGGAAGTGGCGGCCAGCACATCCCTCAGCCCACGCTGCTTCCCATTGGCCTGGAATGGCAAACCACGGCCAGTGGGAGCTGCGATCCACTGAACCTGCAGCTGCTGCAGGTAAACAAACCGGCCTGGCCTGCCAGTGGATTTTCCTGGTGGGCTGCATGCCAAAAGTTGCTTATTCCCGTGCTAGAGATTATCTGCAACTAAATCCCTGAATCAAAGGTGTCCCAAGTGGCCATTTGGCTCTTGTAAAGAACTCTCTCTCTCTCTCGCTCTCTCGCTCTCTCTCGCTCTCTTTTCAAACATGTTTTCTTCCATACTCTCTGTGTTTTTAAAAATAAGCATTTTTGAAACTGTGACCAATACTAGTTATTTTTCTATTGGTAAATGATCCTTTGGCTGACTTTTCAAATCTTTCCTTCCGGACAGAGTCACTGTTCTAAATAATGAATTGACCATATTTTCTTATGTTGGTCAAGTATGCAATTGCACTGTTAGCAGATATTAAACGTCAGTGTTAATCATTTAAAATTTCAGCCATAAACTAAATCCAGCCCATGTGGGTGACATCTTGTACTGGACTGTATTTTACGGCTTTTCCCTGGAGAGCTCTCAGGTCAGGACAAAAAATGCTACTGCTTGATGTTTATTAGCCTGGTCATTATTATGGTGCCTTTAAAAGCTCACTCCTGCTGTTATGTGGGTTCTTCACTAACTGTAAAATCAGCACGTTATGCTACAGAATGTTTTCCTCAGTCAAGGGAGCTGTAATCTATAATGAGTACAGAACAAATCTTATGAAGGACATTTGTATACATATGTACGATAGTGTCACTCTAGCAATAAAATGTCTTTTATTGGGGTCTTTGAGGCTGGCTACCTAGGGTGGTGTCTAGAAATATAGTGAAAATCTGGGCTTCCAATAGGTGTGCTCACTTTAACGGATTTAAAACAATTTGATACTTTTATGATTCAGATCCAAATGATCATCTAATGAAACTCATTTCAGTGTCATCTTTGGGCCTGCAGTGGTTACACTATAACTATATACTGAGGGCCCAATTCTGCGCTCCCACCTATTAAGCCCCACACAAATCAATGGGGTTGCATGGGTTTGAAGGAAGAATTTGTAAATAAGTTGCAACATGGTTGACTTCAGACATAGTTTATGTCCACTCACATGATGATTCACAAATGGATACTGAGCATGGGAATGCTCTATGTCATACTTGTGAGCAGGGCAGCAGCATAGAGTTCTAACATGGTTCTTCTGCTGCATAAAAGAGCCTGCTTAGCTAATGTAGGTCTATATAACTGGGTTAGTCAGTCCGACCTCACAAATGTCTGTACAAAAGGACTTGTCAAAGTACATTGCACCTTGTGAAAAATATTCAGACTCCTCTGTCCCTAGCACCAGCAGCTGAGGCACAATGGGACAGATGATCACATTGCCCCAGAGTGCTCAGATGCAAACACAGATGGGTATTGTGGTAGGTGTGAACAAGGATGTGCCAGGAAATATACTGGTGAATGGATGTATTGCACAAAGTTAACTTTAACTGTGTCTGTAGAGCACATCAGAGCCTAGTTAAACTCAACATGATTCAGTCTGTACCATAGAAGGAGGCCTAAGACAGGAAACCAAACAATCGCTCTGTAATGTAAGCAAGCTGGATTTACAGGCTACTCTGTCCACATCATGGAGAAACCATGCTGGCAGCAACCATATTTAAACAATTGTACTGCTAACATATTCTAGCAGTTCTTTAAATAGGGGGGGACCTATCTCTAAAGCCGCCATGGGTCTCTGCTTCACTGTAGTAGAGTTTCAGTCTATAAACAATTTCAGCCCCTATCTACCTGGTTTCCTGTTACAGGCCATCTTGGTCACTTCAGGACCTCAGCTTTACATTTCCTCTGAAAAGCAGTGTCTGAAGCTGCACATTGCCTTCTAGCATTGGCTCAATACTGACTCAGAGGGACCTTCCCACTTTCTTGTAACTGCTCTTATATTTGAGTACAATGTGTCCTTGTGAGACAGTGAATCATTCACAGAATTTGTTAAGATTTGTTAATTTGTCAGATAGAGGTGCTGAGCTAGCAACTCCAGATTTGCTAAGCAGATTTCAAGACACAGGCCTCTGTGATGAATTGCACTGCTGAGCTATTAAACCCAGAGGTGTTTGTGCCTTCACCTTAGCCTAGCAAGGTAGAGGTGCTGAGTCAGGATATTCAAAGAATCCCATGCCTTGATATTATCATGGCAAGGTAGACATGTTCATCCAGTGATCTCAAAGGGTATGTCTACATTGCTGTTAAAAACATGCAGCTGACCCAAGGCAGCTGACTAAGGCTAAGCGGCTTGAGCTAACAGACTGCTTAATTGCAGGGCAGGCATTTGGGCTCGGGCTGGAGCTGGGCTCTAGGACCCAGAGCTCCCAAGCCCAAACGTCTACACCACAATTAAACAGACCCGTAGCCCAAGCCCAGCAAGCCTTAGTCAGCTGGCATGGGCCAGCCGTGGGTGTCTAATTGTAGTGTAGACATTCCCCAAGAGGCCTGTGGCTTTACCTCAGTATAGTAATCTAGAGATGCTAATCAAGTGAGCTCACAGGGGTCTGTACTTCAGGATCTTTCCAGCAAGCCAGAAAAGCTGCAGTCAAGACAATGACTTGGCATCAGCCCTACAAGCTAGAACATGTTTTGAAGTAAATGTAGCTACTCCTCTTCTGCTCAAAGCAGATAGACAGTTCCCCCTTCACTGTTCCCTCTAAGCTATGCATGTGTGTGCGCACACACAGATCCTAAACCCCACGCACACGGGGAAACACTGTGCACACAAAACTTTGCACAGAAATTTTTTTTTGTGCACACGGCCTGTCAAAAGTTAGAGGAAACGCTGTCTCCTCTCTCATAAGAATGGGGAAACTGAGCTGGCTCTCTTGCCTCTTTCCTGTCTTGTGTAATGAGGACTCATCAAGTGAGAGAACCTAAAGTGGGAGCACCAAAAGGAGCTGGTGCCTGAGTTTGAGGCTTCAAATCTGTAAATGAAGACGCAGTGGCTGCTGATGGGGGAAGTATTGTTCAATGTGGAGCCCCTAACCTACCTCTTTGGTTCCACAGGAAGAGCTGTTCCCCCTCATCTCCAGGAGAAATGGACAGGAAAAGAGGGGAAAGCCTTTCACCTCAGCTTTTGGGTTTATCTGTATCACTTCTGTTGAGCAGGTTGTCTTAGCCCTAGACTGCAACTCTGGGATGTGGGGAAGAGAGAGATCAATGTACTAGGACTCAGCAGCATGGCACAACCATCAGTCTGGGTCTAAATAAAGCCTGATTTACAAACACAAATGTATTCTGTACCACCCTGATGGGTACTAATAAAGTGATGTGTCCATAGTTATAGTTAACTGCTTCCTTTTAAAGAGGCATATTCAGCCTTTTTGCTAAAATCCTGCAGATATAGTCAGCCTTATACAGTATGTCATGTATTGATTAATAGTAACTGCATGAAAAACAAATTTATACAAGAAAAGTAGCATTGTTAGCAACCCACTGTCATTGTTAGGTGGATCAGACATCAAATAGAGATGACTGCTAAAATAAAATAGAATAGAGACTAAATAAATCCAAGATTTGGATAGTAGAATGTAAACTTTCTTGTCCTAGGGAAGATAAAAATTCCTTTAAAACATAAGCAGCTAACCCTTGGGTTTGAGGATAACTTTCCAGATATAAACCAGAAAAAAAATCACTGCTTTGATATCTGCCTTAATCTACAGAAGTAATAGCCCCAAGAAAAGTGAGAACTGCCTCTTTCATCACAGCGAAGTATTAACTCTGGATAATTTACACATCAAGCATTGTTAATTATTTCCCTGTTGAGCAAAGCATACAAGAAAGGGGAAATCATAATGTGAAGATCTGCACAATCTCCAACGAGTGGTGTCACCTGATAGCATCTCAAATGGTGCAGTTTCTGAGAGTACCACTTTTTCTTTCCCTAGCTCAACCCTCATTCTGGGGTATTTGGACCTAGTGTTTTGGTGTGATGCATTATCAAGATGATTGCAAGCTGTAAAAATCAGATCTCAGTCTGGATCTCCGAGTTGGAAGTTGCTCCGATTTTGGGGTTGTTTAGAGACACGTCTTAGGTTTGGGATTATCTTTAACAATAATTTCTTCACTTGCATTATTTCTCAGAGTACTGTACCTCTATGGTACATATATGTCCCTCGTCACCATATTGTCTGAGGTTATACATAATACACAGAAAATTGTCATTAAGGGTAAAATCCTATCCCCACTAAAGTCAATGGTAGCTTTCACCCTAGGTATTGAATTTTATGTCAATGTTATGCTAGTCTCATTTTGTCATCTTGGTGGGATGACGTGTTTGTTCCTAAGAAGCTAGAATCTGTTGAAGATACTGAACATTAAAACGAAAAAGCAAGAAAGCAGATGGGGTGATTTGTGTTCATGATGCAAGCAATTTTCAAAAATAATACAGTATGAGGTCAACCATTACACTGGTCACTTTTACCACTTTATGCCTCTAGCCAGATTACTACAGTTCAGGCCCTGTTAACACCCGCCTGCGTTACTGTTTCATGGTTATGAAGTCATGACAGCTGTGATTGCTGGCATGTAGAAAAAAAATCAGTGGAAACAGGCTGGATGGCTTCCCACTGTACAACAGCCAAAAATACATTAGGTGGAATTACAACTGCAAAGGAAAAAGTTTGAAGGTGGAGGGGGAAAATGTTGACATGTGAGGGTTAGCTGGGAGAAAAACAGATTGATACACAATTACAGTGAGCCAAGTTCTGTCCTGGTTCACAGCCCTGCATCACTGCTGGAACTAATGGGGCTGCAAAGGTGTAATAGAATTTGGTCCAGAATGTCTGACTTCATATAAATTGGAACGTCGCATTTCCTGCTCCCCCTGAAAGGCTCAAGTCATTTGAAATGAATTTACTCCCAGATTAACAATAACTGCCCAAACACACCACCTCAGCCCTTGCACCTGAGGAAATATTTTAAATGGTCTATAAACTTACAATGCCCCACTTGAAAATGGGAAGCAGGTGCTATACAGTGTTGTGCTGCCAACATTTTAACAAGGGACTCACACAAAAATGTCCTCCCTTAGCTGTGACAACCTCCACAGTACCAGAGGTACATATGTTTGCAGAGCAGAGGGTTAGGAAATGGAGAATCAGTTCCTTTTTTTTTTCCTGTTTGCATCAAAACTCGTTCTCCAAGAAGAGAGGCAGCACTGCTTTGCACCCAAGCATAGACATGATTATCATTGGATATGTTTACACTTTGTTCCTGAAAAAGTGTGTGTATGTGTGTGTGTGTACATACACACACCTTAGAGAATAGATTAGCAGTATTCTCCTGAAGGATTTTTTAAAATACCTGAGAGGTAGCCATGTTAGTCTGGAATTGCAGAAGTGACAAAGAGTCCTGTGGCACCTTAAAGACTAACTAAAGTATTGAAGCACAAGCGTTCATGGGCTAATACCGGTATTAGCCCACGAACAAACGCTTATGCTTCAATACTTTAGTTAGTCTTTAAGGTGCCACAGGACTCTTTGTCACTTCTTTAAAATACCTGATACTCAGTGCAATATTGTAAAGGCAAAAAATGTGCCTCCAGGATTCTCTTCAGGAGCTTTGGGAGGTACATGATTTCTGGCTGAGATGGTATCACAGTATACAGAGAAAAGATAAGCTGTAAGAGTCAGGAAAATCACCTCAGCCCTTCCTACCACAGAGTTTCCAAGAACCACTAAGATTTCCCTCCAGCACATCAGTGATACCAATAGATGAAATACTTTGTAACAGGAAATCAATGGAACTACTCACATACTTGAGGTTAAGTACATGCTGAAGATAAATATTTTCTTAAAACTGGGCATTATTGATCCAGACATTATCATTATATTGAGAGAACCAAGCTACTTGTGGCTGTTACTAATGGTACTTCTAGATTTACATGAAGTCAGACATGTTGGACCAAATTCTATTACATCCATGCAGCCCCATTAGTTCCAAGAGTGTTGCAGGGCTGTGAACAATTCCCAGCTCACACAGACATACCCAAGTTAAGGTCGCTCAATCTAGCCCCTAAAAATAGCAGCGTGTCCATGATAGCATGGATAGCAGCTTGAGCTATCCACCCTGAGTACAACCCTGCCTGATCCTCTGGGTACGTACTCAGGCAGCTAGCCTGAGCCATCGCCTACACTGCCACAGACTCACTGCTAATTTTAGGTGCTAGATCAAGCAATGCTAATGTGGGTATGTTGATGTAATCGCACCTCCCAGTTCAAATGTAGATGTACTCTGAGGCCCATGGTAACTGCCAGTGATACCTTTCTCTCCCTTATCATCATCATCAATCATTTTTAAATTAGAGCTCCCAGTTAGGTGTAAGGGGAAAATGGATTATAAACTGATGGCATGATATACTCCTGCTATCACGCACAAAGCACATGATGCATCAAATGGAGATACTTAGAACACAACAGTTCAAAACAAAGATGAGATCACATTGCAGTCCTTCTCTTTCTGATACTGGGGCAGTAGCTAGTCTGACCTCCTCTGCCCCATTCATCCAAAGAAACATCAGAGATCATGCAATGAGATTCATTTAAAAAGCTACGGAGATATATTTGTTTCTCCTGCATTTTACTAGCAAAAATGTGAAAAGTATTTGAAAACTGTGTCAAAATGATAAATTATCACTTGAGATTGCAGCTGTCGGTTTGCAAGGAGCCAGCCCCTCTCTGCCTTAGGGAAGAGGCATCTCTCTCCTCTATGTTTTTGAACTCTTGTGTGTTATCATTCTGAAGCAGTGTTTTGTTGCAACCTCCCAGAAAGTATTTTTGGTTTTTATCTGCTTTCTCTGTGTGTATGCTATGAACATAGCAGCGCATAACAGACAAGAAAGGAGTAAGGGACTCACTTTGCATTGGTCTATATAGAGAGAGACTGTTCCAAAGCCCAGAGATGTCAAATCCAGCTGATTTCAGTGGGTCCATGTACAGACTGTCCTTTTACAACACCCATTATCCAAGCACAGGCATTAATTCAGTATAAAATCAATCCCCTTGCACAACAAAAATGTCAGTTAACCCAATATACCAATAAAAGCTTCTAGTGCAAGAAAAAGAAACCAATCATAATAATGAAAACCAAAATAAATCATCATATTTAATTAATATATTTAGTCAATAACCATGTTTAATTGCTTCAAGGATGGATTTGGCCCTATATTTAGCTTCATTTTCAATATTCATTGTTTTATCTTCTAGCTCTTATATATGAGTGTCTACTCTCCCCTTGATCTATATACGTAATGTTTGTTAGCTGTAATAGAACACTCTTGCTTTGTAGCTTTAGATAAGGGGTGAAATCTTGGCTCCATTGAAGTCAATGACAAAACTCCCATTGACTTCAGTTAGATGAGGATTTCACCGTAGGAGTTCATATACCGGTAGTTGATTTATTTCATATGAAGATGGTGGATTGCTCTTAGCCATTTGCAGGAATAGAATACTGACCTCTGGGAGAAGAGCAGTAATTACATGTCATTCATCCACGGTAAGCATGTTTGTCTCCAGAGAGATTGGAAGAAAGGTCTATTTCCTTTTCCTAGTTATGAATATATAGGGAAAAGAGCTTTGGTAAATTCTCAAAATACACATTATTTGTTCATAAATGAGTGATGATGTGATGTCAGTGACCTATTGTCCTTCCATTGCTTAGAAGCTGTCCTTTTCTCAGAGACACAACTGGGCTGTGATGACGTCCCCTAGTACACATCAGTGACAGCAACAGCAATTATTTTCCACCAGCTCATGTGGTAAGAACTAGTTTTTACCTTATTTAGAAATAAACTTTTTATTATGAAACTGGCCAATATGTTAACACAAATGGAGACAGAGGGAGACTCAGAGTGTTTGGTTTTCTAATCTTTGTTTACAATTTTAAAATAATTTAAAGCCAGAAACAAAATAAGATTAGAAAATCAAACATTGTGAAAGCCATATACAAAGGAAGATTAGAGACACAAACATTCTCGCTCTCTCGCTCTCAACTCAACAATCATCCTGTTTCATAAAAACCTTCTTCATGCAACAGTAGTGGCTATTGGAAAAGCAGTTAGAATACTTCTGAAAATCCTATTGAATTTGAATTGGATTTGAAATAGACAGATCAATATGAAGCTGAAAGTACACCTTAAAAGCTTCTTTCTTTATAACTTTGAACAGTTATGGCTCCAGGAAAGAAATCAAATACCTTCTTTGAAAATAGGAATGTAAGTCATTATTTTCCTTCTACATTAAACCCCGGAAACCAGGACTAGACATATGAATGACCCAATATGTTTCTCTGCTATAGCTAGTTAACCCTGTTGATTAATAAGGCAGAATGAGTGTGATGACAGAATTTGACCTATTTCATTTACTAAGGATTATAAATTCTAGAGATGAAGGAAAACTTCCTTAAATTAAAAATTGGCAGAAAGTTCTAGTTCAACACACATCATGTAAACAGCACATTAAATATTCAGACTTTTATTCCCCCCCCCCTCCCAACCGCTTTCCCCTCTTTTTTTGTTTGGATTTGATCTCTTCTCTTCAGACTGAGACACAAGTTTACATGTGGTAAGTGCAATGACACCAAAGACAGCAGGCTTGACAAGAAGGTAGGATCTTTTCCAGTTTAGAGCAGAACCATTTACTAGTACTGAGGACTTCTGTACACTACACATTTGCTCTGATTCCAGCATTTAAGGGGCAGCCAGTGGTGTAACTGCATTGCGGCAAACCCCAAGAATAGACAGGAGGAGCTGGGATTTGAACCAATCCAGTTTACCAGGTTTCAAGCAAGGGTAAGCTCTCCACTGCAAACTATGGCTTTTCTTGTCTACTCTAGGGGATTGCATTGGCACAGCTACACCAGTCATGAAATCAGGGCAGATGCCTAATGTACACAAGTCTGAATCTGGACCAGTTTGTTGTGACTGGTAATTCATATTTCTTTTTCCTGAGGGAAAAAATGACAAATAAATAGAAAAATTGAATGTTGATGACATGCAAATCTCAGTAGGACTCCAGTATGTTCTGTTTCAGTTAGCTAGTATGAGGTACACAGGTTCAGATAAAATTACACTTTATCCAAAATACACCTGACAACCAAAACTCAAGCCAAATATTATTGCAGGCCTGAAAATGTTCCAATAACAACAATAATACTAATTATTCAATCTTGCCTACCTAGGTACTTCCTAATTAGAACAAAGAGGAAGCAGAGAATACCAGAAATCTTCCAAGGGTATGCCTACACTACAGCCAGAGGTGTAATTTCCTGCACAGGGAGATGTACGTGTGCTAGCACATTCAAAATAACAGTGTGTCACAGCAGTGTGAGCAGCAGCATGGGCTAGCTGCTCAAATGTGATCCCGTCCAAGACCCAAGGTCAGTAGTCGGATTGTGAGTCCACAGTGCCATCTGCACTGCTATCGTTATGCTTCTGTTTTTAACGCATTTGCTCTTTCAAAGCTGGAGCATATACGTCTACCCAACCTGGAAATTACTCCTTCAGCTATACTGTAGATGTATCATTAGAGAGTCTATTTTCCCAAGATTTGGCCCTAGTTTTGCAAACCCAAGTAGCTCTAATAAATATCCAAACATTTAGATACTCATCCAAACCAATCCACAGAATGTTTTGTGCTCTGCTCATCACTAGTTAGTTCCAAACTGGCCTGGTCATATCTTATCTGATACACACTTCCTTTAAGTGAAGTAATCTTCATTTCAACATCAGCAAGGTCTGTGATTTCTCATAGATCAAAGACATCCTCCAGCATAACAGTATTATTATCCAGACAATGAAATGGAGGAACAGAGAATTCAATATATTAAGGTTGCAGTGCAGGAAGTAGCAGTGCCATTAACAGAACAACTGTAAATGCTCGACTCCGTTCAGTGCTCTGTCTATTAGGTGAACTCTCTTCCTAGACCATGCTTTCTCCATATACTACTAGTATACTCAATAGGGACTACACCCCTTCTCTCTAAAACTACCAGGCTTTCCCCTTCCCTATTCTGTTATCACCTCGGGATACTGACCTTGAAGCTTTATGTTTTTGAATATTTTCCCCTTTTTTCATACATGTTTATTCATGTAACTAAATGGGGAAAATGACTTCCGTTTCATACAGAACAAAAGATTTACAGTCTTCTTATTTCAGCAGTAATATAGTACTAGAAAGATTGTGATTTTTTCCTTTGAGAAAAAATAAGTTGTTTAACTCTCTCATTATCTGGATTATTATTATTTTTCCACATATTTATAATTATGCAGTATTAATATCCCAGTGATGCCTTCCCTGATCCTGCTGCAGATGTTTCCCTCTGTGCATACATCATCCTCACCCCAGTAGACCTGTGTAGGTCAGGGAGGAAAAGTCAACAGATACAGAAATTATATGACCTAGGAGAAGTGGAACCAAGTGAAGGGGCGTTTAGCACCCCTGCAATGGAAATGTTGTGATGGCTGATGTATATTTCCACCCTCCACAATGTTTTCCATGCCCATAATACCTCGCAGAAGTGAGAGCACTACCCAGTTATGTTTCCATCCCCGTGTGCAGGCACTGGAAGGCAGAGGAGAGCTGAGGGTCACAAGATTGAGCTGACTGTTTTAGGGGAGATAGGACAGCTCTCCTCTCCACACCTTCCAGACACAGTGGGTCTAAGCAGAGACACCTGACCGGGGTAGGGGCAGAGTTAGAAGCATGAGCACAGGCACCAGCTTCAGGAGTGAGGACAGGGAACACATCCCCAGTCCTGAATTTTTCCAAAAAACTGTGTTCTGCTCTGTCCAGCCCTCTCCTGAGCAGTCCAGATATATTGGGCCTGTTGTCCCTCTACGGGGATCAACATATAACATTTTGTTACCATAAATGGAGTTACCCACACAGTTCAAAGATAACACTGGATTAGTTTCTATTAAAAAATAAAACTTGTTTATTTAACTACAAAGAGATAGGTTTGAAGAGTACAAGTATGAGGCATTAAAGTCAAAAATGTTTACAAGAGAAATAATGATAAAATGCTTTCTAAACTTAACTAACTAGACTTGGTTCATGGTGAAATTCTTACCCCAGATTCCCAGTAACATTACTGACCAAACTCTCAGGCCAGAATTTGCTCTCAGTCTCTAATGGCAGTTTCATTTGTCGTTTTAGGTGAAAAGAAAGATGGAGAGGGAGCAATAACTTGCAGTGTTTTGTATAGCTCAGGCACCCTTTGAAAAGCATTTTCCTGAGGATTACCCCTAGATAAAGTTCCTTCCAGCTGTAAGGATGGAAATATAGGGGTCTCATGGTGAAAGAAGTTTCATACTATTATTTGCGAAAATGCAAATTTGCCTTGTCTCCCTCTTGTCCTTTCCAGGATCTTGTTTACTACTAATATGTAATTTGAGGTAAACACAATTTTTGTACCTGTAGATCACTCCTGCCTAATCATGTCTACATGGGTTTGAACATATGCTACCAATATCATTCAGGGGGAATTCATAACTTTACATATAATATTGCTACATACATTTCATCATATTATTGACCAGTGAGTTATTAAATTTGGGGCATATTTTGAACAAAGATTATTACAATGGTATGTAGGGTGAGAATACAGGAGCATTCAATCACAATGGTGCTTTATATAAAATAAGTACTTAAATCTTAATTAATACAGTACAGCTCTTCTGTGAGGCAGGTAAATATTATCTCTCTTTTACAATTGAGGATTAAGGCAAAGAGAGTGTTAAATGCCAAGGTAACAACAAACCAGAGGCAGAATTAACAATTAGTCATTCTTGGCTCTCAGACCACTAGACAATACTGTCTCTTAAATGAAGTGTGTATCAGATAGTGGTGGGTGAACTTCTAAAGCTGCATCATTTCAATTCTGTCCATGCTGGATGCCTAACCTAACCACTCTATTCTACACATCTGTGAAAATCTCAAGAGAACAAGCTTTGAGCTGAGGCTTTCTGGATTTTCTCATTCCACCTCGGTCAGAATCAGAACCAAATGGGCCAATCACTGAGGCTTGGTCTACACTGCAATACAAAACCCACTACGCTGAGTCTCAGAGCCCAGGTCAATTGTCTCAGGCAGTGGGGGTAAAAGTTGCAGTACAGATGTTCAGATTCTGGCTGGAGCATGGGTTCTACAACTCTCCCCCTCAAAAGGTCTCAGAGCCTGGGCTACAGCCCAAGCCCAAAATCTAAAATGCAATGTTTAGCCCCAGCCTGTGCCTGAATCAGCTGACCCAAGCCAGCCACGGGTCTTTTATTGCAGGGTAGACATACCCTGAGACATCCTGAGCACCTACAATGCCCATTGACTTCCATGGAAGTTGCAAGGATTCAACAGATGAAAAAGAGCTCTCAGGATTTGGCCTCCTCTGAGCAGACTTTCTAATTCATTATTTTCACAGCAAGTTCTGGCCAACCCCAAGAAACCAAAAGCATGTAAAAAATAAGTTATCTGGGTCCTATCCACCTCAAAATATAGTCTGGATTTGGACTGGTGATTTGGGCAAAGTTTTAGGGTAAAACTGATTTATCAATACTGTATTGGATTTACCCAACACTGCTTTAAAACACTGAAATTCCTCACTATGGAGAGAAAGGGCCAATCAGTGGGACTTTGGTAGTGCACATGCTTTATGCTGGCTCTCTGCACGGGGTGAATTTCACCTAGCAATGAATAAAATATTAAACTAACAACAAAGGGTCACGATTTCTATTGTTTCTGGTACATGGTTGATATGCAACATTGCTCTATCATAAGAAACTATTGTGCAGTATCGTAAATAAATGGTGTGTTGTCACATACCTGCCACCATTTGAAAGCTATAAAGAGGTATGTTTGTAGAGGAAAATAGGGACATGTATGGAAATATATTGGAATGGGAGAACTTTCTAGAGAGAGCAACTGGAGAATACTAAATATATTGCTAAAAAAGCAAGGGACTGTAGCTGCTAAAAAGGAACAGCTGGCATATGCATATCATATGAACCAGTAATTTTGTTATAATCTCCGTATTCCCAGAAATGAGGCTTAAATAGTATTTTATTTTAATACCAAATATATGCTAGGACCTTCCTATGCTGAACAATAAGTCAGCTTTATTACAGTGATTATTGGTAATATGAGGGTTGTGCTGGTATTTAGTCATAACTACATAAAATTATTGTTTTTCTGCTGTAATCATTGGCTATGCAGTTACGAGGGACCAATAACGAGTTTGTCAGTAATTAGTGACAAAGATTTCTTTTGTGCTTAAATGGAGTGAAAGCCTTGGGGTAATCTTACCAGCATGTTCATATGATATCACTTCCTGAAAATACATGAAAGTTTTTTTTTTTAAAGTATGCACATAAAAATGAGACGTAGTAGTCTTACTGAATAAATGGCCTCCAGAAATATGCTGGGTTTATACCTCAGAAACTTGATTTAACAGTCAGCACATTGCTAGAACTCAAACAAAAGTGCTGGTTTTGTCTTAATAAAATTTCTATAGAAAATTGAGATCAATTTTCACACTTTTGGGGGTTTTTTGAACAAGGGGAAATTTGCCTAGAGGGTTGCTAAATCAATGGTAATACTCTCTGAAATTCACTTTGGATACTTTTTCTCATCTCATTTTACATGTGTTTGAACCCACTGGGCTAAAATTCTGCTCTAAATTAAATCAGTATAAACCTAGAGTGACTTTATAAACTTCATTGGCATTGCTCTGAATTTATCCAGCTTAATTGAAAGCAGAATTTGGTCAAAGCTTTTCTGTGAACAAAATCAAAACTAAGGGCTTGTTGTCTTCATGTACAGAGCTACAGAGGTGAAGCTGCACCAATTAGTTGTGCCGCTGCAGCACAGGTGAAGATACTCCTGAGCCAACAGGAGAGCTTCTCCCAACAGGGTAGTTAAACCCATCCCCAAGAAGTGATAGCTTTCCCATTGACATAGCACTGTCTATGGGGATGATTAGGTCTGTATAACTAAGTTGCTCAGGGTATGGATTTTTCACACCCCATGAGCCACAGAGTTATATCAATATAGATCTGTAGTGTAGACCTGGCCTAAGAGTCTGTCTATCCTAGAACTATGTGTACCCATATTCCAGAAATGACCAACAGCAGCACAGCCACTAATATAGACAGGGACCAGATGTTTATTAACCACACCCCTGCTCCAAGTGGACTGTAAAAACATTTATACACTTGCTCCCACAGGTGCTGTTGTACTATTGCTACCAGTTTCTGGAACACAGGTATTAAGTTTTCTTATGGAGATAAGGCCTATACATAAAACTCATCTGAATCCAGCCCAAGTTTCAGCCTGATTTCTGGTTGCAACTGGGCAAAATTGCTGAGTTTCCTATGATTTCCTCCTGAAACCATAACTTCCTCTGGTTTGCACAAAACTTACCTCATGTTTGCCTCAAATTCACCACAAGTTTACTGAAGGATTCATGACTCTCAGCTGAGTTTTGGGTTCATAAACTAACAGAAAACCCTGTAAGTTTAATGTGGTTTTGGATTTTCTAAAAAAAGCTTCCCATGTCTCTCTACAGTTTGCTTAGCATATTGGTTCAAAACTTCACTATATACCTTTTTTCCCAATGAAGCTGATCCTATTCTTGTGTCTTGATGTGGAATTGCATCATACTGAATGTTAATTCTTGGTAGCACTGAGTGAGTTGATCCAGAAGAAATAGGAACCAAAGCAAATCCAACCCCAAGTCAAACTGACTTTAAAAAAAAACATTTGAGGTTAGACACAGTTCAATTAACTTATTTTTTAATTTCCATTTTCTCTGTACAGCTGGGTTTGGACAGAAGTGAAATATCTAAATACCACAAGGAAGGCCAAAGAGATCTGGATAACTTCAGATGAAATTAGTAGCAGATTATCTGCATACAATTTACAGTTCACAAAATCCATCCTTGATTCCCATCAGAATTCTTGCATAGGCCTAAAGATGCTCGTGAATAATATAAATCAGAGACCAAAGGAGTAGTAATTAGCACTCTTTAAATGTGACTTACCATTAGTTTCTGTGACTCTGTGTTATCCCAACATGCATGTTATAAAAAGTTTTAAGGAAAAAAATGCCCATATACATGGAATCACAATATCAGTAAACAAAATAGCACCTGGCATTGATACTGATTTTTCTGATTACTCAAATGTTGGCAAAAATTCTAATGGGCCTAATTCTCATTTATATTAAAGAGGCCTCTGTACACTGGTAGTCATGTAAAGGGGCCTAAAAATGTAAATTAGTCAGTTCCTAATGCATGTAAGGCCTAAATTTGAAGCTTTGACTCATATGGTAGCTTTATGTCGGCAAATTGTCAGGGGCCATGCAAAGCAAATATCAGGTCACTTTGGGATTTCTCAATATGAAGAGTCAATGCAATAAAACATCCAATCAGTTCTTCTGGGAAAATAAAACTACCTCGGTCCATAGCCTAGGTTTTACTCATATCTGATGTCCATAAGTGAAACTACGAGTGATAGAAATACAAACTATATGCTCAGGTAGACATAACTGCTTGTCTCAGAAGCACTCAATCCCAGGGTAGCTAGTCCCTGGGGATAGACTAAGCCCAATGCCCCTGAACCAGTGCAGGTGAGCCCAATCCAGCCACTTAAAGAGGGCTGGGCTATACCTGGGTCTATAAAGGGCTGCTAATGGGCAGTTGGGAGAGGGAGTGAGATAGGCTGTTTCCTGGGGATAGAAAGTCTATAATGGAGCAGAGCTAGGCTGTGAGGTAGATCTCTGAAACAAGGGGTTTAGGGGCTTGAAGAAACAGCTTTGAGACTGGAAGGGAGTAGAAGCGATTGAGACTGGAAAGCTGTTAGGAGCTGGACTCCAGAGGGAGGGGTGGCCCTGAAGTCTGGGACCAAAGATTGAGTTAAAAGACCATATTCTGGTTATTAGTTAGCCTCTGTTAATGAAATAAACCTCTGTTCAAAATATTGAGCATGGCAGCACATGCTTTGGAGCTGGGGAGAAGCTTTGCTGAGTAACACTCTCAAAAGGCACTTTAACCATTGGCTAATATAAACACAGATGTAAGCAAATAGTATAGGAGGCTATTATGAGAGTGAAAAAATATTTTTGTATGTTTATCACAGAAAGGAAGTTTTCCTGCCCTCTTGCAGATATTGATTGTGATGTGGTAAGGGACATGCAGATGGCTGAATGATCACAAACTCTATCATGTTTGTGATTGTCTCTATCTTTTTAGGCCACAGCAGGTCTGAATTTTAAAATAAAGGGAAATGAAATATTCACCTATACCCGTTGGTTTCCCATATGTTCAAGAAGACCTTATACAATGGGAAAATCAGGTCGTCTGTGAATTTGCAAATAAATGATTACTCTTGTCATTAACATTACAAAAGGCTGATAGAACATGTGAGCATACCACCCTCAGCCAACTTGCTATGGTTCAGCTGGAAGGTACTCCCTTTTGTTGAAAAACAGAGTGTAAAAGGGCACTGCTTTAAAAACAAAGTACATATCCTAGTTTGGAAAATGCACATGATTTAAACTATGTGGTATCCCAGATTTCTTTAAAGCTTTGGTCTTTACACTTCAGTTGTAGAATCCTGTAGAAGCATTTGTCTGTTTAATGCACCATCAGAGCCACAAACTCTGACATCTTTAACTAGAATAGCAAAGAGCTGGGAATAGGATCATGCTGGAGTATTAGCAGCCACAAGAGAGCTGGATTGGAATGCCTGCAAAGACCACAAATTGGTACACAGAACTTGTGTTTTTCATTATGGTCTCAGCAGGTCTTTAGCATTCCAGTGGAGATTCAGCCCTATATTAAATTAAACACAAAAACAACAACATTTAAATAACTTTACGGGTCAGAGTGAAACCAACAAAAGCTGGGAAATATAAAGCTAAAGCTGATACACAGTGTTCTTCACTCATACTACGTACTGGAAAAGAACAGATACAAAATTAGGATGAAGTGAAAGTTGAAGATGGACTGATAGCCTCAGTTCTGAAGTCTGACATTGCTGCTTTATGTCAAACGCTTGACTTCACTACAGGGTAGTGTGCTTGTCTGTCCATCGTTTTTTATTGGGAATTTCTATAACTATTGAGTATATTTTTACTGTAGCAGATCAGTGAAACTATTGGAATGTTCCAACCTCTCAGTGAAATATCTTCTTGGAGCAATGGCAGTTGCTTCATAGTTAGAATTTGCAACTGAGTTTCCATTTTAAGTTCATTTTTGCCCCCACCTCTAAAATCAACAAAAAAAAGTCACATCAGCCTTGTAACTGGTTAATCAGATCAGAGACCACATTAGAATTTTTCTGCCAATTTTGAAATGGATAAGATGGGGGGGGGGGCTTCTGAAATATGATACCCTAAAAAATAAAACTGTTGGACTCAACTTTAAATATTCATTTAACTCTTTTTGACACTCTAGTAAGAAAGGAGAGTGAAAAAACAAATGTTACTGGAGTCCCCTAGCCTACCTAGTGCTGAAGATCAGCTTTAGTAGATAAATGTGAAATTACAAAGGTTATTAATATTTACTGTTGCTAAGGAACATGAGCTTTAGAGAACTTAGTATCCATGCTGAGCTAGTGCCTGAGATCATCATCTAGGCTTTCATTTATATAAATAAATGAAGTCTGAACCCTTTTGCTTCCAAGATAAAGTTCAATGTGTAATGCCATAACTAGGAAGACTTCTGCATGGAAAAAACCCACAGTGCTTGTGCCAGGTTTAGTCTGCCTTCCCAGTTGAAGGGAATGAATCCAGGGAGGTTATATGAGGGCATGTGATGTAGAACCAGGCCTGCTGGGAGACCTGAGTTCAGGTAGACTCAAAAGGGTTTATGGGTTGTGTTTTTTCCAAAGATATTCTTCTTAGCACCCAGACAGGGACTTGAGGGATGCAAGCCAGCAGGAGCGAAGGGACTGAGCCTGTTGGAGGAAAGCCTTGGCAGAACTACAACTAAGAACTCTGCACCAAGGGTTTTGAGCTGGATGGAAGTTTGTGTAGTTTTGACCTTTACATTAATGTTCCAGGTCCCCAAAAGGGGAGAATTAGTGAAAAACTATCTCCATTATAAAGTTTTATTAACTAAGAAAGAAGGAAAAAATGAGGTAGCTATTTGGAGCCTGATTGAATAATCCTGCTATGTCCCCCATAGTTTCTTCCACCTGCAAGGCTGATTCTTACCCATTCTACTGCTCTTGCTGTAGACTTTCTAAGGTCTTCTCTGGCTCATAGTAGCAGAACTGCCCATTGAGAAATTTTATATCAAGACAAAATGTGAAATGCGTTATAGGAGAAATTCAGGAAGGGAGAATATATAGTAATTATCTGTTTTGTAATTGTCCCTCAGAAAGTCAGTGTTGATGCTGCTGATGCAGCTGTATATAACCCTACTAGTGACATGTTTCTAGTACTGGCACTTACATGGTATACTAATATTAGATGGGAAGAATGTAAACTGAATTTCAAAACAAAAAAGACATGCCTGAAGTCACTCTTAGAAAACTCAGCTGTCTTCTGACTCCAGAAACCATGGGATTCTTCAAAGGGAAGAGTAAGAGTTGGAAACCTCATTTGATTCATGTCTCATTTCTAGACTTATTCCTGATGCTGAAGGTTTCTGGAAAGATTATTTCCATGACCAGCATTCAGAACATCACATCAAAATCATTATCTCCATATTTCATGTGCAGGTGAAGTATGAGTCAGGGAACTGAATGTCTTTTAAGATCAGAGGGTGGAAAAGAACCTCAGAGTGGATGAACTGATATCACTGATACTATTATAGACAAGCAATGCACTTTTAACATCTCTGAGTGTTGTAGAACATACATTTATAATTTGGATCTTTTCTCATCGGCCCACAATGTGGGAGGAATAGTCAGTCAAAATAAGTGCACGAGAGAATATTTAAATGATAAAAGATCTATACGAACAGTGAGGGAAAAAATCTGCAATGTAATTGAAGCTAAAATGTTAGCTTAATGCAGCATGCACAGAACGCTTCTAGGCTGCTACTGGGATTAAGGGTTAAAGGACCTGCTTAATTTAGCCATTACCGAGTGCCTTACATTTCTAAACAGAAATCTTGAAAACTTCCCAGTTTATTTCGCTCTCTAATTTATATGTCAGAGGATGAGAGTGATGAAGGAGGCAGTGCAGAAGGACACATTCACTCAGAGCGAAGACGCTACTTTCACTCTTTTTGTGAAACATACGTGTACCAGATAGTCACTGCTGTATGTGAGCCACCGCAGAACAGAGCAAATGCCTAAGGCTTCACTTGGGGAGCTTCAGATTGAACATAGGGTACCACCACTTGTGTGAGCTGACTAGGACTTGTGGGGCTTGGGTTAAGGGACTGTTTAATTGCAATATAGATGTTCAGGCTCCAGCTGCAGCCTGGCCTTTAGGACCCTAAGAGGTGGGAGGGTCCCAGAGCTTGGGCTGCAACCTAAGCCTGAATGTCTGCAGCATAATTAAACTGCCCCTTAGCCAGAGCCCCAAAAGCTCAGGTCAGATGGTGTGGGCGAGATGCAGGTTTTTAATTACAAGTGTAGATACAACCTCAGAATCAAATACTGCACACGCTGAAGTCAATGGGAATTTTGCCATGAACTTCCCTGGGACCAGGATTTGGCCCCTTTTGAGTATTAATGTATATAAGTGTACATTTCAGCAGGCATTCAGACACTTGACCTAAATCAAAATTTCATCCTTTCCACAAAAGAACACAGCTTTTCACAAAGCTGTGCGGGCGTTGGAGTGGGGGAAAGGGAGGAGATTTTAAAATATTTTGATTCTTACCTGAGGGGGGAGAGAGCTGAGTGAGTGGGAGGGTATTGGGGGGGAGGGGGAGAGAGCTGAGCGAGTGGGGGGGGCATTGGAGGGGGAGGGGGAGAGAGCTGAGCGAGTGGGGGGGCATTGAAGGGGGAGGGGAGAGAGAGCTGAGCTAGTGGGGGGGCCGTTGGAGGGGGGGAGAGAGAGAGCTGAGCGAGTGCAGGGGCCGTTGGAGGGGGAGGGGTGAGATTTTAAAAAAATTCGATTCTTACCTGAGGGGGGAGAGAGCTGAGCGAGTGGGGGGGGCATTGGGGGGAGGGGGGAGAGAGCTGAGCGAGTGGGGGGGGCGTTGGGGGGAGGGGGGAGAGAGCTGGGCGAGTGCGGGGTACGTTGGGGGGGGAGGGGAGAGAGCTGAGTGCAGGGTCCGTTGGAGGTGGGGAGGGGCGAGAGAGCTGAGCGAGTGCGGGGGTCGTTGGAGGGGGGAGGGGGCAGAGAGCTGAGTGAGTGCGGGGTCCGTTGGAGGGGGGTATTATTACATCATAACTACGGCACAGAGAACAGCAGCTGCCCAGCTGATGTTAATGGGCTTTAAAGAATTTCACCCCTAGGGGGCGTCAGAGGTGAGATTTGAAATTTTTTTGATTCTTACCCTGATTAGGACCCTAAAGCCTATAACTGTACCAAATTTCAAGTCTCTAGCTCAAACGGTGTGGAAGGAGTAAGGGAACGTACATACATGCATACATACACACACGCATACACCATTTGACTTTTATATATATAGATGAGTCAACAGGACCTGGGGCTCAATCTCCCAGGGGATGAGCAACCTTGCCTTGATCTAGCAACTTGCAGACATTGTTCCAATGAAGCCTGGTGAGAATCTGATGCAGGACCTGTTGGTTATCATGCATGCTTTTAACTTGAAAAAAAAATTGACATCACATAAACTTGTGCACTTTTTTAAGTGTTGCAGGCTTGGTGCTTTTTTGTTTTGTTTTAATTACATGAATGGTCCAAAAATACAAGGCTTCTCCAAAGGATTCTAACCCAGTTGCTGAGACTGAGAGAGAGGTTGTGGCTTTTTATAGCTTGATCATACATCCATAGCTGGATCTAACTGGTGAAACTAGGAAGGGTGTGACCTTCACCAGTGACTCCCCTCTCCCCCTAGGCAGAAAAGGGAAATACCCGTTATTTGGAGGACCATCAAGAGGAAGTGCATATAGCATATTTTCTCAGTCACTTAGCCAGACTCACAATGCAGAATCACTTAGTCATTTCCAGAGCCTCCATCTTTTCCTCACTCTATCAAGTCTCTTGGGCTACTATCCAGCATGTGTCTGTCTGCTGCTTAACAAACTCAAGCTGTGGTTTTCAGGCTGATAAATAATTATGCTAATTAACAGGTTGGGGGAAAATGTGATGTTATTTCTGTGGAATGTTCAGAGAAGCTGGAAACACTTAACTGCAAAAACTACATGTGGTGAAATAACCAATAATTTGCTTAAGAAACCCACATCTGGTTTGCCTGCTAGAAGCAGGGGTTAATAGTCTGTCAGGGGCAGGCAGTGGCAGTGAGTAGCCCTAGGATAAACAAAAAAGCCTTAACGGCAGGAAATGGGCTTGTTCTCGTAGCATAAGCATTTACATTGGCTGCTAACCAGAAAGAGATGTAAAAGGAGTTGTTTAGTTTACATCTAAAAAAAATGATGGAAACAAACAGTCTTTTGCATTATGTATATTTGGGGCGGGGGGATAAAACCCATCAAGTGTAACTAAAAATGGTAATAAAATCATGCTGTATACTCTGGGACGAATAAGCAGACACAACATGAGATTACAGTGATAAAAAGGAGAAAGGATTACTCAACCATATTCATGTATTATTGCAATAACTGTGAGACAATTATATGCATGACTTTTCCACTCATTGCTCATGCCAAAGACATGCAGGCATGGCCAAAGGCAGACAGTAGAGGAACCTTGAGTAATGGGTTAGGATTAGGGTGACCAAATGTACCGATTTTATAGGGACAGTCCCAATTTTGGGGGCTTTTTCTTATATAGGCACCTATTACCCCACCGTGTGTCACAATTTTTTACACTTGCTATCTGGTCACCCTAGTTAGGATAGACATACAGTCTCTCAGCTCAGTATATAAAGGCAGATTCTGATTGTCACTACACTGGTGAAAGTCTGAATGACTTCTCAGTAGTTGACAGAATTACTCCAAATTTACACTGGTGTAACCAACAGCAAGGGGGTAGAAAGGGGTTGGAAGGCTTTCACCTTAGTACATTATTACTAAAAAATCTATAGGAGAAAAAGGCAGATGCCACATTTAAGATGGATGCAATGTAAATAATGTATTCATCTGATGAGATTCAGATGAAGTGCTCTGTGTGTGGCAAGAGGAATCCTGTATTTATAGCAGTTAAAGAAACACCCAAGACACTCTGGATACACTAAAGAACATGAATAATACATTGTTAGTTTCTAATTTTCATTTAAAATAAACTGAAGATGATCTACTGATGGTGTTATTTTGAACTAGAGTGATGCTAGCCTTACAAAACTTGCTGCAAAATCTGGTTCATATTTTTCTTATGAAGCAACAAGACACCTTAGCAAATGCTGGGATCACTAGCCCTCTATTCCACACTAGAGTATTTGACATTGCACTTCTAAACAGACTACATTTTCTCTCATACTCACTGTCAGAAATGTGTATTATTTCCTGTCAAAATAAAGAGTTGCAGTCTTTCTCCAGTTCAGAAATACAGTAAGTGCATATCACCATAACACATTAGCTATTCTCTCTGTCCTTCCGATATGTAAGTGCATATTATGGTCTTATAAACTACACTTTCACAGCCTTGTGTTTTAGTGTCATGTCTCGGTTTATAATGATTCAATATATTCAGTATATACTGAGCCCAGCTCACAGCACCATTGTGACCTTGCTGCTTCCTGAGATTTTCCATGGTGCAGAGAGAACCAGGGGATGCCTTTGAGCAATGGAAATTCTTGGGGAGCATCTCCTGATATCTAAGACAGGGAGCAGCAGCAAAATGTGCCAGAGATTCACTTATCAGCAAATTGGGGAGGTAGAATTTAAGGAAAAGGAGAGTAGATAACAGGTACTCGAATATGATAGTGATGACAGCCAATATACCTACACTGCTGAATTTGTTCAGGTCCAGGCCACACTCCCACCTGCTGTGAACCCACAACACACTTGGACGTGGTGAAGTTCTGTTATCATCCATCCTCCCTTGTGTTGTGAGGTACCAGAAAAAAGGGCAAGTGCCTTCAGAACACATGAAATGCCAAGTAGATTCCATCTCTACCTTCTGTGGGCCTGTTATTCTATACCTTGTGAATATGATACTATCACACATCCTGGACTTTATTAATATATTAATGATTCCTTTGGTATTAGATGGTTCACATGTGAGCAGGTCACTAGAAGGACTACAAGGTTCCAGGTAGGACCAGAAAGGTAAATCATGAAATATAATAGGAAAGTCCATCTCTCTATGTTTAAATGTTGGTCTTCTCTATATTCTTGGTTCAGCTATGTGGACAGAAGAGTTTACCTTGTTTCCAAATAGTGGACAATTTTTTTTCCCCATGAGATTTCAGGGAACAGATGCTCAGTTGGTATACATTTTTGTTCTGTATTTCCTACTGCCCCTACACGGTAGATTCATGGTCCACAACTGGACTCCTAAGTGCTACAACAATACTAATAATAATAACTCCAGTGAAGTCAGTGGTGCTTTGACAATCTACACCTGCTGAAGATCTGCCCCCGAAAGTTGTTTCCAGCCAATAATTGTAACCAGGGAAACAGAAGATTGCAAAAATTAACCACAATTACACAGAAGTTAACTGAAGTCTTGGAACCCCAATAAGGATTGGTTTTGGATTTAGCTTGAGTTATGGATGAAGGCTCAAGTCAGACTTTCTTTTATCTGTACATGTATGGACATTTCTAGTCAAGGTATGTTGTACCTTTCATAAGTGTGAAGTGCTTGAGAGTTGTTTTATCTGTATGGGGTTAACTGAACCTGAGAGGGGGGTGACGTAAGAGCTCCCATCCCTTGGGACAGAGGGGGAGGTTTAGTTTCAGTTCTCTTTGGTCCCGGCTCTGGGCAACTCCCCATCTCTTCTCTCTAGCTATGGAGAGACAACTTCCTACTTTTCCTTCATAAGCTTTAAGTAGACTAACTGTAAGTAGAATTGTAATTGGATAAATTTGCAATGGATTTAAGGTGCCACTGACCTAATCTGGAAGAGAAATCTGGAGGGTGGGGTCAGGGCTAGAAATTAAGTATATGTGAAGTCTGATTAGTTGTATGAGTTTTCTCTTTTCTTTATTAAACCTTTTTTGTTATGAAAAGCATTTGGTTATTCCCTTAAAGTTGTCCTAGCTTTGGATTTGACCCAGATTTGACCCAGTTCCCGGGTAAAGGGGGGTCGAGGTGTCTAAATCTCTCTTCCCTTGGTAACCAGAGAGGGAGGAGGGAGTGGATCAGTGTCTCCTAGGTTGAAAGGGGAAGCTGGAGTTAAGTCTCTGTGTTTTTTTTATCTCCCAGACAGAAAGGGAGGGGTCGGGAGGGTTACTCTCGGTGGGGAGTCAAGATGCCCCTACCCCATAGTCTTGGGGTACTTCACTGAGTGGTGGCAGCGGAACCCCAATCCCCCCACTGGTAGAGTGTGGGTTTTGGGGGGAAAAGATTTAACTTAGGCTGGGAAAGCAGTTTACAGTTATTTGGTCTTGTATGAGAGACCCCCTTTTTTTTTTAACCCTAGTGTTTAAAGTGGGGGAAGGAAGTTCTCTCTACCACAGTACCGTTTCATTCTCTAAAAATAATTCCTTACTGTAGACAGGGTAGCATAAAACAAGGTAACATAATCTTCAATATGACAGCACAGATCAGGATGAAAAGATATTTAAAATCTGTAGGGCTAGCTGAATGTTGTTTATTGAACACATTATTCAAGGAATGCTGCTGAATAATTCATTCACCAAATAGCTGTATATCTATATATAGCTATATATAGCTGTATATCTATTTCCATCGATGGTACATCTATTTTCATAATGCTTCCATCAACATAGCAAATCACATTTCAGCTCCCAACAAGGTTCACATAAGCATTCAAACTTTGGGTGATTTGAAGGAAATCTACAAACTTGTTGAGGATCTGCCAGCATTGATCTTGACCCTATAAAATGGAAAACAGGATCAAATCCTGCATTTCTTTCGTAAGCTAAACTCCCATTGAAGTCATTCGGGGTTATGCCTTAAGAAGGACTACTGGATCAGGCCTAGAGAATGAACTGTAAAAGTATTTCATAGTCTATTATTTCTTAATACTGAATGAAATATAAATATATTTTACTTAGCCTTGTATGCAAAAAATACCACAAGTGTGTTGAGGTTAATAAATATGCTGGTATTTGTTCACCAAAGGGAAGATTCTACAAGAATTTACCTGGACTGTAACAAATAGTTATATCTGAATCCAAACAGTTTGTCCCTATCTAGGATGGCTCACCCAGAATTTTGAAGACATTTAAAGATTGTCCAAATGAATGAGGAAGCTTACCCCCTGATGATTTCTAGATTTTACAATTGGATTCATGCACATCCCCACTGACGTCAAGGAATCTCTGTCTGGGCACAAGATCTTGCCCATGTGGATCTGACTGAAGGACCAGGGCTTACGAGTTTGCTTCAAAGTCCAGTGAAGTCAGTGGAAGGCTTCCCTTTGATTTCAGTGAGGTTTGGATGAGGCCCTAAGAGAACAGCAAAGACAAGAACATACATTTTTTAAAATATTCACTTTTCTAGTTTTGGGGTGTCTTGACCTGAGTCTATCAACTGCATATGGACAGCAGGAACTGCTTAGGTTTGCTTTTGTTCATATTTCCTTAAGCTTTCATCAATTGTTTCTATTAAATCTGATCCTTTTTAGACATGTATCCAGTTCTCTTAGGACAACCATTCCTAGCAGAGGTGGAAGTCTCTGAGGAACAATGAATGAAGGACGTTCCTTCTTTCCCTGCAAACAAACTATAGTCACACAGCACCTTTTATTGTATGATTTTTTTTCCTATGCATTTTATAAATGGGTTGCTGAGAGTATGACTGATAAGGAAGAACAACTGGATATAGACAATTTCAAATAATAACTTGGGAACATAGGAATATTCAGACTGGATCAGATTCAGACTCAGGGTCCAGTAGCCTGTCTCTGACAATGGCCAGATTCTTGAGAGGAATTTTTAGGAGCCCTATAGTAAGCAGATCTGATATTATCTGAGCCCACATAGATCACCCTGATGTCTAATAGTTGGAGATTGCCTGAAGCCCTGAAACAGACATTTTAATACCCCTTCCAATATTAATTATTAACCATTGAAAACTCTGAATACTATTATCCATATAATTGTCCAATCCCTTTTTAAATCTTGCTAAATTCTTGCACTCTGCGTCTTCTTGTGGCACTTTTTATTGTCATTGAATGTCCCTTTGTTCTTGTGCTCTAAACTGGTCATTTACACCAGTAGCAGTCCATGTGTACATATGTGAGGGCATGAGGAAATGCACATGAGGATGCATGCTGGGGGAGTGATTGGGTATATAAACATGGGAGTACCTGAATGCATCTACATGTGGCTCAGTGAGCGCTAGCGTGTGCAGGTGAGTACTAGGTGTGCAGGAAAGTATTTGTGTATGAGTACACCTGTGAAGATATGTGCATAAGTATCTAGTTCATATATGAGTGCCCATGTGTGTGTCAAAATGAGGGCATGGAAGTGTCTGGAAGCAAGCACATGTGTGCATGCACGCATACTTCCATGAGTACTTAGAATACCTGAATTGGTTGATTTGTTAGTGGGTGCCTGGTTGAACACACGAGATTGTGTTTGTTTAACAAGAGACACCATTGTTACCTTTAAAGTTATATTATGTTAGGTGTAAGGCACTCCATTAAATGTATTTGCAGTTTAAACATTATACAAAATGCACATTGTGCTATTGCATATTTAATGTCTAATATTTTAAATACTTTGTTTTCAAAGGGCTAATTTCATTAAAATCAGGTCATGTAATACAGCATGTTCCAAACTGGGTCTTAATATGAATTTCTTCAGACAGGCAAATTGTGGGAACAGTTTTAAAAACACTTTGTCTAGCACATTGGTTCTCAAACTGGGGGTCGGGACCCCTCTGGGGGTCGCAAGCCAGTTCTGTGGGGGTCGCGAGCCCCTGCTGCCAGCAGCCGGCCCCGAACATTGCCGCTGCCACGGGCTGCTGGCATCCAGCCCCTGCTGCTGCAGGCAGCCCGTGCCCCTGCCGTGGCGGGCTGCTGGGCCCCCCATAAGGCCAGTCCCGGCCGCGGCTCCTGCCGCGGCGAGCTGCCAGCGCCCCCATAAGGCTGGTCCCGGCCGCGGCTCCCGTGGGGGCAGGCTGCTGGCGGCCCCGCAAGACCGGTCCGGGCCCTGGCTCCTGCTGCGGTGGGGTGCCGGCACTGCCACGTGCCCAACCCGGCCCCGGCCCCTGCAGAGGTGGGCTTCTGGTGCCCCCATGAGCTGGGCCCCTACCGCGGTAGGCTGCCATCACCTACGTGGGGCTGCTGGAACCCCACCCTCACTGGCCTCGGGGGTCTGCTGGAACCCCCCCCTCAATCCTGACCCCTGCCCTGGGGGGCTGCCGGAACCCCCCCATCCCAGCCCCTGCCGCAGTGGGCTGCAGGAACGCCCCCCCCCACCTGACCCCTAGAGAGGGTCGCGCTTAGAGGCCCGGTGTGGGAAAGGGGTCACCACTACAAAAAGTTTGAGAACCACTGTAGCACATTTATCTCAGTACGTCTGTTTATAAAGGTTAAATGGTGGCATCCTGTTATATTTTTGTGCATGTTTCTATTAATGCAGTTCCAGTGAAAGGGACCAGACAGCTAATCTTGCAAAGTAAAGCTCTTTATTCACTGATTCAACAGATTCAGCACAGTCATAATAATAATGATCATAATAATAGCTTGGCTTCATCATGCGTCCCCGACAATGTGACTCAACACTGTTCAGAAGGGGCCACCTCTGTGGTCGAGCGGGGTTTAATTTCCTGCCCATTCAGACCGTAGTCTTTTCGCACTACAACTACCAACAACAATGCCAATTTGTAAAAGCATGATGGGAACAATTCTGTTCTTGGAAGTGGACTGAGTCACAAACCTCTTTCACACAGACCACTAATGTGCCATCATATCATTGCTCAAACTGGAAAATGTATGCTCTCTGCTGCCTGTGCTCCACACAATTTCCTGGACCTCAGAAAGTTTATCCCTTTCTCTACCTTATCTTTCCAAATTAGGCTCAGCTTTTTATGGGAGCATTACCTGCTTTGCTCTGGTGGTGGCTGGCTCTTTAAATCTGGAACAAAAACTAGCACCAGCCAGAAGGGGAACATTGGCATTTGACTACCGCAGGCTGTACCTCCCTCCTTTCTGGGTGGCAAATGATTTTAGCTCGTTTTGTTTGCTCCTGTTTTTCATCTCATTCCTGAAAGGGGGCACAATTTCACAATCTTCAGGTCTAGCAAACTTTGCCATTCCTTGAAAGATACTGGGGCTTGCATAACTTTCCTGTCTTTACTGAAATGTAAGGTCTGTCAACGCCCAGTAAAGTTTTCAACCAGACAGAGAGAGTGCTTTTTCCCCCTGGAATTCCTAAATCCATTTAAAAATGCTGAATTTTGGGTTGCAGTTCTCATACTGCCCTAATCTCTTTCTTAGCCCCTTGCAGCACAGAATCGGAGCAGCTGCTGAAAAGTGCCTTTTTTCAGATTCAATTAAGTATTGTCAAATACCAATTCCTATCATCAAGATGTCTATTCAATGTCATTTCTTTCCACTCTGCATGCATGCACAGAGGAAACTTAAGTCCGCTCTCATTTGACTTCTTCATCCTTAAAAGAAACAAACCAAAAAAACCCTACTGTACAGTATTTTCTAATTTGATAGTATCTTTATAGGATTTTAATATCCTTCATTTTGCCAGTCCAGGAGCAACTGGAGATAAAGATATGAGCTGCTCAGGGGCTGTAAAGCTCAACCTACAGTAGGAAATGTTGTGAAATATTTCCCATCATTGCTAACACTGGTCCAGTTCCCCTGGCATGAGCAAAAGTGGGAGCCTTAATGTAAACAGCCTTATGGAGTAGGTAAATTATACCTGCTCTGAGTAAGGTTAGTTGAAAAACAGTTTAAAACAGTGGTGGCAGTGGTAGCCAGTCTTAATACTAGGGCTCTCAATGCTGCAAACCCCAGTGGAGCTGAGCCAATGATAGCAATAGTAGGAAATTCCAAGTGTAGAATTAAGTCCAAAAGTATTTGTTGTTGTTGTTGTTTGAATGAGATACCAGGCAGGCATGGGGTAACAGGTGAGTTCTTTTCAGCACTGTTTTAGTGAACAAATTTCGAACCACTAGTTTTAGTGGGATCAGGACTGAACCTATAGAGCAGAACTTAGAGGATTCAGCCAAGTCTTTTTCTGTATCATTTGCAATTTATTTACTTATGTTTCCTGACAGTATTGAACTCTAGACACTTTATATAGCATACAAAATAAGTTAACACAAACATCCCTTCTCAGGTTGACTTTCCTTTAATATATTATCATAAGCCTGCTAAATCATTTGGTAACCCCTCTATTCCAGTTAATAAACACACCATCCTTCCTGAAAAAAGGTGAGTATTACAGTGTCCTCAAAAGGTTAACAAATCTATTCATGTAGAAAGGTGATACGTGCAGAAAGACCTCTATAAAGACCTGGATTTAAAAATAATGCAAACAGTGTGAAGCTTGGAGTTTTCTTGATAATATCTAGTAGTCCTGACTCTCAAAATCCTTGTCTTCTGATAATGGCTTTCTCATCCGGATGGAGTAAGTAAAAGGATTCAGATAACTCAGGTAACAAAGGGGAAATTTCAATGCAAGGATGAAGATGCATCAGCATGCATAACACTGCCTTAAATCTACAACATTTTCTTTAGAAAGTAATCTCTTACTGCCCAAAGGGAGTTCTGAGAAATTTGCTGCCTTCACACTAAAACTGAAATTTGTGAATTAATTTTAATTCCATAATAGAGTTCTGTGGTTGCTGTCAGATGTGAAGGAGAGGATTATAGAAGCAAAAATATGTCATTCTGTAAACCAAACCTCTCCGACAGTACTATTCTGACACTAAATCTTTGTTTATGCAGTGAATTAAATGTAATGTGTTTGTCAAACTAGCTCTTTCTACCTAGAGGTTCAGAGTTAAACCTCATTTAATTCTCTTTTAAACTTATTTGGCTCAGTACCTTCATTCACAATAGCTTTACTAAACGCTTGGTTTCACACTACAAACCATTCCTTTTTTTCTATCTTTAAATATTCTTTCATCAGCCACTGCTGTACACATTAGACAGAGCAAATAAGCACAGAAAATCAGGATGGAAGAAAGCTGTATGAAAATGTATTGAGAAAGCTGCTGAATTTTAAGGGCCTCTCTGTATTAGGCAAAAAGGTGTTGGGACAAATCCTTGAATAGGTACATGTTGAGTTTTCAGTGCATGTAAAATGCACACCACAGCCATCCCATTTATTTTTCAAATATTAGTGTTATCAGTTGCTTGAAATGTTTAGGGTGAACCTTCAGCTCAGGTCCAACTGAACTCAGATAATCTACAACGATTCCTCCATGGTGTGGATGGAAAACAACAAGTATCTCAGGTGCACTGACCCAGTGCCCTGAATCAGGCAGACATATCTCCTACCCCTCCCTTATTGCACAACTCTGCCATGTGCCTTGGAAACAGGCTGTGGTTCTACCTTCTCAGTGAACTTCACCTCAGAATTTCAGCTTCTTTTCACGTCTCTACACCTTAGGACCTCAAGCCACGTATCACAAATCCAACCATTGCACAATGACTTGGCATCTGTCTAAGGCTTTCAGCCTTCTATCCCTCTCTGTGCTTATCCTACTGGTTCTTGTTGCGTCATCACAGCTAGACAGAGCAGTGATTATGTGCTTTTATCTAGAGTTCAATGCTTTTTCATCAAAAATTCAACTTTTAATGAAAAAATTAACATAAATATTTTCCGATTTTGATAAATATTCTGCAACTTTAATACATTTTTATCAAAATTTGCATCCGAACCATTTTTGAAAATATTAAGGACATTTTTTGCTTACCAAAAATCTTTTTTTTTTTTTGGCAAACATGATATTGATCAACAATATTATTCTACATGCCTGTAAAATAACCTCTCAGAAAATATCATGAATGAATGGAAAATGGGTCCAATTGGAGCCCTGTGAAATGAAAACAACTTAGATATTTCAACATTTTGAAATATTTTGTTTCCCCTTTCCCAGCCAGCTCTACTGAAACCCTTCGCTGAAGTCTTCAACATACCTCTAATTTTGTATCAGATTCACGAGTGGAGAGACTTTTCCTTCATCTTTGAAGTCCTATTCTACCCCACTTGGGGCTTATCCTGTCAGCCACACCACTATCATCATAGCATCAAAGCACTGTGCTTAGAATGCCTAGGAGCCTCCTGAGCAACTGTAGTGGGAACAAAAGTTATAGAGCGTTGAGAGTTAGGCCGGTCTCCAGCAATGGCCTCCCAGACAAACACATGGCCCCAGCAGCCCAACCCATCCTCTGTGCACACCACACGAATCAGGAACTCCCTCCAGCTACTTAAGAGGAAGACAGTAGGGTTGTCAACTCTCCAGGACTAGCCACAGTCTCCAGGAATTAAAGATTATGATGTCATGCGAAGACATCTGCAGAAATAGATCCAACCAACATTGATAACCCTAGAAGAGAGACAGCTGGGTCAAGCTCTTGCCTGACTAACTACCAGACCAACCAACTGGCCCCATGAGCCTATTTTCTCCCTTCTGAGCTAAAAGACTTCTCCTGATGCCTAGTAATGTGTTGAGTCCTCCACTCAGGTAGTAGATATCTATGCTGCAGTGCTGAAGTTTCAGGATTTCACCTGAGCCGCTAATACTGTGTGATGGAGCAGTTGTTCATGACAGAATTTTTTACCTTTTACCTTTTTCCTTAACCAAAAAACAAAACTCTAGGCAATTACATTTTTTAAAAGAGCCTACATTAAAATAATGTAATTTAGATTGCAAAGTCAAGCACTCAAAAATTACAAAATGTTGGATTTAAAGGTGCCAGTGCAGCCTTCTTTCATCCCCCCTGCACCTATCCATTGTGATACAGTCTTTAATTACATGATCACATACCTTGTTTTCCACAGGACCACTGCCTCATTCAGGCACTAGTTGGATGCACCAGGGTTGCATGAACAACTGGACATTTACTAACTTTCAAGTGCTTGCCTTTGTAAACTAAGTAATGTGCTTTTAATGTACATTTTAAAAAAATCTATACAAGAGATCTCTTTAATAGTCAGTAGCTAGTTGTAGTACATTAGTGATAATTCCTTATCAAAGGTTGCACTACTGGTTTATTTAATGCTAGTCTAATACTACAGGTATGCCTATCACAGTGTGACTGTAGCTCATGTAGCTGTACCCGACCTAGCTTTATTCTAGTTAGCAGGAGTACCAACAGCAGTGACTGCATGGGTTTAGACCCAGGCTGTACAAGCCCACCTGGGACCTTCAATACATACTTGAATGACTAGCCAAGGCTGATGTCCATGCTGCCACACCTTCACTGCTATTGGTACTTGCACTAGTTCAGTGGCAGGCAATCTGTGACCCATCAGGGTAATCTGCTGGTGGGCCGTGAGAGTTTGTTCACATCGACTGTCCACATGCACGGCCGCCCACATGCACGGCCGCCCACAGTTCACCGTTTCCGGCCAATGGGACGGCCATGACTGCAGATGGAAACTGCAGTGTAGACATATTCTTATGGCTTGTCTACACAGAGGGGTAATGCACACTACAAGGGTATGATTTCTAAAGCTCATTAATGTGTTGCACATTAATTGGTCCATATAGACCCTGCTGGTGTGCACTAAAGGCTTCCTAGTGCACCTTAATGTAATGCTGTATACTACCTTAAAACACACTAGGGAATCGTTAGTGAGCACCAGCAGGACCAATTAGTGTACAGCACAGTGCTCTTTAGAAATCATATCCTGGTAGTGCGCATTACCTCAGTGTGTAGACAAGCCCTTAAGATTAGAAACATGGTTGCTTATTAGTTATTATTATGGCAATAACAATCATCCATGCTCCATTTTCCTTTCGAGTTCCTCTTCCTTTCTCCCTGTTTGATTCCTTTATTCTGATCTCCTTGCTGATTCAAAATCATATGAAATCCCTCAAAATCCTTCTGTTCTCACTGTCTCCCCAGTAATCACTCCCCACGTCACCTGCACAAGCCTGGAAGTCAGAACATTTGAACTCAAAACAGTAAGAGAACTAAAGTCACGATATCTAAAGCACTAAATAGCAGTGATTGTTCAGATTTGGCTTATTTACAAACAAATCTTCCAGGATTCAAGGTTTAAAGAGCTTGCTCCATCATCCAGTTGGAGTCATTTAACTGAGTTTAATAAGAGTTGAAGTGGGCCCTAAATAAAAATGATCCTATATTTCAGTCATTTGAATGTCCATAATAACATTATAGCATGATGTACTGTTTCGACCTATGAATGAAGAATTCTGTAGTGTAAGATACATTAGGCAGATAAGCATCATTTTCCCATCCCTTTTGCCAATTAACAGAATTTATATGACATTTAAAGTATTTCTTGTAGTACTTATTATCTGTTATTAATCTTGCACACTCTGGAAAGTTATGCACATTTCATGCCAGGATGTTTTTTGGAGGGAGACTATTTTTCTATTATTTATGTATAATGTAAGTTGAGAAGAAATAGAACATAATGAATCTGGATATGGGTCTTTTTAATGCCTGATAAAGCAGAGTTAGGAAATCTTTCAATCTAAGACCAGCAGTTACAGTTTTCTCTGGGTCAGAAGGAAAGTAACTGATGCTAAAATTCAAAGATAGAGAGATATTTACAGCAGATACACAGAGTACTCTCAGAATAGCTTTTTATGCACAAACACACTCACGCTTTTATATTTCTGATCAAAGAGACAACCTCTCACATCACTAGTTATAATCTGCACTATTGCCTGCAAAAAAACCAGAAATTGTTCATCAAAAGACATCCGCAAATTGCCACAAGTATTCAGACATATTTTGTTTTCAAAAGCCAATGTAGCACAAACATTCTGTTTCAGAGAAACTGGGATATCAATTTTTAAATATGCCCCATAAGAACTGTAAAGAAAACAAATTCTACCTTTTATCCTCAATTACTTCAATGGTTATACCCAAGGAAAGAATTTTGCCCATGAAATCCAATTGTGTCTCCAGGGTTCTGTTGAGTCAAGGGAAAATTTGCCTGATTTTTAAAAGTACTGAGCATTCATAATTCAATTGGCAGTCAGTGGGCATTGTGAGTGTTCAGCATTTCTATAGTGAGAGGAAGGATTGTCCAGCAAATAGGGCACTAGCCTCAGACTTGGGAGAGCCAGGTTCAGTTCCCTGCTCACCCACAGACTTTCTCTGTGACCTTAGGCAAATTGTTTTTGTCTCTCTGTGCCCAGTTAAGCTGGGATAATAGCTTTCAAAGCTATTGTGAGAATTAATCATTAAAGTTTGTGAGGTATTCAGATAATATGGTAATGGGGGGAATGTATGTATGTAAGAGAGAGAAAAATTGGGCCCAGCATGACTAAACCTTAAAGTACAGTGTTACAACCACCGTAACTTCATTTTGTCTTGTAGGTAATACTTTACCACTACTGCCCTCAAGAAGGCATCTACCAAGGTTCTTCCTTTCCCAGAGGAATTGCTATAGACTTTAGACTTTAAGGTCAGAAGGGACCATTATGATCATCTAATATGACCTCCTGCATAACGCAGGCCATAGAATCTCACCTATGTCTGAGCCATTGAAGTCCTCCAATCATGGTTTAAAGACTTCAAGGTGCAGATAATCCTCCAGCAATTGACCCATATCGCACACTGCAGAGGAAGGCGAAAAACCTCCAGGGTCTCTGTCAATCTGCCCTGGAGGAAAATTCCTTCCTGACCCCAAATATGGCGATCAGCTTAACAAATATGGCGATCAGCTGAGCATGTGTGCAAGACTCACCAGCCAGACACCCAGGAAAGAATTCTCTATACTAACTCAGAATTCTCTATACTAACACCCCATCTAACATCCCATCACAGGTCACTGTAGAAATGTTTTCCTCGTTTTTTCAGAGGTCTATAGTTTGCTCGTTGTGCAGTTCTGCAGGATATGCAGCAGGACTCTAGCTATCACTGAGAAAGTGCCTCCCGTGTTCATTGTTTTAGTCAATGGGAGGGGCAAAGCGAGGGAAACCCAGATATTTATCTAAACTTTGACAGTGAGTTACGATGTGTGGATTTAAAATCTGTGTAATGATTCACACTGTTCAGAGCATTAACTCAGGGGATTCTGTTCTTATTCAAAACTTAACTATATATATTTAAAAAAAAAAAAAAAAAGTGTTAGCTTAGCCAGTGGTATTAACCAACACATTTTATTCCTGTAAGCATGTTCTAGGTTAAAGTTGACTCCCTAGCAGGTAGTTACGATATGCACTAATGAAAACAGATAAAGCTTTGCTGCTACAGAGCAGAGAGAAAAGGAGGTCACAATTTCCTGCTGTTGAACTCGAGAAAGGAAATTATTATCACATTCCACGACCACTCAGAGCACTCCCTGTCTTCTGTCACATCCCTGCTTCATCATCACAACATCTCCTCTTACTGTCTGCCAGAACATGCTGCATAAATTAGAAATCCACCACAAAAAAGAACATACCTGTGGTCACATAAACACATAAACACTTTCACTCACAGTTGTGCTCTCATTATCTGGCCATCTGAGACAGCTAACAGTGAGACAGGAGAGACGACATTGAATCCTGTCTGCCTATTATGTTGATGGTCCACTCTACCAGGGAATGCATTCCAGATGTTGGAGTGCTGTAAATATGCCTCCAGCCTGTAGCCTGACCCTCTAGCAATTACACTGGACAATGCTGGCATGGAGGGGGGGGGGGCAGGGGGAAATTACACTAATGCAGCCTTGTGATTTTCATTGATTTCAGCAGAAAAAGAACCTGGCTCTGCAGGGATGACTGATTTTGGAAATGCCCTATTTCTGTTAGAGAAAAAATATTTCATATAATAAAAATAAATAACCAGAAACCCACACCAAAAGCCCACATAGAGAATAAAATAGCCTCCTTAAAGCCATGACATGAAATCTACCATAAATCAGTGGCATTTAGAATGAGTCTGTTGTTAGATTACCTGTGAAGGAAAATAAATGTGTTCGGATCCCTTTTTGGTTGCTTGCTTCTATATGACTTAGTGTTATATAGAACATCTGAAAGGGGCAAAAGGCTGCAAAAGGTTTTGGGTTTTTTGTGTTTAAACTAGGCATATTTCAGATCAGCTTCAGGCCTGGTTATATTTATAACAAATTATATTGACATAGCTATATCCATTAAGAGTGTGAATAAACCACATCCCTGGCCATCGTAGCTATGCCAACATAACCCCCCAGTGTAGACACAGCTATGTCAATGGAAGAGAGATTCCATCAGCATAGCTAACTTCATTCAGAGATGTGGTGTTCCTGCAGTGACAGAAGAATACCTTCTTTGGGGTTGGTTGCAGCTACACTATGGGGCATTGAACTGTAGTGTATACAAACCCTATGTCCGTTAGGAACAAGTTTAAGCTAAACCAAAATAAAACACTGTTACACTCAAATAAGAGTGTCCACACTGCCTTCAAACCTATTTCAATAAGCCAGTGCAGATCTGTGTATCGATAACCCCCATTTCAAACATTTTGTTTGTTTTTGTTAATACTGCATAGGACAAACTCCTAGCAAACAAAACTTGAGAGAAAAGTTTTCTTTGTGAAAGATTCCATCCTGTCCACTGAAGGCTCAGACGGTCACCCACAGACGTTGTGGTCTCTTATTTCAGTTTAAGGGCTTGTCTTCATCTACCGCGCAGCAGCAGTGCAGCTGCACCCCATAGCGCTTCAGTGAAGACCTTCTTGTGCCGAAGGGAGAGTTTCTCCCATCAGCCCAGTTAAGCCACCTTCTCAAGAGGCAGAAGCTTCTCCCGGCAACATAGCACTGTCTACATGGAGAGTTAGGTTGGTATAAATACATCGCTGAGGAGTATGGATTTTTCACATCCCTAAGTGACATAGTCAGTATATAACCAAGACAAATCTAATAGGGCAGCCACCACGGGCACAAAGCCATAAGGGCTGAGAAATGGGGAGGAAAAATGATGAAAAAAATGTCAGGGATGCAAATATAAATATGCTTGCTTTCCCCAAACACTAAAATGCCTACGTACATCTGTGGACATATAGTTATACTGATATTGGTCTGTAGTGTAAACCTGCCTGAGATGCCTTATATCAGTTTAACTGGAGGATTTCCATACATAAAGGTTGCAGCTATTCAATTACATCAATTTCCATACTAATTTAGTTTAATTAGTGTCATTTTATCATATAGGCAAGGCCTTAGAAAGCTTCCACCCGTTACCTTGCTCTTCAAATTGTCCTCCAGTAAAAATAGGAAGACAAAACTTACTTTTACCCATATTTTTAAATAAAAATCTTTTCCCCTAAAAAACTAAAACAAAAGACCAAAGAGATCTTCCAGGCCTCAAGAAAAAAAGAATACAGCTTCCTTTCTCCCCATCCCCACTGACAAGTTACTCTTAATTCATCCCCATTGTGTCTCTGAGGGTACATCTTCACTATCCGCCGGATTGGCGGGTAGCGATCGCTCTTTTAGCCCTCAATTTCTCGCTTCTCATTAAGACGCGAGAAATTGATCACCCACGGCACCCCCGTAAAGCTGGAGTCAACAGGGGAAAGCGCCGCTGACTGCCGCTGCCATGAGGGCAGCAGGTAAATCAGCTAAAGATACGCCAACTTCAGCTACATTATTAACATAGCTGAAGTTGCATATCTTCAGTCAATTTCTCCCCCCCCCTCCCCCCGCCAGTGAAGACCAGCCCTGTAACTACAGAGCTATAAGCATGGGCTATGATACATCACACATGCTGCAATACAAAGGCTATACAAAAGGGTATGTGTTAAGGACGGCGAACAAGTCAGAGATGCCTAGACTCCGAATTTCCTGAAGTTTATGGGTTTAATCAGACCCTTAATATTACTTTTGCAGTTTTTGTATAATAGTTTAATTTCCTTTTTCTTTATTAAAAAAACTTTTTTAAAAGATATTTCCTGGCATTTTAAAATGAACAGAAACTTAGATTCTGAGATGTACCAGAATAGAAAATGAGATGTGGAAAGTGAGATGCCTCCAAGCATTTCTATAAGGATAGAGAGAATTGTAGTCTGTAAAAGTATTGACTATAATGAGTTTTGTTCAGTTGTCCAGAGCCACACAATGGAGACTCAAGAAGATCTGACAACCACTGGGTGACAATGGAGCACACTGCTCCCTTTCCAAAAAAATAGATGGCTTGCTGCAGCTTTAAACCCCTGTCCCTGCCCTCCAGTGTAGCTACTTCTCCCCTCAGCTTAGTGTCATCCACGAACTTGCTGAGGGTGCAATTAATCCTATTATTAATGAAGGTGTTGAACAAAACTGGCCCCAGGGCTGACCCCTGGGGCACTCTGCTGCCAACTAGTCATCGAGCTGCAGGGTACTACCCATTGAGCCTGACAATCCGGCCATCTTTCTATCCACCTTATAGTCCATTCAACCAATCCATACTTTTTTAACTTGCCGGCAAGAATACTGTGGGAGACCGTACCAAAAGCTTTGCTAAAGTCAAAGTGTATCACATCCACTGCTTTCCCCATATCCACAAAGCCAGTTATCTCATCATAAAAGGCAATCAGGTTGGTCAGGCATGACTTGCCCTTGGTGAATCTCTGTTGACTGTTCCAGTTCACCTTCCTCTCCTTCAAGTAAGGATTCCTTGAGGTGCTGCTGACCAGTGTGTACTTCCCTGGATTCTCCTTCTTCCCTTTTTAAAAGATGGGCACTATATTTGCCTTTTTCCAATTGTCCCGGACACAATGCAGCAGTCTGGGAGCTGACCTTTTCTGTGAATAACGAGGCAAAAAAGTATGAATTTTAGGATAAATAATCATTCCTGTTAAAGTTCATTAAACTTCTGGAATTCACAAACACTTTCACAAATACCCAGCAGTTGTCCAAATCAACTAATGAACACTAAGCCCTTACAAATCACAGTGAACCAGTCTCATTTTATTCACAAAGGTACTTCTAAGTTTTTGTTGTTTTGTTAATTGTACATTTATACTAGAGCTGGTCAAGGAGTTTTATTTGCTAACATGGGAGCCGAAGGACTAGACGCCTTAACATGTATTTAGGAATCTAAAACAAGCATTTATATTTCTATGTGGCTATTTGGGGATTTAATTACAGATTTAGCTGCTGATCCATAGTAGAACTTTGAAAATGTGGTTGTGTGTGTGTGTGTGTGTACATGCAGAATTCAAATGCTAAAGATGTATCTATTCTTGATTACCTGGCTCCCAATCTTCATGTCTGTTGACTTTCATAATAAAAAGTGGCCAAGCTAATAAAAAACAAACATCCTGGTAAAAACCATGCCTAAATCACTATTGATCCTTTGTGGCAAGAAAGGTAAACATTTGACCCACAAAACACCTGCCAGACAGTGACCATTATTGTACATCTATGTGATTTCAGTAAAATCTGAGTGACCCTGTAAGTAGCTCATTGAAATACAGAGCAACAGACTCTTTCTTCCCAAGAAGATGTAAAAAACAGCATTCAAACAAATTCCAAAGCAGTAAGACTTCGCATACATGCGAGATATTCACCGCTACAGTAGCATTTTATTTTACAGAATACAAATTGTACACAAGAGCTTAAACTGCATTGTCTCAGTCTACCTAATTGGGAAGATTAGTGTATATATTTTTGGCTGTTTTGTGGTTTTCAGAAGACTAGGTCTCTTTTCATAAAATGTTCCAGGCTTAATGCACCATTAGGATAATGCATGTGTCCAGATTCCCCTGCCTCCTGCAACATGATGTATCACTGCAGAACCACACAACCTTTCGTCCCTTTGGCAGTTCAAGTGGAATGCGCCTGGAAAAAGAAGCAGTGGGATGCTTTTGTGACACTAGGTCTCTTTAAACCCTGGAAAGGATTTCGGTTCCTTCTGTTTTATTTACTCTTCCTGGCTACCCACAGTTCTCTCTTTAGCTCCTTCTGCAGGGAAGCCCTGTGAGATCTCTCCTGGGAAGGAATTCCTGTATTTGAACGGATGGGTTTCACAAGATGAAGCAAACATAATTTTTTGCACACGCCATTTACAATTGCCATGGGGAACATAACAGTTTCATTGTGACTGGACATAACAAAAACACCTACAGCGAAAGATGAGGACATCAGAGTGGAGATATAGGCGAATCCCCTATAGGAACTGGAAGTTCAGGGGAATTTCACCTCTTCATGCCCTTGTTTCATGTTTAATTTTTTTTTTACCGTAAATTACTAGGCAAAGTGGCTCAGCAGATTGTCAGCTCAGGAACTCGAAGCAAACTGGATTCTTGCTGACCACAGTGAGGAAACCTCACCTCAATCCTAGCTCAGCAGCTGAAGGTTTGGCAAGTGCAGTCTCGGCCCATTTGCCAAGGAACTGTGGTCCTCATCAAATAAAGCACCACCACTTTGGCAGCACATTTACATCCCTGCTTAGCTGAGAGGTACAGATGGAGAGAACAGACTCAGGTATATTTTTAAACCAACCGAGAATGGCCAGGCAAGAAGTAGAGAGGTGGAGGAGTAGGGAATCTCCTTTCAGTGCAGCTGCTTCTGCTGTGGCTTATGGACTAAAAGAGGGCTTCAGGCTCTCATTCGCTCCAGCTCTAATGTTACCACTAGATAAGTGTGGGAAACATTTTAATGGCACTATAGTGCTTTTGAGGTTACAGCAGAAAAAAATATCAAAATCCTCCTAATATGTGTATCAGCAAAACTCAGCATCTCTTTGTACTGTTAAGCTATCACTCTATTGGCTCTTCTCCCTGCCCAAGATGCAACCACTTTTTGTCCCACCACAATCCAGCTCAGGGCAGGAGATTCCAGAGGTGCCAGGTCTAGGAGGGGGAAGGGCCCTGTCTGCACACTGTGGCAAGAGCCAATGGACTGGAGAAGAGAACCATGCCAGCCTCATGAGATAGGAGCAGCTGTAGGGTAAGTATAGGCAGGGTTGCTATGCAGCCCTTCCTGGGGCAGGAGCAGCCCCCACCCCAGGGCACTTTAAATGGCACTCTTCTCCCCCTGTCTGCTGACAAGATACAGCCACTTTGCACAGGTGTAAATGGTATCACAAAAAGCAAGGTAGTGGAGAATCAGGCCCACAGTGTATGTATAAAAAGAGTAGGCGGTATGGTTTGCTTTCCCAGGCATTTCCTTCACCTGCTTCAGTTCCAGTGTTACGGTCTCTAAGTGCAGCTTTGGCTGCATTCCATCAGTGCTGCCACTGAGCTCCTTCACAGAGGCATTTGTTCCGAAATACCAATTTATTTCCCTTAAATTTCTTCTACACTAACATGGGGGAAGGGAACAGGAGTAAGGAGGGGGGGAGGGAGCTCTTCATAAAAAGTTCTTCACTTTCCAAATTCTCCAAGAGGCATGGATTTTTTTTATTAAAATGTGGTGTTACTGGGGCAGGTGGGAGTTGGAAATCCACCTTCAGTAAGAAAGTCTTTCCCCAGGCCACCAACAATTGTCTTTCTTTTCCCTTTTCTTGGGCAGGTCTACACTATGGGGCTAGGAGACCTAAGTTACGCAATTCCAGCTACGTGAATAACATAGCTGGAGTCAATGTACCTTCGGTCGACTTACTGTGGTGTCTAAACCATGCTGGGTTATCGATTTACCTGATGCTTCTTGATCCAGTGAAGTGCCGGACGGAGTCAATGGGAAAGCAATCAGCAGTTGATTTAGCGGGTCTTCACTAGACCCACTAAATCAACCCCCAATGGATCAATCGCTGTCCTGGTAAGTGCAGGCAAGCCCTTGGTCTGTGTAAATGGGGAATCTGAAGGAGCTTCAGTTAGGCATCCGACGAAGTGGGTATTAGCCCACGAAAGCTTATGCTTCAATACTTTAGTTAGTCTTTAAGGTGCCACAGGACTCTTTGCCACTTTAGTTAGGCAGTGGGTGGGGTGAAGAGAAGTCAGCAGTTTTTGCCCCAAAGCAGGGCTTTGGTGGTGAGGGAGGTAAGCGGGTTGCTGGGGCAAGTATATAAGGTCAGAGCAACCTAGAAGAGTGGCTTCAGAGGAAGCTTGGCATGAGGTAATTTCATGTTTCTGTTAAATTACTCACAAATTAGATACAGCATGGAATGGAGGAAAGCAAGCCAGCTAGCTCCTTTCAGACCTGAGCAGTGGGCTCCTAGGGGTTTTCCTTCCCCTGTCTCTAACCATTTGGGACAAGAGTTCTTGGAAATGGTCAATAAAAAGCCTCAACTCCCCTTCCAAAGATCGATTCAATCAGGGTCAAGAGTAGGAGAGGCAGGTTGAGATCAAGCTCACTAGCGCCTGCCTTCCATCACCTTCCAGTGGTAGCCTATAGATTCAATCTGTTTATTTGAACAAAGAGAAGGTTCAGAGGTTATTTGATAACAGTCTAAAAGTGCCTATGTGGGAACGGAAATTTGATAACAAATGCCTCTTTAAGCTGGCAGATAAAGGCATAACAAAACCCAATGGCTGGAAGTTGAAACTAGATAAATCCAGACTAGAAATAAGGTGCAGATTTTTAAACAATTTACCAAGGGTTGTGGTGGATTCTCCATCACTGGATACTTTTTAAATCAAGATTGAATATTTTTCCAAAGGATATACTGTAGCAGAACCAGGAATTAATTCAGGGAAGTTCTATGGCCTATGTTATACGGAAGATCAAATGAGATGATCGCAATGATCTCATCTGGCCTTATAACTGATGAATCTATATGAAGTCTTAGCTCCTGTATGAAGGAAGGGGGAAAAGTAAGCAAATATACACTTCTTCTCCCTCTGCCATTTTTATACTACCAATAAGACAAGCCCAGAAGGGTGGCCCTAAAGAAGACTTAGAAATCACTTCAGTATTTATAATGCCCTTGCACTATGATCATCTGAACATCTTTCCTTCCTGTTTCACATACATTCATAGTGTACCCATCTGTGAAATACAATCCTTATTTGCACACTGCTTTATCTCCACTCTGCAGAGAGAACACATGCAATGTCAATGTCTTCAAACCCATTTCCCAATGTGCACAGTAAAAATATCCCCCCAAAATGTTCTAAGTCACTTCCACCAATACAAACACTGATATTCATTATATTAAGCATCAGAGCTTCTAACTGATGACAGCCAATAAACCATAAGCTGCTTTGAGGCTTGTCTTCCTATCCATTCATGCAGCTGGATGGTGTTGGGTTGAAACTATTGGGTTGCTGTAGTTTGTTTGGTTTCAGCTTACCATAATTGCTGCCATTTCCACGGATGATTTGGGCTATGTTGGAAACTGACATATGATAGGAAGTCTGCTGCACATGTTGCTTCTCTGTATATGTCAAGAAATTAGAGAGGTAGAGTGTGTGTATATTTGCATGTGTATATATAAACCTTTGCCATGAAACTGTCTTCTACTTACTCAGGCCTCTGAGCGTTTACTCTACCAAAAGCTACTGGATGTCTTAAATACTTCCTCAGTGATAATCATTCAGGTTGCTGCTCCTGGGCAAATTAATTTTCATCAGATAAGGGCAAGGAACTCGGCAGGAAAAATAGAGATGAATGGCACAGAGAATATTTCATAGTTTCTAAAACAAAGACTCAACAACAAATAATAGTTACAGGCTATTGGCAGCCACGTGGAAAATCAAGGCTGTTGGGGCTCATCATATATAGGCCCCAAGCTCTGATCCCTCTGAGGTATTATTATCTTATCCAAGGAAAGTGGAATCAGGAGTGTGGGGGCAAGTGGGATGGCGGGGGGGTGTAGTGGCCTTGCAACGGATATATGGGGATAGCAGATCTATGTTTCTGCCTCCCTCTCCAATGTTTTCCACCCCAACTACCCTAATGGCGGTGAGACTGGGACCCAGGCCCAGCCATATTCCTCCCCACCATGTGCATGGAGAGGGAGAGGGGGGCATAGGACTGAGACAAGAGCAGGATCTGAGGGAGGGGGCTACAGTATCCCACCACAGTGCCTGACATCAGTTCAGCAGCCTTACAGCAACCATGGGTCCCGATGGAGACATTCAGTCCAGAGGAGGGGGCAGAGCATGTGTGCCGGCCATTGGGCAATAGGAGACACAAGAGGGCACCAATACCTGGAGCAGAGGTGCATTGGCACACAGGACACCAGCTGCCAGGAGTGGGTGAGAGGGAACTGGGCACTAGCTGCCCAAAAACTGCCATAGGAACAGCAGGACCGCTACCAGAACACACCTTCACAGCCTGGAGCCAGCTGCCCCTCAAGTCTCAATAGTTCTCCTGGCTCTCTCCCCTATCCCTCCACTTCACCATTCACAGGGAGAGTCATTCCTCCCTTCCCTCAGCCCCCATATCTTACCTCAGCTACAGCATCAGAAATACTGAGACCTACACACACTGATACTTCCCTGATTTGACAGGAAAAGAAACAAGAGGTGATCATACAGTGAAAGGAAGGGTTCTCTAGTGGTGAAGGCACTTGCCTGGGACTCAGGAGAGCTGAGTTAAATTCCTTTCTCTGCCACAGACTTCTTGTGTAGCCTCAGGTAAGTCGCTTAATCTCTCTGTGCCTCAGTTCTCCAGCTGTAAAAGAGGATAATGATGGGTCCTTTCTCCCCTTTGTGCCTGTCTTGCCTATTTAAATTGTAAGCCCTTTAGGGCAGGGACTGTCACATGCTATGTGTAAATACAATGCCTAGCAGGATGGGGCCTTTGACTTGGTTGGGGCTTTGGGAGCAAGTGTAATATAAATAATAATCATGGTAATAAGTACCATGTGTATGGGATATGTTTTGATCCATAAAAGTATGGGATAAAAGGTTAACATAATAAATTATTGCAGATTCTTAAATTTTCCTTTAAAAATATGTTTAGGGTGTCTTTCTCTGGATCTACAGTCCTTACACTGGCTTATGGGAGATGAGAATCAGGCTCTTCAAATCTCCAGAGAGGGAGAATACGATGGCTGTGGTTCCTTTTTAAAATTCATCATTAGCATGTGGAAGGAGTGGTGGGAAATGGGAGTATCCCTCTTTTTCCTGTTTCCATATCCCATCCTGTTTCATATCCCATATTCCTGTTTGTGTATTCCAGCCAGCAGCTGTTACACTACTGACAGGCACAGTGCCATATCATTCAATCTGGGGTAAATGTAAACCCAAGAAGGTGATGAGGGGAGGGAAAGGGGCTTGAAATGTATATTAAATATGATGTCTAGGGACTGCTTTAGCCAGATGGGTACAGAGGAACATTGTTCTCCACACACACCTGAAGGTTTTGTCCAGTATAGTAAAAGGATACAGATTACAGTTAATGTTCTGCTGTCCTGTTCTGAGTTGTATTTGATGGCATTGGTGGAAAATAACTTAACAAGCAAAAGATATAGCACTTAAAGAAGATGTCTAAATGTCACTTCCCTTATGCTCAGTGTTAAACAACAGGGGCCCAAACATCCCCTCTTTCTTATTGAAGCCAATGTAAATTATATGTGCACAACTGAGGGGTGAACTCAAGGAGCTCAGAAGACAGAGATTTGTTGAGCATTATGTCTTCCATGCTCCAATGGAAGCCTCATACTTTTAGTCTAAATGACTTTGGGTTTTACAAAATGGTAAAGAAACAAACAAGAATGAACAATCAAGGAGCACAGTACGTGTTGCCTCTGTAGCAAACTGCCTCAGCTCTGCCTCACAAAATAGCATCTTCTTCTGCAGATAATAGATTCCTAGAAATATAAAGGTAGAGCACAAAGAATATGGGATCATAATGGCTATCTGTACCAGTGGTTTTTAATCAGGGGTACTTGTAAAAAGCACTAGCAAAGTCAGTACAAACTAAAATTTCATACAGACAAAATGAGAAAGTCAGCAATTGTTCAATAATAGTGTGGCTGTGATACTTTTGTATTTTTATGTCTGATTTTATAAGCAAGTAGTTTTTAAGTGAGGTGAAACTTGGTGGTAAGCAAGATCAAACTATTCAAAGTACACTATATTTACCATCCTAATCTACAGTTGGAGCATTGTTTCTTCTTCTTATCCTCTTCGCTCCTGGTGGAGCATAAGGCGCCAACCATTCTTTTCCATTCACTGAAGATTTGGTTGACGTTTCTGTAGCATTCATTTTTTACATGGTGGGTTGCTAGCCCAAGGCAAAACCCTCCTCCTTTCACATCTTGGGCTTGGGACCAAGCAATGGTGGAGCATTATTTGGCTGTATATTATTGTACACGATTGTAAGCATATGCACAAGAATTCCTATTCCTCTGATCATTGCTTTTTTATTATTTATTCTGTATATTTTGGTAGCTCCCAAATAACCCAATCAGGGTGATACTCCCATTGTGGGACGCTTGATATGAAAACAGAAATAGACATGATCTCTACCCAAAGACCTCACAATATAAGACACATGCAACATTTGAAGAGCAGGGTGGTGTTGTTTCAAGAGGGGTCTAGATACCTGCACCTCTATTTTCCATTCGGCTCCCCTAGAAAAGCCATTCTGTGATTCCAAGAAGGGCTGGGCACAATTTTTTCCAGAGCCTGTTAACACTGACCCTTAGTCAACCAGAAGGGTTGCTTGTGAGGAACACAGTACACTTACTGCCCCTGCCTAGAATGAGCTTGGTGAGGCAGGAGAGGAGCTTTGATCCCAAAATAACATTATACTGTGCTTCAATTCAGACTGGTCCTTGTAAGGAAATTTTGAAACAGCTGGCCCTTGTGCTATTCCTGCTGCAAGACATTACCTTGTTCTGACCTGAGTGGCAGGAGACCTGGGTTCTCATTCCCACATCTGTGACCTGGGGCAAGTCACTTCACTTCCCCTTGTCTATATCCCTATTATAAAATGAGGATAATGATACTTATCTTCATCTGCAAAGTGCTTTAAGATCTATGGATGAAGTGTGGTATAGGAACTGCGTATTATTATATATATACTGTATTAATTAATCAAAAATTCAGGACCTGGGAGGCTAATCAGTTCAATTTTCCAAGCAGATAGCAAATGCCATGTTGTCCATGGGAGGAAGCTAAATAAACTTCAAGGTGTGTTGAGATTCGTGACACACACAGACACCAAGCCTCTTTGATCAACTCTAAATGCTACAGTCACCTTCCTGGACCATGGCTCCTGAAATCCCATCACTAATTCTTCATCTTCCATTGCACCAGATAACACTTTTGTTCTTCTTGCCTTCAATGTTCTCTGTTCACAGCCCTGCCTCTCCATGATTGCCTGCTCTCATATCACACTCTGTGTCCTTTGCTCCACCAGTGACTACTATCTTAAACACCCAGGTGTCTGTTTCTCCCACGAAGGTCTCTATGCTTTCTTCCATGCTTCGCCTTATGCATAGAATACTTGGAAATAATCCATAAGGCAGTTACCCACTCCTTGTTCAAACCCTTCAAGACCCAATGCTGCTGTGATGCCCACAAGATCATCCAGTCAGTGATCCCTTATGGCAGTTGGGGATAACTGAGCTTAATTTTCTTATTTTTGAAATCACTACCGTTGATTAAGAATGATCAGGTTTTACAATAGCTATTTAACAATGTGAGTTTATTTTTGTTACCTCCTTTTGTTACCTCTTTCCCATTGTTTATTGGGATTTGCCATCCTGGGTCAGCTCAGTGTCCTGTCAATGTCAGACAAAGAGAGTCTGTAGTAAAGCTGGGAATAGAAATGGAGTCGCCTGACCACCAGTCAGGTGATTTAGCCACAAGAACAACTTTCTCCCTGCGTTATGCTCACTTCTCATGTCTTTGATTAGACTGTAAACTCTTCAGGGCAGAGGAGACAGGAGTCTCTCCTGACAAGCAAGGGAGGACTGGCTCCCAGGGATAACACCTTAGATAGAGAAGCACTGAGAAGGGTCAGGGGAGCTGAGGGAAATCTCCAGCCTGATACCTGCCAGGCTGAGGCCCCTAAAATAAAGGGTCGAGAAGGTGCAAGGGCCAAAGGGAAAATGGCCCAGGGAGCATGAGCAGTAGAGGGGAGAGAAGGAGGGCAGGACATGACTGCCACCAGAGTGTGAGTGGGTCTGGATCTCCCCCATCCCCTTACACTGCACCTGGCCATGGAGGACTGTGGTCCGATACAGACTGTGACTTCCCCCTGAGGCAAGAGGCTAGACTTTGGGGCTGAAGTTGGCCACAAGGGCAGGGACAGACGGAGGACCGTGGGTACACCCCAGAAGAGGAGAGAACGGAGTGGGACACAGCCGGAGGGCTGTGTCCAGAAGAAGATGCCGCAAGCCAGGGAGCACCGTGGGTCCCAAACAGACAAACAGCATAGCAGACATGAAGCGGGACACCATTTGCAGAGGGCGCTTCACAGCTAGTACAGAGCTAATTCCCTGAGCAACCAGCGGGAGGTGACATGATGGTAAGTCGGCAACCCATTACAGCATGTCATACCCTCCTTTGTTACCATTAATAGCAGTGATAGCTACCGCATCTAGTGATGCACCAATGGAAAACCTTACTGTAGTCTAGTTGATTCATGCAGTCTTTTTTATCCCTTATTAATAAAAGACATATTTGAAATATATCATACACAGTGAAAGGAAGGGATTAAATGCCTTGCTGCTAACAGTCTTTGTGGCGCTGAATGAAATAGCAGGTTGCAACAGTCTTTTGTTTTTCAGACCAGTATTCAAACCCTGTATTTTTGACCCATTAGTCCTCCATCCATGCTAACACATTTTTGGAAACGCTACACAGACACTGCAAACAGTGTATTTGCTGACGCCAACTGTAATCAGAAGCATTTCACAGGGATGATTGCTGGCAGCAGCAGTGCTGACTGTGGTAAAAAAAACAGTGAATGAAAAGAAGTTACAGTAACAAAAGCCAAACTAAAACAAAGCAAAATCTCTCAATTCATAATAGTTTTATAGTTTACTAGCGAAAATACCCGGCGTTGCTTGGGTCCATCGGAGGTGGGGAGGGGGCAGAGAGCAAACCTGACACCCCCACCTCACTTACCCCTTGACCAACCCCGACTCACATTTTCACCCCCCCACCCAAACCCAACACCCCCACGTCACCTCCTACCAACACCCCCTGACCAACACCCACACCTCACCCCCCCGTAGACCAAACCTGACACAACCACCTCACTTTCCCCCCCAACCAAACCCGACACCCCTACCTACCACCACAAACAAACCCGACACCCACACCTCACTTACCCCTCGACCAACCCCAACCCCCTTCCTCACCCCCCCAACCAAACCCAACACCCCCTGACCAACCCCAACACCCACCCCTCACCCCTCACCCACCCCGACACCTTCCCACCCCCCCCAGACCAAACCCAACACCCCCGACTCACTTACCCCCCGACCAAACCCGACACCCCCACCTCACCCCCCGACCAAACCCGACACCCCTACCTCACTTACCCTCTGACCAAACCCAACTCGGGTCTGTCGGAGGTGGGGAGGGGCAGAGAGCTGAGTGAGTGCGGGGTCCGTTGGAGGGGGGAGGGGGCAGAGAGCTGAGCGAGTGCGGGGTCCGTTGGAGGGGGTATTATGACATCATAACTATGTCATAGAGAACAGCAGCTGCCCAGCTGATGTGATTGGCCTTTAAATAAGTTCACCCCTGGGGGGCGTCAGAGGTGAGATTTGAAAATTTTTTGACTCTTACTCTGATTAGGACCCTAAGACCTATAACTGTACCAAATTTCAAGTCTCTAGATCAAACGGTGTGGAAGGAGTAAGTGCACGTACATACACGCACGCACGCATACATACACGCATACACCATTTGACTTTTATATATATAGATATAGAGAGTTCCACTATCTGCACCTCTCCTACTCCTGGTCATCTTGTTGATCCTACACCTGGTCCCTCATAGTTCCATGAAACCTCACTGCTCAGGGCCAGATTCCCAGCTGGTGTGTAGGCTGCACAATAATGGATGTGCAGGCAAACAGAACCTGAACTGAAACTAAAGAAGATGGGGGGATGCTGCCAGTTTAGGATTCAAAAAACATTCTCCAAGCCATGGAGAAAGAGAGCTTGCCCCAGCTGGCAGGCTGTGGAGCTGTACTTTGAGGTTTCTAGTGGTTGTTATTCCAATAATACCTAGATTTTATAGAGCATTTTTTATTTTCAGTATTTCTGAAAGTGCAACAAGTATCATTTATCCCCATTTTGCAGCTGGAAAATTGAGCAACAGAGATGAAGTGACTTATCCAAGGCATCCAACGGGCCAGAGGCAATGCTGGGAAGAGAACCCAAGTTTATTAAGTCCCTGTTTGGTGCTCTGTACTCTAGGCCAAACTATATGGTGTCCACCATCATCACCAAATAGAATGAACAGCTTCTTACTCAATCTACAGCACAGCAGATGGTTTATGATAGCCATAACAGGAGCACGTGTAGCACAGCAGCTAGACTGTGAGGAGCACAGTTCTCCTGTTTTCTTCCAAAAATTCAAATCTTTTATTTTATTAAGGGAGCAGAAAGATCTCTCTCCTTTCACAGATAGTGATTACACAAAGAAATGGAGAAAAATACGACTAAAGGAGGACTGATTCCTTCAAACCACAAATGTTTGACTAATTCAGAAAGCACCAGCACCATTTTGTTCTATGAGTACAGAGAACAAGGAAGCCAACTCCTAAATTAAATTATTTCACCTTTATACGTCCAATTCAATGTTTTTAAAAAATCCCTGTCATTGGTGGAAGAAAAGGGGAAATCTATATCAAGAAAATTGATCATTTCTGATTCTTATATGATTTGGGCTAAACTTGTGGAGAATAAGATTCAAACCCCAAAAGACTAAAGGACAAACCTTTAACCTTGTACAATTCCTTGTCCAAAATACACCAACGTGAGCATCACTGCCAAAAAAAAGATGTTTTTATAGCAAATGGAGATGTGGCGCAGATAGTTTTTACTTTGATGTAGCTAGTTGAGGGCAATGCTACACTCACCACTGAGGGATTACCTCAGCCAGTTACACTGAGGTAAAAATTACCTGTGATAAAAACTATACTGAGGTTAGAAATTAGCTGTGTCTTGTCTCCCCTAGCATTTTACAGTGAGTTAGCTAATTTGATTTAGATATCTCACTGTAAAAACACACCTTAGGCTCAAAGCCTCAAAGCCTAAGACTTCTTTACACTCACAGATTGATAAAAGAGCCATAAATAAAGGTAAAGCAGTGTAAAGCTGCATCTGAGCTATTAGGAGGGAGCCCAGATTCACCTCAACATGTTAAAATTATAACCATCTTGTCTCTGCTATGATTTCACTTTGCATGTGATATTATGTGTTAGCTAGTGCATTGTAAAAACTCCCTTTCTAGTGCATTGAAGACAAATGTGGGGAGTGAGGAAGCCTAAATTAGTATAATGGTATTTGACCCAAAGAGAACATAGACACTGAAAGAGAAGTTCACAAATTTACCCATGGTAACATGAAAGCAATCTGCAAAAATTTCCATGAGTTCCCATATAGCAGCATAAAAAGTAGTTCCCTACAACTGTTGTAGCGATAAGCATCAGAAACAATATGATTATATTCAACCAATGGTTAAAAGTGAATACATTAAAATATAATGTTGATCTAAGATTTCACTAGCAGCTCCCCCTTCTAACTCAAGTAAGGACAAATCACTTTCATTTACATCAGATTTCACATTCTGTGTGGAATACAGTCTACCAGTCAGACTGGATTATAAAATAAATATGTATTTTTATTTTGAACAACCTGACATGAGTATGGCTAAGGGAGTCTGAATTCTGCATGAATCCACTGAAGACTGAAAAATAATGATAAATCCTCCTTCTCCAATGTCAGGTAGATTGAGTAATGTCTGGAAAAACTAAAATTTTAAAAACATCTGGACATGTCAGGACAGCTCACATTTCCAGTCTGTGGCAAAAATGAAATTAACAATGAGACTGATTTGAAATATAGTTTCATACCCCAATGGAGATGTTAATTAAATCACCATGAACCTTTCCTTTTTTAAAAAAAAAAAGTTCTTTCCACTCTTGCAAATGGAAAGATTTGCTTAATAAAATAATACATTGTGGGAGGAGATATAGAATGAATATGCACCCACTTAGTCACCTGTTTTTCTGGTGGAATGTAACTTCTGATTTTAAGATCACAAAGTCAGAATGCCTTCCTTCTTGTTTTGCATTAGCCATACACCTGTGGGAGCAGCAGTACTTGACGTTACATGGGTTAGTAGATGCTGAACAGCTAATATGATTTTCTTTACAGTGAGACCTCTTCTTTGGAACATATCTAAGATACCTTTGCTCAAAGCACAGCCCATTTGGGATTAGAAACAGTAAAAAAAATGCTGAGCTTCATTGACACATGAGTACAAATGGCAATGGGAAAAGCACCAATTATCAATGCCTCTAGGAGCATAATCATTAAGTACCTTGATTTCAGTTTTCTTTGTTTGGCCATAATCTGATTCCAGCAGTTTGAAAGGACTAACTTAGTCTCTTCCATCATAATAGCAAAACACAAGTATTGGAATATGTATGGTGGCCTAAGCGTTAGGTTACACTACAGGATTATAGCGCGTTTGGTTATAGTGCGTCCCATATAGCGCAATAGGTATTGCGCTACAGCGTGTGCACACTCAGACCCGGCAGCGCTGAAGCATGGCCACACTGGCGGCGCTTCTGGCGGCACTGAGAGTAGCACAATAGGGCAGGTATCCCACAGAGCACCTCTTCCCAATATGGCACAATGCCTTGTGGGAAGGGGGGCGTCACTTGCGGCCATTCTGCATCCGGTTCCAACTCCCCGTGATGCTTTGTGTCCTATCCCAGCAATCCCTGTGTTTCCAGCCACCTCGGGCGCCATCTCTCAATGGTTTCAGAAAGGCACGCACGCTCCGTCGTCCGTTTTCCTGTGCCGTAATGGATCGTGAACTGCTGAGGAGCATGCTGGTGAGTGTCGCCAGCACAACTCTCTGCGCAGCGGAGTTCATTCTTGAAATGGATCGTGACAGTAGTGATGAGTCTGGTGAAGAAGACGAGCTCGACCCGAGGAACAAATTGGACACTAAACTGATCATCGCTTTAACGGACATGCTCACGACCTGGAGTGGACCGCCGCTTCTGGGCACAGGAAATGAGCACTGACTGGTGGGATCGCATCGTCTTGCAAGTGTGGGACGATGAGCAGTGGCTGCAAAACTTTCGCATGAGAAAAGCCACTTTCATGGGCCTGTGTGCTGAATTTGCCCCCGTCCTGCAGCACCAGGACACCAGACTGAGAGCTGCCATCCCGGTGGAGAAGCGGGTGGCTATAGCACTCTGGAAGCTTGCCACCCCAGAGAACTACCGATCTGTTGGCAACCACTTTGGGGTGGGAAGTTGACCATTGGAGTCATGTTGATGGAAGTGTGCAAGGCCATTAATCGCCTCCTGCTACAAAAAATCGTGACTCTTGGTGACGTGCGTGACATCGTGGCTGGCTTTGAGCAGATGGGGTTCCCTAACTGTGGAGGAGGGGCAATCAATGGGACCCATATACCTATTCTGGCCCCCGACCACCTAGCAGACGAGTACATTAACCGAAAGGGGAACTTCTCCATGGTTCTTCAGGCGCTTGTGGATCACCGTGGGCATTTTACTGACATTAATGCAGGCTGGTCGGGAAAGGTGCATGACGCACGCATCTTCCTCAACACCAGCCTGTTCAGGAAGCTGCAAAAAGGCACTTTTATCCCAGACCAGAGGATCCCCGGGGGGGGGAAGTGGAAATGCCCATTGTGATTCTTGGCGACCCCGCTTACCCTCTAATGCCCTGGCTCATGAAACCCTACACGGGGAGCCTGGACACCAGCCAGGAAAGGTTCAACTACAGGCTGAGCCACTGTCGAATGACTGTGGAGTGTGCTTTTGGGCGTCTTAAAGCCCACTGGAGATGCCTTTATGGCAAGCTAGACTTGGCAGAGGGAAGTATCCCCGTGGTTATTTCTGCGTGTTGTGCCCTACATAATCTCTGTGAGCGGAAGGGCCAAGGCTTCACTATGACATGGACCTCGGAGGTTCAACATCTGGAGGCCACATATGCACAGCCAGAGAGCAGGGCTATTAGAGGGGCCCAGCGTGAGGGTACAAGGATCAGGGAAGCCTTGAGGAAGCATTTTGAGGCTGAAAGTGAGTTCTAATGGGAATTGCAGAGGGAGGGAGGGAGCAGTCTGTTATAGGATCAGGCATTTGCTTTTCTGTACCTATTACATACATTTGTGCACCGAATACAGGAAACCCATTTATTAAAAAGAATTCATTTATTGAACAGCTTTCTCATACTTTGAAATAAAAGTTGAAAACCAGTAAAATGTGTGAGGGAGGAGGGGGTGTGCAATTGGGGTGTGAGGAGGGGGTGTGCAATTGGGGTGGGAAGGGGTCATTCAGAGATTGGCGTATGTCCTGGACTCATGACCTCCAATGCCCTCCGAATTGCAGTGTGCCCCAAACCCCATTTGCGGAGGGCGATGATGATTGTTAGTAGGGGTTGAGTGCAGGGATAAGGGTGCTGGGTCTGTGGGTTGGTCGGTGAAGAGAAGGGGGATGGAGGCAGCTGTGGGTGGTAATAACCAGGCAGCTGCTGATAGTGGCCTGAAGGGGCCAGAGGGCCAGAAGGGGAAGGGTTATTTGGCAAGTGACAATGGGGGTGGCAAGCAGGGGGCTGCTGCTCCTGAATGGCAGTGATCCGCTGCAGAGTCTCTACTTGCAGCTCTAATATTCTAAGCAGCTTGTCAGCACGCTTGTCAGCACGCTGTTCACGAGCTATCTCCCTCAGCTGCATCTGTTCGTCCCTCCGCTGTTCCCGACGCCTCATCTCCTCCTCCCTCTGGTCGCTGTCAGCGCGGTTGTCCATTGATGCCTGTTCCAGAACTTGCTTCAGAAGCTCTTCTTTGCTCTTCCCCGGTCTGCTTCAAATTCTACTTAGTTTTTGAGCCACAGATAACACTGGTGACGTTGATGTCAAGGACAAAGCTAGGGAAATTTACAAGTTCACAGTTAAAACACAAGATCCCATTGTTTGCAACAGACAGTATTAGGGAGTCCCACGCATTCCATGAATCTCTGCGCAGTTTCCCTGTCCAAATAAGCCATATCACACACAGAGGTACCCACGGATCCCCGGGCATGGTGAGTCGTGGGGACAAGCACTGTTTCCCTGCCTTTCTATACTATTGTTTTGCGGGAGCGGAGGGCATTTGTGGGAACTGCAGTCTGATAAGCATTCTCCCAACATTCCGTGTAAGTTTTCATCCTGGAAGATATCTCGCTGCTGTGGGTGACGGAGCAAGACAGGGCGGGGATTTTAAGGAGATGTGGCTTCCGCCCAGGGCCATACGCGGCTTGCATCTGTGCAGCGATGCTGCCCCCACCGCTCTTAGAAGAGTGTCGGGGCCTCGTGACCGTGGCCGGGACAGTGAACATGCTGGGTCTCCCGAGAAACCTCCGCAGGCACATTGCAAGAGCTCTTATTGAGACCTTTGTAGAAATCACTGATGAGGATTACCGCAAGGTGATAGAGTACATAAACGCACTATTCCACATGTAGGCAAGCACACAAGCATCCCTTTCCACCCTCTCCCAAGCTGCCTGCCTTCCCAATAGAAAAGTATCTGTACCTGGGCAAACCGGTGCGGCAGCCATGGCCCCTGCAATGACCGGACGCTGTGGCTCGCTCTGGCTGCACTTTGGGCTTGAGAAGAGTTCCTGGCTGCAGGTCTCCAGTGACTCCTCCATGCCCTGGCTCGCTGCCGTGGCCGCAGCTGCCTCCTCCTCCTGCTACTCTACGTCCTCCTGCTCCTCGCCGTCCTGCTCCTCTCCAGCCTCCTTCCCCACCCACCCCCTTCAGTGGTGGGCTGGGAAGAAGTGTCCTGGGTGGTCGATGGAGTGCACGTTGGATCACCACCAAGTATCGCGTCCAGATCCTTGTAGAACTTGCAAAACACGGGGGCTGCCCCAGAGCGGCTGTTTGCGTCGCGGGCTTTGTGATATGCAATCCTAAGCTCCTTTACTTTTGCCCAGCACTGCAGAGCATCCCGGTCATGGCCTCTGTCTTTCATGGCCCATGATAAGAGGGCATACGTATCGTAATTCCTGCGGCTAGTCCGCAGCTGAGACTGGACAGCCTCCTCCCCCCAACAACTGATGAGATCCATCAACTCATGATCGAACCACGGTGGAGATTGCTTATTGCGAGGAGGCATGGCACGTGGAGTCATGGCCAAGCAAAATGGTTACCTGAGGAGCACTCCACGCCTGGCTGGAGCAAACAGGAAGGGGATTTTCAAATTTCCCTGGGAATTTAAAGGGCGGGTCTGACGTGTGGTCACCTGAGGACGCAACAGAAGTGTTTGAAACTGATGCCCAGAGTGGCTCGAACGGGAATTATGGGCCAGGCTGGAGGAGGCTGGAGGCTCATTAACGCGCCATGGGTGTTCACATTCGCATAGTTGCGCTACAGCGGTAGCGCAAAAGCCCTTATTCTGTTGGAAAAGGTGGTTTTCCAGTAGCGCGATAAGCCCGGACTTTTAGCGCAATATGTGCCTTGCCAGTGTGTTCGGGGGCAGAGTTATAGTGCTCCTGGAGGCTTTATAGCGCTATAAAGTGCCAGTGTAACCAAGCCCTAAGTGTCTACCAAAATATATACATTTTGCAACAGAAGTGCTGTTAGACTGGTCTCAATCCCTCTGTTGTACAGGTGCCTGGCCAACCTGCCCCATCATTGCTGTCTAAAAGAGACTTCTTTACAGCGTTAGATGTTTTTTTTTACAGTTTATTGTTGTTTCTGCTTCCTGGTTGGATGACTGAAACTTTCCTAAACAGAGAATAGTGAATATTCTTTAGACACATGAATACCTTTGAGTATGGACATTAACTGAAAACCAGCCATCTCCAAATATGGGAATGTAAAAAAATACATTAAAATGAATGTTTATAAATACAGACTAAGCAAAGAGCATAAGCATGGTTAAAGTATGTAGATGTTCAGAAATCAGACAAAGGTTTGTGTTTTGCAGTATTTGAATAGAATTAATTTTAAGTGTGTTCTTAAGTTTCTGATCCATTGTCTATTTTGGTCCCAACTAAGCTATCTGCTGGATGGAATCACACCCAAGAAAATCTATTTTCAATCCAAGGGAGAAATAAGCATTAAAGTTTAACTACACGCGATTGTGACTAGTTCACAAAGAGCCCAGTTTTAGACTTCTATGCCCTGCAGTGGTAACCTTACACAAGTGGTATCTTGACTACATCTGTTGGACCAAACCTGATAAAAGTCAGGTGTAATTCCATTGATTTCAATGGAAATAAAAATGAGTTAGGGCTCATTCCAGCAAAGCACTCTTTGCACAGCTCAGGTTCAATGCTATCGTTTCAGTCACATATCATACTCTTTTCAGTTATGTTTTAAATTAAGTTCCCAAATAAGGAATAATTGTTAAAAATCTATAAGTATTTATCAAGGTTCATTCACCATGATATGTTAAAATGAACAGAAAACATACATTTATTTTATATACTAACTACTAAATAATTCTATATTTACTAATAAAGGTTTTTAAACTATTTACAGTAACAATCTTTTAAAATTCAACATTTTAGAGATTTCATAAGACAAATCTCTGTCCAATACTAATTATTAAACAAACAAAGACCTATCTTCTCTGGTATATCTTGACATGCTCTGTTGACTTTAAAGGAGTTATGCTGGTTTACACCATCTGAGGATTACTGGAGATATAATAAATATTTAAGTCTTTAACATAAGATTTATATAAAACTATAATTTTAGTAACAGCACACTTACATGTACTTTAATTACTGCTTGTAACAATCAAATATGAGATTACCATATTGTAGCTGCCTTACTGAATTTAATTTAAATATACATTTGGGAACCTTAATCACAAGTATTCTCTTCTTTAGTGGCATATGGTATCCTGCTGTTTCAAAAGGAAAAGTTTAGATGTCTCCCTGCATAGCAATATTCAAAGGCATCCAGACAAGGCAAAGGTATTGGACTACTTTTGTTATATGATGTCTTCCCCTGAAACCAGCCATGAAGCAATGTTACAAATTATTAAAATACTGGATTAGCCAGTGTACTGGCCAGAATTAGCAGAATACTGCATTTGTGGATGCTACTTCCTGAAATACCATTCAGGTGAGATACCCATACATGTTGTCAGTTAATTTACCATTTCTTTATTCTTCTTAAGTTATCAACTCCGTAGAGCATAGGTTGTCTTTTTATTTAATGTATTTACAGCACCTAAAACAATGGTGCCCTGACTGGGCCTTCAAGTGCTGTCACAACATAAATTATTATTATTGATTATGATGATAATATTTCCCAAACTATATTTCATAAACTTATTTACTAGTAATAATATAGTAATAAAATTCAATGCTTATTTACTATCATTTTTTAAAACACTCACACTTTTTCACTTCATTATTTTGAAATGTAAATGACACATGTATTTATGTGTAAAAGAAATAAACACATTTCATGTGCTAAAAGTTCAATGAGATTCTTCAGCAGTCCTACAGATCAACAGTAAAACATTCCTTAGCACAGTTGCTAAAACCATCAATCATTTTAAATGGAAAATGAAGTTGTTCCATATTGTCCCTCTGACATACAGTAAAGATATGATTAACATTATGTGGTCAAAGAGACAACAGGTGAGATGCCTGAGAGCCCAAGAGATCATACAGCAATGTTGGCAATATAAAAAATGTCCTCACAGATATGATGTGGGCTACATATGTACAAAAACAAATAGTTAAAAAGGAATGACAATGCTTAACAACAGCATGCAACCCACAAAAGCTGGAACACTATCTGAGCAGCTGTGGACATAGACTGTTATTTAATGAATGCCGTGAATTTATAGGGGAATGGGTGACTTGGGGGATTAGTAACGAGATATGGATCTTTTCACCTGGCTCAGTTCCATCAATTCAGGCAAGTTTAATAGTGACTGAAAGCTGTTACCTGCTGTCAGCCAGTCAGTGCACTATGTACAAATAATTGATGGTCTCAATGGCCAGAGAGAGAGAGGACAGCTGTCCATCCCATAAAACCTTCCACCCCTAGTAGCACTTATTACCACATTTTTGGGGCAGACTATGGAGAAGCCAAAGACTGAAAGGGCTATGAAATATTTTGGTCACCTAGATGTTGCCACATCTGAGCTGGCACACTGTTAGGTCTGCCCAGGGAAGCTTGAACTGCTCCTAGGCTGTCTCTGTTCTGTGGTTAAAGAAAGAGCTTCAAGCCCTCAGGGACATAAATTTGGCCCCTTTCATTAGCATTTCATTACAAAAATAAAAATACAACTTTTAAAAATGTTTTTACATGTGTGACCAGTAACAGTTTGGATTATTTAAATACAAGGGCTATTTTAAAGTGCCTTTACTTTTCATAATGTATCTGTATCTTTTGGTTCTGTATTTCACACTCTTTAAACCAGTGGTTCCCAAACTGGGGTTTGTGAACCCCTGGAGGTTCGTGAAATGTTACAGGGGGTTCTTGGGGGGGGGGGGGGGATTCCCTAATGGTGGACAGAGTTGTCCCTAGGGATCCCAGGCAGCCCAGGGCCAGCAGCAAGGAGCCTCTGGATTTCCAAGAGCTATACTTATCTCATAGAACTGGAAAGACCTTGAAAGGTCATCAACTAAATAGATCAAAGCAAGCATCTCTATCACACTGAAGAGATTTAAACTTCAAGACTCCTCATAAGAAATGGAAAGGGAGGTGAATATTTTTTTGCTGTTTAAAAATGAAATAGGCAGCTAGTATTGTTTTAAAAATTCTTATGAAGAACAAGTTTAAGTTTCATTGTAATGTGTGTTGTTTGCCTGGACTGCTCAAGACCTGAATGCTTGTGTAGGAGGAACTCTTTGAGTTGGCTTCTTAAATACCTTGATGCTGTTTCACATTTGATACTCGATGAAATATAGGAGTCTTGTTTTATAACAGGCTTATTCAAAGTGAGACAAGCTATGAAAGTGAGATCCTGGAAAAGTATTGCCATTTTCATAATGTAATAACAATTCTTTAATGATAAATTATTATTAATAAATAGTGTGTAATAAGCATGTCATAAAAACAAATTTTATATTTCCAAGATCACTGCTTTTATAATTTATATTCAGGTAAAGGAGAAAATCCCTAGAAATATTCATTTTTAAGAGGGGGTTCATGAGACTTGACATTTTAGTGAAAGGGGTTCACAGATTGTTAAAGTTTGGGAACCCCTGCTTTAGACAATGCAATAGAACAATTTTAATTTTGTTTTTCATCAGCTATATTTTGTCATTTTCATGCAAAACTATTGTCAATTGGGTTTTCCAACGCTGCAGGGGAGTATTTTAAATTTGAAGAAACTATGGCCAGCTAAAACTGTTAATGAAAACATATAGTCATTTTATCATGTTTTTCTTGTCTTTTGAAGAGGTGTGCTTTCAAAAACAATAACCTGGTGCTGGGTAAAAACTAGTTGATGGTGTCCCTTTAAGACATCCTGGTTTGCAGGGTTCCCTATACTTGAGACAAAGAACGTACATATCCTTTACACAAGAATCATTTATAGTCTAGTGTTTTTTCCTGCCTCCTGAAACATGGGCTACAGGGCACATATCTTGTTACTCAGTGTTACACGAGGGTAAACTGTGTATTTCCTCTCCAAGCACATGGAAGCCGGCCAGCCCAGCAGAGTTCCGCTGAAATCAACTGGGGAAATGCCAAACAAATCAATTAGGACAGGAAATAATAACGAGGAAGCCCATGTCCATCATTATTAATTTTGTTTTCAGAGGAGGAAATGTTGTGAGTTGTACAAAGAGAAACAAGGCACCACAGGCAGCTGGCGAGGCCCAGTCCTCATCCCATGGCTGCAGAGAGGAGAGCAGCAGAACAGGATAGCAGAGGGCATATAAGTGGGGAAGTACTGCCTGCCTCTCACATAAAGTAGATGTAGTGAGTGAACGTTAGTACTGTTATTATTTCATCTGTTCAGTACAATAGTACCCATTGCAGTAGGTGTTGTACAGGCACAGAGGTACCCGTCTCCAAGACCTTACAATCTAACATGACAAACAACATACCATGAGGGAGAGAGAGGATTTGTATACATACATACATACATATGTGCTTTCTATGTATTTTTGTAGTTTTTCAATTAAAGAAATAAATACAAAGTGAGACATTGTAACTTGCACACTGTGCACAGACAAAGAAGGAAGACGCCCCTTTGCTCCTTGTATGAGCTGCCTGTGTAAAATGGGGGTTGGGTAGGGAGCAGACTCCAGAGGGCTGCCTTTTGCACAGATAGTCAGCAAGTGGGTGGGGAGATGGGAATCGGGCACTGCAAAGCTCCCTCTGCCTTCCCCCCCACCCACCCCGCAGTGATCCAGCCTCAGTCAGTGCAGAGAGGAAAGGAATCTGCACTAGGTACGAAGCTAACACCTTTACTAGCAAGGGAGGAAATATGGACTATATGGTGTCTCCTTGAGTCACAGTTTGGTACCTCATCTGCTCCATATCAGAGCAAGTACCCTCTGCCCCCTCCTCAGGGTTTGCAGGACTGCCCAGGACAGAGCAGTTTGCCTCAGGCCCCCAGTTGGAGAGGGCTCCCAAACTGAGTGGCACTGCAACCCAGACCAAGCCTGAATGGTATTACAAGCTTGTGCACTGGGGCTCCACGCCCAGAGAGGGGAGCCAGATCCCAGAGTGGCTGCAGCTGGGTGAGTTTGGTCTCCAATACCCCCCCCCCCCTCTCTTCAGGGCGTTCCCTCCATGTTTTGCAGCTTTAATTTTTTTGGATGAGTAGGGGGAACTCAGTTTCAGAGTTTGCCCCAGGCCCCCCAAATCCTCTGTAAGGCCCAGAGGGCTTGTGGTACTATTGTGCCCACAATGAGAACGATTTTCTGCTGCTTTAGTGTAACCATGTTTCTAATGGGAGGAGTGTCTTTCTTTTTATTATAAACAACATTTCCTGCTTTAAAAATTCATGAAATGATCTTTTTACCTTGACAGCCGCACTTTAAGGAAACCTCATACTTTTGTTCTCTCAAGCTGCCCTGTCATTACCTTGAAATGTCCAATAATCCCTGCTTAAAGATCTCCTTTCCTTTCTCCCCTGGGCCCTGACCTAAAGTGAAGTCAACACAAAATAAACTTTAGGGTACTTTTTAAAAAAGGTGTTCATTCCATATGCTGGGATCAGCTTCACTAGGCTTTTATACTCCCCTTACTTCTCTCTCTTCCTTTTCAAGAGAAGTTTTTAAAACAGCAAATGGCAGGATTCCAGGTGTTACATTACTGCCAAAAATTAATTTAATAAACGAAAAGAGAAAATGACTGTGAGCTGAAAAGAGTAGAAGTGGGAAGCATATTGGTAAGCAGCTTTCCCTCTGCATTTGGGAGCTTAGACTTTTGAAAGAATAAGTGGTCCCATTTACCTTGAAAATGGAGGCCTCAACAAGACCCAAGTCTGACGTGCTTCTGTGCTGCAATGGTGTATGTTTGTAAAAGGCCTGTAAGGCCTTGTGCACTGAACTCATTACCATTTGCTATGGGGAAAGACACGAACACTTCACCCAGTTCAACTTCAGATCACCCATTTTAGGGGAGGTCTATGATACAGTATAAAAGCTGGTGCACACACTCCTTTTAGACTCATAGTGTATTTTTTTTTTTTTACCATAGTAGGACTAAGGGTGAGGAAGAAGGTTAGGAAGTGCCTGCTCACTTAAGAAGACCCTAGGAAGAAAGTGGATGTGTTTACAAGAGGGGATGCTGTGCTACTCTGTAATGGAGTGGATGTTTTCAAGCAAGATACTTGTTTCTTTATTACGATTCACCCACACATCCACTGAAAAAGAAGAACTAGACCTTCCTCTAGGCACTCCCTAGACCAATCTTATATTGACAGGAAATAGACCACTCCTGTAGCCTCACTTCCATTTCAACCAATAATAACATAGCAGCAAAAAAGACTAATAATTATTATTATTAAGATCTCCTGCTAGAACCTTCCATTTCCTCAAGGTCAGGGGGGCTTTCAACATGCCCTGAATATCATTAAATTAGGGGGGTTGAAAGCTAAGGGTGGGTGGGAACAAGTTCCTAAGCTGAGGAGAGCCTTACAGAGAGTTCCCTTCCAGCTGCCCTACCTCTCTTTTATCCAGGTGAGGCTTCAGTTCAGAAATAGCTTCTCATCTCCAGTCTGTCATTATGATGTGGTCTTTTTTCAGATAAATAGGTTGCAGGTCTACTTTGAGGCTTTACAGGTCAAAACCAACCACTCAGGTTCTCCCCAGTAAATTAATAAGCAGCCAGTGCAGATCCAAAAGCACTGGTTTCATCAGTTCCTAGCAAGATGTGCCCTTTAAATAAGCAAGCTGCAACATTCTGCACCAGCACTAGTTTCCAGATAAATCCAAGATGTAGCCTCACAAAGTATGTACTGCAGTAGTCTAATCTGCTGCTGATGGTTGCAATGTCTGCAACAGAAAGAATTAGTTGCAACCCCTTAGCTGTAAGTAGATGAAAAACAGCTGGCCTGGCCATAACTGCTACCTGATTTTCTGGGAGTTCAGCCAGATGCCTCTTTTGTCAACATATAGCAGGTAAACCCCCTCAATCAGAGTTTAATGACACTACTCACATGAGTAAGGGATGCAGAATCAGTATTATTATTTACTGTTGGCATTATGGTAGCATCTATTGACTGGAGACCAGGGCCCCAGTGTGCTAAGTGATGTGTAAACAGACAAGAGACAGTCCCTGACAAATGGATTCTTATAGCCACATTCATAACCATAGTGTCTGACTGCCTTCCGAGGCCAATAACCCAAATTACAATGGGCCAATGGTATAAGGTCCAGATTTTCACAAATGTGTACCCCAGGTTATGTTTTGCATATATAACATAATTCAGATGGGCAAGGTGCTCAGCCCTTTTGAAAAACAGACCTAAATACAAACTAGGAGCCTACATTTAGGTACTCTTTTTTTAAACAGAGCCTCCAACTTTCTTCCTTACTTCTCTGAGGTAATCAGCACTTTAATTTTAAATTTCCTTCTTTCCCCATCTCTCTCTCCCTTTTTGCTTCTACCTCTTCGACTTCCTTTTCCTCCTCTTCCCTCCATCTCACTATTTGAGCTGTGTCTGTAATACTAGGCTGAAGTCATGAGTTTCAAGCCTGGTTCCAAAGGCTGTGAGTGGTGTGACCATTCTAATGTGCTCTGTAAGGAGTCCCAGAATCCAGACCTAGTTGTCAAGAAAGCCCTATCTCTCCCTGTTCCAGTAGGAGCTTCACCTCCGAGGTTGATAACTTCATCATTTCTGAGGAAAGCAGCTGTAATGGGAGGTCATTGTCACAGTAAGAGATACTCTCTGTGGTATCTTGGACCAAGTCCATTGAGAGCCTTGAAGATAAACATTGAAACCTTGATTTTGACATAGTATTTCATGGGGAGCTAGTGTAGTGAATTGCACTCGGTTGATGTGCTTTTGGCAAGTGGTGTTGCTGAGGAGGGGAGCAGTAGCATCCTTGACTAACTGAAGCATTTTGCATGCTGAACTGCTCGTTTCTAGGCCAGCCTGCAGACATGTGTCATTGTGGCCAGGTCTGTGTTGAATAAGATGGGGTATAGTATTTTGATAAGTCATAAATGGAGGAAAGTTTGGAGAGTTTTTCCCCCTGCTTGTTGTTGTAATCTGCGAGTACAGCAGCAGTGAGGAGGCTGCAGATCATTCTGACAATCTGGGGGTAAAAGGAGGGCCAGGTGATAGTCGTTGCTAGGTCTTCAAGATGGTTCCCTCCTTCCACCAGTTTCTTGACCAAGTTCAACCATCTGTCTTTCACCCAGATGCTGTTGATTCAGCTGGGATAGTTGGGAAATGATGTATTTGCTGTGAACCTGATCAGCAGGACTTGTCAAGACATTTTCTACATGTAATTTGAATAGGGAACACTGTTATTTTAGCTGTTCCTCTGAATCTTAAGGTATAGTTTGGGCTCCATTCTCCACTAAGGATCAAATCCTGGTTACCACAGAAGCCATTTCTGATGGACATTTATTGTACACAGCTCCAATTTCACAAAGCAATGACTACTGAAAAGCATTTTTCCCTTTTGAATTCTTTGGGATGCCTCCCTCCAAGAAGCAACAGGCCTGATTCTCCATAGTCATACTGGTGTAACGGGGAAATCAAGCCCAATGTGGAGTAAATGTCTCCTTGACATTTCTTTCTGTGGTGTCCACTCTATGTAAACATAACACTGAACACTTATAAAGCAGAGGGACTCACAGGACCCAAAACTAGATCTCATAAATCTGTATAATTCTCCATTGAAACAGAGGTCTGGGACTCTTCTGTAATCTGCTGTGTTCCCACAAAACTCCCTGCTACTGATCAATCAGTGGCCCTTTATAAATTCACAAAATATGGAGGACAGGTAGATATGTACACAGTGAAGCGATGTAGGTCTTATACAATTACTAATACCAACCACATCTAGGGAATAGCAAAATGGATGGAAATAACTCCAAAGAGCAAATCCAATCCACTTTTGTTTTCCAAACTGTAGTGGAATGTATCCTCAGGAGTAAGTAAGGAGGAAACTAAAACAGGAGTTAAGGGCACTGACTACAAGCTGTAGGAGAGAAACACACATTAGTCAGTTCAAAATAGGTATGCCAGGGCTGTTCTGCCTGGGGGAAAAGTTCCTGTGAAAGGGCAGGGAGAGTTAGTAAGGGAGCAGGCAGTTACATGCACCTACCTGGGAAAGGGACAGCTGCTATGTGTTTCACACTGGATTTCTATTCACACTGTATCCCCAGAAGCTATACAGACTATGGGCTGGATTCACCACAGGAAAGAATTCACACTTAAAAGGAAGGGCTGAGGAGATGAGACAAGTGGTTCTAAGCCACCTTTGTGCTGCCCCAAACCTAAAATGATAGGGGTTGAATCTATCCCCAGTATAAGATAGAGCAGCCTGGGGACGACAGTGGTGCTGCTGTTGTGTATTCTATGCTAGCCCTATCACACCCCATTTTCAGATGAGAGTGAAAAGAGAGGAGAGCTAGTGACAAAGGCTGTTCCAGATGGCAGGATCTGCTAGGGATAAGGTTTCCTTGTACCTACAGTGGGCAGACTGAGGAGGGACACGAGTGAGCAGTGATAGATAGATTGGAGTAGAAAGAGAAAAGTACAAGGTTTGATTCCCATACTGTGCTCTGTTACACATTCCAGACTTCTCTGCAAAGGTTACTATTAGCATAATGTCTTTTAATTCAATCAGCAACTAGTTTATTCTGACAACTGTTTGCTCTCACTGCAAATGAAAAATTATATGAATGCTACACTCAGGGTTTCCTCCTGTTAGTTTTGTGCCGGATGCAGCCAGTGTCTCCTGCTTGTCTCCTGTAAGTGGATAGGAATAGCACTGAGGTACAATATAGCTGTTAAAAAGCTTTCTGGTTACATGGTGGTTTATTTTCCTGTAGCACTGCCAAGCAAGTGTCAAAAAGGGTGGATAAAAAAATGATGTTCTTGGAATAAATGGCACATTCCTCCCTGCCTTATTACAAATACTGTTGAAGGGCATGATAAAGCTAAGCTGAGCCCTGCCATCTTTCTTCAGCAAAGGCAGACTTGAAAACAAAACCTGGAGTGATTTCAGCACTTTCACTGAGCACATGTGTAACCTAAACATGATCAGGAGGCAAAACACAAAGAATTCCCTATTTGGTGTTTGCGGGAAACAGCCTTTGCATATCTATTTGGTCTCCTCCTAAGACCTGTACATAGTTATCAAGCATTGCATTCCACAACATGTTAGAAGTCAGACTGTCTGGGTAGTTACTGTATCATGCGTTCATATTGCTATGTCTGTGGAAAAGTTGCTTTCTTCTCAGTCACTATAGCTGGGCAACAGGTTTTAAAGATGGGCTGGATCGTCAGCTGGTGTAAATCAATGTAGCTTCATTGAGGTCAATGGTACAATGGGGCTTTACACCTGCAGAGGATCTGGACTACAATAACAACATGAGTGTGATGCCAATGTGTGCTCTCGCTCTCGCTCTCTCTCACACACACACTCTCTCTCTCCATGCAGAGCAAAAGGATGGGCCAGGAGAGAATGGTCAGGCCACTGTGTACATGTGGCACCCCATAGTGCTGTGCTGTGGAATAAAAGTAGAAACACAACCCAGCCTATGGCACTTTTTGCTGGACCTGTCTGCCATATCGATCTCTCTTTAAGAAGACCTCTGATACATCTGCTGGCTGCAGGAGCCCTGGCACTGTACCTCCATTACACCCACACTACCACGAATTGGGGTATGTGGGGGGTTACCATTGGCATAGAGCTGGTGTGGAGGCCTGTGCCATCATGCAGGTGATCATAGTCTCTCACTGTGGTGGGTCACCCTTGTAGCCTGTTCCATTCATATCTCCATCCCGATGGAACAATTAGTCAGAAATCTCCAGAAAGAAAAACCTCCCCTGTGGCCTCTACCCACTGCAAGAGAAACTTAAGTCCTGAATAAGGACCACAGGGTTTAACTCTGTGTTAATGTTTGGCTCTGTGGAAAGTACTATACCTTGAAAGCCAAGCCAAGCTGAGAATATAATAAGGTTTGTTTCTTATATTTTATTCTATTTTCAAAACAAACACACTGAAATTTTGACCACTTCACAGAGCAGAAACTGCTAGAGATTGTATGGCATATATATTTTAAAGGGGCCAAAAATTGGATCTTCTGTATGTGCAGTTGCTCCCATTTATTTCACATCATCTCTGTGTGCCCGCACAGATCAGCAGGGACGATCATTGGAATTATGTCCACCACTAGGTCACACTATGTACCAGCCAGCCACACTTGCAGACTCATCATGAATGAGTTCTTCTTTACTGTTGAGTTCTCAATATACTTAGTACCGCTGACACTACCATTTTGAATTTTGTAACAAAATTAAAAAACAACGTTGTTTCCTTTTTGCAGAGTTCAAAATGGACCCATTGTCATCAATCTTCAGCAACATTTTATTGAGAATACAATCAAACTGTTATTGAAGTGGTTCTTGAACTTGTCATTTACCAAAAAGGGGTTTTACTAATTGGAATATTTCTATAATCATTTCACTAACATTTGTGATTTTAAATGTTGTTAAAAACGATATGAGAAAACAAAAATAATGAGGCAATAGTTTTTCAAAAAATGTTCAAAAAAAGACCTTTTTAAAAAAACTGAAATTGTTATGTTTGAAAAATGTTGATCAATGCTAAAGCTTTATCTATCCCATAATAGTAATGGGGAATTAGCCCTGTGTAAGAAGGAGCCATTTGGTGGCACTGCTCAGTGAATGGTGTATTTGTGGGTTGGGGGGTTGCATTGGCTTATCCTGTCTTTTTCTACCATTTCCCATTTCAGTTTTCCTACCCTAGGAACAGTTCAGTGTGGGCTGCATATCTTTTGTGCTCTTGCTACCCACTTGTCGATGTTTTATTGTCTTGGATGGTAAGAATTCCTCTCATAGCACAAGTTAAGTTGTTCTGAGGAAACTTAAGCCTTCACTCAGCGTGTGAAGACTGTTTCCCCAAGTGGAGACATCATGCATGTTCTTGCATGGAACTGGATTCATGCTCCCGGAGAGCCTCCTCAAATAGACCCAGGTCTCTGCTGCCTAAAAAATGGCACCTTTGCTCAGAGGAAGTGGCAGGAGTTTCTGTGAGAGAGGCATGACTTTGATAAGCTGCCTTTTGTAATTAAATAAAATGAAGTCCTTGCTTTTGTTAGTTGAGAAAAGTTCATTTGACTAAACTGCTGTGAGGTATTTGGTTGATTGGCCAATGGACTGTGTACAGAACAAATGAGTGATAAATCTGATACTATAGTAGATTCCATATTACTATCTGAATAAGGGAGGAGAAGGATGGAGTTCTGTAATGGTACTAAAGAACCAGATTTTAAGAGTAATGACCCATCATGGGACCAAACAGAAAATACGTATAGATTCAAGGCCAGATACTCAGCTGGTATAAATTAACAGACCCATTGACCTCAAGTGAGACAAGTTTATGCTGCTAAGGATCTGGCAGGAGTGATATTTTTAAAATCAGCTCAGATGAATTATATATCTTCTTATATCTTACAGTGTATGTGAAAATTAATTAGGCAGGGAAGTTGGGTGGTTTTCATTTGCTGGAAAATGTCCATTCATGGAGTTTTCAGGTCCAACTATAGGCTTTGCATGACCTTGTCCTAAGTCTGTTGTGCAGGGCTCTGGGCAGATTTCCAAACCTCATGCTTGTTTGGAGGACAAACAGAAGGTTTCTCAGATGGCTCAGGTTGGGGCAACTGCAATTGTAAGTAGAAACTACAAAGATATTCCACTGGCAACTGTGGCTAAACTATCAAATGGCATCTATTCTGTTTAACCTATATATAAAAACCAGCACACAAACACACAGAAACCAAAAGAAAATGTTAAGTAGTGCATTTCAAAGTCTGCAATTCCCTGCATAGTCAAGTGTAACCAGACACTGACTACTGCATTTGTTAAACAAAATGGACCGCAAGTGATAAATGGGGAGAGATCTATAATTTTATTGAATTGCACTCAACAGTACTCAGAGTATGTAACAGTAATTCTATACCTTTTAAATCTGACATCCATGTTTTATTCATTAGGGGCACTGAGCACAGACTCAAATGGAAGGCTCTGTTATGTCAAATTATTCCTGACTTTGGGTGATCTAATGAACTATAACTATTACAGTAAAATTATAGCCACTTGCATGTGAATTCTGTTGCTTCATCTTCTAATTCCAGGGGTGAGGGGCAGCTTAGACTAGTGCACATATTCTTGTAAACTGCACACCCAAAACAAATTACACAGTAAAGATTGCAGAGGGGCATAATTTGTTTCACAAATAAACAAACAAACAATATTTGGTTCTTTCTGTGGGTACCGCAGTTATAATGAAAGTCTAAAAACAACAGTAATGCTTTTGATCATAAAATTAGAAGGGAAGAAAATGGATTTAGATAACTGCAGGAGCCTTAATTGCCTGTTTGTAAACTTACAGACAAGACTTTTATTCAAATATAGCTTTGACTCAAATACCATGGCACATGCAAAGCCCACATTCTCTCCCCCTCCCATCTCCTTTCATTTGTGCGTAAGCAACATCCCATCAGACAATCCATCCTTGCCGAGAGGATTAACCAAGTGAATTTTTGCAAAGTCATCATTGCACAGTGAAGCTGAAAAAGAACAAATACTTTATTAAGGATGCGGCTCAATTAAAGTATGGGGTTTTCATTCCTAAATTATTCTCATTAACATATCCAGATACCAACTAGCAAGTCGGCTGGGAGCTTTCCTCAAGGTGTTCTCCTTACCAGATAATGCTGGGTATGTTTTAGACCAAAAATAACTGATGCTGGAGCAACAAAGGATTTGATCCATGAGTCCAATAAGATTGTGTTTAAATGTAATTGGTTTAACAAAAATCAGAGAGGTAGCCATGTTAGTCTGGAATTGCAGAAGTGACAGAGTCCTGTGGCACCTTAAAGACTAACTAAAGTATTGAAGCATAAGCATGTAACTGGTTTAACAAAGCTGATCAAAGTATTTAGAAAAAGTTTATTATGTTTCAAACTGGCAAGAGCAAGCACCATAGCAGAGCCCTGTAATTTAACTGAAGCAGGAGAAAACTCTCTACATTGATCTTATCTGCTAGGGAATGTGTTGTCAGTGTCTCAGTGCTTTTTACGCTATTTTGATCTCCATCCGAGCCAGCAAACATCCTATCGGTATATTTTTCACATGGTTTGTAAAGTCCTGTTTGAAATACAGGGGTAATTTTTTTTTTGCACCTCATGTTCTGGAGGAATTAGGTTGCTGTCAGAGGGGCTTTTTTCCTGGCACAGCATATAGGCAGTATAGTTGGACTGATGTGCCTCCACCTGTGTCCACCCACTCATTTAAAAATGAACCTCTCTGACAGAAATGAGAGTTAGTTCCAAAGCAATGCGAACAGATCTGATGATAGAAAACTGTGTCAACTGGCAGATGCTATATAGGCCTAAACAGCCTTCAGTATTTTCTATTCCCTGAAGAGACCCTTAATTTCCTTCCATAATTCAAAGAAAAAATTGTGCCAAACTCTGCTGTCAGCGAAATCAATGGATAAATTTCAGTGGAACCAGGAGTTGGCTTTAATGTTTGTAAAGCACTTGAAGACATTTGGCTAGGGGACACTTTTATTCATTTACCTACAAATACTTACATCTTAGTGCCTAGATAGTAGTAAAGTGATGAGAATGTTTTACCCCTAAAGATTTGTATTTATATTTTCATAGTCAGGCAACAAAGTTACAGAAAAAGCAGCATGGACAGTCTAAAGAAGTTTCACTCAATATGAGCAAACAATTGGTAGAAAACATTAATAGGAAATATCTCAAGGTTTAGATTGGTTCGAGATGTTTGTCATTGTTTAGACAAAAATAAAAAGTATTGAAACAGAAATAAGAGAAAGTGGGGGCAACCATTAGGTTCACAATATTCAGTGAGCACCTTATCCATTTATAGGGAAGGAAAACTGAGGAGAAGGAAGAAGATAATGAGTCACAGAAAGGAAAGGAAAGAAAAGACGAGAAGACAGAGCTGAGGAAGGAATACCACAAGAGAACCTATGTGCTTGTGCAGAGCACTTATAATACAGTAAACCCTCGATTTAACGGACCTCGATTTAACGGACTTCGGATGCAATGGACAAAATTTCTAAGCAAGTCTGATGCATCCGAAATCCATTTGTCGAGGGCTGGCTGCCGGCTCCCGGCTGCCGCCCGGGTCACGGCAGCGGGCGGGCTGGCTGCCGGTTCCCGGGTCCCGCCCGGATCACAGCAGTGGGCGGGCTGCCGGTTCCCGGGTCCCGCCTGAGTCCCGCCAGCGGGCGGGCTGCCGGCTCCCGCCCAGGTCCCACCTGCGGGCGGGCGGGCTGCCGGCTCCCACCTGCGGGCGGGTGGGTGGGCTGCCGGCTCCCGCCTGTGGGCGGGCGGGCTGCCAGCTCCCTCCAGCGGGCGGGCTGCCGGCTCCCTGCCAGGACCTGGGTGGGCTGGCTGCCGGCTCCCGGCTGCGGGTGGGCGGGCGGGCTGCCGGCTCCCGCCTGCGGGCGGGCGGGCGGGCTGCTGCTCCGACAGCTCGTTTTTTGTTTTATTATTAAATAATGGACTTTCTGATTTAATGGATACCCCCTCGCCCACATTAGTCTGTTAAATTGAGGTTTTACTGTAATTTGCGAACATAAAGAGTCTTGAAACATCCCCCAGGGCCATGAGGGTGGCTTTTTCCATTAGGAAGGTAAATACTAACTCTAATTTCTTCTCCAGAACTGGGGGAAATATGTGGATCTTTCCAATGGCTCAGTAAAACTCTTGCATATAAGGTGAAAGTTGGCACAGTAGGACAGACAGCAAAGCTTAGCTGACAGGGGATAAGCTTAGTGCTTCTGAAATGTGATTGCAAATGATTGCTCGTGTAGAAGCACTCATGTTCCAGGACCATAGAATGCATGATAGCGAGGCATGGGAAAGGCTGCATTTCGAGCAGTTAGCAGATTCTGTGACGTTTGAAACCTGTAATCTGGGTCACATTCAGTAGAATTTGTTCAATCTTTTGTTTTTGAGTTAGTTTTGTATGAAGGCTAAATATAGTTTACATTGCATCAGATTCTCTTTTCATCCCCAAGAAAGATTACGAGTTTTGTCCTGGATTAGGGAGAAGGATAAACATCACAAGTTCGTATACATTTGACCATTTGTAACATGGGCCAGCAGAGGGTGGAAGTCTACCACACACTTATAACAATCGAAGAAGGATCAATCTGATGACTGCTCAAGGTTTTTACCTGTCTAATAGCTGATAATAATAATAATAATTAATAATCATAATGGTCAAACTTCCAAAGATCAGAAATTTGGTTAGATCAGCTAAGGACCCAAAACTTTGCATGTTTCTTCAGAATATATGAACTAATTGAACCTCTAGGGTCTGCAAAACTGACATGGAAATCTCATGAGGCTCTTTCACAATATTCTGGATATTTCCTGCTTTGCCATTTAACCACATTACTTGAATCTCAAAAGCAGTTCATTTTGGGACTGCTTTGAGTTTTCAGCAAAGTCTGGGTCACACATCCCTAATTCTAAAGCACTAAGGGCTATCCCACTATTCAAAGGACTCATCTGAACATTGTTCCTAAGAGAGATGACTCTGAGCTGCAAAATCCTGATCCAGATCCAGCTTCAAAGTTCATCAAAGTTTGGAAATGTTCAGATGAAGCGCTTTGGTTCAGGCTTTTAGGCAGAAAGGGGCAGCTATGAAATGTAAATCTGGATCCAAGCTTTTTTTCTTGCTTACACAGACACCTCTGTCACTTGTAATCACCCCCTACCTACACACATGTATATGCACACACATGTAAAGGAAATCACTATGGCACAGCTGTGCAAAGCATCCCTGCGGCACAGTCAGAGTCCAATTCCTGTATTTTTAATACACAATCTGAAACCTCCGAACTGACCATTGAAGTTTTGTATCCTTATTTCCCCGAAGAGGGGGACACTTTAACAGGGAGGATGAGGCATGAAAACAATTAGCCACAAGGACAGGGTTTTGCTCTTTAAAAAACAAACAACTAGACCTCCCTGAATGTGTGTTCCGTTGCCCAACCCGTAACAACCTCTGGCGTAGTGATGGAAGGGTGATGGATGGGGTGGGACTGAACCATGAGAGAGAAGCTGAGGGTACCTGCCTAAACACTACAGCCAGCAGCCATTACAGGCAAAGTCCCCTCAGAGGAATGTACAAATTATTTAAAATAAAGAAAAATAAACACCAGAAGAATCAGCTGCACTGAGCAGTTCATGTAAAATATGAATGTGAGCAAGTTTTGTGAGTCCAGGGGGAATCCAGCTTTGTGAGCTTACCACACAAAAATGCAAGCTCCAGCTCAGAGCTCCTATAAAAGTGCTGAAACGAAAGAGCAAAGACCTTTCTGAACATATCAAGAGAACTGTATAAATGATTGCAGCCCACAGCTTGTCAGGCAACCCTCCCATACCAGGGCAATTTATTAATGGTTACCTAGGTTGTGATGCCCTCTTTATGTGTCTGGCACAGGCAGAAGAGAAGACAGGATAACTAAAATATGTTCCCTATCAAATGCTGAGGTGAGACTGGTACGAGGAAAATAAATCTCTCCTGATGTTTTGTTTGGCAGCAATTTTTTCAGCAGACTCTGTTACAATCTCATACATTTGCAAAGCTCAGACTCCAGCTCCATATATTATTAAAACTTAATGGCTAATCACTTTCCACATTGCAGTTTTCCACACTGTAGCATTGCTAAAGCTAGGAGAACATAGGCAAAACCATCTGGTCAGCGAGATCTTTTCTATTTTTTAAAAAAGAGTTCAGAATATTTCTCTGAATACACCGGGCTTATTGACCAATAGTGAATTGAGCTAAAATCAATGGGAAGAAAACAAGGTTCCTCTGGATAATATTAGAGGGAACACCAACTCAGAACAAAAGAGCTTTAAATGTTTCGGTTTTGCTATGAGAACAAGAAATTGAGTACATAATACAAGAACATTCCCTCTCCTACATGGTTTCTTCCCAGCTTCCCTGCCGTGCTTCCCCTCAGACTTGACTGGGGATCCACACTGAAGATCATTTTTAAATGCTATGAAATTTGGGGATATTGTATCCTCACACAGCAAAACAGATGGGAAAAGAGGACAGTCTGAGCCTTTAACCTTGCTGACTTGTCCTCTAATTCTCCCCCGAGAGGAAGTCGTTTTGTGGAGAACGCAGGAAGTCTGGACCTATAAAATCCTTGTCTCTATGAGAAATGCTGCTTCCAACTCTGGATTCTGGAGCCTCCATAGGGAGGCTTACTCCTTAATGGTGAGCTACAAGCCTTTCTCCAGCCAGTAGCACAATTCCTGGAAGAACTGTTGTAAAGTGTTACCATGCCATGGTTAACAGGGTTACCCAGAGTATATGGGAATGGAGCCATGCTCCATCCTTCCTACTTCCTATTTAATAGTGGGAGTTCCCCTCCCCCACTTTGCCCCTTTGCTCAGTTTGTTGTAATGCAGTTGAATCAAGCATCAAGTTCTTCAGCCTGCAGTCTTATGAGTAAAATATAGGTTTTGTTGCACTGAGCAGTCCCTTACGAAAAGTTTGCTTCTCCTCATTGCCAGGAAAGGGGCTCTGTGAGACTCAGTACTGTTTGGAGTAGCACTATGTCTCTGTAACAGGATGGCAGGGTTGTTTTGTTGACCCACCCTGTTCGCAAATGGCAGAATCCTGAGGAGAAATGCTGTTGGATTTCTATTGACTCATTGCAGCAGGTGGAGCTCCTTAACTTTACCCTAGACATAATGGAAGGCAGAATGGCTGTTTGAGTATGGAGGGGTCTAGGTAAAAATGTGTGTTCATACTCGCCCTTGGATAGCCCTGGTCTTTGGAGGGCTCATACTAGAGCAAGTGACTGCTTTTCAGCTCCTTCTCTTCCTCCCTAAATCAAAATTCCCTGACCCACAAATTGCAGACAAACTGTGAGGTGGGGCAGATAGGCCTCCATGCAATCAGAGGCAGGGGAAAATATGTTGCAGAACTATTGCTTCCCACTACCATTCCTGCACAGATCTACCTATCTAGCTCTCCTCTACTCACTTTGCTGAAGATCACCACCACCATTATGTATTGGCCCTTTAACCTTTTGACAGCACTCAAATAAAACCCTTGAAAGATCAAGTGACAAACCGTCTTGTAGTACCTTATAGACCAGGCCTGCACAACATGTGGCCCGGGGGTCACATGCAGCCCGCACGGGCTCACTGTGTGGCCTGTGGGGAGTGAGTAGGGGCGGGGCAAGCCGAGTTGGGGGGAAGTGGATGGGGGCGGAGCGGGGGCGGGGCTTTTCGGCCCGCAGCTGGGTTTTTTGCAGTAATAAGGCCCTCACTGCTTTCCGAGTTGTGCAGGCCTGTTATAGACTAACAGATCTTGGGGATCATGAGTTTTCATGGGCTAAGACCCACTTCATCAAATGAATGTTGTGGAAATCTCCAGAGGCAGGTATAAATATGGAGTCAAGAAAGCAAGGTAAATTCAATCAGGTGGTGGTGAGGCCCACTTCCAGCAGCTGATCTGGAGGTGTGAACACCCAGAGAGGAGAAACTGCTTTTGTAATTGGCAAGCCATTCACAGTCAATATTAAATCCAGACCTGATGGTGTTGAATTTGCAGATGAACTGGAGCTTGGCAGTTGTAGCAGGTGCTACAAGACTCTTCGTCGCTTTTGCAGATCCAGACTAACATGGCTACTGCTCTGATACTTGAGAGATCAAGTATCCCACAGAAAGGATCTGTTCTTACATGGCAAGTGACATGCCCTTTCACTTTTGGATCTTGCATCATAATTTTGTCCAGGTAACAAATAAGAATGATTTTAGTGATCTCAGTCTAGTTCTACCTTGTAGGTATCTTTCCAGGTCAAAAAAGCAGTGACAGTCTTGCCCAACTCAGTATGATTGTCATTTGCTTTAAAAGAAGCCAAATACATAGATAATAGACATGTTAATAGTGCAGGCAAGAGGTGTACATTTTGGAGGTTGGGTATGCACCCTAGGCAATGCCATTGTTTCTCTGATGCACCTTAATCGAAAAAAGAAGGAAAAGCCAAGAGTTACCAATCACCTCTCTAAAAATAATAAATGAAAATTTATTAAACCTCATGAAAATACCTGCCTATATTTCTTCTATATTTTAGTGCAATAACAGAGTTTCCACATAAATCCAGCAATAAAATTATTTCTATTTATCCTTATCCAAAAAAGCAGAAAAACTTTTCCTAAAGAGTACAGCAATATTACATATAAAACCAGACAGCTTCTTAGCAGGTGCATAGGAATTAGTTTATACTTGTACAGCTCTCCTGAATTTAAACAAAAATACACAACTATTTATAAAGTGCTATGAATCATTTTTATGTTGTAATAGGTCTCCTCTGCTCTTCTTCTTTCAGAAAAAATAGTTCTCTCTGGAAAGACAAAAGGTGATCTCTTCTTTCTCATCTACCTTTTTATTAGAAATTTTCATCTAAATTATCTCGATATTACATTTGCGCCAACTCGCACGATTTCAATGGAGCATTACATGAATATTTGCAAAGGGTTATAAGCCATGCAGATGTGCTCTGCTCTCTGGTGCGGCATATTGGTTTTTTTACAAATTTAAAATAAAAACAATTTCATGGTTTTAAAATTACAAGAGAGCAAAAGAAAGTAAAGGTGAAGCTTTTCATTCTCATACTTCTTTTTTTGCAAGTATTTAAAACAGATCTCATATTTTACAGTGAAATTGTTCAGAACAAAACATGGTTGAACATGTTGGGTTATTTTCATAATATTGGCCACTAATCTGTCTTTTCGTGTAGTTGTTGATTGTTATAAGTACCTAAGTTTCAGAACTGCAAATGAAGGAAACAATTTGCATGAGTTTAATAACAAGCCCTGTGGTTATATGGGATTTTAATAGTGGGACAGCCTATGCCACTATGAATTAGAAGTGTGAATAAAATCACAAGGGCAAAATGTTTCCCTCTGAGCCACACAGCTCATTTTGATTGATATTTTGCTCTTTTTACAGTCCCACTGATGTGTGCCTGTCTGCTGTGCAGGTCTGAAAGCAGAATTGTGTCCTAAATGTTTACATTTGTTCCAGGAGTTACCACTGGGGTTGTATAAGGAAGGGCCACCCCATTAGTGCTTCCTGTTGGGGCCCAAAAATTCTGAGCAAGGACTCTGATAAACTATTCTATTAAAAGTGGCTAGATAGTAAGGTGGGCCAGGAGATCGGGCATAGACTGGGAATGAGAAGGCATGGATTCTTCCATTCCAAACTCTCTCACTGACCAATGAGGTAGATTATTTCAGTGTATTCAGAGAAATTCAGAATATTTCTCTGAATGCACTAGGCACAACATTTTAATTAAGAAATTATAATGATACAAAATCAACATGGAACATATTAAATGAATTAAAAACTGGCTACCGGATAGGTCTCAAAATGTAAATGGGGAATAGTCATTGAGATCTCATATTTCTGGCGGGGTCCTGAAGGGATCAGGTCTTGGCCTATGCTGTTTAACGGTTGTATCAATGACCCAGAAGAAAGCATTAAATAATTACTAATCTAGTTTGCTGATGACACAAAGTCTGAGGGAGTGGTCAATAACGAAGAGGAAAGTCAGTGATACAGAGCCATCTGGCTTGCTTGATAAACTGGAGGCAAGCAAACAATATATGCTTCAAAATAACCAAATGTAAAATTATACATCTAAGAACAAAGAAGGTAGGTCATACTTACAGGAGTACAGGAGGGAAGCAGTGACTCTGTAAAAGATTTGGGAGTTGTGGTGCATAATCAGCTTAACATGAGTTCTCAGTGAGGTAAGAGGGCTAGTACTATTTAGTACTATCCTTAGATGCATAAACAGAGGAATATCGAGTAGGAATATAGAAGGTTATTTTACCTCAGTATTTGGGACTGGTGCAACCAATATTGCAATACTATGTCCAGTTCTGGTGTCCATAGTTTAAGGAGACTGAAATTAGAGAGGGTTCAAAGAAGAGCCACAAGAATGTTTAAAACATTAGAAAACATACCTTACAGTGAAAGACTCCAGCAGCTCAAGCTATTTAGCTTATCAAAGAAGGTTAAGATCACAGTCTATAACACCTACATATAAAACAGAAAGCTGATAATAGAGGGCTATTATCCATCAAGCAGACAAAAATATAACAAGATCCAGTTGCTGTAAGCTGAAGCTATACAAATTCAGAACTGAAATAAGACTCACATTTTTAAGAGTGAGGTAATTAACCATTGGAACCATTTACCAAGGATGGAGTCTCTATCACTAGAAGTTGTTAAATCAAGACTGGATGATTTTCTAAAAGATATACTGTAGTTCAAACAGGCATTCATTCAGGGAAATCCTGTGGCCTATGTTATACAGGAGGTCAGACTAGATTGTTACACTGGTCCCTTTTGGCCTAATACTTTATGAATCTGCAGTGTCCATACCCAGTGCCCAGTCCTTCTTTCTCTGCACACTCTAAAGTCCCATTGAACTCAGTGGGGGTTTGGGGTACATAAGGAATGTAGGATCACGTTCCTATTTTTTAAGAACATTCAAAACATAGGTCCACATTTGCAGCTTCTATTTGGCATAGCTCCATCAGTTCAGTTGCTTTTTGCACCATTTTCCATCAGTTGAAGTTCTGGTCTCTGTTTTCCAGTGCAGCAGTCTTTCCATATGCCAGAATGTTATTCACTAACTGGTAAAGCTTAGAAAAGACCAAAACAAAAGGTCAGAATGAAAGGGTTGACTTAGAAAGGAAGTTTAAAAGAGTTAAATATGAATAACTTGGCTAAGAGATGACATGGACATAGCAATCTATACATATTTGATGAGTGTAAACATCAGTAATTCAGAGGAATTAGTTTGTGGAGTAATGAGATGAAACTTACAAAAGTGAAAAATTAGGCTAAATATCAGGGAAAAAAACTTCCAGACAGTGAAATGCATTAGACTCTATCAAGTGAAGTGGTGGAAATACTTCAAGATTTCAACAACTTGAAAATATATCATAGGGAACAATACAACACTAGAAAGGTGATAAATAGGATACTCAAATAGATCTTTTCTATCTCTAATTTATATGATCCTATGAATAATTTGCCTGAACGTAAATGGGAATTCTATGTACAGAAGGGATAGAAACACAAAGATAGGACCATCTCCTTTACAGGAAACATATGTTTGTTATAATTACAAACATGTACTTTCCTGGGGAGAATGGGATTCTGTACAGAATATAACTTAGGACTGACCAAGACAACGTGAACTGGAAAAGCCTCTGCCTATACTAAGAAAAATTTAGAAATTAAGCTGTAGTTATCAGCTAAAGAGAACACGAGGAGCCAGTAGATAGGTCAAATACATAACTTGTGCCATGCACAGCCAAGATAAGGAAGTAAAATAATAAGTGAGGAGATAAGAAGAATATGCAAACATCACACGATCATCAGTTTTGCTGACTCCAGCCTTCTAGATAGACATTATGCAACCTGTAGGTCAGGGTACATTAGAAACAGGAGAGACTGATTTAATTAATGATTACAGATTTCAAAGAACAGAGATAATCTGCTGTGGTTGAGCAGCAAACCCTCCATCTGCCCTGGGCAGGAGGCCAGGGGACCTGAGAGTAGCCCCTGGCCTGTTACCCTACCCCCTGGGGCACACATCCAGGGCAGGTAGAAGGTCTGGAGCTCACCACAGCAGTCTGTGCCCCCTGGGAGGCTCTTACCAGCACCCAGCCTGGCAGCAGGGAATGGGGCCCAGTGGCGAGCAGGGCTAAGGCCCACCTTAGCCCCCTCACCGGGAAGAGGCTGGTGCCATTAGCAGGGCCTGGCTCCCCTGATATTCCACCCTGGGTTCCAGTGCCCCAGGCCCCCAGAGTGTGTGTGATCCAAATGTTCTTTGCGCCCAGGGCCCCAATAAATTTTAAACTGCTTCTGACCAGACGTTAGGTCAGCTTAACTACAGCCTTCATGGTGTGAATTTTTCAGATAGCTAAATTTTAAGTGTAGACCACTGCCCAAAATCTCCATAGCTTTGCATGCTTTGCTCTACCCCGCACACCCTTGCTATAACCCACACACTCCATACTCATGAGCGTGTGAGGAGGACCGTGGGAAGCAGCCTTACGGTGTCAACACCAAAAGAATTCTCCTCTGGTTGGATACAAGGTTCTTTGGGTCTTTTTATGTTTTTCACAGAAAAGGGGCAAGAATGGGTGACGATCTCACCCATAAAGGCAAGTTTGAGATAGTCTCCACAAAGGAAAGGGGAAGGGCTGGAGTTCTCATCACTCTGTGAAGGTGTGTAGTCCATGCAAAAATCTAGGCCTAGAAATGTTAATTCACCCCTGGCGTCGGGTTTCCTAGGCCCATTGAAGTTTATGGGAGTTTTTCCATTTCGATAGAGGTTTTTACCCTGCAGTTTAAAAATGCTCTGCTCTAATTTTCACTAGTAGAAAATGACTAGCAAAGAATAGCCAGCTCGCTGCCAAAGATACTTAAAGGGTAAAAGGAAGCAAGACTCAAGCAGTACAGAGCTGCCTTCAGTTAAACCAGCACAAAACACTACAAGCTGAATCTGCTTTGTATCATGTAGTTCTGGTTTAAGTCAACAAACATATAATCTGTTCTGAGGACTTTTTGTTAGTTTTTTTCTCTCTGTCTCTTACTATTCATGAGGACTTTGCATTTATCTTTGCCGAGTATCTTCTAGGGAGAGATATACTTTTAAAATAACTTCCAAATCTTGTTACTCTGAATTTTGAGAATATTGGCCAAATGCTGTGCTCATGTAACTAGTTGAAACCCCATTGCAATTAATGCAGCTGCATCCATTAATGGAAGCAGAGAATTGGAGTCTGTGTCTTCTGAATAGGTTTGGCAGCAGACATAGAAACTAGCACTGTCCAATCATGCAAATACTTGCAAAAATAATTTTAAAGGTGGGGGTTTCAAAAGCAGAATTAACTTTGCTCTCATTGAAGTCAATAGCCATTCTTCTAATTCTACAGATCTCAAAGAGCCACTTCTTTGTATTTTTTTAAAATATATCTATTTATAAATTAGTAGGTAATGTAAAAAAAGAGAAAGTATTCTGCACAAAGAATGGTGTTGGCACCAATGGGGACACAACCACTGCTGACAAATACTGTGAGCAGGTCAAATCAGGTCCAAATATCCTCCCACAAAACACACAGTGGTTCTATTTCTCCACTTCAGACTGCACAGACATAGATGGCTATGCAAAATGGGTGTAATATTGTACCATTCATAGAGGTTAAGGCTACAAGGTACCATTATGATCATCTGACCTGATCTCCTGCATAATACAGGGCAAAGAACCTAACCCAATAATTCCTGCATCTATCATTCTGATTTTGACAAAAGGCAGGAAGAATTAGTGCCCAGCAGATCAGACTGATTCTGGATACCCACCCATGACAGGAACACCTAGTTTTTAATGGCCAGTATGCAAGGATAATATAAAATAGATGATAGATAAACAAGGATAATGTGATCATAATATAGATGTTTCTGGCATGATCTTGAAACTGAGCTCCTTAATGTCAAACAATAATGTTCAAGTTCATGAAGGCTACCTGAAAAAAGTGATGACTGATTATATATAGCTAGCATATTCTGTAACAATGAGAGATGCCCTACTTACAGGGAAATTCAAGATGTTTAAAAAACTACTCTGAATGTGCAGAATAAATATTATTCCAAAATAATATCCAGAGTAATATGGATCCTCCCATAAAATGGTCAGAATTGGCTAACAAATTAATGGTTTTATATAAAGCTTGCAGAGAAACAGGAAGCAATACATAGTGGGACTAAAACAGAAATGCTAAAACAGAATGACAAACAAGGACTTTGTGAAAGCTGAAGGGTGGGAATAATGTCCACCATGACGATCAGAGCCAAAAAATCAATGAAGAAGGAAATTAGAATACTGGGATAGAATGAAGTGAAATGACAGAGAAAACAAACTATCCAAAACATTGTATAGAGAGTACCTCAAGATATTTACAGGGCAAAATAGCATTAGTCCTCATCAGAAAAGGTATTATGTCCAGAATCCTAGATAAATTCAAGATCAAGTTTCAGGAGCAGACATCCTTATAAAAATACTCTTACCACAATGCAGACTATTATGGAATAGATCATCAACTGGCGTGAATTGTCATAGCTTCAAATAGGATTATGACAATTTACCCAGCTGAGGGTCTGACCGTGTGCATTTGGTGAAAGATTGTGCCCCACTCCAAAAAATAATTTTGCACAGGTTTAGTGTTATTCAGCGAAGCAGAAGCATCACTCATAAATGTTAAGCAGCTGTTTACCGTAGATTTTTAATAGAGAGCAAGTCAGAAACTGGCAGAGCAAAACAAATACTAATATAGAACTTATTACGTTAATTGTGGACAGCTGAAGAGTTATACAAGCCATAGTTCTCCATTTCTCTTTAGACTAGCATTCACGGAAGGACAAAAGCAAGTGACATGTCAGCTGTTCAATATCAGGTGAAAAACTTGTATTTACAAAGTAACAAGTGTTACCCAAAGGGATAGTTAAAAGCACAAGGGAGGAGTTTGCCCTCCAATGGTCCTCCAAACAAAATATACTGGAAATCTTTATTGCCTTGTCTCACACACACACACACACACACACACACACACACGATTCTTTTAGCTGATTTGTTCCTGGAGCACACATTAATTTAAAAGGGCCTCATTATTTTACTTGGCATGCATACACAGAAGATGTATCTCTTGAACAAATCTGTTCCTCTTTTATTCAAACCTTGATGGAAGTTTGGCACTGAAAAGCTTGGTCTGTTATGGAGAGACATTAGCCTCTCCATAGTTAAAGCAGTGATTCTATTCCTTATGAGCTCCATTTTTGAGAAGTGTAATTCTGGTCTCAGCCAATAAGTCTTGACATTTCTCATGTGTGCTCACTGTGCCAGAGAAGAACCCTTTGTGTGTGTATAGAAAGGTTAGGGGAAATTGGATTCTATGGGAGAGGCATAGTTCTGTTATTTCACTGTGCTGCTCTGTGTTCTTTAACTTTGTGAGCTGCTGTGGAGAGGCTCAAATCACAGCTAGAGTCAGCCTCACTGGTCACCACCATAGTCTTTGTTAAAATTCTGGGGAAGTAGTCACAAGTGAGGATAGGAAAAACCTTGTATTTCTCACTCCCGTTGACAAGAGGGTGAGCGACAGTAGTTTGCGGTTGCAGTGATCGAAGAGAAGAAAAAGTACAATGATCCCAGTGATCTTCACCAAAAAGACACCCAGTCACCATTTGGGAGAACCAGAGTCCTAACCCGAGGAACCCGCCCCCCCCCCACCCCCCTACAATAAGCTGTAGTTTATTGCCTCCATCACTTATTCTCAGGTTTCCTCTTGAGGCTTTCCTCTTTCTGTCTCAGGCAAGCACTTGAATATATTTTCCTAAATTGATGGAGCATATCCTTGCAAGTAATCTAACAGCCTTTTATTAATCAGCTCTTTGCCATAAGCAGTCCCATATAAACTTTCTCTAGGTTGTACTCTCATGTAAATTCTAACCAACAAGAGTACAGGAAAAGAGAGATGGCTGGTCCAGAGTTCCATAAGGCACCTTAAGAAAGGAGAGTTCTTCTTTCAACTTCGATTCCTAACTCTGACTCTAGCTTGCCACTGGCTCTGGTAATTGGCAGCTGATTCTGGTGCTAACCATTGGCTTCATTCCCCAACCTGGATGTCTGTTCTGCCCACTAGACCTGACTCCTGCTCTTCCCACTAGGCAAGACTGTCTACATCTCACAGCAGATAGCAGGTGCGAAATACTACAGCCCAAGGCTAAGGTAGAGTAATACTGATTCTCCTGCTAGACATATAGCAAATCATATTCCATGCTGACAAATGGGAAGCCATTTGCATTGAGCTCACAGATAGAACAGACTTGTCTGCCTCCTACCAACACTCTCCACAAGACTCTCTATGCAGCCAAGATTACCCATCTCTACTCACAAGATCATCTGAATATTATTAACTCTGGAATGCTCTGTGACAAGGTTGGCAATGGCACACACACAGATGTACACATCTGGCACATATATGAGTTGTTGATTTTTTGGCAACTATCTACAGAAAGATTTGGGGGAAGGAATTGATTCCCATACAGTTCCCTAGAGCTACCTATCCTCCACAAAAGAATGTTTTTGGAGACCCTGCTCAAGCTCCCTTGCCTTCAATTCTGAATCTTTATCAGTTTGCTACCCTTTCCCCAAGAAAATGTCAGATTCTTTTGGCTAGAAATGGATGAGCAATATACACTAAATAGACTTGTGAAAAATATTTTGTGCTAGATTTTCTGAGCTGTAAATATTGTCATAAACAGAAAAGCAAATTTAAGAATAGCACTTTCTTGTGCCTGAACTCTGTATCCTTGTCATATCTGTTGTTCTGTTCATACGCATGTACATATTTACTCCGGAAAGTGAGTTGGATTCCATTCTGCATCACCTATCAGCAACAGAATTCTCCTCTAATTTCCAATTCCTGAATTTTTATGACTGGCAATGATGCTAGAGACAGAAATAATACAGCATGATTTCTGGCCCTGGAGCTGAGTTTGCAGGACTGCCAGTTACAAAAAAATCTTTTGACTCATACACTGAGCAGATTCGGTACGAAGTCATTGCTAGAGAATTATAATATTGACCCCAACATGATTCTTAGGGTAAGTCTACACAGCAATTAGACACCTGCGGCTGGCCCATGCCAGCCAATTCAGGCTCACGGGGGTTGGGCTGTGGGGCTGTTTGATTGCTGTGTAGACATCCAATTTCAAAAATGCTCAGATTGTTGTTGTTGTAGTCAATCTTCTCCATACTAGGGGCCACTAAATGAAATTAATGGGGAGTAGGTTTTAAACAAATAAAAGGAAGTTCTTTTTCACACAGTGCACAGTCAACCCGTGGAACTCCTTGCCTGAGGAGGTTGTGAAGGCTAGGAAAGTAACAGGGTTTAAAAGAGAACTGGATAAATTCATGGAGATTAAGTCCATTAATGGCTATTAGCCAGGATGGGTAAGATATGGTGTCCCTACCCTCTGTTTTCAGGGGGCGGGGGGTTTGATGGCACGAGAGAGAGAATTTTCTCATTACCTGTTAGGTTCACTCACTCCGGGGCACCTGGCATTGGTCACTGTCCATAGACAGGATACTGTCTGGATGGACCTTTGGTCTGACCCAGTATGGCCATTTTTATATCACCAATAAAGAAATAAACCTGAGCTTCAAAGTTCTGATCCAGGTTCATTGGGTTGAGACCAATGGTACTTGGTTTCAGTGTTGTCTGACACACAGGCAGAAAAGCAAACTAAAATAGCTTCCAACATGTCAAGGAGAAACAAAGTAGCAATAAATTTGGCAGAAGGAAAACTCATCTACTTAGTTCCCCATTGTGATAAATCTTGTCCCTGGCTCAATTACACACACAGTAGCCTACAAGATTTAGTATGGGATGATCAAAAAACGTTTTCCATACTTCATATAAAAACTTCTAAACATCCTTTGCAGCAGATGAAAACATTTGCTTGATTAATCTCAATGTTAAGGATTAATCTCAATATCTTCCAGAGGGATTGACCCAAGCCCTCTTTGTGTGTACACACAATTGCATGTATACATTCATGCATCCACTCTTGGTAGGTGTAAAAGAAGACTGTTTTCACACTTGGAACAGATTCTGAGATCAGACTGACAGGCTTAGGGACCAGTCCTTAGCCCTAAGTGAATTTGTGGTGTGGAGCTCATGGGAGATGCACAGCCCAGTCAAATTCTACAGCCACAGAAGTCTAACCATAGCCCACTTATAAACCCTCCACTAGTATGGATAATGTAATAGATACATATATCGCCTGATCCTGCCCAGGGTACTTGACTCTAGCTCACCTGGATACCGGGGGATAAAGTTGGTACATCATTGTGTATGTACAATGGATCTCTCACCCAGAGATGAAATCTGGGTCCCCTTGCATGAAAGATCCCTCTCCACCATGACAACTAGGAAAAGAACACAACCCCTCTAGTGATCTTCCTCCTACCATACACACACCACTAAAATATACTTTTTTTCTAACTTCACAGATTGCCTTGCATTTAACCCCAGTTACTCTCTGACCCCTTTTCTTACCAGACTGAGTCTTCCTTAGGTTTGGTGGGACAATTTAGGAGTCAGTTTATGCAGCACTAAATGAGGATATGAGCTGTGATGTAATCTGATTAAAATAGGACCATGTAGAGCATTATTGCAACCACTGTTATATATTTGCAGCAAATATTGTACAAAGGTTGTTGAGGGAGGTGTCTATGAAAAGGTTATGATTTGCTGGTTATTATTATGCTATTTGTATGCATGTATCATTTTTGTGACATTATGAGTATTGGCTCTGTACTTGGATTTCAAATGTTTGCTCCTGGGATACTGCTCACAAAGTAATTAGCCAGCACAAGACAAACACACTGGCCATTAATGGCTGCATTTTCAAAGTGCTCCACAAATATTAACTAAATAATCCTTTTAACGCCTCTTTAAAATATCTGCCCACGACCACAGAGGGAATTCATTTCTGAAGGTGGATTAGAAATCAAGAGTTGTTCTTGTATGCCGGCTTGTGTTCAGACCCATAGGCCACACCTTTCCCTATAGCTAAACGATGCTGTATTTTAGGTCAGGAATATTAAGGGTTATTTCTCAAAGTGGGCCTGAGATGGACAAAATACCAAACTTCAATAAGATTAATTAAGAATAACATTTGGATCTTTATTCTATATGCATATTTGGAACAGACAGCTCTACCCAACATGGAAGCTAGAAGCACTTCTTTATGTATTAGCGTATGTCTTCACTACCCGCCGAATCGGCGGGTAGCAATCGATCTTCTGGCGATCGATTTCTCACGTCTTATGAAGACGCGAGAAATCGATCGCGTGCGGCGCCCCCATCGACTGCGGAACTCCATGAGGACGAGCGGTAAGTCGGCTGCAGATACACAAACTTCAGCTACATGAATCACGTAGCTGAAATTGCGTATCTGCAGTCGATCCGCCCCCCCCCCCCCCCCCCCGTAGTGGAGACCAGCCCTTAGTTGCCATTTCAGTACATCAGTCAATAGCCACCTATGCTTCAATAACTATGGCCTTGATTATTCATTTTCCCTTTGTCATAAAATAAAACTCTCTATCTCACTTGAGGACATTCTCTCCTATGCACTGGACCTACCAGATTCATCCTTAAACTTTCCTTCAGATTTTGTCTAAGATGCTATTTGTCTTACACGCTACCTGCTAGTATTACAAGATAAACTTTAAGCCAAAGGACAAATACTCATGTTTTCAGTGGTTTTAATGCTTTACTGGTAAACTTGAGGATTTAAGATTTGACTGATTTTCATTTAGAACATATATTCTGAAGGGCTATGAAATGCTGGCCAAATCTAAGCAATATGAATGGTATTTAATTGGCAGAGAATTCATTACTGACAAACACACAACACACTGGGTATATTGTAATTGTACCAGCTGGGAGACCAAACGGCGCAAGGAAATAAGCACAAACAGGTGTTAATGTTAGTCCCTTAAGGGTCATTAATGAAGTAGAGCAACTGACAAACACTGAAAGAGCCCACACACAAATCCTGGCAATAAGGTGGTGAGAGTCCAGTGACCAGAAGAACGTACTTATGTACACTACACAAAACTCTACACAGCCCTGCTGCTGATTGCATCTCCGCTCTGTATTCATTCTTCTCCCTTCACTATACCAAGCCCTTCACCGCAACTGCCCGTTAGAGCACTTCTCCTGCTCTTGTCTTAGGGCTGGTCTTCACTACCCGCAGGATCGGTGGGTAGCAATCGATCTGTTAGCGATCGATTTCTCGCATCTGGTGAAGATGCGAGAAATTGTTCGCTCGCGGTACCCCCGTCGACTCCAGAACTCCAGCTTGCCAGGAGGCACAAGCTGGAGTTGACGGGGGAGCACGCCGCTGACTGCCGCCACCATGAGGACGGCAGGTAAGTCGGCTGCAGATACGCAAACTTCAGCTATGTGATTCGCATAGCTGAATTGGATATCTGCCGTCGATCCCCCCCGGTAGTGAAGACTAGCCCTTAGTCTCTTTTCCTATGCCACTCCTCATGCATTGAACTACCTTCCCTACCAGTATGCCAGGCATACATCCTCAAAACCCAATTCTTCCACAAAGCCTATCAGTTTTAACCAAGAAGTGTTTCCCCATATATTCTTTGAAAAAGAAATCCTGCATCAATGTGAGATGAGTCCATAGTCAGGTTACCCAATGCATTATGGGTGAGAATTACATCTATTTATTTAGGCTCCAAGCTCCTTGGGCAGGATCCAGTTCTCCCTATGCCAAGAGTAAATTACACTGACCTAGACAGGATTATGATCAGAAGATCTCTTAAATCAGTGTATCCCTCATCCCCCATTAGTAGGTGCCAATGGAGCTCCCTTTGAAACTCAAACCTGCTTCCCCTGTCCCAGAAGGAAACTTTGCAGAAGGGCTGGTGATAGCAGTACCAGCTGCCTTTCCATGTGGTTAACCCTCCCCCACTCCTTCCATGCCCAGAGCACAAAGTGCCCAGGTAGACACAGGGATGTGCAAAATACACTGCCCTGCAGAATCAAAGCTGGATCTAGCCTGACACATAACAAGTCAAGTTCTTTTTATCTGATCAATGCTGAACATAATCTAGATTGCTTGGTTCCTGACAGAAGGTCACTGAACATGTAGACTCAGTTACAAAACAAATGTACTGATATTTAACCAGCTAATGTACTCCAAGAGACAATAACAAATTGTGATAACTCATTAAACTATTTACTTGACTGATTTCTGCTCCCGTCCTTCCCAGGAAGGTTTGTCTTGGGGGAACAGTCTTAAATCCCCTGGGATCCTGTTTTCAAAAGAAATGTACCTATCACACTCATATGCCACAGTGACAGGGGCCTCAGAGAAACCGGAGAGAGAGTGACCCTCGGGGTCCTTTTCCCCCAGCAAGGAGAGGCTGAGTTCTAAGTCATGCACCCCAGGGATGCAGACTCTCTCTAATTTAGGCCATTGTATGAATAACAGAAATGGCACAAATATAAATGTAGCAGTTCACTAATCACAAAATCAAATTGCTGAATGGATTCAAAGATATTAGGGGACTGGAAGGTAAAAGCATTTTTAAAAGGCCAGAATTAGGTCTTTTTCCAGTGCTGTGTGCCTTAGTTTAAAATCCTGCACATAATGTAATCCCCATGATATTTGGCCTAGCAGTGACCCTAATAATAATAATAATAATAATAATAATAAATAATTAATAAATACTTACCATTTCCATAGAACTCTCCATCCTGTTCATCACTTTTTACATTGCACGTTTACACACAGCACTCCTCACCTCCACTGAGCAGGGCTAACCCCAGTATGTTTCAGAGCTTCATAGCAACGCCAAATTCCATTTGTAAAAGGCAAGCAGGAAAAGAAAAAAAGCTGGATATATTAGGCCATTTGACTTATTCTCTGAAGTTAATAGAGTAGTGCCAGCAGAGAAGTTGGTCCCATGTGTCTGTCTTGTTCAGTGCCGAGCTCCCTCTTGGCATTTAAACAACAGCCATATACTTTTTTGCACTTGGAATCTTATAAGTAATTAACTTTCAGCAAAACCCTTGCAGTTCACTTTTAAGTACCTCAAGTAAACCAGAACTGAAAGAAAAATATACAAGCAATCAAAAAAAATCACAGGCAGGAGCTCTCTTTTAACCCCTGAGCAGGAAGCTCTGAGGCCTGGTTGATTTATGCCACTGGGTACATGTGATTTTTCTCATATTTGTGTTTTTTCTTCATATGAGGCCTATGACCTATTCCATCCAAACACCTATGATAAAAGGACATTGTTAAGATTGCAAAGTTCAGCATTCAAAGGCAAGGAAATGCAAGAATTAAGAACATGCTTCCTGTGCACGTTCAGTTCAGCCCATTTGTGCACAGACATTATGACACCATTTTTCATTATATGATCACAGACTATTTTTGCCACAGACTGAGAAAACAGAAATTCAGTCATGTGGAGCCATAGTGATCCCCCCCCAACTTGGGTCATCAGCAGGATTCAGACTTTCAAATCCACAGCACGGACCTCTGCCACTTGATAACTGGTAGCAGTAATGGGTTGTGAACTTCTATGTGGACCAGCCACTAGAGGTGGGTGAGAGACACACTTTGCCAATGGTAACAAAGAGTTCTGTGGCACCTTAAAGACTAACTATAGTATTGAAGCATAAGCTTTCGTGGGCTAATACCCACTTCACTTCGCCAATGGATTCACAGCTATTTGCAGATAGCAGAGGAATGTAGAAACTCAAGACTTATAAGCTGAACTCCAGGTTCTGGAGAGGATTGTACTGTAATGGTTTATAGATCATTCTACCCCTGTGCCCAACAGCCTGTCTTTGTCCCCACTCTGTTCTAGCCACACAGCACTCCCTTTGCTCATATTTACCTTCAACCTCCTAGCTCTGCATTCTCCCACTCTGCTCCTATCCTAACTAGTCCCCATCTTTTGCCCTCTGCTTCTGACCCCCTCCTCCTTTGCCCTTCCCCACTCTCTGGCCCCTACAACACCCTCTTCCATCCCCTCCATGGCTCATGGCTTTGCTCCTCCTCTCTGGTCTTCTTCCCCTTCACCCCTCCGCATTCCAGTCACACTGCTTCTCCTCCTTCAGGCTGCCTGGCCTCTAGCAGAAGGAGCAATGAGAGACAGTCTCCCAGCTCTCAGTTCTGGTGCTTTGCACTACAGTGGCCCAGGAACCCACAGGAGCAATTGCAAAGAAAATTCTGCTTAGCCTCTGCCATCCAGGGATGGAGCATTCTCAATTGTTCTGTGGGATTGGTGCATCTATAGTCCAGTCAAGACATAAAAGCTGTTAGGGATAAATAGTGCTCCGTACAGATAGAGTTTGGCAGCTAAATTCTTGGAAGAGTCTAACAATGCAATATTCAAATTGAGATGTCTCAGTCTTATAATTTAGCTAAATTTGGTCAAATTTTCATGGGGTCAGGAAAACCACATCCCTGACATCAGGGCAATTGTCTTGCCAGATTATAAATCCTTGAGCCCAAGCATGCAGACACTATATCTTCTCAACAAAATGGTAGTAAGAATGTTTTTAACATGGTTAAAAAAAACCTTTATTTTCCCCTAAATTCATTCTCAGAAATGGATAGACTGTTAGCTTAACCTTGAGAAGGAAAAAAAAAAAAAAGAATCAACCTAAGGCAGATGCTCAGCATGGAAAATTTCAGCCCAAAGAGTTAAACTTTGGCAAAATTATAAGAAACTGAAAACAGGGTCTTATAATGAAAAGTGTCAGGCAAGCTTAACTAAAGGCAGCACAACCAACGCCACCCATAATGAAACTAATGTTGTGCACCTAAAATTCAGCTAATGTCATATCAATATTTATAAAGGGAAAACAGGATGACCCAGGTAATTATAGGCCTGTCAGCCTGGCATATATCACAGGCAATTCAGTGGAGCAGCTGATTTGAGACTTCATTAATAAACAATTAAATAAAAATAAATCCTATCAAACTAACTTGATTTTTTTTGATAAATTACAAGTTTGGTTCATAAAGGAAATAATGTTGATCTAATATATTTAGATGTCTGTAAGGCATTTGACTTGGTATCATTTAACATTTTGATTAAAAAACAACAACAATACAAAATTAACATCACAATTTAAATGGATTTAAAGCAGGCTAACTGATAGGTCTCAAAATGTGACTGTAAAGGGAGCATCATCATCGAAAGGGTCTGTTTGTAGTGGGATCTAACAGGAATCAGTTCTTGGCCCAACATTATTTAACATTTTTATAGATTACCTGGAAGAAAACATAAAATCATCACAGATAAAGGTCACAGATGACACAAAAATTGGGGGAATGGTAAATAATTAAGAGGACAGGTCACTTATCTGGAGCAGTCAGATTTGCTTGTTAAAGTGGATAAAAGAAAACAATTAATGTAAGAGTTCATGTAGGAACAAAGAATGTAGGCATTATTTATAAAATGGGGGAACTCCATCCTGGGATGTAGTGACTCTGAAAAAGATCTGAGGGCCACGGTGAGAAATCAGGTCAACATGAGTTCCCAGTGTAACACTGTGGCTAAAAGGGCTGATGTGATCGTTGGATGTATAAATCGGTAAATCTCAGATGGGTGCAGTGAGGTTATTTTGCCACTCTATTTGGCACTGATGCTACTGCTATGGAAATACTGTGTCCACTTCTCGTATCCATGATTCAAGAAGTATGTTGATAAAGTAGAGAGGGTTCAGAGAAGAAACGTGAGAATGATTAAAGGGTTAAAAAACATGTCTTATAGGGGTAAACTCAAGGAGCTCAATCTATTTAGTTTAACAAAGAGAAGGTTAAGGGGTGACTTGATTATAGTCTATAAGCACCTACATGGGGAATAAATATTTTATCATGGTCTCTTCAATCTAGCAGATAAAAGTATAACAGAATCCAGTGGCTGGAAGCTGATGCTAGACAAATTCAGATTCCAAATAAGGCACAAATTTTTAATAGTGAAGATAGTTGATCATTGGAACAACTTATCAAAGTCTGTAGTGGAGTCGCCATCCCCGGACATTTTAAAATCGAGACTAGATATTTTTCTAACAGATATGCTCTAGTTCAATCAGGAATTGGGGAAGTTCTATGGTCTATGTTGTGCCGGATGTCACACTAGAGGATCACAAGGTCTCTTCTGGCCTGGGAATCTATTAATCTATGAAACAGGCAACAAAAGCTACTGTTCAAAATAACTACTCTGAAATGTCTTGTTTTTAAATGTATACATATTACATTTTACAATTGGTGTAATTTGTGATATGTATAATTTAGTGAAACCTGTCAAACTACTTTTCAATACGTATAAAATAGCCATGAATTGCAGAAAATAACAAATATTAAAAACAAGTTAAAAATAGAGAAAGAGAAAATGATAAAGCTAGATAATTTAGAGAGGTAGATGCTAGATGTGCCAAACACAGAGTCAGAAATCACAAGATCCATCTTATACATTAACAAAAAATTCCACTGGCAGTGTTTTCTATTCTCTTCATCAGATTTTTAGTTGTGCCCTGGGCATTTTAACCTATAACTTGCTCTCATGCAGAGGTTACCCAAGGTGTTTCTGACATCATCTATATAGCACCCTAGCTCCAGAGTATTTATTCTTGATTTCTTTAATGGACACTATCTATTTCTCTTTCACAACAGGTATACTGACTTCTTTTTACACTGTGTGTGTAGAAGCATTAGAGGACAACAAGGTAATTAGAATTACAAACCTATCATACGTGTACATTCATTATCACAGAATCATAGGCAATATTCCTAGATGAAATACATTTCCACATTGCACATTCACATCCTTGCCGGGGTCTCAACTGGCTGCCAGCCTGGGTGTAGGAAGCCCAGGCTGGTAGCGGGCTGAGACCCCGGCTGGCAGGAGCCTGGGGGGAAAGCCCAAAACGGCGGCAGGTTGAGCGCTCAGCCGGCTGCAGCTTTAGAGTTTCCCCACAGGCTCCTGCTAGCCGGGGTCTGAGCTCCCGCTGCCAGCCTGGGTTCCCTGCACCCAGGCTGTCAGTGGGAGCTGAGTGGGGCAGGTGGCAGGAGCCTGGGGAGAGAGCCCAAAGCGGCAGCGGGCTCAGCACTCAGCCTGCTGCCGCTTTGGGCTTTCCCCCCAGGCTCCTGCCAGCCGAGGTCTCAGCCCGCTGCTAGCCTGGGTTTCCTACACCCAGGCTGGAAGCAGGCTGAGACCCCAGCTCATAAGGGGCCAGTGGGAGAAGCTCCAAAGCAGCGGCAGGCTAAGGCTGAGCCCGCTGCCGCTTTGGGGCTTCCCCTACCGACCCATTTAGACATCCCGGTTAATCCGCAGCCCGGTTAACCCACGCCTGGATAATCAGGAGTCTACTGTAACAGTGAATTAATAACAAAAAATAACCTGTTAATTTAAGTATAAGCAAATCTTGGTTAGAAGCATTTTAAAATTAACAGGGTGTTAATTTTCACATATGACATACGGACCGGAAATTTTGTCCGTTAAATCCAAAGTCCGTTAAATCGAGGTCCACAAAATCGAGGGTTTACTGTACTATATATGACAAGACAGCGGGGGCCTGAGGAAGCTTGATCTGCTATTGCCAATGCCGTTTCTGCTCAGTGGCCAAAGAGAGGCCATCAGTCTCCAGGAGATCTGTGTCCCAATTTAGGAACACTAAAATTTATGTAAAAACAGAAACACCAAAACAACCAGTTCAGCTGACAAACCTATCTTGATACACAGAAAACCAAGCACAGATACATAAACACACAACCACAAATGAGCCCTTATCGTTCAGAGTCACTGAGTGGTTAGAAATGAAGCTTGTGTTAAATGGTTTTGGTTTTTTTAAAGTGCTGTCCTTAGTCACAATGCCACCTGGACAATAGTTCAGCTAAGTTAAACAGACTGAAGAAATATCTGCATCCTGCTGTGACACACTGGAGTGGGGGCAGCTGCCCCACTTCAATAGCAGGGGTTAAAAATAGCCAAGCTAGGCTGATTGGGGAAGCAGCCACAGCTATGGCCAGCTCAATTGGGGCCCAGCTGGCCCTGATAAGAGGGTTGTGGGCCAGAAGTGGGAGGAGTCTCTCTTCAGCTTTAGAGGAAGAAGGACGTGGCTGCCTGGGAGCTTAGGGTACAGGGAACAGAGCAGGGCTGGGGAAAGGCAAGAGGAGCCAGAGAGCTCCAGCTTGGTAAATTCCTCAGGCTGTGGGACTTGCTAAAGCCCAAACTAGTATGGGGGTTGCAGACGCTGCAGCCTGGGATTAGGCAGAGGCAGCTGGTCCGACCCCCCTGCCAATTATGAGTGGCCATTACAGACTGCAGTTTGCTCCAGTGAGAGGAGGCTAGATGAGGACTGACAGTAGCCACTGAAGCAAGGTGGGGATACAGGGTTGGGGTTTCCACTGAAAGAGGAGACCCAGATTGTGTGTTACTGCTCAGGGCAGAACCCTGAGATAAAGGGGCATTGTCAGGGGGAAACACCCCAAGGAAAAGGGGCACCAGGATCCTGGAGGGACATGGGGGCCTACGGCACGTGGGACACTGGGCTGCAATTGATCTAATTCCCAGGACAACCAGCAGGAGGCGCCGCACCACTGAGTCTCGATCGTTACACACACCAGGAATATGCTACCGTAGTAGCACCGCTCTGTGGATCTATGGTGTGTGATTGCTTTGCAATATTAGCCTGCTCAGCAGAAAAGAGAACTCAGTAAAGAGCAGCTTGCCTAAGTCCAGATCAACAGTGCTGAAGTTAAAGGAAAGATGTGAATAAGCGACCATACTTCACATTATTAAATTAGAGTAAATGGGTTGCTTCCAATTCTCAGTTATGCTAATGTAAATCCAGAGACACTTGAAGTTAATGGAGTCTTCCAGATTTACACCAGTATAACTGAGACTATAATTTGGGTCATTCAGTTCACAGGTGTGGACTATTCTTCACTAAGTTCATGTACATAATTCACATGAAGGTCTGGAGAAAAACACAGGATTTCAAATGCTGGTTTCAACCTTGTACTGAACTTCTTGTGTCTGCAAAACAGGACTAGAAAGAACAGGCTTTCTACCAAGATTTCCTGTGTCTGATTAGGCCAGAAATCAGGGCTTAAAGTTGGATATTAAACTGGAAAGTGAGCAGCTTTAAAATCTTCCCTGCTGATTGACTGTCCCCCAAGTAGGTCACTTCTGCCTGGCAACCAGCTGGCTGGACTGAGTTTTGACTGGGGACTTCAATACTTAGCCTGTGGGAACATTGTGGGATGTGAACAGCAAGTTCTGCTTCCCACTCTTCTACTACCATAAGTCCAAGCGGCGATTCCACAGGAAAGGAATGTGGTGTTGTGTACTGATCTACTGTGTGGATACCCATAGAAGGACTAGGCCACCTTGACTGTGAATCTAACCGTAAGGAATGATAGTAGTATAAGTTTGTATCCCTGAAGGAAAAAAAACTGAATAAAATGTCAATTATTTATTAAAAAGGGCTAGTTCCAAATCTGGGGCTTAGTTGTGCCTCTTAGGCCCACCGCTGCACATGGGGCAGTGCAAAGCAGCATCTTTAGGGGGCGGGAGACACTGAGAGATATCTTGCCTCAGACGGTCCCACGCACCCAGGAGCAGCATGGTCTTTGTGTGGTGTTGCTATGTCCCTGCTATAAGACCAGTCAACATAGGGGAGTGATGGGGCAATGGCCCCCTCCATTCTCCCTTTTAGAGGACCTGTGCATCCCTTGTTGGGATGGAGCTGACAGAGAGCAGTCTGTGCAATCCCCTGAATAGGCTGCTCTTCCTGGTCCTTATGTGTGCTGTAAAAGGGTAGGAAAGGCGCCCTATGCTATTCCCTCTCAGTCCTCACTGGCAGGCAAGGACTAGGTAGAATCTAGCCCTTAATCATGTGAGTGTGGCACTCTCTTCCTCCTGGCAGTCTGGAGAGGCAAAAATGTGGCAATAGATATTGGAACAACCATTTCCAAAAAATGTCATTCAGTCATTAGTGACCATATTAAACAGACTGGCACTCATATATTATGGTTTTATGGAATAAAAGCCCACACATGGAGTGCTCAAAATATCCATCTAAATTATATGGAATCTTCCGGGCTTTGAATCTGCAGTTCTAGGGAGTCTAGATATTGCAAATCAGATGCTTAGACAGCTAAGTGATGCTCTCTGAAATACTATAAGATATAGAAAAGCTTCAGAAAGTGCTAGAGTCACTAGTTTTAAATAGGATCATACATACTATGCAAGTAGGTTTGCAGTACAACTGCAAGCAACTCGATTACATTTAACTGGTGTGATAGAGAAGTATTACACTGCCATCTGGAGGTCCTTAGATGAGTGGCATTAAGTATTCCATGCAGTGTTGTAGTCCTGGGCTCCCAGGATATTAGAGGTAGAAGGCAAGTGAGGTAATGTCAGGTATTCAGTCCAGCCTTATCCTGATTGTACTATCATAATGCTTACACTCAGTACAGGTATCCGAGTAAAATAAGGAACTAAGACATCATTCTTCTTACTAAAATAGAATACTGAAGAATATTTATACGGTTGAGATTATGATTTACTGTATAGAATCATAGGTATTTTCTATACATACCTTCTATTAGGCCATTTGGTCTCCCTCTGCTAATGCAGGATTGTATCCTACTGTACATGCTTTTAGTATTTTGTCCGAGGTGGTTTTAAATGTCACAAATGATGGGCTTCTAACATTGCCTTTGGGATTTTATTTCATAGCCCGATAGACCTCTGTCAGAAATGTTTTTCAGTTAATCAGCAACAATATTCCCTTGTTTAATTACACCCTCTAAGTGCTAATTAAATCTCTTAGTATGACCCAAAATAATTAGCACATAAGTACAGCCATACTGGATCAAAACGTGGTCTACTCTTGTTTGTGTTAAAACCTTCTATCTATTAATTTCATTGCCTAACCCCTGGTGTTTTGTACTGTGTGAAAGGGTAAATAACACTTCTCTATTCACTTTCTCCACACACCCCTTAGCCGTCTCTTTTCCAATCCAAATAGTCCCAGTCTTTTTAATCTCCTGGAAACTGTTCCATGCCTCTATTCATTTTTGTTGCCTTTCTCCGTATCTTTTCCTTTTCTAATATATCTTTTTTGAGATGGGATGACCAGAACTGCATGCAGTATTCAAGGTGTGGGCATATCATGGCTTTATGCAGTGGCATTATGATATTTACTGTCTTAATAGCTATCACTTTCCTAATGGTTCCTAACTTCTGTTAGCTTTTTTTTTTTTTTTTTTTTTTTGACTGCTGCTGCACATTGAGCAGATGTTTTCAGAGAACTATCCACAATGAATCCAAGATCTCTCTCTTGAGCGGTAAGAGCTACTTTAGGGTATCATCTTGTATTTGTAGTTGGGATTATGTTTTCCAATGTACACAACTTTGCATTTATCAACACTGAATTTCATTTGCCATTTTCTTGCCCAGTTATCCAGGTTAACGTGACTCTTCACAGTCTGCTTTGCACTTAAGTATCTTGAGCAATTTCATATGATCTGCAAACTTTGCCACCCACTGTTTACCCCCCTTTCCAGATCATTTATGCATTCAAAAGCTACTTGGTGATAATTACACCTAATGTACAAATATAATCATGTACACCTATGTTATGTTCTGTACCCAACAGCAGCTCAGTTATAAGTACTGCCCCAAATACTCACAACAGGGTCGGGCCCGAGAGGTACCTTCCCAGCACAGTGCAACTCCAGAGGGTTGAGGAAAAGCTCTAAGAAAGCACCCCGAGAAAACTTTGCTTTTTCAATACATTATAACAAGCAAGCGATGCCACTGCTGGTTATTGGACCCTGGATCTAAAAATAGATGAGGAATTTTAGGGCTAAACCCTGAGCCCAGCTCGGTTAAGACAAGATTCATAGCTGGGCCCCTTCCTTCTCAAGGTTTCCTTCTTATCTCATTTTGCTATATTTCTTTCTAATGACTGAACTATACATTTCTTTATAATAAACTAGACAAACCAATTATTTACTGCACCTGGTGCCCAATTAATTATGGTTTCTTTATTTCTATTACCTCAGCCCAACGCTTAAATGAGAAAACACTGATATTTCTGGGGTCACTACAAGTTTAACACAAATAATTCCTCTTTTTCATGATCTCATTCTTTTTGGTCACATGCTTTGGGCTTTTCACTCATGTTAAGATCGAAATTCAATTTAAAAGCATAGTTCTTCCAGGTCTAATTGTATACACCTATAACGTATACTTGTAGTGCCCTGGCTGGTCATGAAAACAAGATGGTCATCTCATGAGATTACCCTGGAGATTCCATAGCTTCTCTGCTGAGCACATATCCTGGCTCCTTCTCAGAATTTTCCTGCACCTGAACTTACATCATCCTGCCTAGGCCTTGCTCCATCGTTCACATCATCTTATTTCCTAATATGGGATTCCTCTGCTTATAACAATCATACAGGACTGCACCATTCATTGTTCAGAAAGGCAATCAGCATTGTATTATCTTTTGGTAAATCTCCAGAGATACATGGGTTTTCCAAAATTTGTACTGGCTGTCAAACAGCATCATTTTAGGCTTACTGTAATTGCATTTTATAATTATTTTACTCTCCTTAGCTGTAGTTGTAGGTTTGCAACTCAGACAGAAGTGGATACATCTAATCATTTGTTGATTTTTGTACTGAATTCTGCTGCCTGTTACACAATAGTGTCAGTTACACACTCTTAGCCTGAACTGCAGATAATGCAGGAGAGGCAGAAGAGGAAGGAGGATGCTGAATAGAGAGGGGTGAATACTGTATAATGAATAATTTATCTGATGAATTTCACCTCTTCTACTGTTCACAAATTGTCTGTCAATGGCTCATGATCTCATTTATTTTTTGTAGAAATGTATTTTCAGGATCATTCCTGAGAATCACATTGTTCATAATCAGTGTGTTGTGACTATTCAATATGTGGAATACTGGGTGTGTTGGTTACTTTTGATTGGACACAAAAGACATACTTTTGTTTACTGATTAGATGAACATGAGGCTTTGATTCTTTAAGGGCATGCTCTTGCTCCCATTGACTCCAATGACAAAATCTGCATTGACTTGAATGGTGTAGCATCGTGGGCAAAGTCAGGTGTGGATACTTGTGTTTCTGGATTTAAAATTCTTCTCTAAAATATTTTCCAATATTCACTGTCTCCAGATCATTTCTGTCTGCAGTTTTGTTCACTAGATTTGGGGAAAGTGAATGCAGGAGAGGAATGTCAATGCAAATCAACATGAAAATTTGAATAATTAATTATTTTGCATTATTAACACAGATCTATTGTTGAGAGTCATTAGTTTCTTTTTGTTTTTCCATCCCTTTTTGAATTTTATCCAATAGCTCCAGCGAAAGTGATAGAAATTCACTATTTAGTGCATGTATGTAAACCACCTAGTTCAGCGAAGAATTTAAGCACGTCCCAAACTGAATGCATATGAGTTGCCCCATTGACTTCAAAAGGATACTCATGTGCTCAGTTAGGCATATGCTTCCATACCTTACTGAATTGGAGCCTATTACTTTGAGGAACCCAGTTCCAAGAAATCAAAGACCTTGGAAAGTCCTGCACGTGAGGAAAAATCTTTCACCCTGCTTTGCAGATGCAAAAGCCCCTGCAGTGGAGGGAGTTCATAAAGTTTCCCTCTATGCCAGTATACATTGGAGGAAGGGGTCACAGCATGTGTAGACCAGGATCAGATAATAGATACAACTCCTGCCATGTTTCCCCAACACATGAATGGTGTCTGAGGGCCACGTGGCACCGTTGAGTAGTTTTGCTGCCATTCCATGGCCTGTGGGTGAGGATTCCTTCCTCTCTGGGCCCCCATAACGCTATCAAGCACTTGACTCAGCCTAATATTGAAGATGCATGTTGCTAGAGAGGTTATGGCTTATAGCGAACCTGTTATGTGCAGTAGGAGAGAGATCATTGTATACTAATTGAGGTAGTGTTAGAGCATTGTGTGCTGAACAAAAACCTGCTTATAAGGCCTCCAGTAACACCAAGTGGATTCTGTCGGTTGGTTTTGTATCAAAGGACCTAAATCTTTTGATAAGGATAGAAATAGCAGCCATGAGGCAGGCCTAATGATCTTCCAAGGCGTGTCACACGTTCACAGAGCAATTTCTTGAACTATTCTCCCGTTTCCAAGCAACCTAGCTAGGGAGGAAGATAAATTTAACATTGTGTTAACAGATTGACATATCACTTCAACCCTTATTTTTAACAAACGTAAGTCTAAATTACTGCACCCAACAGCTTCATTCAAATGCAGTGGTCTTGCCTCATATAATACCTCTAATGAATGTCTTCTCGCTTTTCTATCAAACATTGCAGTCCCACCCAATGCCATTCGATACAATCGTTATTTACACAGTGCTGTGGGCATGCATGGTACTTTACAGATAGATAAAAGTGACAGTTCCTTCCACAATGAGCTAACAATTTGAAGAGTAAATATAAAAATTACTGTTCATGTGCAGAGGGTAGAGGGAAACAGTGCCTCCCAGCTTGAAGGGCATAGAAGTGCAGGGATCCAACTGCATGGCTGTTGTTCCTTCCTTCCCCCACAAACTCTGCAGATGGGCTCCACAAAGTTCAGATTCACCACAGGGGTGACCTTGCAGTGATTAATGCCTTTACATCAGTCCAGGACAATTTCAGTCTAGACAATTTCTTAAACCTATCAGTGTCTTTAAAGGCCTACTGAGCACACATCAATTTTTTACTGAGTTCACATCAGGTTTTTTTCAGTGACTGGATGGGATTTCAAAGCTGATCTACAAGTGCACTTAATGCCTAAATGTTCCACATCAGTGAGTCCGGCTTCCTGCTTCTGTAAAGCTTCCCTGTAATAATTTGCTGCTCTTTTTCAGTTGAGTAAGAAGATACTGGATTAGATGCTGCACTGCCCTGCACCCTGTGCAGTCATTTACACCCCTGCAGAATGAATTCAGAGTGCTCATTGTGCAGCTGTGGTAAAAAGAAAATCAAAGAAAATGTTTGGATGCATAAAGAACATGATGAAGAATAACAGGGAGAATTTTATACTGACTTTATCAATGGAGGATAGCCTCATCGGGCACACTGTGTGAAATGCTAGTCATCCCATCACAAAAAGGACATTACAGAGTTAGAGGGGGTCCAGAAAAGAGCAACAGGAATAATGAAAGGCTGGAAAAACTCATGTAAAGAGAGACTGAAACGAGACAAAGAGGAGACATAATAAAAGTCTATAAAATAATGAAAGGTCTAGAGAAGAAGGTCTGCTTCAGGTCTTAAGCCAGTCTCCATTGGAGACAAGGATGAGATCCTATGTGCAGGGAAGATGATTCCATATCTGCCTACTGTAAAGTTCTTTTACCTTTCTCTGAAGACTCCGGTACTGACCACTGTCAGAGGCAAGATACAGCCAGCCAATCAGGGCTAGGCTAGGCCCTATATAGAGGCTGCCAAGGAGAGGAGCAATCAGTCTGTCCCAGACCTTCATAGGGGAAGGTCTGGCTCCTGAAATAAGGAGCAGCACCTAAGACAGCACAGTGCTGGGCAGGCTTGGGGGAGCAGAGGAGCACTCCAGCCCTGATACCTGTCAGACTGCCGGCCTGGAATAGAAGGGCCCCTAGAGGGTGCGAAGGGCCAGAGGGGAAGTGGCCCAGGGACAGTTAGACAAGAGGAGAGAAGGAGGGCAGGAAGACTGCTCTTGGAGGGTCCCTAGGTTGAGACTCAGAGTAGTGGGCAGGCCTGGGTCCCCCCTTTTCCCCCTTTGTGCTGCACCGGGCTGTGGAGCAGTGGCCGAAGTAGACTGCAACCTGGCCCCTGATGTAAGGGGCTAGACTTGGGGGTTGTGGCAGGCCGCTGAAGCCAGTGCAAGGACTGTTGATAAACCTCCCCCCCCCCCAGAAGGTATGGATGGATTAGGGGGCACTGCTGGAGGGCAGTGACCTGAAGAGGACAAAGAGCGAGGAGCAACGCGGGTCCGGAGGACAGTGCAAGAGACAAGATGATTGGATACCACCAGCAGAGGGCACTCTAGGACTATTAGAGCTAATTTTTGGACTGAACAGCAGTAGGCGCTGCTGTGGTGAGTCCGACCCCCTCACATAGACCAATAGCTTTTTCTTACATGCTGTTCTCTATCCTGGAGCATTTGGAGATCAGGCCTGATCCTGTACCAGTAAAGCAATGGGATTTCACTGGGCATAGGATCAAGCCCTGAATGCAGAAGGAAGTTTCTTTTTTTATTTTGAATGTATTTATTGTTGCTCACAACTCCTGGTACAGAACTTCTTGCATCTTGTGGGGAATATCCGCTTTAATAATTAAAATAATTAAAAATTAGATGGTATGGAAAATCACTCAATGCACAGTAATGTTACAGGGGTTCCTGAAGTAGCAGAGAATCATGGACCCTCTTGTACTGTTAGAAAATGTCACCCAGCTGGAAATTTAGAGAGATGATTCTGTTTAATAGTTGATCAAAAAAGGTCAGCGAATAAATTATATTGCACACCAGTGAGATGTGTCTGCTCTCCGCAGCCATTTCCATGCAGACCACTGGTACTAAAACGATGTGCCTGATCCTGTTCCCTCAGAAAGCAGCAGCAAAACTCCTGTGGACTTCAATAGAAGCAAGAATAGGCCCTAGGTGAGTTAATTAGCATTTGATGAAATTCAGTCTCTGCTCCAGTCTGATTTGCATAACTTCCAACTGCAGCTAAGGAAGGAGAAAATAATTACTGAATGCAAATGAGCTTATAAGGATGCTGTTTGGGAGAAGATACTAATGAAGCTAAGCCAATAAGTCTATACTTATCAGTTTATAACAAGGTCACAGTAGGGTATTGCTTTATTTGTTTGTGCCAGGAAAATCCCTGGGGATATTAAGGATTTGAGCTCCCAGATATTTACCAAAATTGAACACAGCGGATGACATATTACAGTTGTCATTCATAAAAGCTTACCAATTTTGCCATATAATCTATGGCATTATTTAGCAGGCATCATATGCAGTATTCTTTATACGTACCCTGTAATAGACAATCCCACAAATACCAAGTTAACCATATTTCCCTAAGGGCTGGGTTGTGACCTGCCCTTATACAGCTGCACAGGATTTTTGGAGGTGTACAGCCTATCCTCGTCCCCCTTGTGTGGCCTATGGAAGACCAGGTCACAGTCGCAGACCCTGTACTCTAGAGCTGTGTCCCAAATGATCTCCTCAGGGAACAACTCTCTACATATCAAAGAAGCTTCCACAAAGTAGAAGGCAACAGATGAAAAGATTAAAGGGCCAGATCCTCATCTGATGTAAATCAGCATACCTCCATTGACTCCATGTGTGTTCATTAACTTCATAATGTTCATTGCCTGAGGACCTCCCCCAAATATTTTTATAGGTCCTATTCTTGCAAATAGCTCCTTGATAGTGTTATATTTTGTGACAGTATTTTGACCTTTTTTATGTTTCCTCTTACCTTGTGGAGATTGCCTGAATTTGAACACTTAGTAACATAATGAATGGGATGGAGTCTAATGTCACCCTCCACAAAAGAAATATGCTATTCATTATTCAAAGAGAGAACCATAAAGACTACCATTAGCCCTGGAGAATTTAAACCACTTAAAATAAGGGTCAATTGGGTGGCTATAGAAACTGTAATTATTTTACCCTTTGGTTAAAAAAAAAGAAGGTTCACCAGACTGCACTGTGCAGCCAGCTGAGTGGATACAAACCACAGGTCACCACAGTCTTCTAATGAAATTTGAACTGTACTGAATACATTTGTGGATAGATACTTTGTGGTAGTCTTTAAAAAGTGCAGCTGGCCTAATAAGGGTGCTCTCTTTCAGGGTTCACTGTAATAATAAAATAATAATGGCAATATTATTTGGCACTATTTTATAGTAGCCTTCATGTAAGAATCAGAAAGTCTTTACACAGGGTTTTTTCAGAAATTAGAGAGATTGTTCGCTCAAGTGGTAGAGATCTATGTTGTAGGGTAAACGTTCAAATCCTGCTGCTGGCATACAATGGACTTCTCTAGAGTTACACATAATAGAATTTGTTTTCAAGGTTGAGTGCCCTGAAAGATATGTTTTAATTTAAATATAGGAAGGAGGAGGAGGTCAGGCTAGATAATTACAATGTTCCCTTCTGGCCTGAAGATTTGCAGATCTATGGATCCCTTTCAATTCTCTTTTCTCCAGAAAAGCATTTTTAAAGGAAGAAGAATAGTTATTTGTGCTTTCCAAACAGTTATTAGAGCACAGGGCAAGGCAAACCCCAATTTCTTCTCATGATGGCTCTGACTACTGTATTCTCTTGCCATTTTCCCTAACCCCATCCCAAAATCTCATATTAATCCTGCAGAAAGATTAGGTACCTATATATTTTTTTAAAGTCCCAACATTAAACACTTACATCTGTAGTTAGGCACCTAAATAAGTGGCCCGATTTTCAGAGGTGCTGAACATCAATAGCTCCCTTTAATGTCAATGACGAGCACAGATGCCCAGCCCATTAGAGATCAAGCCATTCATTTAGGTGTCTAAATATGACCTCTGAAAATGTTTTCCCATATGTCTGACTAAGTGGGCAGGCTGATGATGAAGAAAGGGTGACTGATGCTGTGGTAGTCATTGTAACCAAGGATGCTAGTGTCCAAGTGCTACACGATCTCTGAATTGCTTCCAACTGTTCCCCAGGTAAAATTTAGCTTTCCTCAAAGGTGTAGCTTAGGCAACCACCACCAGTCCGGGTGCTCCTCTGGAATCTTGCATTTTATCTAAGAGATGGATATCATAAAATAGTATAAATCTTGGCTTTTATCATCAGTCTCCTGACACTGTTTCACAGTATGCTACTGCTAGGCATCACCTAGAAGTATATTGTAGTCCTGTACTCTGCTGCTTTCCCTTTGCACTTCACATTTTCAGTATTCAGATAGTTTTATTCATGACCCTTCAAACAGTATCTGAAATGCCATGGTGCTCGGTGCCATTTTTGAATGTTACAGGCAGAGGAAGTTCACGCTACTGGTTGTTTCAGATCATGCAGATGGTGTCAGAAGTGGAATTCTACTGTAAATCTAATATGAGGCCCATACAAAATATAAGAATGGTGTTACTGGCACAGCTTCTTTCTCACAAAAGACAAAGAATCAACTGCACAGGGAAAGAAAGGACTCTTTGTTGGTACTGTGCTCACAATATTCTTATCTGAGCAGCCTAGAGATTGTGTGGTTATTAATACTCAGGACCATTGATAGGCTTATAAATACTTTATACCTTATTGTCAGTTGAGCACATGCAACTTTAGCATTTTAATCTCATTACTTTCCTTTTTTTAATCTCCACATTGCATGCTAAAGTCATGTTTAATTTGTTAGAAATATACCTCTACTGCATCTTTTCCCATGAAACCATTTTTATTTACATAGAAAGACAGTAGTTTTCTCAAATGATGCCATTTATAGAAAGGATATATTAGCTAACCAGAGATGACAGTGTAGAACACCAGAGTACACAAGTCAAAGGGAATACGTGAGAACTGGAGTAACAGTCTTACCCTGGAGAAGTGTACAAGATATGGAGGTCATTGCAGATGTAAACAAAAATTAAAATCAGGTTTTCCTCAGGGAAGAAGTAATCCCAAATTCACATCTACAGTTTAAGTAAGGCCTTGTTCAATACAGTTGTAATACCATGGAACCTTGTGAAGATCTGAACAGCTCCCATATCCAGTGCACTCTCTTCTCATTGCACAATCATGCACCTGCCCTCATGTGGTTCTTTACCCTTTCTCTTTATTAACTACTAACTGAAATACCCGGCGTTGCTCAGAGTATTTGTAATTGGAAACTGGGATGTTGCTCGGGTATTTTCCTTTAATCTTCTTTGGCATTGTTCAGCTGTTTCTGTGGCCCTGGATTGATAATTTTGTATTCTATTATTATGTAGCCATTTCTTACGTTGTTCAGAAGTCTCATTTTGTCTAATTAATTTCATTCTCTTGCATATAGATGTGGTTTCTCTGATACATTTTTGCTTTTTAGGCGGCATAACAAACGGGGTTCTTTTTAAGAAAAAAACAGTGTATTTAATTATGTTTGTGCTACACAACACTAAGCTCTCTGGTTATCTGTATTATTACATCCTAACTATGTCACAGACAACAGCATGTGTTAACCTGCTGCCCAGATGATGTTATGTGAGCTGTGTAGTTGATGTTAATGAGCTTTAAAGAATTTCACCCCTAGGGGATGTAAGAGGTGAGATTTTAAAAATTTTCAATTCTTACCCTGATTAGGACCCTAAAGCCTATAACTGTACCAAATTTCAAGTATCTAGCTGAAACGGTGTGGAAGTAGTAAGGGAACATACATACACACACACATACGCCATTTGACTTTTATATATATAGATTGAAAAGAACGGAGGAAACTGATGCCAATAAGCAATAAGAGCTAAATCCAGCTATCTGTATTGATGCAAGTAATCCCACTGATTTGAATGAAGCTACTTGTATGAGTCAGATAGGATTTTTGACCCTGCCTGTACACAAGAATGTTGACTGGAAAGTGTTTTCTTCCTACAACATTACTTCCTGATGCATTTAGTGGTGTGAGAGCCTCTCTGTTTTATTAAATAACAGAAAAAACAGTTGGATAGAATCATACTCAGGAAGGTTTAACTGGAGATTGTTCTTTGAATGTGCATAAGAGCCTGAAGAACTGTACAGAGTAATGGGTTAAAGATACTTGTGCTGGTGGAAATGCACCCAGCGATACTATAAATAAATATAAGGCACTTAATCTGGGAAGCAAGTCCTGTTAGGAGGGAAAGGAAGTTATTTAGGCCTGAAAGGTGGTAGGATACCATAAGACTTATTCCCCACTTTCTTGTTGCTAAAACCCAACTTCTTTCCTGCCACAGCACCATGACTGATCATATCCAATCCCTGGAAACTTGCCAGATCACAAGTGATGGTCTGCTTAGATGTAATAGAATCAGAGAGGTAGCCGTGTTAGTCTGGAATAGCAGAGGTCTTCCACTGCTTGCATCCGACGAAGTGGGTATTAGCCCACGAAAGCTTATGCTTCAAAACTTTATAGTTAGTCTTTAAGGTGCCACAGGATTTTGTTACCCTAGATGTAATAGACACTAGTTGCAATACGTAGGTCCAGGAGACTGATTATCCCCTCCTCTTTTCCAAAAGTGCCTGGGGCTCTTTAACTTCTACCTGGAAAGCTACTAGAAATGGCAAAAGGGACTCTGCTTAATGTTTCATGAATAAAATGACACCTTTACTCCTGCAGTAATTCTTATAGACCATGGGATATAGTAATGCCTGTGGAAAGCATTCCCAAACAACACTGTCAGGTGCTAGCAGAAGAAGGTACAGAAATTCCATTTGTCAAGATAAATCAGCAACTGGCTTTTAAACATGCCTTGCTAAGCAATTTCTGTACCCCTCATATAAATAGCTTTTATGCAAGGCTTGTATTTCAAGGTTACCAGAAGTTTTTCAGGCGAGACATTTCTCTCCCTATTGTAATTGCTGGACCACATTGGCTCGACAGTAAGCAATGCACTGAGAAATCCACTTACGATGGGATCATCAGGGGGTAAAATATTCCTATGTTCTTAGAAAACATCTGAGCTTTGGACATAGATCAGGCTATAGTGGGGATTGCCAGTCTCCTTGATGTGCTTCTTAAAAATTCATCCTGAGATTAAGACTTTTTTTTCCTGAAAAGAAGCAATCTCTCTCCAAGAAGCAAATGAACATAATGTTTCAGAAATAAGCCAGTAAAATTTTTTTAAAGTATTGTAGCCTAGAAATAAGAGACCATAAACAATTTTTTCCAAAGAAGTTAACATATCTGAGGGTATACTTTGGACCATATGAACTTGTCAGATGCCAAGATCTAGAAAAGCAAATGACTCAGCTCAGTGATCATTCCTACAATTGTGTCTCCATGGGCAATCCCGAGCAATTAATTGCCAATTAAATGTTAAAGGAATAGTTTAAAAATCCTTTTTGATTCCTTTGCCTCAGTAGCATTCTCTCTCTCACACTCTGAATAATAAATCAAATGCAGTAAGTCATAGCTGACTTGCTAAATAAGCCCAAGGGAAGGATGCAGTGTGGTAGATCTACAGCTGACTGTTTGTTTATTTTTATAACAGCTGGGAATCCCAGGATCCAGCAGCACAGCAGAAAAGGGACAGCAGTGGGGAGGTTCTCAGGCTGCAGATGGCCCGTGGGCTGGGACTTTGAGACCCCTGGTCTATGGGGGATTGTACCTTTAAGAGGCTCTGGCTGAAGCAATGCTGATCAGTTAGAACTTAACCATGTGAATGAACCAGCCCTCTGTCAGACTTTTTGGCTTGGAGTGATCACTGAACACCCCATGGTGAACACCCAGCTTTGGTGTTCTGTGATCACTCAATGCTTAAAGTGCTTTCCAGTGTAAGAGCTCTGATCTAATCTGTCTGGTTCAACTAGCTGTGCACAACAGCAAGAGCTTCAAAGCACCTCATTCAGTCTCTGTCTCAGAAGCTCAGCCCTTAAAAGCACATCACCTAGTACCACACCAAGAGTAAAAAGAAACTAGGAGCAGATATTCAAAATGACCGATTTCTTGAAGAGAGCAGGCCTGCCAAGAAATACTTATCCATAGGACCTGGTCCCCTCCAGTACCCTAATGGATTAAAAAATTATGAACATATCATCAACGACGATTACAAATAACCATAACAATATGTTCCCTTGTCATTTCAGGTGTCCATTTTCATTACGGTTCTGCCTTTTGGATGCACGATGGGGATTCAGTATAATATGAACCAAAAGATTACACCACTTGGCACATGCACAGCAGTTCACATCTTCTGAGTGCTGTATAAATATTCATTAATTAACCCTTACATCACTCTTTTGAGGTAAGTAATTGAGTTTTACTATTTCCATTGAGAGAACGGGTTGCTTCTCTGTTAAGAAGCAGAGTGATTAGGGTCTGATTTTCAGAATGGAACATATGCATTTTTACACCTAGTTTGCTCAGGCAATTACTATGATTGCATATAAAAACACAATAACTGCACACACTAATTGGCCATTGTGAAGAAAACTGTAATAACTGTGCATGAAAATCATCCTCGTAAATATGCAACTGTTGAAAATACAGCACACCGTGACTTGCTGTACATCACGGTGATTCAATGGCAGAGTCAGGATTAGAACTCAGAAATTCCTAATTCCCAGTGCTGTGTATATTCCTCTACATTCCTTTGTGCATTCCACTACCTTTCTGATAAATTATACATTTCGACCTATATTTTGTGAACTGAAGAAGACCCCTGTATTTTTGTAGCAGAATGCACCTATGTATTCACACCATATGCAGTATTGTACTGTTTGTACAACATATGTCTTATAAGCTATCATTTGAAAACCAATAACTTGCTGATCAATAATATTATGGTGAAATGTTTGTAGCAAAATTATATGTCAAGTTATTAACATAAACTGAAATCATGAGTTTATCAGACAAGTCTGCGGATGGGTTCTCAAAATCAAAGGACAAGTTGATGCCTCTACTTGGGTGTCATCAAAGCTGATGGGCCATGACCTATCAAGTGGCCATTCTTTGACAAGGAAAGGGGGCAGGAACAAATAGATCTTGATCTTAGCAAACAACATCATGAAACCTTTCTCCTACAAGACTCCATGTCTCCTTGCGCTCAACTGGAAAGAACTTTATCTAGGGATACTCTCAGGAAAACGAATTTCAAAGGATGGCTGAACTATAAAAGTGAGGGGCAAAAACGCCTCAGGTTTTCTCTCCATATCTATCTCTTTCTTTTCTACCTAAGAAGATAAAATAAATGGTCATTGGACTTTGGGGACAGATCCTGATCTGAAACCTGGCCAGTAACATTACTGAAACCTGTGGTGAGAACTTTACCTTATACAAAGTCTAGTTTGTTAAGCTGAGAAAGTATTTCTTGTGACCATTTCTGATTCGAATGCCTCATTACTTGTACTCAGTTAAAATCTCTTTAATTAAAACGAATCCAGTGTTGTGAATTGTTTGGGTAACTCAATTTAAGGTAGCTGACTGTTGTGTGTGGAGGGACAACAGACCTAACATATATGGACTGCCCAGGAGAGGGCTGGACGATGCAGAACATATGTTGAGGTGGGGAGGGGGAGGAATCTGGGATTGGGATTGTGTCAGGGTCACCATGCAAGTAGAAACCAGGCTGCTGGAAGCCAGCGATTGGCTGGTGTTTGCTGACAGGCTGCTGGGGTTAGAGCTGCTGGGACAAAGCTGTAGCTATACACAGACAGGGTATGACCAGCATTCTGTTTGTCAGTGGCTCAGGTGGGAGCTACAGCACCAAAGCATTGTGAGGCAGCCCCCATGGATTAGAATGGCACCCTGAATTTTCTAATAAAGAGAAAATGCCGCAGATGAGTAGTTTAACATGTCTGTAAGGAAAAAAAATTCTGATGCAGATAGTTAAAAATACCCTTTACTTTCAGATGTATTCTTGATTTTCCATTTCTAGCAACAGTATACAAGCATGCCTTGAACCTTCTCTGTGCTCTAGTTTGACAAGCCAACATAATTTTAAATAAACGAAGATCGTTTTATATCAAGTTTCAGGAAATTTGCAGAGGTGCCTGAAGGCTGTTGGCAAGCCAGACTGGAATATGTGTGTGTGTGTATTAAATATTTTAAAGATATATTCATAGTAATATGTAAAACAGCTTCAATGCCTTTTGCCAGCTGCAAAAAATGGTTTGAACAAAGCTTTAATGTTCAGCTAGCACAAATGACTGGTAGTACAGGTATGGTTCTCCCTGGAAGCTTCTCTCACATTTGTATTGTTAAAATAAAACAGCTGTTTTACTGCATGTTCCTTACTTGAAAAACAAACTCACTAAAAGTGGGTAGGAGACCACAGAGATAAAAAGGCTGAGAAATTTATAAATGCCTATATTGGCTTTGCATGAATGATCATTTTTACCATATCACTGCTGCCTAACATATGAGGTGCAGGAGACAAAATGTTCTGCAGTGGCTTCACTGTGTATCTAATACATACCAGTACTTTTAAAGGAGACACCATAATCCACAGTAGTACAGTGGCAGTTGAACAGACCATCAGCAAATAGGTCAAAGCTTAATATAATTTAATTGATTTTCAGGTTTGCTCCAAAGTACCAAAACAAGGGTTACTCTATGCAGATCATGACCACAATAAAGTGACGAGACCTCAGGGATCAAATTGAATGGTGATGTAATTGTAGATGGTGATCTAAAGTACAAAATGTATGTATGTTGGTTCAAGTCAGTCACTCTCTACTTGTGGCCCATGCCCACCAGCAGTCTGTAGAGCCCTTCTTGGTGCTCCAAGCAGAGAAGGATCTTTTAAGACTATCCTTGAGGGGATTTCTCTCCCAGTGGCCTCAGTTGGGATGAGAGCCCCATTGTATAAAGTGACATGAAGTCACGGCCCTGCCCTGAAGAGATTACACTGAGAAAGACCTCTACAAAATGCAAAACAGAGAGCTAAAAATGGAAGTTGCAAAATACACCAATTTGACATTAATTGGATATGAAAAATGAGTGTTACTTGGATATTAAAGTTGTGAAAAGGTCTGTTCAGCAGAAAAAGCAATGTTGTGAGGGTGTCAGATAGAGCAGGGGACTAAACATGAAGGTAAATTAGCTTCAGGCTTTTTTCTAGTCCTGGAATTTTTCTAATTAAGAAGAAAATATGTTTGATCATAAGCCTCTTGTTATACCATCCGACGTACACACCAACCACCTCTGTGTCCTTGTCTCTACTTACGAAACAGTGAATTGCAACATGAATAGTGGCTTGTGGTTATAACAATATGCAAAATAAAACTTCTTATAGAAAGTGATTCAACAATATGTAAGCAAGTAGGCTTCAACTTCATAAATAGTATGAAAAAAGTAATCAAAACAAATATCTAGCCAGGAAATATAGTAACAGGTACACTATACATTCACCAATTTGTGGTTTAGCCAAGCCATTATTGTACAAGTGAAAGCAATAATTTAAAAGTGTGCCGAACCCATCATCTTAGCAAAAGTGGTTACCAGGAACAGCCTCGGTTACTGTTGCTACCCATCCTGCTGAACTATTATGGGAGGTACTTCCCTTCAGGCCTGCGTATCAAGAAGGTGTTGGGGATTGTATTGAGATAAGGCCCAGTCTGGGGCCTTTGCCACCTCTACTTCTGCTTTTTTGTCTTCCCCCTTGTGAGATGTATTTCCATAATACATGTGGTGTTGGTGTCAGGATTACTACAAATGTGTGAAATGCAAAGTCAGGGTTAGCTATGTGTTTCTCCTTCTCTGTTACAATTTTGATTTCTACTTTATGAAATAGAGCCAAATGACTGGTACATCATTCCTCTTTCGATTGGTAATGATCTGTGACTATGTACAATAATATCAAGAGGAAAAGATGGGACTAGAACTCACAAGGAGAACACTGCAAACCTTTCATAATGAAACTCTAGCCTAGCTAGAAGAGATCCAGTTCATGGTTTCATTACAAGCTAAGAACTCAGCCCAGCTTGTCAAAAGGGTCACTGAGTTTCCCCAAAACTTTTGGTAGAACCTGGGTCCAATTCTAGGTTGGGGTCAGTCCATCTTGCATCAGAATATTTCCAGAAGAGAAGGAGGTTCAAGAGAAATTTGGACCATGGTACATCATGTTCACTCTCCCACCCCTTCACTTTATTTACATTGATTTTATAGATTTTTGTGGGGGCCCTGAGCTCAAGTACAATTGACCCTCCCTTTTTCCTCCCCATCACACTTGTAGGGCCTAATGGACTGAAAACTTCCTTAAACCCTCCCATACTTTTGGAGACACCAGCTACCAACTCCTCCCCAGTTCTTTGGGAATTGAAAGCTGGTTTGTTCTCCCATCTCTGCTACTGAAGGGGAAGGAATAGGATGAAGAGAGTGTCTGTAAATGGATGAATGAGCTCCCCTTGCCAGACCTCTAAAGTCACTGAATCCTCAGAAACAGAGGAGAGGGCATTGCAAACCACCAATCTCTGCTACTCCTAACATTGTGAGAGTATATGTCTGTTGGCATATGGGTTTGAGTAGAAACAATGCAAAACTACACCAATTTTTGGAAACCAAAGGGTATTTTCCCTATATACTATTTGTATGTAATTTTTTTCAATCCGTGTGTTTGCTCAGTATAAGTAAATGTCAGTTTTCAAATGAAATAAGTTTTAAAAGCATTTTCTGAATGTGGAATTAGCAGTACCATTGCAGATGCGGATATACCAAGCCCCAAAAAACATGGAAGGTGCTAATTCTAATGCCAATTTCTTAATTGTCCCACACGCCTTTTTCCCCAAAATGTTTGCCCCATAACTGAAAAACTCCTTCATCTCGTATTATGAAGACAAGGACAGGGAGAGAAAACTCATCCAGTTAACATAAATTCAGCCTAAGTACTGCAGGCCATGAAATAACAATGGGTAAAATAAGGACTGTTATAAGGGAAAGAGGACAAGTGACATGAATGTTTAACATGTCAAGTGGAATAAAATATAGTGTTTATCAAAATGCAACGCTGAACAAGTGGGGTCTAACACAGCTGTTGGCATTTCTTTTTTTCTTTTTAAGCTTCCATAGAAAATTAATGTGGCTCCTGAATTGAATAACTTTTGTGAGAGGAAGAAATGGTAATCCCATGTCTTTGCACATTAATTTTGCACCTTAAAATAAATTGTTCTCCTTGGATTATTGTACAGGAAATAGTTTTCCAGGGAAAGAAATTAAAATGTCATACATATTTTAAAAATGAAAATCTGCAATAAGAGGGAACTATAAAGAGCTCTACATGAAACAAATATCCCTCAGTTTAATTATGAGGAGTGTGTTTTTCCTTATAGTACTTGCAGCATTCTTGATTATGGATCAGAACAGTACAGTACTAATATTATACTGATAAAACATTCTTGCATCTTCAGTTATCCTCGTATAATGATGCATCTCAAACACCTAACATTGTACCATCAAACAGTATTGCCAAACATCAGACAATGGTATTTTTAACCTATTTAAAATATCCCTATCATTTGTTGTTGTTTTTTTGAAAAGCTATAACCTTTGTGGCACTCAGTTGAGAATTTAGGAATCTATAATCTCCTGTATGGATTACACATAGGTTAAAGTATGTTTGAATAGTAGTTCAAATACAGTACTATACTCTATTACTATTGACATAATCAAAATGCCTAAATCAAAGCACTCAATTCATTTTAATGGAATATTGGCAGCAAGTCTATAGTCTGTAATAGATGAGTGCAGAAACAATGCAGGGGAAGTTCCTGGCTGTAGAATTCATTCTTATTCAAATGTTCCTCTTCAAAAGGATGAATAATTAACTCAGAAGAGGGAAGATCAATTATCTAAATGGGAATAAATTCTGAAAGTCCCAGTCTTAAAAAACAGCTTTTACACAGTTCATTTGACAGTGATGCTCCAAACAATGGGCCTGTGAGGATGGTTTAGGGAACGAATACCACAAACACCATTTCTCAGATAGAAATTAATGATCCCACAATTCAGAATTGCAGGGTTGTATATGGAAGTGTAATAGAACATCTAGTATGTTATGGTAACAGCCAAACTAAATTACATGGGGCCAGATAACTTCCATCTGCAAAGAGATCAATGAATGGGACCCAAAATACCAGGAAATCTTGGCATGATTTTCCTCTGCTAGGCATTCACTTAAGGAGAAGACTGTGATGGGTGATACAGGTACTTTGATGCCCAAAAGAGGACTGTGACAGAATGCTAGCAGTGGCCCCCTGGTCATGTGGTACTAACTACAGCATATAGATGGCTGTGAGCTCAGCTCTGAGCCATTAAATATGTTCTCTTGGGGGATTATGAGCACATGGGTAGTAATTACTTGGCTAATGAGGTAACTGGCAGGATATAAGCAGAAGGAACAGGAAGATGGAGGAAATTCCAAACATGAACTGTGCTGAGGAGAGGGGGTTGTATAGAAAGCACCTGCTACAAGAGGTCAGCATTATGTTCTGTTTGTAAAAGAGTGAAGGAATATAAGGTATGTGTGGGAGTGTTTATGACCATGAGGTGCCAAAAACAGGTGAGACAGCGTGGCATGCTAGGTAGTGGAGGGAACACCATGTGACAGGTCCCTTAAGGGTCAGAGTTCCCCCACACATTCTATTCCTTTATGTAAGTGGATATTGCCTGCCAAATGAGTGGGATGCTAGGACCTAAAGGAGTAGTTCCTTCAGGTGGGCATGGGGCTGGAAGCAGGGGCAGCTGGATCAGGTTACTAGGAGTGGCTATAAAGAGGCAAACTGTCCAAAACATTCCTGTAGCTCTGGTGAGAGAAAGCTTTCCTCTGACCGAGGAGAGGTCTAACAGAGAGTGCAGCTTGTCTTTTGGGGGCTGAGTGATGGCTTGTCTTTTGGGGTAGGTGTTCCTGAGGAACTTAGTTTACTGGGCTCAAGCTCTGAAAATAAATTGGCCTCTCTTGCCAAAAGAGGCTTCCCCTCCCATGTAGTCTGTTTCCTGCAGTTCTGAAACTGGGTCTAATCTCCTTGAGCGTCTATAGGGGGTGAAGGACTCCAAGCACATCAGTGGCTTTGTGTCCTTTCCTCTTCCCCTGTCCTCCAATTCATGGAGGTAAGAGCAGTCTGCATTAACTCCTCTAGGAGCCCTACTGCCATCTGTCTAGCTGCTGCCATGGTAGTATCTGAGCACTTCATAGTTGTTCATGTAAAAAACAAAACAAACTTGAATGCCCCTTTGAGGTTGAGGAGGGGTTGGGTTTTTTGTTTGTTTTTACAGGTGAGGAACTGAGGCACAAACACACTTAGGTTGGTATCTATGAAGGGATGTCTTTGCAACACTGAGTGTCATAGCCCCTTACTTTTGGGTGCCTAGAAAATCATGGGAACAACAATGTAATCCACAAAGCTGGGGTAGGTTCCCTATATAATGAAAGGGGAGCGAGGCACCTAAGAATGAGATCCACAAACCTACCATGCTAGTTAGTCAATGGGCGATACCAAGGACAGGGTGTATGCACTCTGCTCTGTCCATCTCTGACGTGAGCATCTAAGTCAGAGCTGCAGGGAGCTGCCTATCTCCACTGTGATCCATAAAGGGGAACTCAGTTCCCAGAGTTGGGTAGCTTAGGTGGTTCTTGAGGGAATGAGTTAATATGCTACTTTGTTCCACACAAAATAGCTGATGGAGGAGGAGGTGGCTATGGCATTCTGGGGCACAATCCAGACCAGACCACTCCTGCCCTACCACTTGCAGTGCCCCACAGTGCTTCCCTCCCTTAGTGATTTACCCAAGGTTATGTAGAAATTCTATCTGTGCAAGAGGGGACTTGACCTCAAATTTCCTTGGTGCTAGGCAAGCACCCTAACCAGTGCACTGTCTTCCCTTTCATGTCATCTGCTGAATTACTCCCCTATAGTACTTCATAGCAGCTAAGGAAAAGGATCTACAGCAGTTAACATAACTCTGAACTGTAGCAACTCCCTTCTTAACTGGAACATGAGAGCTGAACTTGTTTCAGTGTCACAGAAAATAGCTGTACCTGGGCTGGGTATTGGAATAGTAGGTCCTACACTGCTGCTCCCCTCCCCTCACCCCCAAAAAACCTTCTCAGGCACCAGGAGAGGGGTATCCAAAGTACTGGAACTGGGGAATAGACAGTACTCCAGGGATGGCTATTCCTGTGCCGTCAAGGGGAATATCTCCATGTACATAGAATCAGAGAGGTAGCCGTGTTATTATGGAATAGCAGAGGTAACAGAGTCCTGTGACACCTTAAAGACTAACTAAAGTATTGAAGCATAAGCTTTCATGGGCTAATACCCACTTCGTCGGACTGCTTGCATCCAACGAAGTGGGTATTAGCCCACGAAAGCTTGTGCTTCAATACTTTAGTCTTTAAGGTGCCACAGGACTCTTTGTTATCCATGTACATAGGCTATAAGTCAAGATTTTCTACTAATGAAAGAATGATCTAAGTTCAGCTGTCTTTCTACATTATAGATATTGTAAAGGAGAGGAAACATTGCATTAACCAACTGAGTTGAGTAACATTTTGTGGTATCTCTTGCCTCATATAATATCATCCATATCCTAAAACTGATGAAAACAGATGCAGTTTGCACCACTTCCTGCTCTAGCTAAAATCTTTGCTGCAAAAGTGAAAAATTGATTCATCATGTTTTTCTATTTACCACAAAAATATGTCATATTGTCTTAATATTGGTTATTCTATATCATGTTAAGAAAAATCACTGTACTCATGAATCTTGTCTGGGGTATTTGAACTCGTAGGAAGGCACACAGATAATTGGACGTTAGTTTGAGGTATGGCAGGGGGTGGTTATTTTTACTGGCTGCCTAGTCCATTACTTATAGGCAATGGAAAAATTGATTCTCCTTCCACACTGGAATGAGTTCAAGAGGCCTGGAACCTTGCAATGTTCTACAAATCTACAGTTATATTCATGTAATATGGCATGTGTCTGAATGTGTGTCTTTTCTTTTGTGGATTACTTGAGGGGAGAGACAAAATCATATCAGCTTTGATCTTTGTTATAGAGAGATCCAATGGTGACATTTGTTCTACTTTCACGCTTATTTTTCTTTTAGTTCCCCTTCCTATCTTCCCACCACCTCCACCCATTTTCTTCTTTTCTAAATATTTTATAACACTGAGTGGATTTAAAGTATTGATGTTCCATTGGTGTGTTTAAAAACAAATGCTGTATTTCATATCACTTGTTTATGAAAACAAATCCTTTCACAGTATATGTTGCACTTTACCATTGAGGCATATTATCCATCCACAGCAATAAAGGTATAATAAACAAGAGAAGTAAAATATTCATCCATTACAGAAGGTCCTAGCTAAAACCACCCTCCCAGCCTGGCAAGGAGATCAGCCCCATTAGATTCAGCTGAGGTGAGACCCTCCTTTCATGTACATACTGGTGGATTTAGCCAGCTGCATTAAATCAGTACCCCTCTCCAGACCTCCTAGAGATTAGATGGGTCTTGGTTCTCTGCAGGATACTGAACAGAGCAGGCTATATCATTTCCTCCTTCCCCTGCCTTTCGGGGACAACTTTAACCAAGGTAGGCTCTAGTAGCATTGCTCCAATTGAAATGCCCACTAATAGCAGACCTGCTGCAGAAACACTGGGCCTCTTAATGGATGGCCTATCCCTCCCTCGTAGAGCTAGGTATCAACCATATTTTGTTTGATTCCTACCTCCTGTTCTTCTGGGGAAAGCCCTGCCCCCCTATGTACTGATCAGGCAAAAGTTCTGCCGGAGCTCACCTTTGAGACGTCCTCTCACTCTATGTGGGGCTGCCATAGGTGATCCACACCCAATAAACCAACAAACCAAACATGAAATCCTGAAGTCCATCTTCAAATGAAACTCCTGGTGATTTCAATGAGAGCTTTAGTGAAGTAAAGACTGGATTTGGACCACAGAGTTAAATCTGAGAAACTAAAGAGGATTTGGATAACATTTTCAAATGTTGTCAGAGGTCTAGTAAAGACAAAACTCCTTTTATGAAAATGTGGCAATTGTAAAGCAAACATCTAACATTTAGAAAAGAACTAACTTGTGTGGATAAGTCTATGAATGTCCAAATATTAATGTCTTCATTGCCTCTATATAACAAATGTGTACTGTATTTCTTCCGTATCTAATTTAGAATGGCCCCAATTCAGCAAAGAAATCAAGCATGTGCTTAACAATCTTAGGTCCCTTTGACTTCAAGTTAAATGTGTTTAAGTGCTTTTCTGAATCAGTGGCCTTGGTGCTGAGTACTGAAGTATTTTTTAATTATAAAGCATTTCCACTATTCTAAAGGAGGACTAAACCATGTATAACAGTCTAATATTAATATACATGTGCAGAGAACCTTTCATCCACAGATCTCAAAGTGCTTCATCTATTAATCCTTCCACGGTCACTTCTGGACCGAAGTATTGTGTACTTCAGAAGCCCTGATTTTAAGTAACTTCTAGAACTCATATTTCAATAGGATTCCCCTAACTTGCTTTGGATTGTTCAGCTATTCACTCTGGAATTATAACAAACAAATGCATTCCCTTGAAAAAAAGAGTAATGGTTAAAATGAAGCCTGTTGCATCTCAGTCAAAGTTAACTAACAAAGATACTGTGTATTAGAACACAGTAGCCATCAATAAGAAAATACACAAATTCTACTGTCAGGGAGATTTAGTTTAACCTTTGATTAAAGTGCCTCTGTAGTGCTAATAGGCCAGTACAAACTCCTTCCTCCCCCTCTCCCTGACACACACAATCACTTGGACAGAAGTTTAATTTTCTAAACTTCCAAATACATCATCATTCAAGATCATGCAGCACCCTGTCTTGGGCTACATGCAAGTGTGTTTTGTTTTGTTTGCTTTGGATTGTATCTGCCAAACATTTAATGGGTGCCCTTATTTCATTACCTAACATTCAGATGATCGTATTTCTAACTTAGAACAGTATTTTCTGAATATTTTTAAATTTGTTAAAAAAGACATAATCTAGAAGATTATTCTACAAACCTTAACAATACTTCCCAGTCTCTCCCCTCCTGCAAAAAAAAACACTATCATGATTTTCCCAAGATGACTGATTCCTTTTTGACCTGACTACTATTTCAGGGCTGGGCTTAATATGAAATATGGGAGCGCATGTTGGAAGTACAGTGGAAACACAAAGAGCAAACTTTACACAGTAGACCTCATTAACTCACTTTTTATTTAACAGTGTAGATCTACTGGCAGAGTTTTGCCTTAAGTTATCAACTCCGTAGGAATTTGCAAAAAAACAAATAGTCTACTTTCATCTATGCACCAAGCTGCCAAAAAAGAACCCCCACAGAGAATTTTTCTGAACATTTTTTTCATAAAAGTGCTGTTGTGTGTCAGAGGATCTTAGAAAATAAGTGAGCAGTGTATTTCTACCTGTCTGCTTAAAAGAAACACATGTAGCATGGCATTTACATTTTTTTCAGACTTGTACAATTACAGTAGTGTTTTCTTATCAAAGGAAGTACAGATATACTATCATGTTTTATGGTGTGGGCTCAGTCACTGAACAAAATTATGGAAATTCATCCCTGAAATGTGCTGCAAATTGTAATGTAAAAAATTTCTAGGGAACAAAATGTGTTTTAATACTTGAGCCTTCTCCTACTGGAAACCAGAGTTCAAATCTTGCCTTATGCCATAAGTGAAAATGAGGTTGAGGGTCAGATCATAGTCTTCATTTGAATATATCAAACTCCTGTACACAACATCATGATGTGTAGATCAGCCCATAGACTGCACTAATGCTGTAAGTAGATCTAAGGGCTGGTCTTCACTACCCGCCGAATTGGCGGGTAGCAATCGATCACCCACGGCGCCCCCGTTGACTCTGGAAGTCCAGCTTGCCGGGAGGCGTAAGCTGGAGTCGATGGGGGAGCACGACGCTGACTGCCGCTGTCGTGAGGACGGACGGTAAGTCGGCTGCAGATGCGCAAACTTCAGCTACATGATACACAACTTCAGCTACGTGAATCTGCAGTGGATCCCCCCGTAGTGGGGACCAGCCCTCAGAGATGCCCTCAGAGATGCTAGTTCAGTTACTTCCATCAACTTGCAGCAGTATCAATACTGTGCTATGTCAATGGGAGACACTGTCCTATCAACATAGCTTCTGCCTCTGAGGAAGGTGGAATACAGATACTTGTAGGACAGTGCTCCCCCATCAGCTGAGCATATCTTTACCAGACCTGCTAAATCAACACCGTATCGACCGAAGCACTGCCAATTTAGCCTGTAGTGTAGATATGGTCTACATTTAGAAGTGACATGAGCTTGGAATAGAAAGGATGTCTTTAAAGGGGAGGAAGGAGGTACAGTGAGGAGGGAGTGATGAGGGGAATGGATGCAGCTATTATTACAAAATAATAGTTCACTTGCTGCTTACTCCTAACACATGTTGTGTCCATTACCCTCAGGAAGATCAATATTCATAGCACTTTTCTTTTTAATCCTTCAAGCAGCACATAAGTCTGAACAATCTGTTCAAATGGAAAATACTGCAAAGTGTTCCAAATTACAGTGAATTTCCTTTCTAAATCTGCCTGGTAACACTTAGCTACGGCAAACGTGTCGTGATCTTTCTGGATAGGGACCTCTAAAACAGTTTTGTTAGGGACTTGCCTGAGAGCATCAGTGTTTTGCCTTCAGTCATGGAATATCTTAGAATTAGGATACATGTTACAGCAAGGCAGAGGTCTCTCTGTGCAGCAAACTAATCAGCTCACCACCTCACTCTTTCACTGTATAAATATTCACAGACATGTCAAAAACACAAGAAATACGTCGATAGTGCCTAGGATTCCCTCTCCATCCCTTTTTTTATTCCTTGTTTTCATTAATGTGATGTCAGTCACCTGGATTGAAAATACACTTTTTGCTCTTAATGTATGGAAAACAGAACCAGGAAGTCCTGTAAGGATATAGATATGGATTCTGGGAGGAAATAATTAGGAAAGTGACATTTGATGGGCAAATCTTGGGGAAGGAAGGGAAGAAAAATGTATCATTTGGAATATAAAATAAAAATATAAAATTTCTAAAAAATTGTTAGCAGATAGCAGCAGGGTGGGAATGCCATCAACAAGACTGATTCTCATACTCTTACTCGTGTTGAATAGCACCTCATATAAGACTTGAATTACATTGACTTCAATTACACATTTTGCAGATTAAGGTGCAACTCAGTGTAAATAAATAAATTGGAACTTGGTGAAAGTCTATCAACACTTATGTTCATTTTACCCACCTCCCTGGAGTTTCCTTTATTGCGGGAAGAAGCCAGACGGACACGGGGGGCTGCGGTGGAGAACGACCCCCGAAAACTCCGGGGTCTGACTTTTATTAGATACAACAGCATTAGGAAGCATGACAGTGATGGATAATCCTGTTTACTTCTATTCTCATTGGTGGTAAGGACTCTCCGCACGCCCCCTTCCCGTGCAGGGGGGAATATGGCTGTGAGCCATTACTCTTTCCTGTGATGGCTGTGGGCCCCTGTATTTTTCCTGTGTGTCAGCACTTCCTCTTACATAAGGGGAAGATTGTACATATTAGGGCTTTCCGTTGTGATAAGAAGCTTTGACAGCAATTTGGGTTCATGGAGAGAACACTGCGTGGCGTGCCAGCACATATGTTTCTCTACACTTTATTGCTAAATAAATAACAGGAAAACTTAAATCTTGGCTACAGCTTTCTCTGAATCTTAGTAATTCCTAATGCATATGGGTAATGAAAGCATTAAAAGGAGCCGGAGAGCTCCATTAAGGTAGCTGAAAGTGGTTAGTCTAAAAAGATTAAGCCCAGCTGAAGGAGCTGGGTGGTTAGTCTAAAAAGAGAACGCCCAGCATAGAAGGGGGGTTGCTGCAGGGAGAGGAAAACGATATTTCAGTCTCTCTGTTGGTCATGTGGAGAGAGCAGCAGGGGCAAGGAGGAAACCCAACTCTGAAGCTGATCCTGGGATTCTCTCCTGAAAAACTGTCAAGTGGCCAGGAGAAACATGGAGCAGTCACTGGGGTGGAGCAAGCTCTGAGGGTGATAAAAGGGCCAGCTCTGAACTTCTGGGGGTGTTCAGTGGAGAAACAGGGTCGGGAAAACTGAATAGGGATGAAAGGTCCTGCCCAAGGAGGGCAGAAGTGGGTTTACTTTTGTGCTTTTTGGTTGGAGATTTATTGGAGGATTTTATGAAAGAGCCTTGTGACTCCTCACCCCCAACACAAGGGTGACCTTTGAGTCTGTAGGCAGAAGGCCTTAAAAGGCTCCAAGAGGAAAAAATCCAGGAAGTTGGCAGCAAGAAGCCTGACAGAACTGGTACTGTCTGCTGGTTAGAGAGTTCCTGGACTGGAACCCAGTGTAGTGGGAGGGCCTGGGTTCCCCTACCAGTTATTAGGGAAGGTGGTATGAGGCCCCTGAGAAGGAAATAAGGATGACTGAAAGCTCTGAGTGAAGAGGCATGGGGATGGTGGGGCCAGAGTGGGGGTTGAGGGTGTGACATAAGGGCATTGGACTACTGTTTGTTGGACTTTCTTAGGCCAGAAGGGGTAAAATTAAAATGTAACCTGGCTGAAGTGACAACTCGCAGAAGAAAGTCACTCGGGCACTGTGCTGCTCCATCATCAGGGGGCGTGCGAGAAGAATAGCCTGCTATGCCATGCCCAGCAACCCAGGGAATCAGAAGTGAGTCCATTTGGCTACATAGAGAGAGCTTTCAGAGAAATGCTCTTTGTCTCCCATATTATCCCTGATCTAAAGCATAAATACCTTTCATAGAAATTCAAAAGTTCACACTCTTGACATCAAGATGACTCTGCTGAGGAGTCGTACATTTTTATGCATGGTCCTAGAAACAATAACTTGTCAACAGTACCCCTTTCTTTAAAAAGGAAAAAACCTACCACACATCTAATGACCCCTCCCCATGCCACATGGGCCAACTGCAAAAAGTATACTGGACAGACTGATCACCTGGTGTGTCAGCAAGATGGAAATCTCAAGAATTTATAGGAAGCTTTATTCATCAGTTTCTAAGAACCCATATGTTAGCAGAATTTCAACAGCAAGACAACATGGTGGCACTGAAAATAACACCCACAATGTGAAAAATCCTTCTGCTCTTGCGATGAACAAAGCCTCTCAGCTATTTATAATCTAGTTATGTAAGAACTTTGGGACACCCAAAGTATAATAGTCTATTTTGTTCTCATCATTTCCTGTTTTTGTCAAAAACATCTTTATGTATATATATAGAGAGAGAGAGAGAGAACTTGCAAGAAATTCAGCAGTAGGGAGGGAAGGAGATTTTCTGTTTTGAGGGAGGATCTGTTAGGTCCAGATTTTGCCCAGCCCACCTCTCCTACTGACTAATACTTTACTCCACCAACAGTCCCATTTTCTTCTGTTTAAAAATGCCACTAATATAAATTTGGCAGAGATTAACAATAAAGAGGTCATTTCAGCCCCCACCACTGTCACAAGATAGGAACATAAACTCTATATCACAAGGGGCAACATTCAGCAAGTTGTCCATCACCATGCTCTAGCTCAAAGGTGCTCAAACTGTTCTGTGAACAACTGGCTGGTTGTATGTTGCTGGGCTTTTCTCCTTATTTCCAACCAGTAAGTTGCATTAATAGCTAAAAATATATTTAATTATTTTTTATTTAAATTTCCAGGGAAATAATCACTGTAGTTTCCACAGAGATGTTATGCAATTGTGAAGACAGGGGAGAATGATCATCAGCATGGAATTCCATGTCACACAGTACATTTTCAGTCTGAATCTCTTCTGACGTATTTATCAGCTGAATTTATTGTCTTACTGAACTGTACCTGAAAAGCATATATAATGTTTTTAGTCAGATACAGAGAAGCAGCACCCAGTAATACTCTGATATAAATAGGAGACTGAATAAGCCTCTCAAATAAATAAAACAGACATTTTCCATTACTGCCTAGTTCCGCATAAGGTTATTTGTATTATATAAACCCCCTCCTCTGCATGCAATTATCTGTTACACACCCCAGCTGATACATAACTGCTGGCCAACTCCCCATCCCATGCTACTACATGTATAGGAGGCAGCATACTAATTAGGAGGGATTCAGAAACAGCCACTCTGTGACACCCATTCCAATCAGAAAATAGCTTATAATATGCTACATTGTCATGAATGAGGCCACATCTGGAGTACTGGGTCCAGTTTTGGGGACCACCCCCACCCGCAGAAAGGATGTGGACAAACTGGAGAGAGTCCAAGGGAGGGTAACAAAAATTATTAGGGGCCAGGGCACATGACTTATGAGGAGAGGCTGAGGGAACTTTTCTTATTTAATCTGTGGAAAAGTGAGGGGGAATTTGGTAGCCTTCAAATACCTGAAGGGGGTTCCAAAGAGGATGGAGCTAAGCAATTCTCATTGGTGGCAGATGACAAGAGCAATGGTCTCAAGTTGCAGTGGGGGAGGTTTAGGTTGGATATTAGGAAAAGTATTTCACTAGAGAGTGGTGAAGCACTGGAATGGATTACCTAGGAAGGCGGTGGAATCACCATCCATAGAGGTTTTTAAGACCTGGCTTGACAAAATCTTGGCTGGGATGATTTGGTTGGGGTTGGTCCTGCTTTGAGCATGGGGCTAGACTAGATGACCTCCTGAGGTCTCTTCCAGCCCTAGTTTTCTATGATTCTAAGACTTTCAGTTACCTGTTGACAATGGTGTTCTTGTGTCTGCAATAGCGACACCTTTGGTTCAAAATGGAAAAGCTGTCACAATGTACCCTCAAGGACACAGGTCTCACGAAAGCTAAATAGGTTTGCCAGAGCTGTAAACTGATTACACCTTCAGAATAACTGTTAAATGCCTAGCGAAAAGGGAAGGTCAGGTGGTTGCTGCTGCCAAGGAGAATGAGATCACGCAAGTGAGCACTGTGAATAGAGGAAACAGAAGATCAGGCATTCATCACTGCCTTCTGGAAATTATGACTGGAATAGCAGAAGAGAAATAGCAAAGTGCACTTAACACTCTCTCATGAAGAGGAATCAGACTGAGCAGCAGAGCATTCTCTCTAATGTCTCAGACTGACTCTGATGTCTGCTGAAAAAATTATTAGCCCTCTGTCAATTTGACCACTCAGAATCTCAAGCCTTTGCAGCCATTATGGGCTAGATTCTGATAGCCTTGATCTTGCTGGTTTCAGTACAGTTATGCTAATTAATACAAACTGAGGATCTGGACCAATGAAGGCAAACCCTGGCATTGTGTCCACAAGCAGTGCAGCCTTCTTCACTGCAGATGGCACTACAGCTAACCAAGCCATGTAAGCCTGGAAGCCCCCTTCATGGATTGAACTAGCAAAGGGGAAGGAGCCTGGGAACCAGAGGGAATAAATGACAGTACACACTGAATGGATATGAGGGAAGGGGAGAGAAAGAGAAGAATGTAGAAGGGTGAAGGAAGTAACAAGAGGAAAAGAATAAAGCAGAGTTGGAAGTTCCACTCCTAAAACAGAGAGCATGATTAGACTGGCACTTTGCAGCGCTAAAACCCTCCAGTAGTAGGCTGACCATACGTCCCGTTTTGAACGGGACAGTCCCGTTTTTTTAATGTTTTTTAACCGTCCCGTCTTTTTGTCCAAAATATCAATTTTGTCCCGTTTTTGGGGCAGGACTCATAAAACATGGAGTCATAAAACGTCCGCCACCACCGCCGGTGCGCTCAGCCCCCGGCGGCGGCTCCAGACCGCTCTGCTCCGCCATCAGCTTCAGCCCGCTGCCGGCCGGACGTTTTATGACTCATAATCGCATAACTGAATTTATGTAATTATGAGTCATAAAACCTGGCCAGCAGCCGCCCCGCCGGCGCGCTCGACCCCCGGCTGCGGCTCCGGACAGCTCCGATCTGCCGCCTCCTCCAGCCCGCCGCCCGCTGCCGCCTCCTCCTCTCTACTCCTCCTTCCCTCCTTCTCTCCATCCCTCCCTTCTCTCCATCCCCCTTCTCCATCCCTCCCTTCCTCCCTGCTCTCTCCCTCTGTCCGCTGCCTCCTCTTGCTCCCTCCATCCCCTCTCTCTATCCCCTTCTCCATGCCTCCATCCCTTCCTTCCTCCCTTCTCTCTATCCCTCCATCCCTCTCTTCCTTCTCTCTATCCCCCTTCTCCATCCCTCCCTTCCTCCCTTCTCTCTCTCCCTCCGTCCACTGCCTCCTCTTCCATCTCCCTTCTCTCCATCCCTCCTTCTCGCTGTCCCTTTTCTCCTCCATTCCCCCTGCTCCCTACCCCTATCTCTTCTCTCATCCATCCATCCTCTCCCTTCTCACCTTCGTGCCTTCTCTCCCTCCGTCCCCTCCATCCTCTTCATCCCTCATCCCCCCTTCTCTCTCTCTCCCTCCATCCTCTTCATCCCCCATCCCTGTTCTGCTTATTCCTCCATCCATGCCCCCTGACCCCCCCTCTGCCTCCCCCCCCGCCCGGTGCTGGGGGGCCCAGGTGGGGCCATGCCCCCCCCCACACACCCTGTCCCGTTTTTGCCCTCCCAATGTCCCGTTTTTGTCTAAAGGAAATATGGTCAGCCTATCCAGTAGCGCTATAATTTTTGTACTGTACACACTTCAAAGTGAGATTTTGTGCATTTACTCACTGTTTAAAGCGCAAGTATTAAACCTCCTTTTCCAGAGGCAGAAGGCTTTTAGCGCTAGCGCTGTAGCGCAAGGTTGGGAATGTGGACACCCATGGGATCTCTTGCATGCCTCCGAGCCATGTAAAGCCATCAGCAAGCCATTAAAGACAATCAACATGCCATGTAAGGCAAATGACATGAGGTGTTGTTTTATAAAAGCGGAAGTAGCTTTGCAGTTTCTCTCTAACAACTCACACAGCAAATAACCAGTGAAAATGCTTGCGGACGGAGCTGTTTGTATTAAATACAAAGCCTGTCAGCTTTCGCTAAGGAAAACTCACTGACAGCCTGATCTTCTCTCCCTGCGAACAACTTCCCAGTTCCCCCTCACCCCGCTCCTTTGCAAAGCACGTAGCACCCAGCTGAATGCTGGGATACCTGCCCTATCCCGCTACTGTCACTGCCGCCAGAAGTGCTACAAATGTATCCATTCTTTAGCGCTACAGGGTTTCAATCTGCACAGGCTCTAGCGCGATACCTATTGCATTACATTGGGAAGCGCTACAAAAAAACGCGCTATAATCCCTAGTCTAGCCATACCCAGAGGAAATGGTTTGATCTGTGTGCCATTCAGTCCTTTGCCTCTCTGACACAACTACATAGGGCTGGAGTGTGTCAACTTTGAGGGTGGTTTTTATTCTAAATCAGGTGCAGTGCTAATGTTTACCTGCTCAATGGGGACTAAACTGCCTCAAAGCCCTATAAGGCTACTACACCCTCGGGCACACATTGACTGGATATATGCCATGATCTCGGACTATAGGGGATTCATTCTCACAACTCCAATGGCATCTATTTGCATTTCTTTTCAGGATGTTGTACTTTTTATCAGATTTTTTTTTCATCTAAAGCCTTCGTTTGTCTGATCTTAATCTCTGTACTCAGTTCTGACTACTCATGCTTTAGCTCTATATTCTGCTTTACCAAACGTAAATGATTGTCAAGAAGCTACATCATGTATCACGGCTGCAAATGTTCCTTACCACCTATCCAAAAATACTCCTCTTATGAGGGTTGGCTGTAAATATCTGAGGATATTTGTTGGCTAGCTTCAGTACCTCTTGTCCAGTCAGATTATAAACTGTGAAGTTAGCACCAAGTTTGTATCTTTTCTGAATAGCAAGAGTATCTGCACTGACATATATTAGATTCAATAACTTAAGTAAAAAATGCTCCAATGGCTTATAAAATTCAGGACAGTCATTCATCCATATTATTATATAAAAACAAAAAAAGTGTTTAACAGTCATTCATAGACCCTTCACAAGCTTCATGGATGCTCTTTCCTTCCAGACAGTGTAATCTAGCTACAGTGGCTTTCAGACTTTACAACTAGTTATATCCTTTTGGTGGTGGTTTGGTTTGGTTTGGTTTGATTTTAGCAAATGGGGGAGTCCATGCCAATGACAGAAGAGAAAATGACGTTAGCAGAAATTTGACTAGCTAATCTCCTTCAATTTAGTCACAGTGATGACTCATTCTTGCACTCCTTTGTTTATCTTTTTCAGCCCTCCTGTTGAGCACCGGACAGTGTATTAGATTATCTTTCTTTTAAGACAGAGGTTCTCAGACTGGGGGTCAGGACCCTGCAGGAGGTTGCGAGGTTATTACATGGGGGGGTCACAAGCTGCTAGCCTCCACCCCAAACCCTCCAGCATTTATAATGGTGTTAAATATATAAAAAGGTGTTAGCCTTTGTTTTGAAAGAAAAAAAAATCCTGTCTGTAAATTATTGATTTACAATCCAAGGACTTTGTCCAGAAGACCATTACCTGCAACAGCCCTTTAGGGACTATTCTGCCAACACATGGCTGCCGTAGCTCAGAGTATTCCAGTTATGGCCCAGAGCACCCACTAACTGCAAAATTAGGCCTCAAGTTGTCAGCCAGGATATGGAGTGGGTGGCATAGAGCTATCTGCACCAGCCTTATGCCACCCAGAGATTCCCTTTCATGGCAGTTTTCCATCCCATTTACACCCACAGAATAGTGTAAAGAGAACAGAGTGGGGTGGAGAATCTGGCACTCCAATTCCACATGCATGAAAATTAATGACAACTCAGTGGAAAAAATGTAATTATCAACTCTTAATCAGCCATAGGACGACTCATTAGGCTTCCACGATGCCGTCTCTCCAGAGTGGAGTCTTTGACCCCTTACAGTTGTCTGCCTGTGACTGAAGTAGAGATGCTTTTGGAATTCCCTCCTCCTGGATAGTCACCCCACCATTCCTTTAAACAAGACTTCAGTCTCTCCTGGCTGTCAGTTTGACATTTTAATTTTGAGTTTGGATTGTTTGTGTTTTAATGGCCCTGTGAATTGTAGATATGAGGGCAGGAAGGGTGTTTTGTTTAATTCTCTGCTCCTTGCTCTGGGCATTTTGATAACTTATATATTTAGAAAAGAAATCAGTAATATCGAAGTTCCCAGAGGCTTTTGGGGCACAAAAGTTCACACCAGAGAGAACAAGGATTCTCTCTAGCAAAATCTGTCTGGAACATGACAATATGTAACCTTCCATTTGTGAAAATTATATATATAAATGTAATCTCAGCAAAACAAAACAAAATTAATCCCAAGAAATCTTGAAGTATAGGTAAGGAGGGAAAAAATGCCCAATTTCTTGTGCCTGTGTGGAGTTGAAATAATATTAATGTGAGTGCAAATATGTGATTGTAAAATACAATAGTCTCTTTCTCCTCTATCTTTCTGCTTATAGTAGGTTCTCATGTGGTGCCCACCATGGTGGTATCTCAGAACCTCCCACCATTATAAAGTGTACACATCTTTCTCTCTTTACCTCTTCCCTACAGTAATCAGGGACTCACACTTATTTTGTGTGTGTTACTGTACTGTTGGTGTAGGAAGGTTGATCAAAACCCTGAGATTTGCATTTTATTATGAAAGTACTGACGTTTCAGCTGTTGTTATGGGAGTTAGTTCCAGATTTGTGGGTTAGTTGCTGATAACGTTTTGCTTCCTGTATGCATGAAGTTTAATTAGACAGGAAACAACCCCATTCACTTCACTTATTTTTTACTGACTTTTAAAGACGTAGGGTAAAATCCTGGCTCTATTAAAGTCAATAGCAAAAATCCCACCGACTCCAATGGGGCCACGATTGCACCCCAAATGTTTTAAAAGCATGGTCCTTATGGTACATGTTGATAGCTAGTTACCTGCCTAAACATCATTTGCACAAAAGCAAATGAAGGTGCTACTACCAATCCTTCCATTAGCCATGTGCTTGAGCACCTAGAAAAAATCCATGCCAGCCACCATAAACTGATCTCTCCCCTTCACACCTAGGCCCCCGTACTGCAGTTAACAGCACTCAGGTGGGACAGTACCCGCACATGGAGCACTGTTGATGTCCCCATGGGCCTTCATTAAGGCAGATTACAGAATCAGGACCTTCTGTACCTAGTTTGGATAATTGTACTGAACATAAAGTATGGCATATTAATTAAGACTACAGTCAGACCCCACGATACCGCAACTATCGGGATCCAAAAATACCCGATCTCGGTAAACGTGGGGTCGCGGTATTGCGGGGTCGTGCGACATCAAAGTGCCGCACGCCGCCGCCATCGGGAGCGCTGCACGCCCCGCATTATAAGCGGATTCACGCTATAGCGGGGCGCGGTATTGCGGGATTCCACTGTATTTCACTTTTCCTGTTAACTGTCAGACCTATTAATTTTAATTAATAATTAATTAATTTTAATTAATCAAAGTGCTGGAGCTAAGAACCGATTGATCTGGTCTGTAATCCATTCAACTGGTAACTCTCTACTGACCGCTCACAACTTGAGGTTATAGAGGATTTTTTATGTAATAAGCCTTCATTCCTTCTGTTGCTAAAATACCATTGAAACCAGTTGGCGAGCAAAGTACACAACAAAGGCAAGATCTGATCCTAATTTTGTATGTATAGATGCCCACTGACAGAATCAGACTCATGATGCAGAAGGCCAATTGTTTAGAATAGTCCACTCGTTCATTTGGCCTTTGGTTTTCTACTTGACCTTCCGTCAAAAGGCATCATTTCCCTATGGAAGGGGATGATTATTGTTGTTTCCTCATTTAATTTTACTGCAGATCTTAAATCCTCCCCCTTGTGCAGAAAGTATTGGTGACTGCTTCCTCCTCATCAACCTTACACCCTCTCCATTATCCCCACAGCTCTACCCACTATAGTGATAACAATGAAAGGTTGCAAGCACAGCATATCTCTTAATGGTGTTTACATACTGCTTTGTTCTCTTTAAAGAACGGAAGTGTCAGACATTTATTCATTATTTCTTATTAAATGGCACATAGATCTATACTGGCCAGATTCTGCTCTCCATTACATCAGTCTAAATCTGGAGTAACTATTGCAATTCAACTCCACAGTAACTCCAAGTAGAATGTGTTGTCTTATAGTACATAAACTGAGGATATCAGAAGCATTTTCTGCTGTGTTATCACACCGAATAAAAAGAAAGAACTTTTATTTTTTTAAAAGATATGTACTTTGGCACCAATTTCTTATTTTTGATAATGTGGGTCAGTAAACATTTCTAGTAAATATTTAAATAAATAAAATATAAGCTAAATGAGGAAAGGCTGGTTTTTTATATAACCATCTCTCTGTTTTTATGATACTTTTATATTGAACCTTATTTTTCAAAAAATCTTTTCTTTGTTGCCATAGTGATAGATTCCCATGGTGAAATTATATCATACTGGCTTTCTTTCAGGTTTCTGCAATGTGCAATCACCACCCACTCCTCCTTCATACTGTCAATAACTCACAGCCTCCCCTCCCCCTAGCCTCTTATACCTTAGCATCCTTAAATTGTTTTGGGAGAGGTAAGATGTAGAATGCTGGTTGGCAGGGGGGAAGTAAAAAGTAAATTATTGAATTGTTTAGAGAGAGACCGGTACACGGTGCAAAATGTCTCCTGTCCAACTGGCCTCAAATAATATACATTAATGTACTTCCATCCAGAGTCCTATAATTGTATCTCTTCTGAGTACAGACTAACTGCCAGTGTCAATTGTGCCAGAATGTGTAGTGATTTGGTGATGGGGGAGGGAGCAAACATCTATATTAGACTGACACTGCCAAAGCAATTTCAGATTTAAAGTTGAACCGTGGTCTCCTGAGGTGATATGCTATTACATTAACACAGTGTGCCACCTCACCTTGCACTACTGCAACTTGATATATGTTGTAATTCTGAAATCTACAGGCTGAACAGAATGTCTCCCACATATGGCACGTTAGAACAGAATATAGTTTAATTCAAAATAATCATACTAGCAAAAAATTACAGGCATCTATTTTATTTTGAAATGATATATAAAGCTACCAATTTCTCTAGGGCTCTATTCCAACAGCTTTTCTCACATTGAGTAGTACCTTACTAAGTGATTGATCCCATTGATTCTAAGGGGACTACTCTTAAAGTAAGGTGCTATTCAGTGTGAGTGGGAGCAGAATAGGGCCTTGAGTGATCATATGAATTCTGATGAGTCACAGCAAACTGAGCACATTTCTCTCCTCTGAAAATAAAGCCAAGGGCTTAAGTTAAACTGATTTATATTTTATTTATACAGAGTTCCAGGTACAAGACAATCAATGTATGTCTCTTTTAATTTAGCAATATTTAAAGCTAACAAGCTGTTTTGATCTTTCTAATGGCCATTTTGGATTCCATAAAATGTTACTATCTAAACCAGGGGTGGCCAAACCGAGCCTGAGAAGGAGCCAGAATTTACCAATGTATATTGCCAAAGAGCCACAGTAATGCATCAGAAAATCTGGGCCAAAGTTTTGTGTAGGCATTTTCCATTCCAGTGAGCAACTTTAGACAACCACGAACTAAGAGAACTTGTTTTTATTGTGACAATAAATGACAGGGGAATGCCACTTCTCTCACATGTTGTTATATCTGCTGCTGACGAGCCTCTAGGCTGTTTGGAGAAGGAGAGCCCTTATAAGTCTCGGGGTGTCAAATCCTAGACAGTCAGCTAGGTGCATACATACACAGCAGCTATTATGTTGCACAGCACATAGATACACAACAGATATTCTGTTTCTGAAATTTCACAGGAACAAAACTATTTAAATTTCTGAAACATAATAATGGATCATCTATGAGTCCTTGTAGATGAACCTATAAAGTACCTGCTCAACCTCACATATGACTCCACTCAATGATAACTCAAGTGAAGATATTCTGTTTGGAAATGGATTTATTGGCCCAGATTCTCTGCTGTACCATTTCTTTTTGGCACTGCAGGGAGGAGCCATCAGGGAACCTCTTGTGGCTCCCTGATTCTGATAGCAATCTGAGCCCGCTCTAGGTTAGTGGGAGCAGACTCTGGGCCACTCTACCTTAAGCCATCTGACAATGATGCCAAAGGGACTGTATGCTAGGTGTGGATAACCAGAGTTCAACACACAACTGCCATGCCCCCAATACAGCACACCCAAACTTTTAATTTAAGTGGGCCTGTTGGCTGCAGGAGCCTGGTATGTCAGCTTTGCACCAGCAGACAGCTCTCTCACACACCAGGGCAATTCTCAGCTGGTCAGACCTAACTACTTTCTTCCACTAGAGCATTGCAGAGGATCCAGAGTGCAGTGAAGAATGAAGCCATCATATCTATGATATTGAGCAAAATGCAGTATTCCATACTCATCCAAGGTAAAATGCCCTATAAACAGAAGCTGTCTTGCACAAACATTTTTTCATGTGTTTGTGCTTGCTAAGTGCAAATGGTTAGCTAGGCATCTACCTATCTGCATGTACAAATACACTGTCTGGTTTGGGTGTGTTATTGCAGTGACTGGGTAAAGAATTACATGCAAACAAAAGTGAGGGCAAACTTTGTCTCCCTTTTATTTTATCTGCTCTGTGCATGCAGGCAAGAGGAGTATATGTGAATGAAACATGCCACACATGATTAAAGTATCTCCTGAACATCTAGATGACATCTTTATACAGACACATTTACTGTGCAATCAGATTTAGGGGTATTTACTTTGTTAGTACCCAAAAGTACAGTAAGCAAATACTGCAAAACACAGTCAAACTGGAGTTTATAAATATGCTATTTCCATGTAAGAAGCATTAACTAACATCTGCACAGTGCATATCTTTGAACATCTCCTGAATTGCTGGATAGGATGCTGGTTGCTGAGTACTTGGTCACATATCATGATTTTCAAAGTGCTATCCTTAGCTCCTCAGTACTTTGAAAATAGGGCAATATTTTAGATGCTTACAGCGGCATTCCTCTATCACACTCTAATAGGGCAAAAAAAACACTCACTATTTTTCTCTTCAAATGTAGCTTGCTGTATCTCTTTTCTTTTCTATTTAACACTCATCAAATCATGTTTTATGGGTGAGCTAATCTGTCATGAAAACTGAGAGATGCACATTCAAGCACTACCATGGAGACACAGTTACTAAGTACAGTACCATAGTTTATGGATTTCGGGCTTCCCTTGGTAAATGTTCTGTTAGGATAGGCTATGTGATGTTGGCAATACAAATATAAAATATTATTAATAATCCCAATTTAATATAGAATCAAAGTCAGAAACAGTTATCAGTCACATCAGGATTACAGAGATACTAAAGATTTGGGATAACTGTTAGAAACATAAATAAACTTAATGACAATTTTTTGTGGAGGAAACCTCTAGGGGCACTTGGTCATCAGCCAGGCACTCTGACTCTCAGAATTGATGGAGGTAGTTTTATCTAGTGAGTAGAGCAAGGAATTTACAGACAACTTCTTTTTTGCCCTAGTCACTGACTTGCAGTGTGACCTTACCCAAGTCAAACTAATCCTGCAAACACTTCTGCATGTGAATAATTTTAGTCACATGAATAGTTCCACTGAGCTTAAGGAAATTACTCATGGGAGGAAGGCTCCTTATGTGCATCTTTTTCAGAATAAGGCCCTTATCCTGTCTGTAATTTCAGTTTCTATCTCTGTAAAATGGGTACGTTAAATAATAGCCAGCATCTGTTTTCAAACATGGTATGGTGACCACTGTGCTACTATCACATCCAAATGGCATTTGAACCCACTCATAAATTGCCAGCAATCTAAAGCCAGGTTCCACCAAGCTTGCTAGGGGTGCTCTTACTCTACAGTGGTTCCTTCCTGGAACAACAGGAAAGTTCATGCAAGTAGGGGAGATGACATGAGAGTGTGGGCTAACTTTGGCCCCAACTTGGATGTATGGAACCCTGCTAACTTCAATGGGACTCTGCCCAGATCATAGAATATTAGGGTTGGAAGAGACCTCAGGAGGTCATCTAATCCAATCCCCTCCTCAACACCAATTAAATCATCCCAGTCAAGGCTTTCTCAAGCTGGGCCTGAAAAATCTCAAAGGATGGAGATTCCACACCTTCCTAGGTAACCCGTTCCAGTGCTGCACCACCCTCCTAGTGAAATAGTGTTTCCTACTATCCAATCAAACCTCCCCCTCTTCAACTTCAGACCATTGCTACTTGTTCTGTCATCTGCCACCACTGAGAACAGCCTAGCTCCATCCTCTTTGTAACACCCCTTCAGGAAATTGAAGGCTACTATCAAATCCCCCTTCACTCTTCTCTTCTGCAAATAACCCCACTTCCCTCCACCTCTCCTCATAAATCACGTGCCCCAACCCCCTAATCATTTTTGTTGCCTCCACTGGACTCTCTCCAATTTGTCCACATCCCTTCTGTTGTGGGGGGACCAAAACTGGATGCAGCACTCCAGGTGTGACCTCACTGGTGCTGAATAGAGGGGAATAATCACTTCCTTTGATCTGCTGGCAATGCTCCTACTAATACAGCCCAATATTTCATTGGCCTTCTTGGCAACAAGGGCACACTGCTGACTCATATTCAGCTTCTCATCCACTGTAATCCCCAGGTACTTTTCTGCAGAACTGCTGCTTAGCTATTCGGTACCCAACCTGTAGCAGTGCATGGGATTCTTCCTTCCTAAGTGCAAAACTCTGCACCTGTCCTTGTTGATCCTCATCAGATTTCTTTTGGCCCAATCCTCCAATTTGTCTATGTCACTCTGGACCCTATTCATACCCTACATCGTATCTACCTCTCCCCGCAGCTTAGTGTCATCTGTAAACTTGCTGAGGGTGCAATCCCATCAGCCAGATCATTAATGAAGATGTTGAACAAAACCACCCCAGGACCAACCCCATGGAGCACTCCACTTGATATCAGCTGCCAACTAGACATCAAGCTGTTGATCACTACCCATTGAGCTCAACAATTTAGCCAGCTTTCTATCCACCTTATAGTCAATTCATCCAATCCATACTTGCTGGCAAGAATACTGTGGGAGACCATATCTTGATTTTAGCAAAGCTTTTGATATATCACACTAACTGCTGGAAGGGTCTGCATGAATTAATCTCTTTACATAGTTAGGGTTTGTGTTATAGCCACACACTATGAGTGAGTGTTTATCACACATCATCTGCAAAAACAGTTCCTTCCAAAATAATTCTTACATACCTCACAGAGGTATAGGGAAGCATAAGTAAATTAACTGATGTTTGCAAAATACTTTGGGATCCTTAAATGATAGGCATGATATAAATGGAAATCACTCTTATTAACTTAACTGCAAAATGGTGATCACTACATTTTTTTTTTATTAAACTGTGGAGTTTCTCTTTGTCCCAGGCCCCTTTCTTAGAAGTGTAAAAAGAAGAGGCATAGAGATAGCATAGTGCAAGTTCATGCTGACATGTAGTACTAATGGAAGCATACTGATCTGAGTAAACTTGTTTCCATGGTATGGTATGTTACTGATAATATTGAATTGTCTGCCTTTCTGGATAGTGCATTACTAGAGTTGAGCTAGAGTTTTAGGGCATGTTATATGAAAAATCTGTGCAACACCTATTGTATGATAGTAAATAGTTAATTATTAATAATAATAAATATTTATACCATAATGCCTAGGTGACAACTAGGATGGGGGTCCTATTCTACTAGATGTTGTACAAACATTTGGTAATAGGCATCCCTGACCCAAATAGAACCTTCCATTTTCCCCTATAGTCTGTGTGTTTGTCAATAATCAGGCAGGAATAAAAATTATACAGAATGTCTATCTTTACAGAAAACCATAAAAACTACCAGGGTTTCCTCTTTGTTTTGCAGGTTTAAAGTATATTATGTTTGGTCTTACTCAGGAAATCTTGCCCAATGTTTTCTTTTAGTGAATCAAACTGTTTGTTTGCGTCCAGATTCCCACCAGCAATCTGAGGACTTCTCCTTGGTATTTTATAGTATACTTTTTGTCTCAACTTGTTCCTAACATATTGTGCCAGATCCCCCAAATCAGCATAGTTCCACTGCGTTCAGTGCTCCAGGAACTAATCTGATTTATGCCAGCTGAAGATCTGGTTCTAAATGGTGTTCTCAAAATACATTCTGCTGGTGTCAAAACATCTCAGTGGTTCAGGAATCCAACTGTGTATCAGCCATTAATAAGTCAGCTCACATGAAATCAATAGAGCTACACAAATTTACATCAACCGCGAATCTGCCTCCGTCTTTAATTATTACCTGTCAATTGCGCTACGATTTTATAAGGTCTTACATCTCCAAGGTATCTGAGCACCACTAGAAGCTAACACAAAAATATTTCTCTCTTGCAGCCATGCTTTTTTGAGGTTAGGGAGATTGTGTTTGGGATTTTGTTGGTTGGTTCAACTGGAAATTCTGACATTTCAAAGCTTGTTTCCATTCCTTATCAGAATGACAATCTAATATGAAAATTACTGTAGAATTAAAATTCTAAAAAAAATTGATTTTGTAATATTGACACATTTAATTTTGATAATGTAGAATCACTTGTTGACTATCACATTTCATCTCAATAATGTAAATGTTTCATTTTGATAATGTTGAAACATTAAACATAGTATGAAATATATAAAAATACAATATTAAAATATTTAAATATAAAAATCTAAATGAAGCATGTTTACCTTATCAAAGTAAAAAAAATTGACTTGAAAATTTCATCACAATATTTTGATTTTGATGAAACTGACAGAAAAGTGTAGTTTCAAAAATTTTTGACCAGCTCTATTTAGGATTATTTTTCTTAATAATAATAATTCAAAGCATCTATGTATTTTTCTCTTCATCAACTTATCGATGGCAAAGTTTGAAGCAACAGCTCGGAGCATTCTCTCTGATACTGAAACCATGTATGGCACACAATGGGAAAGTCGAGTGGAGGCGATAAAGCCTATCAAACACCAAATTGGGAAGATAGGTGATGACAGAGTTGCCATTATGGAGGATAATGCTATGACAAGAACTGTTTGTGGGAGAACAGTGGCAGAGGCAAATGGAATCACCAGAAACACACACAACTTCAAATTTCTGTGTGGCTTAGTGTTGTGGCATGACATACTGTTTGAAATAATTGTTGTAAGCAAGAGACTCCAAGGTGTTGACCCTGATATATCTGGAGCAATGGAACAACTGGAAAAAGCAAGTCATACCTACAGTCTCACCGGTCAGCTGAGGGATTTCAAAATATTCTGAAGAGTGCACAGAAGTTGGCAGAGGAACTCCACACTGAAGCTATTTTCCCACCCATGACTTTTATATAACTAATTATGACACGGCTGACAGGAGGTAGGTGAGATAAATAAAAAGATACATTTAGACTTCTATAAACTTTGCATAAATCTTTAAAGCTAGCCATTTTCTATTGTCTTGCTTTATTTGTAGCCATCTCAGTATAACAATCAAACGCTTTTTTTAAAAATCAGCATTTTCGGTTGATTATTGAATAAAATATTGGGGGCTGGATTCTCCAGTCTGCCACGTTCATTCTGACTCATTTATATGAGTCCAACTCCAGTGAAAAGACTTAGCACAGCTATAATAAAAGCAGAGCTGTCAAGTGATTAAAATAATTTATCGTGATTAATCACTCAAACAATAGAATACCAGTTATTTAAATATTTTTGGGTGTTTGCTACATTTTCAACTATATTGATTTCAATTACAACACAGAATACAAAGTGTAGTGCTCACTTTATATTTATTTTTATTACAAATATTTTCACAGTAAAAAACAAAAGAAATAGTATTTTTCAGTTCATCTAATACAAGTACGGAAGTGCAATCGCTTTATCATGAAAGCAGAACTTACATTTTTTTACATAATTCTACATTTGTAACTGCTTTCAAAAATAAAACAATGTGAAATTTTAGTGCCTACCAGTCCACTCAGTCCTACTTCAGCCAATTGCTCAAACAAGTTTAGTTACAATTTGCAGGAGATAATATTGTTTATAATGTCACCTGAAGGCGAGAAGAGGCATTTGCTTAGTACTGTTGTAGCTGATGTCACAAGATATTTACATGACAGATGTGTTAAAGATTCATATGTCAGTTCATGCTTCAACAACCAATCCAGAGGACATGCGTCCACGCTGATAGGTTTTGCTCAATAACGATCCAAAGCAGAGCAGACTGACATATGTTCATTTTCATCATCTGAGTCAAATGTCACCAGCAGGTTTTTGGGGGTTTTTTTGTATTTTTTTTTAAATGGTTCAGGTTCTGTAGTTTTCACATCTGAGCATTGCTCTTTTAAGACTTCTGAAAGCATGCTCCACATCTGTCATGTGTAAAGTGCCTTGGAGTTGCTGTTTTACCTGTTAGGGGTTAACTGAACAGGAGAGGGGGTTGACATCAGAGTAGCCTATCTACAGACAAACCAGGAAAGTTAGTCTCAGTTCGTCTGAGGCTTTTGGGCTGACTCCATCTTTTTCCAGCTATGGAAACTCATCTCCTCCTTTTCCTTCATATATTCATAAGTTAGATAAACAGTAAGTAGAACTATTGATTGCATAAGCTTTGTATTTGATCTCTGGTGTCCTTAAACTGTAGAGTTTATCAGAGAGAGAGAAATCCCCGGGGAGGGGGCTAATTGATGCGAGGAGACTCAGGTTAGAAAGCTTTATATCTGTGAAGTTTGTATTAAAACTTTTTATACCTATAAGAATTGTCTGTAGTTCCTTTGAAGTGATCTGAGCTTAGAATCTGTGAGGCTCACAGCTAGTGAGAGTCTGTGAGCTGAAATCTCTCTCCTAGGCTGAAAAGGGAGGGGGTGGAGCGGAGGCTGTGTGTCCCGATCTCCCAGGAAGAGGGAGGTGGTGTTCTTGGGGGTTCCAATGTGCCCCAGTCCATGGGTTTGGAATAATAGCATTGGTGGTGGCAGCTGGATCCAATCCCCAACTGGAAGAGTTGGGTTTTGGGGGGAAAAGATTTAACTTAAGCAGGAAATGTAGCTTAAAGTTAGTGGTCTGCATAAGAGACCCTAGAGTTTTAGAGTGGGGGGAAGAAAGATTCTCTTACAACATCCCATCCCGATTATATTTTGGAAGACACTTCAGATTCTTAAACCTTTGTTGAGTGCTGTAGCTATTTTTAGATATCTCACATTGATACCTTTGCATTTTGTTAAATCTGCTGTGAAAGTGTTCTTAAAGTGAACGTGTTGGATCATCATCCAAGACTGCTATAACATGAAATATACGGCAGAATGTGAGTAAAACAGAACAGGAGACAAACAATTCTCCAATTGTAAAACCAACCAGTAATTATTGGCTCACTTAACTTTGCATAATTTATATATGTATTTCTGACAAATTACATGTTCAGTACAATCCTAGTCTTACTAAAATCAGTGGGTGCTCCTGTATTATGATGATTCAGTCACATGATTATCTGGAAAGACAAACAGCTACAGAGACCATCAATGGAAGCACGATTTACCCCTCAAATGCAACTATTTGTTATGAAATGGGGAATTTTTTTTGGCATTTCACACTTCTGTTTCTAAGGTGGTTTCAGATACTGACCTGGAGAAATGCTGTAACTCCCAATGCATCTCTGCTTTTATTCAAGTTAATTACAAACTTATATTGGTTATGTTTCAGCAGTGGAATTAGTTTTAATCTGCATCTCTACCAGAGGCAGATCTATGGCTGCATATTTATTCAGGGACTTCTTTTCCATTCTGAGTACAAAGATTCCACTAGAATAGATCCTGTCAGCTGAGTCTCTTCCACACACACACACACACATTTACAGTAAAAACAAGAAGTTTATTTAACAAAAAGAGATTTGAGAAGAAGCCAGTAGAGTTAATGAAAACAAATGATTACAGTTAAAATAAAATCAGAATACATTTCTAGAGCCTAAACTTAATTCACAAGACATTCCCCTGTCTCATAATGGTTAGCTCACCCAAAGTTTTCCTGCCAACATCAAAGTAACAGATCAACTGTGATTCTCCATGCATAAGACATGCCAGTTGGCAGCTTTTCCCCTTGGTGAGAATGCAAGGTGAGTCCCTGTACCTGCGTTCAAAAATCCATTGTCTTCACTTGCAAACAGGGTCTGTCCTGCTGGTTTATTTCTTCTTGTAAATTTCCTCTCTTGAAGATTCCATAATCTCTCATTAACATTCAGCTCAGACTGTCCATTGTGAATCATACAATACTGAATTAGCATATAGCCAGACAGGAAACTTGCTTATCACCTTCTAGTAACCAATCCGAAGTCACACATCTATAGTTTTCAGGATATACACATAATTCCTTACATTTTATCTGTACATACATTTTGCAATGATTATGAGGACCAGGGTGACACAGGCTTTCAGTAAAGACTTTACATGACACTCATTGGTGAACAATATGTAGATACCAGACTAAGGAGATCCCTGTCCCCTTATGCACTCCTGTGCCCTCTGCCAGCTGTCATCAAGAGGTCCCTGTAACATATACTGTTTACCTTAATTCACAGATATTTCAAGCAAGCAGCCTTCCTCACTCTAATGCTAATGACTTGACTCTCTTTCCATTTATGTTGCTGTAAGTCAGGAATAATTCAATTAATCGAGTCACAGGCCCTGATTCTCATCTTGTGGAGTCATTCATTTACAACAGAGTAAACTAATCTTAAATCGCTACTAGATGAGAATGTTAGCATTTCACATCCCCTTTTCAGAGGTGTAAATGTTTATACCGGGAACACACCAATGGACCGTCAGACCCATAGTGCTATTAAACTGGTATAAGTTACAAGAGAAGTGGACCTTATATATTTAGAGGAGTGCTTCTATCTGCATGCTGTTAAGAAGTTGCATGCTTCATCCCAGAAGTAATTACATTTCAATGGTGGTTGCAGTCATCCTTTCATTTAAATACAGCTAGTTTATATTTGTGAAATGCTTTGGGATCATTTGGGATGAAGGGCACTATTATAAAGGCAGTATTGTTAATTTATTGATCTATGCTGATTTTTTCTAGGCCTGTGTAGCTGTAGAAATTACCGTATTTTTCGCCCTACAAGACGCACTTTTTCTTCCCCAAAACGGGGGGGGGGGGGGAAGTTGGTGCGTCTTATAGGGCGAATATACCTATTCGCCCGCGGTCACAAAAAACAAAATAAAAAAAAAACCCGCGCGTGCGCCCCGGTTCCCCCCTCCCCGCCGCGGGCGGGCTGCCGGGGGCGTCCCGGTTCCCCCCTCCCCGCCGCGGGCGGGCTGCCGGGGGCACTCCCGGCAGCCCGCCCGCGGCGGGGAGGAGGGAACCGGGAGCGCCCCCGGCAGCCCGCCCGCGGCGGGGAGGGGGGAACCGGGAGCGCCCCCGGCAGCCCGACTGCGGCGGGGAGGGGGGAACCGGGACGCCCCCGGCAGCCCACCCGCGGCGGGGAGGGGGGAACCGGGACGCCCCCGGCAGCCCGCCCGCGCGGCGGGGACGGCGCTCCCCCAGCAGCCCGCCCGCGCGGCGGGGACGGGAGAGCGGCGCGCTTTTTGTGTGTGGTGGTTTTTTTTTTTTTTCCCGGCTTTTTGACTTAAAAACTCGGGGGCGTCTTATACGCCGGAGCGTCCTATAGGGCGAAAAATACGGTAAACTTTTGTTGCTAAATTACCCTACAAGACTGGGCCAAAAGCAGAGTTCTTTGGTCAAATCAGTCTTGCTGGCGTGACCTACTGACCTGTCTGTTTTTTTTAAACAGTTCTGAAGCTTCCACCTGTAAACAGAGCTGATCCCTCCAACCACCATAATTCCTCATCTGGCAAATTACAAATACTTAGCAGGACACAATCAACTTAAAAAACTCTTCTCTCTCTAAATCTTTTAGCTACCATTGTTACAATAAACTCCTAAGATTACCATAACTGAGAGATTATGGTGTGTAGGGGGGTGTTTTTCTTTTTTTCAGTTTGTTTGCTTTGAGTATTTGACATTTTGTATATAATCAATGTCACTGATTCCTAAGGCCTTGACTCAGTAAAGTACTTAAGCACACTGAATATAAAAAGAACTACTCACATACCTAAATGTTTTGCTGGACCAGGGCCTTATTCAGTTTGGGCATGGTTAGACTGGCGCTTTGCAGCGCTAAAACCCTCCAGTAGCGCTATAATTTTCGTACCGTACACACTTCAAAGTGAGATTTTGCGCATTTACTCACTGTTTAAAGCGCAAGTATTAAACCTCCTTTTCCAGAGGCAGAAGGCTTTTAGCACTAGCGCTGTAGCGCAAGGTTGGGAATGTGGACACCCAGGGGATCTCTTGCATGCCTCCGAGCCATGTAAAGCCATCAGCAAGCCATTTAAGGCCATCAGCAAGCCATTAAAGACAATCAACATGTCATGTAAGGCAAATGACGTGAGGTGTTGTTTTATAAAAGCGGAAGTAGCTTTGCAGTTTTTCTCTAACAACTCACACAGCAAATAACCAGTGAAAATGCTTGCGGACGGAGCTGTTTGTCTTAAATACAGATCCTGTCAGCTTTCGCTAAGGAAAACTCACTGACAGCCTGATCTTCTCTCCCTGCGAACAACTTCCCAGTCCCCCCTCACTCCCCTCCTTTGCAAAGCAGGTTGCACCCAGCTGAATGCTGGGATACCTGCCCTATCCTGCTAATGTCACTGCCGCCAGAAGTGCTACAAATGTATCCATTCTTTAGCGTTACAGGGTTTCAATATGCACAGGCTCTACACGATACTTATTGCGCTACATTGGGAAGCGCTACAAAAAAACGCGCTATAATCTCTAGTCTAGCCATACCCTTTCTGTTTTAGGTGTACGCCTTTCACATAGTAAAAAAATGAGAATAAATAAAATGAGATTGTAAACCACATTGGTGTATTACACTTGTCGCATAATACTTCTAACTACTTTGTTTGTTATTTAACTGACTGAATTTAAGTTGATGTTGTCCCTTCATACTAAATACTGTACATCCCAAACAAGTGAAAATGGGGTTTTATAATAATAATAATAAAAAAGCTTCAGCATTAACATTTGCAAAATCCATACAAGATACCATTTTTACTTTTTGTAAGTGTCTATTAGCTCAGGACCACATTAGTCTGCTGTGGAAAAAAAAATGCAGGAGCAGAAATACATTTAATTATTTTTTCATTAGTGTTGTGGGTTGAGATTGCTTTAAAAGTACACTCTAGTTCTAGAGGTATTGCTAGTTCTAATGGTATTTCCCATTTTAAGCATTGAGAATATCTCTAAAACGGTAATGAACTTCTAAAAAGTTTGACTGTATGTACTAACTAAACCATGGGACCAACGAGGTGGAAAAACGGTGAGGCAAAACATAGAAGTCATGAGAGGAAAGCCATGGGTGATGTGCTGGCGATTGCAGCACTGTGCTCCTTCACAGTTGGTTACAAGTACCTAGGCATCCTCAGTATACATTTCTAAGATCATTTCTGTGTGAGAAGTCTGCACACTTCCATTCTTTGGCAAGGGCCCGGTATGATTTGAAACTGAGGGGTCCATTCATTATATCATCTCCATTTGTGGCACAGAGAGTTTAAATACTTGCCCAAAGTCACACACACTAACTCAGTGGTAAAGTCGAAATCCAGATCTCCTATTCTGAGCACCCATTTATAGTACAAGTAGGCCAGATTGCCTCGGGTGCTAAATTAAGTATGCGTACAGTCAAATGACTGTGTTGAACTTTTCTTCACCTTTGGTGATCACTTCTTTTCTGAGTTCTGATAGTTCAGAGGGAAGTTATAAGATGCTTTGTTCATATGTTCCCTGGGGGGTGTACAGGAAATGGTAGTAACTCATACTGAAGAATTTGACTCAAAAGTTTCAGCTGTAGGTAAACTTCTTGCCTGGCATAACACCATGCCAATTTACTACCGAAAAACAGACACCAAAATTTCCCAAGAAAAGAAAACTTGGCTATGGTGTGTGCAAATAGGGGACCAGCTGAGGAAAGTCAAATATAATAGGTGATCCCCTGCAAACCCAATTAAATGTGTTTCTGGGGAAGAAAAAAAAGCTAGTTACTACTATATGATGGTCACATACTTTCAGCAAACATCCACCCCTCCATGAGCCAAAATAATACTTACCCATCTTTGAAACTGGCGGATGCAGTAGATACATCTTAGGGTGGACACTGTGTGTGTTCCACTTTGTGCCATATGCTGTATGATTTTTACTACTGATGCGTTGGCTCTGAGCATACATTTACGGTTGGATTGTGCATTTTGGATGCAGCCTTGCAGAAAGGGTGTGGTAGAGTCACACCACTACTGCAGGTGCAGGTACAATTTACAAAGAGAGATTGTGCCTCAGGAACCATGTCTTGGGTGACTGCTCTTTGTGTGTATGGGGTGTGTGTACTAATATAGGGCACAGACTGCCCTTAGCTGGGTGTACCAGCCCCATTCTGCGGGGTGGTGTGGGGGAGTCCTGCATGGCTTTGCCTCATTGCTGTCTCCTTTGGGGTGATAACTTTTACAGGGCAGTAGATGGTGAGCAATCCTTGCAGACAGGCTGCTGTTTTGACTAGCCATTGTAAAGGAGGGGGATAGGAGGAGAAGACTCCTTAGATCTCCACTTCCTCATTGTGCACAAGCAAGGGCTGCTCATAACCCGGCTCTTAAGAGGGTCAACAACTTATCCTGCCGTCACTGGTCACTCCACAGTGGACAGTCCGATATACCCTGTGCCTCGGGTCGCACGGTGAAATACCATAGAGGACTAAAGGGGTTTCTGGGGTTAAGGGAGGCAGGTGGGTCCGCAAGAGCTTTTCCCTGCCGGGGTCAGAGAAGGCAGGCGACAGGGAGAACTTCTCTAGGGGATTTCTGCCCCTGCCCCATAGAAGCGGATCCCCAAGGGCAGCCCCGCCACTGAATTAGAGGGGAGGGTTAACAGCCACGCCTGAGCCCGGGGAGCCCACTCTCGCTTCAGTCGCCCCGGGATTTCACGATCCTCTCGGGGGTCCTTTCTGCTCCACGGTCCCACCCGGTATCACAGCCCGGCCGTCGCCAGGAACCTGCTCTACGGCGCTACGGCCTCCCCAGCGCCCGGCGCTTCGCCTCCGGGAGCCAGGGCCCCAGAGCCGGCCGGCGCCTCCCGCACCTTGGCCGCGCACCTGTGAGCGAGCGACGGTCCCGCCCCACAGCCGGGGCAGGCCGCGGCCAGAAGGGGAGGAGAAGGCGGCGGAAGGGGGGTGGTGGCGGGTGGTTTCCCATTGGCCGCGCTGCGGAGCCCCGCTCCCCAGCCTGCGCTGCTCCCTTGCGCGCGGCTCCAGCGAACGCCGGGCAGCGGGGAGGTCGGCGCCGCGTCCCGGTTCCTGCCTGCGGCGGTCGCCGGCGGACTCCCGGCAGCGGCGGCGAGTGAGTGGCGCTGGGGGAGGGGAGCGGGCGGGTTCTCCCGGCGCTGCGGCCGCGTCCCTTCCCCCTTCCGCAGCACGATGGGGTGGGAGCGCGGGAGGGGGGGCTCCCCCTCGGGCGGCTCTGCCGCCTGGGCCGAGGCTCCCGCCGCGCCCGCGATCAGGTGCGTTGGAGGCTCGCGGGGATGCCCGGAGTCCCCGCCGCCTGGGCGGGTTCGCCCCTCGCCTTTGCTCGCTCGGCGCGTATGGAGGCGCGGTAGCCCCGGCGGCTCCGCCTGGCAGCACGTCCTGGTTGGCCGGGTAACGCAGGGGGAGGAATGCCGCGTCCGTGCGGCTGGGAAATGCCCGCCCGGGAGCAGCTGGGCGCCGCGGCGGGAGAAGGCGCAGGCAGGGGAGGAAGGAGCAGGGGAGGCTGCCGGCGGCATTCCTCCCCCTGCCCCTATTTCCCCCGCAGAGCCGGGGCTTAGGCGGCGCGGATCGTAGGTTTCCTTCAGTTCCACGCTGGGGGAGTGCGGGAGAGGACGCGGGGCTTGTACTCTTCTGGTTTGCGCGGAGCCGGGCGAGGGATTCAGGGCCACACGCGCTTTGTGATTCATCCCTTAAATCCCCGTGGGGATCCCTGTGTAACCTTAGCTGGGAGATTTGCCCCTGTCAGCCTGCGCGTGTGATATGCACCCCCCCCCCCCAGCCCTCTTACAACCGCAGGCGCTTACCTACTTCTCCTCTCTCCAGGGCGCACAGTAGTGCATGAAGTGTCATTGGATACTACAGAGCTGTGGTGATGAGCTGGAAGGGAAAAGTGCTGAAGTCGGCTGGGTTTTTCTGAGGGGTAACAGCTATGATGACTGTCTTCAGGCAGGAGAACCTGGATGATTACTATGAGACTGGAGAAGAACTTGGCAGGTACAGGAGGTGCTAAAGAATGTACAGTGTGTTTGTGGATGACTGTCAAGCTAGCCAATAACCATAATAAATTAGTATTGTAATACGGGGGTGTGGGACTTGTGTGTGAGGCTTGGTTGAAGTTTTTTAGCTCCGTCACTCAGGCTATGAAAAAATTTGCGCCTTGTACAATGTAGTTGTCAGCCTAACTGCCTGTATAGACTTAGCTAGATTAACAGAAGAATTTTTCCATTTACCTAGCTCGGGCTCTCGGAGAGGTGGTTTACCCACAATGACAGAAAAACCTTTCCATCAATGTGGGACATGTCTACACTATGGTGCTACAATGGCACAACTGCAGAGCAATAGGTGGTCCCCTGTAGTGGCTGTAAGGTAGACATACCCTGAGTGTGAACACAGTGAAATAAGGTGATCATACAACACAAGATAAGGGACTCCAAATGGTACTGGTAATACTTCCATCTCATATGGAAATTCATTATTAGGTCAGAAAGCCAGGAATACTGGAACCTGTCATTATTAGGTCAATACATATTGCTTCAGTCCATAAGTCTAGAGAATGCAAGCAGATTTAATTTCTTGTTCCTATACATAGTCATGTTGTCCCATCTTATTTCCTTTTAAGATACCAGTGTGTTCTAGAAGGCATAATTCAAATGAGGAACATGACTTTAAACAATCATCTGTTGCTGTCTTAATTCAAACTAATAGGAATTTATAACTTGATAATTGCTAATTAATACCTTCTAACTTCATATTTTTATGTCTAACAGTCTGTATTTATATGTATCTTTGAGATTTTTAATAGAGATCCCAAATAATTTTGTGTTATGCTTTGATTTACATTAATCAAACAGGTAACTTAAATTGCGATGTATTGTTTGTATATAGAGAGAAATCCACTTTGCATTTTAGAAGCTTTGTATATCTGTCCTTTAATTATTTTACTAAAACCACAATGGTACTCCCCATATAAAGATATGGGAGAATCCATCTAATTTTTTTAACTGTTCTCTGCTTAATGAAGATTCAAGGGATATGTGTTTAATTATTCTGTTCCAAGTGGAAAAAAGTCAGATCAGGAGACTTCTAGTAGTTAAGAGCTGTAGGTTTAACACTGTCTATATAAACCCTATTTGTTGAATGCTACTAAATGCAGGGCTTCTGCCACAGCTTTTCGATAGTAAGTCCAAACCATTAGCTAGTGTTTGTAGTGTTCTTTGGCCTTTAAGAGCCTTCAGCTTGATGTTAAATGAAGTCAGTTATGTGTGGGTTCTGTTTGTGTTTTGTCTTTTGTGAACGGCAGGATTTTTTAAAAAGTTTGTTGTTAATAGCCCAGTGAATCTGGAGTAAACATTGTATAATTTTAGTATCAAAATACTAGCAATATAAATGTACATTTTGTGAGGGGCATAATAATAACCTGGTTATGTCAGCATGAATACATATGTACTCTGTGTGCACAAACAAAAATGTTCACAATTGGATAGTGCTAACAATTTTGAAAAGTATATTGAACCTCATGCTTCAGGGTTTAAGTCAATCTCTAACTATTAGGGACCAGAATGAAACCTAATCTGTAAGGGAAATGATCCCACAGCTGCTTACTGGGGGATACACCTTCCTCAGAAGCATCTAATGTTGGCCACTAGATTAGGCCTTGGGCCTGATCCAGCCTGGCAATTCTTGTGTTCCTAACATCAGCCTTTTTTTTTTTTTTTTTTTTTTTAAACTGATAACATGGCACTTTGGTAAAAAATGCAGTGGAGTCCTATTTAAGGTAACTTTTAGCTAGATCATCTTGTTTAAAACCTTACTGCATTGTTACAGACAGCAGAGACACATTAATTCAGTTTTTGCATAAAGTTCTTTGTAGCAAGATTTCCCACCCCCACCCCCATATATAGAAGCAAGAACAAATCTGTTGAATTCATTCTATTCTGTGCACAAGAGCTTGGCCATATTACGTTAATAGAAATACCTTTGATGTTAAAAGGCATAAAAATGTTCTCTTATGTGAGGCTAAACCATGCACTTAAGATAAGTTAAGTGTGTGTGGTCTAAATATTATGTGTGACTTGAATTAAGTCACTTGACTTGATTCCTGTGGTTTTTGGCAAGAACATGTGAAGTATTCTGGCATTGAGCTGTAACCACCAGGGCTAGTAAAAATAAGACATTAATTCAATGGATGTAGCATGGACTAGTTTAATTTATAAACTTCACATATTGGAATTTACATAGTTGCAGTAAATGTTAAACACCACAATAAAACCTTTGGAGCTCCTAGATTTCTATCAGATTTTTGTTGTGAAGGTTTTTCAGGGACAAAACAAGGTCTAACTACCAACCAAGGGAAGTTTTATGGTCCAGATAAATATGCAGCTCTTCTTGCATTTACTTTAAAGGGACACTGTGAGCATAAAATCTGGTCCCAAATACAGATTATTTTGTACAAAATTTAAGACATAATTTAAGATAATATTTCTAGGACTTTTTTTTTAATTCCCAGGGAAATTATTATATTTTGAAAGGAATTTTCTTTACAGTACTTGGGAACCAAACATTGCAGCTTGAGTATCTAAAAGTGAAACTAACTTTTTCTTTCTTTCTTGTTCAAGCAGAGAGAAATGTAAAATATAAATAGCTTTAAAAAAAGAAATGGGGTTATTAAAATGCAGTTAAGATGCTATTAATTAGGTACTTTAATTTGTTTACAAAATAAATAGGATATTGTCCATTTTTAACCTCCTGCTACCATTTTTATCTACTTTTCGGTTATGTATTGCATACTGCCATTAACTTTTCTGTATGTGAATAATCCTTTAGCAATCAGTCTACCTGTGTTCATACTTGAAGAATTAGAGGATTAATTTTTTTAAAACTAAATTTGAGGTTAACATAAACTAAATGCAGTAAAACAGGCTGGTTGAAGGAACATCGTCAGGTGTTAGGACTTGTATACAGAAACTTCAGCTATATTTGTTTACATAAAAACATTCTTGTTGTCAAAATAGACTAGAGTGTTTTGTGGTAGAGGGTATAAAAGCACTGCTGCACTTTTGTTTAATAAGAAAATGCATTTATTATTTAGATGGGCCAAAACAAGAATTGATTATCCAATACTTTGTCCTCACCATTACCTCCTGGAGACCCAGATCTATACTACTTTCAGTGTTGCCAACTCTTCTATCTTTTTTAATCATAAGCCTCTAGATGTCCTGCCCAGCCCTTGAGCTCCCACCCCCACCCGCAGCCATGCCGCCACAAGGGCAGTGCGACTGGCTCCGGACAGGCGGCACGGTTGCCAGTCCTGCCTCTCTGAGAGGCATGTTAAGGGGGTGGGGAGTCCTGGGGGCAGTCGGGACAGGGAGCCAGGGGGAGGTTGGATGGAACAAAGGTTCTGTAGGGCGGGGATTGGATAGGCATGGAAGTCCTGGAGGGCCAGTCAGGGTGTGGGTAGGGGTCAGGGCAGTCGGGACAGGGAGCAGGAGGGGGTAGGTTCCCAGGGGAGCAGTTAGGGGTGGGGATCCCAGGAGGGAGTAGTCAGGGGACTATGGGGGGGGGGATTGGGAGAGTTCTGAGGGGGGCAGTCGGGGTAGAAAATGGCAGGGGGTGGATGGGGTGGAGACCAGCTGTTTGGGGGCACAGCTGGCCCTCCATACAGTTTTGCAGCCCTGGGCCAAAACGTTTGCCCACCCCTGCTCTGGTGGTATTTCTGCTTATAACACTGGTTTCTGGAGGTATGTGAGAATCTGTGTTGTTTTTCTTTTCTAAATAAGTTTCAGCTCTCATAGTTGCAAATAAAAGCTTGAAAATGTGAACCCTGAAGGCTCAAAAACCAGAAGGCAAATAGGAAGGACCCCATTTTTATTATTTTTAACCGAATATGATTGGGGCCTGACTCCGTTTTTTAACACTGGGGGTTGGCAGTGCTGGAGGCTGTAGTCTTGCAAAGCCACCCCGTTTCTCCCCTTATGTAGAGGTAGTGGGAAGTAGCAATCACAAAAAAGGTCGGTGAATGAATACACTGATTTTAATAGTTCAAATGGAATATGGTGTGCTTTATTTATATGGATCATAAAGAACCTCTAACACCCTTCGAGATGACACTGTACAGGTGCCCTTAGGTTCATTGAATGAGTTTCAAACTAAGGACTCTTTCAGTGTTCTATTTTTACTTGTAAAATGCTTTGATTCTTCCTTTTTATCATATAGTATAGTTATTGTCAGAAGTATTACAAAATAAAAATAGTGTTATTGTGTTAATGAGGAAGGTCCATTAAAAATGTATTGCTACATGCATTTCATAAGTTAAACCTCCTCTGTTAGTTTCAGTTTAAAACTGTCTTGGTTTGTCATAAAATCCATGGATGTTTTAAGCTAATGTAAGGAATAGCAATATACCCTGACTGAAGAAACACTTCTTAGTTTCTTTACTATTGACCAAGAATAGTAAACTTGCTTCGTCATCCTACTGGTGTATTTTTATTGTGGTGGAAGAGGGAGAAAATGTAAATAAAGGACTCTGGAAGTATTGATACTTATGGGATTCCTTGTAATTGTCTCACCTGCACATGATTTATTCCTGTGTGTGTTGGCTACTCTGGTATTATCCTATGCATGTTTGCATGTGTACAACAATCTTGGGAGATTTCCAGATCAAATATTTTTATCAGAAACTTCTGTTAAAAATTTTTTTGCTATCAATTGTTGCAAATGTTGCAGTACGTATAAAAGTTTTTTCTCTAATACAAATTTAAGTAAATTTGCTTATGGCATCTGTATAAGGGATAAGAAACGTAGTAATCAATCATCGAACCATGACATTTCATAAGGTTGATGCAAATTCAGTTCTGGCCAGGATGCAGATTATTGTGAAAGAGCAACAGATTTACTGAAGCTTTTCTGTTCATTTAAATTCCGCCTGCAGTTGTAAACTGTGACACCATGCATTTTAAATACTCTCTGTGGTGTCTCTACTTTTATCCAGTTCCAATGCTTTTGTTAGTGTATGAGTTTGCCAAATTATTGCATGCTTACTATAAATGCTTTCTTTTAGTACTGCTGATTAAACTTGAATATTCAGCTTAATGTTCTTATCAAAATGTGCTTGCCTCCATAAAGATAGGCTTGTCTTTGTCGATGAAAGTTGTTTCAGTACCGGAGGTATTGCTTAATTAATTATAGTGACAACTTACTAAAACAAGGCTACAGCTACATCCCTGTTTACCTAAATTGGGTGTGATTTGGTGCATTGTCCTTTAATGACTTTTTCTGCATCTTGTTTTTATTATTTTTGTGAAAAAGCTACACTATGGGCTTGTCTTCACTACCCGCCGGATCGGCGGGTAGCGATCGATTTCTCGCGTCTCGTGAAGACGTGAGAAATCAATCGCCCGCGGCACCCCCGTCGACTCCGGAACTCCAGCTCGCTGAGAGGCGCAAGCTGGAATCAGCTGGGGGGGCGGCGTGCCGCCAACTGCCGCCGCCGTGAGGACGGCAGGTAAGTCGGCTGAAGATACACAATTTCAGCTATGTGATAATGAAGAGTATCTTCAGTCGATTCCCCCCCTAGTGAAGACCAGCCCTTTGTCTGCACTACATCTTATGTTGGCATAACTTATGTCACTCAGGTGTGAATAAACCCCCCCCCCCCCGGAGCGATATAAGTTACACCGACATAAGTGCCAGTGTGAACAGCGCTATGTCAGCAGCAGTGGCATAGGTGCATCAGTGCAGTGTGCCACGTAGCATTATTAATGTAGAGGTAGCCTAAGATGACACATTTTATCTCTTTGTATTAAGTAATGTGAGCAAATAGTCTTTCTGAAGACAGTGTGAAAACAAATTTTTGTTGTGGTGTTAGTTTGCCTGTTGCAAGTAGGCAAATATCTCCTTAAGTGATACGTGCTTTGTGAAAATCTTCAAAAATATTTCTCTCTTAAAATGCAAAGAATGTCCATCTCCTGAGTATTGGCTTATAGTAACTATATTGCATTCTCTTATTAGGAACATGGTGAAAGGATATTTGAACAGATTAAGCTTTGCTAGCAAATAGAGTTTGACCTTCAAGGATGGTTTTGAGAATTCTAAACTTAAACTCTTTACAGGTTGATGTACTGAAACTATGAAGGCAATGTCACTTATATTCCCTCTAGAAATTTGTAATATCAGATATTCCTTTGAGAAATTTGCTTCTTCCCTTCAAAGCTGTCAGGCTTATCTTAATTGCATGGTAATCGTACTAGCTCAAAATTGTTGTGCCAGACAGATTTTTAAAAATATTTAGTTATAATTTGACTGTGATCTAGATTAAAAAGCAGTTTGAAAAAAACAGAGTGGATTTGATTTAAATTAAATTGATTTAAATCCTAATTTAAATCACTAGTCAGGAAGACTCAAGTTAATCATGGATTTCTATGTAAAAGTGCATTCTTGTTGGTTGTTATAACCTTAATACATATTCTTCACAACTCGGAGATAGGTAGGTTTCATTTTTAGAAGGTTCACACTATACATTTTTAAGTGATTTATTCTGAAAACTTCAGATTACTTTTACAGCTATATCAGAAAAGGAATGATTGTTTGGTTATTTCATTTACCAAAGGTAAATGAAGCAGATATTTATGAAGTCATTGGGAGGTAAGCTATCTCCAATTCAACAGGGTAATCATTAATATTTGGAGGATTTTCTTGCTATGCTGTATTAGGAGGAGAACATCACCAGAGAGACATTTAAATTGTTTTATTTAACTATTTCTCATCTCTATATTATTTATTTATTTAAAATATTTTTGCTGTTAAACAAGCATGTTATCTCTGGAGACACAAATCCATAGTTTGAGAACTGCAAAACTGAGCATCTTTGATGGTATCTTCTTGACTGAGCACTGAGTCCCATTGGGTAGATACAAAGATTAACCTGAATAATCTATATAGAAACCCCTGGAACCCCATAAGATTGGGTCCCTAAATCATGAATTATTGGAACTCACTTACAAAACTTTTCTTAAACATTACATGAATATATAGTCTCATACTTTAGAATTAGACTTTATAATCCTTATTCCATGATGAGATACATTATAGCTCAAAGATATCTTAATTAAAACTCCCTTTAGATAGGTTTTCCCCCTTAAAATCTGATTTAAAAAAAAAACACATTGATTTTTATCCACCCTGGAGAAAACACTAAATTAATTTGAGACATAGAGAAATGATGAGAGATGATGTAGGAAGGCTACAAGATAACGTTACATATAAAGTCTTAAATTTTTAGCTATGAGATTACCCTTCTGAGTTCTCCTGCAGTTTAATCTTTTTGTAGCCTCTCTCTGGTTACATGTTAAAAGTGATACAGAAGTATGTACTGTGAGGGTTGAAGAAAGCAAATAATGACAAAAATGTTGATGCAGATATGTAAAGATCAAAATATAAGATCTCCATTAGGGAAAATGATAGATAGTTATAGTTATTGTTTAATGTTAATGTGTATTTTAAAAAGGTTATGAAAATGTTTTAAATCAATCATGTAACAATCGGTTTTTGCACAATTATACAGTCACTACCTCATCAAAAGTAATATGCTGCTATTGCATGTTCTGTGCACAAGCAATGCAACAATCCTGCAAAAAGGGCGCGAAATTCTGTCCAATCACGCTGTTCCTACCACGTGCCTGCCCCACGTGCGTAGTCTAAATCTGCCTAGCAATATGGGATAGCCAATCATGTAACACATAAAGAAACTGCGTAGTTAACCAAGACTATAAAACTGTAAGTTGGGTGTGGTTGGTGTGGCAGTTTCTTCACGCTTTTGGGCGGCTGCCACCTCGGCCGAATAAACACGTTTTGTTTTAAGTCTCATTGGTCTCCTTGAACTTATTACTGGTCTCCCTCAATAGCCTAGCGAACATCCCGCTACATCTTCTGGGGGCTCGTCCGGGATGTCGAGGGACGATCAGGAACAGGTTCAGGGATAAGTCCATTGGGGACTTGCAGGGGTGAGTCTGCTTCGGGGGCCGGCTCAGAAGCGGTGCATCGAGAGGGGCCCCGTTTTTGACCGGTGGCCGCTCGTGGGCCGGTTCACCGTTCAGATTGCCTTTTTGCGCCAACGGAGAGGCTTTGAAAACAACCGTGGGGAGAGGGAGGGAAACGCCAGCCAGTCTCCGGAGAGGCAAGTATAAGAGGGTCTCTGGGAGGGATTTTCTCGTTGGAGTGACTGATTGTGTGTGTGACTGAGTGAATGGCCATTACGGTTCCTGTTGTCAGCCGTTGGAACGTCCGGTGACACAGGCTAGTGGCGATTGAGAGTAAACCTCAACCCTCCCACCAACCGACTCCCCCATCCTCTATAGTCGGTTGGGAACCCGTCTTCCCTATTGTGTCTGTTTTATCTGTTCTATCTGGGTGGAGAGGTAAATAGGAAAAGTAAAGACAGCTGTAAAGTCAGGCTAGTGAGGGTGCCCCAAGACCTAGTTTGCAAAATGGGAGGAAGCGGATCCAAGGAAGACCGCAAAACACCTCTAACTTGCATGTTAGAGCATTTTGGAGAATTCAAAAAGCGTATTCCCACCGGCAGCCGCAAGGCCGGATTGTTAAAGAAATTTTGTGAAAAAGACTGGCCGGCATTTCCAATTCAGCCCACGTGGCCAGCCATAGGGACTTTGGACATGGATATTATTAGAGATGTCCTCAATTTCACAGGACACCAACACCCCGATCAGTACCCTTATATATCTGCATGGTTTGATATAGTGGAGGAGAATCCATCTTGGTTACAAAGATACACCAAATGCCTAGTCCTTCGCACACGTACACAGAGGAGACTCAGGGGAACCCCGGAGGAATCGAAACCTATCTATCCAAGCCTCCCAGATGATGAGCCACTAGCCCCACCCCCTTACATGCCGTTACCCGTAGTCCCGGCCGCCCCGCTCGAGCCTATGCCTATACCGCAAGCACCAACAGTCCCGCCGCCAAGCGTAGCAGGCATGTCCGTCTCAAATTCACCAACTGACTCCGGTCGGTTAGGTTTACAGCAACTTGAAGAAAGTGTGGCAAAACTTCAACAACTCCTAACCCCTGAGAGAAAACCCGAGGATCATGATTCTAATCGGGATGAGAAAAGAAACATTACAAAGGAGCATTCCTATGCCCTCCGGAGTAGGGACCGCGATACCTCTCCGGTGCGACAGTTCCCTCTCCGGGTAGTTAACCAATTAATTCCTCCTCCCCCAGACAACCCCACAGGACAGTACCGGGTCCAGGGAGTGTATCAGCATGTTCCCTTCACTAGTAGTGATCTCCTTAATTGGAAAGCTTCAAAGGCACCGTGGACGAACGATCCCACAGCTATTGCCACCTTAGTAGAGGGAATTATTGGAACTCACTATCCTTCTTGGATGGACATTAGCCAACTTCTCCAAATGTTGCTTAGCCCAGAAGAACGAACCTTAGTTCTAAGCCGAGGGAGGGAAGAAGCCCGTATAGAATATGGAACAAGAGACCCTAATGGCCTCCTAGATTTTATGGACAATACATTTCCCACTATTAGAGATCCAGGATGGGACCCTAACACACCAGACAGTAAAATTGCCCTTGATTTATACCATCGGTTACTTGTTAGGGCTCTCAAAAGGGGACCACCTAGAGTTGTAAACCTCCGGAAAATTCATGATTTGCTCCAAGATAAAGAAGAAACACCTGGCGCATTTCTAGAGAGATTGAGAGAAGGATATCGTAAATGGTCTCCATATGATATGGACAATGAATCAGAAGACAGTCCAGGGTCCCAAGCCTTGAAAAACAGTTTTATCAGTCAGTGTGCACCAGACATCAGGCGTAAGCTTCAGAAGGATCAGGGATTAGTCCACATGAATATGGGGCGCATTCTTGAAGTAGCTGCTCGAGTATATGCTGCCCGAGAGGGTGAAGAGGAAAGGAAAGCGGAAGAAAAGGTGAAAAAGAGAGCCCAGTTGGTTGCTGCAGTCTTCCAGGACAATTACAATGGAAAAGGAAGAGGAAATGCCCAGCGTGGTGGAGGAAGAGGGCGAGGCAGAGGTCGGCTAGGATTCACCCAGTGCGCCCATTGCTTCCAGGTTGGTCACTGGAAAAATGAGTGTCCTAACAAAGAAAGTGAAAATACTTCAGAAAGTGAGAAAGGAAGAGGAGGGCCACACAATAGGGGAAATAGAAAGGAGTATGGGGCACCTGTCTGGTCCAAAGCAGCAACTGCTCAAACACTTGAGGGAGATACCTTTGGTATGGCAGTGATAGAGGATTGGGCAGGGAATCAAGATTAGGCCAGACCGGTTCCTCGGACCCCGACAGAAGTATTTACAACTGGCCCCGGGGAGCCGATGGTCTGTATGAATGTGGGAGGCCAGTTCATAGACTTTCTAATTGATACAGGAGCTACCAGGTCTGTGGTTAACACTAAAGTAGCCCCTGAGAGCCAACTACAAACTACTGTCGTTGGAGCAACAGGACAAATGAAACCCTGTCCCTATTTACAAGAAAGAGCATGTAAATTAGGAAGCCACGTTGTTACCCATAAACTTCTCTATATACCTGAATGTCCCATTCCCCTCCTTGGGAGAGATATGCTGTCAAAACTCAGAGCCACTCTCACCTTTGATAGTGATGGAAACATGAAAATGCAATTAGGAGAAAAACCATCCCCAACTCAAAGCCTTATGTTAGCACTCCCTGTAGAAGAAGAATGGCGACTTTACACCTCTATGGAAAATAGACAAGATTGGCAAGCTTTCAATATTCCAGGTGTATGGGCAGAAGATAATCCACCTGGACTGGCAGTTGACATCCCTCCCATAATCATTGATCTAAAACCCATGGCAACTCCTGTCTCCATTCCCCAATATCCTCTACCTCGAAAAGCAGTAATTGGCATACATGAACATTTACAAAAATTATCAGACACTGGTATTATCGTCAAATGTCAGTCAGCCTGGAATACTCCCTTGTTACCTGTGGAGAAGCCTGATAAAAGTTTCCGACCTGTACATGACTTACGGGCCGTGAATAAAAGAGTGATCCCATTGCACCCAGTAGTACCAAATCCTTACACTCTTCTCAGTTTGGTACCAGCTAATGCCAAATGGTTCTCAGTGCTAGATCTTAAAGATGCCTTCTTCTGTCTCCGGATTGCACCCATCAGTCAGCCTATTTTCGCTTTTCAATGGGAACATCCTGATACTGGCCAAAAGACTCATATGACATGGGCACGTCTCCCACAGGGATTCTGTAACTCACCCTCCTTATTCGGACAAGCCCTAGCCCAAGACTTGGTGCCTCTCACACAAGGAGGTAACCGCTGGAACATCCTTCAATATGCTGACGACCTTCTAGTGGCTGCTCGTACCTACACTGAATGCACAGAGGCTACTGCTAATCTCTTAAAACATCTCTATCTCAAAGGTTACAAGGTTTCTAAGAAAAAGGCTCAGCTAGTACAACAGGAAGTAAAATATCTGGGATTTAAGCTCACAAAAGGAATCCGCATGCTGGACATTGAGAGAAAAGAGGCAGTCTGTGCCATTCCTACCCCTACAAACAGACGCCAAGTGCGCGAGTTTTTAGGAGCTGCTGGTTTCTGCCGTCTCTGGATTCCTAACTATGCTACACTAGCTAAACCCCTTCATGAGGCCACAAAAGGCGGGGCTGCAGATCCCTTTATTTGGACAGAAACACAACAAAAGGGGTTTGAAGATATCAAGTCTGCCTTGATGACAGCCCCTGCGTTAGGCCTCCCTGATTTGGAAAAACCTTTCACACTGTATGTAGGAGAAAGGAAAGGTATTGCAGTTGGTGTCTTAACCCAGACCATCGGTAGCTGGCCGCGACCAGTAGCATACTTCTCTAAGCAACTAGACACTGTAATACAAGGATGGCCACCCTGCCTACGTGCCGTAGCTGCAGCTGCCCTTCTTGCTGAAGAGGCAAGTAAACTCACCCTAGGACAACCAATCTCCTTAAAGTGCCCACATGCTGTGGTCACCCTAATGGAACATAGGGGCCATCATTGGATGACAAATACCAAACTCCTCAAGTATGAAAGTATATTAGTAGACAATCCTTCTGTTACCATTTCTGTCTGTTCCACCCTTAATCCTGCAACTATACTGCCAGTAGAAGAAGATCCCACAGAAAAACATGATTGTCTTCAAGTCATGGAAGAAGTCTATTCTAGCCGACCTGACTTACTGGATACACCTTTAGCCACACCTGACTCTGTCCTTTTCACCGATGGTAGTAGTTTTATTGATCAGGGTCAACGTTTGGCAGGGTATGCCATAGTCAATGATCAAGGCACTGTCTGTGAAGCAAAGGCACTTCCCCCTGGCACCTCCGCCCAGAAGGCTGAACTGGTCGCCCTCCGTCGAGCACTTGAACTAGCAACAGGGCAAAAGGTCAATGTTTACACTGACTCAAAATATGCCTTCCTAACACTCCATGCCCATGGTGCCATATATAGGGAAAGAGGACTTCTGACATCAAACGGACAGAAAATAAAGCATGCAGATGAAATTCTGGCCCTTCTTGAGGCTGTTTGGATGCCCAAACAAGTTGCTGTAATGCACTGCAAAGGACACCAACATGGTGAGGATCCTGTCGCAAAAGGAAACCGACAGGCAGACGAAGAAGCAAGGAATGCAGCGCGTCAACAATCTCCAGCTATTCATATCCAGCACCTCAACGTGGCTGAGATGATTCCTGCTGAAGTACACTACACTGCACAGGAACAACTTTGGGCTGAACAGGAAAAAGGAGTAAAGCGATCAGGTTTATATGTTTTGCCAAATAATAAAATCTTCCTGCCCGCAGTGGTAGCTTGGGAATTGATTCAGGAATTACATCAACAGACCCATTTAGGTAGCACTAATCTGACTGAACTCCTAGACCGTGAACTGTACATAAATGGTCTACATTCACTCACCAGACGTGCTGCCCTACGTTGTCAAACCTGTGCAAAACATAATCCTCGTGTAGGACCTCTTCGACCACCTGGAGTCCAGCATATAGGATATAGTCCGATGGAATCACTAGTTGTGGACTTCACTGAAATGCCAAAGTCTGGGAAATTCAAGTACTTGCTTGTAGCAGTTTGTACATATTCCGGCTGGGTTGAGGCATGGCCTACCACTAATGAAAAGGCTGAGCAGGTTACTAAGGCCCTGCTCCGAGATGTAATCCCCCGATTTGGACTTCCATTACACATTGGAAGTGATAATGGTCCCGCTTTCGTTCACAGAGTCATCCGCTCTTTGTCAGTACTCCTAGGCATCACCTGGAAACTCCATTGTGCATACCATCCACAATCATCAGGAAAGGTTGAAAGGATGAATAGGACTTTAAAAGATGCCCTAGGTAAAATTTGCCAGGAGACCGACCTATCATGGACTGTAGCCTTGCCCATGGTACTGCTTAGAGTTCGATGCACTCCCACACGATCCTTAAAGCTCTCACCCTATGAGCTAGTATTTGGCCGACCACCGCTAGGGGTCCACCACTTGAAAGGGGATACTTACCTTCTGGGAAAGCAAGATCTTATTAGAGAAGTTCAGCTCCTAAGCAAAGTGTTAACTCAATTATCCACCTACGTTAGTGAGCTCAAGTTCCCTTTCCCCGTCACTGCTCTGCACCCTTTCTCCCCAGGAGATTCTGTATGGCTCAAGGATTGGAAAACTAACCCCTTGGGACCTAAATGGAAGGGCCCTTATACTGTTCTCCTTATACTGTTCTCCTTACCACTCCCACTGCTGTTAAATTAGCCAGTGTTAAGCCATGGATTCATTATACCCGTGTCAAGTCTGATCACACATCGCCTCCACCCAACTGGCAGGTCTCTGTAAAGAGCTCCAACCCTCTGCAAATCGTCTTCCGCAAACCAGCCCAACCACCTAGTCAGCAAGATGCTCAACCTACCTCTTGTGAGTCAGGTGACCAAGCACCACTCTGAAAACCTGCACTACTGTATGAACATTTGTTATAATGTATTCCTTAGAATATCTTAATCGCCTGTTGCCCCAAAACATTACTGTAATGTTTCTCAGGGAAAGGGGCAGAGGCGGATTTGTTTAATGTGTGTAAAGTATACTATTTTTTTTAATACTTTTGTTTATAATAAGTTCTCTTGTTCAATCTTATCTTAATATGTTATATATTCTGTATGTCCGAAAAGTAGTTTAGATCCTGTAATCTGTTATGGTCCAACAAAATAATGTTAATGTTTAAAATTCATCAATAACTGGTAACAATGATGTTTAGAGTGTTGCTAGTTTGCAATAACTAGCAACAAGAAAAAGGAGGGAATGTGAGGGTTGAAGAAAGCAAATAATGACAAAAATGTTGATGCAGATATGTAAAGATCAAAATATAAGATCTCCATTAGGGAAAATGATAGATAGTTATAGTTATTGTTTAATGTTAATGTGAATTTTAAAAAGGTTATGAAAATGTTTTAAATCAATCATGTAACAATCGGTTTTTGCACAATTATACAGTCACTACCTCATCAAAAGTAATATGCTGCTATTGCATGTTCTGTGCACAAGCAATGCAACAATCCTGCAAAAAGGGCGCGAAATTCTGTCCAATCACGCTGTTCCTACCACGTGCCTGCCCCACGTGCGTAGTCTAAATCTGCCTAGCAATATGGGATAGCCAATCATGTAACACATAAAGAAACTGCGTAGTTAACCAAGACTATAAAACTGTAAGTTGGGTGTGGTTGGTGTGGCAGTTTCTTCACGCTTTTGGGCGGCTGCCACCTCGGCCGAATAAACACGTTTTGTTTTAAGTCTCATTGGTCTCCTTGAACTTATTACTGGTCTCCCTCAATAGCCTAGCGAACATCCCGCTACATGTACCAACCTTAAGCATTTCTGTGTGGCCAAAATGGTTAAATCCAAAAATCACGGAATATGTCTTTATGTGCAAGTAATAAGGAAAAAATGTCTTGTAAGTATCTTAGTAGCACTTGCATAACCTAAGCATCAGTAGAATACTCTGTTTCTTGTAGTAATACAACTTTGTTGTCTGTTAGTACTGTTGTATATCTGGGAATTCTAAGAAGTCTATACATATTTTAGCAATTAAATAGGTGTTAATTATAGTAAGAGTTTTAGATTTCTTTGGCGAGTCTGAAGATTCTAAACTCAAGTTACAGCCTAGAACCTTTCAGATATTTTGTATACAAATACTGTTCACATAATCAATCTTCTGAGGTATTATCACTCAGAAGAAATGTTAAACTGCTCTATGTTGTGCCCATCTTTTGTGTCTGAGCAAGTGAAAGACCCGCTCCTCCTGCCATCGATTGGGCCCAGTAGTTTTGTGATTGGGAATGGGGAGGAAATCTCTGTAGAATCCTGAAAGCATAGTGTCAGAAAAGGTGGTGTGTTTCCTTCTCCATCCCACTGAGCAGTGTCTTGAAATGCATTCTTCTTCAAAAGTGAATAATAAACTGTGTAGAAGATATGAGCTGTTTATATCTGAATAAGACTGTCAACATAGGGTACCACTGGTTGATAGTCTGTTGCCTTATAAAGTGTGATGATGTGTAACTATGTGAAAGGCACAAAACGTGCAGATGGTTTTCAGAAATAAACTAAACAGCACCACCAGAAATTTTCTCACAGAAGAAAAATCTGCTTTATTGGTCTGTTATGATGCAATGTAATTAAAACCACAGCATTCTGCTTATTCTACCCCTTCATTTTAAATGTGTGAACCTTTGCAAATTTAAACTTTTCAGGAAGTGGATAACAGTGTCTTTGAAATATTTTTCTTGATTTGGTTCCATGAAGTACAATCAGTGCAGGAACTGGTGTGTTAGTAATGCACTGGCACTTTCATTAATTTGTATTTTTATGGATCCACATCTCTTCTTGAAGATGCTCAAGGATGTAATTTCCTTTGCTTATACAGCACATACTGAGCAAATTTTTTCCTGTCTTGGTTGGACATCCAAGAAAGCTTTCAAAAACTGTGTATGCTATCAGGGCGAGATGTGAATTCAGGCAGTTCTTCTCTTATGGAGGAAGGAGAAACTGGAAACAGTTACACAGAAATGCTCTCAAATTGCAGTCCGGAGTAGATTATGGGTTTGCCATATGGTGCAATATATTAGCTTTTATTTTGCCACCTCATAAGTGTTGGTTGAAGAAATATAAAAATAACAGTTCTCAGGCCAGTCATGTTCTTTTGCTTATCTTCATTGTGCATGTATGCCATTAGTTTTTCAGGGACTATTTATGTGAATAAGGCAAGCAGAATTTAGTCCTTGCAGTGCAGGTTTTATTGTGCACTAGATCCAGCAGCCTGGCCCCTGCATCCCAACAGCAATAGGGGCTCCATGGGAGGGAGGAGGATGCTGTTCTTCAACAGAGAGAGCCTCCAATTCCATCACAGCCAGATGGGTGGGCTGTGTTTTTTTTGGTTGGCTGATTGAATTAACTTGTTACCTATGTGTGGTTTCTTTTTTTTTTTTTTCCCTCTGGTCAACATTTATGTGGTTGTTAGGGTGCCTGGAGCTCATGTGTATATGTTTGTTGTTTAAATCTAAATATTTTATCAAGTGGGCTAAACGTGGTTCAAACATGTAGGAAGGTGCAGTCCTTACCCTGAAGAGCTTACAGTTTAAAGGCTAGGACCCAAAATGTTTAGGCCTGCGGGTAATGTGACTTGTGTGGAGGCACAGAACTCAGTGGAAAAACTGTTTGCATGAGAAAAGCCTTAGAAGGAAAATGTTTGCTTCAGGCAATAATATTCAATTTGTGAGAGCAACAAGAATTGCTAATATAGCCTTTAGCTAAAAATATACTGTAAATGACAGGATAAAACCCCATTAATTCAGGATTATCCTGGGTTTCATGTAATCCGTGCATAAGGTCTGGGTTGTATACTGTCCCTCCTTAAACAAATAGGGTTAGTGACACAGATAGTTTCTTTTAATTAACTTAATTTTGTCATTACCTCAGTAGAACAATATCCCTTTGTTTCCACGTTGGTTACAGGAATGTTATTTTACCCAGATTAGTGACGTTACTATGTTTGACTTCATACTGACTTCATCATTGGAGATGAGTTCTTGGTTTTGGTTTTTTTCCTAATTGCTATGGTGATGGGTTGGATTCCAAATCTTAAGAGTGAAACAATATTTTTTTTCAAAATAGCTATTTTAATGCTTGTCAAAAGCACTTAATTTGAGCGTCATGGCACCTGCTGGAGACCCAGGGCTGTGTGGCTGCCAAATCACCACTGCACTGTATCCCCTCCTCATTTTTTTACACAAGCACACACAAGGTGGATATGTTGAAGTGTTGAGCCTTAACTCTCATAGTATGGCAGTATATTTCTGGACATGTCTTGCATTTCATTCCTCCCTGGGAGTTAGGCCACCCATACAGATTTGCTACAGGAATGGAATGGAGCTTCCTGCAGGTTCCCAGGAACAAGAGAGCATACCAACAGAAGGCAGCTCTCTTTTGCTGCTTTCTGGGTGTTTCTCTCCATGCATCACAGCAGATGGAAGTATAGGGAGCTGGATCATTATATTTCTGTATGCATGTAGTGCACTAGTTGTTGTTGTGTTAACAGAGTAGCTAAACCATTCCAGAACAGCATGTATAAAGATGTTTTTCTTACTCCTCATTCCTAGCCCTTTAGAAGTGTAGTATTCACATTGCTTTCCGTGCCAAGGATGAGTAAGTTGGTGTTACCTCCTAGCCAAAGCTACCATGTCTGCCTGCTGTCCTAAGTAAATTGTGTGAATGTTTTGGTGGTTGTGGCCAATTAGAGACCGTATAAAAGAAGTGCTCTCAGATGACAGATAAAATCTGAGCGTGGGGTTAGCTCTGGATACTCAGTGCCATGACTGAACAGTCTGAGTATGTTTTCCAGGTCAAAGCAGCTGGAGGATAGATAGACAAAGATTCGTTCATATGGGGATTGGGAGTAATTAAGGATAAACAAAAAAATCCCAAACTGGTCATATTCATCTGTCAATGAGCATTCTGTAAATAAAGACCTAATGAGTGGAAGACCTAGACAATTAGTTGGCTGCAATTAACAGCTCATAAATACATAACTTATGCAGGGAAGTTGCTAATATTGCAGACATTCAGTGTGGGATTTGTGACAAATTGACTATGCCTTGTTGGCAATTTTATTTTATATTCCATGTGGGTGATCTGTTTAAACCAAGAACAAAATATCTTTGAGAGCAAAACATTTCCTGTTTCTTGCAGTGGGATTTTTTTATGGGTCATTGTATTGTAAATGGTGTTGGTTGGTCAATTTGTTCTTGCATTTAGCATCATAAGTCAGTGTTTGGAAAAATATATACTTACCAACTGATTATTTAGCAATGTTTTCCATGGAAGAAAAAATGGGCCTGAGCCAGGGGTGAGCAAACCAGGCCCTGCGAGCCAGATCCAGCTCGCGAGCTCCTCTTAACTGGCCCCTGAGCTCCGTCTGGGGAGGCTGCTCCAGCCCCTCCCCTGCTGTGCGAGCAGTGCTCTAGGGGGCGGGGATGCGCGATAGCATGTCTGGCGGATCAGTGTAGGGGGGGCAGGGGCTAGGATAAGGGCCAAAGGATCTCGGGGGGGGGGGGAGTGTCAGGGAACGAGAGCAGGGTTGGATAGGGTGTGGGAGTCCACCTTTTGGAGGTGTGGGTGTGGCTAGGGGTTGTGGCAGTCAGAGGACAGGGAGCAGGGGAGTTGGATGGGGGTGGGATCCTTGGGGGTGATTAGGAGGTGAGGTTGTGGTCAGGGGACAAGGAGCAGGGGACTTAGGTATATCTCCATATATTATATCTATCTCATAGAACTGGAAGGACCAAAGGTCATTGAGTCCAGTCCCCTGCCTACACTAGCAGGACCAAGTACTGTCCCCTGACAGATTTTTTTGCCACAGATTCCTAAACGGCCCCCTCAAGGATTGAACTCACAACCCTGGGTTTAGCAGGCCAATGCTCAAACCACTGAGCTATCCCTCCCCCCATAAGGGGTGGGGTTTTGGGGCGGTGGTTAGAGGCGGAGGGTCTTTGGATGGGTTAGTCGGGATAAGGAGTGGGGAGGGGCTTCAATAGGCGGTTGGGTCCCAGTGGGGGTGGTTAGGGTGGGGGCATTTTCCAGAGTTACTGAAGACTGACACACACATTTTTTAGAGAGTAATCTTACCTCGAGGAGACTCATCTAACCAAATTATTGCAACTTTTAATGGTGTCTCCTGGCAGCATTAATGTGCAACAAATAAAACTCAAACCTGGTATAAACTGCACTTGTGTTCTTGGTGTCTGTCCCCATGAAGTATGGAAACCCCAAAAGTGCTGCATAATAACTACATGTATGTTTATTACCATCCATCCAAACAGTAGATCCCAGACTGTTGTTTTTTTGTGTTTTTGTTTTTTTAAAGGTTGGCGTGGGAGTGATTTGGAGGGGTTGGAATAAGAGAAAAGCTGCTCATTGCCCTGAAGCAGTAGGCAGTGTGAGAGTTCTATAATAAGTAACCTGGTGCCCTAAATAGAATCTTCCTCCCCAAGGCACGGATCAAACAGCCATTTCAAAACTGATCCACTTCTGGACCTGTTGTTATAAAAGTGACTTTTTTGAGGGAGATTCTTCAAGTACTTTTTCTATATAAAGTTAGAGACAGAAATACTTACTGTGCCATTGCTTCCCTTTTTCAAAAATAAAACATCTTAAAAAGGGTGTAACAGATCTTTACCACAAGTTCCTGGTTGTGCCACTGTCTTCTGTTTTGAGTCAGATATGCTTCACATGCATTTCCTCCCAACACACACTTTTTTGTTAACATGACACTTAGAAATATTTCCCTTCTGAATGTTTTTATGGGATGTGAAGGGCTAATTTCTTTAAAGTGTTACATATGATACAGAATACACAGTTACTAGATTGACATGAACAAAGCACTCATTGAATAACTGTGTAAAGATTAAGGTTCAAATATACCACCTTATCTTTCTCTTTGATGGTGCATTGCTTTCTTTAATTATGCGATGACCATATTATAGCCCTGATCCTGCAAACATATGCTTCATTTTACTACTTTGAGTAGTAGTAATAATAGTACCTAGCTGTTATAGTGCTTTTAGTTTTGGGACTACTCGTGGTAGTAAAATGGAGTGTGTGTGTACGTGTTTGCAGATTTAGGGTACATTTCCCTAATGTACATTTTTTTTCTACACCCATAACTTTGTAAGAATGACAAATATTACATACTTACCATTCTGATAATGAATGTAATGTATCTAGAAGACAGAAACTATCATACAAGGTTATAATACAGCATATACTGCTTTTTTAATTTTTTCATCACATATTTACTAAGGGCCAGATCCAAAGCTCTTTGAAATTGATGGAGCAGCTAAGCAGGATATTTTCTCTTTTTTACACTAAGATGGTACATCTCTTAAAAATAACATATGGTATTTCAATATGTTAGAAATGTTCTTTGAGGAAATAACAATAGAATGTTAACAGTGTAGGTAGTCTGATATTTCATGTTGTTTTTTGTTGTATATGTGCCTACCTTATTTCTGTTTCCTGTGAGCTATCCTGAAACTATTTATAAAGTTTAAATGTTACTCTTAACAATTATTGGATGTATTTACTTTACAGTATTTATTTTAACTTCATGAGTTAAACCTCCGAAATTGCTTTTTTCAATATACTGACATACAAATGTAGCTTTTGGTTAGTTTTAGTTGTATTGCATTATAAGAACCTTATTGTGAAATAGTAGGAGTGGATGGAACTGGACCCGATTATAGTTATGTAAATTACTGAAACAGTTGACTTATGCAACAGTGTATCTTTACACTGGATATGAAAGCTGCAAATGAAGAAAGGGTTGAAAACCAATGGGCTAAGTTCTTTTCCCTCATGAGTTGCTACATAGCAATCCTGTACCCTATTCACCTGCCATGCTCAAGCAAGGAAGTTCTTTAGCTGGTGAAGAGCATAAACTAGAGATCCTTGCTAGAACGTTGTATCCATTTTAACCTACCTTGTTTACTCTGGGGGAGGAAAAGGCACTGCCATGTTTTGTGTTGGCTGGATAGAATATAATTGCATTTATTAAACCCATGATACTAAAATCCTCAAGCATGGCTTGTTTCATAGCTCTTAACAAGGACTAAACATCAAGCTAAGTTTGAAAAAATCAATCTGGTAGTTATCAAGAGTAATGAAATGGCATGCATATACCAAAGGAGTCATTGCTAACTGAAACAAGGGAAAACATTTCTACTGGGCTGTTCACTGGCAAATATTTAAAGTCTTTTAAAGATTCTTTAAAAAAGTGAAATAGCCTTCACTATTGACTGACTAATATTGGTTGGAGGTTTAATTATTTTTAAATGATCCTCCCTCTTGAAGTGGGTTGGGAAACATGATCCTTACATTATTAGTATTTGTATTAGTTTAGCGCCAAGATTCCCTAATCATAGACCAGGACCCCATTGTGCTAGGCACTGTACAAAAGTAGAACAAAAAGATGCTATTTGCCCTGAGGAGCTCACAGTATAAGTATAAAACAAGAGACAACAGACCGATGGAGAAGTACAAGAAAACAATATTGGCTGACACGTAAGGCAATGGTATCGGCATGCCAGTGGCTAATGGCTACTTCGGTTTTGCTCAAACATTTAAAAACAAAACAAAAATTTTATTAGGAGCTGTCATAAGTGTGAAGTGCTTTGGAGTTGCTGTTTTACCTGTAAGGGGTTAACTGAACAGGAGAGGGGGGGTGATGTCAGAGTAGCCTACCTAGAGACAAACCAGGAAATTAGTCTCAGTTCGTCCGAGGCTTTTGGGCTGACTCCATCTTTCTCCAGCTATGAAAACTCATCTCCTCCTTTTCCTTCATATGTTCATAAGTTAGATGAACAATAAGTAGAACTATTGATTGCATAAGCTTTGTACTTGATCTTTGGTGTCCTTAAACTGTAAATTTCAGCAGAGAGAGAGAAATCCCCGGGGAGGGGGCTAATGTATGCAAGGAGACTCAGGTTAGAAAGGTTTATACCTGTGAAGTTTGTATTAGTTGTATGCTTTGTTTCTTTCTTTTTTAAACTTTTTATACCTATAAGAATTGTCTGTAAATCCATTGAAGTGATCTGAGCTTTGAATCTGGTACAGGCTTATAGCTAGGGAGAGCCTGGGTGCTGAAATCTCTCTCCTCGGTAGCCAGAGGGGGTGGGTGGAGCAAAGTTTCACTCTCGCCCAGGTAGAAGGGGGGGGGGGTAGGGGAGTGTTACTCTTGGGGTTCCAATGTGCCCCAGTCCATGGGTTTGGAATAAGAACATTGGTGGTGGCAGCTGGTTTCAATCCCAACAGGAAGAGTTGGGTTTTGGGGGGAAAAGATTTTACTTAAGCTGGAAACGTAGCTTAAAGTTTAGTGGTCTGCATAAGAGACACCCCCCCCCCCTCTTTTACCCTACAGTTTAGAGTGGGGGAAGGAATATTCTCTTACAGGAGCAGAGCTCAAGAATGAAAAACTTGAGTTTGAAAAAATGAGATTAAAGTGTACCAACTCCTAAGTGGGGATTGGGTATTGACACTTCTGTTGGGAAGTTGATGTCTGGCTGGCTAGATTGGGCACATGAGTTTGTGAATAGTTGGACCTCAATGTTTTTAGAAAGAGGAGTGACCGGACAATGTTGTTGTAATAGAAATGTAGTTGAATGGTTATTTTATTATAAGGGGTCATATTCCTTTTAATTGCTTATGCGGCTAATAGAAGTAGTCAGTCTGGTTCAGTTTGTTTACTGCAGCCCAGAACTCTGTGTGTGTGCATAGAGTTGTTCCACAGATGTATCATGCCTCCTCTTTCTTCTCCCTGACTTCCACATACCATGTATTTATTTGATAAATTCACTTGTAAAATAAGGTTCTGAGACATTCCTCTTCCTTTCTCTTCCCCCCTCCTGCTGCTATTAAAATTACAGAAGACTTTGTTTTACATTAGTTGGATGCTTATTAAGTTCTATGGCACAGTGACTTTTGATACACATGAATGAAGCAATAATAGCAGATAGTAATTCAGGTTAGTGTTGAACACTTTTTCACAAAGAGGATGGTGAAGCACTGGAATGGGTTACCTAGGGATGTGGTGGAATCTCCATCCTTAGGGATTTTTAAGGCCTGGCTTGGCAAAACCCTGGCTGGGATGGTTTAGTTGATGTTGGTCCTGCTTAGAGCAGGGGGTAGACTAGATGACCTCCTGAGGTCTCTTCCAACCCTAATCTTCTATGATTCTATGAAAGGACAAGGAGTAGAAAACCAGTGGCTCTATTCTCTTGCATATTGATAGGTTTGAAAGAATAAATAAAAGCCCTTCATGTGCGGTGCATTAACTGCAGCTTTTTCTTGACCTCAGTGCAAAAGATTTGCTGGTCAATAATTGACAAAATATTTAATCACACATTGCCTTTATCTTAGATAAAAGTAGAATAATGATTGCACAGCTAAATAAATTCCTTTTTAGTCCCAATAAGGAAATTTAACAAAATTGGTTACCGGTAATCCTTCTGGCAACAATATGTTGTAAGTTCTTATATTTTGACTTTCCTCTTTTTCTAAGAAGTCATATTTATTGCTTTTAAAGAGAGATATGCCCCAACTTGAAGACTCATATGTTTGAAAACTTTGTGCCTGTTGTTGCAAGTAACACCTAGATTATGAGAGAGAGAAAAAACTGTCCCTATTCAGTCTGTGCATTTGACAGCCCTTTGTGTAGCTAGTTCCACTATGATGATGGTGGTCACTTGCACTTCCCATCTCATGTTCTGGCATAGTGACTGTGCCTAGAGTTCCCCAATCTCTGCAAGAGAGCATTATATTTGTAGCTGCAGCAGCAGATCTGAAACTGCAGGCAAAGCAGACAGGTGTGTTGGGAAGGGTGGGCACCGGCATGTTTGGTGTTTCTCTTGGGTCCCACTGACTCTACCCTGATGGAAAGACATTTATAAGCCTTAGAAAGGGAACAGAAAACCTTTTTTTGAAAAATAAGATAGAGCATTCTTTGTGTACCTATTAGACTAATTATTATTTAATTTAATTAGTTTTAAAAAATCAAGTTGACCGCATCCCTTTGTTTTTGTCTTTCTGCTCTAACTGTGTATTACAGGGGAAAAAAGCAAGTAGAAAATCTTACTTCAGAACTAGTGGGTCTCCGTTATAAAAGCTCTCTTTTGCATTAAGTATATTTTCCTTTGGTTAACAAAACATACTGTGTATATTAGAGGTATTTAGTATCTCTAATGTACTAAGTAATGCAATATATAGTAAAATGAAAGCAGTGGCAGTGAATGTGAGAGTTCCACTCTTTCTGTAAAAATGTCATGCTTTGGTAAAATATTTGTTCAATTCATACATAATTCTTACTTTTAAGCAATGTTAATTTTACATGGATGCCAGTTTCCTTGTAACACTAACATTCCATTTTATCCAGAATGGTCTAGCAATAGTTTAATTTTTCCTGATGGCAAAGGATTTTGTGTTTTGAGAGTGAAAATAAATCCCTCTGTTCCCATTTCCCTCTACCCAGTGCACACATCTTATTCCTTGGCCTTCATCTGCCTTCAGCTAATTTTAAAGAACACGGTTTGTTTTATTTGTTTAGTGATCAGGAAAAGATCCTTTATACGGTTCACTAAGCCTCTGGTCGTCATTTCTTTTAACAAGTCAGGTTTTACTATAGTCTTTTGAAAGACTACATTTGATCTGTTTGCTGCTACTGTCTCTTAAGGGCCCCTCTCATTCTCTTGCACTTACCTCTCTGGCCAGCATGTCTTTACACCACAGGACACTTTCCCAATACCTAGCATCGTCAACTCAATAAATGATTAGCATCTACTTCATTTTCCTTTGTGGTCACAATAAAATTCCTGGAGGAGTTTCAATACATTTAAATACTTTAGTATAAGGAGAGGAAAGATGGTGTCTGGTGCTCCACTGGACTTAAAAAATAAAAACAAGCAAACAAAAACCTAGTACAAGGCTCAAGTGTAATAGTAAATGGTTTTAAAAGGAGGGCAGTAAATGAAAAGCTGCATCTCTTGGTACTATGGACCCCTGCATCTTGTCTGTTTATTGATCGTGTCTGTAATACTGAACTAATAAGACACCCTGTACATATTAATGACCTGGAAGATCAAAGTGTGCAGATTTTTCAGCTCACATAAAGCTAGGACAATCAACTAGGAGAATCAATGAGGAGAAAGGAGAGTGAGCCCAGAGTGAGGGGGAGATGATGGCAAGCATTGCTGAAAAGTATTGTCCATGTTGTTTAGAAAACCCTCCAGTATGTGGGGCAAGGAAGAATTAATGAGCAATAATAAATATATAAGGAGGGTATCCTTGTGTGTATACGTGTGTACACGTTTGTAAATGGACATGCTGGGGTGCATTTCTTTCTTAAAACTTTAGGTACACTGGCTGGTGTGGGATCAGCAGTGATCCTACTTTCCATTTATGGATAAGGAGTTTTTTTCATACCTGTGTTTAAAAATATATGTGAAGTCAAAGACTTATTTGGAGTGGATTCCACGTGTATTACAGCTTGCATTCTTTGTTGCAATGAATGAGGGGCCAAGCAATGGAAATTGCTGAGGATCTAATTCTTTTTTCTGTGGTGGGAGGCAGATTGAAATAATTCTTGATTTGATTTACACAGGTGCTACCAATATGCAGCTCAAAGTATAATTTGCTATGTAAAGTGGTGTGGTTGGGTACCTGTGCTAGGCACAAGCCCCAGTGAGTGAGGGTTTGTTTTTCAGTTGGTTTACAAAAGAGATCGGCACTGTGCAAATCCATTCATTACTACGTATAAGTGGCATTCTTCAAGTGTGACACTTTTAAGTATTATTCAAATTGTGGAGAATAAATTGTAGCAAGAAAGATCATTAACTGTTGCTGGCTGGTGGCAGGCTTCTTAAATAAATACATTAAATGGGGAGCCAATGATTTTTCCTAGGCTATTGATTGAATATCCAAAGTGACAACAGACTCTTTTTACCACCAAGCGGCTCCTGCTGAGTTTAAAGCTCTATTGTGGTGGCACTTGTTAGTCCTGCTGTAGCTGTGGGGGTTGAGCCTTGTTCGTCCTCCCCATTTTTTGTGGGGAAGAGGAAAGGGGTGTTCTGATTGTCATTTCAAATCTTGTATCACAGAAAACTAGAATGCAAGCTGCTAACCTAAATTATTAATTTCAAACTATTTATATTCCTTTTCATGTTGGGTGGCAATTATTTAATAGCTATAACTTTTAAATGGATTTGATACTGCCAGTTTGGGGTGGAGTGTTTATCAATATTTCTGCATTTAAACAAAATAAATGCTATGCTTGTGCAGTAGGTCCATTTTTTTTTCATGTGTCCTTCCCACCCCCTCAATGCACCTACATTTCATAGTGTGAATTAACAGGCACAATAGAAGAAAGTTAAGGCTAACTCTACACATCCTATTCTTGGAATGTCTTTGTTTAAGTTGTGTGTATTGTAAAGCCCACCTCCCTTCTGACTTTTGGAAATGAATTCAGTGGAATCTGAGTGCACTCAGGCCATTAATGTCAAATTTACATAACAAATTTGTTTATTTTGGGGGGGGGAAATCTGCATCCCTGTCAGATTAAGCAATGCAGAGTCCTCTTCTTATTGTTTGATTTCCTTTTGGGAGCAACTCCTCAGCAGATCACTGAAATAAGAAGTCAGTTATTCAGGCAGTTCAACTCCATAAATTCTTCTTTACTGAATTTGTAATTATTTTTTTAAGAACTGTAACAAAGAGAATAGGGGTGAAGGGAGCGTCTGATCAGATCAAAGGCCTTGGCTGCCTCACAGCTCAGCCACCAAGGTCTTTTTAATGGCCAAGTAAAGGTGCAGCTGGGTGATGAAAGTATATGTGTGTGTGCGTATCATTTATATAAATACTGCAAGAAATGCAGCTAATAAATTGAGGGGGCCTGAGAAGGGGAGAGAACTAAAGTGGACATTTAAGATTCATGTTAATTGTCTGGATTACTTTGCTTGCTTCTATCCTTCTCCCCCACCCATAGTTGGTTTATGTTTTATACAGCACATTTTGGATTCTACTGTAATAAATCAGTTTCATCGGATGAGTTAAATGTAGCTTCTGCCTCTGGGCCACCTACCAAGTTTTATATAGTTAACAAGGATTCAAACTTTCAAACACAGCTGCGCTCTGTCTCTACTAGTGGTAAATTACATTTCACAGTGTTTGTTTCCACTTTCTCTAACAAAAGGCATTGTTAGGATTGCACTGAATCACACCTCACACATAGCATTTCTGATAACAGAAATGTGACATCTCAGTCACAAGCAGCAAGGACTAAATCTTCCTTTTTTTCAGGAGATTTGATCATAATCCTAATTCAGAGTTGCTGAGATTTTCTGAATTTTCATACTTTTTAAAATAAGAATTGAATTCAACCATTTACTGGGGGGAGAAAATGCCATTTTCTAACCATCATGATGGAAGTAAATAGAATGGAGCTGTGAGTGACTAGTGCTGCCTGATGTGCTGCTCTTGCTTTATCTATCAGGGCTGCAGTTCTATGTTCCATGCTTGCACAAGGAGCACTTAAAGTCATTGTAAGTGCCAAACCCAGCTTCTAAGCAAGTTTGACATCTTTTCCTGATACACGTTACTGCATTAGATTTCCTGTTATCCTCCCCTGACATTGACCAGCCTTGTGGATTTTTTTCGGTGGAAAAGGCATGACATAACAGGGTGAGTATAAGAAGCTGTCATAGTACACCCCAAAAACTGAACCAGTGACCAAATGACGTATGGCCTGGAGACTCCTAATATGGGTGGACAGGAGGCTCTTGTCATCTTCCATTTTGAGACAACTATGATGACCTCTCATAGCACTCCTCTCCAATCCAGCCAAAGTAATCCTTCTTGATGGCTTTAGACCACATTACTCCACTGATTTCCCTTTGCCTAGTGTATCAAGTTTAAACTGCTCGTATGTACCTTCAAAAGTTCTGCACAATTCCTACATCTTTGATGTCTTTTCTCCTCACATTTGTCCTCTCCTTTTTTACTTTACCATCTTATATTAGTCTCAACATGCCATTCGTTTCCTACTCTCCATTACTTTCTTCTTTCCTCAACCATGTAGCCTCTTGTGTGAAAGTTCACCACCCTCCTCATTCACAACTTTTCTAAAGCCTCATTTGGTCTACGAGACTCACAAACTATAAAAGGTGGAGATGATGGGGAGGAAGTCTCTCAAATGTTTTTAACCTAAAGTGACTCCTTCCTCTCAGTCTAGGGATATGTCTCATCTTTGTCCAGATTATAAGATCTCTTTGGGCAGGAACTGTCATGAAATGTGCATTTTGTAGAGTGCCAAGCTCATTTTGATGTTTAACAAATAGTAATAGACCATTCAATTTTTTTAGTTTTATGAAGCTGATGATGCCAGAGCTGTTTTCTCTGGGAGCGGTAGACTGCTGTTATCTCGCTACACAAGGTGATCACATTGTGACTATAAACTTTGGACCATTAGTGTAAAAGGACACATTACAGCGAATTACTGTATCAATATTTAAATTACTGTTTCCAGCTATTTTAATTGTCTTAGATACGTAAATGAAAGTGTGATGGGCAAATTCACTTATCTTTACATAATGGTTAATCATTTGATTATTTTTTTTAAACTATTATGAAGGAGCATTATTGCATTTAACAGGCAAAATGAAATGCTGTTAAGACAATTACAATAGATCTTTAATGGAGAAAAGAATAATAAGTAAAAGTAATGCGTATCTTTTTACTTCTGGATGCCTCTAAAGATCAGTTCAGAGTTCTCTTAGAGGTTTCATAGTAATTGCATTGTTAAGAGATGTTCTCTTAGGACTATAGGGCATGAAAGGATCTTTGCATATTTTGAGGGGGAGGAAGGGTATTTAAAGGAGATTTTTGACCCAGGTGGGGGCAAGGGGAGACTAACTTCACAGAGATGAGAATGCAGCCAGGCATCCTATATCTGGATTTAATTAAGCAGCAATTTTAATATAATATTTTCTTACATGATCCAGAAGGCTGGTCCAGTGATTTCCCTCCTTCCCCCTCCCCCCCCCCCCCAGATTTCCTCATTACCTTCCCCCAGTTTTGTGAACTAGTTTACATGCAGTGTTGCCAATTTAGTGATTTGTTTAGAAATTTGAATTGAAATTGAAACAATATATACTTTAAAAGCATATAAAGTATATGATAAAATACTTATTTCTGAAAAAGTATAGTAGATTTGAAAAGTATGAACACAGATTAGCTTCCTTGTACAGCTTTTGTTTTTTGTGACGGTCAGTGCATTCATTTTGGTGATGTTGGCCAACCTAATACTTTCAAATTATGATTTGTAAGAAAAGTCTAAATGAACTCTCCCTGGCAGCTGGTGATGGGCTGGGGAGAAAGGCTTCAGGACCAGATTATAATTTTTATTAAAGATAATGTTAAACATGAAAACATACACAGATTGAGAGGTAAGGTACTGGACATCTGGAGTCAGGCTGGAGTTATAGGCGATTATAGGTAATAGGTACAGGGTTTTCAAGGCACATGCATATCACATATCCAGCATAGATCCAGATTGGGGTGTGGGAGTTTTTTAAAGCCTCAGTCTATAGGTGTGTTCGGGTATGCCACCCATGGGGTGTAGTGAAAGTCCGAGTTACATTCATACCTAATCTACGTAGTTGTCCAGCAAACAGAACTGGGTTGCCCAAGTAGATTTTGGCTGGGGTTGGGTTACAAATCACTTGAATGTGGGCGGGGGAATGAAATGTTGTTGTTCTTATTGTATGAGTAAAGGGTAGTAGAACTGTCCTTAGCCTGTGCTGATTGAGGGCATCAAGAGAGAGGGTGGGGACAGGTGTCTTGCTTGATGGTCTGCCTGAGTCACCAGTACTATTTGACCTGTCCCTCTCTACTGTTTAAAGACAGAGCTGATTAGGCTTCATAGAGAGTCTCTTGGTTTAAGTGACCACTAGAGCTGAAATCTCTGATAATCAGGTTTAAGTGCTCAGACCTGCTGCGGGATAGTGAAGATAGGGCTGGCTCTTCCTCAGAAACACTATCACCGAGGTTCTCCCCCACCCTGAGACCTGAAATCACTAAGAGTCAGGTGGAACCGCGAGAGACTGACTCACAGAGGTTACAATCGCAGGTGGCAGCAGATGACGACAGTGCAGGGCCATTGGGGCAGAGCAATAGAGTGAACGGTGACACAACAAACAACAGCGGCCAGAACATTGGATTATGTTTTAGTGACTTTTCTCCAGAAGCTAGCTTTGTGACTGGGAAACTTCTATAAATGTTTTCTAGTAGACCAAGATTTTTAAAATGCATTATTGCTGAGGTCATTGTCTCACATCTCACTATCTCAAGAGGTATCTTGGAGTTTCTGTACTAAACTTTTTTATTATTTTTTTCTGTAAGAAGGGCTATATTGGGTCAGATCAATGGTACATCTATCCCAGTATCCTGTCTTCTGTCAGTGGCTATTCCAGGTGCTTCAGAGGAAATGAACAGATCAGGAATCATCAAGTGATAATTCCCCTGTCATCCACTCCTAGCTTCTGGCAAACAGAGGCTAGGACCACTCAGATCATGATGTTGCATCCCTACCCATCCTGGCTAATAGACATTGATGGACCTATCCTCCATGAACTTATCTAGTTCTTTTTTGAACCTTGTTATAATTTTGGCCATGTCAACATCTCTGGGAAAAAGTTTTTCGTATGGCTGTGAATTATATGAAGAAATACTTCCTTTTGTTCATTTTAAATTTACGCCTATTAATTTCATTGGGTGACCCCTGGTTCTTGTGTTAAATGAAGAGGTAAATAATACTACTTTATTCATTTTCTTCACACCAATCAAGATTTTATAAAGACTCTATCATATCCACTCTTAGTCGTCTCTTTTCCAAGCTGAAAAGTCTCAGTCTTTTTAATCTCTCCTCGTATGGAATCTGTTCCATACCCCTAATCATTTCTGTTGCTCTTCTTTGTACCTTTTCCAATTCCGGTATATCTTTTTTTGAGATGGGGTAACCAGAAGTACATACAATATTTAAAACGTGGGCACATCATGGATTTATGTAGTAAAAGTGGAGGAGCTTGGTTTTCCAGACTGATCAGTTAGGCCAAGACTGACAACCTATATGAAAAGGCTGCAAAACAACATGCCTCTGGGCTGCATCAACAAGCAGAGAGCCTTATAAGCCAGTCACTGTCGAAGCCAATTTTAGAAGAACTTAATAAGGCTGTTAAGAATGCTGGAGACAAAACTCAGTTTATGTGAACCAACATGACTATTGCGTCATACTTTCTATTTAAGCAAGAGATACCACATACTACAAACTAGAGGCCTATGTTAAGTGCATTGTCACTTGTTAATCTTGAAGTTGGACACTGGTTCTGAAGATGACTGGTAAATGCTCACTATCTTTCTGCAAAAATCTCAGATGACTCTAGAAACATGTGATGCAACAGTGAAGGACTCGGGTTGAAAAAGTGAAGAACTCTCTCACCATATTCAAAATACGTGCATACATCTCCAAAGAATGCACCAATGCAAATAGGCATCAAGTATTAAGTCACCGCATACTTTATCTTGATGTCCGTGGTAGGTCAGTAGATATTCAGGTTATAGAAGACACATCAGCTGCATCTTACATCTTAGAAGAGTTAAATGCTTGTAAACTGAACTCTAAACAGATGGCTGCTTGTGCATTTGATGGAGCTACAAACTTCTCTGGAAGACATAGTGGAGTACAAGCTTTGCTCAGAGAAAAGTGTAACCCTAATCTCTCCTATACACACCATAGAGGCCATCTACTCCAGCTAGCACTAGTACAAGCTGCAGAATCTTCAAGACATTAAAAAGCCGCAAATTTAATGGCTTTTAATACTCTTTTTTTTCAGAAAGAGTCCAAAAGGACAGGACATTTTGGAAACAAATAGAAGATACACTGGGATTGAAGTTCAAATGAGTCCAACCTGGGAAAACCTAATGGCTTTCTCGTGAGTGATTCTTGACAGTTGTCTTAAAATCACTGCAACCATTATTACTGACTTTGGAAAGTATCCACCGAGATGGGACAGATCTAAGTAGTGAGGCTGGTGGACTACTTTTGTTACAAAGTTCAGAGAAGATTATCACCATTCTCTGTCTTATAAGTCTACTGTTGAAACCACTTGGGTCATTAAACAATGTCATCCAGGCATCTGCTACAACAGTAGTAGATCTTTGTTCAGCAATAGAAGCTATCCTTGGATCAATCAGAGATATCCACTGAAAATGTACTGGAAGAAGCAAAGACTTCAGTCCAGAAGTTAACTAATGAAAGTACTTGCATTGACTTCGTAAGTGAAGAGGACAAGTGTTTGTAAAGCCAGACGAAAAGCACACAGACTTGATTCCTATAAATCTACAATAGAGATATCTGGATTCTACTCAACCTCAACGTAGCTTTTACAGATGCCTGTCTTATAAAACACCTACATTTAAGTGGAGTGAGGCAGTACCAGAAATGGGGCTGCTATGTGATCAGGACAGAACAGAGAATTTTGAATATGGAGTGGAATATCATATGATGAATGAATGAAGATTTAACTTCTACTTCTTTATCATCACTAGTGGTTTGACCCAATCTTTGTGCTATGTTTCCTGGGATGAAAGTAGGAATTCGTCTCTTGCTCATCCCAGTCACAACAGCAACAGTTGATCATATTTTTTCCTCGTTGAATATAATTTTGTGTTCTGAAAGAAGTTGCCTTCTGCCTGATCGTGTAGCATATCATGAAGGACTGGAAGTAATGGACATACAAGGGGACACCAAAGAGTGCAAAATTATAACAAGGAACCAAGACAGATGTAGTTCTAGTTACAGTGAAACCTCGATATAACAGACTAATTCGGGCGAGGGGGTGTCCATTAAAGCCGAAAGTCCGTTATTTAATAATTTTTTAAAATTATTAAATAACGGACTTTTGGCTGACAATGGACACCCCCTCGCCCGAATTAGTCCATTATATGGAGTTTTACGGCCGGGAGCCGTCCGCCCGCCCGGGTCCCGGCTGCTGGGACCCAGGCGGGAGCCCTCAGCCCGCCCGCAGGCGAGAACCGGCAGCGAGCTCTCCCGCTGCCAGGACCCGGGCGGAAGCCGGCAGCCCGCCCGCCCGCAGGCGCTGTCAACCCTCCTGCCGGCTCCCCGCTGCGGGGACCCGGGCGGGAGCTGTCAAACCACCCGCCCGCCCGGATCCCCGCTGCGGGGAGCCGGGCGGGAGCTTTCAACCCGCCCGCCCGGCTCCCCGCTGCGGGGAGCCGGGCGGGAGCTGTCAAACCGCCCACCCGCCCGGATCCCCGCAGCGGGGAGCCGGGCGGGAGCTGTCAGCCTGCCCGCCCGGATCCCGGCTGCTGGGACCCGGGCGGCAGCCAGCAGCCGGGACCCGGGCGGGCTGGCTGATGGCTCCCGCCTGGGTCCCAGCAGCCGGGACCCGGCGGGCTGGCAGCGGGGAGCCGGCAGGCAGCCCCCGATTTAACGGATTTTGGATGCATCGGACTTGCTCCTAAATTTTGTCCGTTGCATCCGAAGTCCATTAAATCAGGGTCCGTTAAATCGGGGTTTTACTGTACTTCATAATAGGCTTGAGTAGCCAACTTTAATTTTGGTGATGATTTTAAAACATGAGTTAAATCTAATAAAATGGTCGTGAAACATTTTTCAGTTTTTACTATGGTGCCATAAAGGCCATCTTTGCCCTCACGGGCTCAGCTCTCATCGGGCCTCACCCCCTCTGAATATTCCAACACCCTCCCGCCCCCCATTTCAATTCTCTAATACAACCCAACCAATAATATAAACCTTCCTGCCATAAAGTAGCAAACCCAGTCCACATGCTACCTTTTTTTTAAATGCATAGGAAAGACTAAATATAACAATTACAGGTAGTTTTGTAATTAAAGACTATAAAAATGAACAAGAGCAGAATTAGGATTACATGGACAACCTTAATATTTGGTATTTCCTATATTCTGAATACTTGACTCTACATTCTTTTCCATTTTTCTTCTTACACAGAACACAGGAAGGAAGTAATCCTGACATGGATGAGACAGAAGGAAAAAGTCTCTGAACTATTTTCCTTTCTAGGACTCCATTAACTCAACCACAGAAGGATTATTTTTCATTTTAGATAATCCATTTATTGCCATGGTCTCAAGTATAAAAATCAAATTCTAGGGCTTCCTGTACAGTTTCAAAAATGATGAAGCGCATCCACTAGAGCTAATTCAGTTTAAATTAATGTCACTTTTGTATCTTAAAACATAAAGATAATCTGATTTTTTTGTACTTAGAAGTGCCTGGGCGTGGCACAAATATAATATAATTTTTTAACAAGATATCTTGTGTTTATGGTGAAAGACCTTTTTTTTGGATACACCACAAATGTTATCTTCCTCTTTCATGTCCAGCTGGAGTGGCTTATGCACAGAAAATTATTACATTGAATAATTGTACTAGCTGCTGACAAGCAAAAGCTAGTGATTTTCTTAAAGTAGCTTCCTGTTTGTTTTCCTCAAATAGTTTTTTAGTGATTAGCATGTGCTTGATTGGTCCTCAGAAAAATAAGAGATTTTTTTCCTAGCATTGATTGAATGCTAGAAAACGTGAGCAGCATTTTGATTCCTGATTAACCTTTTTTTTTCTTGTTGTCAAGTAGCTAATACTCAAAAAACAGCCATCTATTTATTCATGCTCTCTATCTCTGCTCTGTAGGAAAGTATTGCTAACTTTAAAATGGATGAATACATACTGAAAATTTGACAAGTAGTGAAAGCATATCTGCATTTGAGGTCTTCCTGCTTGTGATCACTATCTTCACAATTCCATCTGCCTTATACAGTTGCAGCTGGCCATGCTGATCACATCCAGTTTGAATATTGTGCATTTTGCCTGTTCTTTGTTTTATGTAACTGAATATTTACACTGGCTAATTCAGGCATGGAGGTGCTCAAAAGTGTATAATATATCAGGATCCCTGTTAAAGCACAGAAGATATTAGGAATGATGGGTAGCATTTCTTACTTTACTATACAGACTTACTGCTGTAACACAATTCTTCAGTAATAGCAGGTCTAAATTATATGTCTTTAAGCAAACTTCCATATTAATGTTAACTTGACGCATATGAAAGAAATAGTACTTGAAAAGGACTATACAATGAGAAGCCACACATTTGTATATAGAACAATGTTCCATTCTTTTTGCTACCACTATGTTTAATCGTCTTTCTGCATTTGCTTTCTCTTGATTCTGTTTTGCCCTTACTTAATATTCATATACAGTCTATGTGAGACCACCCAGGTCCACATACAGGTTTTGAGCCCTTACCACTCTTGTCGGTTCACAGGATTCTAATTTTGAGTTCTAGTTTGGGACGTTTAGCTTAGCTAATCTACTGAAATTTGGTACTTTACTTCCACAAGTCATAGAGAAAGAAAGGAGCTTAGATTATATGGTGGTAAACTTCATAGATAGATCTGAAAAGAAAACACACTTTGAGAAAAGAGCCATACTGTTTGGGGTGTGTGTGTTTTTTAGTCCTCTAGTATCTTCATGGATGCTTAAGATCTGGGTTTTTTATAACTGCCTTTAGAGAAGCCTGTGTCTTTATTATGTGAATTATAACTGTTATCCATTTTACTAAGGGCTTATCTACATTTGAAATGCTATAGCTACAGCTGCACCGCTGTAGTGCTTCGATGTAGACACTGTCCGTGCTGACAGGAGGGAATTCTCCCATTGGCACAGATGTTCCACCTTCCCTAGAGGCAGTTGCTAGGTCAACAGAAGAATTCTTCCAGGGGCTAGACTGGCTTAACCTGTGGGATTTTTCATAGTCCTGAGCAATGCATATGGGTCTACCTAATTTTTTAGTGTAGACAAAGCCTTAGTTGACCATAACAGAGCTCATCCTTTAAGCATAATCCACCATAAAGCAGTCTACTGTAAGTTCAACTGACTCATCTCTGTACTGCACTGCAGAGGTCTTACATAGTGATCATTTCACTTGACAATGAATCCATTTGATCTCAACTGTAGGCGTCCTTATCTATATGCACCTATCCTTTCTCTGTAGCACCTCTGTGAAGTGTTGAAATAAACAGGATGGGTCAGTTGTGCAGCATTTTTTTTTTAACTTAAAACTGAACTGCATTAACTACTACTTCCCCTTTCTCACTTCTCCCTTTTGTGGTATTCTAGATGTGGTGCTTTGGTGAGTTAGTAAGAAAAGTATTGAATTAATACAGGTGAAAAGTCATAGTATAATACAGATACTGAGCTATAAGCTAAATTATCAGCATATCAGACTTTAAAATTTGCTATCAGTCAGGCGCCCTTTGCATTTCTGTTGTATGTGCTGTGGAGGGATATTAAAAGTTTGAAAAAGTGACTGCTTTAGAACAACATATCTTGCTTGCATAGTGACAAAAGATTATAGAAGTATCTATGATGGAGGGGTAATTTAAAACTCCAGAGCTGCTCTTGTAACAACCTAATATCCATAGCTGCTATCTAGTAGAGTTGTGAACCTATACATCTATCAGTATTTTTGCACAGAGCCCCATTGAATCAGTGCAAAGTATTAGCAAAACTGGGGTGTTAGACTCTAAATGATTTGAGGTAGAGATTGTCATTAACGTCATACATATTCCAGTGCAATGGGGTCCCCAATCGTCATCTGGGCTTTCTGGTGTCATTGCCACACAAGTAATAACAGTGACAGATAAGTCTACTTTGGAGACAGTCAGTTGTCTCTCGTTGGGATATACCGTAGACTCTTGATTATCCAGGATGATAGGGAAAAAATAATTCTGGTTAATAAAATCCTGGATAATCACCATCCATAGGAAATATCGGGAGTGGGGGTTGATTCACCAGCCATCCTGTGCCGGGGGGAGGGGGTGTTGGTTCACTGGCTGACCTGTGCCATCGTGGGTTGTTTTTTTTTTGTTTTTTTTTCATGTGTGTGCGCTTGGGGCAACAACAAAGCCAGAGCTGGCCCTGTGAGGGGTAAGGGTTTTTTGTTTGGTTGTTTGTTTGTTTTGGTTTTTTGAGAGGTCTCTGCAAAGGAAAGTGGATGTATTAAAGCTCAGTTGAAAGGCTCAGGATCCAGGAAACCCCAACAACTAATGGGAAAGGGGATTGAGGTTCTTAAAGACATAATTCAGGGATAAAATATCAAGCTCTGCAAAAAGAAACTAATGTATTTCTTGTCTTCAGCAATTAATCTTGACTTTTTTCAGGATTCATTAATGTTTTTCTTGCTATTTTTGTATTCAGCTAATGAGCTTCAAAAACCAGACCAATTTTTCATTCACTAATCCCAAGGTAACATTTCTTGGCAGTATGTCCAGTCACATCATTCTTGTTCTGAGCAGGCCACTCCTTCATAATAATTCACTTTAGCCATGGCCCCCACATGGTTATTCATCCTAGCCATACTCCCAGTTATGACATCTTTGGAAATTCTGTGAAAGCAGCAATACCACACTTTTAAAAAAATACTTACAAAGGAATAAATATGTCTTTAATCAGGAAAAATAGCTTGCTCTGGCAGTGTAGGCTGGAATATATGACTTTTGCAGATACTAGTGTTTGTCACTGATAAAGTACTAGTACTAAACCCCGGGGTAAGCCGGATATTACTGTTGCCATAATTGACTTGCCTGATAATAAGGAGCAGTGAGCTTTCCGCTTCCTTATTCATTGCCTTCAGTGAGAATCTTTGCCTGAGTAAAAAGAAAACAGCGTCAGGTGACTTGAGTTCTGGTTGTTGAACTGTAGCTCTCTGGTGTGTCTGGGTGACAGGCAGGTTCCATTGCCCTTAGTGGAGGAAAAAGAAGATATTTCAAAGAATAAAATTGTAGATTGGCTTAGTAGGTCTCAAAGCTTGAACTAGTTAGTGCTACTGTGGGCTTCTGTGAAAATAGTTGGGTAGAATAAGGGACTTATGTGGATGAGAGAGGGAGCAGGTCCAGTCAGTTTGTAAAGAATGTCAGAAATTCATGCCATTCTTTCCTTTCTCAGACAGTCAAACCTACTCTGTTGGCTTTGGTGTGGCAGGAAAGAAGTCCATAACCTCTGTCTCTCTTCACATGCACACTTCCAAAATGATATAGATGTAAAACCAGTGTTGCGTTTCACTGATGCATACAAAGTTGAAAACCTGTGTTTCAGGATAGGTTATGCCCCAGGTCAGTTGTGGGAAAATACTAGCTACTCTTGCCAGCATTCTTAAAATAATAAAATCCAAAATTGTGTTAACATTTTTCTGGAGAACTGAAATGGAATTTAATTAGAGAAATCTGGAGATACATATGTAGTCTCTTAAACACAGAATTCCTGGGAACTCCTTGGCAAATATATAAACTTGACAGTTGTACTTTGTCACTATTTTAAATGGAGGAAATGTCTTATTGCACTTATAGGGGGCTGAACTTGGCACAGAGGCAGATGGATAATGTAAAAGTCACAGAAATGCCTGCCAAAATTCTGCTGCACAAAGAACAGAAAGGAGGAGGAGGAGGATGTGAAAAAGAGAACAGAGTTTCTATCAGTGCTAGCTATGCAGCAGCCCCAGTTGATTAATCCTTTTGCCAGTGCCACAGATTGATGGTGCATCATGTGGTCACCCATCTGCCACTCAGCAGTTAGGTTAAATTTAATTTTGTTTAAAAACAAAAAAACCAACACATTTCAAGTTCTCTTCAGCTATCTATATACAAGGCACACAACAGCATCTATAACAACTGAATAGTATATGTTTAATTCTTGAGTTAAGTATAACTTTTGTCCTTTTTAATGGTAACAACTAAATATTAATTTACTTTAACTACCCTTTTCCAGAACAAATGCTTTCAGTTCATGCTTTTAACCTGTATATGTTATGCTCATAAAATAACATAACATAACCAGCTCATAACACCCATAGTCACAAGGGTAATTTTTCTGTTTAAGTGTGATAATCACCTAACTTCTTTCTACACTTTTGGGGCTTTCTTGTTTAATAAAATATACTGTATAGGTATACATGCCAATGCTCTGATTATTCAGGATCAAAATGAATATATTACTCAGTAACTAGTGATACTTTGACCATACTGTCCTTTAAGTGAATTTGGTGCAGGGGAAGATAACACTGGTATCAGGAAGTTGAAATGCTGATTCATTCCAGAATTGATGCATCACTGCCAAAGTTTTTTCCTCACACAGACACCTTGATGATGTGCCTGACCCTTCCCCTCGAGGGACAATCTTGGCAAGTGAGAGAATAATTTAGTTCCAGTCAAGGTGTTAATATCTGCTGCACTACACGTAATGGGAAAAGAGGATTTGGAGACAGGTGTCAAAGGTTCAGAAGAGATCCAGTTGAGAATGTAGGTTCATGATTCAGATCCTGTATTAGTAATGTACTTAAGAACATGCCTAACTGGAAGACTTTAATGGGATAACTTAAGTGCTTAAAGTTGAGCATGTGTTCATCAGTCAGAGAGAGTAAAAAGAGACAAAGCAGAGCTGACAGGGGGATTTGCAATGGTGTGGTTTCTGGAATTTCTCTAGGGAGATACTGTGGCCTGTCTTCAAAGAAGCAGATGTGAGGGTAAACCAAAAGGATTCTTGAGAAAAGGGTGAATTTGAAGATCACGGAGCTCTCCGAGAGGATGGCACTTAGTAAGAGAAGCCGTCAAGAGTGAAAAATCATTGATTTCAGTAGATCAGAAATGACTAAAAGAATTCAAGATATGGCCTTTTGCCCTTATTAAAGACTATAGAAAGAAGAGGGCAGTGGATGGAGAGAATGAGCATGATACAGTAGAACTTCAGAGTTACGAACACCTTGGGAATGGATGATGATGTACAAACTCTGTAATGTTTGTAACTATGAACAAAATGTTATGGTGGTTCTTAAAAGTTTGCGACTGAACATTGACTTAATACAGCTTCAAAACTTTACTATACAGAAGAAAAATGCCTTCAACCATCTTAATTTAAAAGAAACAAGCACAGAAACGGTTTCCTTACTTCACTGAATCTTTTTTAAACTTTCCCTTTATTTGTTTAACACAGTACTGTAATGTATTTGCTTTTTTTTGTTTGTTTTGTTTCTGCTTCTGCCTGATTGCATACACTACAGAATTATCTGTTTATCCATTGGAATGCCACAGACAGAGAGATAAGTGTTGTTAGTAACAAAAACCTAAACATGTGTATCTTAACAAACCATTTTCCGTTCCTTGTCTGTTTAGGTGGGATCAATCCCTTCTGAGTCTGCAGGTCAGCCTGCATCTCTGCAGACAGTGCTTCTATCTGTCTGAGATTATGAACAAAGTTCCTTTGATCTGGGACCCTGAACCTGGTCTTAACTGGTTACGATTGGAAACAGTCTTCCAGCAGCGGATTCCTTGTGTAGTCTATTTGAGCACCAGGCAGCTAAGGAAGTCTGCAGTCATCAGCCTGTAACCCAGAGATAACTAAGACTGACTTAATCCTTAATAAGGACAAAATCCATCAACTCCACACAGAGAGATCCTAAAATATTCTGTATTAATTTGATAAGTTTATATATGTTTCATGTGTTTGTCACACTTATTATCTAAATGAACATGCATATAAGAGATGCTATTAATAAGACACTTTTAGGGGGCTAAAGACTCTTGTCTTTACTTAAAACCAGTCCAAAATCTGCCTCATTTCAGCCAGCTTTTTTAGTTTCTCCCTTTCTTAGTTGTTCATTGGTATTATGGCACCTGGCACCAACAAGCCCTAAGCAAGACTGGGGTCCCAGTTACCTGCACAGGAAGAGAAGGTACCTGCCCAGAAAAGCTTATGGTCTAAATCAGGGGTGGGCAAACTTTTTGACCCGAGAGCCACAATGGGGTTCAAAATTGTGCAGAGGGCCAGGTAGGGTAGGCCCCGCCCCCTATCTGACCCCCCAACCCACTTCCTGCCCCCGGACTGCCCCCCCAAAACCCCTGACCCATCCAACCCCCCCTTCCTTGTTCCCTGATCGCCCCCTCTGGGGATCCCCCCACTCTAACTGCCCCCCCAGGCAGGGCCGGCGACAGGGGGGGACTACGGGTACATCTGTACTGGGCCCCGGACTTAAGGGGCCCCCACGTAGGCCCGGGTTTGGAGGGGTCTAGGGGGCGGGGGCGGGGGGGCCGCCACCGCTCCAGTTGGCCGCGGCTGCCCACGGGGGGGCGGAGGTTCAGGGGCCCGTCCATGCCGCGCGCGTTCATGGGGAGGGCGGGGCCAAGGGACTCAGGGCGCGGGCAGGGGGCTGGGACGCGCGGCCATGGCGCGAGGCGCCGGCTGGAGGGAACGTGACCGCGGGCTCGGCGCCAGGCTCCCAGTGGGGACCCGAGAACAGCCCCGCTCCGGGTGATCCCTGCAGCTGGCCCCGGCTCCCCCCGCCGCCTCGCCTGGGGGAGCCGTCCCCGGGCGCCTGAGCCACACTGCTTCCCCGGCCGGATGGCAGGCCCGGTCTCCCTCCCTCCATCGCTCGCTCCCTGCCAGGTGGAGGAGGAACCTGCCTGGGTTCGGCACCTGCTGCCGCCGCCACCTAGCTCAGTGCCCTGCTGCTCCTCGCCCGGAAAGTCTCTGAGAACAGCCCCGGCTCCAGGGGAGGCGGGGGGAGGCAGTGTGCAGATAGGTTTGGAGGGGTCGGGGGTGGGGGGGATGCTGGAGGGCAGGCAAGGGGGCGGGGGGGAGGCCAGGCTGGGCGGGCGGGGAGGGGGGCAGGAGACTAGGCTGGATGGGGTGGGCGATGGGGTGGGTGCAGGAGGGAAGGAGGTTTGGTGGGGGGGGAGGCTGAGCTGGGCAGGTCAGGCATGGGGGGCAGGAGGCTGGGTTGGGAGTGGGAGGAGGTTAGGTTCGGTGGGATGGGCCGGGCCGGGCCAGGCAGGGGTGGGGGAGGGAAGGCGGTTAGATGGGGGGAGGCTGGGCGGGGGTAAAGGAAGATCACCCCCAACAGCGGGGTGGGCCAGGCAGGGATGGGTGAGGAGGGGAGGAGGTTAGGCTGGGGGAGGAGTTTAGGTTGGGTGGGCCGGGTCAGGCAGGAGGATAGGCTGGGGGGGGGGGGAGGTGGGCCAGGCAGGGGTGATGTGCTAGAGGCCACCCGCACACGCCGCGCGTGTCTCGCCACCGTGCTACTGCCAACCGCGCCCGGTATCCCCGCGACATGACACCCCCGCTATGCCCAACCGGCAAGGCAGTCCCACGTAGGCCCGGGCGGGGCAGGGCACGGGCGGCGGGAGACCGGCCGGGGGAGGGGGGGGGCACAAACGATCAGAGTAAATTTCTGTCGCCGGCCCTGCCCCCAGGACCTCATCCCCTATCTAGCCCCCCTGCTCTCTGTTCCCTGACTGCCCCCTCCTGAGACCCCCCCCATGCACCCTAACCACCACCCCCCGGGACCCCACCACATAAGTCCACTCCTCCTCCCCCAACTTGCTTACCTGCTGAGCCGGGCACTGGCCCCGCAGCTCGCAGAGCTCCACCTGGGCCCTGGGCTGGGAACGTGGGGCCCTGCAGCTTGCCGCGCTCGGCCCGGCATTCCCGGGTGGGAGCACGGGGCCCCGGGGCTTGCCACGCTCAACCTGGCTGCGGAGCGCAGGACCCCGCGGCTTGCCATGGTCAGCCGGCACCCCCGTCCGGGAGCAAAGGGACCTGTGGCTTGCCGTGCTTGGGCCCGTGGTTTGCTGCAGGCCTGCTGTCCCAGGCTCCAGGCAGCAGCTGGCTGTGGGCCCGCTGGCTGGGGCAGTGCGCCAACCCCGCTCTCTGAGCCGCGCGCTCTGCCTGCAGCGGGTCAGCTGTCCCGGGCGGTGCGTGGGGGGGCTCTCCGGGCGGCGCGCCCGGCCAGCAGCTGGCCTGGCTCTCCGGGGCGCTCTCAGATCATTCTGCTACCCCGGCAGGAGCTCACGGGCCGGATAAAGACGGCTCGCGGGCCATAGTTTGCCCACCCCTGTTCTAAATAGACCAACCAGGCAATTGGTGGGAGGGGAAACAGAGACAGAGATGTGAAGTGAGTGATCTGAGGGTCATACAGCTAATTAATATCAGAGCTAAATGGTCTCACTTTCCTATCTTCTTTAGCTGATTCCTGATAGTTTCTCCCCACCCTCAGCCCCCATTTCCCAGCTGTGGAGAAGCATCTCCTATGCCTCATCTGCAGAGTATGGGACAAAAAGAGGGAAAAAACAAGAGGTGGAACAAGTGTAAAAGAGTTTGAGGCATAACGCCTTAAAATTTCTGTTCGTCTTGTTGGCCTCTGCTATCCCCTTCAGCAAGGAGGTGGGATAACCCATCAGTCTGATGCAGCTGAATTATTTGTTTCTTGAGTCAGTTCTTTAGCAATAAATCATTTTACACTTTGTCATACTGTTATTAATATGACCACTTGTACTGGTGTATTTTGCCATAGGTGACAGGTGTCTATAATACTTCAAATGTGCCATGGAGCAGTCACATTAAATCGGTGTCTAAAAAAGAAAAATATTCCCAGAGAATCAGCCGAAGGAGTTTAGTCTGAATGTCTTCATCTTCTGAAGTGAAGTAATTAGATCAGTATTACACACTATGGGCTGGTCCCCACTACGGGGTGGGGATCGACTGCAGATACGCAACTTCAGCTACTTGAATCACGTAGCTGAAGTTTGTGTATCTGCAGCTGACTTACCGTCCGTCCTCATGGCGGTGGCAGTCGGTGGTGTGCTCCCCCATCGACTCCAGCTTGCGCCTCCCGGCAAGCTGGAGTTACGCAGTTGACGGGGGAGCCGCGAGCAATCAATCGCCAGAAAATCGATCGCTACCCGCCGGGTAGTGAAGACATACCCTATAATTGTATATAAGATTCTAAAGTTTTGTGCCACTTTCTTAATGGGAGGTAATCCATGATTTTTATTATTTTTTAACCATGGAGCTGTTTTTTCTGATAAATGTTGTCTGAAATACATAGGTGCCTTAAACAATTTTAGTTTGGCAGATCACAGGAGAGGCTGATGTTTAGGTAATGTCTCTTTAAATTAAACATAAGCATATGAAGTGGTTGCCTTGCTTATAGAAGAAAAAATTGGGTAAAATGTAAATAAGACTAACTATGGAACTAGATGAAAAAATATATAAATGCACAGGTTCAATTTTAGTCCTTTAGGAAAACTTGTATACAAAGGGTGAGCAAAACTGCTTGAGTTGTGAGTAGAGCAGTCCATCAAGAACACATCACACACACATTCCACCATCTGTCTGGTTTACAGATCTGATTCCGGAACTGTCTGTTTCAAGATCCTTAGCATTAAATTGGGGGACCTACAGTCTCAGGAACTCTCTCTTCATCCTACCACGTCAGTACCTTTCAGGGATACATTGGATTGTGTAGTCCAGTTTTGAAATCATGTGGACAAGACATGCTCTTTGAGGGACCTAGGTTTCTGGATTTACTACTGTTTGGAATCAGAGAGGTAGCCGTTGTTAGTCTGGAATAGCAGAGGTAACAAAGAGTCCTGTGGCACCTTAAAGACTACCGTATTTTTCGCCCTATAAGACGCACTTTTTCTTCCCCAAAACGGGGAAGAAAAAAAAAAAAAACAGTGCGTGCGCCCCGGTTCCCCCCCTCCCCGCCGCGGGCGGGCTGCCGGGGGCGCCCGGTTCCCCCCTCCCTGCCGCGGGCGGGCTGCCGGGGGCACCCCGGTTCCTCCCTCCCCGCGGCGGGGAGGGGGGAACCGGGGCGCCCCCGGCAGCCCGCCTGCGGCGGGGAGGGGGGAACCGGGGCGCCCCCGGCAGCCCGCCTGTGGCGGGGAGGGGGGAACCGGGGCGCCCCCGGCAGCCCGCCCGCGGCGGGGAGGGGGGAACCGGGGCGCTTTTTGTGTGTGGTGGGGTTTTTTGGGTTTTTTTTTTTTTTTTCCCCCCGGCTTTTTTACTTTAAAAGTCGGGGGCGTCTTATACGCCGGAGCGTCCAATATGACGAAAAATACGGTAACTAAAGTATTGAAGCATAAGCTTTCGTGCACTTCGTCGGATGCAAGCAGACTGTTTGGAGATCAGGTTGAGCCTGAACCAAGCTATCTTGGGACCTGAATGTGATTTCTTTTTGTGCAAATCTTTGCCTCACAACTGAGACATGCTGCTCCCTTCGCCTCGTCGTAGAAGGCCTACGTCAGCTTTGATCCCTGTGAACTAAACCTCTCTAGGAGAGAGTGGGGAGGTGTGGACAGGTTTATTTCTTTACAAAATTCTCTGTTCCTTTAGTTATGTGATGGGTACCTTGATACCATGCCAATGAGCTCATGAGAAATGCTTATCTATTTGCACTTGTACTCAGTAGTCCGCACCGGGTTTCAAATTTCCAAATGCAATTCAAGGTGTCTGTATTGATCAGTAAAGACTGATTTGTACGTTTGGGGTCTTGTCTACTTTAGAAATTAACTCTGTCCTCATTTCTTATCCTGAAAATTGAGGTCAGCTGCAGTGCTTGAGCTAACAAAGTGTCTGGATTCAACTATCTGAGAGCTGACTGTAATGTGCTCTGGGCTGAGGGGCGTTGGGCTCTGGAATTTGCTTCCACCCATGATCCAAAAGATCAAATGCACTGACTTCATGCCATCCTGCAAGGCGCTTAAAAAAAACAAAACAAAGATACCTTTGCCAAAGGGATGGGGTTGAGTTCTAATCTTTAAGTTGATATGAGTTATTTTCTACTAGTTCAGATTTGTGTAGCTGCATCCATTTAAAATCCTCAAAATGCATTTCATAATCTAAACTTGTTAATTTAATATTGAAATGATGAATGGCCTTGTAAGCCTTGCATGTGTATCACCTGAGATACTATTTGAAATGGTTCACGTTACGCTACAAAATCCTCGCTGACCTCAGAACTTGTGTCTACTATACTTGCTGTGTGCGAATTGCCTTACTAGGTTATAAGTCAGTATTTTTTTTTTCTGCATTATCCTCAGCCTAACCCCTGGCCCTCCAAATATTTGAATAAAATAAACTAGTGTTTAGTGCTCTCTATTCAGTCAATTTACTTTTTCATTAAATTGTTTATTACTTAGCCAGAAGCATGAAAAGCATATTAAATATTTGTATAATCTCTTAAGCTTTTTCCTTTACTTTGGGAAATACAGTTTTTCTTGATTACTTTTTCTTCTAGACATGATAAATGTTGTTAAACAATTGCTTGTTGTTGTTCAAATATGACATTCACTCAAAGTTGTGAAGTAAATTTTTAGCAGGGTTGCTAGGTGTCTGGTTTTTGACTGGAAGGGTGGGTCAAAAACAGGCCCTGGCAGCTCCGATCAGCAGCGCTGGCAAGGCCGTTAAAATCCGGTGAGTGGCACAGTGGGGCTAAAGCATGCTTCCTACCTGCTGTGGCTACGCATGGCTCCCAGCAGCATATCCACCTTCCAGCTCCTACTTGTAAGGGCAGCAAGGAGGCTCTTCATGCTGTCCCCACAGGCGCTGGTTCCACAGCTCCCGTTGTCCAGGAACCGTGGCCAGTGGGAACTGCAGGCCACGCCTCCATGTAAGAGCCAGAAGGGGGACATGGCGCTGCTTCTGGGAGTTGCCTGAGCTAAGCGCCACCTGGAGCCTGCACCCTGACCCCCTACCCACCACGCCCAACCTCCTGTCCCCAGCCCTGATCCCCCTTCCATCCTCCAAATCCCTTCCCAGCCCAGAGCACCCTCCTACATCACAAATTCCTCATCCCCAGCCCCATCTCAGAGCCTGTACCCCCAGCTGGAGTCTTCACCGCTCCACGCACACAGCAACCCCCTGCCCGAGCCCACATGCTGAACCCCTCATTTCTGGCCCTACCCCAGAACATGCACCCACACCTTTTACCCCCCTCCCACACCTCACTCCCTGCCTCAACCTCCTGTACTTCAAGCCCCTCGGCTCCACTCCCATCCTGGAGCCCTATCCTGTACCCCAAACAAGTCATCCCTGGCCCCACCCAGAGCCCTCACCCCCTCTTGTATCCCAATCCATTGCCTCAGCCTAGAGCCCCCTCCCGCTCCCTGAACACCTCATTTCTGGCCCCACCCTGGAACCTGCACCCCCAACTAGAGCCATCCCCCACCCCCACCTGTACCCCCTGAGCCAGCCCACTGAAAATGAGTGAGTGAGGGGGAGAGCGAGTGATGGGTGTGGGGTTGGAGTGAGCAGGGGTGGGGCCTCAGAGATGGGTTGTGGCAGGGTTGGAGCCTCGGAGGAGGGACGGGGCTGGGGGTGGGGCAAGGGTGTTTGGTTTTGTGTGAGTAGAAAGTTGCCAACTCTAATTTGTAGTCACATTTAGCAGAAAATCAAATAGGTAGACAACATAAGGAAATTATAGTCTCCATTCTCAATAAAATCTTTCTATGAACGTTTTTATACAACTTTTTCCTCTTTCAGATGTTTTCATGACAATTTTCCTGTTTTGTACAATGAAGTTTCTGTAGATCCAGCTTAAAGAGCCATACACTGAGGCCAAATAACTTTTCAGCATTAACTTGTAACTTTACCAGGAGAGATCTTGTCTTATCCATGCTGAACACATTTTGTATGCTGAACTCTTGAGCTGTAATCTGGAACAAAGCTTTCTTCAAAGGGAAACATTACAGGCTTCCGCCTTACATAAAACAAAGGGCTGCACACTTAATTTTGTTACATAGCAGCCATGGTTGGCAAGTGGTGTGTGTTAACCTTCAGGCAAGGAACACCAGTGAGGTGCAACTATTACAGGTTTTTCCGCTTCTTGAGTTTTTATTTATGTGCTGCATTTTTTATGAGAAATAACCTTTTAAAAGAAAAGGTAGTCTGGTTCTTGTTCATAAAAATTAGAATATACCCTATATACATATACATGTAGCATATTTATATAGATATCTCTGTGTGTGTATGTGTATGTATATAACTTGTGGGTGTGAACATGTGTGTAGTATACATCTATTTTGTTTATAAATAGGAGTAAGAAATAGGTTTGCTCAGATCTGTCAATTTCTTAAACTCATTATTCTCACATTCCATAAAATAAGACATGTTCACCTAAAACTTCAGTTTCTTAAGAATTTTAATGTTTTTGAATAAGAACATTTTCTCTAGTCATCTCACATATGCAGTTGTAATTTGTAGTCACATTATTCGTGTCAAGAATCGGCTATTTTCTGTTTTCATAATGGGCAGCACTAGTTAATGAATGTTGTTCAGACTTGGCAAAAGTATGTTTGGGTGTGTGCATGCATGAATTCTTCAATAACATTTAACTTGTATTGTAGGAGCTGTACTGGGGAATCTTAATATATAGTCCTGTGGCTAGACTAAGTAAACCCATATGAAAGTGATGAGGCTCTATTCCTTGCATTGTAAAGACCGAGAAATAATTATGGTTTTCTTTTAATATGTGGCCACAGTAAACTAAACACAAAGTGCAGGTTTAGCTTTATTTCTAGATCCCATTACAATCCCCTGAGCCATCCAGTTCCTTGAACTAAATCTACTCGTGCGTATTATTCCATGTGGCCAACTTCAATGTTCTTTTGTCATTCAGTGAAATATGATCTTGATTTGAATCTATACATGCATAATACTTTGTTACATTGGAATTTGGCAGCACTAGTTACTTCCTTGGTACCAATTCTAAATGTTGATGTGCCAGGAAAGTTCAACTTGGCTTTGCTATGCAGTCAGCATACTTGATAGAATACATTTGTGGTACTCTCCTCAAGGCACCCAGAAACGTATGCCACTGTTACTCCACTGTCTCAGCAGGGGAGAGCTTTGCGGGGGCTTACACTGTGTGTCAGCTTCCTGCCACACCAGTCTGTCCGTCTCCCCTGCAAACTCCTTGAGACTCGGCCAGTCTGAACCTAGCCATGCAGGTAACAGTAAACCCTGGTTTGCAAGTTCCCCAGAAATATTACTCTACAGTATCCAGTCCCCCTCACGATACGCTCCCAGAAATTGTTTGATGCCTCCAAAGAGACAATACACACACTACTGTTAAATCAGTTGAGAACTTCTATTTTAATTCAGTGTAACAGCACTGAGATGGCTTATATTAAAACTAAGAATAAGTTTCTTAACAAAGAACAGATATAATTGGTTACAAACAAAATAAAAACGTATTTTCTAGTGCCTAAAAATTAATTCTAACAAGTTATGTCTTGTTCTAACTGAGAAAGCTGTTTAGGCAATCTTCAGCCCTTCCTGGTAGGAGGATCCCATGTTCACAGAATCAGAGGATGCTGTGCCCTTCATTCCTTAAGTAAATGGATAATTAAAATATCTTTTTGCTCCCCTTATATTTCCCATTTTCTTTGTCGCAAACCAGGAAGACTTCCTGTGGGTACAAACTCTGTCCCCCAGTGTGATCATAAAGCTGATCCTTGTTAGCTTGATTGCTTTATTTACCTTGTGGGTAAATTTACTTTCATTGTTTTCTGCCTGTAATCTTGCCAGTCGTACAGGTAAACCCACATTTCTTTGTCTAGTTGCTGACTTGATTTATATGCTGCCTCCAAAACACATGTTAATAACATATTTCCAGCAAACACACACAACTCTTTATACACAGCTTGTACATACCTCATGCAGTAATGTTCATGACTAGCATGTCACCAGTTTTTATACTATACTATACTTTACATAACATACTTTTATAGTACAATATCATTGTATACAGTCAGTTGATTCAGTTGTTCTTTGGGATTTGGACCCTGATTGTCACAACATTAAAAACAAAAAGCATTACTTATAGATTTACATATAAGCGAGGAAAGAATAGAAAAATATTTGGTAGGGGCAGAGTGACTGGAAAACATCTATTCCATTCCTGTTTCTCTTTCCTTCAGAATCTCATGTGTCTGTTCCTCTTGACATGTGTTCATATACAGTAAAACCCAATTTAAATACTTTTACAACACCTCCATCTTAATCACAAGCCCCTGAAAACGTTTGTATTCTTTCCCTGTCTCTCTCTAACAGAGTTTTTTTATATCTCCTCACCTAGGCTTTTCTGGGGAAAATTATGAAAATAAGAAATTGAAAACAATCACTTTTTGAGCAAGCTCAATAAATATCGACTGAGATTCTGTAGTAGCCTAATTAAATCACAGACAGTAGAACACAGACCTTCTGCCCAGTTTGATATGCACAAGGAGTACTGCTCTAAGGTTGCTCCTGGGAAAGTTTGCATGATGGATTATAAATATTTAATTAAAACACCAATATATAATGCTCTTATAATTATTTAAACAAAGAAACCCTGACCTCATTAGGTGTAGGAGAAAATCAGTCTACAAAAAAGCTACCAATCCCACAATTTTGAGTCTCAGCAACTTCTGTTGCATTCTGCAATCTTCCAATCTTAAATGGAATTGCATCTCCTTATGCTAGCAGACAATTTAGCCTATAGGTCAGGAGTGGGCAAACTACAGCCCACGGGCCACATCCGACCCATGGGCTCATTCTGCCCGGCCCCCCGAGCTCCCTGTTGGAGGAGGCTGCTGCCGGCCCCGCCCTTGCATTCCTCCCTCCCCCAGAGACTAAGCGCGGCGTTCGGGGGTGGAGGGAGGGCAGCGTGAGTGTCTCCACGCGGCTGCCAGACATGCTGTTGAGTGGCATGGTAACGGGGTCGGAGCTGGTGGGTTTCATGAGCATGGAGTCCCGGGGGGCAGTCTGGGAGCAGGCGGGGTTGGATGGGGCATGGGGGTCCCAGGAGTCTGTTGGGGGGCAGGGAGGTGGATAGGGAGTGGGGTGGGGGTGGGGTCTCGGGAAGGGGTGGGGACGAGGGGACAGGGGGGTTTATGGTGTGGGGCTGGGGGGGGCAGTTAGGGGGGTCTCTGAAGGTAGCCCAACTATGTGTGCAAAGCACAACCCTAAAAGAACAGTGCATGAGCCTTACTCTAAAGCAGGAGAACATCATTGTTATATCCATATTGGTGTCAGGGGAAAATTAATGGCACGTCTCTCCCCCTTACCGTACACTCCGGATTGTAGTGGCGGCGTTGAGGCAAGGAGCTCACAAGCTGTCAGAGACCATTGAAGAAACACACAACTCAACTTTGATCAAAGGGGAAACTGAGGCCCCTCCTCTCGGTCCAGAAAGGGGGGTTGGCAGCAGCTCCGTTTATTATCAGTACCAAGCAGACTTTTATAGAGTATATTCAAAGGGGAGGGGGAATGGGTGGAGGGAGGGACAGACCTACTTGAAGCATGCGCATCAGCAAACCCTAGGACATCAGTCCTAGGTCAGTGCCCTCTTGAGGCACCTGGTGTGGGGACCTTGAGACCGTTTACATGATGCCAACAAGCTTATGAATAAGAGTCTATTCATTCCCTAGTGAAGTCGTTACATACATATAATGCAATCTGGAGATAGAATACATTAGCTCATCTAGTGTAGCCTACAGACTGCTTATTGTCTGAGACAAGGTTACATTCCAGGGACTGAGAAGGTTACCACAACAACCGGGTGTCAAAGCAATATTTCACTGAGCCTCTAAGACTCAAGTGAATGCTTGTACAAGCCTTGGGAGTTTAACTATGTGATTGCTGGTGAGGAAGAATACAGGTGGGAAGGAGCTAGGGAAACTGAGTTAGCCCTAACATTGGCACTATTGCTGGCACTGTAAATGAAGATGAGAAGGGGAGGGATGAATGCCTGATGAGCCCACAATCCTTTACAGTTTCTGCAGAAACCTTGTCTGTCTTTTTGAAAAACTCATGTTTTCCCAAATCCTGACTATATTCTGACCCCAAACCAGAACTTTATGGCTCTAAATGTTTGAGGAAGCCCTGACCTCTTTCACACCAAGAAGCCAGAATGGATGATGATAGTGGTAGTCAATGGAGCTAACTAACAGTGAGATTTTTATAAGAGCTGGAGGTAACTTTGGTTCCTTTACGTTTCATAGAAAGATAGGACTAACTTCTTTATCCCAGGGCTTTCCCCATTCATTCCCTTTGCTCTTTCACCTCCACCACCTATCTCCTTCCCTACAAGAGACCAGGGAATTTTCAAGTTGATAGAGCAGACACAATTACAAATGTCAGATATAGTTGAAGAAACGTTTCTGGGATAAAGAAGTTAGTACTATCTTTCTATGAAAGGTAAAGGAACCAAAGCTACCTCCAACTTTTATAAAAATCTCACTGTTCGCTCCATCAACTATCACTATCATCATCCATTCTGGCGTCTTGGTGTGAAAGATGTCAGGGCTCCGTCAGACATTTAGTGCCAGAAGCCTGGAGCTTGTGCTCAAGAGAGTGACTTTCTGAGGAAGAGACTTGGGTTTCTTATGTTATAGATCAGGGGTTCCCAAACTGTCATGCATGTACCCCTGGGAGTATTAATGGAAGACATTTCTGAGGGGGAAAACGGGAGAAATTATGTAATGGTGGCTTTTTTTTTGTTTGTTGCATTTTCATAATAGGCTATCAGATGAAGCTTTTAAAGTCTGTGGGGAATTTGTTCTATAAAATACAGTAGTTAATTTACTTCAAGATACACCAATGAGAACACAGATACACAGACACTGATGTACAGAGCTCTTGCCTCCAATCACCATATAGTTTGGGTTCAGTTGTCTAGCAACTGTTCAGTCTAACTGAGCTCATAACTTCTGGGTGTTTTTTGGAAGGGCTGTATATGTCACACTATAACTATATCTGTACATTAGCCATCTGTCCATATTTGATTGTTAAGACTGGTAATATTAAGAATACACAAAATATTAGTGATGAGACAGGTAGGAATTACGCGGGCAACTGGTGGATCTGGAAGGGGGTACACAATAAGTAATGTTTTTGAGAACCTTTGTTTTAGACCAAACAAATTCTTTCAGAGATGGAAATATGAAATAAAGAGGGCTATTTTAGCAGCAAACATGTTTATTCTGCTGGATGATTGGCAGATAACTGCTTTAATTTAATTACATCATGAAGCAGTAAACCATTTTTGCATAGATCTGCTATCAAATATTTTAAAAACCCACATCCTCTCAGTATGGAAACTTTCTTCATAGGGAACAGTGTGCACCAAAACCATTCATGTGTGCAGTGCTAATTGCACAGCACTTACATCCCTCAAGACTAAGAAGTTATATGCTTGCACTTCATAAAGGTCTCAAATTATACATAGCCAATTGAAAACCCAGGGAAACTTCTATGAAGTTATTATGGATTATAAAAGCATAATTCAATAGAGATTCTGGCCCCAAGTGTTCTGTCGTCTTGAGAAACTAAAGTTAAAATAATCTGTATAGTTTGGCATCTTACAAAATCAGTCTCTCAGGAAGTAAATCCAATATGGATTATTTGGCCATGTTTGAATTGTTTTAATGTTGTAGCAATTTTATTTTAAAGAAAAGGAATAGTTAGAAGATGGGCAGACAGACATTTACAGAAAACAAATATTGGAAAAACATTCTTCATGCTAAGCTCCACAGATCCATTACAATAGTGCTTAAGTCTGCTTGGGGACATAACCAGACCTGACAGCAGGGGAATGCCATGTCCTCTGTAGTTCTCTTTAGGTCCGTCCCGTGCGCCCCCTTCTCCTCCCCCCCCCCCCCCCCGCACGAATAGTAGCAGGAGGCTTCACAAGTCCTCCCTATTGCAGAGTTTTTCTAAGGGAAATTCCAAACTTAATTTTAAATTCTCTGAGTGCTTGTTCACATCCATTCCACAATGAAGTTTGGAATTTCTCTCAAAAAGCCTCTGCAATAGGGAGGACTTATGGAGCCTCCTGCGTATGTGTTGCTTCAGAGGGCACTTGCGCCGATCCTATGAATTACCACTGGGGGAGGGGAAATGTCTGGCAACTGTGTATGCTGCATGCACCCATCTAGCACACAGTCAACCTGTGGAACTCCTTGCCTGAGGAGGTTGTGAAGGCTAGGATTATAACACGGTTTAAAAGAGAACTGGATAAATTCCTGGAGGTTAAGTCCATTCATGGCTATTAGCCAGGATGGGTAAGGAATGGTGTCCCTAGCCTCTGTCTGTTGGAGGCTGGTGATGGATGGCAGAAGAGAGATCGCTTGATCATTACTTGTTCGATTCACTCACTCCGGGGCACCTGGCATTGACCACTGTCAGTAGACTGGATACTGGGTGGGTTGGACCTTTGGTCTGTATCAGTACGGCCATTCTTATGTTCTTAACCAGGTGGACTCACCTCAGCCCCCTTTCTTGAATTTAATTTTCCCCAGCAAAAGAAATGTAAGACAAAATACCAGTAAAAGTTCTTGACAGAAAAATAAGAATGGCAATTCTGTGTCTGACCATTGGTCTATCTAGCCCAATATCGTGTCTTGTGACACAGTGGCCAATGCCAGATGCTTCAATGGGAATGAACAGAACAGACAATTATTGAGTGATCCAGCTCTGTCATCAAGGCCCAGCTGCTGCCAGTCAGAAGCTAGGGACACCCAGAGCAGTTACATTCCTGGCCATTTTGGCTAATAGCCATTGATGGACCTATTCTCCATGAAGTTCTCCAATTTTTCTACTTTTGGTCTTCATAACATCCACGGGAACAAGTTCCACGGGTTGACTGTATGTAGTGTGAAGAAGAACTTCCGTATGTTTGTTTTAAACCTGCTGCCTATTAATTTCATTGGGCTATCCCTGGTTCTTGTGTTATGTGAAGGAGTAAATAACACTTCCTTATTCGCTATCTCCAAACCATTTATGATTTTATAGACCTCTATCATATCCTCCTTTTAGTTGTCTCTTTTCCAAGCTGAAAAATCTGTTCCATACCGGAGTCATTTTTGTGGCCCTTCGTGTACCTTTTCGAACTCTAATTTTTTTTAAAAAAAATTTTTAGTTGGGGGTGAGCAAAACTGGATGCAGTATTCAAGGTGCAGGTGTACATTATTAAATCTTATTAGATCGTATTTTTCAAGTGAAATAGTGAAGCCCTACCACTTGAGACATCTTAAAATTAGTCTGGACAAAGCATTCGAAAATATATTGTAGAGAATAATCCTGCCCTGGAAGACTGGATGGATTAGAATAGCTAAGAAGTCTCTCCCATCTTTAATCACTATGATTTTCATAGTCCTTCTTTAAAAGGACTATCTTCATCTATGATACCTTCTTGTAAGGAAATAGGATTTTGTGGTTATGGTTCTAAAATGTCTGTGACTGCCATTGCAACTGTCCATATTTCTGCTGATTAGTAGTTGTGTTGTGAGCATGCTAAAGAAGAATTGAAGCCAAAAAAAATGAGCACTGGGATTTAGAGTGTTAGTATCAATTGTCTGTCACTTGATCATATCATTTTTGCACACTGCATTATAAAAGGCAGCTTATGACTTTTTAAGGGATGGAAATTCTGAAACAATTGGTTTTCAGTTAATAGGATAACTGGTCAAAAACAGGTTGATTTGTTTTTTTAAAAAAATCATTGCACTGTATATAGAGGCACTGGAGGCATGACGCCAAGTGCCCTGAAAGGAGCGGATTTAGAGTAGTAATTAACTACTGGTTCAATAGGAATTACGAGATCACAAAACAAATTACTGTTATTAAGGAAAGTATTTGTTCTCTCACCAACCAGTCATGGTATTTCACTGTCTAATTTGATCTAGCCCTGTGTGCTTTAAAAAAAAAAGAAAAAAAGGGCTGATATAAGCTAGTTATATTTTCAATACAATATTGTATGTGCGTGTTTCTGTGATTTGCCTCTTATTTCAGTTTAGTGGTCTCTAAAATGACACTAATTCATGTGATCCCTGCTGTAAACAACAAAAACTACATAATGTCTGTGTGGCTTGCTACTTTACAGAAGGTGGTGAACATATGCTGCAGTAAGAACAAAGGTGAGCAATCAGAGAGAATCATTGGAAGGAACTGAGCCAGTCATCATATAGCTGACTTTAGTTTGCATGTAGCAGTCCTAATAGTATTTAGTAAAATGACATTTGTTTTTTTAAAGTGTAGGAAAAATAAACAGGGAAAGCGGGGGGACAAAATGACTTGGCTTTGAGATCACGGCCATGAAATAGCCCTCTGAGTACGGCATAAAAATGATCTGGGGACGCAGTACTTAACCCCACAGCTAGTTGTTTGTTAAGAGATACTGAGTACCACAAATAGGAAGAAGGCTATTCAGCATGTAAGTATTTGTTTCAGACACTCCGGACTCCGAGAACTACGTTAGAGAATTGTGCAATCCTAGAACATGGTTGCAGCTGATCCATATAAGGAGTCAAGTGAATGGCATTTGTTTTTAAATGATGTAGTATAGTTTTGGAACACTTTTCAGTAGCTTTAGGTAATATAACCTCTGGGGTATAGAAGAAGAAAATCTTTGCAAAAACTCAAGAATTAGAGAGGTAGCCATGTTAGTCTGGAATTGCAGAAGTAACAGAGTCCTGTCATATTTCGGAATACATTGTATATCCACATACTAAAATGATGTTGGTTTTTCAAGACTAGCCTCTATTAAATTGCAAGGTTCTTATTGGATCTCTTTTTGCTATTTAAATCAAGCAGTGGCTGGGGCAAGTATCATGGTATGTGTGCACACCTGTGTGTATGTGTGTATATATATAGTTAGCCCTTAGTAGTTTTTTGGTGGAAAATTGTGACCAATGCATTTAGTTCTTTATACTGTGTAATATTCTTGCTGTAAGGGTGGCTTTCACATCCCACAGAAGCGTGTATAGTTGGAGATAAGGTAGCTTTTTACATGTACATAAAGTGGACTGCTGGGGGCTGTAAATCACTTAGAACGTTAGAGGTGCTGTAAATAAAAAGTCTTCCAGCTGTTTCACATTAAGAATACATCTACAACTGCCTATCTGTGCAGAAAGTACAGTATGTGATGACTTAAAAGGTTGGTAAAAGACCGAACACAGGCGATTATGTCCATATGCCATTTGCTGCCTTTGTTCATTTCATTGTAAATAAAGGAAAAGGTCTGCATAAGGTTAAACTTTAGTCCTCATTGTGCACGGAAACATTTCTGTAGTTCCAGCATCTCCTCTTTATTGCTTTGTCTTAGATCAGGGCTTCTCCTTTGGAAGGAGTCTGTGAGGAGGTCAGTGGTTTCCATTCCCCTTGTTCTTCTAGTTCAGCCTCAGGTCTCTCATTCTCTCTCCACAGGGTGTTTTTCTCACCAGCCTTTTTAAGTGCTGGGAAATTACATAGTGGTAAAATCCGTGGTAGAAAGTTGTTAAAGCCTCCATGTGTTTAACATTTCATCAGCTGCTTGTGGTTAAACCAACAGTTTTTGTCGATTCTGATGGAAATCTTGTTTTATGCCATGTGATCACACGTTTGTTTACCATTGCAGACAGTGCCACAGGATGCTGTGTATGATTCAGAACCCAGCCTCGGTTCTGTTAGAGACCTAACCATAGAAAGACTAATCGTTACCATTTACCAGATAACTTGCTTTCAACAGTGTAGACTTCCATCCTGCCAGACTTTACAAGATACTCTCTCTCCACTTTAGTTGGGGAAATGCAGTAGGGTTTCTGACTTGAAGGAAGAAAGTTGGAGAAGCAGGAGGGAACCCTAGAGAAAAAGAAAATCCTGGATGGAGATTGGTTGTAATCTTGCCTGTCAGAGGAACATAGAAGTCTGTGCATTCTCAATCAAGTCATTGAATGCAAATCCGCTCAAAAAGTGTGAAGACTTCTTGCCACTTGATGATTTTAGCTCAATGAGGAGTTCCTCCTATTAAGCTGACATATCTCTGTTTTCTGACTGCTGTTTGAGCTATGGTGATCAGCTGGCTCAGTCATTTGGTGGTGAAAGTTTCCAAAGTAGCAGACTGCTTTTTCACGTACAGTTGAGCCTGAGTTTTCTGTTTTTCATAGTCTCTGTGCAGATGTGTGGAGAACCCCACAGCTTTTCCATCCCTTCCAACAGATGAAGAAAAATGCCAGGAATTGAACTTGTGCTCTTGTGTATGGGAGTGCAGAGCACTATCATGCCAGTCCAGGGCCTCGCTCCAGTCACTTATCACTAAGGCTGCATGTCTATCACGGAGGTCACGGAAATCACGGATTCCATGACTTCTGCAGCCGCTGGTGCTGGTTCAGAGAATGCCTGAGCTGGCCAACAGTGGCAGTTTGTGTTTGGGAGGGGGGCACTTACCTAGGGGTAGTGGGCTCCCTGGCTCCCACAGCCCTGCAGCTCCTAGGTGGCGAAAAGGCTGGAAGAGAGCTCCGCAACGCACGCTACTCATGCCTGCACGTCCTGCCCCCTCAGTTCCCATTGGCTGTGGTTCTCAGCCAATGTGAGCTACTGCAGAGCTGGTGCTTGTGGTGGGAGCAACCAGCTGAGTCCTGCCAACCCTTCCCCTCCTCCCCCAATCACCAGCAGGTGTCCCACGCCGTGCTGCCCGCTCTCCCACCAGCGGGGTCCCCCAGGCCACCTTCCTCAGCACTCGTGGTGGCCCTGGACTGCTCCTCCCAGCACTCAAAGCTCCCTGCACAAGTTTTAGTCACAGGTATTTGTAGTAAAAGTCATGGACAGGTCAGAGGCCATGAATTTTTGTTTACTGCCTGTGACTTGTCCATGACTTTTACTAAAAATACATGTGACTAAAACATAGCCTTACTTATCACTTCTCCATCAATGCAAAGTGGAGCCTAAAGCTAGACAATCTGACCCTAGAGCAGCGGTTCTCAAACTAGTTGAGACCGCGACCCCTTTTTGTGATCTGGCGGCGCGGCGTGACCCCTCCGCCAAAAAGCCGCCGAATTACAAAAAAACAAACAAACAAAAAAACACCACCACCCCCCAAAAAAAAACACGCGCGTGCGCCCGGTCCCCCATCCCCACTGCGGGCGGGCTGCCGCGTGCGCCCCAGTCCCCCGTCCCCGCCGCGGTCCCCCATCCCCGCCCCCAGTTTGAGAAACCCTGCCCTAGAGAATCTCCCTCTGCCCCCCATGTAAGGAGATGCGTTATAGTGGCTCTAAGGGACCTCTCTCAGTGTGTAGTTGAAGTGACTTGGAAAAGAGTATGTGGCTAGGACACCGCCCCTTCGAGTCATTGTCAGCTACCACAGATTAAAGCAGTCTTCAAGCTGCTCTAGTTTTTACTGGTAATCCGCCTGCTGGTGCAGAGTAGCCCCTGTGTGGGAAAGCAAAAAGGGAATCTTTGTCCTTGTGTTCTATAGCTATCCTGAATGGTTCTCAGTCAGAGCTGAGGATCCGATCCACTGCCTATTGAGAATACAGAACTATCAAAAGTTTCCCTTTTAAAAAATAAACTCTAAAGATTTGAATTTTAAAATGGCTATTTAAGGCCAGACACCTTTTTTAATCTTTTTTTTTATACACCACAATATGATATTCTCTGAAGGGGATAAATATGTTGCATAACCTTATTAAACTTGGTGGGATTTGGATGCAGATTATAAAGTAGACAAACGTAGATCCTTATCTAAACCTATTTTATTTTTAAACTACTTGCCAATAAATGTTTTTGGTATGAATCGCATGTTTTTTATCTGAAAGAACCTGCCCAATTATGGCTGTGGAATCCTCAGAAACTCAGTTGTTAAGGATTTTATCAGACATGCTTCTTTGTGAAAGTAAGAATCAATATATGCATTTTAAGTTTGTTTTTCAGGTATCTTTATTTTCGAAGGATGGGTTGCTTAGTTTAAATTTGAAAAGTACATATCTTTTAATTGAGGCAAAATTCTCTGTGTTAAATGCTTTATACAGCTGTCTATAGTATGCCTTGATTTAATTTAATTTTGCTAGAAAATATACTTTATAAAGCAGTCTTGCTTTGGCCAAAGGGAGAGACTATCTGGCTTCAAAGGATTTTCCTGGTTCTAATTTCTGTCGTCATAATTCTGTAAATTCTCAGTCTAGTAACATGAACAGTCGCCGTAGGGAATTCTCATGTAGATAATATGCTACATGAGACAAAAAAAAACCCATAATCATAAAATCTCAAAATGTTACAAATGCTATTCATTTAGAGCAGCAAATAAATTCTCAGTGTTTTGTTCTGAATCATTCTAGGTTTGTGTTAAGGTCCAACAAAAGCCTTGTAACCCAACAAGACCGTGATTAACAACTTTATTTCATTCATACACCCTATAAATCGGTGTTCTTTTTTATTTTTAAGGGTGTCATGGTCTTGTCTTCCTGAATACCAAGTTATTTTTTTTTACTCTTGAAAATTTTTCTAATGGACTAGTTGATACAATATCAAGAAGTATGCTTACGTTTCTCTGTGTTCAAAAAAGAAATAAAGCCAAGCTACCTGAAACCAAGCCATCCTTCATTTAAAACAAAATATGCAGGGCAGGGATAAGTGAGTATTGATGGCATTGGATTCCACTTTGAAGGAATTAACAGTAATTTGTCTGGGGGTATATAATGAAACATAGTTATTTTAGAGAACGGAGATGCCTGGAAAGCAGTAATTTTTTTTTCAATGACTACCCTATTTCCCCGAAAGTAAGACATCCCCCGAAAATAAGACGTACTTCCAGTTTTGCCTCTCGCTGTAATATAATGTAATTTTGGGAGCAAAAATTAATATAAGACACTGTCTTATTTTCGGGGAAACACGATACCCAGAATTATGCAGTTATCTGTCACAGCTCTAATTTTTTGCCACTGTGGATAATGAATCTATTGCCTGTAGAGAAATGTACACCAAACTGAAGTGAGGTGGTTGGGTGGGTGAGTAAGGTTTTGTGGCCTGCAATATGCAGAAAGCCAGACTATATCACTGGTCTCCATCTTTTTATGCATAAGATTACTTTTTGAATTCAAGTGCAACCCAGGATCTACCCCACCCCTTGCCCTCGGCCCCACCCCGCTCACTCCACTCTCCTCCCCTCCCTCCCCCCGTCACTCACTCTCCCCCACCCTCACTCATTTTCATCTGGCTTGGGGAAGGAAGAGGGGATGCAGGCTCTAGGCTGGGTCCAAGTGGTTTGGAGTGGGGTGGGGCACTCTGGGCTGAGCCTGGGGCGGGGCACTCTGGGCTGAGCCTGGGGCAGCAGGTTGGGGTGCAGGAAGGGATGAGAGGTGTGAGCTCTGGGAGGGAATTTGGGTGCAGTGGGGACTCTGGCTAGGGCAGTGTGTTTGGGTGCAGGAGGGGTGAGGGGCTCAGGGCTGGGGAAGGGGGTTGGGGTGCAGGAAGAAGTATGGGGTGCTGTCTATGGGAGCGGAATCAGGGCTGGGGATTGGGATGCGGGAGGAGTGTGGGCTCCCGACGGGCAGCACAATGGGACTAAGACAGGCTCCCTGCCTGCTTCGGCCCCACACCGCTCCCAAAAGCAGTCAGCAGGCGGGCACGTGGATCTGCATGCTGCTCCTACCTGAAAGCACCACCCCTGCAGCTCCCATTGGCTGCAGTTCCTGGTCAATGAGAGCCACAGGGACAGTACTTGCAGGCATGGGCAATGCTCAGCAACCCCTCTGCCGCCACAGGGTGTGCTGGCCGCTTCCAGGAGCGGAATGGGGCCAGGGCAGACAGGGAGCCTGCCTTAGCCCCGCTGTGCAATCGGCCTTTTAGCGGCTGGAGATTATGATCACCTGTCAGAGGCTCCAGGATCGACCAGTCGGTGACCAATAGACTAGATGATCACAATAGTCCCTTCTGACCTTAGTCTATGAGTCTATATGTGAGATATCAGAAATATTTTAACATCTCCTTCCTTACCGCCAGTAGCTTTATTTATGTGTTGTGCTGGATTGTGCAAAAAAGCAATGATGTATTTTTGTTGACTTGTTAGTTCAAAGCAACAGTAGTTTCCTCCAGCAGTAGTAAATTGTCCCGAATTTTACAATTCCTAGAATCATATTTTTCCCCTTTCTCTTCCTGCTTCTTTTAGTGGGCAGTTTGCTGTAGTGAAAAAATGTCGTGAGAAGAGCACTGGTCTACAGTATGCTGCAAAATTCATCAAGAAACGGAGAACGAAATCCAGTCGGCGGGGAGTGAGCAGAGAAGACATTGAGCGAGAAGTTAACATACTGAAAGAGATTCAGCACCCCAATGTGATCACGCTGCATGATGTTTATGAGAACAAAACAGATGTTATTCTTATTCTGGAACTGTAAGTAGCTCTTGAGGGGCTTGAGGCAGGTGGGAGACTGTCTTTATATTTGGGAAGTAGGGACTTTACTTCAGAGTGGAAACAATTTAATGAACTTCCTGTATAAATGCAGGCGAGTCTTGGTGTTTTAAGAGCCCTTTAATCCAAGTTAGACTTACACCTCATAGTAGTCCATTCCTGAAAGAGAGTGCCCAGAATCCAGAGGTAGAGTCACAGTTCAATAGATCCAGTGTGGGTCTTGCTACTTTAGTCTCTATGATTATGGTGATATGTGGACTGCATGTTACCTTTGAATATCTCTAATTCGATATATAGATTTTAAGAACCAAATTAGATGGGGATTTGATTCATAACTAGTATAGTGAGTCAATTTTTTATTCTGCATTATCTTGGTGTAAATTGAGTAACAGTATTGGACTCATTTTTACATCTATATAACTAAACAGAATTTACCCAATACAGTCGGACCCCACAATACTGCGACAATCGGGATCCAAAAATACCCGATCGCGGTAAACGCAGGGTCGCGGTATTGTAGGGTCGTGCGACATCAAAGTACCGCGCGCTGCCATTGGGAGCCCTGCATTATAAGCGGATTCGCGCTATAGTGGGGCGCGGTATTGCGGGGTTCCACTGTATATGTTGCTATTCTGCAGTGTTGAAACTCAAAATGAGCTTTTATATTCCTGCATTTGTCTTCAATATGCTTCTTGCATGCAAGGTTAGTATGAGTAGATGGGATGGGGGCAAAATACATTTGTAAGAAATAGTTTTGGATAGTTCCTTTCCTTTCTTAATATTCCCTCTGAGGTTTCAGGTTTTAGAGGATAAACACAGAAACCACTTTTAAGGGAAGACTCCAAAAGTGCTTTTTGGCAGTGGCAAGCCCATTCTTTGTACACTTTTGATGTCCTGTGCTGCTGCAGGATTGGTCAGACTCAGTTTACTCAGAACAAGAAGCCAGAACTAGTTGGGACAAGTGAAGCTCTAGGTCACACCCATGAAGCACAGCATGGAACTAATATTTATTTATATGTGTGTTTTGCTTTACTGAAGCATTAGAGAATGGGGAGTTCTAGCCAAAATTCAGTTTCATACTAAGTATTATTTAAGGGAAAAAAAGCTATGGCATATTTAAAGTTGATCAGTGTGACAAACCGGTTTAATTGAAGGCCTGTACACCAATCCTCCACTTATGTTTCAAAGGCTTACAGGCTGAAATGTGGGTTATCCCTGGAGAAATAGTAGTGGAAACTCCAGCAACCACTCACAATTTGAAATTGGCACAAGAATCTTGGCCAGCGTTCTGTTTTGTCACTCTGTTGGTTTTTCTTTTTCCTTTTGTGCTGATTGTGTTTCTCCGCTTACTAGTTTGTCCCTTTCCCTTCTTTCATAGTTTTATACTTCAGGATGCTGTGTGTATACAATGCTTCTCCCCCCTCAAATCTCCCTCCCTCAAATTAACCTACACACAAGTTAACAATAGGGATTTAGGAAGGAAGCAAAGTTAGAGAAGATCAGAATTCCCACAGATATTTCTTATGATTTATGCATATTGTAAATCTTAGTAAACTTGTTGAAACATATCTACAGCTGTCCTACATATGATTGTTTACCATGCCTCTACTTATCTGTCTTGTATATATAATCTTAGCTGCTTTAATTTGTGCTGCCTGTCTACAATGCATTGATAACTAAGGAGGAGAAGAGTGGGGGGAAATTATGCTCTTTGTTTCTACAAATATTTTGCATGATAAAACTTCTTGAGGATTTATATTTAGCATTGGAAGATCTACCAATCTGTCCCTTCTTCCAGAACACCTTAAATACTGCATCAATGCAGAGTGAATGTACTGTGACTTGTTTTTTCTGACTTATTTCCAGGGATGTCATTTTTCACTTCTCTAGCTATTTTAACACCTGGGTTGTGACATAAATTTCGATGCCATCAGGCTGGCTGGGCTTGGCTGTCTGCTGTGGACATTGTGACCTGCCTGGTGCATGGGATCACAGGGCTGCTCAGATTTGGCCCAGACACCCATCCATGATAGTGGGGAGCCAGCCAGGCCAAATTTGAATGAGTAATGCTGCAACCCCATGCACCAGGATGCAACATCATTCTCACAAATTTGGCCCCCAGCCCCTTATCAGGGGCCGGGGCCAAAACCGAGTAGCACTACAATCCTATACACCATGTCGCAACATCCAAGCCAAGTAAGCTCCATGGAACAGGAGCCACCACTACAAGGTGAGTGCGGGACAGACTATGTTAGCTCCCCTCCAGGACCTTCCCCTCTCTGGATGCTCTCAACCCTCTCCCTAGCCTATTTATTGGGCCATGACAGTCCATTAATATGTACAAATGAGTCTTGAGCTCCAAAAGGTTGGGAACTAGTGCTTTGTGCAAGGAAATAGTGTTATGTGGTGCCAAGGATGAAAGTCATACTGGAGCATAAATGTGTCAAGTATTGCATTGAGCAGTGTTAATTGATGCTAAAGTCCTCTTCTCACATGTCTGAGCAACATATTTAACAAAAGGACTTTAGCATTAACTAAGGACACTCACTTCCATATCATTATACTTTATACCCTTTGGAATTTATGACAACTTTGATTTATCTCCCTAGTTATTGCTAAGCTCTACTCAGTATAAATAGTTTGACAGATTAATTTGTTAACATTTGGAGTTTAAATGTTCAACCTGCTAGTGCAGGACCTAAGGCTTGCAAGTGTGTATGCAAAATCTAGTTGGTTTTCCTTCTCCCAATCCCTAGGATATTTTCAATTGTATATAGTACAATTGTTTTTTGTATATAGTAGCTAGCTATCACAAGTCCTTATTTTATTAATAGGATTATAACAGACTATATAAGGGCTTAAAATTCACTATTGTTTTTGTTTATAGTTTCTTAAATTTTTATATTAATACACTTAAGTAATGTTTCAGAAAACTCATGTAATTACATGCAAATTTAACATTAGATCTAGAAAGATAATTTTTCTATCTACATTTACTTTCTGTCCATCACTAATCTCTCTGCCTCATCAAAGTAAAGGGCTTTTTGTCTTGATTGCAGCACAGCACAGGAAGGTTATTCTGAAATAGTCAATGTAGGAATCTAGAAGGTACAATAAAACAGAGTTAGAAATATTTTGTCATAGTGTTGGGATAATGATGTCCATTCTAAAATGAAGCAAGGAGTTACCTGGGACTTCGCCAACTATGGGCAGCCTAGAAGAAACATTTTTGCTATAAGATAGGCTGACAGAACAAAGAAAAGGAAATCTCTTGGGTCAGAACTCCTTTTCTAGCACCGTTGTATCTCCAGATTGGTACGATTCCAGAAAAATTATTAAATTGAGTCTCCTGAAAAAATGTCGCAACCATTTTAAGAATTTTTTTCTAACTTTCCTGATTTGCTCCTTGTCTCCAATTGTAGGCAGCTTTGATTGTTTTTAAACCTACTAGGCTTAAAATTAAAGTTTCTTCAAATACGTTTATTTTTCATCATACCAAAAATCTTCAGATGATCCTTTTAATTATGTAATTCATTTTAGAGAATGAGCAGCATGGCACATGGCTTAGACATTAGGAGTTGATGACACTGGTTTTGAAAGTTAATTAGTTCCAAGATCCATTTTTAGGATCCATAATGATATCCTGTGGGAGCTGGTGATTAGTCCCATATTATAGTTAAGGAGGCCTGATAACTTGTAAAAAAAAACCATTATCCATAGTTATTTGTTCTCCAGAGGTGTAGTACAATTCCTTTCCCACAGGGAGAACATGCCTGTTGTAAACACAGCTGTACAGTTCACTTTTAATATTCTGTTGGAAGGTCAGGCAGTGCTTGTACCAATAAATGTTTATAGAAATATCTTTTATAATAGCCCAGTTACTGTGAACTAATTTTATTCACACAAATTGTGGGAAAACACAAAGGAAGAAGTAGATGTTGACTTTGCTATGAACACGTGAAAATGGTTGCACAAAACATTCTAGAATGCAGGGTTAATATAAAAATGGTATCGTGCTTGGAGATAATATATTACAAAACCACAAAACATTGCATTACAGGTATGCATAGAAAGACATAACTGCACCTAATGTGTTCTGCTTTCATAATATGCTCTGCGAATTCTTGTATTATGTATAAACACTTTCAGTTTACTTAGGAATAAGGAAAGGTGTATAGTGCTTCGAGGAAAGCCATTGTGTTAGGGTGACTATAAAGGTGGGAAGATTTTGTAGTTTATTTTAATAGTAATGGAATTTAGATGTGACTTGAATTTAAATTAGTTAATCTGTTAATCTGAATTGTCCTTATGTAATCTGTGGATAGCGGTCACTCTTTTTGCTAATCAGAGTTTGCACGCAAATGAGCATCTCTGAATTTATCCAGTAACTTCAGCCAGCAGCTAGATAAAATAAGCAGAGAATATATTGCAGGCATTGTGTAAATGCTAGGTACAGAAGTTCTGAGAGTCTGTATAAAAAGACAAAATACAGTGCCTGATAAACAAATTATCTGCACTACCTTCAGGAACCAATTTTTATCCAGTCACTGGTTACTGTCACACTGCTGAGCTCTAGCGTCATGAACCCCTGTGGATACTTACAGCAATTCTTCTTACTTAAAGATGAACCAAAAGTAAAATCTCAAAATTCCATCTGCTTGAGCAAAATGTGCTGAACGGTCCAGTTTAGTGAGGCTAATAGGGACATTAGTCACATTGCAACCTCAAAGCAAACCCTTTTTATTTACCTTTCAGTTCTCCTAAATCACATCAATGGCTTCAGCTCAACATGGTGCATGCTAGGGCATCGTAATGAACCTTGATTTGTAAGGAATCTGAAAGAGGAAGTGGGGAGGTGTGCTGTGTTACCCTCCACCTCCTGACTTCATTGTGACTACTCTCGTGCTTGAAATTAAGCACGTACGAAAGTGCTTTACTGGGTTGGGGCTGTGTGCTGAAGAATTGCAATGGTAATTTTGCCACTGTTTAGTTTCACCTTTGAGCACAGGCTAGAATCTGCTTGACTTATTTAGCATACCTCTACAATTCCTATACATACATAATGAGCTATTGTTGTGTGGCTGAAGTACAGTACTAGAAGTCAGAATTTTACTAGTAGGATGAATGTGACACAGATTGTGACTAATGTAGGGGACATTATGGTCTAGTGCAGTGGTCCCCAACCTTTGAATGACCGCGGACCGGTCAACGCTTCCACAATTGTACTGTGGCCCGGGGCGCAGCGAGACCCCTTTTCCTCGGCGCGGCGCGACCCTATTTTTTTTTCCTCGTCGCAGCGGAACCTTGTATGTCCGCCAAAATGCCGCCAAATACATTACCTCCGATACGGAAGCTATCACGGCGGCGGCGTTTCGGCGGACATATAAGGGCGGGAAGTACCCCGCGGCGCTGAGAGACCGGCGGCGCCACTGAACCGAAGGCAGCCGCGGCCCGGTGCCAAATGATCCCCAACCCGGGGGTTGGGGACCACTGGTCTAGTGCAATAGTGCCCAACCTTGTTACACAGGAGGGCCACATAACTGAAGCCCAACCTCATGAGGGCCAAACAGATGCTACATATTTTTATAAGATTTAAAGTCCCCTGTATTGTGTTGTATTATAAATTCAGCTTGTTTCATATGTATTTAGCTAGGTTGTTTCTATGTACAGTGTAGTCTAGTTACACACTTGTGTAAACTAAAATGATGATGTCAACATGATGACAAACCGCTAATGAAATGGCCATTCGTATTGGGCGATGGGGCTCAGATTACAGGCGACCCTCCACCCCACCTCCCAAACTCAGCGTGGTGCAGCTTGTGCTTTGGTCCCTCCTCCTGGGGTCATGTAGTATTTTTTGTTGTCAGAAGGGGGACATAGTACAATGAAGTTTGAGAACCCCTGGTCTAACCTGCAAGAGAGTGTCTCTCTTGAATGCCTCCCTTTCCATTCCTCATTATTAACATCCCTATGGCAACTACAACACTCACATTGACCAATAATATTAGGAAATTAATTTACATATTTTAGCGATCTCTTAGTTACTTACTTACTTACTTATGCCCGTCACCCCAGTCGGGGTATGGGCCACCAACCACAGATCTCCAGAGTCCTCTATCCTGGGCCATTCTCTCTAGCTGGTTCCAGGTGTAGCCCATTTTTGTGTTGTCAGCCTGAAGGTCGTGTCGCCAGGTGTTTCTTGGACGGCCTCTTTTCCGCTTGCCTTGGGGGTTCCACCGCAGTGCCTGTCTGGTGATGTTGGTTGGCTGTTTGTTTGCGTAGTGTGTGTCCTTTCCAGCCCCACCTTCTCCTTCTGATTTCTTCCTCTGCTGGGAGTTGACGGGTCCTCTCCAAGAGGTGGATGTTGCTGATGGTATCTGGCCAGCGGATCTGGGGAATCGTTCTGAGGCAGCTGTTGATGAAGGTCTGGATCTTCCTGGTGGTTGTTTTGGTTGTCCTCCAGGTTTCAGCTCCATACAGTAGGACTGATTTCACGTTGGAGTTGAACAGTCGAATCTTTATTGCCAAAGACAGCTCTCTGGAGCTCCAGATGTTGTTATGCTGTAAGAAGGCTGCTCTTGCCTTACCAATCCTTGCTTTGATGTCTGTGTCTGTGCCACCCTGCTGGTCGATGATGCTGCCTAGGTAGGTGAAGGACTGCACTTCTTCCAGGGGGCTTCCATTCAGTGTGACTGGGTCACTGCTAATGGAGTTGATCTTGAGGATCTTGGTCTTGACTTTGTGGATGTTGAGGCCAACCTGTGATGGCGTGGCTGCCACTACGTTGGTCTTCTCTTGCATCTGCTGTTTGCTGTGCAAAAGGAGTGCAAGGTCATCGGCAAAGTCCAGGTCATCGGCAAAGTCCAGGTCATCGAGCTGGGTCCACAACATCCACTGGATTCTATTCATAATCCAATCAATGACTAGGAGAAAAAGAAATGGTGAGAGCAAGCCTCCTTGTCTGACTCCGGTTCGCACCTGGAAACTGTTTGTGAGCTGCCCTCCATGGATCACTCTGCAGTGTACACCGTCGCATGAGTTCTTGATCAGGTTGACCATCTTTGCTAGGATGCCGTAGTGCCAAGGAGCTTCCAGAGGGTCTCTCGATCCACACTATCAAACGCTTTCTCATAGTCAACAAAGTTGATGGACAACGAGGAGTTCCACTCCATGGACTGCTAGACTATGATGTGGAGCGTTGCTATCTGGTCCGTGCAAGATCTGTTCTGCCGGAAGCCTGCCTGCTCATCTCGTAGCTGTGGATCGACGGCATCCTTCATTCTCTCTAAGAGGACTCGGTTGAAGACCTTCCCTGGCACCGAAAGGAGTGTGATTCCTCTGTAGTTGGCACAGTTGCTGAGGTCTCCTTTCTTGGGGATTTTGATGAGGTATCCCTCTTTCCAGTCTGCCGGAATCACTTCTTCCCATATCTTCTCAAAGAGGGGGTACAGCATTACCACTGAAGCATCCAGGTCTGCTTTCAGGGCCTCTTCTGGGATGACGTCAGGTCCAGACGCCTTCCTGTTCTTCATCTTTCTGATCTCGTCTCTGGTTGGTTTGTCGCAATAGATTGGGAGGTCCTCGTTGGCTGGGTCGATGTCTGGTGGATTTGGTGGTGCTGGTCTGTTCAGGAGTTCCTCAAAGTGCTCCACCCATCTGTTCATCTGTTGTTCTATTCCTGTTATAGACTTTCCCTGCTTGTCTTTGACGGGACGTTCTGGCTTGCTGAACTTTCCAGACAGTCGCTTGGTGGTGTCGTACAGCTGTTTCATGTTGCCGCTGTATGCTGCCTGCTCCGCTTCTGCTGCCAGTCCATCCACATAGTCTCTCTTATCCTTCCTAATATTCCTCTTCACTGCTCTGTGGGCTTCAGCATACTCTTTTTGAGCTTTGGCCTTCGCTGCTCTAGTCCTGATGTTGTTGACTGCTACCTTCTTCTTCTTTCTGTCTTCTATCTTAGTCAAGGTCTCTGCTGTGATCCACTCTTTCTGCTGGTGTTTCTTGATTCCAAGCACTTCCTGGCATGCTGACCTAAGTGTCTCTCTCACTTTCTGCCAGCTGTTGAGTACACTGTCTTCCTCTTCCTCAAACCAATCCCGTAGTACTGAAAACTTATTCTTCAGCGTCAGCCCAAAATCTTCCTTGGTCTTGTGGTCTTTCAGAAGGCTGACGTTGTACTTCGCTCTTCTGTCTGACGCGTCTATCCAGTTCTTCTTCAGCTTCAATCTGGCCACCACTAAGTGATGGTCGGACGCCGCATCTGCTCCTCTTCTAACTCTAACATCCTGCAGGGATCTTCTGAACTTCTTGCTAATGCAGACATGGTCGATCTGGTTTTCTGTCGTGCCTGCTGGTGATACCCAGGTACTCTTGTGGATCCACTTGTGAGGAAAGATGCTGCCTCCTATGACCAGGTTGTTAAGTGCACACAGATCCACAAATCTCTCTCCATTCTCACTCATCTCTCCCAGAGCGTGGGTCCCCATGACTTGTTCGTATCCTGTGTTGTCAGGTCCAATTTGGGCATTCAAGTCTCCCATAAGGATGGTGATGTCTTTGTCTGGGAGAGTCTCTAATATTTTCTGAAGTCTGTTGTAAAAGTAGTCTTTGTCCTCCTCTTCACTGTCATTAGTTGGAGCGTAGCACTGAACAACATTCATCTTAATCCTCTTCATTTTAGATCTGAAGGATGCTGTGATGATTCTGGGGCCATGTGCCTCCAACCAATCAGTGCTCTCTGTGCCTGCTTGGACAACATGAAGCCTACTCCCTGTGTGTGGGGTGCGCCGCTCTCTTCATGTCCGGAATACAGCAACAGCTCTCCTGTCAACTGTTGTCTCTGTCCAGCTTGCGTCCATCTTGTCTCGCTAATGCCTAGTAGGGTCAGGTTGTTGCTCCTCATCTCTGCTGAAACCTGTGCCGTCTTTCCTGACTCGTACATGGTCCTCACGTTCCAGGTGCCGATGGTGATCCTCCTGGTTGCAAGAAGGGTGATCGGCTTAGTGACTTCCTTGCGGCTTTCACCACCCAGCATCATGCGTCTTTGAGTTGAAGACCCTTCTTTTTCCAGGCTAAAAGTCCCTGTTATCTCTATTTCTGTTGTTGGTGTTTCTGTAGCAAGTTGATTTTTTTACAGGATGGAGTTGCTAGCCCCACGCCCAACCCTCCTCCTTTACCCTGACTTGGGACTGGCAGATGGCCCCAAAGGACTTCTCTGCTGGAGTTGATCTCTTAGTACAAATCATTAAACCTAAATCAGCGTCTGTCAAAGTTCTCCCGCCGTGGCCCCCTTCCGCTTCCTGGAGCCCTCTTGTGGCCCGGGGATATGTCCGCCGAAATGTCGCCAACTAGAAAGCTTCCGCTTTTGGCGGCATTTTGGCAGGACACAAATAGAATACTTCCGCTTTCAGCGGCATCCTGGGGCCGATCCCGTGGTGGCGCTGGGACACTGCAGCCCCCCATATGGGATCTCGCGCACCCCCTGGAGTGCGTGCACCCCACTTTGAAGACCACTGCCCTAGATGAGGAGGAAAGCCAGCAGCATGTGATCAGCCACCTTTCTCTGGATCACCAGAAAGAGCTGTGGTATTAGATTATGGACCATATTTTAGGGGAATCTCTTAAATATTCAATAAGTAACTGACAGAGAGGGTGTGTGTTGTGCATGTGCCCACATGCTTGTAAGGGCTGATGTCAGCGGCAAAATGAGCCGTGTTTAATTTGTAGGTATTTCATTTTTATGCTACTGCACTAACAAAGGAAGTTAAATAGTCACCTTTATTCTTTATTATTATAATTGCTATTGGGAAGAAAATGTCACTTGAAAAACTTGTTTTCCACCCATCTTGATGCAAGTAGTAAGAACTCATTAAAATATACTTTATATGAAATTTATATTACAATGCTGAAAGTTGTCTCATGAAAAACAGGATCTAACAGAGCAAGTCAAATGTATTTTCAAAAACTTACACTGATTATAAAGCTATTGTTGTATAATAATCCTATTTTTAATTATCAAAATTTCAAATCTTGATCAAATTTTAAGATAGTGCTAGTGGACAGAATTAATACCAATGTTCCTGGCAGCTCAAAAATTGTCCTTAAGCTATAATATTGAATTTCAGACTCTTGAGAATCACAATGTGAAGGAATGAAAAATAAAGGAACTTTTGAGGGTTCCAGTATATTTCTAGTTAACTACCGTATATGATTTTTAAGATTCAAGAGGTGACCAAATCAACCAATGTTCTCAGTTTGAATACCCAAATTGAGAGAAATTTGGAGATTTTAAAAATGGTGTTCAGATGCATTGATTAGTAGGTAAAAAACATAATTCAAGTCTTTATCTTGCCTCCCCCTTCTCACTCACTGAGCATATCACCATCCATCACTGTTGATCAGACTCCTACCTCAAGTGACAAGGATTATCTTCAGCTCATTACTTTCTCTCTTCCCTCAAATCCAAGCTGTGTCCAGATCTTGCTACTGTTTCCTACATATCCTTTATGACCTTTGTTGTCTTTCTGCACACATACCTAAAACTCTCACTTCAGCTGGTATGTCCTTGAGAACAAGAACTCTGCTTTCTTTTGTAGAAAGTGCTTGGCACGTTTGAGTGCAGTTTTAATATGAATGATTAAGGCACTAGATTAAATCAAGGATTGGAATGTGGTTTGGAATGCTTTGAGCACAAATAAAGCATGTTGGGGCTGCTGCTAACTGCAGATTGAATAAATCCTGATCTTGATACCTTCTAATTCTAAAAGTTATCTGTTATTCTCCATAGCATTTTGCTGCGATTGTATGCTAAAACATACTTTAGTTTTCTATCTATTCCAGCAGTTTTCTGTGTTCAAGTATATTTACTTAACTTTAACATTGAATTTTAACTTCTGTGAAGATGTGTACACATGTATGGGGGAGCTATATAAGCCAGCACAGTCTTGTTCAAATCTATCCACTAGGAGGAAGGGGGAAAGTCTTACTGATTTTGTAGGTATTAAATTATGCAAATTGTCATGTTCAGTTTTGATATGGATGTCATTAAGAGCTGCTGGATGCTTTATAAGATGGCTGTGAGAACAGTAAAGCTACAAAAATCAATATGTTAAAATGTTCTTGACAATAACCCCTGTACCTCTTCTCTCAGTGTTGCAGGTGGGGAGCTCTTTGATTTTTTAGCTGAAAAGGAATCTCTGACTGAGGAGGAGGCCACAGAATTTCTCAAACAAATCCTTAATGGTGTTTACTATCTCCATTCTCTGCAAATTGCCCATTTCGATCTCAAGGTATGTTGGACAGATGAAAAAATTGGGGTACTGTAAGTAATCCTTTTAAAGTCCCAATTACGCTAAGTGAAAAGAGAAAAGTAATACCATGTGAGAAATGGCTATGTATTTTTGCATATGTGAAATCTATTAATGTTTTGAATTCTTTTTAATATCATTTTACGAGTTTTCTCTTTTCATAGCCATCAGTGTTTTCAGGTGTTGAGCATTTTGATATTTCTTCTTGATTTTTGGGTTGTGGAGGTATATAGGCCCCAAATCAGGATGGCATTTCAATTCAAGGAAGGTATTTAAAGAGGTGCTGAAGTCCTCCTGAAGATAATGGCTATGTCTACAGTATGGAAACAAAAGTGAATTTTTAACATATGCTAGCTAACACATGTTAAAATCTTAGTATATCAAAGGAAGGTGTGGTTTTAACATGTTAGCTGTTCCATGCAAAGAGCCTAGGGAGTACCACAACCAGCTGACATTTGTTTAACCTACAACTGCAGTGTGTACACTAAAGGTAAAATCCTGTCACCACAGAAATCAATGAGCATTTTGTCATTGACTTCAATGGAGCCAAGATTTCACGTTAGGATTTTAACATGAATTAGCAAGTTTTAGCTAATGTGGCTTCTCTAGGGAACACATGTATTTTTGAAGACAAAACCAAGAGATTGAAACACACACTAAGTGCCTTTCTTTTTAGCCTCTGCATATTACGAAATCTTTTTTGTTTTGAAAGCCTGAAAACATAATGCTGCTGGATAGAAATGTACCGAAGCCCCGCATCAAGATTATTGACTTTGGCTTAGCGCACAAAATTGACTTTGGAAATGAGTTTAAAAATATCTTTGGAACACCAGAGTTTGTTGGTGAGTATGGGTTATGCCTTATATGTTGTTTTCTTTTCCTTAAGTCTATGAAACCATGTGTATAGCATGTCTCAATTTACCTATGATTTACAGAATTTGTGTGCAGTAAATGACATTTTGAGATTTTTGTAAAGTACACTATATTCCTCAGCAGTAACTTGGTTGTATCATTGTTAAAGATTTTCTGTTATGACATCGCCGATTATAAATCAGTGTTTTTAAGGTGTCTGAGTTAAATAAATAAATAATTTTAAATCTGCTGTTTGCATCTTTGTTTGCTTATGTACTTCACATTCATTCTCTCTTAGCTCCTGAAATAGTAAACTACGAACCCCTTGGTCTTGAGGCAGATATGTGGTAAGTTAATGAACCATTCTGAGATCATAGTTGTCATTATTATATATTATATTACTGTTCTGACTCTTTCTCTCTTTCTCTTTCTCTCTCCAGGAGCATTGGTGTAATAACTTACATTCTGTAAGTATCAAAATCCGTAAATCGTTCTTTGGGAACATTTTCTTTTTTTTTCTAACATTATATTCCGATTCTGTCCTCTTGGCTTTCAATCGTGTGGTGTATTTTTGATGTCAATAAGATTGAAAGCCAAGAGGACAGAATCGGAATATAATGTTAGAAAAAAATGAAAATATTCCCATATATATATATATGTGTGTGTGTGTGTGTGTTCCCATGAAATGTTTCTATATAGATAGCATAGGCCCACTTAACTAAACTGCATTGATTATATAAGATTTTCACCTAATTGAAGTTGAATAATTTAAAGAAGCTATAGCATACTAGTTGAAAGAATAGCTAAGAGTCAGTGCTGAGATAGTAGGATGGAAGCCTTGTTTAGATGATTAGGCAGTGTTCCAAAGTGACTTTAATCTTAATTCTCTGTAGTTAAATCATAGCTTTTGTATTTGTAAGATTGTCATCTTTAATATATGTCTGAACTCTAAAAGCAGAAAGCCTCCTTTTTTTTTTTTTTGCACTTCCTCGTCAGATCTTGCAGGGATGAAATGGCATATAATATCTACTATGTCCAATCTTACTTTTAACAGCCTAAGTGGTGCATCACCTTTTCTTGGAGAAACAAAGCAAGAAACATTAGCAAACGTATCTGCTGTGAATTATGACTTTGAGGAAGAATTCTTCAGTAATACCAGTGCTCTAGCTAAAGATTTTATAAGAAGACTTCTAGTTAAGGATCCAAAGTGAGTTACTTCTTTTCCTGTGTTTGTGCTGTGGTATCCTGAATTACATATCATGGTTCATTTTGTATGCTGTATTTGTGCTCATAAATTAAATATGATCTGCTAGAGTCAACAAAGTAATAGGAGTATTTTTTTCTCCCATTTAAAGGAAGAGAATGACAATTCTAGATAGCTTGCAACATCCCTGGATCAAGGTTAGTGTATAAGGAATTATCTTTATATTCTCTTTTGTTTGTCATTCTGTGGTATGTATACTTATGCTTATTCAACTACTTCATGAAAATTAGAAAGCGTAAAGTGGTGTTCCCACTTAATAAATATTGCTGTTTGCAAAGCTAAATTGAAGGATGCCGAATATTGGCTATAGACTTAAGTTATGTTCTGTACATGGTACCGTACGGTGGGCAAGTACCATAGCTAGCATGACCAGACAGCAAGTGTGAAAAATCTTGAGGGTGAAAAGTGGGGGGTAATAGGAGCCTATATAAGAAAAAGACCCCAAAATTGGGATAGTCCCTATAAAATTTGGACATCTGGTCACCCAAACCGTAGCCCATTATTCAGATGACCGTTGTTTGGTCAACGAGAGACAAACGTTCAGGAAAGAGTGTACCAACAAAGATACATTTTCTTAATCAAATCCAGTTTCTACCTCTTCCTAATCTTCTTTTCAAATCCCTATTTGTGTGGCTAAATGATGACTGAGCTAAGGAGAGCCCTGTCTTTTCCTCACTCCCTAATTGGGCTGAGAAGGGAACTGCTAGGACTGATCCACTTCTTCCCCCAATTAATACTTGGCTTGAGTAGAGTTTTCTAAGATAGGGTATCCTCTTTTCCACAGGGGAGAGGGCTAGCTAGGTCACAAGAGGGAGAATAGGGCCTCTGGCCTTTTTTGATCATATAGGCCACTTGGTGCAATCTCTGAGTGTGATTTTGAAAAATTAAAATAAAATTGTTAATTCCCCTGCCACTTGCCATCTCTGGAAGACTTGATTTAGCAGTATCCAGAGAGGATCTAACTCCATCAATCATCCCAACATTCACTACCATTTAATGGTGACATAATTTCAACAAGGAATTCCTGGGAGCCTCATCCAGGACACTGCTGTATAACTTTTATTGTGGGTCATGATGATATAAGCAGCAGCTTGTCTTCCAGGGTACTTGGTTGAGTTTGCTAGGCTGGCAGTAAGGGGAAAGGGGAAAAACCTCTGCTTGTTAACTATATGCATTGCATCTGGAAATCATTGAACCAGAATCATGGAACTTCTCTGAGACGTTCTTACAAAGTCTCTTCAGAGTATAACTACACTTCAGCAGTTGGTTTAGTACTGATTTTTTGCACTGGAGTTAGAGCTGTGCAAATAACCTTTTTTTTTTCTTCTTCTTCATGGAAGTTTCCCTGGCAGTTTCAAAACAAAATAGTTTGGGATTGAGCAAAACGTTTTGTTCAACCTGAAACTAAACAATGCGCTGTAGATTTACACTTGAGTTAGGCACTCCATATAGACAAGCTCTCAAAGCTCACAGTGAGCACCAACCCTCAAAGGAGTGCATCCTTATATTAAGTAATCTGGCACCCTCTGTGATTAGGAAGGCCCGAAATGCTAGTGTACGATCTGGCTTAACAGGAAGATGCGGCTGGGAGCTCATACAGAATAGGGGTACTACACTGTTATTTTTTTAAACAGGGGGAAAGTGGTGGCAGGAGGAGGATATATCTAGAAAATCAGGGTGTTCAGGCTATCAGCCTAACTTCTTCTCTTGTGCCAAGAGCTGGAAAACTTGAACCAGAGTAACTACATTAATATAAAACTGCTTAAATACAATTTCAACCAGTGTACATTTAGAGTTCCTACTAGTGTAGCTAAACTGATTTAGTTACTCTACCTAAAACGGTGTGAAATTTTTCAGCATTTTTTTTGCTAAAAATGCAGATTTGATTTGACAAAGCCATTTTGCAAATTTGTATTTGATTTTGGCTGTTTTGGTCAAAACTTTTTCAGAAATCACAAACTGAAAAGTTTCAGTTTTTGGGGTAGAGTCACAAAGAGACCTAACTGCCATTACCAGAACAGTAGGTGGCCACATTATACCCAATATCCCAGTGGTTGGGGCACTCGCTGGCTTTTTGGGAGACTCAGGTTTGAATCCCCACTCTGAAGCAGGGATTTGAACCCAGGACTCCCTACTCCCACGCAAGTGCAGTCACACCTCAACTATAGGTTATTCTGTGGTGTCTGTCCCACAATCTCTCTTGCTGAAGCTGTTTCACATTAAATAATTGTTTCCTTGGGGTGGGGGAGAATGACTCTATAGTCTGGTTGTTAGTGATTAGGGCACTCACCTGGGACAGGTGAGACCTGAATTCAAGTCCCTGCACCAGAGTGGGAATTCAAACCCGCATCTTCCACATCCTAGTATAAAGGAGGCAACACCACTACCCTTGCTTTTGTGAATGTCCCTTTATTGCCAAAATTCCTTTGCTTTATTAAATGGGGTCAAATGCCCAAAATGGAAACAAAACAGCCTGCTGTGAACTGAGTGGCCAGTGGACCCTGCTGTCACACACTAAAAGTTCTATAGGACACTTTGACCTAAAGCACACTATGAAACTTCTCATTCACAGAAGCAGGGTCTACACTGCCACTTAGAGCTCTGCCAGCAAAAAGGCTGTAGATTCACACACCAGCTTGCCACAGGCTAAATCATCATAAGTAAGCGCTGAGAAGTAGCATGCAGCACTGGAGCCCATCATAGTTGTAGCTGGGACTTGGGTTTGTAAAGTAGTGAAATGAAATGGGAGATGTTGGATACCAAATTGATTGTACTGAAAGCAGAACAAAACCTGGGCTTCATTTATAATCAACCAGGAAATCCTTACAGAAAACAGGTCTTTGCTGGTACACCAGGATGGGGGAGAGGTCTCTGCCTGAGAGAGAGAAGTCCTAGGTTAAGGATTTAAAAATATCGAATGGTTTACAAAAGATTTAACTTTCTTTTGAAACTTGCTACCTTATTGCGCTGGAAACTTTCAAATTAATAGAGCAGTCAACTGCTCTGACTAAGCTCATTAGCTTGATATTTCTGCGAAGGCAGTCACCAGCAAAATAGTTAACTAGTCTGATATTTGTAATTAATGTTTAGAGGCAACAATTTAATGCCTGTCTGGTATGAATAAGGTGGTACAATTGTTTGTGTCTATGCCTCTAGTCAGCACTGTATTCATAACCTGTCTTTATGACACAATGAGATGGAACTTAGGACTTGGTTGTTGTTTTTTCAAACTACAACTTAAGGAAAAAAGAAGGATGTTATTTGTGTATAGAGACCCTAACTCTTTGGCACACATGAAATTTCTACGTGTGGCTTCCTGGAGTGCCGGCTGCTTTCTTTAAGGATACTGTCTGCACACTCTGCTAGGTCTTGCTTTTTTGTATGCTTTTCTACAATGCTGTGGACTTTACTGTCTTTGCAACCTCAGATAATTATTTAGTTGGTGTTAAAATTGTATAGCAGGAAGATGATTTTGTGAAAGCAGTAGCATAATTGCGTGATACTTAAAAATATCCTTTTCTGCCTCTTTTCCTCATAGCCTAAAGATACCCTACAAGCACTTAGCAGAAAAGCGTCTGCAGTAAATATGGAGAAATTCAAAAAGTTTGCAGCACGAAGAAAATGGAAAGTAAGTTATTTAGCTTCAAAAAACTGGTAATGTATTTAATGGCATTCTCTTCTCAGGATAAACACAAGTGAAATATTGTTAATTGGATTTCTTTTTTGCTCACTTTACAATCTGAAACTTCATTAAAAATAGAAAATACATTTTAGTACCAAATCAAAGTCTTTGCAGTATGGGGGGAGGAGGAAGGAGAAACTGCTTCTTGTGTTGACTTGGAGTAAGTTTGTAGGTGCCCAGATACTGTGGTTGTGGGGATGTAATGTAAAAAGCTAAAGAGAAATTCTATTTATTATTGACTTGAGTATGAATATTTAAATTGTTGTGCGTTGAGCTGGTTCATTTTATATAAACTCTTTTTATATATTATCGACAGTCAAAGAACAAGAGTGCATATTTACAATTTGAAAAGCATTTATATTTATTTTATATTTATGACTCTAACATCATGTCAAATGTTACAGGTGTGCATGGCAGTGTAAATATGCAAGGAGGCTAGTCTAAAAAAAATGAAAAGGAAACAACTGGAGTTGATCAAAAGTGGGGGGGGGGGAGGAGCAAAATTTTGGTTCCTGCCCCACAGAGATTACAATGTAAGGCTCTACACATTGAAAGACTTACATGAGCCTAACTTCTGAACTGAAACTGGGTGTGAAATTGGTAGAGTATGGGTAGGTGTAAGGAGTAGAATCAGCAAAGGAGAGAACTTCATTTCTTCACCACACATACTGAGAGACCTGTACTGAAGCAAGGGAAGGTAGGGATGTAGCATAAGAAATCTATGTACCATGATACCAGAGTTAAGCAAGAGCCAGCAATGGGATGCATGAATTATAAAAGAAAAGTTCCTTCTTTGGAATAGAGGTCAAGAAATAAAAAAAAATTCTGTCTGGCTTAAGCAATGGAAAAAAATACTAAATATCTGGTCTCAGAAATCTGTTTGCCAAGATTCAGTGTCTGGTTTAGGTAGGATCAACTGTGCTTGTAAAGCTTAAATTGTATGAGAAATGTCAGTCGTCTTTGGTGACTAAGAAGAAACGGTGTGTAGACATCTTCATCCTTTTGTATACTGTGACATTTAAAGGAACACTGTCAAATAATTTAGGTCCAAATTAAATTGCATATGTGTGTACCTTTTAAAATGAGAAACCCAGTTCATAGAAGTATTTTAATGAAATGCATGGCCTGAGCAAGGGGAATTTAGTACAAGAAACTTTTTTTTGTTTTGTTTTCCATAAAAAAAGTTTAAATCCAGTGTTTGCTACCTATTGGTGTTCTGCTGAAACAGACAAGTCTGCTTTTATTACCAGTACAGATGAAACCCAATGAGTCAACAGCATAAACCGTGAAAAACCTGATTTATCAAAAAAAAATTCCACTTTAATGGGTTTAGAACCACAATTTTCTTTTTCTGTGGTGATAGTTTGTTTTAAAAGAAGTATCTTCCTATCACAAATGTTCTATTTGCTATTTTAAGTAAAAATATTTTTTCTTTTCTTATTTTTAAAAAGCAATCAGTTCGTTTAATTTCGTTGTGCCAAAGATTATCAAGATCCTTCTTATCCAGAAGTAACATGAGTGTTGCTAGGAGTGATGATACTCTGGTAAGCATATGTTTTTATTGATTTAATGCTTTAAATACTTTCTGACATACAACATGAAATACTTTAAAATGTACATAAGATATTATTTCTGATGTGACAAGAAATAAATTCATGAAGTTTTTACGCCAGAAGAGTCCATTATGATCATTTATTCTGACCTCCTGCATAACAGACTATAGAATTGTATTCACTAACTTCTGCAGTGATTCCAGTAACTTGATCTGTAGGTCTCTGTTAGGAAAACACAGAAATCTGTAGAGTTCCTTAGTTTTCAAGGTGTAAGAAGGAATTGTCCCTTGTACTAATACAAGTTATGGACCAAGGGGATCAGAGGGCGGGAGGGGCATCAGGGCTTGGGCAAGAGATTGAGGCTGGGGGGGGACAGAATTGAGGAGTTCAGGGTTCAGGAGGGGACTCTGGGCTGAGGTAGATTATTGGGGGGTGGGGTGCTGAGGGCTTCATCTGGAGGTGCAGGGGCTGGGGATGAGGGATTGTGGGTGCAGGAGGAGGCTCCAGGCTGGGATTATGGCGGGCAGGAGGGGGCTCTGGGCAGGGGATCAGGGTGTGGGAGGGACTCAGGGCAGGCTCCAGGCAGCACTTTCCTCAAGCAGCTTCCAGAAGCAGCGGCATATGCCCCTTCCAGCTCCTACGTGGAGGCATGGCCAGGCGGTTCTATGCACTTCCCCGTCAACAGGTGCCTCCTCTGCAGCTCCCATTGGCCATGGTTCGCAGCCAATGGGAGCTGCGGGGGGGGGGGGAGCACACAGTCTCTCCTCCTAGCCGCCCCTAAATGGCATGCGAAGCGGCCTCTGACTCCACTCCTGGCTGGGGTGCATGAACGGGGCAAGCCCCAGACCCGTCTCCCCAATGGAGGGGGTGGATTTTTCCCATCCCTGCTCTAGAGCTTCAAATCATAGCATAGCTCTTCATTGATGGGGTTAGCGGGGGGGGGGGGGGGGGAACTTCCATGCACCTATTTGTGCATTATTAATTAGTGATCGTGGTAGGGCCAAAAGGCTCCAACTGGAGTTAGCATAATGGGGCTAGGCAGGATGTAACTGCACAGTCAGATAATGAAAGCAACCAGTAGAAATATGCCCCTTCCTTCATCAGAGGTAGTTGTGTTGAATTCTACTCTGTCAATACCTTTTTTTTAATGACACCTTGTGTTCGCGGTGTGTCATGTTTATCATCCGACTGACTGAAGCCACTGGAGTGCAATTCAGAGTACTCGGGAATGGCATAGAGGTGGGGATAGGCTTGCCCCAGAGTCCTTTCGCAAAATTACCCTTCCTGCTTACTGTCGTGTGTTTAGTTGTGCTACCTGATTCCTGCATTCCAACTTCAGATGTAGCTAATATCAGAGGTGTGTCTGTATAACTTGTGGAAAAAGTTCAAGATGACAGATGCTGTAGAAATGCAAACAAACGTGCTTATGATACTCAAGTGTGGTGTTTACAACATCCTGATTTATTACCATAGCAACTGTTCCTCCCTTTCTCCCCTGGGCTGGTCTTCTTGACCTTCTGAATTCGCCAGGGAGAACAGGATGATTCAGAAAGGGCAAATTTCTAGATACACACAAGTTCCATGGTTGACAGCAATGTCAATAAGTGAGATGCAGACAGGAGGGCATTTTAAATTATTTTTGTATACTCTGAATGGAAGAGGGCTCTTTAAAGACATAAAGGTCAGTGTGCAAGTCTGGATATGTCTACATTGAAATCCGGAGATGTGATTGCAGCATCTGTAGACATACCTGCACTAGCTTTAATCTAGTTAGATCAAAGGTAGATTGGATGACAATTGCGGTGTAGCTGTGGGAGCATGGGCTAGCTACTTGAGTATGTACCCAGGAATCTATTCAGGAAGCTAGCCCATGCCACCGCCCCCGTTGCTGCAGTTATAGTGTTATTGGCATAGACACTGACTCTGTGGGTGCTCCAGGGCTGAAGCACCGAAAAGGAAAAACTAGTGGATGCTCTTCACCTACCGGCAGCCAAGCTCCCTTCGCCCCCTCCTCGCCGCCGCCTCCTCTGAGCGCACCATGTCCCCACTCCTCTGCCTACCACCCAGCACTTCCCACCTAGCCGCCTCCAAACAGCTGTTTGGCACTCTCCGAAAAGGGGGGAGGAGGCAGGGCTGGGGTGGGGATTTGGAGGAGGAGTTGGAAAAGGGGCAGAAGGGGGCGGAATTGGGGGTGGGGACTTTGGGGAAGGGGTTGAAACGGGGACGGGGCCTCATCGAAGGGGTGGAGTAGAGAAGGGGCCAGAGACAAAGAGGGGATTGGGCACCCAGAGGGGAGAAGAGGGGAAGTCGAAGCCTATGGCTATTGGTACTTGAACTAGCTAGCTAGATCAAAGCTAGCACTGGTATGTCTACACAAGCTGCAATCAGACCTCCCAGTTTCAGTGTTTACATACCTTGAGAGATGTTGAGCCCCCTCCTCTTCCATTGACCTTTCAGGACTGGCCCAGAGAGTACATTAAACCCTATGCCAAACCAACTTTATTTCAGTTTACGCAGGTGTATGCCTTTTAGGTTTAAACGCTTGGGAGCTATAGTTAGAAACTTGTAAATCCAGAAGCTTTCTCCTTTTAGCTTGCTCTTCAGGTTTTAATGCAGTCTTTAGGAAATATCCAGTGATCAGCAAAGCTTAAACATTAATGCATTAGAATGAAGTAAACATACTTTTTTCTTGGCACTAATAGTCTTAAAAATCAAAAATTCTGCAGACACTTCTTTCTTACCCATTTTATTCTCCCAATATCCCTTCTGTACATGTTCTCACTTCCACTTTCTTTTTTTATCGTTCTACTTTTGTGCTATTTGTTCTCTCACCCATATTACTCCTGCTTCTGTTGCTATCCTTTTTAGCACTGAATCACCATTTAAAATATGTCACACCAACTCTTTAATAGGGAGGAGGATTGCAGGCAAGTGCTAGTATTTAAAACATTAATAAACTCAGTATAAGGAAGATTATCAGGCTACATGATTTTCTTTTCCGTGACTTTTTGCTGACTCACTCATGGAGAACACAGATCATCCCTGAGAAGTACAACGTGTGTACCTGCATCTTATATTATTAGGTGCATTTTTTTTTAACAAGTTCCTATCACACCCTCCATCTTCAGCTTTACTTTATACAATTCTCCATTTAGATGATGCACAGAAAATTCCAGTAAGGAAACAATGTGGGAGAAAAAGACTTTTCTGTCAGCTCATGCAGTAATAATGTGTACAGATGTGGAAAAAATGCATATCTTATTAGGGTAAATTTTCCAAGTAGTGTTCCTACATTTTAGCAGTGTTACTCTTGTGAATAAATTGTCCAGTCTTGCAGCTAAATGGCTGTATGGTGCTTTGAAAATGTAATTTTCTTTCCTTATCCTGACAGCTGCTGGGGGATTTCTTTTTTTAATATTATTATTTTGAAAGGTAATCATTTTTTTCTGTTTCCTTGTTAACAATGAGGATGAGGAAGATTCATTTGTGATGAAAGCCATCATTCATGCCATCAATGACGACAATGTCCCTGGACTACAGCATCTCCTGGGATCTCTGACTAATTACGATGTCAATCAACCCAACAAGGTATGGTGTTAGGTCTGTCTGCGACAAGTGGGGGTGGGGAGCGCAGATATCTGTTCTTCTGTAGAGTGAGGTGGTTATAAAATAGAAATGTAATATTTGAAATAAGACTAATAAAAATGGTCAAATGTCTAGTAAGCTGTCCTTCAAAAAGTTGTTAGGAGTTTGTTGTTCATTCCTCCCAAACTGGATATAGAGGCCATAATATTTTTCCTAGGCCTCTGAAATATAAAGGAGTATTGTTGTTTGAAAATCAGCACAAAATTACGTTTTGGTAATAGAAAAAAATATTCCTAAAACTTGAAATTAAATATAACCACAAATATTTTAAATCATGATGAAAATTGGTAGGATGGGGGTGGATTCGGGAAAGGAGAGTTATTTACTTCATTTTCCAATCAAAACCTTCACCCTTTCCATATCAACATAGACTCATCATAGAATCACAGGGTTGTAAGGGACTTCTGGATGTCATCTAGTCCAACCCTCTGCTCAAAGTGGGACTAATCCCCAACTAAATCATCCCAGCCAGAGCTTTGTCAAGTGTAACTCCTAGGTCCTTTTCTGCAGAACTGCTGCCTAGATTCGGTCCTTAGTATGTAGCCATCCATAGGATTCTTCCATCCTAAGAAGCATGCAAGAGGATTTGTGTGGGAGGTGAAATCCAACTATCCAATTGATAACTTTAAGACTACAGTAAAGGATTGCAGGGTTGGAGCAAGATTAAAGATGGTTTTGTGCACATCTGAGTAAATTGCACAGAAAACTTTTAAAACTATTTTTAACAGCCATATAATGATAATGTGATATATTTACTCACATTCATGTTTCCAATGCACAGCTTGGAGCAATTGCTCTCCTAACAGGTGTTCTTGGAATCAACCTTTGCTTTTGCTAGGAACTGTTTCTTAGTGTAGGTCAAGATACCTGTATTTAAAATGTTCCCTTTGAATCCCAGATTCAGGGTATCTGTTCCTCCTCTTTGAACAGCCTTTTTAAAATTGAGTTTGTTTGGATAGTTCACTTTCCAAAATTGGGTTTGTAAGACTTTGTTGTTTTTTAAAATGGAATAATCCAGGCAACAGAAACAGGAAACAGAAAATAGGATCTAGGTAGTAGGCTTGTCAATCGATTAAAATTAATCACAATTAATCGCACTGTAAAACAATAATAGAATACCATTTATTTCAATATTTTGAATGTTTTCTACATTTTCAAATATATTTTAATTAGAACGCAGAATACAAAGTGTATAGTGCTCACTTTATATTTATTTTTATTACAAATATTTGCACTGTAAAAAAAAAGACATATTTTTCCATTAATTTCATACAAGTAATGTAGTTCAATCAATTTATCATGAAAGTTGAACTTACAAATATAGAATTATGTACTAAAAATAACTGCATTCAGAAATAAAAAAAATCTAAAACTTTAGAGCCTACAAGTCCACTTGTCGTAAGATATTTACATGCCAGATGCACTAAAGATTCATATGTCCCATCATGCTTCAGCCACTGTTCCGGAGACATGCGTTCATGCTGATGACTGGTTCTGCTTGATAACAATCCAAAGCAGTGAGTCCACACCTCATCCCTCTCAGATTTTGGAAGGCACTTCAGAATCTTAAACTTTGGGTCAAGTGCTGTAGCTATCTTTTGAAATCTCACATTGGTACCTTCTTTGCATTTTGTCAAATCTTCAGCAAAATTGTTCTTAAAATGAATATGTGCTTAGTAATCATCTGAGATTAGTATGACATGAAATATATGGCAGAATGCAGGTAAAACAGAGCCAGAGACATGCAATTCTACCCCAAGGAGTTCAGTCACAAATCTGTATTAATGCATTTTTTAACAAGCGTCATCAGCATGAAAGCATGTCCTCTGGAATGGTGACTGAAGCATGAAGGAGCATACAAATGTTTAACATATCTAACATACAAATACCTTGGAATGCCATCTACAAAAGTGCCATGCGAACACCTGTTCTTTCTTTCTGGTGACATTGTAAATAAGAAGTGGGCAGCATTATCTCCTGAAAATGCAAACAAACTTGTTTGTCTTAGTGATTGGCTGAACAAGAAGTAGGACTGAGTGGACTTGTAGACTCAAGTTTTTCATTGTTTTGGTTTTGAGTGCAGTTATGTAACAAAGCAAAAAAAGTCGACATTTGTAAATTGCACTTTTCTGATAGAGATTGCTCTGCAGTACTTGTATGAAGTGAATTGAAAAATACTATTTCTTGTTTCTCATTTTTACAGTGCAAATATTTGTAATAAAAATAATATAAAGTGAGCAGTGTACACTTTGTATTCTGTGTTGCAATTGAAATCAATATATTTGAAAATGTAGAAAACATCCACAAATATTTAATAAATTTCAGTTGGTATTCTACTGTTTAACAATGAGATTAAAACTGAGATTAATTGGGATTTTTAAAAAAATGTTAATTAATGGTGTGAGTTAACTGTGATTAATTTACAGCCCTAGTAGGTAGTGTTAGATGGTGTGTATTGTTCAGCTGTTTTCCAAGAGAGAATGAGTTTTACATGATTTCATTACCAAAAAATTTTTGAAAATCATTTTTTATCTCTGTGATCTGTTTTTATGGTGCAGTAACATGAAATTGCCAGATGGCTCGCACCTCTAAAATCACGTGCCCACTGCTTGTATTCGAACTTCTGAAACTTTATTTAGGAGCCTAAATAGAAGAGAACTTAAGGTGCCCAATTCATTTGAAAAAGAGGCATAAATATAGATTCAGAGCCTAATTTTAGGCACCCTAATGTGAAAAAGCTGGCCTAGATTTGTAGACTAGACCCTGTAGGCCATTCATCTAAATGTGACTTTCAATAATATGGAAAATCAGTAGTTCCTTTGTAAATTTGTAAGTCCAAATTGCTGTTTCAGCACTCTTCTCCTCCATATCCAAAAGACAATATTGTTCCATTTTTTTATTCTTTGTTTTCAGCATGGAACACCTCCACTGCTAATTGCTGCTGGCTGTGGAAACATTCAGATGCTTCAGTTACTCATAAAGCGAGGCTCACGTATTGATATTCAGGATAAGGTCAGGATTCTATTTTGTCGTATTTAATTATTTAACGTGCTCTTTAGTTCCAGTTCATTTTAGCAGGAGACAAGCAGGTCATAACAGATCTTTTATGGACATAAAGAAAGAAGAAACTTTAGTGAATACAGTTATCCAGTCTCTGCTATAGCAAAAAGATAAAGACCAAAAAAAAATTCTCCTTGTGTTAACAATTTTAGTTGGTACTGGGGAGTTTCCTATCATATTAGTGGGTTTTATTTCAACTAATATAGTACATTATATAAGATTGTTTCTACTTTAGAAAGTGTCTTCGTCTAATTAGTTTCATATTTCTCTTACACCAAATTAGCCAGAGTGCTTTTAACAAACTGCTACAGAATGATAAATATACTGTTTAATTACTTGAGCTGTAGTTCCTATTAAAACACAAAGGCTATAATGGGAATTCTTTGTGAAAAACATATATATATATATATGTTTTTCACAAAGAATCCCCATTATAGCCTTTGTGTTTTAATAGGATATATATTGTTTTAAGTGTTATGGTGGCTTTGGCTCAAATAATGTACATTGCCTGAGTCACTAATTAAATCACTATTTATTGACTTAAAGTATTTGGGGAAGTATTTATTTTTTCCATGAAGTGTTGTTTGGTAGTTCTTTGTCTCACCACCAGCAGCCTGGCAAAGTATCTTTTAAGAGACTACGGAGATGTTAAGATAGTTTAATATTGTTCAACTGACATGAAGTATCAAAATGTCAAGGTTTTTATGAAAGCTCTCATCCTGGCTCATCTGGAAAACTTGTGGAAGTTTTCTTGGTCTTAATGTTTCTTTGGCTTATTTTGGCTGTGGATGAGCCTACTTTTGTTCAGCACTTACGTCTGTGTGTGGGTGTACGCATGTATTCAGGCACAAAGTTATAGCCTAGTGAATATCCTGAAGTGCAATGTTTTTGTTCATTACTTATATAATAAAATATTTTGAACAGGCTGGGTCTAATGCTGTCTACTGGGCTTCTCGACATGGTCATGTGCAAACTCTGAAATTTCTCTGTGAGAGTAAATGCCCTTTGGATGTTAAGGATAAGGTAAGGAAAAAACTCTTTTCATTGTCAACTTAAATGCTGAGAGTATATTTTTATAAACATTTTAGAGTATTTTATTTTAGGGTATGACCAGCAGCTTACTGTTACTTTTTAGCCATGCTAGCAAGATTATGTCCTACAATCCTAAACAGTGGGAGACGTAACTCACAGGGTACGTCTACACTACCCGTCTACACTACCCGTCGGATCGGATCAGGTACCTCAGATCCCTAGGTACCTGAGCGGCAATCACACCTTTGATTGCAGTGTAGCTAAATCCTTCATCAGTGCACAGATCTAGTTGTTGAGGAAGAAGTCCTCAGCTATGCCTTGTTTCAAAGACTGTCTTTGTAAGTCAAGTGACAATAATAATATAACTAGTTTTGTAGTCTTGTAGTGATGGTCTCTTTATTGGGAAAATAAACCCATGCATATGAGTGAGATAAGTATATAAGTTCATTTTCCACTCTCCTTAATGAAAATGCTTCAGTTTCTCATAAAGAGGGGGCCTCCCACTGATGTCCAGGATAAGGTCAGGATTCTGTTTTCATTTATCCTGCATGAAAAGAATTTTGTCTTGAAATTGAATGTAGCAAAGCTTAATGCAATTCAGAGCTAATGAATAATTACCTTATTTCCCCTAATGTTACTAAGGCCAGGTCAACACTAGAAATTTTTACCGTTCTAGTAAGGTCAGCTAGAGATGTGATTTTTTTTTTATTTTTATTTTTTAACATTTTTATGCCAACAAGAGTCCTCATACAGTTGTACCAGCCTAAAAGTGCTTTTGCCAGTTTAGCTTATTTTGCTCAGAGCACTGGTACAAGTTGTACTGGCAAAAACATTACTTTGGCTGGATAAGCTGTATCAAGTTTGTATTGACCAGCCTTTTTCTAGTGTAGGCCTGGCCTAAATAAATTATTTATTTTGCTTTATGGAAGATGTTAATCCTGAATAAAAATGGTATTCTATGCTCTAGGAGCCATTACAACATTTTAAAAAAAAGTATATTATCTTTTTAATGTCAAATGACAACATAATAAGCTGCTCAATCAACCTTAAAATAATTACAGCACCTTCGCCTCCAGGAACCCAAGCAAAAATTCTACCCCCTCAGACACACATCCTTCCCCACGTACGGGGGAGAGAGATGGATCATTGAGCATGGCCCAAATATTGACTGATCAGATCACTGGCAAACAGTGGGGAAATAAATTCCAGAAAAGAAGGCCTTCCCAGATAACACACTCTGACAGTTGCTCCCTCCATTTATAACAAGGGAGCTGTAGCTTGAATGTCTACATTGACTGCATTTGTGGCAGTATGGCCTCTCAGGTACCGTATTTTTCGCCCTATAAGACGCACTTTTTCTTCCCCAAAACGGGGGGGGGGAAAAGTTGGTGCGTCTTATAGGGCGAATGTGCGCCCCGGTTCCCCCCTCCCCGCCGCGGGCGGGCTGCCGGGAGCGTCCCGGTTCCCCCCTCCCCGCCGCGGGCGGGCTGCCGAGGTTCCCCCCTCCCCGCCGCGGGCGGGCTGCCGGGAGCACTCCCGGCAGCCCGCCCGCGGCGGGGAGGGGGGAACCGGGACGCTCCCGGCAGCCCGCCCGCAGCGGGGAGGGGGGAACCGGGACGCGCCCGGCAGCCCGCCCGCGCGGCGGGGACGGGAGAGCGAGGCGCTTTTTTTTTTTTTTTTTTTTTGGTCCAGCTTTTTTATCGAAAAACGAGGGGGCGTCTTGTAGGCCGGAGCGTCCTATAGGACGAAAAATACAGTAATTGGTCTCAAAATCACCTAGAGCATTAAATGTTAAAACCTATACTTCATATCCCACCCAGAAACTCCCAGGCAGCCATTGGAACTCACAGAGAATCCATGTTCCGTTCATGGGAGTGAGACACATGAAATAACACTTGAATGTGCTTGCTCTGTAATTGCAGTCTGGAGAGACAGCGCTCCATGTGGCAGCTCGGTATGGTCATGTAGATGTGGTTCAATATCTCTGCAGCACTGGGTCCAATCCTAATTTTCAAGACAAGGTGAGTAGTATCATCTCTTCCTCCTCCTACAGAAACATGAGTTCATTCAGCATAAGTAACCATAACTTCTGGTCTTGCCTGATAACCCCCTGACATTTTTCAAATAGAAACTACGTTGGTGTTTTACCTCCTAATAAATAGAGACTGTTCATAAACTGTGTGCATGAGAAAGCGACCTTTCTCCTAATAAAAGGTATTTCAGGGTATCTTGAAATGAATTACAGAAGCTTAAGGATGGATAAAACTGCACCTCTGCTTACACAGCAGAAGTGCAAGTTGTGTACAACCCTCATGGGTTCAGCTAGCACCTGGACTGGCTATTGACTCAGCTATGGAGCAGATCCTTCCATCCAAAAAACCCAAACAATTTCAAAGCTTAAATGTCTCTCAGTCCTCGGGAGTTCCTTCCCACTACAGACAGTCTTGAGTCTTTCAAAATACTGACAAGTTTAAGATTTGCAGCCGTGTAAGTCTGTATCCGTAAATAAGACAAGGAAGATTTTGTAGCACCTTAGAGACTAACCAGTTTATTTCAGCATAAGCTTTCATGGCTATAGACCACGAAAGCTTATGCTGAAATAAACTGGTTAGTCTCTAAGGTGCTACAAAGTCTTCCTTGTCTTATTTCAAAATACTGTCTGCAATGGGAGAATCTGGAACTGACTTGGGCAGTCACAGAAGCGGGCAGCAGACAGAAAGTTGCAAACCCAACCCTTTCTCAGTCTGTCAGCTGAGACCATCCCTGTATGTGCATGTTTAAAGGCTTCACATGACTGACTGACTGACCCAGTTACCATGGAAAGTTTGAGTCCTCTCTACTGAGGAAGATCGCCAAATGAGCTTCGAGTATCTGCTTCCCTTATCGCTCAATGGAGGGGTGAGGTGGTTACATCTACAGTCCCATCGCCCTTGTCTTTTGGCAGAAGGATCCTTCTTCCCTTTTAATCTTAACTGCTTTGTTGCACTTAAAATTGCATCTTTTGTAGAATATTTGGATGTCTCCAATAACGATGTTATGAGACTAATTTAAGGTTCATGAGGCACAAAGAGCTTAAAGATAAATATTTTAACCCATCTTAGGTTCCTTAGTCACTTTTGAAAATGGAACGTATGCTTCTAAGTCATTTGGTATGCTTTAAAATCTTTAACCTTAGCTGACTTGTGGAAGGCAAATCACATTCAGAGCTGGAAATTGAATACTGGAGTTTTCACTCCAAATGCTTTGTTTCAACCACTTGACTAATCCCTAAATAAGTGAAATAGTTCTATATGAATGAGAACATGTTTTCAAATGAGGGAACCTAGATAAATAATTAGCTTCAGTTGCATGGAAACAGCAAGTCAGTGGTGCTAGTATTTGCAAGCAAATCAGGTATCATTGTTATGTTTTGTACTGAGAAATTTGTATTCCTGGAATCCAGATGGTTAAGAGAAGCTATCACAATCATTGTGTGTGTCAGGGTGAAGTACACCCATATTGAGAAAGTTGGCTTAATAAATTATAGTGATGCTAAATCATTTTATAGGATTTAACTTTAATAGATTTCTTTTCTTTCCCCTTCTGGTTTTACAGTACAAGATGGGGAATTGGCACTGCTAGCACATAGTTTCATCTGTTTTTTATTTTGATTTGTCGATATTGATAGGAAGAAGAAACTCCTTTGCACTGTGCTGCTTGGCATGGTTACTACTCTGTTGCCAAAGCACTTTGTGAAGCAGGTTGTAATGTGAACATTAAAAACAAAGAAGGGGAAACTCCACTCCTGACAGCATCAGCTAGAGGTTACCATGATATTGTGGAATGCTTGGCAGAACACGGAGCTGACCTTGATGCAACAGACAAGGTTAGTTATGGGTGAACGAGTCCCATTTAGTCAGGAATTATATGCAGAGGACATGAGTATTACAGGACTATTTATACCTCTAAATTACTTTCCTTAAAATACTTCATTTGACTGCTTCAAGCCATCATTCTTTTTTAAAATATAAGTCTCTAATGGATTATAAAGGGAAAATTGATGGCTGCTTCTAAAAGTTGCTGACTGATTTGTTCATTCATATTGGAAATAACCATTTCATTATTATGTTTGTATTCATGTAATACCACCTTATTAAATCTGTTTATGTGTCCATCATACTTTATGGCTGACACACATTCTTTATACAGAAAATAACTGAAACATTGACTCTTGTAATGACAATAAGCTATTCATTTTTAAAGGACAAAAGTCAATGGATTTATCATTTGTCTTCAATACCTGTGTGTCAGATAAAGACAATAAATCATTTGGTTTTCCAACAGTCTAAAGTACAACTTTTAAAAAATCACTCTAATTCAGAATTATTTTTCCCCTTCATGATTGGTATTGTAGAAACCTTGAGTTTCATTGTTTATATTAGCATACTGGTGATGGTAGTTATTATTATTTCTGGAGTTTCTATTGCATTTAAACTGTGCTGATCTCAAAGGTCTGCTGTATGCTGCTAATAAAACATTTTGCTTCTAAGAGAATTAAATGGAGTGACTTTTGAGTCCTGCTACCCTCCCACTCCCAAGTTATTTCAGATACAGAAGGAGCTGCACCACTCAGAAGCTACCATTCTCTAAGCAGATTGTGTGACTTTTGCATTGGCCACCTTCTGGCAGTAAACACTTGGCTAGTATGTCTTAGCCCACATACCATTTTTAGGGAAAACCGTTGACTTGTTCTGAGATAGACTAGTCCCGGGAAAATAAAATTGTTATGGCTTGTGATCTAAAAAGCAGGATGATACACACGACCATCATTAAATTACCACACATCTGTGGAAAAATACTTGAATTTGTATAAATCACTTCAAAATGGTGGGGGTTTTAAAAAAATGTGACTGACCAGTTCTCTTGTAATTTCAGGATGGACACATAGCCCTGCATCTTGCAGTGAGAAGATGTCAAATGGAAGTAGTTAAAACTCTCATCGGTCAGGGATGTTTTGTAGATTTCCAAGACAGACATGGTAACACCCCTATGCATGTGGCCTGCAAAGATGGAAATGTCCCTATTGTGATGGCACTCTGTGAAGCTAGTTGTAATTTGGATGTTACAAATAAGGTAAATAAAAAACAACAGTGCTGGTACAGAACTTCTGTGTTAAATATCTTACCTTCTTGGGTGGCTGAACTTCTCTTAATTTATAACAATTGTATAAAAATACTTTTATTTTTCAAAGTGCAAATAGAAAACCTTTCCAAGAACTTAACAAGGTTAACTTTAGAGCAGTTGAATTAATAATTGAAAATCCATGCGGAAAGAGACAAACTGAATTAGTTGCATCAGTAAACTATTCTGTTCCGTCCTAGTGTTAATATAGATGCCAACATGTTTTCCTAGTGTGGCTTTACTTCTTGCAGATGATGATTAGGCAACAGGGAATGGATGGAATGCTGCACACTTCATATTCTGTTGGTAGTCTAAAGAAGTATTAAATTAAGTAATAAAGATGATTGATTTACTTAGAACTAATAACAAGTACTTCTAGATATTAAAAAACCTTCCTTTTGAATTATGAGGAAAGATTCTCCTATATAGCTACTAAGTGATTTAAATCAACTTCAGATTCCACCACCAATTAAAGACAAGTGTATTAGTGCAAGCGCTGGCAACCTTCTGCACGTGGCCCATCAGGGTAATCCTCTGGCTGGCCATGAGACATTTTGTTTACATTGATGTACACAGGCGCGGCCCCCCGCAGCTGCCAATGGCCACACTTCACTGTTCCCAGTCAATGGGAGCTGCAAGAAGTGTCAGGCTGCAGGGACAGCCACTTCCCACAGCTCCCATTGGCCAGGAACGGCAAACTGTGCCAAAGGTTGCTGACCGCCGTGTTAGTGGACTCATGTGACATTCATGTTTTAAGCCCATTTTTAGAAAGTTAAATATCAGTGATTCTTTAAATCAGTTAATAAAAATGTTATTGACCATATTAGTGGTCCCCAGAGTTGAAGACATTAGACCAAGTACTGTACCCTTTCGCCAACTTTTTTGTTTCACGTAGGAACTATACTTAATCACAGAACTGGTTAGTAAATTATACCCCTCTAAAACATTTATTTCATTGTTTATTACGGGATTATTGCTAATTAAAGGTGAAAAATGTTCATAAAGTTGTAGAAAACCTTTTCCGGTGTGACATTGAATAGCCTGTGTCTCCGATAGTCAAGTTGTTATACATTGTTGGCCTCTCTTGATGTGATAGAGCTGAATGGGGTGTATGAAAGCCAAATATAATACTAAGAGGTTTAACATTTTAGCTTTCTGCCTAGGATTGTTAAATAACAGTAAACCGCTTCTGAAATTTTTCCTGTAGCTAGTTTGTGTAGCTTTAATGTCAGCCATTAGAATTTTGCTTTTAATGTCTAATTACGCAAAGGTGGGAGAATACTGAAATATCATGCAGTTTTTATATCCCACGAAGTTTAAAACAATTGTAGGGGTCTTTGAGTTGTTCTTTGTGATTCATTATTTAAAAGGTGTTATAGTTCTTAGAAAAACATAGAAGTATTCTTGTAATACAATATTACTAATTGTTTCCATTCATTACAAAAGCTCTGTGATCTTCTGTGCTACAGAAACCTATGAAAGATTGAGGATTTGGGGCTTAAAAGTCTGGCTCAGTGCAATCAATTTTTTTTAAGTCTAAAGATCAGCAGCTGCTAAGTGGAAAGCTTATTATAATGAGCTCTCCACCTCCTGGTGTTAGCTTAAGCGTGACTGATCAGGCAATTAAATGCAGATCCATGGTTGAGAATACATTTTTGGGAAGGTGGGTTAAAGCAGCCAAAGGCTGGATTAGCACCTCTTTTCTTGACTGAGAATCTTTGGCTGGCCTCAGTTGCCTGGCCTGAAAGGAGTAGGGTGGCAAAAAATGAACACCTAAAACTAAATGGACCAGGAAGCCTTCCACATATGGTTAAGGATTTTTGTCTTGTTACTCTTTAAGGCTGTAATAGACTGTGCGAGAGGAACGGACTTTGGATTCCAGGTCTTCGGAAGAGAAGAGTGCTCTTCACATAGCATATAGAGATAGTGCCCTTATCTTGAAAAGCAAGTCTTACCATGTGAACCAGCTGACTTAATGAAGCATTTGTCTTGTGTCCACAAATTACATCAACCAATATAAATGCAAGATATTGGCTTGCTGACATGTTCCCTACAACTTCATATCCATATATTTGGGGAAGAGGAATATTTCCAGTAATATTTTTTACTATGTTCGAGATTTTAAAAGTCATAATCCTGGAATCCTATAACTTCACTAAAAGAAAATTTGAAAATGTTTACTTCAGAGAAGGAAGCATTTAGTGGAACAGCAGAGAAATTATAGGAGAAAGAAGATGAGACACAAGTAGATTCAGAGGAGAAACAAACAGAAACTATTGCAAAGACAGATCTATTGATATGAACAGAAAAGAGGTAGGAAGTGGATGATATGAGGACAGTTGCGTTAGTGGGAGAGAATCAGGAACAATTAAGACATGGGAGTGTGAGAATCTTACAAAATAATACTTTAATACTGTAGAAGGTAAAGATGAGAGAAGACAAGCTAGCAGACTGTTGTGGTCAGGATGAAAATGATTTCATTCAGCAATAATTGCCCTCCTGACAACAGAATGATACCACTCTTATTAGTAAATCCATATTTCTATATCATCCATATTCTTAAACATCATCCCTGTATATTCTAGATACTAAATTACTATGTAGACTCTTTTACCTCCATATTCTTACCTTGTCCATTCATTTTCTAATTTTCAAACTCTCTACTATCTTCCACTTCGACAACCCATCTCCCCTAGACTTGTTACTGTTTTCCGAAAAGTTTTGGTTCATGGTGCTCTTTAGCGTACTCTGCTCTCCTGCAGGCTTACAAGTATTGTTTTCCCCTATTCCTGGGTATTCTTGCTTATAGACATTTTCTGTCACTGGCACACTGGCATTCTCAGAGAGCAGTGACCTTTTGGGCTTACAGAGCCCCTCATCTTTTGTTCACTTTCATCAATATGTGACTGCGGAGGAGAATCCACAGCTGCCAAGCTTATGGAGCCAATGTTGCAGGAACAGGCAATATTTAGCTATTCAAACTCCCATTGAATGTTTCTGGAGTCCGAGAGAAATCCTCACTCACCAGTGAAAAGTTTAGGGCATTTCACCTTGATTAAATCCGACTTTAAATTAGTTGTGTTCAATTTTTAAACTTAAAATGTAAAATTAATCAAATTATCCTGATTTTTTTCCAGTTCTTAATTGTGTAGGAACGTGTGTACAGTAACCAGGCGGTGTGTCTCTAGCATAGTATAAACATGTACCTGAAAGTCAGGCTCTCTGCGCATCATCAACAGAAAGTTAACCTATTTTTTTTTCTCCCCCTCCTAGTATGGACGAACACCTTTACATCTGGCAGCAAATAATGGAATCCTTGATGTTGTCAGGTACCTCTGTCTCACTGGTGCCAACGTGGAAGCTTTAACCTCCGTAAGTATAATAAATATTTTATTGCTTACTTGTATTCTTACATTAATAGGAAACAATTCAAAACAAAAGTGGTGGTCTGTTAGAATTGTATTTTGGAACAGTAAAAATTTTGTTACACCAAAGTATATCACTCTGGCTTGACAAATATTCTCATGCACCGATGCAGCTTACCCTGATAAATTTTAAAGAAATTAAGGTACAAAATCCTATACACTTATCCACGGGTGCTTAGCTGAGAGTTGCTTGTGCTGCTCTATTTTCATTGAAGCACAATTTCGCCACTTTCCCTGCAAGTCATATACCTGTACAAACACATTTTTAAACCTTTTTAAGAGATTTTTTTTTCAAAAGGTTTTTATCTTACTGCAGTGAAAAGAATATTTCATGGCATACATGCGTGGGTGAGTGAATGGGTGAGCTAGCATTAGGATATACTTGTAAAGCAATTACTATCTGTCATGTTGATCGGCACCACTGCTTCCATCAGCACCACGTAAGTTATTTTTCATTCTCGGAAGAGCTGAGAAGTGTTCCCTGCATTAGCATATCCAGGGGAGTAATGAAGAACAATAAGCTATCACACATAACATTGCCCATATATTTAACAAACAAATACTATTTGTCTGCAAAAGAAATACAGCTGGATCATCCTAAAATTTTTTAAAAAAATCAGCATGTCTTATTCAGGCTAAACTCCTGCTGAAGTCCATATTGGTAAAAATAAATTCATAATTTAGGTATAGCCAGGAGCCCAATATTTTTCAAAGCTCCCCTGTACAGAAATTACACCTGAGATTGTGATAAATGAGATTAAAGAAAAAAAATTATCTACTTGTTTTGTGAATTTGACAGCACTTGGTGTAGTAGTCCAGTTTCTCTGTTTCCCTCTATATTCAGCTAGCTTGTTGGTATCTCCAGTTTGTGTGGGTCTTTCACAAGGTGACATAGGAGAGAAACATTTAAAAGAGAGAGAGTGAATGCAGTTGTGCCAATTCTTATGGTTTTACAGGGCCTCAGACATACTTAGTACCTGAAAATACATTTTTTTAATATTGATTATATTTTAAGATTCCAGTGTCCTTTGTTTTTTCCTGATTTCATTGTTTCTAATTACCAAAATAAGTGCATAAACTGAAGTGGTTTTAGCTTATCCTCATTCTCTTATTTTATGGAGTACTTGATTCAGTTTTTCTAACATCAGCATTAAACACTGTGGAAGTGATTATGATGTAACAAAAAGTTTATCTACATGTAGAAAATTACCATGAGAACTATACCGTTATTGTTATATTAGTATAACTATGTGTGGACGGGACATTCCCCTTCCAGAAGAGGCATTCCTTTTCCAGTTAGCTTATATCTCTTTGAAAGTGAATTGTGATGACACTAAGGTATGTCTATGCTTTAAACACTACAGGAGTGATGTTGTCATACTTCTGTGTAGACACTATCTATGCTGATGGTAGGTAATGCACTTACTTCCTCAAGTGGTAGTAACTAGGTCAACAGAAGAATTCTGCCATTGACCTTGTGCCATGTACACTAGGAATTAGGTCAGTCTACCTACATCTCTCAGGGGTGTAGGTGTAAAATCCTAATGTAGACCAGGCCGAAGTCTGGCAGGAGAAGCAGGCTGATTAAACAGGATAAACTCTTGTTTATGCACATATTTCAGGGCAATGAGAATGTTGGTGGAAAGAAGGGAGTGGAGAGAGTGAGTATGTGGTGATTTAGTGAAGGGGTTTTTTTTGTTTGTTTGTTTTAATTTACTGGAGGCTGAAGTTAAACTTATGTGGAAGGGTCCTAATGGTGGTTCTCTGTGAACTTTTTAGTTAAATTCTTTTCTGAGCACCCTTTTTCAGGGTTCATTAATGCCTAAAACATTAACTGTGGGCTGGAGCGTGGTAATTTTTGAAGATTTTTATTTAATTTTGAAATTTGGGTGTATAAATGTTTTTAGTGCAGTCTCCCTGAGTCCCAATCACACTGATTTCACAGCATCATGGGCCTTCCATGACTCCTAGGTTTTCAGTCTACATTCATAAGTGTTTTCCAGAGCAAAGAGGAAGCTGGTTCGGATACTGGTTGCTTCTGCATCCCTTCCATATATAAATCACTTGTGCAAATCACTTGACCTTGCTCCATCGATTTGCCCAGGTGTAAAAGCAGGAGAATTACTCTCAGAAGTGTTATGAAGAATGGATAATGGATTAATTATCTCTCTAAGATACTTCTGTGGCCCCCATTACCAGAGTATCAGAGCGCCTCTCACTCTTCAATGCAGTTATCCTCACAGCATTTCTGTGAGGTAGGGCAGTGCTATTTTCCCCATTTTATATATAGGGAGCAGAGGCACAGAAAAAGTGACTTGCCCAAAGTCAAGAAATCTGTGGTAGAGCCAGAAATTGAACCCAGGTCTCCTTAATCCCAGAGCCCCCTAATCTAGACCAACTTTTTCCCTCAAGCAGCAAGAACATAAGACGAAAACAGCAGATAGGGTAGGATGTTCAGAAGGGAGAAAGTAGGTTTCCCTAGAGAAAAAAGCTGATAGGGGGAGGAAAAGGAAAGTATTAGAAATTGAAATATTTGTTTGGGTAAAGCTGAAGCTAACTATGGAACTGAGGAAGAGATTTACAAAGAAAATGGTAATTTAAATTTACCCACTTGTTGTCAGTTTCAATTCCTGCTTTTTCCTGATAGTGATACATTGCTATTCCTGAATCTCCTAACGACCTTGTCTGAAGTTATTAGAGTTGTGGTATTCAAACTGAACGTTATGGGAGCCTGAAAATGTCTCCTATAAGTAGACCTTGACTTTTCATAAACAAGAACATTTTATTTCAACAAAGGAAGTTCATTGTATATGTCCATTTTATTTTATTTTAGATTTAAGGATGGGAAGCCATAATTTGTCAGTCATCTTATGTGCTACTCATGACAATGCAGATTTGGCATGTAAAACTGGATGTGATGGGAATAAGGAGTTAAACCCCAAGACTTAATTTACTAACAATTTTTTTGTAAACATGGCAAAATTGTCTTGTCTTTTTTAAAAAAAGACAAGTTAAAACTAATCATAAATAAAAAATAATTTTGCCATCAAACACAGCACAAAAGCAGTGCCATTACAGTAAAACCTCCATTTAACGGACTAATTTGGGCGAGGGGGTGTCCGTTAAATCAAAAAGTCCGTTATTTAATAATAATTTTAAAAAGAGCTGTCGGAGCAGCAGCCTGCCCGCCACAGGGTCGGGGCGACAGCTCCGCAGCCCGCCCGCTGCCTGGACCCGGGCGGCAGCCGGGAGCCGGCAGCCAGCCCCGCTCGCTGCTGTGACCCCGGTGGCAGCCGGGAGCCGGCAGCCAGCCCGCCCACTGCTGTGACCCGGGCGGCAGCCGGGAGCCGGCAGCCAGCCCGCCAGAAATGGATTTTGGATGCATCAGACTTGCTCAGAAATTTTGTCCGTTGCATCCAAAGTCCATTAAATCGAGGTCCGTTAAATCGAGGGTTTACTGTAGTATAGTCTTGAGAGTAAAGGAAGTAAGCAATTTTTCTTGCAACTCATTTCATATTAAACTGCTGACCTATAAAACATTGGTAATTAAATGTCAAGAGCAGAATACTGAAGACCGCTTTACTTCTCTTTTAAAACTTGCTGAAGCTATTTAAATCACAAGCCATGCACTGTTTTTTGAAAACCTAGATCCTGTAGCTAATTCACCACTGTCAATGCTTACATGTTAATAAACATAATTTGCCTACTTTACACAGTAATAAATATTCTAATGCACGTCCTTCTGGTGGCCTTTTAAACTCTATGTGGTATGTAATAATATGTATCCAGATATTTCTACCATCCACTAACATTTTGCATATTTAAATGGGAAAGTGAAGAATGATCATTCAGAGGGGAGTACTGGCATTGCTCTAAGCCTCTGAATCCAAAGCATCCTGTTACTGTTATGTCACGATATCACTTTGCAAAAGAGAAGCTGATCTGAATTTTCTTACCTTTTTTTGGATGATTAAACAAACTTGGGGGGCTACAGTTTAGGGGGTAACCCTGGCTGTTTTTTCTAATCTATTTGCTTCTGACAGCAGTTTTATTCTATTACTGCACATATTTTTCTGTTGCTGACAAAAGCAAGTGATTGCACTTAATAACTTGTCTTTAACAGGATGGGAAAACAGCAGAAGATCTCGCTAGAACAGAGCAGCATGAACATGTAGCTGGTCTTCTTGCAAGGCTCAAAAAGGTAGGAATGCATGGTTATCTATTTGGATGCATGAGGGTTTTTTGTTTTTTGTTTTTTTCAGTCTAACAATCCTATTTAATGAATGGCTGCCAGACCGAGAGGAACAAAATTAGATATAATACTTTTGTTGATGTTCTCAGCTGAAATGCTACTTTTAGTATTAATTTCTTTTTTCTTAAAGATTTAGACATCTCTTTTTAATTGCTCAGATTACATATTCACTGAAGCATGAGTGTAACTGTGAGGATGTGTCCCCTGATTTCCAGTGGGGGTCTGAGAGGGAGGAAAACAATTATTTTCTCACTCCACCTTTCTGCATTTCTCTTTCCACTCCTCTAAATGGCCTTATTGGGACGGGGCAAGCTCAGCTGCTCCCTGTTCACTCTCCTGTGCTCAGCTGTTCAGTAGGAGCAATGCAAGGGTAAGAGCTGCACTCAGACTGTAGGAAAAGCTGCACAGCAGCTTTGTCTGAGTTGCTCTTTGCTGCCAGCTGGGAAGAAGAGGACAGATTAGTTGGTCCCAGCTCCTGTAGGTAGCAGGAAGGAGAAGGCCAGCATAGATCTTTAATAGCATAGAAATGGAGATAGGCCATGTCTGCGTTACAGGGACTATAGCAGCATGGCCCAGTAGTATAGATGCAGCATGCAGTGATGGAAGGGGTTTTTTTCTGTCACTGTAGCAACACCACCTCCCTGAGTGATGGAAGCTGTTGGGCATAGGAGTGGGAGAAGACAGTGAGCACTGTAGGTGGTGATTGCTGAGCGTGAGAGTTCCCAGTTGGGGAGGAGGAACTGGAAGCCTGGTGATCAGAGCTTGCACAGGGTGGAAGACTCTCATGTCTTCCAGGGAGGAGAAGCAGATATTGGTATGCAGGGCTGAGAGGAGAGAGGGAGGCAAGAATGAAGGCTTTCTAGTGAAGAAGGGGAAGAAAAGAATGAGCATAAATGAGATTTGAGACAGCCTGAAAGTGGGGGAGGAAGGAAAACGGGAAAGAGATGAGGGTACTGAAAGAAAAAAGGGAAAAGAGGAATGCAAAATGAGAGAGAAAAGAACAGTCTTGGGGAAATACTACTTAGATGTATAGCAAAGGATTTTGGAGCCAGCAAACAACATTATATAAGAAAAGGTTATCCTAGGCACACAGTAGAAGCACAGTAAAAAGGAGATTGAAGCTGGGAAAAGGGAAACAAAAAGCAAGCTTAAAATTATGATGGAGAAACATTGTACTAAAATAACTATGATGGCTGTAATCACAAAATGTTTCAATATTGTGTGTCTGTTTCACATATAACTTATAGACACAATTGTATTGTATTGCAAATAGATATACTCAAGGGGTCTATGCAGGTCACAGTTAGTTCTGTTACCAAGCCTTGTGGATGAAGGATCAAGGACACTGGCTTTACCCTTCAAAAAAGAAAAATAATAATATAATAATAATAAATGGAGATATACCAATCTCCTAGAACTGGAAAGACCTTGAAGGTCATCGAGTCCAGTCCCCTGCCTACACTAGCAGGATCGAGTACTGTCCCCTGACAGATTTTTTGCCCCAGATTCCCTAAATGGCCCCCTCAAGGATTGAACTCACAACCCTGGGTTTAGCAGGCCAATGCTCAAACCACTGAGCTATCCCTCCCCTTGGTCCTGTGGCACCAAGTCTGAACCCTGTTCTGCAGACTCAGGCTCATGCTACAGCAGTAAAAGTAACAGTGTAGAGGTTCCCTCTCAGGTTGGAACTCAGGCTCTGAGGCCTATCCTCCTCTCCAGGTTTCAGAGTTTGAGCTCCAGCCCAACTCGGAACGTCTACATTACTAGTTTTAGTGCCGTAGTGTGAGCCCAGATCTGTAGATCCAGGCTCTGAATCTCACTTTGTGCGAGTTTTTTTGCTGTGTAGCTATACTCACTGAGGCCTGATCTACATGTAAAATGTAGGTGAAGGTAGCTCTGGCACTCACTCACAGATGTGAAAAATCCACACTCTTGACTACCACAGCTCTGCCAGCCTAATCCCCAGTGTAGAGGGACCTAGGTCAATGAAAGAATGCTCCATCGCCCAGGGAGGCAGTGTTCTTACAGCAATGGCTATATAGGCTGTCTGCACCACAGGATTATGCCAGCATAGCTACAGCACGGTAGCTGTGCCGCTATAGTCCCCATAGTGTAGAAGTGGCCTGTGGTTCTTGGTTTCCCCTTCACCCTTCCTCTCACCCTTCGGGGCTAAATGATTCCACTGCAGTGATGTTCCATCAAAAACTATAGATATAAGCAGGGCTTATTAGAATCTGTTCTCTTCTGAACATTTCTAGAGCTATTTGAAAAATTCCCAGATTTCTGCATTTAAACCTTGACTTCTAAATTCTAGTTGATGGGCTCTTTTTAAAAATTTTCTCTTTTCATATAATAGCCAAGCCATGTTTTACTGCCGGTTCCTGGGATTTATTTTGATGCAGCAGGAACAGAGTGCAGTGTTTCTCCTCTGTGCCTTTCTTTGCCTCCTGCTGCCCCGTAACTTTATAACAAAATAACAGAGTGAATATCTGTTTTATACCTCCCTTTACCAAAACAAAAATATGTTGATAATGAAGTTTAAGAGAATGAGGTACTTTAAAATTTGCTTCTGTCCCCAGAAAGTAGCACAGTACTTTACACAGCTATTCCATAGTAACAATGCTATCTGAATTACGTGACTTAAATAAAAACTTTCAAGTGCCTTTCACCTAATTTTATTTGAATTAAATTACTGCAAGTTTGTATTTTTCAGTAATGCTCAAAAATAATTCAGCTTGTACTAGAAAAGCTGAAGTTAGTGCTGATCAAGGATGTTGGGTCTCTTCTATTCATGTCCATTTTAAGGATAGCAAATAAATTGATCGAGAACATAGAGGCACATTACCAAATCCCTCCAATACCCTTTGTTCAGGACAATGTATCCCAGAGTATTTTCAAACTATGCTTAAACTGAAAATGCAGCTTTTAGGCGTCTTAGTGAGAGATTTTTCTGCATGGTAATTAATGGCTCTAATTTCAAGATTTTGTTTGATTTAGGATACACATAGAGGACTTTTTATTCAACAACTTAGACATACTCAAAACCCACAGCCAAGAATAAAACTTAAGCTGTTTGGATACTCAGGATCTGGGAAAACTACTCTTGTGGAATCTCTCAAGTGTGGTCTAATAAGGAGCTTTTTTAGAAGACGAAGACCAAGGCTTTCCTCCACAAACTCAACCAGATTCCCACCTTCACCCTTGTCTACCAAACCATCAGGTATCACTTTAAGGCTTCTGGTTTTATAGCATTTAAAGTAAGAGAATAATTACTTCTATCTTAGTGCTTATGACTATACATGAAGCACTGTTGGCTTGATCTCTAAAAGTAAAGATTAGGAGAATGGACAAAGCAAAGAAATGGCTTTTATTGTTGGTGCCTGGGCAGGAGGATGAAACAGTCAATGTGAAAGATTCAAGATTAGCCAGAGAAACTTTTATTGCATCAGATGAGATGAAAAGTAAGGGACCTGACCACTTGTCACACATATTCTGGAACTATTTTGCAAATGTAAAAGTGTTAAATCTGTCCTGACCAAATTCTATTTTTATTTTTTTTTTTGGCAAAATGTAATTGGTTATCTCTGGCCAACAAACATTTTCAGTAGAATATGACACTATCTACTTCCAGTCCTAACCTGTTTGTGTGATATTCAACAACTGCTGCATTTACCCTAGAAGTGGCTATACTAAAGTAATAAGTGAATTCATCCCTATTTATCTCTCATCTAACAAAGAGAGGTATTGCTTGAGAGGTTGTTGGGGATTAAAAAATTTTTGAGGTCCTTGGATGAAAGGATGCTGTAGAAGTGTTATTTTATCTATTAGATAAGCTTTGTTTTTCAGTTGATTCATAATTAATGAGGTAATCATAAATAATTGTCTATTACTTTTCATAATTTTAGGTAATACCTGACCATGTTAGGAAAAAGTATATAGTAACAGCTGTCATATTTGCTCAACCTTCAGTCAGTGTATTCCAAGGACAGGAACTCTGGTGAAAGAACAGGCAAAAAGGTTTCTGGTACAAAGATACAATATATGAATGCTCAATGAATCACTGAAAGAGGCTTTCACATATTACACAGGAATTACTTAATGAGAGTAGAGTGGAAATAGATAAGAAATTCTCTGTTCCATTAATCTCAATTTATAGTCCCTTGCACAAGGAGATTAAACTATCTATCAAGAAATACATTCATGTATCTACTGGAGCTAGCACAGGAAGGTGGGGGTTGAGTTTTTTTGTCTGTACTTTTTAAAAAGTAAGAAGCTAGTGGGAATAGGTTTTCAAGATCAAACACAGCCATATGAACAGGAGAGATACGCGCCAGGATTTTTTGCGCATATCACAGGGCATATCACAGGCTACTGCATACAAAAACTCAGTCCCATGTAACCACATGAAGCAAGGAAAAATCTTTTTTCTTTTTTTTTTCTTTTTTTTAACTACCCCAGTTCTGGAAAAAAATGCTTTGTTTTATGAATGGTAGTATGTACACCGTATTGCTTTTAGTAAAAACCTAAGAAGGACCTTACTGGGTCAGACCGGTAGTCCATCTAGCTCAGTATTCTGTCTTCTGACAGTGGATGGTGCCAGGTGCTTCGAGGGAAAACAGAATAGGACTATTATTGATTGATCCATCCCTCTCGTTCAGTACCAGATTCTGGCAGTCCGAGGCAGACAGAGTGTGGGATTGCATCCATGACCATTTTAGCTAATAACCACTGCTGGTCCTATCCTACTTATCTAATTATTTTTTGAACCCAGTTTTACTTTTGGCCTTCACAGGGGCGGCCTTTAATTTTGGCCATCCCCTGACAACAAGTACCACAGGTTGACTGTGTGTTGTATGAAGATGCACTTCCCTACGTTTGTTTTAAACCAGCATATTAATTTCATGGGGTTGACCCCAAGTTCTTTTATTATGTGAAAGGGTAACACTTCCCCCACACCATTAATGATTTTATAGACCTCTTTCATATCCCTCCTTAGTCATCTCTTTTATAAGATAACAGTCCCTGTCTTTTTAATCTTTCCTCGTATTGAAACTGATCCTTACCCCAATCATTTTTGTTGCCTTTCTCTGTACTTTTTCCAATTCTATCTTTTTGAAATGGGTCGAGCAGAACTTCATGCATTATTTAAGAGGTGGGCATACCATGGATTAATATAGTGGCATTATGATATTTTCGGGTTTATCATCTATCCCTTTCCTAATGGCTCCTATAATTCTGTTAGCAATATGGGGGTTTTGGGGTTTATTTGTTTTTTGACTGTCACTGCACACTGAGTGGATGTTTTCAGAGAATGATACACAGTGAGTCCAAAATCTTTCTTGAATGATAATAGTTCATTTAGATCCCATAATTTTGTATGTATAGTTGGGATTATGTTTTCAATGTACATTACTTTTCACTTATCAAACTGAATTTCATTTATCATTTTGTTGCCCACACAACCAGTTTTGTGAAATCCCTTTGTAATTCTTCACAATCAGCTTTGGAATTCACGATCTTCAAACTTTGCCACCTCACTGTTCACCACCATTTCCAGGTCATTTATGAATATGTTGTACAGCACAGATCTTAGGGGTGGGGGTGGACACTATTTACCTTCCTTCATTGTGAAAACTGACCATTTATTTGTACCTTTTTGTTTCCTATTTTTAAGCAGTTACTGATCCATGAGATACCGTCCCTCTTATGCCATGACTGCTTATATTTCTTCAGAGTCTTGGTGTGGGACCTTGTCAAAGGCTCTCTGAAAGTCCAATTACATTGTATGAAATGGATCACCTTTGTCCACATGCTTGTTGACCCTCTCAAAGAATTCTAGTAGATTTCCCTTTACAAAAGCTATGCTGATACTTCCTAAACATATCCTGTTCATCCATGTGTCTGATAATTCTGTTCTTTACTATAGTTTCAACCAGTTTGCCTACTACTAAAATTAGGCTTATTGGTATGCAATTGCCAGGATTGCCTCTGGAGCCGTTTTTTGTTTGTTTGTTTGTTTGTTTTAAATAGGGTGTTACATTAGCTACTCTTTAGCCATTTGGTACTGAGGCTGGTTTAAGTGATAAGGTACATACCACAGTTAGTTAGTAATTCTGAAATTTCATATTTGAGTTCCTTCAGAACTCTTGGGTGAATACATCTGGTCATGGTGACTTAGTACTGCTTAATTTATCAGTTTGTTCCAAAACCTCTTCTGTTGATATCTCAGTGTGGGACAGTTCTTCAGATTTGTCACCTAAAGACAATGGCTCAGGTTTTGGATCTGCCCTCAGATCCTCTGCAGTGAAGACCAATGCAAAGAAATTGTTTAGCTTCTCTGCAATGGCCTTATCGTCCTTCTGTGCTGCTTTAGCACCTCAGTCATCTAGTGGCCCCACTAATGGTTTGGCAGACTTTCTGATTCTGATGTATTTTAAAACATTTTTGTTGCTCATTTTTTTAGTGTCTTTTGCTAGTTGCTATTCAAATTATTTTTTGGTTTGTGTAATTATACTTTTACACTTGATTTGCTCCTTTCAGTTTTCCTCAGTAGGATTTGACTTTCAGATTTTGAAGGATGTCTTTTTGCTTCTAATCACCACTTTTACTCTGCTGTTTAACTATGGTAGTGCTTTTTCTTTTTCTTCCTTTGTATAATACACACACACACACACACACACACACACACGTTTGTATAATATACATAATATACATGTGTGTATATTATACATTTGTATAATATACACACACACACATGCTGTAGGAGGCATCGGGTGAGCACCACTTACAGCAATATATAATACTGTATGCAAAAAGAAGTAAGCGTTTAATTACTGTAAAAACCATAAATATGAATTTCCTGACTTTATACACAAAAAATATAAAGCAGTTATGTTGTGCTAACATTATTTCATTTGAATCTATGCTCAGTCTTTTGAGCACTTTTAGAGTCCTGGTTTTTTTGGTTTGGTTTGGTTTTTTTGGTTGAAAAGTATTAAATGTACATTGTTGTTACTGCTAATATTTGAGGTAGGAAAATAAGCCTCATGAACTGATGGATGCCTAAAGTAGTTTAACACTGCAATGTGCATCTAATTATGTGTTTGTCATATAGGTCATTAAAAGCTTGTGTTTATCAAGTATTTACATGAACACTCTGAAAACGTATCTAAGTGGCAAATGTATAGTGATACTTATACTGCTGAGTTGCCTCACACATGCAACTTGTTTCCATATTAAAACCTATATATCATAATGGTAGCTTCAATATGTGGTGAAGGAGTGCAAATGATTCTTTGATTTGTCTGGTGGTGGGATGAAGAATTCTCTGATTTGTCTAGTAGTGGGGGCTGGCTGATGATAAAGACTACTTTGTGATTGCCTTTCTCTTTCTGGGCCAATCTTTAAGAATCTAATTTGGTTTACACAGAGATTTTGTACCCCTACAACTAAGTGAGGAAGGTGATTTTTTAAAAATCAAAATAGCTATGCCATACAATCTCTACTGTCGGTGCAGTTATCAGTATAAAGTTATAGCTTATAACTGTACAGGAATAGCTATACCAATATAAAGCACCTTTATACAGTTATAAATATGCCCACACGAGGGAGTTGTAGTGCTTTAATAATGCCAAATTAAAGCAATACAACTGTTGTGTATAGCCAAGCCCTAATGGATGAAGCCTCATTTTCACAAACTGTGTTCTGCCACTTCCATTATTTTGACCCCATCTTTTAGGAGCTAACAGTCCTGTAAGGGGAACCTAGAATTTGCCCTTTCACACCACTAAATGTTACCTCTAGCACATCATTACTTTATCATTGAGTAATATAGAAACTAAAGTACCTGCCCAACCTGTGGATATTCTTGAGACCAAGCACATTAGAAATTGTCTAACAGTTATTGAAAACCTGAACATGTCTCTAACTTGGGGGGAAATCTCAGAACCGAGAGAAACTGGAGAAGGTCTGTTGAACAATGTTAATCTGACACATTATACTTCACCTCTGTTCTCTTACTTTCTGTCTTCCTTGTGTGCTTGCTTTCTTACACGTCCATGGTTCTCAATATCTTTCTCTTCCTTTTCTCTCCTCTCTCTTCCCCTCTCATCCCCTTCTTTTAAAGGCTGTTATGCATAATTTGATCTCTGAGTCATTTTGCCAAGACAGGGTATTCCAAGGCACCAAATCAGCTCTAGTGAGAGGTATTTCCTGGTTCTGAATTTTGGGCACAAACATGGTTCACGGCTACTGATCTCCTGGGTGCTTCTGTTCAAAGGACAGATCTTTTTAAATCAAATTTTATGCCCAGCACATTATTTTGAAATGATCTGTTTCTAAACTCTTCATGGTTTGTAATCTTCTTTTTCGTGACTCAGTTTCAGTGAGCATTACAAATCTTTACCCTGGCTGTGAAAATGTTAGTGTGAGAAGTCGAAGCATGATGTTTGAGCCAGGCCTGACCAAAGGGATGCTAGAAGTATTCGTGTCACCATCTCACCATTCTCACTGCTCTGCAGATGACCAGTCGACGAAGGCCATCGACATTCAAAATGCCTACTTGAATGGTAATGAATTAATTGAATGAATGTGGGTTAATTCTGTGTGACTGATGGTGACTTTACTTGTTTTAAATATTTGAATCTACTTTAAAGATTACCCTGAACACATCCACCAGTTCAATGTGCATATCTTTTTAAAGCAGAGATTAAATCTACGTAAAGCCTGGTGAAGTTAAATACATTATAAAGGCACTACATATGTTGACGGGTTTGTATATCATTTATACGTACTTTTTTTTAACCACTTGGCACAAAAGGTTTTTGGACCAGGAGTGAACTTTTACTACTTGTATGTGATCATAGATGTGCATGATGCTTTGTGGGTGCATAGTCATTAAACCTGGTCCTTGTTACAAAAACCTTACACGTAAAACTTTGTTTGTATTCATCATCTTGTCCTATTGTAGATGACCTGATCTTCCTTCCTGTAAAACTCAAAACAGGGCTAATATTTTACCTACCATATCTATTGTTCCAGAATCAAATAGGGCTTAAGCTTTTAATCTTGGGTCGGGGAATATATTTATAAATGCAACATACTGTAAAACATTTGCCATGTGTGATGAGCAACTTGACATGTAGTCAACACTTGTTATTAGTCCAGTTATTCTCTTTCAGCACAATCATGTAACAGATTTAGTTTCTAAAATGTGTTAAGCTGTACTGCAGACTGTCCGTAGAAACTATTCCATTGTAAAGATTCAAAGCATAGATGATGCTTCAATTTTTTCTAGAGTATTTATAAAATCATTTTATTACTTTATAAAATCATTACTTAGTAAAGATGGTACACAGCCAAATTGAGAGACACTGAGAAGTTAACACGTCTTTCATCTGCAGCAAAAATAGATGTCAGAAACCAGCAAACCAGGGCTGGTGTACTTAAGTGGTAATTAGCAGTAAGAGATGATCTTAAAGCCCACTGTGATTTGGCAGTAGTTTCAATTTTATAAACCAAAATGGACTGGGTTTTTTTCTGAATAACCCTTTTATCTTATGTTTTTGACATCAGATATCACACATGACAGAAAAGTAATTGGAGAAATATTTAGTTGCATTTCCAGGGGCAAGAGAAGGAATGGGAACTGTTATTTGTCTAATGTTGTCTAGTGCTCTGTTTTGTTTTCTGAAGGATTAATATCCATCATTTCTGTACAAAGCCAGGGCTCATTTAATCTGTAATGCATTTGGACACTTTACATTTGGCTTCCAGATGTCAGCCCTAGAAAAACTTTGCTTCCCGTATTAAAAGAACAGTACTCTTTAAAGAAATTTGACCTGTTTATCAATCTGTCCCCTTTTACAGGAATTGGTGATTTCAGCGTGTGGGAATTCTCTGGGAATCCAGTATATTTCTGCTGTTACGATTATTTTGCTGCGAATGATCCCACCGCAATTCACATCGTGCTTTTCAGTCTTGAAGAACCTTATGAAATACAGTTAAACCAAGTGACTTTTTGGCTTAATTTCCTGAAATCACTGGTCCCAGTTGAGGAACCCATAGGTATGCCATGCTGTAGGTCTATATGTCTTCTGTGGAGGAAAGAAAAAACTTTTTGTTTCCCTGTAACTTTGTTGAGTCCTGTTTTGTGTTCATCTTCCTGCATCCTACTAAAATCAACTTTAAACAAAGTTCAGTACAGAGGTGAACTTCTCCCTCACAGCAGAGGGTTTAACAGACCCGTAGGCACTTTTAACCCTACTAAAATTATTTCTCCCTAGCCTCCATCAAGGAACTACTTTGACATTCTTGTGTACTGTCTGTCTACATACAGGCTCCAAGTGCACTGGGTCTTTAAACCAAGTTTGGAAACATTGCTTAAATTCAGTTTAAACCCAACCCCAGCTAAATTGGTTTCCAGCACTAGCTGGGTTGGCCAGTGTGGATGGGTCTAAATAATGTTAGAATTGTGTTTTAAAACTGTGCTGATTTTTGGCATGTGCTGCTCAGACCCGTATAGCTGGAACTATATTTAGACTTCAAATGAGCTTAACTCCTTTTAAGTGTTGGTGTGGATGGAGCCCAATCTTTAGAGTGAATTTTGCTTGACATCTGCGAAGGCTCTGTTCAGTTTTTAAATGAGATCTCTGGTTTAATACTCCAGCTGGTTATGCTGTTTGGAATTGCTTGTAAGTCAAACCAATTGACTTAATCACTATATTTTTTAAAAAAAGATTAAGGTCTCCTATTCTTGGTTTATACCAATTTATTTAGCTTTTATTGCAGTGGAGTATTCATCCATGCACCCTGACAGTTTGATGAAAGAACCAAGCCCAGGAATCTGTCTTCGCTTCATCAACCAAAACTCTGTTCAAGCTACTAGATATGATTAGACATGTATAGAAAAAGAAAACCCATGAAGCGATAAAATCACTGTGTAATCACCTGGCAGACGTATCAAAATATTTATTTAGAGCTGAATGTTCCCTATGTCCTACTGATATGTTGGCAATATCAAATGCATTATCTCAGAACCCAGGCCATAGTCTATATTCCTTATTTATTAACTCAGTACTGGTCTGTTAGTTTGCCTTCCTCCAGTTCACATATATGTCTTTCAGTTTCATTTTGGTTTAAAATAAGGAATGTCTAGATCCAGCTGGTATGCAAGTAGTTGTGTAACAGAGAAAATAAAGACTCAGGAGTTTGCCAAAAATTAATACTGAAGCTTTAAGTTATTTATTTAATATTTCTACAGTTGCTGGAATCCAAATTTGACTCAACCAAACAGAACTAAACTTTGTCAGTTCTTCTTGCAAAATGATTAGCAATATTTAAATAGTTATGTTTAGTAGAGAAACTAACAAAGTTGTTCAATTTGACCTTGCCGCTACTCGTTTATAAGAAATCCTTCAACTATCCGAATAAAGTGTAATCGTGTATATTAACAGAAATCTTAAAGCTTTGGGATGGTTTCCTGGCCAGTTCTACTAGGTCCTTCATAAAAAGCCAGAAAACAGAGTGCTGGCTGCATTATAGTTCACTGTTTCACAGGCCACGGAACACTAATTTTGAATCACTAGACATATAAAAGGGTATTTTTGTGTGGCTTAAGCATAATGGATCAAATTCTGGAGACTTTATTCAGTCTTCACTTAGGCAAAACTGTTAAAGTTAATTGAGGCTTTTCCAGGGTGAGGATTAAGTAAAAACCACAGAATATGACTTGTGTTTTGTAAAACTTAACCAACACTCTATTCTTTTCTGGATAGTATATTAGAGAACAGGCTGCATAAATGTGTGTTATGTACTGTCACCTCATTCACATGCCATTTGTATCTTTCTCTTTTTCTCATTCTTTTCATGGTATCTCCCAGGCTTTCCTACTTGACTCTCACCTAAGTGAGAGTTCATTGTTTGTGTAAGTACTGTACGATTGCATTCATACCACAGTATGAATGTTGTAGACCATTTGTGTTCTGCTTACAGTCATCTAACTTGCATCGTGTAGTACTAAAGACCATCCAAAGAATTATAAGGAATCTTTGCAAGTAGTATTAAGTATTATTGACTTAAATGTCATTCCCAAAATGGTTTCGTAGTTAGTAGCTGATTTGCTAGTGGTGCTAGTAATATTTATCATGTTAAAAAAAAAGAAATAGAGCCATATAGTATCAGTATTTCTAACATTATTTGAAAGGGCGAGCCTTCCATATTTATGGGCTGTAGACAAAAATCACATCAACAAAACAGTCCTTAAATTACACACACACACACAAGTGTGTAGATTGTTTTTTAAGCTGGCAAGTGTACTCACACAAGCGGCCAGTATGTCAGGAACATAAAATTAATCTCTTCCTTATGGTATATAAGAGCACTTTTCCTGAAATTGTTGTACTCTGGGTGTGTATTTTTCTTTCTCATGAAGCATTTGGTGGAAGGCTGAAAAATCCATTGCATGTTGTCCTGGTGGCCACCCATGCTGACATTGTGAACCTTCCTCGCCCAGTTGGAGGAGAATTTGGATATGACAAAGACATGTCATTGCTGAAAGAAATCAGAAACAGGTGAGAAGAGGAGCAATGCATTTTTTTTCCCAAAAAATTTAAATACAGTATTAAAACATGGAAACGCCAAAGCTGGTTGTTGATTTGAGGTGTTCAGTATTATTTACAAAATAAGTCATTGATCTGTATGGGAGCAAAGAAAATCCAGTACTTTGCATTGGTTGCCGCTTTATATTGAAAAGGGTCTTGGAGTATAGTTTTGTGCAAAAATGGAAAACACTGGATGGTTTTAAAATGAGTAGGTTGTCTCACATCTTTATGTTTAAGTATTGTAGCAATCTGAGAAAAATAGGTGACTTGATTTGTCAATGCTCCAAGGAGTTTCATCCTTTTAAATTATCATTAAGATATCTAGTATACAAAAATAAATCTCACAGATGTAGTGTATAGACAATTTTCTAAAGAGCTGCATGGCAATATGGACAAAAAGGAAAATGAACCAACAAGTGTCTCTAGATGTTGGAATGTCCTAATTCCAACCACTATGAATTGCAGAGAGAATAGCACTGCTTTTCAGAATTAGCTATTTTCACAGACTAGTCTTCCAAGCCAAACTATACACAATTCACAGCAATACCATGGTATGGAGAACTATTTAGGTCTTCTGAGTAGGGCCTGTTGTAAAGAAGAGGATGTAAGGAGATAGTCTAGTGCTATATCCCCCAGATTTTTGGTATTACTTTGTTAGGGCAATATCCTGATCTACTGAAATTGAACAATAGATACCTGTGTATAATCCTTGGAGTTTCAGTCAATAAATAAATCTCATTGCTGTGCTTGTAAAAGCAAATATAAATGTGGACCTATTTCAGATAAGAACCACGAAGTAAACTAAACTTATTAAAAACAAATAATTGCTGTAACTTTTATAGCAGTACATATAGCCAGTATGTCTACTTGCTATCCCTTGACTCTGCTGTAATTCCCTTTATATAATATATGTGGAGGCCACTTTTACTTTCAACAATTCTGTTTATCTTGAATAAAATATTAGTTACTAATATACTATGTTTTGCTTTTAGTATTGTGCATCATATCCAGTATTTAACTTTTTTCTGTTCTTGTTCATTTCATTTTTCATGATTCCCTTAAAGCTAAAGAAAAATTTGTTACAATATTCAAAACAAATTTACAGTTGGGTAAATTAAAATAAAATTGGTTTGGGACTAGAAATTAATAAGTACTATCTATTTCTCTCTTAGGTTTGGAAATGATCTTCAAATTTTGGACAAGTTATTTGTTCTGGATGCCGGAGCGTCTGGCTCTAAAGATATGAAGCTTCTTCGAAATCACCTACAAGAATTAAGAAACCAGATCATTTCTGTAAGTAGTTTACTGAAGGCTTAGGCTGGGCTAACTCCGTGTGAAATTCTGGTTTTGAGGAAAACTTGTATGGGGAGGTTATTACAGGCCTCTTGCTGCTTGGGCATGAGAGGCTGGGCACATACATCATGGAATTCAGGAAGAATAGGTGCATTTTCTTTATTTGAACACTCTGGTGGCTAGTCCAGAGGCACTTTCAGTTGATGATGAACCTACAGACTGGGTTTGAAGGAAACAGGAAGAAAGCATTTTTCCCTCTCTTCAAAGGAATACTGTTAGGTCAAACTCGACTGAATTTGAGTTTTTTAAAATCAATTTTTATAAAAATTATCTCCATGATTTTTTTTAATTCCAATGGAAAAGCTTTCTCTTTTTTAAAAACATGCCCCTGTTGTGTTGCAACCCAAACATTGCAGTGTCATATCAGTTCATGTGAATCAGACAATCTGATTGGCTTGAAATTATTGATTCTATTCTTATTATCCGGTGTGAGAGAAAAATAGAAAGTCACCAAGCAATATAAATAGCCAAGAGTAAATTATATCTTTGTTTTTTATTATCAGAGGTGGGAGTTGTAAGATGGAAGGATATTTTGTTTTTTAAATATTTAAATTTGTGTGGCTTTATAAGGTACAGTAGACTCTCGATTATCCAGGATTGGATTAACCAGGAAGTGGATTAACCAGGATGTCAAAAAAAAATGCGCGCAACTCAGAGCCGGTGCTGGCTTTGCTGCCGCCCCAAGCACACACACAAAAAAACCCTACCAGGGCGCAGGGCAGCCAGTGAACCAATATCCCCTCCCCCCGGCACAGGATGGCTGGTGAATCAACCCCCACTCCCCATATCTCCTATGGATGGTGATTATCCAGGATTTTCTTAACCAGAATTATTTTTTTCCCTATCATCCTGGATAATCGAGAGTCTACTGTACTTTGGACTCAATCCTGCATTGAGTAGCACAGGGGCTTATTATAATCATTAAAGTTCTTTAATTCTCTGAGTTATTGGCTTTTTAATGGTTACATTTCTTTATTAACCAGGTTTCTGATATGATTCTCAGTCTTTATATTACCTCAATCCTAAGAGTTCAGTGCCAGGTTTTCTTATATGACAGTGTCTTTAAAGCTTACAATTCAATTACAAAATAGTTTCACAGCCTCTTGTCCCTGAAACAAGTCGATCTTTGTCTACACAGAGGATTTTGCTAAAGAATTCCCATTGTTGCTAACACTAATTCAGTTCAATTAGTGTTAGTTTAGTTGGAGCTCTAGAGTAGGCAAGTCTCTGGAGACTGGACCTATTTTATCAGTGCATCAATTAGATTTGCATCGTACAGCAAGTTTAACAGACATGGTGACTGTAAAAAGGTCCGGTTACCAGATTCCCAGTAGTGTTCACACCATCTCAGTGTAACCAAAGGGAAAATAACCCTAAATATCTCCAGTATAGATGTGGATTTTCAGTTCTGCTGCGACGAATGTGTGTTCCATGGGAGCCAAGAGATCCTCAATGATGAACTCAAATCACAGCTTTAAACTGAAAGTCGCAATTATTTTCTTCTATTTTACTCCCTCCACACCCACCAATAAAAGCACCAATACAGTCTCAGATTCATTGATTGACCATTTTAAATGTAGGAGAAGGTTTATGATCGATCATCTTCTGTCTCCTATGACATCTCTCTGGGGTCTTCATTCAGGACACAAGCTTTTCATAAGGAAATGTTAGCCATTGTGCAGAATAATCTATTAAAGTCACTACAAATCAACAACCATTATCTGAGGAAATGTAATTTCAGAAATATGCTAATCAGATATATATTGATAATTTTCCTAGAGTCATACTTAGAAACTGCAATTATATTTTTCAAGCTAAGTAAAGAATCAGAGAGGTAACCATGTTGGTCTGGATATGCAGAAGCGACAAAGAGTCCTGTGGCACCTTAAAGACTACCAAAAGTATTGAAGCATAAGCTTTCGTGGGCTAGTACCCACTTCATCAGATGCATGCAGTGGAAGCATCCTTCCGCTGCATGCATCCAACGAAATGGGTACTAGCCCACAAAAGCTTATGCTTCAATAATTTTGTTAGTCTTTTAGGTGCTGCAGGACTCTTCGTAGCTAGGTAAAGGAGCAGAAGCCAAGGGATCACATACCCAGTGGTAAACTGACCTAAATTCTACAGCAGTATTCCCGTAGGCCTAATCTGCACTTAAAATTTAGGTCAACATAATTACAGCACTCAGGTATATGAAAACTTCAGAACTCTGAGCGCTATAGCTATGCCGACCTAGCTCTTGGGGTAGACATAACTAGGTTGACAAAAGAATGCTGCGGGGACGCGATGTTGCTATAGCGACAGAAAACCTCTTCTGTTTGTGTAGGATGAATCTACACTCCAAGGTTATGTTGGCATAGCTATGGCACGTATCTGTACTGTTTATAATCTCTGTAGTGTAGACGTGGCCTTAGTTTCTGTGGCATTCTGATCCAACAGGCTTGTAATTCCTCAATCACTTCATTTGCATTTTTAAAATGTTTTATTATTAATTAAATATGAACCTCTAAAATACAGTTGGCATTGTAGTATGGGTGTTATTTATTTTGATACTAAATTCAATCCATTTTATGCTTACCCCAATCACTTAGTTTTCAGTTAGGTACCATTTTTTGTACTTGCAACACACAACTCCATTGTAGAGGTTGTAGGGATGAGGAGCTATTAGTACTTCTAGCACATAGGAGGTGGTTTGGGATTTCATGATAAACTCCTTCGTGGAATGTTTCTGCTAAAAAGATCAGCAGTGAAATAATTAACTGTTGATATTTTAAACTATCTTTTGGTTTCACAACTGAATGGGGCAGTTGATACCACTCCAAACCATTGTTTCAGGTTGTGCACAGTTTAGGTGAGAAAGCACTTAATTCATTCACATGAGGATTGTCTTTGTAATCATGGTGGCTAGATATTGGTATTTCAATGAAAATGTAGATTCTGAAGTACCATTTTTTATCCAGGGTGGATTCTGTGACAAATTCTGCAAGACTTTGGGAGCAGGGCCGACCCTAGGCACCAGCCCAGGAAGAACGTGCCTGGGGCGGCACTCTGTAAGGGGCCGCATTCTGGCTAATCTTAGGGCGGCGCTCCTCCAGGTGCGCTGCCCTTTTTGTTTCTCTTTGTTTTGCTTGGAGCGGCAAAAAAGTTTGCCGGCACTGTTTGGCAGTAGCTCTTTCTAAATAATTTAATTCAGTTTTTATCAGCATAGTAGAAATAGAACTACAAATTGTCGTCCATTGTATTTTTGTTAGATTTGTCCACCTGTGACTCACCTGTGTGAGAAAATGATCTCCACCCTCCCTTCTTGGAGAAAAATTAATGGACCCAACCAGCTGATGTCATTGCAGCAGTTTGTATATGACGTACAGGATCAGCTTAATCCATTAGCAAGTGAAGATGATCTACGGCATATAGCCCAGCAGTTGCACAGCATCGGAGAAGTAAGTAATTTTTATTCAAACAGCATAACTATTTGGTAACTTTACTTGCATTCTGTATTTAACGTAAACAAACTCCTAGACTGTTGATTTTACATAGTAGTATCCAATTGAGTTTCACCTATCTGGAGCAAATGGGTATTCCCTGCACCTTTTTAATTACTTTTTTCTTTACTTCAGTGAAAAAAAATGAAGAAAATCCTAACCAGTTAAACTTATATTGTGAGTGGTTTCCAGTATAGGGATGCTAAATGGAAAAGGTATCAAGCTTCTTGGAGGAATTGGTGGGTGGAGAGTGAGAGGAAATCTTGTGAAGGAGGGGGGGGGGGGATTTAACCAGCACACCCAGTCTAGAAAGCCAAAGAGAATTCAGCTAAGTCAGAAAAAGAGTGTCATAAGACTGTCGGCAAAGGGAGCTACTCCAGAATAGCTATTGCAGTTTGAATTCACACCATATCTAATTCTGGGATAACTTCCTTATGTTGACAAGCCCTTAGTTGTTCATCCATCGTGCAGCGTCAGTCTAAAATGTGAGATAAAATGGCTGAATAAATTGTTTTCAGATTTGGTTAAAGAAAAGCATTCTCTGAAGCCAGCTATGCCAAATATACACAGACTCGGATAAAAAGGGGCTGCAATAAGTGATGGACCAGCTTTTACAGTAGCGGAGTGAAGCACAGGCTGGTACCATTCTGGTATCAGATCTTTTTTTCTAAAATTAGAAATCTGAATCAGCAGATTATTTCTAGCTGACATTGTTTATTGAAATGAATTAAGCAGCAGAAAAATGTTGCACAACATGATATTTAACAGTTGAATCTGAGATTTCCAGGAAGTTCAGAATATTCTGTTTTGACAGAATCTTGCTTTGTTCTCAGCAAAATTCCTTAATTATTCTTTCCTCAACTTCCCATTCCAAGACAACATACTCAATGCAAATCAACCCACACAGACTTCAGTTATCTTTTGTCTTCTGGCTCCTGTGTATTTGTTTCATTGAACATTTCTGTCTTTAAAAGAGGGACTGTTCTATATTAGACTATACTCCTGATAAAAGCAAATAAAATAAATATTCAGGAAAGGGATGAAATAAAATGCTGGCCTTCAAATGAGATAATACCTAATACAATTACTCGTAGGCTTACTTTTCTGTAGCTACATTATTATAATATGTAGTGATATGGCAAAGCATTCAATTGCTCAAAGTTGCATACCTGTTAAGGTGTCTTGTGATGCTTTCCTTGCTTGTCATGTCATTTCCTAATAATTTTAGCTATACCACCTAATCTATATTTCTATTCTCTGTGGCTAGATTTTTGTTTTCTACCAACATTAAATTCCATGTAATCAAATAAGTAATGTGGATAGATGCTGGCATGAACTTTGAATGTGACATCCTGGCTCTTGTGTATCTGGTGGCTTAAGAGTTGAATGTGAGAAGCTCTGAAACCAAGCCAAAAATGCTGGTCCCTTTTCAGCTGCTATCAGGGCAAATGAGGAAAAACTGCATTTTAGGCCAGAATATTTTCTATGTCCATTGAAAATTGTGGGAAGTGCAGAAGATTTCTGCTAAAATAGTTTGAAAAAATCTGTGAGCCATGTGCTCTGATGGCTTTGTCAATAAAACAAGTCAAGAGCTGGATCCTGATTTTGTTTTAGGAATATGAGAGGAAGGAAATGCACTATTATCTTGCTACAGTCGTGAATCAATGGTGTGACTGGTGAGTCAGCAAGCCATAAGTGTAGCTCTACTGTCGACTTGTACCTCACAAGATATAATTTGTAATTTTCCTCTTTCTGAGCAGATAAACATCATGCAGAGTGAAACTGTCCAAGATGTTGTGCTCCTGGATCCTCGCTGGCTCTGTTCTAATGTCCTGGGGAAAATCCTGTCAGTGGAGAATCCCAAAGCCCTACATCATTACAGAGGTCGGTATACCATAGAGGACATCCAGCGCCTGGTATCAGACAGTGATGTGGAAGAACTGATACAGATTTTGGATGCCATGGATATCTGCGCTAGAGATCTTAGCAGTGGAGCAATGGTGGATATTCCAGCGCTGATCAAGACTGACAATCTTCACAGGTCTTGGACAGATGAGGAGGATGAGGTTCTGATTTATGGTGGTGTTAGAATTGTTCCTGTGGAACACCTTACCCCATTCCCTTGTGGAATTTTCCATAAAGTTCAAGTGAATCTATGTCGGTGGATTCACCAACAGAATACAGAGGGAGATGCAGATATACGTCTCTGGGTAAATGGATCAAAGATTGTGAATCGTGGGGCTGAGCTTTTAGTGTTGCTGGTCAACCATGGTCAGGGTATTGAGGTTCAAGTTAGAGGACTGGAAACAGAGAAGATCAAGTGCTGCTTGCTTCTGGATTCTGTGTGTAGCACCATTGATAACTTAATGACCACAACATTACCAGGCCTGCTGACTGTGAAACATTATCTTAGTCCTCAGCAGCTGAGGGAACATCATGAACCAGTAATGGTCTACCAGCCTAGAGACTTCTTCCGGGCACAAAGCCAGAAGGAGACATCATTGACTAATACCATGGGTGGCTATAAAGAAAGCTTCAGCAGTATATTGTGCTTTGGATGTCTGGACATCTACTCGCAGGGAGGTCTAGGAATGGATATTCATGCTTCGGATCTTAATCTTCTTACAAGGAGGAAACTTAGTCGACTTTTGGATCCACCTGATCCTATGGGCAAGGACTGGTGTCTTCTGGCTATGAACCTCGGCCTTCCTGATCTTGTTGCAAAATACAATACAAACAATGGAACTCAAAATGATTTTCTCCCGAGCCCAGTCCATGCCCTATTGCGTGAATGGAGCAATGGCCCTGAGAACACTGTAGGGATCCTCATGTCTAAACTGAGGGAATTAGGCCGCAGAGATGCAGCAGACTTTTTATTGAAGGCATCATCTGTATTCAAAATGAATTTAGATGCTAATGGCCAGGAGGCCTATGCTTCAAGTTGTAACAGTGGGACATCTTATAATTCAATTAGCTCAGTAGTGTCACGGTAAGAAAAGAAGTTTTGCATGGACAGTATCTTTTCAAACTGCAGAAAGTGTAAAAGGTACAATATGAAGTTCTAGACATACTAATTTATAAGCTTCTATATAGAAGGATCTTTATCCCTCCCTATCACCACCTTTATGTGAATAATCTTTCTACTTTTAACTGTGAACTGTTGCTTTATATTTTAGCTATTAAAAGGCTGGTGTAATTCTGGTGTTTTACAATTCTATTCTGATATACAATGTGCTGCTTAATATTGCCATTTTAACTGGGAAGTCAACTTTTGGATGATGTACTATAATGTTTTTTTAAAGAAATTCAGTTTTCCTAAAAGGAAAAAGAAGTTGCACATTCATCCAAAATGTGTTTATGTCCTGTTTCATCTTTTCATCATATTCTTTGCTTAACTTTTTTACATTTGTAGGGTGGGGGGGAGAAGAACACCATTAATGGTCAATTTGCTGGAATTTAACACCATATTATTTGTAAATGGACAAAAAAGTGAGTGCCTTTTGCAGAAGAAAGTGTGGTTGAATTGAGTGATTCTGCTGAAGTTATAAGAAAATGCTACCTCTGTTTCACTGTCTGCATGCTGATCATTGCAAGTGGTGCTTGCCTTTTTTGTTTCACCTGCAGCTTTAAGACATTTGGTAAAGAGAAATTCATTATTTTACAAAGAGTTCTCGTGCTGATACCATGTGTACAAATGCATAATACTCAATCAGTTTTGATTTCAATCGAACCATAATGGGAAAAAATCTATTAAGCCTACCGTCACGCTTCATTATGTCCACACATCTCAGGTAAAACTTCAGAGTTGTAGAATTTGCCAAGACACGCATAAAATGTTGAGTACTGCAGAATAATAATTGTATAGCTGTCAGTTACCATTTGTGCATAACAAATAGTTTTCCATTTTAGATCCTGGTTTGCTTATTTCCTGTACTTGAAGATTTAAAAAAAGGAAGCATGGTTTATTGCAATCAGAAATTTAAAATTGATGAGAGGGAACATGACCTGTTCTGTTCTGAAAAGCATGTAATTTTAATGGTACAATATATGTGTATATACATACATACTGAATGTGTATATATCTTAATAGTATTATTTTTTCCTTAATCTTTAAAACGTAGTAAGATTTTAAAGGATTTTTTTTTACACAAATAAACTGTTGCCTATTGCATCCTTTTCATTTTTTATTTCATGGGTGCACACATTTTTTAACCCACAAGTTGTCAAAAAAATATTAAAGGGTTTAATTCTTAACTTAATCCTACAACTTGCATTTTGATTGCCATTAATATCTGTTGTGTACTAGCTACTTTGTCTCCTTAGGAAAAAAATAAACTGAGTTAACTCATTAAGCAATGTTCATGCACCAGTGGCCACATTAGCAATGCTATTTCCATTCATCTGCAGATGAAGAGAAATTTTGTACATGAAAGAAACGACATCACCTTTCTCCAACCTCACCATTAAAAAATTGACAGTCAAGCCTTTAAAAAAACAGTGCCCAGCGTTAGGCTCCTTAATCCACAAGTATAGACTTTCATGTCACCTCCCTACTTATCCTCCTTTTTCAAGCTTCATGTTGTCCCCCCGTCTCCTTTGCTCTGCCAGTGTGCCTGTTCTCATCCATCCATTTATCAGAGTCTCAGACCTCCTTGGTCTCCTTTGCAAGGCCTATCCTGGCTGCATTGGACCCACTTCTGCTGTGTTACGAATCAAGTTGACTTGTATATAAATTGCCTGTTGTTATTCCACTCGCCTCATGCTCTACATGTTTGTCCTCCTTGGGGAAGGAATCCTTTTCCTCAAATGTTTTGAAAGTGGCTAGCATATAGGCACTACTAATAAATAATAATAATATTTAGGTTCCTAGACGTTCTGATTTTCAGAAGTGCTGAACACTCAAGGACTTCAGTAGTTGTTGCTGGATGTTCAATACTGACATTTATTGACGTGCCTAAAAATAGATTTAGGAACCTAACTTGGGGCACAACATTTTTTAAAAAATTAACCTATATTTCTATTAGAACCATCATTCCTTGGTGTGTGTGTGTGTGTGTGTGTGTGTGTGTGTAGTCACACATGGGAGTTGTGGTAGATTGAGGTAGCATATGGGAAATTTATTATTTATATATTATGCTTTATGTTAATTTCATCCTCTAGTTTTCCTAGTATGACTTATTTATCTCAATCATTCAAGCCCTGATCCTGGGAGTCCAGGAAGGCAATAGGGCTCCACATGGAAGCAGAGGTTTGCCTACTGAGTCAGTTGCAGGATTGGGGCCTGGGGTCGTTTTTTCCCTATGGAAACTATATTGGCGTAGCTATGTTGGCATAACCCTGTAATGTGACACTGATGGGCTTTTTCTGTCAATGTAGGAACACCACCTCCCTGAATGGAGTTAACGACATTGATGGATAAGCATAGCTGAGTCTACACAGGGGTTAGTTTGGCATAGCATGATCAGGAATGTGTTTAAAAAAAACAAAAGCCCAATCCTGACCAATGTACATATGCCAACATAATTTTTCAGTGTAGACTATGAAGGGGCAGGGAGTTGTCTGACTTGTTGTCATGGGCAGTGCCAAGCACAGATGTGGTGAACAGTTAATAGTAGTATATTAACTGAGGTTAATATACTACTGAGCACCATCAATTCCCAATTCTTTGTTGGGAGATGGGGATGCGCATTCAGCATCTTGTATCAGGGCCTTACAGGCTGCTAGTGATGTAGGGGAGACTTTGTGTGTGTCTATTGGCTAACGTGGGGTAGAGTTTGAAGGAAAGCTAATGTTGGACAAAAGAATGGCTGTTTCCATCACTAGATTTCAGATCCAAAAAACCAAATGTTTTTATGGGCTTATACTTCATCTTGCTGAGCCAGCCAGCTTTGTGCAGACAGGATATTTTGCTTTATTTCACCAAGTCCTTAGGTTCTGGCAATGGTGTGTTTCCATTTCCTGTGAACATAGCCCTGGGAGCATGCATCCATGTCATTGTGATGAATCTCTGGAGTTTGCTTATTGCATCATTCCTAGTGCAAAAGTTGGTAATTAGAAGTGAATCACAGTCATCAGATAGCAGTGGTTTGAGTTATTCTGTAAATCATGTGCCATATTAGTAATGTTCAAAAAAGGTATTGCTTCATGGTCCATTGTCCTGGAACTGCATATTTTGAAACGCTTGTTTAGTTAAAAAAGTGCCAATGAATTGTATCTTCTCCACGTCTTCACTTACTTTTTTATTTCATTACTCTTGATTTTCATTTTCAAGTCAGCTCTGATTTATAATACTAAAAATTATCTTTAAATTTGCAGAGTCTAACAATTAATACATGCTGGATTTAATTTAAACATCAAATCATTACTTTGTTTTAAGTCATGTTGCCATAGTTAATATAACTTGCAACCATGTTCTTTGTTAATGTTGGATCGACATGTTCCTTATAGTTAATTATTTTACCTGAGTTCCTTGTTTTATATTTTTATTAGGGAGAAACTTTCCCCAAAGCAAAATCTATTTCTGTACAAGACTGGCAAGTGTGCCTGCTCTGTAAATGTGACACAATTTCAACTAATTTTGCGATGTGCTTTATTAGTCGTATTCATATTTTGAACCATTGAAATCTAAAGTTATTCCAGACCAAGACATATTCCACACAGTCTTACTGATATTAATGTTCCTATTTAATGAATGCATGAGAATTTTGGCACTGACATATCTCACTGAGCATGTAGATATGGAAGAAAGCAAGCATTTCAGGCATAACCATATTCTCTTTATAATAAACTTTTTGGAGATGTTGCTTTCGGGCCATGCAGCACTGCTCTGCACAGGGAGTTGCACAGGAAGCTCTGGTTAGTACTTCTGGTCACTTGCTAACCAAGCCAACCCATTGCCTTAATGGTACAGAGTCTCCACTCTTGTAGTGCCTGATTTTACTCCCTATGGGAGTTTTTCTTAGTTTTGAAAAGTCCTATTAATTCTCTAATTAATTAATTAGTACCTGCAAAATATACCCTCAAGTACATGTGAGCACTGGAGAAAAAACAGGAGCATCCAGAAGATCACCAAAAGGAGGTCATTTTGGATGGAGGTGAGAAAAAACTTTTCTTCTTGAACTATGGCAGTTTTAAATAACCAGCTGATACAACCCCACAAATTGAAAGCAGCTTCATGTTTTTTAGACTCCTTGTAACTCTGGTGATTGAAGGAGAATTGTGAAATACTTTTTAAAAAGTGTATTTAGCACATTTAAAATATGCTAGATTAGCAGCAACGGTACCGAACCAGTTTACCCTAAAGTCCGGTCCAGTCCAGTATGGGCAGTGACAGCGTGAGCTTCCACACAGGAACGTATCACTGAGCCAACCAGGAGTCGGAAGTGTCTTTCATACATTTGTGTAGAGCAGTCTGGAAGTGTGTGGTGGTGTAAGTAAAACTCATGGCAATGAGTTTTAACTGCTTCATGTGAAGAGTTCATGCAGGTATTTAAGGCCTTCCACATCACTGGTCATGTTGCATTTTGAGCATCTCAATAAATACAGATTTTAAGAATAAGTTGCATTTACTGTTTTAAAACAGTTTAAACAATTATCTCTGAGCCCTGTGTAAAGTTGCAACGGTGAAACAGCCATGAGGGGGACTCTCCCTGCATTTTTGTGCATGACAAAAGGAGTCTCTTTTCTGGCTCCAGATAGGCTCAACTGAAGGCCTTGTTGAGAGGAACAATAAGTCCCATGTCACCAGGGACCTATTCTCACTATCGCAGGCACAGAAAAACTGTTGTTCCACAGGCTGGGAGCATGAATTCTATGGCCCCGACTCATTGGTTCCCCTCACACAGTCCAAGCAGAAAGGGATGAATTATTCACCTGTTGCTATTAGTTAGTTTCTCCAAAATAACATTTTCTGGTGTAAATAGTAAAATCAACTTGTTCTTAAAATCTGTTCTTATCTACTGAAATACATTAACATGTCTACACTATCAAAGTAAAACTGCATGTATTTCTCATGATACAGTAGACTCTCGATTATCCAGGATGACAGGATGAAAAAAATAATCCTGGTTAATAAAATCCCGGATAATCATCATCCATAGGAAACAGGGGGAGGGGTGGTTGGTTCACCAGCCATTCTGCACCGGAGGGAGGGGATGTTGGTTCACTGGCTGCCCTGTGCCCTGGTGTGGTGGGGGTTTTTTGTGTGTGTGCTTGGGGTGGCAACAAAGCCAGAGCCAGCCCTGCGAGTTACGCATATATATATATTTTTTAACATCCTGGTTAACCCAATCCTGGATAATGGAGAGTCTACTGTACTCTGATTACAAAGAACGTGACACTTGGTTAAACATTTAAACAGGGTACACTTGGTAATTACTTATGACAATAGCTTTTAAATATTTTTCTATGTAAAAGTTCACACTGGATGCTTAAAATGACTCTATGTTTAATAAATTTCTGACACATACACCAAAAGAACCCCCCATGTTCTGGTCCTGTATACCAGGGGTACAGGACAAAACATACTTTAATACAAATGGCCATTCTGTCTCTGATTGAGTCATGCAGCAGCAACAGTTTGGGGCCACTGCTGCAACACGTTGCATTGATAATTAACAGGATTAGTTAAAAACACCAGACTGGTTTTTATGTGCTGCTACTTTGCCATTTGCTGCTGAGCAAAGTGTAATGATAGTTTTGGCTAGGCTGCATTCAATACAAGCACATGTGAGAGGTAACTGACATTTCATAATGTATGAAATATACTGTATAGACCAGCCTTGTGTGTTCATTGTGTATAATTGCGAGATCACCGGCTGAACCATACTTTTATATATTAGAAGTGCAAGAAGTGGGACCAGAAGATCTGAGTTCTGATCCTTTCTCTGTCACAGACTTTATAAATGGAGATATACCAATCTCCTAGAACTGGAAAGACCTTGAAGGTCATCGAGTCCAGTCCCCTGCCTACACTAGCAGGATCGAGTACTGTCCCCTGACAGATTTTTTGCCCCAGATCCCTAAATGGCCCCCTCAAGGATTGAACTCACAACCCTGGGTTTAGCAGGCCAATGCTCAAACCACTGAGCTATCCCTCCCACTTGTAACGTGGCTTCTGGAAAGTCAATTTTTTTAAGAGAGACTCTTCCTACCCACCTCTCCTTATGGGAGCAGTTAGTTAAATCTCCCCACTTGGATGGCTATGTATCCAATATGCAGGTGCTGTCATGTACTTACCCACCCAAACGTAGTATCTCTTTATAGGTTCACATTGTATCTTCAAAAAAGAGGCTGCCTTTTGAAAATCCTTAGTGACAGCCTAGCCTCACGTTAGTCAATTAGACTGAGTTTTGCCACTGATGTTAGTGTGGACAAAATTTTACTTTTGGGTCCTAATCCCTCTGGGTTTCATTACTCCTTAACTGTAAAATCCAGTTAATAATTCACAGAGGTTTAAAAAGTCTTAATTCCTGGCTGTTTGTAAAACCCTCAGTGATCCTGTGTTATAAAATTGCAAAATATCTTTTCCAAGTCCCCCACTCTCAGTTCTGAGGCTGTGTAGTGCTCTAGTACCACATTTTAACCTAGAGGTGGCGATACTTCCATAGTGGATTAAGTTGTTGTTTGTAAAGGTCTTTGGGACCTTTCACAAGGAAAGGTGCTATATCATTAGTTAACCCATCTCTAATCAGTTGACTGTTGTTGTTTTGTCAGAGCTGCACTTATGAGTTGGACAAGAGTTGGGAGGATATGAAAGGATAGTTAATGGGCACAGATGTGAAAAGTGGCTGTTTTTAAGGGGTCTGAATTTCCTTTGATAACAAGGGACAAATTTTCAAAGAGACCTCAACCCAGCCTCTAACTTTGCAACTGCTGGGGCAACCAAAAGTCAGATTTGCATGTCCATTAATTGATTTGCACCCACAAATGCCTTCTGCACTGGAAAGCAGTGTTGGGGTGAGCCCTAAATCTTAAACCTGCACATTTAAAAACCATTCTTCAAAATCTGACCCCACAATTGAGCCAGTTAGCGTGGGCCTTAGAGTCACTGCCATGCACTGGGGTGGGCAATGCTATGCCACACGAGTAAGAGCCCTGGGGAGTGCTACCACTCTGTTCAAAATACATTTCTGTCCAAACCCAACCAGTAGAGTTGGCAGGGCCCATGTTACTGTCTCCTCAAATCCCATAATGTCATTTTGGGGTAGCTCGAGGCCCTAGCCAGGAGCAGTGTTTGAACTTTGTTTGCCCCACTGTAAAAAGGAATTAGGAGAAGAGCAGCCTGGGGAAGCTTTTCCTACCCATCCATGCACCCCACACCACCCAGTGTATTCTGATCCAAATGGCAGTTTGGACTATATGCATAGTGAGAAAATTTTCCTATATTTTTTCTGCATATCCAAGATCTAAGTGGGTCAAGTTACTCTGCTAAAGTTGCCTTCACAGGATTTGCAGTAGAGTAAATGATTAGAGTAAATGATGGCTTGCCATGAGACACAGGCACATGACTGAAGTGAATGAGTTTAAATGTTTGCTTTGCAAAGCTGTTCTCCGAGAAATGTAGTATATATCCAGTAATTGTGCTGATGCTGTTAAAACGACATGTTTGTGATGCCCTCTGAGTCACTGTGTGTTGTCACTTTTGACTGCTTGTTGCTAGGCATAGCATTACAAAAGAACTGCTATACTCTGATCACAGCGATGAATATTTCCATAATTCCATCATTAGGGATTTTTTTCCCAAGAACCCCCTGTAGTATTTCATGAACCCCAATTTGGGAACCACTGATCTAGTCTGACCTCCTGTATATCACAGGCCCACGATTGATAACCAATCTATAGTAATCTGAATCATCCCAGTTGTACTTTTTGAATTTTGGCACACATTAGCAATCTGCCAGTCTTCTGGAATTTTTCTGGTATTCCAAGGTTTATTACAAGTTAAAATCGTCAGGCCAGAGATCTCTCTGCCAAATATTTTATTATCTGGGTGCAAGTTACTCAGGTCAATTTCCATGCCAGAGGAAGAACTTTGGAGCAAGTGTCAAATTCTGTGATCGCTAAAAGTTATCCACAAAAACAATATTTTTAGCATAGGAGCTCTTAATTTTCCCCCAGGGAAGTTACTGCATGGGTGGGAGAGGCTGCCCCTATGGCAGTTTCCCACTAAGAGCCTTGATGGTCAGGATCAGAACCCTGACTCTGATCTGATATTTCATGGGGAGCCTGTGTAGCATCCACCATGCAAGGCATCCACAATTGTAAAGGGTGAGCTGAACATTTTGATTAAGCTGAATTTGTCAGGACTGCTGGTGTTATTTTCAGCTATAGTATGTTGCAACTGTTGAGCCTTGAAGTTATAAATGAGTGGATCACTGCAGCCTAATCAGCATCCAACAGGTGTATGCTCTCAGCTGCTTGGAGAAGAAAGTACTGCTCACAGCTGTTGTTGTTTAGGGGTGCAAGAAGACCCCGAGGCTGTGAACTGCAGTCCTGCTCTGCTGTAAATCCTCACTGAAGGATTTTGTGTATGAATGTTAAAATTGTGGATTAGCAAAGTCTAATGTATGTTTAAGCACATTAAATTAAGGAGGAGGCATAGTTTACAACTGGTTTTCAACCAGGGGTAAGTGTAGCCCTGGGGGATACACAGAGGTCTTCTGCAGCTTCATTAACTCATCTAGATATTTACCTAATTTTACAACAGGCTATACATAAAAAGCATTAGCAAAGCTAAATTAAACTAAAATTTCCTATGACTGTTTACTGCTCTATATAATATACACTCAAATGTAAGTATAATATTTATATTTCAATTGATTTATTTTATAATTATATGGTAAAAATTAGAAAGTCAGCAATTTTTCAGTAATACTGTAGTATGCTGTGACACTTCTGTATTTTTATATTTGATTTTGTAAGCAAGTAGTTTTTACGTGAGGTGAAACTTGGGGGTACTCAAGACAAATCTGACACCTGAAAGGGGAAAAAATGGTCTAGAAAGGTTGAAAGCCACTGGCCTAGAAGCTATAACTGGGAAAGAGAAGTTCCTGGTCACAGGTACAGACTGTTCATGATAGAATCATAGAACTGGAAGGGATCTTGAGAGATTATCTAATCCAGTCCCCTGCACTCAAGGCAGGACTAAGTATTATTCTCTAGACCATCCCTGACAAGTGCTTGTCCAACCTGCTCTTAAAAGTCCCCAGTGATGGAGATTCCACATCCTTCCTAGGTAATTTATTAATCTAGTGCTTAACCACTCTGACAGGAAGTTTTTCCTAATGTCCAACCTAAGCCACTCTTGCTGCAATTTAAGCCCATTGTTTCTTATCCTATCCTCAGAGGTTAAGAAGAATTTTTCTCCCTCTTTTATGTACATGAAAAACGTTATCGTGTCCCCTCTGTTTTCTCTTATCCAGACTAAACAAACCCAATTTTTTTCAATCTTCTCTCACAGATTGTTTTCTAGACCTTTAATCATTTTTGTTGCTCTTCTCTGGACTTTCTCTAATTTGTCCGCATCTTTCCTAAAATGTGGCACTAGAACTGTACACAGTATTCCAGTTGAGGCCTAATCAGTGCAGAGTAGACCAGAAGAATTACTTCTCGTGTTCTGCTTACAATATCCTGCTAATACATCTGAGTTTTATGTTTTGCTTTTTGCTTTTTTCCTTTTTTTTCCCCTTTTTTGCAACAGCATTACACTGTTGACTCATATTTAGCTTGTTGTCCATTATGAACCCCAGATCCCTTTCCACAGTACTCCTTCCTAGGCGGTCATTTCCCATTTTGTATGTGTGTAACTGATTGTTCCTTCCTAAGTGGAGTACTTTGCATTTGTCCTTATTGAATTTCATCTTATTTACTTCAGACCATTTCTCCAGTTTGTTCATATCATTTTGAATTTTAATCCTGTCTTCCAAAGCACTTGCAAGTCCTCCCAGCTTGGTGTCATCCGCCATCTTTATAAGTGTACTCTCTATGCCATTATCTAAAACCACTGATGACATTAAACAGAGCCAGACCCAGAACCAATCCCTGTGGAACCCCACTCATAATGCCCTTCTAGCATGACTGTCAACCACTGATAACTACTCTCTGGAAATGATTTTCCAACCAGTTATGCACCCACCTTTTAGTAGCTCCAGCTAGGTTTGCATTTCCCTAGTTTGTTTGAGAAGGTCTTGTGAGTCAGTATCAAAAGCCTTACTAAAGTCAAAACACACCACATCTACTGCTGCTTCTCCCACTCCCCTCCCCCATTCCCAAGGCTTGTTACCCTGTCAAAGAAAGCTATCAGATTGATTTAACACTTTTGTTCTTGACGAATCCATGCTGACTGTTATTTGTTACCTTATTATCTTCTAGATGTTTTCAAATTCCTCTGTTATCTTTCCGGGTATGGAAGTTAAGCTAACTGGTTCTTATTTCCGGGTTGTCCTTATTTCTCTTTTCATAGAGGGGCACTATATTTGCCCTTTTCCAGTCCTCTAGAATCTCTCCCATATCCCATGACTTTTCAAAGATAATAGCTAATTGCTCAGATATCTCTCCAGTCAGCTCCTTGAGTATTCTAGGATGCATTTCATCAGGCCCTGGTGATTTGAAGACATCTAACTTGTCTAAGTAATTTTTAACTTGTTCTTTCCCTATTTTAGACTCTGACAATGTGTCCCTAATGGCCAGGAACCGCCCAGCCCTAGGGTTGTTATTGCTAGAGCTCGAGAAAGAATGTTAGATCAAGTTGCTTGAATCATCTCCCCACATTCCATTCACTTTACAAATATGTATACATAAATGCTCATCCACCTTATGTGAAACCGGGTGAGTGTTTCCAAAAGTGATTTAGTTCAAATAGCATTACGAGGGGAAGCACTTATTCTGCTGCAAACTGCCACAACACTACTGAGACTATCCTATTTTTCACTGCCAACAAGCAGATCAGTAGCCAAGAAGGTTCCCTAGAAAAACTGTCTCGCCTGCCAGTTGAAGGGAGGTGTAATGAAGAAAGAACTGGAGGAATTCTGGCCTTTATCCATCCATTCTATCAAGAAGAATAGATTTACATTTCCTTGTCTTCCACCTCCCTCCAGCTGTTTCACAATTCTATTACTGGACCCGCCTTGGATGTCTCACTGACACTGCCTCACTCACAGTGCACAACCAGCAAGAAATCCTCCAGTCTTCAGTAGAAAATGAGTCAGAGCAAAAGAGAACCGGGCAGAGAGAAAGGAAACATGAAGCTGTAGTAGGGAAGGCAAATGCAGTTTTCTTATAGTGGCAGGGCTTATCTGCACACCAATAAAACCATGTCAAGGGACCTGGTTCTCACGCAGTTCAAATCTGAAGTATACACTGGATCTCTTTGGATTATCCAACACTTCAGCATCAGCATTATTTGAAAACACAGCTAAGGACCTGTCCTCACTACAAAATAGAATCGCTTTGGTAACTGGAACCTGCTCTACACCTAAAAATTAGATCAACCTAGCTACATTGCTCAGGCCTGTGAAAAATGTCAAGCCCTGTGTGATGTAGTTAAGTCATCCTAACCCCCAGTGTAGATGCAGCGAGGTCGATGGTGGATTATTTACACTGATGGTGCAAAGTAGAGCAGACAATCATTTCGTGCCATATCACAGCAAGCATGGAGCCCGCTCAGCTTACAGCTGCAGTTGTTGTGATCATTGTAAATACCTCTTGCATTATCCAGCAGTGTATGCAGAATCTGCAAAACCGGCTGAGGAAGCAACAGCGTGATCGCGATAGTGATGAGGACATGGACACAGACGTTCTTACAAGAAAGCTATGTGGTGATTGGGACATCATGGTGACTTGGGCCAGGTTCATGCCGTGGAATGCTGATTCTGGACCCAGGAAACAAGCACAGACTGGTGGGACCGCATAGTGTTGCAGGTATGGGTTGATTCCCAGTGGCTGTGAAACTTTCGCATGCGGAGGGTCACTTTCATGGAACTTTGTGACTTCTTGTCCCCTTCCCTGAACCACAAAGACACCAAAATGAGAGCAGCCTCACAGTTGAGAAGCGAGTGGCCATAGCCCTGTGGAAGCTTGCAACGCCCGACTGCTACCGGTCAGTCGGGAATCAGTTTGGAGCGGGCAAATCTACTGTGGGGGTGCTGTGCTGCAAGTAGCCAACACAATCATTGACCAGCTGCTATTGAGGGTAGTGACTTTGGGAAATGTGCAGACCATTTCAGGCTGCTGTGTCCTTGCTTTGCACTGTTCATGTTTTTCACATAAGATGTTAATATCCCTTGTTTCAAAGCCGTTAACAGTAACATGACAAATCTGCCACCATCAGGCTTTGTCAGATTTGTCACCAACATGACAAAGCCTGATGGTGGCAGATTTGTTACCACTGTTCCTTCCCAGTTTCTGGGTCAACCTGATATCCTTTCAAGTTTTTCTTCAGCCTGTCTTTATTTCATTTGTACTGGGCAATATGAGAACGTGCTTTAGTTGACCACAAAAATACGGCATTCAAGTCAGCCATACTAACAAGATGCCGAATCAATGCAGTTGGGCTTTTATGCGCATGTTTTGAATGCCACATCTGACAATGATTACGGATTTCAATATTGGGAATTTTGTCCCACCATCTCAGCTGGAAATAGACTGGAGGCAGTGCATATGGAACTGATCCTTTCCTAATGTGGTGGTGATATTTTATCCACATCTGCAACCATACAGAAGTGTTGTAAGCATTACTGTCTGATAGACGTTTAGCATAGTGCTTACTTTGATGCCCGTATCATTCCATAGGCAGTGTAGCAGCATTCCAAGTGCAGGGCTTTTTATAGGTGTTGACTGTGTGATGAGTAATCTTATAATCAGTTGTGGCATTCTGTGACAGCATACTCCCTAGGTATCAAAACTTCTCCATGGACTTCAGAGGAGCATTGTTGACCTTCATAATGAGGAGAGATGTGGATCCCTGGCACAAGTTAATACAGTATTTCAGTTTTCTTTAGGCTGATAGTAAAATCAGAATGATGAACTGCACGAGTGAAATGATCAGTTATAAATTGAATGTCCTCAATCAGTGTACAGTCTTCTGCAAATAAAAGCTTCTTCGTCCGTAAATCTGCCACTTTTGTGTCATTATGGAAGCGTTGCAGATTGAACAGCTTCCCATCAGTACAGAACAGAATGAATACTCCTCTCTCATTGTCATGAAATGCAGCCATAAGCTTAGCCAAAAAAAGGATGGAAAAGAGTGTGGGAGCCAGCACACACTACCGTCATTTGTGCCACTGGTGACCAGAAAAAAGTCCTGTATCTCACCATTTTTCACCACTCTGGCCATTGTCCTATCATGGAAGGACTGGATGACAGAAATAAACCTTGCAGGGCATCCAGCGTTGAACAAAAGTTTGCAGAGTTCCTGACAATTTACAGAGTCAAACGCTTTAGTAAGGCAACAAATACCACATAAATAAAGACCATGGTTTTTGCTTGCATCACTTTTCCTAAAGCTGATAGACTGTAAAGCTCATGTCCTGACCGAAATCCACACTGAGACTTGGGGAGGATGATTTCCACAAGACGGGTGTTAAATCTATTCTATTTTCCAGCAACAGACAGTAGAGAAATGCCATAGTGATTATCATAGTTTGTTCTCCCACCCTTACATTTACAGAGTCGACAACATTGACATCCTTGAAACCCTGTGGCACCAACTCTAGCTCCCAGATAATGCAGCAGAGCCATGTGAGGTGCCTTGCAGTTTGCTAGTCATGTGCTTTTCTCTGCTGGAATGCCATCCGGTCCTGGTGCTTTCCCTCCCTTATGACACCTACTTGATTGCTGAGTGTGACACTAGGTTAACAGACTGCCTTGGCCTCCTAGAGGTCTGCTGACTCATGTTTAATTGTGAGGATGTCCTTCCTCTTGTGAATGTTTTGAATCAATATTGAATCAAAATCACCTGCATGAGTAGTTGGTGAGGTTTGTTTTCAAAATCATGTTACTGTTAAAATGGTCAATGTAGTTGTATTCTACCTAGTGGCAGTCCATGTTCAATTTCTCATCCTGTGCTCACTCTTTTGGCAGTCATGGCTAGAAACAACACAGACCTTGCTGTCTGGCTAGTAGAGGAGTGGTGGTGATCTGGATCCCAGGGACTATTCTGCTGTCCTTTTGAAGCAGGAGGGATGGTGGCCGCAACACAGCATAGAGGAGGTGGGCATGTAAAATAGTTTAAGGGACACCAGAAAAATGCCCTAAAGAAACAGAATACAAAATATCAAAAAAGAGAAAAGGAGGTGAAAACAACAAAAGAAAAACAAAACAAAACAGTAAATGTAGTGTTCCTCTATTTTGCAGACCAGTTTATACAACTATTACTGGTGGCTAAAGAAGTCCTGTACCAAGACTGAGGAGGAATCAAAGGTCAAAAAAAGTGAGGGTTTGAGGTCTTGCAAGAAAACTGATTCCATGAGCCGTCTGGTGTCTGACTATGTCTCCACCCAAGAACTGAAAGTAGCCCTTCCTTTCCAGTTTCTTTATCCAATCTGGAACCAAACCTGTAGGAGCAGATACAGATCAGGGGAGTCAAATCTAAACCTCTCCATCTCTATCACAGTTTGGAACCCATCACTGGTTACCATCAGAGTGAAATATGCTAAAGTGCTGTTTCAGAGTGTGCGTGCGGGGGGGAGGGGTGTTGGGTGGTAAAATACCCAAATTAGCTCTGGAAAAGTTAAAACCTCAATTTTGTGTGATTCAGATTCCCAATATCCAGGTAGGATCATGTCTGTTTCTTTACCCTCCCTACAGCACGCTTTTTAGGAGACAAAAATGTGTAATGTTCATCAAGTTGACTTCTGTTTAGTAGGGAATCTAATATAGCTGAGAAATGAGATTAAACAGATTTATACCCCCCCAGATGATAATCTAACATGGGTTCCTAGAGAACCCTGTTCCATGACGGACTGAGTGACTTTGATTTCCATTCAACATAAGGGAAGATGAGGGTGACTCAGCACCTCCACTTCTTGAGGAGAAACAACCAACACAGATAGCTTGGGAAGAAGAGTTGCCTGCAATTTTATTGCCATTTCTTTCCAACAAGCATAAGCATGGCATTGGGCTTTACATAAATTCTGGCAAAAAGGTGGGTAGGCAAGATTACACAAAAGCGAGATGAATTCTCATTTGACAGCCACCATAACTGTGCAGTCATGGGCAGAGAGAAGGCAGCAGGTTGCCACCTGCTGTCACCTGACAGGAGTTCAGCTACCATAGCCCATGCTTTTGTCTGGAGATGGTTGGCAGTGGAATATCCAATTTGACCTACGCAGGCATTTCCTTCTTGCAGAGAGGTGTAGTTCAGCAGTGCTGACTGTTCCGCACTGGAATGAAAACAAAACCTTAGGAATGTTCTGGTAGACTGAAAGAGTGGGTGTTTGTTTTCCACAGCCAGGTCCTTAGGGCATTGTCTTGGGAGACCAAAATTCAAGTCCCTCCTCTGCACCAGAGTAGAGTGTTTCCTCCCATGCCAGGGTCCTAAGTACCAGGCTCTAAGTCTAAAGAGTGTCAGTCAGTCAGCTTCCTCTTTTGTACAATGAAATAGGGAAGTGTTGTCTCTAAGAGATATGTGAGACTGGATTTAATTAATGTTTGTAAAGCTTATTGAGGTCTTAGGATGGCAGGTATTGCATAGTGCCATTGTCATTGACCATCATAATTCTGCTTTTGCCTCCGCATTGAATCAGGAGTACCTCAAAGTACTGTACTGGATGTGCAGCTTCACCTAGCGTCTTACAGCATTGTGGAAAAGATGCCCAGAAACTGTACAGTGTCTGACACTCTAGCCCAGTGGTCGCCAACCTTTCGGTCCTCACGGACCACTAAAGTCAAAATTTTGAATGCCGCGGACCACTAACACCGCCTCCTCTCCCCCCCCCCCCCGGCTCGAGCGGCGCGCCCCCCCGGCGTGGCTCCCCCCTCCCAGCTCGAGCGGCGCGGCGCGAGATTGGAGGCAGGAGCGAGCTGGCGGTTGGTGGCCGCCGGGAACGGGGCGGGACAGGCACCCGCAGTCTCTTGCCTGCCCGGAGGGGCGGCCGTGAGGGAGCCCGGCGCTGCGGACCACTGAAATTTTCTTGCGGACCACCAGTGGTCCACGGACCACTGGTTGGCGACCGCTGCTCTAGCCTCTAGGAGCTACTGCAATAAAAGTAACAATGAGAGAGGGGCCACCGTGAGATTTGGATGGGACAATTTACAGAGCAAAGGGAATGAAAAGAAGAAAATTGGTGCTATTTGCCTTATTAAATGTTTCTAAGAATGACTTGCATAGGATCTAGACAGCTGTATCTCTTTAAAACTACTCTGCTCTGAGACATTCTTCCTACCAGATGTTTCTAGGCTAACAACCATTTGCATTTGTTTCTTTGTTTCCAGCTAGTAAGGAAAAGAGCCTCATTTTGCTGATTATTCAGCAGCTGTGCAGGTGCTGCTTTTTTAAGCAATGTAAAGAGCAAATCATAAAAATTCAACCCCCTTTACAAACCAAGAACCCGATCCTGCATTTCTTGCACATCGAACATGCCACTTGGCTTCATGACTATTCTCTGGAATTCTTCCGTAGGTTTCTTTCCTGAAAATCACTGAATTAAAAATTATATTAATGCTGATCATTCTGTAACTGAACTGGAAAATGCTTTATCCAGTATAACAACTAAACTTCTTAATTAAAAGGACATTCTCCAGTCTTAATCCTCACCCTCAGAGCCCTAGGCCAACAGAATTTGAGGTTAAATTTAGGTGTCCTTACGCACCTATGCCAGAAGCAACACACACAGGAACTGCCATGCCAGAACAGGTCCCTGCAGAAATCTCTCTTCTGAGCAGGATGAGATGAGGAAGACAGTGTGTTACACCAGTGCTGTGAGACCTCCACTGGTTCTCCAGTTCAAGTTTCTGGTGCTGATCTGCAGGACAGAATGATGCTATCTCAGGCACAGCCTGCCCCTAGGTACTTCACCACAAGCAGCTACAGTCATCCTGTACTTTTACATCTAGCAGCCCTCTGGCAAAGGGATGAGCTTTTCACTAGCAGCCCCAAGTCTCTGGACAACCCTCCCAAAGAGTCCTACCTGCACCATCTTCGGGTCATACTACAAGACTCACCCCTCAGTAAAGCATCCACAGAGAACCAGAGCAAAAGAGAACTTGGCAATGTGCCCTCTAATCAGGAGCTAAAGCAAAGGCTGGGGATCAGACTGTTCAGATACCACTGTTTTGCTCTTTATAGCAATTAAATACCAGGTACAGGCACATTAGATATCATCTCAGCTGGAGAGACGGACTGAGCTCTGTTTATGGTGAACTTTTTTTGACATGACACACTTGATTACCTCACCTTTTCTTCCAGCAATAGGAAATGAGTGGGTGAATTTTTGTGCAATAATAATTATAAACTCATGATGCAGCCTCCTCGTGGCTTTACTTACTAGTACAACTATTGTTCTTGTATTGTCTGTTGCCCTGCTTCTGAAGTAAGGGTGTGGGTATGGGTGTATTGCTCACTTGTACAACATGTGAAGTCATCTCAACTTTAAATGTTCATAATATAGCAAATACAATAGTACAAAAAGTGGGAAAGTAATTTAATGTTACTTCTGGGCACTTGGACTCTGCCATGCATGGTAAAATCAACAACAGGGGTTTTTTCTGCTATTTTATACCCCCTAGAGGTCATTAGAGGTGGAAGGAACCAAACGGAATTTGAAGTCAAAGCACCCAGGAAGTGAGCTGCTGGACAGCTATTTAAATACTGTCTCTTAAGCAGAATCCTTCTCACAAGGAGCAATCTGGTTATTTAGTTTATCCCACTTTGTATGGGATCTAGAAAGCATAACATCCTGGACACCTTTGGATTAGATGATCACCACAAGTCTGCACTTTGCTTCTCCCTTTTTAAAGCATCTCTGGGCATGCTAGAACCCCTGTCTAGTCAGATGCAACAGGAAAGCCCTAACAGTGTAGAAGTGGGGATTGGCAGGACTGTGCTGTGGGGAAAGGCAGCTATGTCGTATGTTCTCAACCCACCACAGACCTGTTCAGCTCCTCCATTACACTGCACCTGAGTTCTATGGAGCTGGGTATGGCCGAAGGACTGTGTTGGTGAGTAGCCTCTCTTCGGCATGTTCCCAGGAAAAAATATCCGAACTACTGATGCAAATTCCACTGTTGAACTGAGCAGTAACTCCTTCTCCAGGCTGGCCATCATCCCAAAATGGAGTATTGGTGATTGCCAGGCAGGGTCCCTCCATTGGCCACTCTGGATCTGTGCATATGATGTCACTGTCTTGGGGAAGGCAAGAATAGCACAAAAGCAACTGGGAACCACAAGTACAATGTAAGATTTGGAGGGTATTTTCTATTCATCTTAAGCTATATCCTTCACCCCCTACTCACACATTCACTGGGACTGTTGTGATGTACAGGTGATTCTACAGCAACCCTACAACTTCATGGGTCTGTATGGCATTATTTACACATGGAAGGGTCTATATGGCTCTTTTATAGGATGAATTCACTCAGGAGCCCCCCGCTGCAATAGGGAGAAAGGGAAACAAACCCTCTGATCCGCTCTAATTTTCTGTACCTACCAGTAATGAACTACACAAGCCTGCTGCATCTTTTGAATGTCACTGTTTATGTATTTCTATAAGCTAAACTGACTACATTTCTCAAGTACCTCAAATTCTCCTTATCCTTGGGGATCACTTGCTTGGTGAAAGTCTGGTACATTTCTGGTTAATGTGAGCCTCCAGCTCTGGTTAATGTGAGCCTCCAGCTAAGGTGAATGACAAAATATTTAGTTATCACTGCAATTACAGCCAACTGGCAGAAAAAAATGATGGCAGATTTTCAAATGACCAAGATACAGTGATCAAGTGACCTGTCTCCAACCATTCTTGGTAAAGCAAAGGTCAGAGAAGGACATCCACCCCACCCCGGGAACTGAAATTCATTCACAACTTAAAACACTGATGATGTTGTTTAAGAAAAACTGCTATGGGATGTTGCAAAACAATGGAACCTATCAGTATTTGAAAGAAACTAAAGAACTCAACAATCTAAATACATAGAGTTCTCAAGTTCTCATGCTCTCAAATGAGAGATGACAGCTACCTGGTAGAAATAGATGTGTTTGATTTCTACAATGGGAAAGGAGAAATTTATGTTTATAGAGGGAGATGCATTTCTTGCATTTCCTTCATTATTTGTAAATAAAAGAAAAAAATAAAACAATTTTGCACAGGGCTTGGAAAGCATATTTCCAATGGGTTTTCCAATACTCGCATTTGTTCATGTCCCCTAGGTCATTTTTTCTTTCTTCTTGAACTGGCCAAGAAAGAAATCAGCATATACTTTTTCATTAATTAAATGTTTAAAGGGGACAGCAGCATAGTTAGTAGTCTGAGCACAGGGCTGGAAGCACAGATCACCTGAGTTCCACCAATGCTGAGGACTCTAGTGCTGATTGACTGTGTGACTGTGGGTGGGCAAGTCTGCATCAATCTGTCCATCTGTCAAATTGAGAAAACAACATACCTGCCACTCACCATTCTTGGAAGGATTATTTCCTGAGCACCAATACTGTGCTTGGAGCCATACAGGACATGTGAGAAGACACAGTCCCTGTCCCAAGGAAGTTACCCTCCAGTATAGACACAGATAAGACAGCTCCGACTTGTCTATCAGGTTCTAAAAGGAATTTGAGGTGGAGTATGAGTCTTTCAGAGGTCATCGTTGTGGCTTTAATGTTTGCAATGTGGTATGAAGCGTGGCATGAGTTTATTGTAATTATAATAGCCATATTAAAAAATATATATAGTAAGTCAATTTTGTGTATGCAGCTATGTAAACTCATATTTGCTACAATTCAGTGTTATGCGTACTACACCTTTAAGTGGAAGGAGTTTCCCAGCCAACCTGCTGGGAGGCAGTGATGCAAGCCAGGTCAGTACTCTGTATCTCAGGGTGTGTGTTCTCTCACTCACAGGGAGGTTTATATATATTTTTTTCTTTAATCTGAAATAAGAGCCATCCATGGTAAAAAGGTGAGTGTTGCAATTTGCTGTGGAAGGTATAACAAATATCAGAGCCATAGCTAGTTGCAACCACGTTTATTTCAACATGACCAGTGCTCCACTTCTCATTTATTTAGACATCACTATTTTACACTTCTGGGAGAGCCCTGGCAACTCCCCTGCATTTGAATGGTGAGACTCGTAACATTTTATCCCCCTACTGACACTCTTCAGCTCTATCAATACTACTTAATGATGTAACTAGTATATACGCTCTCATCCGACTTGCTTACAAGACATATGGTTATAGTGTATTCACCCAGATGCTTTTTTCATAACAACCATCTGTCAACTATGTTTGTGCATTCACATCTATCGCACGGCCCCTCTGTATTCTGGGAAAATTGGAGTGATTGTCCCATATGGTCTGTCTACATTGCAGCTGCAACCATGCTTCCCAGCATATGTAGACAAATACATGCTGGTTGTGCTTTAGTTAGGGTGCTAAAAATAGCATGGGGGCAGCTCAGTCTGGCTGCCTGAGTACTTAGAGGGTCTGGGGGACTAGGGGGTGTGTGCTCAAGTGCCTAGAAAGAGTTGCTATGCTGCAATGCAGGCCTGTGCTACCCCTGACTACACTATTTTTAGTGCGCTAGCTGGAGCAGAACTAGTGCATGTCTGTCAAGCTGTGCTGGGAAGCACACCCCCAATTCCAGTATAGACACATCCTTTGGGACTCAGAAGGGACAGATCCAAATGCAGGCCTGCACCAACACCACAAACTGCCCCAGCTTGAACGTCTACTTCTACTACCCCTATAAGTCATTGCTGGGGTGCAAAAACACCAGGACACAGATCTGATCTAGTCATGCCCCCTTCCACCACCACTCCATCTTCTCTGCCACAGCCAGACACTATCTGTGCCCCCTAGGTACGGTGCAGATTTGGTGAAGACCTGGTAGAGCTGGCGCTGTTGTGCTGGGAATATTCTCCATGAAAGAATTTACATCTGTCCTAATGTCTCTTTGCACCAGCCTAGTCTTAGGACAGCAATCAGTCAGGCCCAGAATCCCTGGAACCCCCACACAACAAAATAAAAAGTTATGATCTAGTTACAGGAAGATGATCTGTGTCGGCCTAAAACCATCGGCAAAACTTGGTCAGTTGCCACAGTTGCTAGCCAAAGATAAAACATGTTGTGAGTAGACACAAACCATGTTTAGTGCCAACTCCCTTTGAGTTTGTGGAATACCTTTGAGGAGGTTGGCCTTTGTCTCCTGTTCAGCAGAGAACTTAAGCACCTGCAAAAGTGCTTGGCTGAATAGGAATGGACTTAGGCACATGCTGGTTCCAGCTACAAGAAGTGGAATCTAAAACTAGTCCAGGCTTTCAAAGGAGAGGGATGAGATGCCTTCCTTTGTCCAGCCCTCTAGATACCACAGAGCACCTTTTCTCCCCACCCTTCTTCAGTTTTAGAGGAGTTTGGCAGTAATCATCATTTTATGCTTTGTAATGTCATTTTAATCATTCCACGCTATTTACAGAGTTCCGTTTCAGAGCCTCTGTATAGGGGAAGCAACCTGACAAAAACAGGAGAGGTAGAGATGGCGGTATTATTTAGTAATAGTTATTTAGTAATACAAAGACATGTATTCCAGACTGACAAAGCACAAGGGAGATAAATCTTCAGCTGTTCGTCAAAAGTTCTGCATACACTGAGGGCAGAGACTGTATGAAGCAGGGCCCAAAGACAAATGAAACAAGGGTTAGTAAGCTCCAAAATCTGCACAATAAAGGAGTACTGGAAAGACAAACTGCTCTATTTCCTGGTCCCAGTCAGCTGACGTGTGTGTGTGTGTGTGTGTGTGTGTGTGTGTGTGTGTGTGTGTGTGTGTGTGTGTGTGTGTGTGTAACTTTGTATAGGTGGCACCAAAGGCCTTTCATCTCTGTGGTGTAGAAGAGTTTATAGCACCCATAGGAGCTGTGCATGGAATAGCCCAATCTGATATTATTTTGCCCACCTATCAGACCTAATGCCCAAGCTACCAATTTTGGTTCATTAAGTTCCAGCTCATCTCCTGCTTTTAACAAGCCAAATTTCAACACTATCCTTGAATCTTATCAATTTGGCTTTTCTATTTAGACTAACGGTTATTCTGACTTCCTTTCATATCTTTTCCCCTCAATATTTGTTATTCTAGGTTATTTGTAACATCTTATGAACTTTTGTGGACTTTACAGTTGAACTCACACTTTGGGTAAATGTATAGGTCTAACTGTCACAATAGAGCTGGACCTTACAATGTAAGCTCATTCTGGCAGGAATCTGTCTGCCTACATGTCTGTAAAATGCCTGGCACAATCATGAACACAAAGTAAGAAATAATCACCCTTTATAATAAAGGCATGGACTAAGAGAAAAATACAAATACTGTAAATTAACACTTTGTTGTCTGAGCATGAGCCCTGCAAGAGTGGTTCCTCAAGTAACTTTTCCTCCCCTCTTTGTTGCTTGAATCTACAGTACTTAGGCAAAACTCCCTATAAAGCTTTTCCTGGGTACAGCCAGAAAGATCAGGTCTTGTGTGCTTAATCCAAATTCACTTCAGTTCTATATCTCTGTTTAATTTTCTCTGTGTCAGTAACATAGCAAAAAGGGAGAAATTACCTGCTGCGCTGAGTTCCTGCGTGGGGGGAGGAAAGCACTAGTACTCAGTTTATGGGAAATCACTGTTTTGTGGTCTTTTCTGCTTTAAAAACAATTTACCAAAAAGAAAAGCAACATGTCCTGGAAAACACTCACGTAAGCAATTTCAAAAAAGCTATGACTGAGGTGAGATAATGCATATTGTAAAGGAGCTGCTCTCCTAATGAGTAGGAGGGATGCAACTGAAATGCAGAGGAAAGTCAGACAAATCACCAGCTCTGAGCCCAGTACATAACAGGTGGTGGAAAATGCTGGCATAGGACAACACCTTGCGTTTATCAAAAAGGTCACAAGACCTTTAATAGCCATGCTGAAAAGACTGCAGACTCATTTTCCAAAATCTAAGCAGACAAAAACTCCCACATAATTATCGAAATTTTTATAAGTTCATCCTATACCATGGTAACTGCGTGCCCATAAACAGCATGTAACTACATTTATCCGCCTTGGAAGGATAAAACCGAGGCAGCCCTACCAAGACATTAGCCTACGGCTCCAGGGAGGGTAGACATTTAAAACTGTTTCATAGCCATCAAAGCAAGGTAATGGAATATCACTGATCCAGTGAGTAGTGAAGAAGGAAACAGTCTTCAGTTCTATGTAACTTAATAACATACCGCTCTAGTAAGACCCTTCTGAAGATAGTTTTGAAAACACTCTTCCTATATGCATCAGGATTAAGTCATGCTATTTGCACTGTCCTTATCCTCTTTTAAATCCCTCCTTAAAATTCTCTCTGCTATGATACCTAAAAATTATAACTGTCTGGCACCAGTGTGACTGGAAACCACTTGGAACTGCTGAGTTAGTTCTGCTAACTTACATAGTCACATCTGTCTCTGCAACTTTGTCCTCTTAGTCAGTAGAGAATGAATGATGTAGTAATATGCTAGATCAGTGGTGTTCAAACTTTTTGTATTATGACCCCTTTCACACAGCAAGCCTCTGAGTGTGACCTTCCTTGGACATTAAAAATGGGGGGGAGGGATTTAATGTAATGGGGTCTGAGATCTGTCAGTCCCATGGAGATAGCGCACTACCCCCATGTGACCATCTTGTTGCCACCTTTTGAGAGGTCATGGCCCCCAGTTTGAGAACCCCTGTAATAAAAGGCATTGCATCACTGGTGACTGGCAGTGCCACCTTCAAATGAACGGCAAAGCAGCCTGGCTTGAACTATTGTGGTCATTAAAGTATTTTACATTAAACAAGGGGACTGAGCCTCCTGATTCCAACAGGACTCAGTCACTGACTCCACTGGGTACCTCAGTGACTCCAACAGGGCTTTGCACAGATAGTGGCTTTGCCTATGTGGAACTCTTTTCAGGATTGATGCCTCGGTCCCGCCCTTCCCTCATTCACACAGATGTGGGTCCTAATTAATAAAGCACTGAGAGAGCCTTGCAAAAAAGGTGTTATATCAGGGTAATGTAGTCTTATATTTTAATAATTATATAATTACAGCAAGGGGGTATTATAACAGCTCTATTTTCCTCAAGCAAGGAAAGCTTTACGTCAGGATTTAACATGTGATGCTTCTTGGTACAATCTTTAGCTCAGGGATCTCAAACTCAAACCACCAGGAGGGCCACATGAGAACTAGTACTTTGGCCCGAGGGCCACATATCTATCTATCTATCTATCACACACTCACTCTCTCTTTCCCCCCCCCCCACTCCACCCCTTCCATGAGGCCCCATCTCTTCCCAACCCCCATTCCAACTCCTTCCTCAAATCTCTGCCCCTGCCCCACCTCTTCTTCACCTCCTCTGTGAGTGTGGGGCTCTCTGCTCTTCCCCACTCCCTCCTGGAAAGTGCTAAGTGCCGCCAAACAGCTGTTTGGCAGCAGGAAGCACTTGGAGGTAAGCAGAGGAGTGGGGAGGCAGTGCACACTGGGTGGGGGAGGAAAGCTTGACAGGCTGCAGGAAATAACCCTGTGGACCATGTGTTTGAGACCCCCCCCCCCCACTCTAGATCACCTGTCCTACTCTACTTCTTTCATAGGTTAACACTTAGGCTACAGCCCTTTGAAGAATTTCAGGGAGGAGTAGTAAGATCCTTACAGGGAGGGGGACAAAAAATTGGGATTTTTTTCTGGTATTCTTTTTCAGAAGGAATTTAGAAGATTTACCAGTCATCTTATGAGACAGAGAGGAGGAAAAGAACACCATCCAATGGGTTAGCAAAGCAAGCAGCCCATGCTTTGGTGTCCAGAATGAAATAGTAAGAAGTTCTATTTGCACAAGTGTGGCTGGTTATTCGTTGCTTCTGGCACCTGTTAGGTATTCTTTTTATTATTATTTTATTTTCACACTGATGATGGGTTGATAGCCCCCAAGCTCTGTCCCAGGTCAGTTCATAGGAAAATAATGCAAAGGCTGTAAACTTCAGCCTTTGGTGAAGGTCAAGAAAATGAGCACTGGGGAAGGAAGAGACGGAGGCTCAGAAAATGGACTTTCACCTGGTTAAGTCTGTAGCAATATAAGTAAACAAATATCCCCAAATGAGGCAACACTCATGGCTTGCCTGCAGTGCATAAAACTTCAGAAGAGTCCAAGTGAAAAGGGGCAAAATGCAACCAGAATTACTATCTACTGACCTTCCTATGTTAGCCAGTCTCCTGTGTTTTTAAGACCCATTTAAACAAGGTTCTTGTTTTAAAAACTGATACGTGCATGCCCTAAGCAGGGCCCAAGCTATATTAACTTTTTTAAGCCTGATGAACTTTGGCTTGAACTTTATTATCAAGAATAGTTTTAATCCTGCTTAGCCAGTCAAACTGTTTTCATATACCAGTTCAGCAAGATGAATGTTTAAATATGATACTTAAATATAGCCCAGTGGCTAGTATAGAAAGATGTGAGTACTGGTCTGGGCTGTATTTTGCCTTTTGCATTTGGACTGTTTTGTTAACCAAGTTGAAAAACGTTCTATACATTGTAAACATTCCAAATACAATCTGAGCACCGGAGAGAAAATGCAGAGAAGTAGCAGAACAGTGACATGTCTAGGATTTCATTCTTAAATTGGGAAATAATTTGCCTAAATGAAGTTAGGAATTGTCCTAGTCACCCTCCTGAACTTTGTAATTTGATTCTAGTATTTCTTGGCAAACAATTTTCTGCAGGTCTGACTTCAATGTACCATTAGCTTGTGAAGAAAACTATCACCACAGTAGAAAGGCTAGGAACATTTTTAACAAAAGCTTAAATTCTCTACCAACCATCACAAAATAAATAAATTGCAGAAGATGCCTAATTAAAGATTTTTTAAACCTTTCCTTGGCCCATTTATTCCTTCTAAATTATTATGTCTAAATAGTAACAGAGTAGTAAGCAGAGTAAATATATATGTATTTTCATTCTATTACTGCTGCTATGAAACCACTAATGATATGATATCTGAGCCGTGGTGAAAATTGTTTCAAGGGGGAAAATATCTTCCATGCAAAATGGTCAGAGCACTCCTGTCTGAAATATTTTTGTTAATAATTGTTTTAAGGATAAGGTTTTAAAGATATATAGCCCTAAATTTTAGGACTGAGAGACTATTTAAAGATATATAGGGGTTTTTAGACTAAATTTGTGTGACTGAAAACTTAAACTGCCTAAAGTTGTTGCAGCAAATGAACTCGTAGGACCAGAAATTCAAACACAAATTGATAATTAGGTTCAGAATGTCATTCTTGTTTATACAGGGTGATTAGGTACTAAAGCAGAAGGGGATCATAAAGACAAGTAAAGTCACATGCTTTCATTGTGTGTCTCGGATTGCATCAGAAAAAGTTGAAAACAGCCAAGAGACGCAGTGAAGCAGCTCCGTTAGAGTATATACAACTCAGGTTTTGGATAATCAGTGATTTTTAATCAGATACACATTTCTCCAAGAGCAGGGAAAAAGTTAAGTGCAGGGGGATAACTGGAGATGCTGTTTTAAGTTGTCTATGCTCCATGTTGCTGTTTATTATTTGTTTTTCGTTAGCTCCTGGGACCACAGTTGTGGACCAGGGTCCCCCTGTGCTAGGTGCTGTACAAACACAGAACAAAATGATAGGTGAGTGCAATAGCCAAGGCACAAATCAGATCTAATGTGCAATTATGTTGCAACCTTCGGGTCTGTATTCTCTGACTCTGCTCTTCTGCCAGTCTACTTTCAACTCTGCCACTAATTTCCTGTGGTCTTTTCTATCCATGGAACATCAGTGTAGTATTTTCACTGACTGTTTCATGCCATGCTAGCCATGCTGAATCGCTTTAACATCTGCAGTTTCACCCTGCATCCATCAGTGCTTTGTTGCACCATTTGGCCCACAGTGACATTTGATACCATATCCAACGGTTCCTGCTCCATTTGCATTGCACTTTGAAAATTTTCAATAGGATATTTTCATGGTGCAATGGGTCGTTGGGAATGACGGTCAAAATTAATTTCTGTACTGGTGGGTGGCTTCCAGATAAGTTGGTTCCTGGGGAGCGGAGAGCAGAAGCGCTGACAATTAATTGAACCCACTGTGTGCGCATATGTTGTATTTGCATCAAATGATAGGGAAGCAATCATTATTTATATGGTAAGTCTCCCCAGTGCAGAGGCTTACGTGACCTTAGAAAAGTCTCTTCACCCCTTTGTGGCACAGTTTCCCCATTTGGCAGATGGGGATATTAACAGGATTTTAGATAAGAGTTTTACTGTGCCACCATACAGTGGCTCTCCAAAGTCAATGCCGCCAATTCTTTTTCTTGACCTTATTTTCATGAAAAATAACTTTAGAAAACCAATAATCTTGATGCCATTTCACCGGGGTTATTTTTCCATCAGGTAGCTTCTTTTGTTTACCCTTCCTCATGTGCTCTGTTACTTAAGTTAGTGGTTGGGCTTTTATTAACTTAAAAACAATACCTTCCCACAACCACCCATAATTACAAGTCTCATTCTAGGAATCTAGGGAGTGCTTTTCAGCATGTCAGAGTGCCCTTAATCACTGCTGCTGCCCCAAGAATAACAGGATTTTGTTTCTCCTACTGCAGCTGCCTACAACCGTTTGCTAAGTTAAGAGCAAGACTCATGAGTGTTTTGTGTATTTGAGATTGTTTTCTGCTTTCCTGTTTTAATTTTCACAAGCAAAATGTTGGGGTTGTTTTGTTTTGCTCTGTTTAAATCCAAACAAGGATGCAAATGTTTGTTATACCATAGAACACTGTAAAATGCTTTAACAATAATCTACAGTTAATTCCGTTCTCAGTGTTGATCTGAGCAGGTTTATGGATAACTCAGAACTGCTACCATAAAAATACATGTTCATGCAAGAAAGTCAAGGAATACTAAGATTCCTTGAAGAAAACAATTCTCTTTAGCATAAGGAAACAGCACTTAATATTTTAGTTTTAAAAGTTTCAGCATCGTGTTAATTTTCTTATTCCAAATCCATGAATTTCTGGGACAGCACAGCTGTTTACCATGATGTTTTCACCAACAGAGTTTCTCCATTTTCCTACTGTTAGCACAATGTGTATTATGCTAATGTTAATTACAGTAGACTCTCGATTATCCAGGATGATAGGGGAAAAAATGAATCCTGGTTAATAAAATCCCGGATAATCACCATCCATAGGAAATATGGGAAAAGGGGGTTGGTTCACCAGCCACGCTGCCCTGGGGGAGAGAGGGTGTTGGTTCACTGACTGCCCTGCACCCTGGTGGGGTTTTTGTGTGTGTGTGCTGGGGGCGGCAGCAAAGCCAGAGCCGGCCCTACAAGTTGCACATATTTTTTTGACATCCTGGTTAATCCAAACCTGGATAATCGAGAATCTACTGTATATGGTCATAAATATTGCAGTATTTGAAAGTGATTATATATCAGAGGTAAATCAAAAGGGCAAGATGCATATATGTTTAGTCCCAAACTTGGAGTTACTCACATGATCAGAGCCGAAAAAGGTCAAGAATGACTCAAGAAATTTAGCCTTTTATTTGTAAAATATAGAATATATATTTAAAACAAAATAAAATCCCTATTCTCTTCATCCTGGGGGGAGAAATATCTGTCACTTCCACCAAAACAATAGGTACCCACATTGACACACCTCTCTCTTAGGAAATCCTCAAACAGTGGTTCTCAACGTGTCCTGACTACTGTACCCCTTTCAGAGATTTGAAGCCAAAGCCCCGACACGTGGGGCTGAAGTATGTTCCTTAGCCCTGCTTGCCATGCCCCTAAGGATGGCCCTGCACTTGTGATCTCCTTTGTAGCCCTCCTGTGACCTCCCCACCTCACCCTGTGGGTTGCAATTCTCAGGATGAGAAACACTGAGAAACATGTACCCCTGGTTGAGAACCACTGCCCTAAAACCCTACAACCCACCAGATGCTAGGTTTCCTATGTGTGCCTGCAGTGCAAGCATTCCATTACATCATTTGTCAGCTGGTCTCAAATCTCCTGAGCAGAAAAGGTGTTGAGACGTAAAAGAAGTGAGCTCTACCCTCTGGCCTATTAAGAGAAATTGGAATGTGGTTCCTTGTATCTCTCACTTAGTGGAGGGGGAAGATGAATATGGGTCTTTGGAGATCACAAGGCTATTCTAACAACAGTGAAAAGTGGATAATATTACTGACTTATCAGCTATGACGATGTCTCTTTAGCCAATGCTAAAAGCCATATCTGATATTTCAAAGGCAGCTTCTTCTTCAACCCAATAAGGATGCAGCTAATTTAATTATTGGTGTCCCATCTGAAAATCCATTCCAGAAGCGAATTAGTTCTGTTACCTGGAAGGGTACCCAAATAAAGAAACTTATTAGTGGGTGCAATTGCAAAAGTTAAATGGACCACTATCGACTTTAAAAAAAAAATTGTTTCCAATGTATTATTGAGACAGTTTTCCTGATTTTTGTGGGGTCTTTCATATGCCAATAAGGGAGAAGAAAATCAACCATTGTGGTTGTTTAAAAATTAAGAACATGATATCTGAAACTACTTTTAACTCTTCTGAAATTTGGTTTTTTAAAGCCAGTGCAAATATGTTTCCATTCTTTTAACCCCTCTCTTCTCATAGGCTTGTAAGTTTCTCAAACAGTCACCTTTTAGGGCTGAAATTTTCCATGCTAGCTTTCTGTCTAAAGGAAAATTCATTTCAAATACTTTTGTATTGTGTGCCAAAAAATTACTTTACCCTCTGAAAATCAAAATAAAACAGGACCACTTTTTTCCTGCACAAAAAAATTAAATTGTTTGACATTTTAAACTTAATGTGTAAGGTGCCCTTTAAAAAGGTGTATGCTTTGCTTAGTTTGAACAAAATGTGGATGAATAATAGTTTCCAGTGATTGAAAAAAACACTTATCAGCTTTTTCAGTAGCATCTAATGAGGTCTAGACTATAAATAAACTTTCACTAAAATAATGAAACCAATTAGTCATTGTATTCATGTTTGGGTGCAGACATTCTTGTTTCAGGATAAAATTTGCTAATGTTGATTTAGAAGAGAGTTTGTTTATGTCATAAGTAAAAATTATATAAGCCAAGTTTAAAAAACCAGAAGTGTCCAACAGAGGTTTGCATTTGTCTAACTTTTAAAAACACATTTTTAATTAAGTCAGTGCATCTTTGTTTGTAATCCAGATCTAAGGTTCTGAATTTAGCCACTTTCTATTATGAAATAAGTGTTCACCCACAGACTTGCACTGAACTAAGTATATTGGTTTTAATACACTCCTTTTGTGAATTCTGTGCAAGTTTCTGAGTAGACTAGCTCACACTTGTAGTCTAATAGAAACCTTTAGCATTGGTTTGCCAAATATTTTGGGGGAAGTCTTGTGGTAGAGCAATGACTGGAGATTTCACTCCCAAAAAAATGCTGGCATAGATGCTACTTCTAACATCTTGATGTGCTTTCTGGCAGATCAAGGCCCAACAACTCTAGAGACTGCTGCTGGCATAATTCATAGAAAGAGGCTTGTGAATGTGTTAATGAAACAAATAGTTAAATCCTCCCTTAAGTACTGCCTTACAAGGGAAAAGGGAGAATCACATGATCTCTGCAATTTTTTCTGCATTGTGCAACATAATGCCAACCCTAGGCTTTCATTAAAAAAAAATCTATTATCAGATCAATGGAAGGTTGATCAAAAGCATTGCCTGCACTGGTGTTTATATGGGGGGGAAATGGCACCTTTTCTTACTACTATTTTGGGGCTAAAAGATACCCTCCCATCCCAAGGTTGCATATTCATGAGTACTTTTGGAAATCTGAAATCTCCCAATATCTCTGTAGTGCAGGTGGAGCAGCTGCTCCATCAGTGTTAGTATTAATGGCAATTCAATGAGGCTGGAATTTTTACCACTACATGCAGGGTTAGAGCACAATATGGTAAAAATGTGTCCATCTACAGTAGATATAACTTTTTAGATAATGCTTTCTTAGCCAAAAGGCCTATTGCTATCATTAGGAGAGGAGTTGCAGTATGGGGTGACAAAAACTTCAGCAGCATTGATGCAGCCAAAAAGTCTAAAACAGTATTGTCAACCTAATGTCAGACTAGTTAGGATTAGGAGATCTATTGAGAGAAACTTCCAACTATATAATGGGACAAACAAAAGTGTGCCCTCACCCCTCCCCACCCTATTTGTCTTCTGTAGTGTGAACTGCAAAAGGTAAGGGAAGTATTGCATTCAATGGGACTACTTCACCAGCTGGGTTGATCTGATCAGGGATAATTAATGGGTCTGTTTCTCATTTTCAAGATTACCAGTGCCACCCAGATCAATAATGGAAACTTTTTTGTAGTCTATAAAAAATCCTAAACCATACTCATACATAAGAGTTTGCAGGATTGAGGGTGCTTAATTTACAATCTTAAAACCCTTGTAATTAAGAATAAATACTCCATTAACTTATTGGGGCATCCGATTGCTAAATAATTTTGTTTTTTAAACAGTTGTATGTTTCACAGTAGAAAACCTATTTATTTTATTTTAGAGAGACAAGGTAGGTGAGGTAATATCTTGTATTGGACCAGCTTCCATTGGTAAAGAGAAAAGCTTTCGAGCTCCTCTTACTTTAGAACATTTGTATAATATGTGACATTTTGTGACATGTACCTACTCAATCTTTTATTATTTGGAGTTTCTTGGGGGGTCCTAATAACCTAAACAAGTCAATGTCATAATTTTTTTTGTTTACTGTCCAATTGTTGCTCTTTAACCCATTATTGAAAGTGAGTCAGTCTTCGTGTTTTGTTTTTATGGTTTTTAAACATTTTTACTGAGATATTTAGGAACCTTCTAAACGTTGTTTTCATTTTGTGTGAATGTACTTCATTGTTGTATCATTACCCTGCAATATTTATAGGACAAAGTCTGGATTTATTTATTTATTTATTTAGTGTAATGCTTTGGGAGTTCAATACTGATGCGGTAGAAAGAGCTGTGAATGAGAACCCCAATGATGCATAAATGGCTTCCAATAACCCCCCGAATCCCAAATGCACCCAATACTAAAGCACGGCAAGATCAGATTCTAATTACTGTAACAATCAGTTTATCTATTAAAGCATGAGGCCCTAACCCTAACATTATCCTAGTTACTGTAAGAACAAGTGCTATTCTTCATGTACTTTTTCAGTCCTTTTAACAAATTAAAAACCTTTTATTAAAACTAATGTTAAAAATTATATATTATACAGTTTAAGAAACGTGTGGATAATCTAAACACAACACCCCCCATGAACAATGTTTGCTTTAAAAGTTATTAGATACATATTGTACATAATCAACAATAACCTGACTTTAGGTGAATAAATTTAACAATACAGTTTAGATATATTAGCAGCCAAGTATTTGGGATGAAAATGGGTACAGAGAGTTGATTATGGAAATACATCTAATCAGAGAGAAGATTGTCCCTCAGCAACTGAGCATTGAGAATGGGTTATCCCTTAGTAGAAAAGCCATTTTTTTCAGCGGTTGTGGGGAGAATCTAAAGCGATTTCCCCCCTTAAACTTGCTGTTTACTTTTTTTTGCTCCTCTTCTCGACATAAAGGAGGGTATGTGTGAATATTCCTCTTTTCCAGAGTCCAGGCCTAATAAATGCCCTAAGCAAACTTTGCCTCTTCAATCGAGTCACGGGACTGTGGGTGCACCCAGAGGCCCTTGCAGTGATCGCTTGTGTGCGATTGTTCCCGGCTGTCCAGGTGTGCACGGTCCAGCACAGGCAGCCGCACTTCTGAGGGTCCCGCCGCAGTAGGCGCCCGCTCGGTGTCACAGGACGGGCTGGCTGATGTGCAGCGCCGCGCGCCCCTCCCTGCCGACTCCACGTTGCTAAGACGCTCAGTCAGCAGCAGGAAAGCCGGGCTGCGCCCCTGCCCGCCTTCCCCCCGCGCCGCAGTCCGGCCACACTCCCGCTGCCCCGCACCGGGGCCGCGTGACACCGCGCAGCACGGGAGCGGGACTCCGCAACCCCGCAGGGGCCTCCCCGGCCGTGGCCCTGCCCAGCCCCCGTCGCAACCAATCGGAGCGCCGGGGCGGGCACAGCTGGGCAGACTATAACCGGGGGCCGGGCGCGGGGACCGGCGCTACTGATGCTAATCCCGGGGCTGGCAGAACTTGGCCGGGTCCCTCTCAGGTGAGAGCCGCCGGCCCCGGGGATGCGGGAGCCTCCAACGCCCCGTTAGCGGGTCTGCATGGCCCTCGGGGGGCCAGGGTGGGGGAGACGCCGGCGGAGGGGCAGCCTCCTGCCTGGCCCGTCCCAACCTCCTGCGGGCGGGGGCGGCAGAGGCGCTGGGTGCCTGGCGGGAGATACTTTGGGCCGGTTGCGAGCGGGTCGGGCCGGTCACATTCCGCCCGGGCTTAGGGAGCGAGCTGACCCGGGGATCCCCGGTCCCTCCGTGTTGTACGTTTCGGGGTGCCTGGGCCCCCTATGGTGTGTCGGGTGGGGGGGGGTGGATCTAGGGGTGCCCGGGCCCCCTATGGTGTGTCGGGTGGGGGGGGGTGGATCTAGGGGTGCCTGGGCCCCCTATGGTGTGTCGGGTGGGGGGTGGTGGATCTAGGGGTGCCCGGGCCCCCTATGGTGTGTCGGGTGGGGGGTGGTGGATCTAGGGGTGCCCGGGCCCCCTATGGTGTGTCGGGTGGGGGGTGGTGGATCTAGGGGTGCCCGGGCCCCCTATGGTGTGTCGGGTGGGGGGTGGTGGATCTAGGGGTGCCCGGGCCCCCTATGGTGTGTCGGGTGGGGGGTGGTGGATCTAGGGGTGCCCGGGCCCCCTATGGTGTGTCGGGTGGGGGGTGGTGGATCTAGGGGTGCCCGGGCCCCCTATGGTGTGTCGGGTGGGGGGTGGTGGATCTAGGGGTGCCTGGGCCCCCTATGCTGTGTCGGGTGGGGGGTGGATCTAGGGGTGTCTGGGCCCCCTATGGGGTGGGGGGTGGGGGGGTGGATCTAGGGGTGTCTGGGCCCCTAGTGCTGAGTGTGACGAGAGGCACTGGAGCGGCCTGGGCACTGGCTAGCTGCAGTTTGCGGCTCATGCCCATTGCAAGGCCCGTATCTTGGCTGGAATTGGGACCCGCTCTCCCCGGCTCTGCCTCGCTTATTCATCCTCCAGCCCCGCAGGCCGCCGTGGAGCCGGGCGCTGTGATTTCTGCTCCCTGCGCTTTCCCTAGAAGCCGCTGTAGGCTTTGGCAGGGCTCGTTTGGCTGAACCCGGATCACGATGCAGCTCTGCGGGCCCGGGGCTCCCTTTTGCCCTCTCCCCGACAGCCCCCAGCGGCGCCGCCCCGAGCTTGTTTACACAGCAGTGGCCTTCCCGAGCCGAATCCTTCCCTCCCCTGCGCTGGGCTTGCGACGGGTCTCCCGGGTCAGCGCTCATGTGAGTGGTCTCACGTGATGGATCAGTGGGGCTGCCCTTCCCAGCTGCAAGGGCGGCTGCCTCCTGCAAATCGCCCTCTCCCCGGGAGGAGATCCGTTTACAAGGGAATCTGGCCCCTGCGGAGCCTCGGGGGGTGGGGTGGGGGGGGAGTAAGAGCCATGGGGTGGAGAGAATGGGCACGTGGAGATGGTCCTTAGGAAGGGATGCTCATCCTTGCCTCTGATTGGATCCCCCGGTTTTATGGTTTTCTAACTAGTTTCTGTGAGGAGAGCGGAAATGATTCCAGGAAAAGATTGAGTCAGATGTGCAGACAGGCTTCCCAGAGGCGGAAGCTGTCTGTTTACTTGCTGAAAATGTTCCTTTCTTCCCGCTATCCTGCAGTGCCATACAAAGCTCCTTATAAAGAGCACAGTCACGGTTTCATGCACTTAAAAGAACTAGTGTGGAAACCATAATGGGGAAAACCAAATTAGAATGTGGTGTGAATCCTTGTCTCTTGCAAATAAAGGACGGGCATCCTGTTGAAACTAGTGACTGTCAGTTAACACCCTATTGATTGGATTTGGATGAAAATTAGAAAAGGGGGGGGAAAGACAAAGAGGAAAAGGGCAGAAGTAATTGAAAGGACTGTGAAGTGGACCTGTGATTTCATAGAATTTTTATGCTGTGAAAAGAACAGGAGTACTTGTAGCACTTTAGAGACTAACAGATTTGGTGTGAAAATGTCCTGCAGCATCTCCCAGGATTGGTGGACCCAGTCTAGGCACCTCTCCATGAACAGAGAGTTCATACATCTCTAAGGAGAGAAACCAGTTCTTTTTCATATACCATGAGTATACTTGTTATACAACTTGTTAATAGAGCAGAGACATAACTGATAATGGCTTCAGCTTTGTGATACACACTTGAAATAGGTCATTTCGAGTGATGTTTTTCCTTCTTCATTTGTCTCATTGTTACTAAGCAATCTTTCTACATAGAAACTTCTGATAAACAGAATCTTACATGTAAGAAATGACTTAACTGGTCCTGTTAACTTTTGGTAGACTTTCCAACATGAATATATATCTGGGCATATTTTCCCTGTGCTTGGGATTATCACTTGCTGCTCCAAGAATAGATCCTGTTTTGGATAATCACTGGAACCTGTGGAAGTCGTGGCATGCTAAGACCTACCATGAGGTGAGTATTTTGCAGAGGCAGACCCCACAGTGTGGACATTTGCTTAGTACAGCAAATAGTAAAATGTAACCTAAAGGCTAGCACTTGGAACAGACAATTCCCAGCTCTGCCATTAACTCTCTCACCGTGGGAAAGTTATTCTGTTTTCCCTGTCTGTAAAATGGATGTGTTTACTTATCTCAGGGTAATTCTATTACACTACAATAAAAGACCCACCATAGGGCTTTGATTGGCCAAGCCAGCTAACTCAAGCTTGTGGTGCTAAAGATTGCAGTGTAGACATTTGGGCTGGAGCTGAAATCTTGCCAGGAGAATGGCAAGTGCTTCATTTGTGATGAAAGTGGGAAGTGCTGGGGCTCAAGCAATTTTTTTCCCATTCATAACTGCTGCAGCAAGCCCAGAGGTGCCGGGACTGTGAACTGCCAGGCCGAGGTGCTGGGGCTCAGCCCTGGCACAAATTAAGCACTGAGAGTAGGTTTGAATCTGGGTTCCAGCTCAAGCCCGAATGTCTACACTGCAATTTTTAGCCCAAGTCCGGCCTCAGACTCATTGCTGCGGATTTTTTATTTCAGTGTGGACATACCCTAGCAGGTGTTAATGTTAAGAACTTTGACATCCTTGTATGAAATACAGCATAATAAGTAAAAGAAAACCATCTAAACTATGTCTACACTAGCATTTTTGTCGGTATAACTTGTATGGCTCAGGGGTGTGAAAAAACCAGCCCTCTGAGTAACCTAAGTTACACAGACAGAAGGGCCAGTGTGGGCAGCACTGTTGGTGGGAGACTCCCTCCCACTGACATAACTACCACCACTCATTGGAGGTGGTTTAAGTATGTCCACGGGAGAGTTCTCCTGTTCGCATAGACCAGCTGTATGAGTGATCTTACAGCGGCACAGTGATCTTACTGCATTGGTACAGCTGTGCTGCTGTAAGTTCGCTAGTGTAGACGTAGCCTTAGTTATTCGGACTGTTGCGAGCAGTCTGCACCTTTCAGATGGCTTTGGACAAGAAACAGCCTAAAAATTGGTATATTACTATTTTCATTTGTTCTGTCACTCGTGAGGCCAAATTCCATTATCCAAATCATCTGTTCTCTGCCCTTTAGCGGGAAGAAGGCTGGAGGAGAATGGTATGGGAGAAAAACTTGAAAACGATTGAACTACATAATCTGGATCACACAATGGGAAAACATAGCTACAGAATGGGAATGAATCAGTTTGGTGACATGGTATGTATAAGGAAAGCCATAAAACTTGTTTTTTTGTTAGTAGTGATATACAACAGAGGACAAGCACACTTATTTTTTTTTCTTCCTTCAGACTAATGAAGAGTTTAAACAGTTAATGAATGGGTTCCAACATAAAAAGACAGAAAGGAAGTACAGAGGATCGCAATTCCTTGAACCCAACTTCTTGGAGGCACCAAAATCTGTAGACTGGAGGGAAAGGGGATATGTAACTCCAATTAAAGACCAGGTATGTTGTCTTGTCTGTAGCAACAAATAACATGTGCATGTCTCTGTTGTGAGCACTGGAAGGATTTTGGTATTGTCACAAAGGTTGAAGTCCCTATTGACACAATGAAGCGGGACTTGGATAATGGTATACTGATATCATTTAGACTGCTGTGGTAACATGGACTACTACATTGCCTGTGCTAATGAATCCTTTTTCCTTTTCAACTTCAGGGTCAGTGTGGATCTTGTTGGGCATTTAGCACAACTGGTGCTCTTGAAGGGCAGCACTTCAGAAAAACTGGCAAACTTGTCTCACTGAGTGAACAAAACCTTGTAGACTGCTCTCGTCCTGAAGGAAATCAAGGATGCAATGGTGGTCTCATGGATCAAGCTTTCCAGTATGTACAGGACAATGGAGGAATTGATTCGGAGCAATCCTACCCGTACGTTGCAAAGGTAAATGTAAATATCTCCAGGCTAATCTATTGTTTTATCTGTACATTGTGTCTTAAGCATAGAAACACTAAGTAAATGTACAGGTTGAAATTTGGGGAAGAAAATATGTTGACAGATCTGTTCTTCCCATTGTAGCTGTCCCCCAAGCAAACTGAATAGCTGCCCACCAGTCCCCAAATCCGTCCAAAGTATGAGAAAAGTCACCTCAAACATCTGGGCACAAACCAAAGGCTCATCAGACGAGTTTTAAGAAGTGAATAGCAAAGCAAAGGGCCTTCCACTGATGATGCTCTGCTATCATGCCCCATACACTTACATAGCCAGAGATGTTCACTCCAGTTAATCTCAGATGCCACAACAATATGCATGACAGAAGCAGGACCCAGACAAGGTAGCTTTATACCCATCAGAACTGACTCTTCTGGGTGCAGTTCAGTTTCTGAAGACCTGATTCAGTACGTTCCCTTGTAGTTAATACTGGTTGGGGGCAGTATCTGCATTCCAGGTGATCTGCAGCAGTAGTCTCACGTAGAGCGGGCTATAGTATCCAATCTAGAAGTCAAAGGCATTCACAGATGACTGGCAATCTTCAGAAATAGCTGCAAATTGCCTAGCCAATCGTAGATGTTAGGTGCCTAGCTTGTGAGCACTACGCACAAAGAAAAATGGGAGCAAGGAGACTTCTTGCCATCAACACAACCTGAGATTCCGGAATATTGGATCAGACATATGTAGAACACATACTGGGTTTTTAATTTAGAAAAGATTTTATGCTTGCTGCTTCACTTTAATCATGTCTCCCATTTTTGGTCTCATCGACACAGAGTAGAGAATGAATGAACCATATGACCCTTTTTTAATTAGAGTAAAACTTTTTCCACATCTCCTTAATTCCTAATTTGTCAGATGTGTGTCTGAAAGCACTTGCTCCTTCAAAAGAGTTCTCTAATGTGTTTTTGTGAAGTTTCTCGCAAACCTGTTGTATTATTTACAAAATAAGTAAAGAAAACTTTACCAAAAAAGTACAGGAACCTGCGTCCCTTACTGTGCATTGGGTGATCGTGATGTTGCAAACCAAATGTTAACTTAAGTCTTGCCATGTAAGTAATGCAGGAATACACTTCAGCTGTTTAAGGTTTCAGAGTAGTAGCTGGTTAGTCTGTATCCACGAAAAGAACAAGGAGTACTTGTGGCACCTTCAAGACTAACAAAATTTATTTGGGCATAAGCATTCATGGGCTAGAACCCATTTCATCAAATGCATAGAGTAGAACATACAGTAGGAAGGAAGATCTATACAGAGAACATGAAAAGGTGGAGGTTGCCACATCCAACCTAAGTGGCTAATCAATTAAGGTGAGCTATTATCAGCAGACAAAAAATACTTTTGTAGTGTTAATCAGGATGACCCATTTCAAGCAGTTGGCAAGAAGGTGTGAGTAACAGTAGGGGAATACTTAACATGGGGAAATAGATTGCAGTTTGAGGACCTGACTTTCCTACTGGCCATTCATTTCATAAAGTAAAGTTGTGTGCCCATAATTCATCATGCTTATCCTGGCAGTCATTCTGACCGTTATTGTAGGCACAAAAATGGATACCCTGTTGAAGAGTAGGTTCAAAAAATAGGTGCAAGATGTGTAAGTCTATTGTGTTTCTCTGAATGAATTTTGGTCAAAAGATCTGCATGAGACAACTGGGTCTCTCTTTCAGTCTCTTATTCTGACCTACTTAAGACTACATTGCTTAGTTCTTTTTGTTAAAGAAATGCACCAGGATTGGTTGGCAGACCATTTCAACATACCCAGCTAGACAAACTAAGCACAGAGTAGCTGGCAACACCTGTATCTCTCTGCTAATGTAAATTAGAGATCTATGTAGTAACTCAAATTTCCTTTTTTTGTTAAGGATGATGAAGACTGTATGTATAAGGCAGAGTACAATGCTGCTAATGATACTGGCTTTGTGGACATCCCAAAAGGACGTGAAAAGGCACTCATGAGAGCAGTGGCATCTGTGGGTCCAGTCTCGGTGGCTATTGATGCAGGCCATTCATCATTCCAGTTTTATGAATCAGGTAGTGATTTGCTCTGTTCACTTATTATATCTAATGTTGTAGTCTACTTTAATTACTGATGCAAAAAAAGTTTCATCTGGAATTCAGGTGATCTGAGGTCCGGCTCCAACTCTAATACAGATTTCCTTTGTGATCGTGGGCAAGTAATGTAACCTATCCTTTGGTTTTCCTCTTCTGTGAAATGGGAAATAATGCTGAAATATCTTGCAGAAGACATGTCTGACTGATTGTAAAATGCACCATTGAGATCTAAACACAGAGGATGGTCTAGAAATGCTTCTTTTAAAAAAAAAAAATCTTGGGAATTCTCACTTGAACTTCTATTTTCTAGGTATCTATTATGAGCCAGAGTGTAGCAGTGAGGACCTCGATCATGGCGTTCTGGTTGTAGGCTATGGCTTTGAGGGAGCAGATGAAGATGGGAAGAAGTTCTGGATTGTTAAGAACAGGTGCAAAACTTCTGGGTTTTTTCTTTTTCTACAGTACTCTTCAATCTCAGTCCATGGTTTATGAAGTTGAAGGTGCAAATGGTTTGGTTACATGTTTAAGTGAATCAAGTGTGAAAGATGTAAAATGCAGGATGGGGGAAGTCCAGCAAATTTGGCAAAATTCCATAACCACCTTTATAAAACAATGCCTCAATTCTTCCATAAGGGAAGGAATTTCTACCTTTTTGGGTTCTTAATACATTTGGCTTAAGCAGCAAATTCATTCTAGTGCATTTTGGACTGTTTAGATCATGATGTAAACTGGGATTGTAAACTAGCATAAAGTTGGGATACTCTTAAGTGTGGAGGAGATGCACTCAGGTTTCATATTCTGTTCAGATGAAAAAGGACTGAGGACTAGGGTGAGCACAGAGCAAATGTGAAAAGTTGGGACTGGGGGCGGGGGGTAATAGGATCCTATATAAGAAAAAGACCCAAAAATTGGGACTGTCCCTATAAAATCAGGACATCTGGTCACCCTACTGAGGACTGGTCTTTTGTGCTAGAATAGGAGGCAAAAATCTGACAGGTGAAAGACCGTGAGATCACGAAATCTTGGTGGTTTGTCTTCTGCTTCCTCCATCAGAGTACTCTCCCCATGGTTGTCTGCAGTCTTTTGGTGTATTACTTTCTGGGGGGTTAGTTGAAGTCAGTTATGCCCTCCACCACAGAATCAGAAATGCTTGCTTGTTCCATCCTCAGGAAGTGCTGCCCACCCATATCCACTCTGGCTACACTGCTACTGGAAAGAGAGTCAGAGAGTTGCAATACGAAATTCTATTCTGCACTCTGGGTATCCTTGGCATATCATGCATCTTACAGTGGAGAGCATTTGTTACTTGGGCTTTTTCACAAAGCTGAAAGGTGGAAATTGGCATTCTAATCCGTCGGACAAATGTAGGTCTCAGTGCTAAACTCTCTTGCCTGTTAAGGCTAACCATAGTTTTTTGTTTTGTTTTTCAGCTGGGGTGAGAAGTGGGGTGACAAAGGATATATCTACATGGCTAAAGACCGAAAGAACCACTGTGGAATAGCTACAGCAGCTAGCTATCCGCTAGTATAACTTACTGAGGGGGACTAAGTTTCATTACCAGAGTGGTTTTAAATTGATTGACAAACCCATGTTAATACATGTGGTAGGATTTGCATCTTCCAAGCTCCGACTTGCGAGTTTTTACATGTTGGTGACAAGCCACTTGTTTAAATTAATGTAAATGTTAGTATGTAAACAAGCTTGTAAAATTGCTGGCTTGCAGACTGCTTCATTGATTGGATTCTTTTTTGAATTTTCCTTTTTTAACGGTGATGTGCCCAAAGGTTTACTTTTTAAATAAACACGCCAATTCCAACGTGTAAAAGTGATTTTGCTTTCCTTTATGTATATAAATTGATGACAATCTTAACCAAACCATGTACCCACTTTCACCATCCACTAAAATGTAGCTGAATCTTGGAATTACTGTACACAGAAATTATTCAGATGGAGTGCAGTATGGTACACATCAGAACAGGAATATAATTGAAAAATACTGTATCTGTTTGAAGTACACCTGATGTCGTGGGAGTGACCAAAACTTGTTGTTTCATGTGGGATTCTAAATTTTTGTTTGAGAGTCATGCAGGAGTTTTCATTACACTCAGACGTATTGAACAATTAATATGGCATATTAGTCATATGATCCAAGGAGGAACAATAATTAGGCTTATTGTATCTTTCACTAAATGTTTTTGATATCAATGTAGTGCTAAAATAGTTTTGGATTTACTTCTATACTCCAGCAGCATCCCATTCTGCTGCTGTCATTTAAGTAACCCATGAAGGAGCTCTTAAAAATCTGGATTTATGCCTTTCCTCTTGCCCTCGCCCTTTCTTTTTTTTGTGTTACTATCACAAGAAGTATAAAGTCCCTGAAAGGTTTTAAAAATGAACTTCATTTTCCTTACACATATCAAGCTCGTCAAATCTGATCTTCCCTCAGTTTGTTGAAAAACCCTTGGTGCTCTTGCACCCTAACTGAAAGGACAGAGCTGTTGAAATAACAAGAAAGACATCCCTCTCCAAATTGTTTTTCTTTTGGAGGTTTTAGGCTTTCCAGTGGCACTTATTGTAGCACCTCACAGCCATGAAAGGCTTTATTCTTACTGCCCATGTAAAATAAGGAAGAATACTACACTCTATAGAAGGGAACTTGAGCATAGAGAGTGATTTGCCAAGCTTATACAGGAAATCTAGCAGGAGTGGGAGTAGAATGAGGATTTCCTCAGTCCTTGCCATAACCACACGATCATTCTTTTCGGTGACTGAATTCTCATGGGTTTTCTCAAAATAAATTTTAGGATAAGATTTCTGTAATCCTAAAATCCATTTTTCAGAGGATACAATCCATGTTCGTAATCTGATACATGTTTACATTCCAACACGTGGAGGATGTATGAGAGTTTGCTGCTTCCATGTGGCAAAATTCCGCTCTACTCTGTGCTAACTAGATCTCAAGCGAAGTGTTGTGTCCAGTTCTGGGGTGTCACATTTGAGGAAAGATGTGGACAAATTGTAGACAGTCCAGAGAAGAGCAACAAAAATTATTAAAGGTCTAAAAAACATAACCTATGAGGGAAGATTGAAAAAATTGGGTTTGTTTCATTTGAAGAAGAGAATACTGAGGGGCAACAGGATGATAACACTTTCCAAATACATAAAAAGTTGTTACAAGGAGGAGGGAGAAAAATTGTTTTTCTTAACCTCTGAGAATAGGACCAGAAGCAATGGGCTTAAATTGCAGCAAGGGAGGTTTAGATTGGACATTAGGAAGAACTTCCTAACTGTCAGAGTGGCTAAGCACTGGAATAAATTGCCTAAGGAGGTTGTGGAATCTCCATCACTGGGGATTTTTAAGAGCAACTTGGATAAACACCTTTCGGGGATGGTCTTCTAGATAATATTTAGTCCAGTCTCCTGCACTCAAGGCAGGACCAGATGACTTCTCAAGGTCCCTTCCAGTTCTATGAAACAGAGAAATGGCTTACTATGTAGTATATAATAAAAAGTGTATTTTTAACCTTTAAACTCAATAGTGAGTTCTAACTATGGACTAAAATATTATATTAAAAAAATATTCAGTAAAATATATCATTCTGACAAAACTTTAGATACACTTCCATATCCAAACTTCAACATTTACAACATGAAAATATAAGCTGGTTGAGAGCTGGGTGTGCATTGAGGTTCTCAATCGATGAGATATAAAAGTCAGTATGCTTTCTAGTTATAGTAAAAACCAAGAACCTTTTGGTTCTTAATGGGATAATTGTACTGGAAACAAAATGTGAAATCTTAATGCTTCTCCTATTAGGGCTTCCCCTTTCTCTTCAAGTTGGTTCTATATTGCTGAAATAAGTGATGTCATCTAGTATTTATTGTGGTTTGCAGTGTGGGTGACATTTCAGGGGCGTTGCCTGGATCTTACACAATGAAATGTAAAATCTGCACTGCTTCAAGGGAGTAGAGTGAAGTTGCTTTAGTGAACCCTCAACTCTGAATTTCTTGACTCTGATGACCAAATCAGTCATAATGTTGTGTTAACAGTTCATTTTTATTTTCTGGGGGGTGGGGGCGGGAGAGGGGCGTCTTAAGATGTGTATTTGATAGTATGTACTTCTTTCTCTAGTATTAATAGATACCTCTTTGACTGTCCCATATGTAAACGGGTGAATAGCTTCAATTCAGACTTACCAAAATAATTTTGTAGGAGAAAAGCCATGTCCAAAGGCCATTTTTTAAATAAGCCACTGAAACAGATTAGAGAAAAGATCTTGGTCATATTTAATAAATCAGCTGCTCTGTAAGTCATTCTTTCGGGAGGTGGAGGGCGAGTAGGAAGAAGAAAGATCCAAAACAAATTACCATACAAATAAAGATCTTAAAAGCCTATATTTGAGGAAAATTCCAGTCTATTAGGAAATGGTGGTGGTCTCTGTCTTCAAACTCGGGAGGGAGAAAGATGTCAAAATTAAAGTGAAGATCAAGATACTGCCTACAAAGTGAAGAGGCAGTTGCCAGCTAGGGTTACCACACATCCGAGCTTTCCTGGACTTGACCTCTTTTTTGGTCTTCTGCTCTCCACCCATGAAGATTTTTGAAAGATGAACAAATATCTGTGATTTTTCCTCACTCATCCTTTTTCCAACAATTCTGATAGAACTGCAATTCCCAGCATGCCCCAGTAGCAGCATGCATGTTTCCTGGTTCTCCCCCCTTCTGTGCTGCTGCTGGCGATGGCACTTCCTTCAGAGCCAGGCAGCCAGAGAGTGGTGGTTGCAGCTCTGAAGGCAGTTCCACCACCAGCAGCAGCTCAGAAATAAGGGTGGTAGTAGAAAGAAACTGTACATCTCCTCTCCCCGGGAGCGTCTTCTATTTGGGAGCTTGAAATATGGGTAACCCTACTGCAACACCTTCAGTAGACCATTCTGGCCCAGTGTTGGGAATGGACGAAGTCCCACGGAGTCAGTGCACACAGGACCTTTGTACAGATGTCCCTGTTCTCCAGTGGATTTCTCAAAATCAGCTGGTTCTGGAAACTGAACGTCCTGCTGTTGATTCCAGTCAGAAAGGACCCTCCCCACCTCAGTCTGGTGAAAACACTAAGCTCCATTCCAGGTGATTTCCCCTTTAGAGGTGGCAGTTTGTCCCTTTGTGAGAAAATGGATGCCAACCTCTTCGAGTAAGTCTCTCTAACTGGTGCCAAATTCTGTGATTTTTTTATTTATTTATTTTTTTTTGGTCACAACTCATATTTGGTGGTTAAGTGCTAGCACCAGGAGATAGGATTGTGTGAGAATCTCAGTTTTCATTTAAAGAAAAAAACCTGGAATGTCTGGCCCTTTCACTTGTAGAAAACATGAGCCCTGCAGGCTCAAAAACAGAAGACAAAAAAAGCTAACTTTTTTAAAATTCCAAAAGTTTTAACACAGCCTTAATAGTTTTTTGGGGAAGGGGGGGTCTGACACAATTTTGGTACAGTTGACGCTGGCAATGCTGAGTTAAATTATGTCTAGAGTCTGCCCAGTCTGAGAGTGTTCCAGATCATGCAACATAGAGGTTGGGAGTCAATCTGGATTTACAACTGAATGGAGAGGATATGCCTTGATTAAGTGCACTGGCGGCCCACCACAAAGGCCACTGGGACTTGAATTGCTGTAAAATGTTGTGGGAGGGGAAGAGGTTTGTTGCCCAGAAACACCAGGATTAATATAAACAGGTTTCAAAACTAGGACTTCACTCTGGTCAGAAGGAAGGAAACAATTTCTTCAGAAGTGTTTGTGTGGAGGGGGGAGGGATGGGCAGAATGACTGTCAAAGAGGAGGGAGGGAAGGTGTTTGGAATTGATAATCCACTTTTTTATACATTTAAACTTGCCCTTTCTAATCCAGTGAGACATCCTTTCATGGATGGAATACCACCATGTCAGGACTATGGCCAGCCAAGTGGGGTATTCTAACCATTGAAATAAACATGTCCAATAACATCTTCAGCAATGTGTCTTAATTTTAGCATTTAAGATGTATCATGTATGTGTAATTTGTATTTAAACATGCTGATAGAGATTTAATAGCTGCTCTACAGCTGCTAAATGTCAGTAAGATCTGGCCTACACTACAGACCTATATCAGTGTAACTATGTCAGAGGGCGAGGAAAATCTATACCCCAAGCAACATAGTTATACTGACCTAACCCCCACATGTAGACAACACTGTTGGTGGGACAGCTTGTCCCACCAACAGAGTTACCACCTCTCATGTAGCTGGATTAACTAAATTGATGGGAGAGCTCTCGCCTGTAGGCTTAGACCTTAGACTATCTTCATTAAAGTGCTATGCAGCTGCGCTAATGCAGCATTTTAAGGCCTGTCTACTCTACACTATCACTTCTGTCAGCATAACTTATGTTGCTCAGGGGTGTGAAAAAACATCCCCCTGAGCGACAAAAGTTACATCGACAGAAGCACTGGTGTGGCCAGCACTATGTTAGCAAGAGAGTTTCTCACGTGAACATAGCTACTGCTGCTCATGGAGATGGTTTTATTATGGTGATGGGAGAGTTCTCTCCTGTCAGCATATAGTGGCTACATAAGCAATCTTACAGCAGTGCAGCTGCATCAGTAACAGCTGTGCCACTGTAAGCTTGCTAGTGTAGACATTATTAAATCCAATAATAAGATGATTACCTTACAAATACCCATAACTTATAAAGCAAATGAAAAGACTCTTTGGAAGCACTTATTTAAAGTGTTAACTATGATCTCTGGAGTGGGATATAGTTGGTGATCTGCACCTGTTCCATCTCTTATCACTTGTCCCCTACTGAATTGAGCAAACAAAGCATTTTATGCAAGAAAACCCTCATGATGTGTTTCCTGTTTATGTGTAAGTAAAAGCTTTAGTTGCAAGACACGTTTTGAAATATTTCAGTGTTAGTCAACATTTTTTGTAGCTCCATATAGCTAAGGAGAGTTAAACTTTTTGAATTTGTTATGCATTGTATTATTTTTAAGTAATGGCAAAGTTTTTTCAACAAGAGAGTCCTGTAGTTCATAAGCAAAATATCTTGTTCAGGTCCTGTCTCCACAGTAGCAAACAGAGTGCTAGAGACACAGTTATACCACTTAAATATATGGTTTGGCCATAAAATGTAGACAGGGCTGAATCATGCTATGGACCTGCAGAAGGGCAATGTTGTACAATGTTTCAGGAATGCATTTGTGGCTCAGTTCCATCTATGTTGCCAGAATGAACTGTTTTCATTTTAACTGGGAGATAAATTGTATTGCACCTGGCTTCTCAGAATTCTGGTAGTTACTGTGTAGATAGGACCTTTATTCTAAAGATCTCCCAAGAATACCACTTTCTGTGATCTACTCGGTGAATGACTATTTTTTTGTGGCTAGCGGCCACATGAGCTATTGTATATGTTTCTTGGATCAGTAAGATCAAAAAAGCAATTTAGTGCTTCCATTCTCATGCATGAAGCAGCTTCTCTCAAAACTCCAATAACCAATTTATCTAAAAATCCTAAGTATTTCCTCTCTTTTTAAAAATAAATGCAGGAAACATTTGCCCATCCTTTCTGTGAATACTATATACTAAAATTCTTGGTTTTATAAACTGAGTGTAATGCTTTTTCATTACTAAGGCTGACCAGCTCATCACTTGACATTTACAAACTGATAATCAAGCTTATTTTTCCCCCTCCTGGATGAAATTAGGTGATCACTGAACTTTGTCTTCTTTCAAAGCATTGCAGGAAAACCCAGGTGCTACCATGACAAAATACGTGCTATCCAGTTTTGTCATGAACCTTAATCTCTGAACCCTGATTTGGGACAAGTTTTCTTACAAAAGCCCTTTTTGATGTTGCACAGTTTTCTAGTGAGTAATTAACCAGTGGTTCCTTATTAATTATTTTCTAGTGAATAAATGGACTGAGGGTGTCTCAAGCAAACATGGTCTGAGACAGAGATGCAGCAATCAGAAGATGGTAGTTGTGTAATCACATTAGAAAAGGACAGTGGCAATGCTCCTGCTTATGGATATAAGTAACAGCATTTGCTGTTTCCAATCATTTAGTAAATGTCCCCATAATAAATTCATAGTTATTCATCCTTATTAAGTATATTTATAATCACAATGATGATGATCATATTTTAAATTATTAATACTTATGGTGATTTCTGGCTATTAACAGATCAAGCCAGCTGTAGTAATCATGTCACTAAGCTTACATTTTACTTCCTAGTTATGACTGCACTTTACTGACTCCTTGAACAGACTGAAAGCTCACTATGGACCTTTTCATCCCTGAATAAGAATTGGTCTCAATGTCCCTCACTCATTCTCTCCCTTCTGGAGACGAGAATAGCCATACATGCTACAAAACTGTTTTAAGGCACTGGCACTTACTGCATTTGCAAGAAGAAACTTGGGGTACCTAAATTACTTCAATGAAAGGACAGCAGTACACACAGTTAAAGTGAGCAGTAATAAAGGGAGACCTGCACCATATATTTCTTAGCTGGTTGCAATTAATGAATGAATGGTAATATGCATGAATGTGGGTGGAAAGATAAGATTTGCTTACATGCCTGAATATGAAGTTTGCAAAAGTCCATTCCAAACAGGGGACTAATTTAATACTACAGGTGGAGAGACTGATCTGAATAGATTTTGCTCACATGAACTAAAGGAAACCAGGGTCTAGCTCTCTCTTACAATTTTGTAAATTTTGCCAATTTTGTTTTTCAGGGAATACATTGATTGTTAATGTTTATTTTTTTGTTCTGTCCTCCTGCCTCCTTGGGAGGAGAACAAACTCCAGGTGCATCTAGTAGGTGTCATGAGATGTTTTCCACACACAGATTCTGGACTAGGGCATAGCGTGGGAAATTTATTTCAGGCACTAGTGATAGGGAGGCCTTATCTGCAGCCTGGCAGTAGAGAGCTATTCTGTGCAAACTCAGGGCAGCGGTAACCCCTGAAATTTATGAATAACTGCCTGGTGGTGGTGAATAGACGGTAGATGGGCAAAATAGTGGATCCACTATTCCTGCCCCACTTTTTTGTGACCCAACTTTCCAAAGTCCTTGTAAGCCCAGCTCTTGGCTCAGGAGAACTGCACTGGTTTCCCTGCTGTGAGAGTCTTCCATGGCCTAAGATTTGCTCTCATACTTCTAAAAGGAGACTATCAAATAAGTATAAAGTGCACCAGAGAGCCTCACTGTTCCACGTTTTCCTTCAATTACACTAGGTTTCAGTAAAGTCTGAATATGGCCCCTTAGCCTGTGTGGAAATCTTTGGTCACTTAAAAATAAATGCTTTATCCTCTACTCTTCAGCAGGGATTTATTTAGGAAATAGCTAACCAGGGGAGTGGATTAGCTACACAAAGTTCTCAAAACTGCAGACTGAGGCGTGTGGTGTGTGATAAGCCGAGTTTAGGCAAAACAGCTTCCTAAACCAGAAAGAAGATGCTTGATATTTGCCTTTTCTTTAGATCAAGCAGTTTCCAAGAACCAGTTTTCATGCACATTTATGTCTGTCAAATGTGACCAGACATTTTACTATGTGATGGTAAATATTTTCAATCTTTTTCTGGAGCATTAAAATTTCATTTTCAGGCTGGGATTGGTCAAATGATGGTATTTCCTCTGGCTCACTGATTGGTGTAGCACATCACATGATTTCAGAAATGCCAGCAGAAGCCATTTGAAACTTGTTTTCTCAGTAATAGTGACCATAATTTATTTGTTGTTTCTGTATCAAATGGGGGAAAAAAGGTTTCTAATTTTTCTAAGGGTCATAAACCTTTGTTTTCTTAGTAACTATGAAAAAAATGTATGGGGAATAGAGTGCTTTAACAGGATTGCCAGCCCTCAAGAGTCAGACCCTAAAAAATCATGGGCCTGTCTTAAAAGTAAGGAGATTATAAAACAAATAACAAACACTGGGTGTTTCTCATTTGCCTTGCTGATTTTGAGCATTTGGGGTTCATATTTTCAGGCTTTTCTTAGCAGCTATGAAGTCTAGAAACCTGCTTTAAAAAACAAAACAAAACTTAACTGAGATTCTTAATGAAGTGGCTGCAGGAGCTGGGGTTTTAAGTACTGTGAGGATTGGCTATGTGGGGCTCATAGCTGCCCTCTGCTCCACAGACCATTCTGAACTGGGAAGACAAGAGGTGGTCACAAATGTGGGAGAGTGTTAACCTATCAGCCATGAGAGATGAAGCAGGAGAGCTCTCTCTCCCTCAGCCTTCTTAGAAGACACCCCTAGGTAAGACTGATGGGGGGGATGGTGTTGGAAGGAAGATCTGTCTCTGGGCCTATTTGGGGGAGGGGAGTTATGTGGGAGGGGAGTGTCCCTAGCTCTGTTGGTGGGTAGTTCTTTTTCCCTGTGGCTAATTCAGATAATCTTTTTGGTGTTCAGAAGCTTATCTGAAATGAGGCTTTCCATCATTATTTGCTATTTCCAGTGTGGAGGCTGGTTTACTGTATGCTCTTACACAAAATCTCACTGTGGTAAGAGTGGTTCCACTGTGTGAGCTTTGGAGCCATTACGATTATTGTGGTTGGTTTATGTAGCATGGTGGCTGGAATAACTGTCTAAGAAGCAGTAGAGAAAGTGTTTAATATATGTTTTGGTTTTAATAGTCAAACTGTGTGTTTTTCAAATGGAGGGGCAGTGGAACAAATAAACACAGTGGCTTTGAACACTGATAATTACCACACCCTGAGGCCTTCTCCAGATAATTAATGCTGAAAGGGGGCATCAGCTCTTCTCCTTGCAGCTGGTTATTAATCCTAGAATTTCCCTGGGCTATGTTTGTTATTTAAAGTCCATGAGCTAAATGCAGTGCAGGTGGCCTCAGAATGACAGGTCAGGTGCTGCTGAGTCATGAATGATTGTTAAATTCCACAAGGCAGATTTCTAAATGTTGCTGCTTCTCTCCCTGATGTGAATTCATGTTCTGTCAGTTAGTTTTAGTCACAAGATTGAAAGCAAATTGACAAAGCTAGATGATGAACTCTTTACATCTTTTACTAGGCATTAGTTTCAGTTATAAGGCATTTCTGAAAAAAAGAGTTTCAATGTGGATAGCTTTTAGAATGATACTGCATTGGAACGTCTCCTGGGCAGCACAGGTAAATGGTTCTACCAAAATTTATTACATATGTGTAATTATTTTAACTACAGGTCCTGTTTGAGTTCCTATGTTGAGTTGTTTCAGACTGTGCTAAAGTAACATCACAAACTGTTCTTGCAGCTCAAGTGCACAATGATGGTTGAGAGGTACTCTTGATAGGGGTAGTAAGTCTTCCAAGCTACAGATATGACGGTGCTACTAATTTTGCAGGAGATAATCAGCTGATAATTAGCTTTCTATTGTTCTTTGCATCTTCAAACCAAATTTTATACATTAATTAGAACTCATAATAATCTGCAACATAGCCAAACAGGGCAGACTGAAGCAGAGAAGTCAAGTGATTTACCCATGGTCCTACAGCAAATCATGAGGGCTTGTCTACACTTAAAAATGTTAGAGTGGCACACTTGTGCTGCTGCAGTGTTTCAGGGGTGATGCTACTTATGCTGTTGGGAGGGATTCTCCTATTGCCATAGGTGATACACCTTCCCAAGAGCAGTAGCTAGGTGACACAAGTATACTTCTGTCTACCTAGTGCTGTCTATATAAGGATTTAGGTAGACTTAACTACGCTGCTTAGGGGTGTGGATTTTTCACCAATCTAATTTTCCTGCCTCTTGAGTTGTGTTTACAGACCACTAAACCATATTTCTCATGAGAGAGAGCACTGTATTTCAAAAAAAGCCCTGATTGTTCCCTAAGGCGTAGACAGGCAACTCCCAAGCACTTCAGTGTGAGTTATGATTTAGCATCTGTCTCTACTGAGATCAGGTCCCCATTGTGCTAGGCACTGTACAAGCAGGGAGAGAGTACCTGCATCAGCGTCTGCAATCAAAACAGACAAGCCAGACAAAGGGTAGGAGGAGAAACAGGTGCAAAGATGGAAAACAATTAGCTGCCAGTCACACAGCAGGCTTCTAGGCTCTTTTAAAAGTATCACTTTAATGGTGGTTTTTAGGTAAAATCTAACATCCGCTCATCTACTAGTTTAAATGCTATGTAAAGTCTAGTTTGCAAAGTGGCCCATTTCCTTTCATTTAACTTTTCTGCTGTATTTTCATTTTAAACTCTTTTATGTTGAGGTAGCAAATAGTGGCAGGTTAAAAGTCAAAGGAAACAGTCAAGACAGGAACAAAACAGGAAACCAAAGAATCAAAAGGGCAAAATGTTGATAGAATGACTCTAAACTAGGTGTGTAATGTGAATGGAACATGTTTGTATTCATCCTGGAGTTAGTTTTTTTAAAGAAAACATGTGATACACAGAGCAGCCAGGACCTGTTTCAATATGAGTTAAACTGACTTCTCTCTTTCCAGGGCATGTGCTGACAGTTCATTTGAGTTTAACCCTGAATCACTGAGACACAAACAGTTCAGTCCCAGACTGGGATTAGACCTGCTGAGTGCATTCTTCCCCAAACACACACATAGCTAAATGAGTAATTGAGTGGATATTTTATCTCCACCAAAGAGCCTTCTGTTCAAGTGATAAACTGTTCCTCTGGTGAGCTGCAAAGAAGCTGACAAGAACAGTTCGGTTTAGCGTCACTTAATATTGTGTAGACTTGCATTTTCATGGACTCTGTCTATTTTGAGCCTGTTCACACACTCATTATGTTTATTAATCATTTTGACAAATGGTACCGAAGAGGCAGAGCTAGCAAAAGAATTCCAGGAACCAGTCTTGCCTCAAAAGAAATGTGAAACAAAACGTTGCTAAATTTGGACCAGATCATCCCCTTCTCTGGGAGAAGTCCCTCTGGGGGGAGAAGTCTAGCTCTGCGGGAGGCTAGAATTATCACATGGAGATCCTGTGGCTCGGTTTTAGCTATGACCTCTGGTATGTCTACACTGTACACTAAGCAAGGCTCTGACTCAGGTTTGAGCCCAAGCTCCACTTCCAACCACGCAGAAATCAGTCTGACTCGGGTCAGCAAGCATGCAGAACTCCCACCTGAGGATAGCACAATATGGATGTTCGCATGGCTTTGAGACCCAGGTCCAGCAATCATATACCCAAGTTTACAGTGCAGTACAGATGTTCAAGTGCAGGCTTGTAAACACTGAGTTCACAAGCCTAGGGTTTATAATGCAATATAGACATTCCCTAGAGTCCATTACTGGTTATCTGGCCATGGCTATTCCCAGGAAAATCAATGGAAAATATAACACAGCCCAGGACTTCAGTGGGGTTACACCAAGGTATAATTCTAAACCCAGTGTTCTAAAATGTGCTTCCACTTAATTGCTTTTTCTTCAAATCCTAACATGATTACATTTGACTAGCAGTGCCAGCATTTAAATGCTTCCAACTAGGCTTTGACTTCAACGGCTCACTGAAATGAATGGGCTGATAGATAGTCATGTTTGTTCTATGCTACTGCTGTTGTCTAGCTGAAGACGGTTTTTTGCAGAGCTGGGATAAACAGGGCAGCAGTGCGTGAATAGACTGTGAAGGTTTCTGGCAGCAAAATTGTCTGAGAATCTCATGTTTCTCAAATAGAAACCACATCTTCTGATTCCAAGTCCTGTGATTTAGCCCCAAGACAATCCTTCCCTTGCTGGAGAAGTATTATCCACTCAGAGAAATTTGCTCTCTTTTGCTTAACCAGGGGTGTATTCAGATTCTCCGATATCAAAGGGTTCAAACAGTTTTCATGTTTTATTCCTGTTCTAACACATATTGAAATTCTCTCTTAGAATTAAGTTTGACAATGGTAAAAAAGCAACTTAAAAAAAAAATCAGATCCCAGCTACAATAACCAGTCTAGATTTTTACATGTTGTTCCCAAAACCATAGCAGATATTTGTTTCAGTGGGACTCTGTTTTCTAAATGTACATTTATCCCTATTGCTCTATTTCTTTGTCCTTTTAAAAATTAACACAAGTGCATCTTCAAGTATATGTCTTAAATGTAGACATTTGCAGAGTTTATTACCTGAAGCTGGTAGTCATCAAAGCTTTACCTACTGTGTCATGTCGATAGTTGGGTGAGCTGGAATACAATGCTACTGTTTTCTGAAAAAGCTTGATCACTTGACAGTGTCAAATGGACAGAGCTAACAAATATGATCAGCAAAAAAAAAAGAAAAGTGTTTACTGTATATAACAGATGCTCCCAGGGGTTCGAGTTTCTCCTGGTAGCCTTAAATTGGTTTCAGTTGCTAAATATGGTCTCTCTGAGTCTTTATTTATAAAGACCATGTCTGAGTTTCCTCAACTGTCTGCATGCACTTTCATATCCTGGCAACTAGCCGTGGATAAGAGGTAGTGATATCAGGACTCTTGTGGAGTTGCATGCAACTTAACTACCTGCATTCTCAGACCTGATCTACACTTAAATATTAAATTGACCTAACTAAATTGCTCAGGGATGTGAAAAATTCACCTCCTGGGTGACGTAGTTAAGCTGACCTAACCTCTGGTGTAGACACTGCAAGGTCAACTAAAGAGTTCTTCCATTGACCTAGACACCACCCCTTGGAGAGGTGGATTTACTACACTGATGGAAAAACACCCATCAATGTAGAAAGCGTCTGCAATACAGCTCTATAGCAGCACGACTGGAGCACTGTAGACAGAGCCTCCGCCAGAGTGTATGGTTTGTGTTCTCTGAGAATAACTTCGTGAGGGGTGTGGACAGGGGTAAGATGAGTGCAGCTCATCACCCCCACTCCAAAAACTGTTCCAGCCCCACTGGAACTGAACCCACGCGGGGTCCACAAAGTAGCTCCACCCCCGATGGAAAACATTGCTGTGTGTAAGTAGACTTCTACAAATCTGTGGCTATCTGCTTTATATCCACGGATCATATTTGTTGATCGCAGATCAGATGTGGATACAGATTTTATATCCATGAGGGGCTCTCTCTATGAGTAATGTGGTGTTTTGAATAGCACGTGCCACTTTAAAAATGGATGTATTACATGTACATGAGTAAAGTAAATGTAAGTGAACTCACTTGTTGAGTATAACTCAACTTGCAATGGTCTGAATGTGGACAAAAAATTAAAATGAGGGATGAGGAGAAAAAAAGTAAATCCAGACTCTTAAGATGAAATGTAACACAGTCAGTGATGCATTTTCAAGACAATAATTTACATTGATACACATGAGACGGGCACCGGGATATCAAGGTGATGAATGTACTAGAATTAGTTGGGATAGATAAAGACCACACCAGGTGTGGCTGAATGGGTAAAGGTAAGTATAAGTCTGACATGAAAAATCTTTCATAAAGAAAGAGAGTTGAGATGATGCAGTTGCTGTGTAATAATAGCTTGTGTGAAATTGCATGGGACTCTGGACAGAAGGAAAGTGGGAATGATTTCAAGCACCATATCAAACATTTTTCCATTACCATAGAAAGAGAATTCAATTTTAATATTAATTACCCAAAGCAAATATTATTTGGAACATACACACAGATCACAAGACCTGTGGTAGTATGAGGGCTGACACACTAATTGCCTGCAGTGAAACCTCCAACAGAAAATATGAAGTCTCTAAATGAGGTCTTTAATGTTAACATAAAAATGCTTTGTCCAAAAAATTCCAGCCACTGCATTATCAGACACCTCGTTTCAGATCAAATAGAGTATAACCCAAACAATTCACTTCCTTTGTTAGTATTAAGCAAGTAGCTACTCTTAGTCTTAAAATTAGGGCTTTGCTTTTACTCTTGTATTACAGAAACTGCGACTAAAGAATTTTTGCTCTTGTATTCAAGGGGAATTTAAAATCTCTAGGCACAGTCTTCACTATGTCTATTTGTCAGTGAAAGAGGGAACTAATATCTCAGAAAACAGAATCTTCTGATTGCGTCTCTTTCCGGAAAGTGATGTAGCAGGTGCGGGAGGAACATCTGGTGTGTGAATGCCACTAGCTGCTTTTCTGGTGTTTCTGCACACAAGTGAGGTATTCCTGCACATCATCTGGGGAACCAAGAATCAACGGGACTCTCTGGTGAATAGACTCAGGCTTCACATCCAGCACTGGCTCAGTCCCTGTGGTAGCCATTCCACCGGCCTGCTCAATGATGAAAGCCATGGGGTTGCACTCGTAAAGGAGCCGGAGCTGTAAGAAAAGACACGACACAGGGATGTTTGCGGGGAAATAACAACAAAGCACTTATCAGAACTTAAAACTATTGACCTTCCCTTTATGTCCTTGGCAAGCTTCTGCATATCTCCCACTAGAGATGTGCAGAAGTTCCACTGGGATTAGCAATGATGGGAGCTCTGGTGTAGTCCATCTGCCAGTGTTTTAAGCACTGAGGTACAATCGTATTTGCTCCAACCCCTCAGACAGAGACCAACACCTACAAGATCTTCACCGAGCTTTCTCAAAAAATACAATACCCACACAAGGAAATAAGGAAACAGATTGTCACGGAGCACCCGGGCGATGGTCTGGAACCGCTCCCTAGGAAGCCAGACCGGACTCCGGGTGAAGGGCCCCTTCTCCATACACAGCCTGTTTCCCAGGCCAGGAGCTTCAGGGGTACCCACTTCCACCTTCCTGGGTCTGACCTCGGAGCATTCAGCACTTTCTGCCCCTCCGTGTGCTTCCCCCAGCAAGCCCTCCTGGGCGGGGTCCTGGGGAAGCCCATGGGTTCTGCACCCCAAATCCACAGTCAAACGTGACTCTCAGCCAGCCAGCAGAATAGACGGTTTATTTGAGATGTCAGGAACACCATCCAACTCACAGCTTCTCAGTCCAAACAGGGTCCCTCAGTCAGGCCTTTCTGGGGTGTACCAGGAGGTGAGACCCAGATTCTGGGCTCCTGCTTCTCCCCCAGGTTTATTCGATGACTTCTAATCACAGACCATACAGCGAGCGTGAGCCTTCAGCTGGATCCATCTTGGGGCCAGAGAGCGAGTTGGCTTCTCTCCCTCTCCCAGCTAGACCCAGACCCAGACTGACCAAACCCTCTAGCCACTTCCTGCTCCTTTGTTCCTTTGTCTGTTTTCCCGGGCTTCAGGTATCACCTGACCTCCCTTCAACAGATTCAGCTGACCTCCCTCCCCCACCTGGGGTCAGGTTACAGCTTCCAGGGATGCACACCTTTGAATACCTGCAGTGGCTCTGCTCTGCATTACCTTCACATAGACACTTAAGAAATGCATAGGGGAAACTGAGGCACACACACACAGTACTCCCACTTCGTCACACAGATCAACAGAGCCAGACATGTACCCAAAAGCCTGCTGCTGCAAGACAAGCCCAAGAAAGAAAATAATAGAACACCACTGGCCATCACCTACAGTTCTCAGTTAAAGCCTCTCCAATGCATCATCAGTCATCTACAACCCATCCTGAACAACAATCCCTCACTTTCACAGGCCTTGGGAGGCAGGCCAGTCCTGGCCCATGACAACCCGCCAACCTCAAGCATATTCTCACCAGCAACAGCACACCGTGCCATAATAACTCTAACTCAGGAACCAATATATGCAACAAACCTCGATGCCAACTCTGTCCACATATCTAAACCAGCAACACCATCACAGGACCTAACCAGATCAGCCACACCATCACTGGTTCATTCACCTGCACATCTACCAATGTCATATATGCCATTATGTACATAGCAGAGGGACATTGCTGGCACATCAGTCAAACTGGACAGTCCCTAGGAAAAAGAATAAATGGACACAAATCAGATATCAGGAATGGCAATATACAAAAGCCTGTAGGAGAACACTTCAATCTCCCTGCTCACACAGTTACAGATTTAAAAGTCACTATATTGCAGCAAAAAAACTTCAAGACCAGGCTGCAAAGAGAAACTGCAGAGCTGTAATTCATTTGCAAATTTGACACAATCAGCTCAGGACTGAACATGGATTATGAGTGGCTAGCTAACTACAAGAGCAGTTTCTCTTCTCTCGCTGTTCACACCTCCAGTTCAGCTGCTAGAGGAATACCTCCTCCCTGATTAGAGATAACAAGCTGGTTCAGCCTCATTGGACTAACCCTGTTATCTCTAACCTGGTTCTTGCTTACCTATTTTTACCTGCCCTGGATATTTCCACTGCATGCATCCGACGAAGTGGGTATTAGCCCAGAAAGCTTATGCTTCAATACTTTAAGGTGCCACAGGACTCTTTGTCACTTCTGCAATTCCAGACTAACATGGCTACCTCTCTGATTCTTGTTTTAACCACTGTGTTCAACTGTCTCTTTACAGCCTCTCTTCTTTATTCAACCTTCTTTTAAGGTTTCTTTAACAATAACTTTCCCACCATAAGCATCATACTGTGTCATGTACCCATCTCTCATTGTGAGATTTTAAAAACTTTCTCTTCTGGTTTCCATTGCAGCTTCTGTAGAAGCTGTAGAAGAATGCAGTGCCATTGCACTGAAGTATCAATATTCCAGTGGAAATTTAGCATTTCAGAGCTCAGGTACACATAGGTGGGACAACACTGGCAATACGTTTCCCCTGACTAACCAAGGTCTCGAGGCTGCATGCAGCAATGAAGTGGTTAAACTAGCAAAGATGATGCTTTCCTACAGACCTTATTTGTTGAAGCTTGGGCAGTTGTGTTTGCTCAGGATATTTTGGAGTCTGAAACCTGATGCTGACATTCTCAAGTTTCAGGTGTTGATTGCAGTGCTGCACAACTGTGGCTAACCCTGTTAGTGAGCTGAGTTCATGTAGAGAGTAACTCAGTTTTTTCAAGTAACTATGGTTATTTTAAAATGTATTTTCAGTTTAGTGTGAAGGGAATTAGGCCCCCAATACCTATTAATGTTAACAGAAATTTCAGCCTAACTTTTCAGACAATATCAGAAAAATGTTCCAGTTTGAAAGCAAGTACATTTGAGTCACGTAAAAAAACTCCGGGGTGCTAAAACTAGGGACCTAGGGATACGGGAGCACTCCCTGGCTTGAAGTGGTGTCCATCATATGCAGGGTTTACAGTTTGGTTCAGTGTCACTAAGCACCCCCACTATACAAATTTTTCCAATACCATGGAAAAAACTACAGTATGTAAAGGGGAATGAAAGGCTGGTGATGTAACAAGGTTCAGTTAATAGAGTTGGGTTTGGAAGATTTGCTTGGATAAAACACTTATTTCTTCTTTCTGTGCCTTAGGTCTCCATCTGCAAACTAGGGATAATAGTACTTTCCTAGCTTACAGGCTTGTTAGGTATTGAGATACAATGGTGTAGCATGGAAAAGCCTATACAAATGTAAAGCACCCTCCCAAAAATATAATGTGCTTTGGGGAAATGGAAGTGTCTAATGGAATGCAACCAATTCTGTAATAAATTCTGTGATCACGCTGTTTGCAATACAACCAGGGATTTCATACACTTAAGCAATGTACATAGCATTAACTTGATTTCTTACTTATCTTTAAAGTTTGTTTAAAGGACACTCCCTGTACACAGTGTCCAGGTAACATGGGAGCCTTTGTATTCTCTTTATGGCATGGTCAGTTTGAAAAAGAAAACCTGTCACAAAACAGCAATGGTGTCACTAATCACTTGGGGTTTGTCATTGCTTTGGTGTGACTGTAAACCTTTAGAATGCCATCCATCTGCCTCAATAGGTGGAAAACTAGATGGGACCAGCAGTGATTGGGATAGAACCAGTCGAAAGGGGAAGGAGATTGGGCATTAGCTCGGAGGGGGAAGGGGAGGTATGCAGTGGTACTCCTCCCACTCCAGAGTCTCCATTCATTAGCCAACCAGGGGAGGAAGGGAACCAATTGGTCCTTTGCTCTCCCCTTTCATTAATTTTAAATCCCAGGTCAAGCCCTGAGGAGCCTCTTTTTGCTCTATTTCAGAAAACCCTGCCACCCCACCATAGTTTTAGGAGCGGTGTCTTACAGATGCTGCAGGTCTGATGCATTGCCACTTTTGGGGTCAAAAAGGATTTTTTTCTTTCCACTGTGGCCAAATTGGCATAGTCCTGTTTTGGGGGGGTTGATTTTGTTTTGCCTTCCTCACAGCATCCTGGAGGCACAGTTAGGCTAGATAAGAATAGGATTTAGGAGTGTGGTAGTAGTTGGTAGGGATGTTAGTTTATTGCAACTTGTGGCTGGTTTCCAGTGTAATTTAAAGGAACGGTCCTGGGAAATTGCTGATGGGCCTTGTACTCATGGGATAGACTGGGATCTTGTGTCTTACACAGGTTGAAGTTCTCCCATTTTGGTACCCTCTGTAGCCCTCACAAGGGGATGGGGCTGATGAGTAATAGGATTCAGAAGAGCAAGCTGAGTCTACCCTGAATGTTGGGTTATATGGCAGAGGCCTTTAACCTCGCACTGGAACTACATACAGGAAATTAAGGAAGAGTCTGTGTGACAGGGCGGGTAGTGCCCCTTCCCTGTGTTGGGTTTAATAAAGTTGTGGTCTGCTGCTTAAAATCCATCTCTGTGTCTGTCCTCATTCACCCCCATGTCCAGGTCAAAAGCATATTTCTTGCTTTTGTTCAAAAAGCTGACCTCGTCCAAGCCTCCCTCCTTTAAATGAATTAACGTTTTGTAATTTATTAGAGCATTGTGAACATCAGTTGGTTTAAAAACACCAAAATAAATGGGAGGACTCTGAAAGGTCAGAGGTATGTTAGATGGGACCATTGTTAAGTTGGGCCAAATCTAATTTGTAAAAACTTTGACCTTAGTGTCCCTTAATATACTCCCAAACCAACTTGAGAAAAGCCATTTTTAAGCTACTCTGCATAAATTATAACCATCCTGTCACATATTCTGGAAAAACAGGGGTATTAGGTACAGTAAGTTCAGAAGACAAACAGTTTACCTTTCCCTTAGGACTCTTCTGGTTAGCTGGGTACATGAATATCCCACCATACATCAGGGTGCGATGAACATCAGCCACCATCGAGCCCACATATCTAGAGCCATAAGGGGCACTGCCATCCTGTAAAACAGATGGAAACCTTGAAGCTAACACTGTTATATCTGGCAGGCTGGGTAGCTGGCAAAACTGCATTGTATCATTGCCCTCTTCATTTTGTTACAAGGCAGAAATAAAAGTTTGCTTAAATTTCTGACCACTTACGGGACACTCTAAATGTTGGCAGGCCTACAGTTTGACACACCCTTTCTCAAAAGGATAGTCTCTTGTAAAATATAGTAATTTCCATGCAACCCCAAAGTAGTTGCTGCAGTTTTTAAACTCTCCCTGGGTAGTATGAGCCACTCATGGTAACTTTGCACGCACACATGATGCCAAAATTTCAGTACATGAGAATCTGATGCCATCTTTCCATTTTCCCTGCTTCCTCTGTCTTGAAAGCCAACCCGGACTGAGACTGGTGGTAACCTTGCTTCCTCATGTGATCCGAAAAATGGGTGTAGTCAGGTGCTTCCAAGGATGGAGATGCAGGAAGAACAGAGCAAGGGGGCTCTATCCTTCTGCTACTCCCTGATGATTCTTGTTGTTTTTGCTCCCAAATATGTGCTATAATTTTAGGATTGTTGCAGATTTATTTTGGAGATTAGTTGAAGGACTGAGGATTATTTGAGAGTATGGTTTTGTTTGCTTTTAGCTTTTTGGAAGGCAGTTTATCACAGCAAATGTCATTTTTGGGAGAGCAGTAAGAAAATGTACGCCTATCAAACTTGACAGTGTCCATTTAAAATCTGGGGAACATGTTAGCCTGCTTCTATCATCATACACCTTCTGCAACAAATGAGGCAGGGGTTTTACAGACAAATCTTCATTGCACAATCCTTATTCATCCCCAGAGCCAGGTCCATCCTGTGCACTGAATGGGGTAAGAGGACCTGTTGTTTAAATTATTTGATCACATACTATTTTTAAGACTATATTATGATCCATAAGCACAGGGAGCCAAATTCTGCACAGGCAGGCTTAAAAGAAGAGGAAATGCCAGGATTCTATTCTAACTTTTGAGTGCTTGACTTTGCAACCTTAATAATTCCTTTTAAGAAAACGAATTCTTTTGTGTTAGGACATAGAGGACCACATTCCACATGTGTATTTTGAGGTATCTGAGTTATGTAATGATCATAAGTACAGTATATGGGAACAGGAAAGACAGCTGGGAATCCTACTTCCTCTATCAGGGTTTGGTTTTCTTACCATGACAGAAACAAAACTGATGCAGACACAGCTGAATGCATGATCATGCTACAAATAATAGAAAATAGAAACTGCTTCATTTCAGTGCAGTTGTCAGCAGCACCACAAGAACCTGGCAAACAGACAAAAGCAAACCTTTGACTTCCCTTTAGGAACAAGACACTAAAGGGAATACTGAATGTACACCTGCTAGTTTTCAAGTTTTACTTCTTGTTTGATCCCTTATGATACAGACTGCCATTCTCACAGCTGCAACTGAATATCTCGTATGTTTCTCATTCAGATGAGAAAGCTAATGTATGCTGCAGGATGGCTGGAGCAATGCCCAGATTTTCCTTTCAGACAAAGATAACAGACATGAATGCCAGTGAAATACATTTTTCCCTCTGATTAGACTCTCAGAAATGCCTAATTTGTATGTGCATCTGGAAAGCATTTAATATTGGCTCAGTGGGTCCTAATGAGAGAGATTTCCAAGATCCCTCCAGCATATTCTTGGCTGCTGATAGCTTCCCCCCTCCCCCAAACTGCTGCAATATTTTCAACAGTGGGGTGTAGGAAGCAGACATCCGTGCATGCCAGTATCATTCTCGGTGCAGCTCACTGTGTGTGTTTCAAGAGGCAGCAGTGCGGACTACTGTGCCTCACATAAAACTGGATGCCAAGTTCCCCCCACCCAAATTGCTGTTCTGACATGATGCTGCCATCGGCTAAGAGCCACACCAAGCATCAGACCATCACGCGCACAGATGCCCACTTCTACCTCCCCGCTGTTGGAAAACTTGTGGCATTAGCTAATTTTGCTATTTCCAAGCAGTCGGTGAAATCATGAATCTCTTCTGCTTAAATCAAATGGATTAAAATGGTTCAAAACATGAAGGTCGTGTAATGTTTTCCCACATTATTACATCAGCTTTCTCCTCAACTGCTGCATGTCTACTCATCTGTGTGGCATCTGTTTTCTTTTCCAGAGGTATTGTTAGATGAATGGATAGAAAGAAGATCTCGTAGGAAGGGGGACATAGCTCTGGCTTAAAGTAAAATTTGGTTTCCCTAGTTATCTTCTTATGTACAAAACTTGTTTCCTCCATAACACTGCCCATAGTGGAGTGCATGTTAGAATCAGCATACTCCTTTAAACACACTACAGGAAGCTCTTCAGATGGCAGCTTGCTATTAAAACTTGAGCAGGGGACCAGAGGTTTTGTGATGGTTAACAAGAGATTTAGGTTTACTATGGACTCTTCTTCCGGCCCTCATCCCTTCACCGTTGCCATGGAGAGTAGTCACATTCCAGAAGAGAGGGACTGGTCTAAGGCCCTTGCATTTGACTTTGAAGCAAAAAGTTTGTCCTTATCTAAAGGAAGGTGAGATGCTGTGGTGAAACTGATAAGAGAAAATGGACAAGAGAGATCAATGGGACTGGGAAATGAAAGGTAATTGAAATAATTAGTTAACTAATTTAGTTACCAATATGGCCTAGCAAAGAAGAACAACACACACAGAGGCAAATATAATGTCCTTTTTGAAGCAAGGTTCTGTTTTTCATTTAGGAATCTTAGAGAAACAGTGGGGAATTTTCCTTCAGCCTCCTCCCCTGTCTCCAAACTTGGTATTGCCCAGAAAGTTCATTTTTATCTTAGTCTTTGATTACTGTATTTGCATTTGGTATCTGAATCTGTATGAGTGCATTTTTTTGGCATCTAGCTGTCTAATAACCTGATTTTCCGACTAAGCCAAGTAGTGAGATGTCTAAAAGCCTTTGCATTTATGCCGAGAAATTGTGCCTGCAATTATTTGCATGTGCAAAATTGCAGGCTGCTTTTCCAAATTGGGCCCTACATCTTGTTTGCTTCACCTTCAAGCTAATACAGCCTGAAAAGATTGTACAGGCAGAAGCTGCTTGTTTTTTCCCTTGTGTTATTTTTTAGGAGGCTCTCTGGAGCCCAAACCCTGCAGCAGGGATGAAGAAAGCCTTCTCTTTGAGTGGAAGTGATGGCACCAGAATGGTTTGGGCCTTTCCAGAGGAACTGCTGGGGGGTCATGCTGAACTGCCCGTAGGTATTCTGATGGGGGCTAAATATTCAGTAATGACTGGGCTGATACCTTTTATAGGGGCCTTCCCCAGAAGATGTGAGTAGTGATTGCATTAACACAGTATTACTTTTTAAAGTAAAAACAAACAAACAAACAAACCAACCTGCTGCTAACTAGATGTTTTCGTTCAGAAACATTTCCAATGGCCAGTTTCCAATAATAGCACAGAGCAAGGTCTAAACAATATGTGTTTGTAAATGAGGTTTGAACTCCTGCAGGATTTATTGAGTCATATGATAGAACTGTGTGACAAGATACAGATACTCCACAAAGGTATTGACAGAGTGCTGGTGAAATGTCATTGGATTGCACTGTTTGATTTTCTCTCACTCTTTGAGATTTAAATGTGTGAAACATAATGATACATGGCATTTCCTGGTTTGTTTGTTCTTGGGTAGCTTTTCTCCTTGAATAAACAGTTTACACTTTTTTTTAACATTCAGGTGGCTTTATAAAAAGTAGATTACATTTTGATCTGGGGGATTGAAGGATTCATATATAAAGAAGCAATTTTCAGGAAGCAAGGTGGCTGGAAATGGGTTTCCACTTCCTTCAGAACCAGACTAAATTCCTCACTTCTGTTTCAAATAAAACCACATAAACAGATGTACAGCTTTATAATACAACATATCTCTAGTAACAACTTAGAGCAATAAAGCAGAGTTCTTGGGCAGATGCAGAGCAAAACTACCCATTTTGTTTGGTGGAGCAAGATGTAAGTTTACAGCCTAGCAAGAAGTCCTCATAGAAATATGACCTGCAACCTTATCTAAATATGTGATCCCATCAGACTTGACAAACTAAGCAGCATCAGTTTGTGCCAGTACTTGGACAGGAGCTCTCCAAGAAAAACACATGGTGGTAAAGGAAGTAGCTAGCAAGTAGGCTCCTGTGCCATTACTGAACCAGTGCCTCATTATAGTGCTCTGGGGAAGTTTGCTCCTGGACGCACTGTCTTTTCGATGAGACATACATCAGATGTCTTTTTTCGCAAGAGTGGGGTTAATTCTAGCATCCTAACAAAATTCAAATATGGCTAAACCACCCTGAACACGCCAGATCCCATCTGATCTCGGAAGCTAAGCAGGATTGGGTCTGGCTAGTACTTGGATGGGAGACCTCCTAAGAATACCAGGCGCTGTAGGCTTAACATGGGCGTGGGGAACCTTTTTTGTGCCAAGGGCCATTTGGACATTTATAATGTCCTTCACGGGCCGCTTCCGCGCCCCCGCCCCCCCCCCCCCACGGGCCGCTCTCCCCCCCCCCCCGCCCCCCGAGGAAGCCCAGGCTGGCAACGGGAGCTGAGCCCCCAGCTGGCAAGGGGCCAGCGGGGGGGACCCCAAAGCAGTGGCAAGCGGAGTGCTTAGCCCTGCACTGCTTTGGGGTTTCCCCGCTGGCCCCTTGCCAGCCGGGGTCCTGCCGCCTGCCCCAGTCAGCTCCCGCTATCAGCCTGGGTGTAGGGGGTGATCTTCATTTACCCCCGCCCAGCCTCCCCCCATCTAACCGCCTTTCCTCCCTGCCTGGCCCGGCCCATCCCACCGAACCTAACCTCCTCCCACTCCCAACCCAGCCTCCTGCCCCCTATGCCTGACCCACCAAGCCTCCTTAGCTCCTGCACCCATGCCTCACCCACCCCGGCCTCCCCCCCACACCCCATTGACCGTCGGCTCCCCCCCCAGGTTAGAGCCGCCCCCACCTGGCGGCCCACATGCGTCCCTGGTCGGCGGCTCCCCCAGGCGCTTGCTGGCCCCAGCACGGAGCCACACCCGCCTGCCGGCCGGAGCGCAAAACCACCCCTGCGGGTCACTGGCCGGCAGCTCCCCCAGGCACTTCCGGCCTCTTCGCCGAGCGTGGAGCCGCCCCGGGCCGCCGGGGGGGGGGCAGCTCCGCATTCGGCGAAGGGGCCGGGAAGTGCCTGGGGGAGCCGCCGGCCAGGGACGCGCGCGGGCCGGACGGAAGGCTTTGGCGGGCCGTATAAGGCCCGCGGGCCGGAGGTTCCCCACCCCTTCCGTAAGGGAACCAATTGCTACTGAAACACCAACACCAACCAGTTGGTGCCCGTCACCCCCCAACTGGGGTATGGGCCAAAGAGAGAGAGAACAAAATTCAAACTGGAGTAATTCTAGTCTACCACATTTTGAAGTGACTTGTGAAGTGACATACACAGGCACATTTCAAAAAACTTTTCAAAACCGCACAGGCAGAATGTGTGCATGTACCTATTCGTACTCACAAAGGGCTCAGTCATAACTTATTAGGCACTGATCCATGCTGAAGGCAGTGTAGATGGGGAGTTCCAGAAGGCAGCAGAACGTAGAGGGTAGCATGCCCTCTGCTATACCTGTTCAGGTGGTACAATGTACACCCCCTGTGGGGGAAGAGGGCATGGGCATGAGTCCACCTCTTTGCCTTTGGGGTTGTATTGTGCCCCATGAGGTGTTAGGAGGGAGCAGTCTTTTCACTTTGGGAAGCATGGGATTTGCAACTGTATTCTGCTGCTGCACAAAGGTGCAAGTGTGGGGGAGGATTTTTACACCTTGCCCTTCAATGCGACCTACTGAGCAGTAGTGAGTGAGTAATCTAGCCCAAAATGGATAAGTGTTCATGTTATTACTTGAGGTGCATATTCAAATATATTTGAAAATAGGTGCCTGTCTAAATTTAGCATGCATAATTTCAGAGTTTCTTTAAAACTCTGGCTCTTATTATCTAGCACATCTTCCTCCAAACTATTACAGAATGCTGATGAGTTTGGCTACCATGAAAGTTGAAGTTAAAAAAGAATTTTCAGAGTAGTGGAAGCCAAAGTATGAGTCTTGTAGGCAGAATGTACCAGGTTGTAGATAATGTTGACGAAGTTTAATTCATCAAAACAATCAAACCTGTCCTCCTCTTTCAGCCGTACTGTGCTCAAAGCAGGAAGAGCTCTTGCTGCATTAGCTGATTACAAAGCTACTATTTTCTCACCTCAGGGAATTTCTTCCTTTGTAAATACTCTGTCATCACGGGATCAAAGTACTTGGCATAACCCTCATTGATACTGTAGATCTTCCCTTTCTTCTTGATTTTCACATCTCTATCCACCAGAACAAATTCACCAAGAGCCTACAGAAGAATGAGGTGCACCAATTACTAGCAGGCAGCAGGATACCTTGTATACTTCCTATCCGAGCACAGTGTGATACTTTTATCAGCATTCATTTATGTGACTTGTCATTGTTTCAAACAGATCACAAGCTAGAAAGCTGCTTTAGGTACAGGAAGATTTCCCATCTCTTCAATGTGAACAAAAATAATCTCAGAAATAATTGTCATAAAATGAATACCAGTCCAGTATTGTGAGCCCCAAATGTTAAAAAATGAGTAAGACCTGAAAACATATCATGAAATTTGGCCTCAAAATCATGAGATTTTTTTTTTTAAATAGACATTTGGGGGTGGTTTTTTGATTTTTGAACTGCCCCAGTACCCCTCCTCCCCCACTGTATGTATATGTCAATTAAAGTGTTGCTAACATCCCAAATATATTGAGTTAGCTGATCATGGCCGCTGTTGCACGAGATCTTCCTGGCTGGCTGCCTGATGATTTGGCGCTTCCAGCTTCTCCCCAAACCTGAAAATTCGAATTAATTAATTCAGTGTCCTCCCTCTGTCCTCACATCAAGTCTGTCCTCAGTCAGTCTGCTAAGTGTGATCTCTTCAGTAAGTTACTTTTAGAGCTTAGGTATATTGGCCTTTGCTGAAGTCAATGCACAGTGGTTGGCCTCCATGGAGCCAAGATTTCACCCGTTGATTAAATAAAACCTTTATATTGTTAACTATCTTGTGCTGACTTTCCAAATGAGCCATCTCCTTTCTCCTTCCCCAGCACCCTGGACAATGCTGTCTGAGCTTCTGGTGGCTGATGTTGAGACGCAGTCTGCAATTTTATGGGCACGTTCTTTTTATTTGCAATATTTGAGTATGCAAGTTAAACTACTAAAAGTAAAGTGACCTAACCTGCAGATGCAGTCAGGAAGCTAGGGGTATAAGTGTGTCTGACTTATACCCATAATTAATATTTTCATTTGCTGAATTAAAATCTAAATGGAGGCCCTTTGATTTTTTTTTTTTTTAAAGTGGGTGGGTTCCTTAATTGGAGCAAAGGCACTGCCCATGATGAGTTTTCTTAAACATTTCCCAGTGTAGTGCTATGATGTAGTCTTAAGATGTATGAACAGGGGCAAAGTCTCATTTCTTCCTTTGCACAAATGGGATTGTGGTACTGCAGCCAAGGTGGTTTTGTATTACTAAGTACCAGTAGGATAAGGATGGATTAAAACAGGATGTGGTCAAAAAGGAAAATGCAACAAATAATATTCTCTAGTCCAGAGAGGAATGAGAAAATAAGTAAAGCCTAGCACATGAAATACTAAAAGGCAAAAAGAATGTATATATAATTAACATCTTGTGTATATACCGGATCTAGCATGAAGCAGTCCACTCCTTGCCCAGTAGAAAGAGCCACCAGCGTAGCACTGCCATACAAGGCGTAGCCTGCTGCAACGATATTTCGTCCCGGCTGAAAGGCATCCTTTTCAGAGGGCTCATCTTCAGTTGTCTGAGGAAAGAATTATCACAATATTGAAGGTTGAGATCTTAATGGAAAACAATAAAAGCAGAACTCCAATTTAAATGAAAAACTGTTAAAATAACCAATGTCTTCTAGGGTTGCCAGGCATCCAGAACACCTGGTCAAAAAGGGACCGTGGCAGCTCCAGTCAGCACCACTGACTAGGCCATTAAAAGTTGGGTTGGTGGCATAGCAGGGGCCAGGGGCTAAGACAGGCTCCCTGTTTGCCCTAGCTCCATGCAGCTTCCGGAAGCAGTTGCCAGGTCCCTGCGGCTCCTAGACACATGGGTGGCCAGGGAGGCTCTGCACGCTGCCCCTGCCTGAAGGGCCACCTCTGTAGCTCCCATTGGCCTGGAACCACAACCAATGGGAGCTGTGGGAGCAGCACCTGCCGTAGTACGCACCTCTCCACAACAGCAATCTTTGTTATTTATCACTGGGTTTGCTTTCTGTGGTTTTAAAATCAGTTTTCAGTCCTCTAGGACTTATTTATAAACCACCATACACATGTACTATATTTGCAAACGTTAATATTAAGCACCCTATGTACGGGAACTATTTACTCTTCTTTAGAGTAACATCTTCTTTAAAGATCTGTAAGTAACATGTGAGTTAAATTTATAGAGGGTATTAAACTGGCAGGAACTGTATATGTCTGTGAGGACAGAGACATAATTCAAAAGGACCTAAAGAGAGAGCAGAAAAAAATGTAAGACGATATATCAAGCTGTGCAATGACTATTCAAATGTTCTTATTCAATGAAAAGGAGAAACTTAAGAAGCCATAATGCTGAAAAAGACCTAAGGGTGATAGGGAACAGCAAATTAACGTGAATGCATTATGCCATGTGACAGCAAGATAGATGGACCAGTAGAATTTGGGGCTGTATTCACAGAAACATTCTATCAAGGAGAAGAGAGAGGGTGTTGACACAGTTCTTCTCCGTAAGACTGTTTGTAAAACTGCATTTATCTCTAGGTACCACATTGACAGAAATACATTTACAGACTCGAGGGAGTTCAGAGACAAGCAACAAAAATTATCAGGGGTTGGAGGGCCTCACCTAAGAGAAACGACTGAGAGAGAGAAATATTTAGAGCTTGGCTAGGAAATGACAGAGGTAGGGACATAAGTCTATCAATGTTTTGAAGGGTGTTCAAATGGATACAAAAGCAGTAATTGTATTAAATTAATAAGGGAATATTGGGGCAAACACTAGAAAAACATCTTGATAGACATATTAGACTTTGGCACAGTCTTCCTAGGGAAGTGATGGCTGCCCCATTGCTTGGGAGATTTAAAAGTCCATTGGACAAGATATTAAAAGCTATACCTTAGTAGGAAACACCAGTATTCTGGCAAGGAAGCCAAGTAGCTGATATAATATTTTTTCCCCAATCTCTGACATCTACGTTTTCTGACTCTGTGATAAATGCTGAAAACTGATAAATGTTCTCTATGCTCATACAGGGTGAAATAGTGCCATTGATTTCACTGGGGCCAGGATTTCACGCTCTGTTTTTGGCCTGTTTGAACTTGAATGAGACTTTTAGTCAGTGTGTGTGGTGGGTTTTTGTTTTTCTTGGTAAGTGGATTGTTCTTAGCTAATTCTGTTTGTTCTTATTTATGTGGCATATTATTCTCAATACTGAGACACAGCACCTTAATGGCTCCTGAGGACCTAAGACATCATATATAATATAATGTAATATAAATGGAGATATACCAATCTCCTAGAACTGGAAAGACCTTGAAGGTCATCGAGTCCAGTCCCCTGCCTACACTAGCAGGATCAAGTACTGTCCCCTGACAGATTTTTTTTTTTGCCCCAGATCCCTAAATGGCCCCCTCAAGGATTGAACTCACAACCCTGGGTTTAGCAGGCCAATGCTCAAACCACTGAGCTATTCCTCCCCCCCCCCCCATACATGTATGTTGTAATTTCATATGAATGCATTCACATGTAGTCACATATTATGGAACCCTGATAAAGAATTCATTTACCCCATAGTTATAACTAATTATGATTCAGTGCAGGACAGCTCATTTCAGAAAGATTACAGTGTATATAATGAATGCAAATTAGTAAAAGTGCACATTTTAGATACTTAATACTGACTATATGCTGCTAACTTTCTCCTAAATAATCTTTTTTTCAAAAGCAGCTAGCTTGCCATGAACAGCAAGTTTTTTATGCTTTCATACCTTAAAACCTTCTGTTCTAAAATTGTATGCCTATGGCATACACACATTTCAACATCAAAGCAATAATTGTCCACTATAGACTACTTACTTGCAACATTAAATCTAAAAATACACTTTTATGTGCAGCTTGCAAGCAATATTGTGAATGCCTATCTTTTATGCACTCTCTCCCTTCCTCCACAGTAAAAATGACCAGATTTGTTTCTTTGTGTGTGTTTGATTTCCCCCTCCCCCCCCCCAATAAAGGCTTCTCATTCAGACCTTATGGACCCTGGTGTTTATGTAAAGTGAATGTAAATAAATCTTATATGGAAGACTGTTTTCAAATACAGTATATATCTGGGATGATTGTTGCAGACTCATCACTAATGAATGCTTCCTCTTCCCTCCAGGGCCGGCGACAGGGGGGTACTACGGGTAGAGCTGTACCGGGCCCCCCGACTTTAGGGGGGCCCCGGTACAGCTCTACCCGTAGTCATCCGGCGCGGCTCTCCCCCGGACGAGCGCCTGTCCCCGGCTGGAGCAGACAGCCCGGCCAGCGGCAGCGGCTCAGTCCGGGGGAGGGAGCAGCAAGGGAGGCTCTCGCTGCTCCCTGGCTCTCGGCTCTCGCTGCTGCCAGCTGGGGAGGGGGAGCGCCGGCTGGGCTGGGGAGGGGGCCCGGCTGGGCTGGGGGGGCCCCCAGCCGATGTCGGCTGGGCTGGGGAGGGGGCCCGGCTGGGCTGGGGGGGCCCCCAGCCGATGTCGGCTGGGCTGGGGGGCGGCGGCTGGGCTGGGCTGGGCTCCCAGCCGCTGTCGGCTGGGCTGGGGGGGCCCCAGCCGCTGTCGGCTGGACTGGGTGGCCCCGGCTGGGCTGGGGGGCCCAAACTATTAGAGTAGGGGGGCCCCAAATTTCTGTCACGGGCCCTGCTTCCCTCCACTCCCGAATTGTCCTGTGTGAGACCGGCTATTCTGAGAAAGCAAAGGAACTTTTCCCTAGGGAAATGGATGCTGGCCAGAATTCAATTTGTTTTTCAATTCTTGTTAATGTCTGTGCTCTGAACAACCAAAGGGCAAAAGAAAGTTCAGTGTCAAACAAACTTCCACAAAGAAATGCAGATCTGTTCAAAGGTAAAAATAAAATGCTGGAAGTGATGAGGTTATTTTATTGGCTTTTTAAGTCTGTGGAATAGTTGTGCCCTAGTGAAGTACACTAAAAAGTGAACTAGGGAATTAAAACAGACACCAGAAGCCTGATGATAACCTTTGAGTATTTTCCTTTCTTTTCCTTCAACAATATTTTGACTATGCTATAGGGGATGTTTTATCATAGGCTTCAAAATATCTGACTTCATAGAATCAAAGGTTTAAACTCTGGAAAAATCAGTTCTGCACTTCATTGTTGCAAGGTAGATTAAATAAGTTTCATGAGAGTTTAATGTATCTTTCGGAACACTCCATACAAACTGAGTTTGAAAGTTTTGTCATAAGTAGCTTGCCCAAAGCCTAGGAGAGGAGGGGTCACTATAAGAGCTGGGATTAGATTTTAGAGAATCCTGGTTCCCAGTGTTGTGTTCAAACCACTAAACTAAGCCTCTCTTGGTAAAGATCAATAATTAGCATCTGTTGCCCTTTCCCCCTCTCCTTATCTCTCTTCTACTGGGGAAAAATGGCATGCACCATTAAACTGATGGATAGTGAGAGAACTTGTCTGGAGATCTTGACAATATTACAAGAGAGGCAGTGGAATGTCACAGGACAGCTGTAGTGTGAGAATCGTGAGGTGTAGACTCATGCAGGCTCAGTGTGTGTCGGGGGAAGAAAAGATTAATTAGATTGCTGGTTGGGGTGGGTGAGGGCTCCAGCTGGGGGTGCTGAGTTGAGCCACAGAGTCCCTTTTTGACCAGGTGTTCCGATGGAAAACCAGACACCTGCCAACCCTAAATGGTAACTGTCATTCTGTCTTTACCTTCAAGAAAGAAGTACTTCTTTAAAGAGAGTACTCAAGAGTCTAATGACTAGTGTTGGTAGGAGAATCTGACCCTGCAATTTGTTTCTTTTCAGCCGATCTCTTCCTTGCATCACTATATCAGATTTTAGGGATGGGGAATGAAAAAATCAATGTACTGATCTGGCTCAAACCATTCACAAGGCCCCCTACATACCTTATCACTTTCTCTTAGCAGTGAAATGTTATCTCAACTGAAGTTGCCTCCAGCTCTTGAAATATACAGAGGAACCTTTAAAAAGACTACCTTTTAAATACAGCCCTGCATCCAGAAATACATGGCATGGTTACCAAATGAACACCGCAGTTATTTTTACATAACATGAACAACAATTGTTAAACTCCATCTGAATTCTGAAGATTATTTAAGTCCCTTTTTGTCAATGTATAGGGAGCATGTTCATCCTGGTTGTGTGCTTGTACAGAACACTATTCATAAGGGGGAAAGATGTGGTCCAAGACTGGACTAGAAGCCAGGAGCAATAATTCCAGCTCTGACAATCGCTTTCTCTGTGGTCTTGGCACTTTACTTAGAGTATTTGATGGTTCATTGTTCAAAAGAGGCTGCCTCAGTCCATTAAAGTTCTAACTAGCTTTATAGCTTCTTTTCTAAAAGGAAGTCACTACACAGAAATGTTTGAACTCTGGAGTGCCGCTGGGTTCAGGCAGTGACATAAGAAAATCATTCCTATGAGCTATCATATAATCAGAAGAAACTCCATAAGTCTGGTAACAGTTATGAATGGTCTTTTTAAGATGACCTGATTTACTTCAAAATCCTCTCCGTGGGGAAGATTATTTAAAGTTGTTTAAACTATTTTCTTTCCTAGATAGGTTTTCAATCACTTGGGAGAGCATTTCATCTTTTTCTTTCATAAATGTATATTGCTGCAGAATTGCAAACACTTTTTCTTACTTGGTTATTTTGATTTAGATAATGGCTTTGAAGAAGGGCACTTTAGTAAAAGTTCCAATAAAATCCTCCCATCTGAGAGGGCTGGCTTCATATTTAGCTAATTTATCTTGCTAAACTAGCACCTTGGTAGAAAGGAAGATGCTAAAAAAAAATCTGTCTGTGAATAAATGGCCTTTCAAGTACCTGTGTATACAGCATCTTGTTCAAGTAACTAAAATAAGTGCACTTGATCCTGTGGGTGGAATCTCTATCCTTTGGTTACATCTAATCTTTTGAGGGACTGAAGTAATTTTGTGTTGAGTATTGTAGGTTGATCTTTGTTAAGTATTGATGTTTGCCCCTACATAGACTTTACTTCTAAATGAGATGTCAGAAGGCACTCAGGGTTGGTTTGTTGGTTCGTCTGCGAGAGAATAAGGAAAAAAATTGTAGAAAACGAATTGAAAATCTCATTGGTAAGTGATTTTGAAAGGCCTTGCCATTGCTAGGGGAAAAAAAGGAGTACTCTTAATTCCAGTTTGCCATTGTAGTTTTCACACAAATTAGCAGCTGGAGTTATATATAAGAGGAAGCTTATTCTTGAATTCAGCCTATTAACTTGTGAAGTCTACAGACTTCCTTGTCTTCATTAGGATTTCACCTCCAGATGGCTACCTGAATTAAGAACACTCCTTTTTTTTTCAACCAGTGAAGGCAAGGTCAAAGAGGGTACTACTAAATATTTGTAATATGTTGCTCATGGTTATAAATTCAATAAACACCACATAATTATTTCCTGTTCTAAGTGTAGGAGGTAATCATGGCATCTTGTCTTCTGTTTTCTGAGCCTTTAGGATTCATGTTTTTAAGCATTTCTTTGCAAACATGAGAGCTGTAAACTTAATTTAAAATAGAGAACTGAGTGTCTCGTAATCACATGATTCTGTGAGCTATGATTCTGTGATTTAATAAAAGCAATAAATATTGTGAGACTTGCAGTGAAATTGTGAGAACTGACATCCAAACTATTGGCAAATGCTGGTGGTTAAATGGCGGCCACTTTATGTAGCTCACTAGTGGGAAAACAAACATTGTGAGTTGTAGAGATGGACAGGAACCAATATTCCTGACCTGAACATTCCTGAACTTTAAGTAAGTTTGGCTCTGTCTGCACCTTAACACTGGGGCTCTGACCCATTTCTACATCCTGTCCCCACCCCACTCCCGGCCAGTGAGTAAATAGGATTGATGTAGCTAACCAATTGCCTTATAATTAGAAGCCATTTTTGTTTTAATTACTCTGTGTGATACAGAAGGAAATGCTATGGCCCAAGAATTTCACTTGGGCAATTAAGCATGCTTCTTCCTAAAAATTCAGCCCATTATTTGATATAAATAATCTTCATTGTATATCTATATCACTGTGTCTTTAAAGCTCTCTTTATTAAAAGTCAGTGGGAATGGAAATAGTGAGCTGATATATAGAAAATGTTTTGTTCTCACTGGGGTGAATTATACTGTGTGTTTTGTTCATCGACATACCTTCTTGTAGATAGCAAATATCGTTCCTATTGACGCCAAGCAATCTATATTGGAAGAACCATCTAGTGGATCAAAGCACACCACATATTTACCCTAAAAGGAGAGATAATAGGAGCATTAAATAAGTTGACTTGCTGTATCTTTTTCCTTCCTTTGGTAAACACCGTCTTTTTCTTACTACATTTAGATAACCAAATGCCCTTGACAAATCCAGACCAATTGTATGGTTGTAGTCTGTATAGCACATCACCGAAATGCAGAGTGAAGGAGCTTGCCCAAACAGCTGACAATGCAACTACACAAAAGATCTGGGTGAGGAAAGGGCAGAGGGGGAAAGCAAAGGAACTGAGTGGTTTTGTTCCAGGTTCATCTTGGTTTATTGAACAAATTTTGTATAAATTGTATTGTGAGCTGAATGAATGGATTTATGAAGCAAGGCTTGAGGGTAGGGATGACTGACTTTTGGTGGAGTGCTAATCGAAATCCTGAACTGAGAATTAGTGTGAATTAGTGGGACTTCATATTAAATGAATGGAGGAGGTATCCTAAGAGAACATGATTTCCATACATCTGCAAATCCCAGTAAGTAGCCATTTGTTTTCTTAGGGCAGTTTAATTTAGAGCTGACACCCTTGCTCAAACTGAGTAGCACTTTACTCCTCATAGTCCTGGCTAAGTATTCATGTAAAGAAAAACAGGTCACACCATTGTTCAGAAAAGGGTCCAAACATGGTAGGTTTGAATTGGGGTCTCAGTTTCACTAACATGCTCACAAATAATTATTCCCCCAGTTTTAATTATGAATCCTTTGCCAGGACTCCCTTACTTATTGAAAACCACTCACTCGCTGTAACTAATTATTTAAGCAGTAGAATAATATGCAGCTTATCTGCTATTGCTTAGGTACTTGTGCCTTTTTGCTTTCTTACAGGTAACATAGTCCCTAACCCCTTTTTCAATACTTGGAATAACAGCACCACCTGCTGCTAAATAAGAGAACGCAAACATATGTACAGACCCTCTTGTCTTGTGGAGTGATAATGGCATCTTTATTCTCTTCTGAGACTAGGACACAGGTGCCATAGGAGGACTGTAGCATGTTAATAACCAGAGAATTGGATAGCACATCCAGCTTCTTCACTTCATCACCAGTCACATTCACAGTTCCTGCTATTCCATACCTAAAGAAAAGAGGATGTGTACATGGAAGTGTAAACACTAAGAAACCTCAAAAGCAACAAGACAGGCCTGAATTTTGACAGGAATATAATGTTCATGAACATTAAGACTTCAAAAAAATGATGACTCTGGCTTTTCCCTGCCAATCCCACACCTCCCACCTACACCCAACTCTTTACAGTACCTCTGTAGATAGCCATTCCTGGTGGTAATTGAAAGTCTGCCCAAGGGCAGGAAAGACTGTGGATTCAGTTCTGGACTCTGCTTTGATCTCTTCATGACAGTTCAGCCACTATAAAGTCACCTTAGCTGACCTCTGAGGAATACCCATGGCACCAGAATGACCTTCCTCCATCCTCAGCCTCTCCCCTCGCTGCCCCGAGGCTCCCACTGTGAATGAGTGCTGGGGGAGGTGGTCAAATTATGGAGGCTTGCTTGAGGAAGGGGAGTGTGTGGCCAGAGCCTATTCTCTGCCCCAGAGCATTCCATAGGGAGCCATTCATCTGGGACCAGACAGATCCCAGTCCAGGCCCCAAATTCAGAGCCTTACAGGCCTCGTTGAGCTACCTCCCTCTCTGAACTGCACCTCAGAGTGAAGCTCTGTGTATTAGACTACATTAGACAGTGATGGCATTTCCATGATAAAATCCCTATTTTCAGAGATTTAGTTTAAAAAAAAATTCTAAGGCAAAACTCTCAACTCAGAAAATACATTTTTGATTTATTTTATCCGATTCAGTCACTTTTGAGACCAAAGAAAACAAACGAGACCCCGTGACAGCATTTTATTGCTCTTCTATAAAGCAAATAATTTTTTGAATTTTTTTTTTTAAAGGGTAGATGCTTAGTACTCTCTCTCTCTGCCCGTCACCCCCCAGGTGGGGTATGGGCCACCAACCACAGAGCACTCCATCTCTGTTGTTGGCGTTTCAGTAGCAAGTTGGTTCCCTACGGGGTGGAGTTGCTAGCCCCACGCCCATTTTAAGCCTACAGCACCTGGTATTCCTAGGAGGTCTCCCATCCAAGTACTAGCCAGGCCCAACCCTGCTTAGCTTCCGAGATCCGACTGGATCGGGCGTGTTCAGGGTGGATTAGCCGTATGCTTAGTACTCATGGTCTATTTTTTTTTTCTCTCTTCTTTTTTTTTTTTTTTTTTTTTAAAGAAATGTTTTAAAAATCTAAATGGTTTTTCCCTGTTAGAGCCCTTGTTGGGGGAACTATGCTCCCCCTCCCTCTGTCTCCCCCCCCCTCAACTCCCTCAGGAGAGGATGACGAGTAGTGTTTTTTTTAAATACACTACAGACCAAGATTTTCAAAAATTAAGTAGTTTTCTTGAAGTTCCTCAGTTTTTGGATGCCCAGTTTATCACCCACCCTCTGAAAATTGGGCTCCCTTAAGGTGCTTCAAGTAGGGCCCCTCCCCCTAAAAGATACCTAAAATCACTAATCACTCTCAAGAATCCTGCCCACTTATTTTTAAGCTATGTTTGTCTGGGGGAGCCTCACTGTTGACCATGGCCCTTAAACATAAGCAAGACTGCAGGGCACACTGTTATAGTTTCCCCCAGGAAGATAAATGGTTGTATTCCTTGTGCGTTCAAAACTGATTAAAGTAACCAGGATGTACAAAGATTACGGCATCAAGCCCAGCATATTTATAAAGAATTCTTCACTTGCTGTCCAAGTGACCTTGCTCCCATTGCTGACGTCAGTAGGGTTTGACCAAATGTGCTGGATATTTTGCTTTTTAAAATCAGAATGAGCTCATGTTGTTGCAGTTGGTTTAGACTTCCTTTATAGAAAACAGAAGTAGGCTTAATGTCAAATTTGATATCAGATCCTAGCCATAATTTTAAAGAGATCCCAAATGGCACGCAAATTAATCATTTTGGTAATATGCCTTACTAATGTTTTCTACATGCAAGTGCTTCTACTTCATGTAATTACCCATATATACCACCAGGTGGCTCCATTTTGCAGTCAGTGATTGCACTTCAGAAAGAGTCCTGTGGCACCTTAACGACTAAATAAAGTATTGAAGCATAAGCTTTCGTGGGCTAATACCCACTTCGTCGGATGTGAGCAGTGGAAGTGTCCAGGGGCAGATATAAATAAGTAGGCAAGAACCAGGTTGGAGATAACAAGGTTAGTCCAATCAGGCTGAACCAGCTTGTTATCTCAAATCAGGGGGGGTGAGGTATTCCTCTAGCAACTGAACTGGAGGTGTGAACTCTGAGAGAGGAGAAGCTGCTTTTGTAATTAGCAATCCATTCAAAATCTTTGTTCAATCCCAGATTGATGGTATCAAATTTACTAACACAGTTACCTCTCTGATTCTTGACTTCAGAAAGAGTTGATTTCTCATGGGAAAACTTACAGTTCAAAGATTTTCAAAATTTATTTCCCCTTGTTTTTAGGGAAATTTGAAGACAGGAGTTTGGTTTGTTAAATATCCTTCTGTTCCTGCTGCTTATTTTGCTGCCACAATAATGTTTGTTATGACTTCAGTGGTTGCTGTTGAAATTACATCTGAGGCTGGGCGGGGGATTGGGTGTGGGGAGGTGTGTGTGTGGGGGGAAATACAGACACACATGGATTATTTCACTCATCACAGAAATGCATCCAATCCTGAGATTTTTAATGTACAGAGTATTGGGATGGGAAGTGATTCCATCAAATCTATGTCCTTCCTTGTGGCTCCTTTGCCCCCTTTTCTTTTTTCCCAAGAATATGGGGGCCGGCTGCTGTCATTTCCACTGCGTCTCCCTCTCCAGCTCCCACAGGGCAGCATGATGAGTGCTGTTTTTTAAAATACGTGACTGACCAAGAGCCCATCACTTTGTCCCTGGTGGGTTCTTTTCCTTGAACTGATGCCCTCAAGGAGTGTACTAAAGCCACTGTGGCCATCTGCTATTGCACAGCGGCAAGACCTGGCAATGGAACTGCCACTATAACAATTAAAATATAACAGGATAGGGAAGGAGCAGGCCCCCCTGAGCTCAGAGCATAGGATTGGAAGCTATGCTATCACAATGCATTGTAGTGCCATGCTGAGGATTTCTGTGGAATTGGGTCAGCCCTCACTTAGAGGGAAGATTGTTACCAACAGAATCCACAGCGCAAATTCCTGCTGTACCTGGAAATATCCAGACTTTACAAAGGACTGACATTAATCAGGGAATGAGGGGTTGGAGCAGATAAATTCTTGTGAAACAAAGGTCATGTTTTCATGTGTGTGCCAACAGATGGCCAGTCACTAAAGCTAATAAGCAGAGTTCCCTATCTGATTGCTTCACTCTTTGCTTACCTACACATTACCAGAGCTCTAAAGCACTTTGTCACTTGCAGCAACTCCCTCTCTGTTGAGGGAAAAAGTTGGAGACTCCCCCAACTGAGGGAAGGGAAATAATGGCCCATGAAATATAAGTACAATGACTTCTACATGGGTATTTTAAAGTCTTTCATAGTGCCATTTCATTATTAAGATGGTTGGGGCATGCTACAACATGCTATTATTATTCACAGTACGTGGCATTATTAAATGATTATGCATGACATACAGATGACTTATTTAATTTCTATAAAAAGAGTGCAGCTCAGTTGGCTCACAATTAGTGGCAGAGCCAACAACTGACTTCAGATACATATCCAAGATAATCTGATCAGGTTTCACATATATAATGTATAAGTATTTTATTTTCAAAGAAACAAATAACATTTGCCTCCTAACTGCCCTCTGTGTCTTTCAAAATCTTCTCCTTTGTTGGTGAATAGAAAACTTTCAAAAAGTCAGTGTTAACTTTTTAAATATTAAAGAAGCCATGCCATACCCTCTTATTTGGGAGAATTAGAAATGGCAGCCCTATTTAACTTCATCTCTCCCTTTAAAAAAAAGTTTCTGGCCCTTTTTCATGTGACGATCGCATGAAAATATAATCTGATGTCAATCCCAGCGATTGAGTTACAATTTGTCATTGACATTTCCTAAAGATCATGGTTGGTTGAATGACATATTTGATGATATCAGTGGGACATATGATTGCTGGATTATTTCCTGAAACTTTTGTTTTTCAAAGCCTTTCTTCCTCAATATAATGAATGCTTCAGTTCTGAGGGAGGAATTGTAATGTTGAAACATTAGTCATGGTTTTTAGGTTAAGAATAAATTCTGTTTTTATCTATATATTATTTAGGATGTATTTTAGGGTTTTAAAAATTGGAATGCCACAAAAGAAACAGTTACTCACCTTTCGTAACGGTTGTTCTTCGAGATGTGTTGCTCATGTCCATTCCAACAAGTGTGTGCACACCGCGCATGCACGGTCCCGGAAGCTTTTTCCCTAGCGGTACCCGTAGGGTGGGCAGGGGAGACCCCTAGAGTGGCGCCCTTATAGCAACGTATATATGCCCCTGCTGACCCACCCCCCGCTCAGTTCCTTCTTGCCGGTACTCCGAGGCGGGAGGGATTTGGAATGGACATGAGCAACACATCTCGAAGAACAACCGTTACGAAAGGTGAGTAACTGTTTCTTCTTCTTCGAGTGATTGCTCATGTGCATTCCAACAAGTGACTTACGAGCAGTCATCTCGGAGGAGGGTTAGGAGTGCCCTTAATTCCTGCTGTAAGGACTACTTGTCCCACAGAAGCATCCTCCATAGCCTGCTGCACAATGGCGTAGTGCGAAGAGAAGGTGTGAACCGAAGACCATGTCGCTGCTCTACAGATGTCGACGATCGGAATGTGCACCAGGAACGCTGTGGATGCGGCCTGGGCCCTAGTTGAATGGGCTGTTAAGGCCGGAGGAGGAATGTTCGAGAGGTTATAACAGAGGTTATTCCTGGCTGTGGTAGTAGGAAACTGCAGAATAGAATGGATTATGTCCGAGATTGCATTGACTCGAGGGAGAGGCAGAAACGCCCTTGCCTGTCGAGAGTCTAATACTGCCCCTATGAACTCTATTCTCTGTGTAGGCACAAGGGTCGACTTTGGCTCGTTTAGCATGAGGCCCAACCTGAGGAATGTAGCTCTGGTGAGAGCTATGTGTTGGGTAGCCATTTCCTTTGACTTTGCCCTGATGAGCCAATCGTCTAGGTAAGGATACACGTGTACCTGCCTTCGCCTCAGGAATGCTGCCACTACCGCCATGCACTTTGTGAAGACTCTTGGGGCAGTGGAGAGGCCGAATGGGAGCACTGTGAACTGGAAGTGATGACTCCCCAACACAAACCTTAGGAATCTCCTGTGGCTGGGAATGATTGACACGTGAAAATATGCGTCCTTTAGGTCGAGGGCGGCAAACCAGTCTCCGCGATCCATAGAGGGGATAATGGTCGCAAGAGAGAGCACAAGGAACCTCAGCTTCTTTATGTAGGAGTTGAGGCCTCGCAGGTCTAGGATAGGGCGAAGACCGCCTTTGGCCTTCGGAATAAGGAAATAATGGGAGTAATATCCCTTGCCCCGAAATTCTTGAGGAACCTCCTCTATGGCACCCAAAGACAAGAGGGTGTGGACCTCCTGAACTAGGAGTTGCTCATGAGAAGGGTCCCTGAAGAGGGACGGGGGGGGGGGATGGTTGGGTGGGAGGGAAGAAAATTGGATAGAATATCCCACTCTTACCAAGCTGAGGACCCATTTGTCTGAGGTGATTCGAGACCATGCTTGGTAAAAGTGGGACAGATGGTTCACAAAGGGTAGGGAAGGTTCTGATAGGGAAGCTGGTTTGTCGTCCCCGGGCGCAGCTTCAAAAGTTAAGCCTGCTCCCTGGCTGCTGTCTGGGGCCCAAGTTCTGCTGTCCCTGCCTGGAGGCAGAACGCGGACGACCTCTACTATTACCTCTACCACCCCTCCTGGGTTGATCGCGTCTAGGGGGAACCTGATAGAAACGAGGTTGGGTGACGGGTGGAGGTCTAAATGGTCTCCTAAGGGGTTGAGGGGTATGTAGGCCTAAGGACCGCAGCATGGCTCTCGAGTCCTTCATGGAATGAAGTTTTTTGTCCGTGTCCTGGGAAAACAGCCATTGCCTATCAACGGGCAAATCCTGGATGGTCGCCTGGACTGGGGCTGGGATGCCAGAGACCTGCAGCCAAGCCCCACGGCGCATTGCTACGGCAGTTGCCATGGTCCTCGATGCTGAGTCAGAGGAATCTAGAGCCGCTTGGAGAGCGGCTCTAGAAACTACCCTGCCTTCCTCCACAATGGCTCTAAACTCTGTGGTCGAGTCTTTAGGGAGTTGGTCCTGGAATTTAGCCATGGCCAACCAGGAGTTGAAAGCATATCTCCCCAAGGCCGCCTGCTGGTTCGAGATCCTTAGTTAGAGGGCCCCTGAGGAATACACTTTCCTACCAAAGAGGTCAAGCTTTTTGGCGTTGTGTGACTTAGGCGTAGACCCCGTTTGCCCCTGACTCTCCCTATGGTTAACTGCATCGGCTACCAGGGTCCCCGGCTGAGGGTGGGTAAAAAGATGTTCGTAACCGCTCTGTGGAGCGAAATAGCGCATCTCAACCCCTCTAGCAGTTGGTGGAATAGAGGATGGAGTTTGCCGGAGGGTATTCAACAAGGTCTGGATAGTCTTAATAAATGGGAGGGCGATTTTCATCGGTCCATCAGATGACAAGATGTCCACTGTGGGATCCACGTCCTCCTTGACCTCTTCAGCCGGAAGATTGAGGTTCTGGGCCACCCTGCGGAGGAGATCCTGATGCCCCCGAATGTCCATAGGAGGAAGGGTTGGAGAGGAAGAACCTGCCATCGCCTCATCAGGAGAGGAAGACGAGGAGGTTGCAAACTGGGGATCTCCTTGTTGAGGCTCTGTTGGGGGCGGCTCATACGGAGACCGCTCCTGGGCTTGTTGATCTGCCCTGGAGGGAGGACGGTCAAGTCCCGAAGGGCCCGGCCCTGGGTCTTCTGGTGCCGCCTCAGAAGGCGGTGCCGTTACCATAGCTGAAATAGGACCCCGCGGCACTGAGGGTAGCGAAGCCGATACTGAAGCTGGCCTCTGGGTCTGGTGAAACGCCCACAGTGTCCAAAAGGGCCACTGCACCAGACCTTGGCCCTGTGGCAGCCAGGATGGAAGGCTCTGGTGGCAGGACGACCTCCGGTGCCGGGAGTGATGGCATGACCCAGAGGTACGGTGGCTACGACCGGACCGGGAGGAAGCTGCATCAGATTCCGAGGAATAATCCGACACGGACCACGGCGGTGTGGACCCCTCCGGTGCCGTGATATGCCTCTGGATGTTTCTCAACTGGTGGTGGTACAGGCTGTGCCATGATGGTCGGTACCGGGAGGACAGGTGCTGAGGGAGCTCGTACCGTCGGTGCCGACATGGACGACGCCGAGGGTGCGGATGTTAACGGCACCGGAGCGTGCATCGGAATGATAGGCGCTGCAGCCTGGACTCCGGTGCCGGAGTCACAACGGTACCGGAGCCACAACCGGTGCCGGAGTTGCATCCCTTGTCATGGCAATCCGGTCTTGAGCTGCCTCAAACGTGTCCGGGGTCGAAGGCATTACCAGCTCTTCAAGAGTCCCATGCGGGGATGACGCGGCACCGAGGGGTGTGTGGTCACAGGACTTGGTGGACGCTCTCAGCACTTTAGGGGACTCGCTTATACGACCCGAAGTCTGCCGTGCCGATGAGGGCTCACCCTGGGCTCTGTGGGCCGGGGAGCGACCTCTCGGTCTTTTTGATGGCACCGGTGATTGCGAGTGGTGCCTCCGGGAGCCCCCGGCATGGTGCGGAGATCAGTGCGGTGCTTCTTTTGGTCTAACTTCGGTGCCGCCGGGTCTCTCACCGATGCCGGGGCACTGTGCACCGTGGTGGAAGGAGGATCTTGCTGGGGTTGCAGCGCCGACTCCATCAGGATAAGTTTCAAGCGAGAGTCCCTCTCCTTCTTGGTACGGGGTTTAAACCCTTTACAGATAGTGCACCGCTCCGCCTGATGACCCTCTCCCAAGCACTTTAAACACTTGGAGTGCGGGTCACTGTTTGGCATAGGTTTACCACAGTCCTCACAATTCTTAAACCCTGGCACCCGAGGCATACCCCGGTGCCAGAGAAGAAAGAAACTATATACAACTATACTATTAGAAGAAACTATATACAACTATACTATTAGAAGAAACTATTGAACTATAACTATATAACTAGAATTAACAACTATAATGACTACTGTAACTATGAACATGATACCGCTAAGTAACTACTAGCACAAGATTCGCTGTTCCAGCAACCGTCATGAACAGAAAGAAGGAACTGAGCGGGGGGGTGGGTCGGCAGGGGCATATATACGTTGCTATAAGGGTGCCACTCTAGGGGTCTCCCCAGCCGACCCTACGGGTACCGCTAGGGAAAGTTTCCGGGACCGTGCATGCACGGTGCGCACACACTTGTTGGAATGCACATGAGCAATCACTCGAAGAAGAAGTACCGAATGCAACTTTTCCTTTGTCATGTCCATGAAAACAGTTTGGCTTTAGTTAATATCAACAAAAGAAAGAAAGGGGAAAATGATCTAGTGGTTACAGCACAGGAGAGTCAAGGATCTATTTCTGGGTCTGACACTGACTCACTGTGAGACCTTGGGCAAATCACCTAACTGCTCTATGAATTATAATTCCCATCTGTAAAATGGGGATAGTGATAATTTGCTCACATGATGCTGTGATGTTAATTCATTGTTTGCAAAGGACATAAAGATTCTTGAATGAGGATACTGTATAAATGCAAAGTACTAGAGATTCCTCTGCCATAGAGTATAGAGGAATAAACTGCTTAACAGAGTATTCTGCCATCATTATACACGTATAGCAACATCACTAACCCTCGGAATTAAGCGTACACACCATGCATATATACAAGAATATATTTAAATTATACAATTTTATTAGATTTCTCTTCCTGCCTCCAGCCTCTATTGACATGTTTCTACTGAAGGACCAGCATTAGTGTCTATTTTGAGCCAATGCATGAAAAACAGGTCAGTTCATTTCAGACTATTCCAAGGCAATCCTCAATTCCCTTCTTCTAATAGACCAGAAGCCAAACAAGTTGGTTGTGATTGCCCTTCACACAGGGCCACGCACCACTTTCAGGTGACCTTGACACCCAGGGGAATGGGATACACACAAGAAGGGCAATATATAGTGCTGTTAAATCATATATTGTTAGTACTGTAGTTATGGCTATGGACATCAGCATTCCCATGGTAAATCCTGATTTTCCACAGTTCAGACACTAGCTGTGATAATATGTTTGTATATTAGCAGGAGATATCTAAGTGTGTTAGACTTCAAATTTTCTCAGACTTAAAAATATATCAGTTTCACCATTTAAAAAAAAGATAAGATGATGAATAGGACAAGAAATAATGGCACTAGTTTTTCATTTGACTGTTTTTCAACTGAAATTTTGCAGGACCACAGCTAGTCTCAGGATCATTTTAGGAACAATTATAAAATCCTCCATAAACACACACTTCCCCCCTTCTGGCATCTACATCCTTTCCAACCCCTGCTAGATTTTGGTCTCAGAATTCATGCCTTCAGTTATGTGGTTTAAAAGAGGCATATTGAATTTAAACTGGTGAATTTTTGAAAAAAATCACAAAACGCTTTCTCCAGTCTTTGCATGGAGGAAATCCCTCTCCTCTCCTCCTCCCTTCCCCCATATGTCTAAATAGGACTCACATGTGGGCGAGGCCTGCCTTTCTGACTGCAGAGGAGATGGCCTTCACGGCAGTCAGCATTGAGTTGAGCAGCTGTGTCAGTTCCCCTGTAGCGCCTTTAACACGTCGCCCCTTTTCCATAACATATCGGGTAAGGGTTAACATATCTGTTTCGAAGGGACTTCTGTCTGACATCTTTGCTGGCAAATAAAGGTTTTATCTTTTTAGGTAGAACTAGTTGCTTTCCTGCAACGTTGCTTCTCCTCAATAGCTGTTGTATTTTAAGGAGACGCTGTTGGCTCATTTGCTAGACACAGTATATTAAAATGTTCTTGAGCCCATGTGATTTAAATGCTTGAAATAGCTGTGCAGCGTCTGCCTGTTCTGTAGATCTCCCAGGATGCATAAAAGCAGCTTGGAAAAGAGACAACTACTGAAAAACTACTCCCCTCCCTTCTCTTCCACATATTTAATCTAGTTATTTGAAGACCTAATACTATAATCCTATTGCACGGAGAGCAGTGAAAGGTTATTAGTATAGATGTCCTGCTAGTAAGTCAGTTAAGTGCCATTCAGCAGATAGGGGAACTCTCTGCAACAGAGACAAACTAGAATGAAATCTTGCCCCAGCTGACAGTCTGAAAGATAAATTACAAATTGAGAAAATATGCAACAGCCTTGTTGATACGCCGGTTCCTTATGCAATAGATTCTGCTGCATGTCACACTGAGCACTTTGAATTCGGTACACTAGTGATCTCTCTTCCAGTACAACACAGACTAGGCTATTTAGCTTCAGGGTCAATAGCCAAGTTAAAGTTTTTGAACTAGAATTTTTTACCACAATGTTGAGCGGGGAAGAGGGGGAAGGGGAAACTGGGCAGCAAAGATAAGTGCCATGAGGCATCTGGTATTTGCTGGCTGTCCCACTTTGATCTGCTTCTTCAGCTCCCTCGTCACAGAGGGCCTAGCTTTCAAAGGCATTTAGAGCATTGGTTCTCAAAGTGGGGGTCGGGACCCCTCTGGGGGTCACGAGCCAGTTCTGTGGGGGTTGCAAGCCCCTGCTGCCAGCAGCCAGCCCCGAACAATGACTCTGCTGCGGGCTGCTGGCATCCGGCCCCGCTGCTGCAGGCAGCCAGTGCCCCTGCCACAGCGGGCTGCTGGCGCCCCCATAAGGCTGATCCCGGCCACAGCTCCTGCCGCGGCGGGCTGCTGGTGGCTCCGTGAGCCCGGTCCCAGCTCCCGCCACAGTGGGCTGGTGGCAGCCCCACGAGCCCGGTGCCCTGGCCCCTGCAGAGCTGGGCTTCCGGCGCCCCCATGAGCCTGGTCCCTGCCGCAGTGGGCTGCCGGTGCCTCCGTGGGGCTGCTGGAACCCCCTCCGGCCACTGGCCTCGGGGGGGCTGCTGGAACCCCCCCTCAATCCTGACCCCTGCCCTGGGGGGCTGCTGGAACCCCCCCATCCCATCCCTGCCCCAGCGGGCTACAGGCACCGCTTCTCAACCCCAGTCCCTGTCCCGGGGGGCTGCTGGCATCCCCCCCAGCCTGGCCCCTGCCACATTGGGCTGTAGGCACGCCCCCCGCCTGACCCCTAGGGGGGGTCACGCTTAGAGGCTCGGTGTGGGAAAGGGGTCACCACTACAAAAAGTATGAGAACCATTGATTTAGAGTCATCGTGCTAGAGGCCAGAAAGGGCCATCAGACCATCCAGCACTTGCACAATGCCCATGAAGTCAATGGAAGTTGCATGGCCTCCCCCTGGGGGTAGGAGGGCTGCAGAGTGCTACACCTCTGAAAAATCACATCTTAAACATGTCACTGTAAAAAGGGGCTAGTACTTAAAGTACCTACCTCATATGGGTAGTGTGAGGCTTGGTTCATTGTTTCATGGAAACTGTTCGGGCATGCTAAATTATATAATAGACACTACATGCTTCGCATCTACACATTAATTTGCTACAAATTTTCTCTAAAGGAGTCTTATATTCCTTGTTAACCTGCTGTGATATTGTTCAACTATCATTCTTTTCGTCCATGCTAACTTGTAATATCACAGTGCTGGTGTAGGTAAAAAGCAATGGTGAATTAAGGCCCGATATATGTCTAAGTAGGTAATTATTGAATAATTTACAAGAGCAAGTTAAACTTTAAGCATTTCTATACACCACAAGTTTGTAGCAAAGTCACTAGATAGATTTTTAAATCAAGGTTATTACCTTGGTGCAACTTGTCTAATATAAACAGGCACTAAATTGCAACTGCATTACACTAAGGACAACAATACTAAGGACAAACTCAATGTAGATGCAAAAAGCACACAGTATGAAAAAGTTAGCCCCAACTGTGAACTTCATAGTTACATTTCCTTACTTTTGTTAAGTAGAGCTGCAGTATTAGATAATGACTTGCAACTGAAATCCCTTTCAGTTTTTTCTAACCTGTAGCATTTTAAGTTCCTATTCACTTGATAAATTATCAGTACATAAATTAGGGATCTTTAAGAACCTTTATATTGTACAATCTCATCCTTTAAAAATCAAAAGCTGATAATGCTATGTGACACCAACGAGCAAGAAATAGGTGCGTGCTGTATCTGGTAGACTTCAGCTCTTGGGATCTTTGTCGTGTCTCTAAGGAAGGAGCATATGGAGAGTGGCAAATTGAGTTACTCGGATCTCGAAAGGTTTGAATGTTAGCTGTCAACTCTGTTACCTCTGACCTGCAAGATGCTGATAATTTCCAGAATATTTTCTTCCCTCTTTCATCTAGCACGATCATGTACTTTGAAGTAAATCAAAGTATAAGTAACTGATATTTTGGAGCAACTTTTGCCAGGTGGTAGAACTTTTCTTTCTTTGAAGATGCTCCATATGAAGAGAAAAACCTAAAATATTTTGTTACTTGAGGAAGACTGATTAAACTACTGAATACTCACAAGGGTCAAAGTTAAAGTTGTACATGCAGCCTTAAGCAGCAATTCTCAACCATTTTCATACTGGAATCCTTCTAGCCCTAAACCTCTGTCTGTCTAGCCAGAATCTTGCTTGGCCCCTCCAATTGCAGCCCATTTAGCAACACAGGAATGGCAAGATGGTTATGATCCACACCTGCTCCATTTATCCCAGGTTCAGACTCCATCTATATTTGATCCCCCACCCCCTACTGGAATGGGAATAAAGTTCAGTAAACAATTCTAATCAAAATTTTGTTTTAGTTGGTTCAAAGGGTGTTGAAGCTAATAGAACCATTATTTGCTCTTTTCTTTCAGGTGCAAAGTCCATTAAATCTTACAGCAGGTGATAAATATGGCAATAATCCAGCACTATTAAACCCCTACAACACTGCATTAATTTTCACATATGATTCTATTTGCAAGCTTTGAGATTTATTGTAGACAAGTGGTGGGTTCAGAGTGGAAACAGGATCAACTGGTGTTTAAGGCACTAGACTGGGTGTCAGGAAATCTGAGTCCTATTCCTGGTTCTGCCAAAGATGTGCAAGGTCACATAGGACAAGGTATTTAAGTTGTTTTGGTGGACAAAATAAGTGTTTAATATTGTGAATGATCAATACTGTTTAATATGGGGGAGGGAAAATAAAGCCTCTCAGGTGTGCAATTATGTTCATAAAAATGCTTGAGCAGCCCTTACGATAGAGGTGTTGAGAAGAATCCTATCAAACTGAATCTTGACAAGGCTTTATGTATATTTTAAATTACTTTACTTTTCTTGATTTGCCTGACAATCACTACAAAAGAAGTGGTAATGATTCACATTTATTTTAGGTTGGGGGCTAGAGCTGCTTCTTAAACATGACACCCCTGGACCCTCTCCTCCCTTTTCCCCCCTCCAAATTTTAAATGTTAGTAGTTTGAGTTACATATATTGGCTGTAAGCGGAGCTGATGACCTTTCACCAAATGCCAAAGTTCTTCAATGTCTTAGCAGAAGAGTAGCCAATACGGCAGTTGCAGCTAAAGATTTACACTTTGGTGAGAGTAATCTTTTCACTTCCATTCAGTATGGATGGCTAACTCTGCCAATGGATTTATAAGTAGCTTGCAGATTTTTGTGTAAATGGTTACAACAAATATAAAAAGTGGTCAGGGATGTGTGAGCTTTCATACTAGCCTTGTGTACCTTACAGATAACACCTACCCTTTATCGTTCAACACAAACTTGTTAAAATGACAGGTTTTAGCCCTCTCCTGCTAATAAATCTCCACAACCTGATCTAAAAACTGAATTGCTATGATTAGACAGCACTGTCCTTCATTCTATAACCTTTACTTTCTGCCAGGGTGTAGTCTTTAAAAATAGATATGGGCCAGCTAAGAATTCCTGACATAGTTCAGTATAAGACACCACTAAGGAAATACTTCTAACAGGTACAGTACCCCTTCTGTCATTTCATGTGCATGGGTTGGCTAGCCCCTCTAATGCGAATTTTAAATATAAAACCAAGGAGTCACGGCTAAGCTGCACGTATCCTCGAGATAGCTGGTAGGAGCTATATCCTCAGCCTCTGTTTAGATTTAAAAACAAAAATATGCTTACCTAAGGTTCTAGAGCCCCAACTTTAATAATGCAATGAAGTCTCAGCAGCATTAAGGAGCTATTTCAACAGGAACTCAGCCACACAGCTACAGAAATTCCTTTCATACATCCATTTTCATCATGCTGGGAAGCATACCATTAGTCTTTTCCAAAAACTATCAGACAGGTCTTGCCATGTACCTGGAGGTCACCAAATTCAGACCAAGGTGGTAGGGAGAGCAAGTTCCAAAGAGTCTGTGTCCTCAGAATGCACTGCCAGTTGCTCCCTCTTAGTGGGGTGGGGTGCGGGCCCTAGAGTCCCTGTAGCACTGCTCCAGTGAGCAGGAAGAGGCACTTCCCTCAAGTAGGCTGGTCCCAGGGTGTTTAGGGCTTTAATGGTGATAACACATCCTACACTATGCCGGGGGTCGGCAACCTTTCAGCAGTGGTGTGCTGAGCCTTCATTTATTCACTCTAATTTAAGGTTTCATGTGCCAGTAATGCATTAACATTTTTATGTCTTTCTATAAGTCTGAAATCTATAACTAAACTACTGTATGTAAAGTAAATAAGGTTCTAAAAATGTTTAAGAAGCTTCATTTAAAATTAAATTAACGCAGAGCCCTCCTCCCCCAGACCAGTGACCAGGACCTGGGTAGTGAGTGCCACTGAAAATCAGTTTGTGCCATAGGGTGCCTACCTCTGCTCTAGCCAGAGACCGATGGGCAGACAATGGGGATTCTGAAGCACTTATATGAGCTCACCAATTAGCAGGATAGTGAGTGGTTCTGGAAGGTCTTAGTGGACTTGAGGGGCACAAAAGTGCTTTTCTATGGCTTCAATAACAAACTATATTTTGCTGAACACCAGCTTTCAAGACACCTCTAGGAACAATACCTGGGGCTGAACTTGTCAATAACAGCAAGGTTTCAACATGCAGCAGCCTGCTTTTGATCAGAGAGCTAAGCACAGCACAGCTATACCCTCTGAACATAGTCTCTCCAAATCCAGATTACCTCAAAGGCCTCATGTAGACTAGAGTTGGATGCCAGTCAGCTAACCGTTGTAGATGCACCACAAATATTTGTTGCTGATCAGAATGAGCCTAGGTTGACCACGTTCCAGGACACAGATGTTTGTTCCTGATTAAGTGTTTGTGGTATATCTAGATTAGCATTTATAAATGTTGCAACAGGACTGAAGATTCTAGTATTCACAAAGCCCAATAAGTCAGACTACAAGGAAACTGCAGCCAGCCATCTGCAGGGAAAAATCTTTCAGAAAAGTGTGGTGTTCCCTATAAAAGGCCCTTGGCTGTGGCATTCTTTAGCACTGGAGGGAAATGGTCTATGTTGGTAAATTGCCACTTTACCCACAACAAAGCTTCTTTATCAAATATGGTGGATTTTGTGTAATTATGAGATGAGAAGAAGCACATTATGCATTTGATTTTAATGGCACAGTGGAAAAAATGCATTTTTGTTGCATGTATTAATAGTTTTTGGTAAACGCAATGGAAATATGGTTCGCTTGCTTTCCTACAATAGCTTAAGTCAGTAGCACTTCACAGTATATTTGGTCCAATTGTAAGGCACGTCTTTGTACTGCAGCAAGACTATTTTACTTGGCTGAATGCTTCTTGACCATGTCAATGTATTCCTGCACATCATCAGGAGATCCCAGGGCAATAGGTGCTCTCTGGTGGATATCCTCAGGCACTATATCCAGCACTGCCTGGTTCCCTGTAGTAGCAATTCCTCCAGCCTTCTCAATTACAAAGGCCATGGGGTTACATTCATAGAGAAGCCTCAGCTGGAAGACAAAAGCCAAAATTATAGTGATCAGTAGAGTACATTATTTCAAAATATTTTGTATAACATGTATATCCAAGTTTTCTAGTATTAATCATACTAAGTGGAAAAATTAGCAGTAAATTTAATATTTAAATTATCTCGACGCAAAGATCAAGCTTCTATATGGTGTCCCTTCTCCCCCCCCCCCCCCCAGTATAGATGTTTTGGCCATATTTAAACTTTTGTGTTGCTAATGTGCTCTCCCTTATGGAAATTGTTCACCTTCCTGTTAAGTGCAGGTATGGTGCAGCACTTGAGTGAATGCTGAGTACTGTAGAAGTGGGTTCTCAACCAGTGGGGCATAGGTACCCTTGGGGATATGCAGAGATCTTTCACGGGGTCCAATAACATCTAAACATTTGCATAGTTTGCTAGTGCTTTTTATGTAGCCTGTTAAAGTCAGTACAAACTACATTTTCGATACAAATAAAATGAAAGTCAGCAATTTTTCAGTAATAGTGTGCTGTGACACTTGTATTTTGTAAGCAATAGTTTAAGTGAGGTGAAACTTAAGGGCACAGAAGATACAGCCTCCTGAAAGGAGTACAGTAGTCCAGGAAGGTTGAGAACCACTGCTGTAGAGTGACTGACTGTGTTCACAGCACTTAACTATTCATTAATAAGTTTAAAAACAACTACAGGTCACTGAAGTTTGCATTGAGAAAAACCTCCGTCATTGTGTAATGAGTAACTGCATCTTATCTACAGAGTGAAGCAATAATTCACCAAGAAGTTTTGAAAACAGATTAAAGTTTTGCAGAATAAACAGTTGTCCTCCCCTACTCTTGGGAGGAGAAAGGGGAAAGCAGAGAACAGAGCAATCTGAGTACTATAAGAATGGGAGGGTGGAGAAGAAATCCGAGTGCCTACAGTCACTAAACTTTTCCACAGACCACCAGAGAGTGGTGGTAGAGTGTAGAGGAACAAGAAGTAGAATGGTCTGCAAGCAAGAGCTCCTTTAAGGCAGTGGCTCTCAATATTTCCAAACTACTGTACCCCTTTCAGGAGTCTGATTTGTTTGGTGTACCCTCAAGTTTCACCTCACTTAAACTACTTGCTTTCAAAATCAGACATAAAAATACAAAAAGAGTTTCACAGCCACACTGGTACTGAAAAATTGCTTACTTATTTTGACCAATTATAAAATCAATTGGAATATAAATATTGTACTTACATTTCAGTCTATAGTATAGAGCAGTATAAACAAGTCATTGTCTTATGAAATTTGTTTGTAGTGACTTCTCTATTGCTTTTTATGTAGCCTATTGTAAAACTAGGCAAATATCTAGATAAATTGATGTACCCCTTGAAGGTACGTGTACCCCTGGTTGAGAACCACTGCTTTAAAGCATCTCTAGGAGATTTTTATTTTAACAGCTGGAAGCTAGCCAATTTCAAATAGGAAATAGTGTACATTTTTAACATTGAGTAATTGAGTAAAAAACAGTTGAGCTATTTACCAATTGCTGGCAATCTTTAAAATCAAGATAGGAGGTTTTCTAAAAGATATGCTTTAGGAATTAGTTTGGGGGAAGTTCTGTGGCCTGTGTTGTGATATGATCATCATAAGACCTTCTGACCTTGGAAAGTATGACTCTATGAAACAGGCCAGGGGATTGGGAGAGACTAGGGGATTAGAAGAGATTAGGCGGGTAGGAATCCATGGGCCTCTGGTACAACCAGGACAGTAGCAGAGGAATTCTCCAATGATATTGTGAGAGAGGGCAGAACTGACTGGCTTAATGGGGAAGCACACAGTTCTTAATGTTTTAATGCAATTTAAAAATAAATAAATCCTGCAGTGTCAAACCATGGAAGTAGATATATTCTTACAATTTGTGCACCATAAAATATTTAAAAAATGGCTGTTAAATTGAAAAAAAAAAACAACTTACAATCAGTGTTGTGTACTATCAGACTACATACTTTCTAAAATTAGGTTAATTCATTTTTACCTTTCCTTTGGGGCTTTTGGAGTTGGCTGGATATAAAAAGATTCCTCCATACACCAGAGTACGATGTACATCAGCTACCATAGAACCTATATACCTCGCACCATATGGAGAACTGCCATCCTGTATAAAGACATTTGATAAACAACCTTTGATTAAATCTTGTTTAGTGGTAATAACTTGACTCTTGCCTAGTGTTTCATCCATAGAATTTAAAGTAATTTACAAAAAGCTTAATTGTCATCCTCATTTTCCAGATAGGGGGAAAACAGAGGTACTGGGCAAATAGTTTTGCATCCAAGTCATATGAAAGGTCAGTGGCAAAGACAAAATGACACAGGACTCCAGGTTCCCAGGCCAGAGCCTGAAGTATGCTACCTTTGTAGTACTGACAAGACAACGTTAAAAACTAGAGTTGCCAGCTTCCATTGGGCAGAATTTTTTTTTTTAGCAGTGCTGTCCCTAGCTCCTCTCAAATCAAGTTGTGCCACCCAGATCACACCACTTCAAGTTAAATCAGATCTATAGCAGAACCCCCACTTTATTAACTAATGGGGGGAATCAAATGCATAACTTGCAACATCTCAGAATTGCAGTAGGTACCAGTGTATAAGCTGCAGTATGGTGCATCATCACTTTCTTCACTGCATCATCACTTTCTTTTTGTTCTTCTAACCACTGCACAGCAATTTCCAATGCACTGGAATCTGAAGGGCAGTTGACCTTTGAGGTCACTATTCATTATTAGTAGTAGCCTTACTATTAGTACTTCTACCTCCCTCCCCCACACTGGTTAGGAAAAAATAGCTCATAACTGCTTGTTCATAAGGCTAGTGTTTGTCAATAGAGGTTTTATTGTATTTTGCTCTAGGGCAGTGGTCTCTCCAACCTTTACACACTCACAATCAGTTTTGAATTTAAGGGCAACCCAGGATCTACCCCCCCCCCCCTTCCAAGAGGCCCTGCCCACTCCATTCCCCTCACCCTGGTCACTTGCTCTCCTGCACCCTCGCTCACTGGGCTGGGGCAGGAGGTTGGGAGGGGTGTGGGCTCTGGGCTGGGGCCAAGGGGTTTGTGGTGTGGCAGGGGGCTCTGGGCTGAATCTGGGGCAGGGAGTTGGGGGGTAAGGAGGTGCAATCTCTGGGAGGGAGTTTGGGTGCAGGAGGGGGCCTTTGGCTGGGGTAGAGTTTGAGGTCCTTGAGGGAGTATGGGGTGCTGGCTCTGGGAGGGGGCTCAGGGGCCAGGTAGAGGCTTGAGTGCAGGAGGGGGTATGGAGTGTTGGCTCTGGGAGGGGGCACTTACCTTGAGTGGTTCCTAGTTGGCGGTGCAGTGCCGGAGTACAGCCCAGCCCCACATCAGTACCTCCTCCCTATCACGAGCCGGCCACCCCTGCATGCTGCCAGCCAGTAGTGAGTCACATGGCCATGCTGTTCCTAGAAGGGGCCAATGTGCCACTGCAGCCCCTGGGGGAGGCACTTGGCTGTGCAGGCTGCCACTCTTTTCAAGTTGCCCCTCTCTAGGCACCGTCCCTGAAGCTCCCATTGACCACAGCTTCCTGTTCCCAGCCAATGGGATCTGCTCCCCCTTCCTCCTCAGGGGCATGCAAGCCACTTCTGGGAACGGTGTAGGGCTGTGGCAGGCAGCCCCACTGCACTGCTGTGGCTGGAGATCGTAATTGACTGGGAGAGTCTCCAGGATCAACCAGCTGGTGATCACTGCTCTATGGGTTCCAGTGGGGACTACTACTGCCCTTTATCCCCTACTGGTGGCAGGGGAGGTGTTCTAAACCCTTTCTGCTCTATGGTCAAATGCAGTGGGGAGAAGAGTCCTGTGTGGGTAAGGGATTCCACAGGGATTCCATTCAGCCAGAAGGCTGAAAGCTAGGTCATTTAGTTTAAAGCTAGGCAGACAGAAACTATAAAAGTGAGACTGACAAGATTTTCTTTAGGCTTTGTTCTCCTCTGAAAAATCTTCACAAACTAACAGTGAATGGCTTAGCAAGGAGATGTGGCACTCCCCCTAAAGCTCACCAATTCAAAAAGGATTTGGGATGGAGAAAAAGGTTAATTATCTGCTTGGAATGATTTGTTAGTAACCACTTTAGTTTTGTGAAAGCTTCTGTTAGTCCTCTCAGCAGAGAGGAATCAAAGCCCTGGTCTAGACTAGATGCCAACGGCCAGAAGATCAATTGCTACCCACCAATTCAGCGGTTAGTATAGACCTGCCCAAAGACTGAATGAGAATGGAGACAGACTTCCCACTCTTAGGGTGACTCTGCTGCAGCTGGTAGCACGCTGCCCAGCTGGGGCAGACAGATGCTAGCTCTGCTTGATCAAACATGCTAAAAAAACAGTGATGTGGTTGGGTAGCACAGGTGGCAGCTTGGGCTAACCCCCCAGCTACATACCCTGGCATCCAGCTGGGTTTGTAATCAGGTGGCAATTCCAGCCACATTGCTATTTTTAGCATGATAGTTCAAGCAGAGCTAGTGTACATCTCTCTACCCTAGCTGGGAAACAAAGTCCCAGCTGCAGTGTAGACGTAGATGGTTTTCTAGCTCAGAGACAGGGGGCAGTATGAGGCAGCATGAATGTCAGATATCACACTAACATGCCTATGTCTCCAAAGCTGTCAAGTTTATTTTAAAACTCTAAAAATCCACACCAAAAATGCCTGTCTGAGATGGCATGTTGTATTGTAGAAATAATTGTCCTATTATAGTTGTGCAGACAGCAAAGGAATATCAATCATTGCACAGAACACGGCTACTGATAAATTAGCATCCTTCAGGTCTGCAATAGCTGACTTTACTACAGTCTGATTCTGAAGTTAGATCTAGACTAATAGAGGGAATTTATCTAGGTTCTTATTGGCACCTATCAATTTCTGGCTTTATGGCAGGTATTCACAAAGCTTTAAAACAGACCCTAACATTTACATGGTCCTTTAAGCAACAGGATAGTCATTATCATAGTCAGCTTCCAGCAGTACTAAGCACAAGTTTTGTTTCCCCACCCCAGGCAATTATCATCAGATAGACCTGTGCTGTGGGAGGGAAGAAGCAGACTCCTAAGTGCTGTTCCTACAGCAATGGATGAGAGTTCCTCTCCACTCAGCCACCACAGAGCATGGCCTCAAACCCCGCCTCCTTTCTAGATCCAGCACTGACTGCAGAACCAAAGGAAACATGATGAAAAAAATACAAGAGCTTAATTGAAAAAGGGGATGGGGATTGTATGGTTATCACCATTAAATGGACTAGCTGCTGAAACTTTTGAATCAGCCACTCAGAGTGGTGTGGTGCTCCTCACCCCACAAAATTAAGTTAACACAATATCAGAGGGGTAGCTGAGAGGAAAAACAAGCTCTGTAACTTTGTATAAACAAACAGTCAGCTATGGTGGCTTACTAATACATAAAATGACTTCAGACATTGCTAAATTAAACAAAGCCCAAAGAATAGCTGGTACACTGACTTGTACACTATTAGGGTTCAGTCCTGCCTAACTTTGGTGTTTGACAGACCGCACATATGTATGATACCCCAGTTTAAAGTCTGAGGCACTGAACATTTGCTTACCTTAGAAAAATTTCTCTAAAAAGTGAAAATTTACCTGAGGGAATTTCTTTTTTTTAAGATACTCCGTGACTGCAGGATCAAAATATGCAGCATAGCCCTCATTGAGACTGTAGATATTTCCTTTCTTTTTGATTTTCACATTCTTATCAACCAAAATGAATTCCCCAATGGCCTGACAATAATGAGAAAGCAAGTCAAGAACTGTGTGTGCGTGTTCTTCGAGACTAAAAGCAAGTGAATGCTACATACAATTTAGTGAAAACTTACTGGTTTTCATTCTTGTTTTACAATTCAATGCTTGGGGGGAAAATGTACAGCTCTGTAGTCTTGGACCAAAAGTCTTGGTTACCCATATAAGATACCCCATAAGCCCTGACTCATGCAAGTTTCTTCACATGATCACTCCCAATCTCCAAAATAATTATCTTGTGCCAAGAGAGTAGTTTGATCCAAGTCCACTCAATTCTTGGTTTTCTTTTTACAACTGATGGCCAAGGTACAATTGTGTGCAGTTTTAGGGATTGTGAAAACCTATTCATTAAGTGCTGGACTGATATTTGTAACTCAGTTTGACTAGCCATGAGATGGTAACAAGTTTGACACTTAGTCTGACCAGAATGAAAACAGTGCTGAAAGGATCTGTACAGTTACCAAATGTCTAAGCTTTCTACTGCAGTAAGTTTTCACATTGAGGGGAGAAATACACTGTAAAGTGTCCTAATTTCTAAACAAACAAAAAAGTGGTAATACATGCAGACATTTAAACCATTACTATATAGAAAACATCAAATTCTACTTCCTTGAAACTATTGCCATGGCACATTCCAAACATAACTTACTATTAGTAAAATTTAAGTGGCAAAACCTAATTGGCAATAGAATGGCTTTAAATTAAACTGAATCATTGCAGACAACTACACTGTATGATGATAAATACTTTTGAAATAAGTCAGATGGCTAGTAGCTTCTAGGATGTCAAACACATGCATTCACACTCCATACTTACTCTTTTAAACAATCAGGATGTGATCTGTAAGCGTAAGAGAATATTAAATGTATTTCTGCATCTCTAGTCTACTAAAAGATTAAAGGTACTAGAGTTAAGGAATGTACTAAACTAAAAGACAGTCTTAAGGGAAATTCTGAAAATCTAAAATGCTTAAATATTCATCACGTCAGGTGGCACATGATGTAAACTTGATTCTTTGATTGAACCATCAATTTTCAGTGAGATTATTAATGACCACTTTGTCTCCAGCAGAGGGGAAGAATGTCAGAAGCCTTTGGGGTTAAATCTATTCTAGTTTTATATGCATATCAATTCCCATTGGTTCTCTTAAGAGTACTGTATCTTTAGATGTTAAGATTTAGTTTGGAAGCAGCTTTGTATATTGATCCACTTAGGAAACATTTGTTCTGGAATTTTGTTATCTCTACAAGAGCAAGCTATTCATACCAGACGTAGGCTTCCTTACCGGGTCGAGCATAAAACAGTTGACACCAGATTCAATGGCTAGTACCATCATTGTGGCACTCCCATAGAGGGCATAACCAGCTGCCACAAGATTACGTCCAGGCTGTAAAGCATCTTTCTCGGAAGGTTCCTCAGGGGAAGTCTGGAATAGGAAGGAAGAGTGAGTGTCAAGATTTTTTTTTTTTTTAAACTAAAAATTCATGATTCATTTGTTTTAGAAGCTTCATTTATTTATAGTAATAGAACCACAACAGCATGTGCTGCTATCACAGGCTACTAGTCTGATCCTGCATGCCTTTGGAACACAAGGTCTAAGACAGCATGCCTCCAACTGCTGAAGAGCATCAGTAACTTAATAGATATGTTTCAGCTTATTGTTAAAGTATGGTTACCAATTAACAGAAAAAAAAAATCAGAGAAGTCTCTCCTTAAAACTCTGATGTTCTGTAATGCTGACAAAAACATCAGCTGTTAGACTGCTAGTGTGGTGACAATAGTGGTCAGCGTGATAGGCACTGATCTCATTTCTTTGTTAATCCCCACGCTTCCCTTCCAAGTCATCTGTTCTCAGGTTATATACTAGAAGACTAAGCTCTTTAAGGTAGGGACCATTTTTGTTCTGTGTTTGGACAGTGCCTACTAAATTGGGGTCCTGGTCCACGACTAGGGTTCCTAGGCACTATGGTTATACACAGGGCTGGCGACAGAAATTTGGGGGCCCCCTACTTTGATAGTTTGGGGCCCCCCCAGCCCAGCCGACAGCGGCTGCCGCCACCCCCCCCCCCCCCGGGCAGCAACCCTCCCCCCCCTCCCCCCCGGACAGCGCTGCTGCCGCCGGCCGGGCTCACAGCTCCTGCTGGGGCCAGGCTCGCTTGTCCGGGGGAGAGTCGCGCCGCCTCCCTGCCCCTTCCCCGCTCTCCAGGTCCGGTGACAACGGGTACAGCTGTGTACCGGGGCCCCCCTAAAGTCGGGGGGCCCGGTACAGCTGTACCCGTAGTACCCCCCCCCCCCGTCGCCAGCCCTGGTTATACAAATAATTCATGATGAAAGGAGACAAAGGCCCTGATCTGACAAAGCTCTTCTATACAGGATTAACTTTAAATTCAAACATATGAGAAGCCCAGTTGACTTTAAAGTACATTCATAAGAGTTTTCCTGGATCAGGGCCAAAAAGAGAGAAGTCAAATGCTAGTGTGGAATGCAGGAAGTAGAAGATGGGGTAGAGATACGTAGTGTCTTTAAAGTTATAATGAGCAAGGCTGCGAGTTTGTCACGGAGGTCACGGATTCTGTGACTTTGCAGAAGTTACGGAAGTCACAGTGTCTGGTGCTCCTAGTTCAGGAGCAGCCCTTGTGCCAGGTGTACCAGCTGCCACTGGAGCAATATCAGGTCCCTGCACACCCTCACCTCCCAGAAGAGTTTGGGTGTAGGAGGGGTTGGGGCATGAGGTGGGGTGAGGCAGGCTCTGGGTGGCGCTTACCTGGGGGGCTCCCCAGAAGCAGTGACAGCCCCCTCGCTCAGCTGCTGGCAGAGGCGTGGCCAGGCAGCTCTGTGGGCTGCCTCTGCCCAGACTGCTGGCTTCACAGCTCCCATTGGCCGGGAACCACAGTGCCTGCTGCCAAGGGCGTGAGGTATGGAGCCAGCTAGGCAGCCTGCTGGCTCTGCCAACCCCTGGCCCCTACACAGCAGTCTTGGGCTGTGTGCTGCCGCCTGCACCTCTCCCCTTCAAAGCAGCCAGGCTGCCCTCTCCTGTGCAATCCTGCCCCCTTCCCTGTTTTATTCATTTGTATTTTTAGTAAAGTGTCCCTGACCTTTACTAAAAATAACAGTGACTAAAACATCGTCTTAATAATGAGTACCTTCAATTTGATGCAGAAATCAGAGACAGAATTTAAAAAACAAAGTAGAACTTTAGTCATCCTGTTAACAATTGACTAGTACAAAGAACTTGTTTTCTTTTGCTCCCTGGGGGAAATGAGCCCAAAGAAGTTACTCTCAGGTGCATTGAAATCTGGGTCAGGGTGGTTAAAGATGGACAGTGTGTCTTGTCTGAATTCAGAGTTATTTCCATGCTTGAAACATGTGAATCCTGTGCTGCAAATGAGACTATCTTTCAGAATGAATTAGGCATGTTACATTTACAAGAAGTGTTTCAAAGTGAATCTCATCTTGGAAGCCTGTCCTCAGACTGATAGTACTACTTGTACAAAATGGGAGAACCAGTTTCATTGAAGAATGCACTTAACTCAGGTAGATAAGATTAGTGTTCTGTTGGTCTCAAGTTGTATGAGTAATTATGAAGCATTTAACTCCTGTTGTCATTGTTAGAGGAATCTAACTGGCTAATTGCATATCAGCCAGGATTGCATGTATGTATGCAAGTGCTGTGTATCACTCCAAGGTATTGTGTAACCGAGCATTTGTAGATTTAGTTGGGTTTCATTAAATCTTCTGATCCAACCTTATTCCATCATGAGCTGGTTACGTGTGAAGTACTACTCTCTTCCCCCCAACCCTGACTGTTTTAGCATGACAGCTTCCCACTTTACCTTTCTGTAAATGGCAAAGATAGTTCCAATGGAAACAAGGCAGTCAATGTTAGAAGAGCCATCAAGAGGATCCATGCAGACTATATATTTACCCTGGAAAATAAAGACAGAGGAACTGGATTTAGTTATCTGCCTATCTACCCCAAATAAAAATGTTTTGCCACCTAATCTACTCAAGCTAATTTCTAGCCAAGAACAATTTAAATTAAAGCTGTCTACACTAGAAACTTCAAAGCACTGCAGTGGGAGTGTTCCCACAGAAGCACTTTGAAGTGTGTGTGGGGTCATGAGCTAGTGCTGGGAAAGAGCTCTCCTGGTAATCCACCTCCACCAGGGGAATAGCTCCGAGTGCTGGGAGCCTGTCCACACTAGCACTTCCTGGAGTCAGCAAGTTAGAGCACTATTAAAAAAAAAAAAAACTAACCCTGCTCTAACAAGTGTATGCATTCCTGAAAAGACACAAATAATGCAGCTGCATAGGCCACATACTATATTCAAAAACCTTTGTTGTTTTATTTTTGAAGAGGCAGGAGAACACAGAAATTTAATATTTCTAGGAAAGGCTACAAAGCAGTAAAAAAAAAAAAAAAACAACCCAACCCCAACCTTATACTACAATTCAATGACACTGTCAATTGTTTAAAAGTCAATCCTGAAGTCCTCCCTCACTCAGATTTTGCCAAGTCATACTCCTATTGACTTCAGTGAGAAGTTTGCCTGAGGAAGGATCTTTATGGATTGATTCCTAAAAATAGTCATTTGGTGATTAGTAAAAATGCTGTAGGAAGAACCTGCCTGAGAACCATCTAGGAAAGAAAAAAGAAAAAAAAAAAAACCCACATACATGCAAATTGCACCAAAGGTTAGGAAGTACAAACAATACAAAATTTAGAATCAAAGAGGAAAGAAAAGCTTAAAAGATGTGGGAGCAGAACTAGAGGAAAGAAACCAGGTATGAGTGAATGGAAATGTAACTCAAATAGAGAGGGTTAAATATTCATTTGAACAGATACTGCCAATATTTTCCTGTATCCAGAAAAATACGTCTTTGGCTAACTGCCTTTGAAATCTAACTCCAGTTCAATTTTTACGTATTTGAAGAAAAGTATTTGTAAAAATTAGCTTGAATCCAAGTATTGACAAGTTTTGTAAGTTACTAACCCTTTTTTCAGCATCTACTATTATAGCATTTTTGTTTTCTTCTGACACGATAACACACGTAGTGAAGGAGGACTTGAGCATGTTAATCACCAGGTCATTGGAAAGGACATCCAGCTTCTTTACTTGGTCTCCTGTCACATTGGTGGAACCAGCTATTCCATAGCTAAAGCAATGGAAAGAGAGTCTCATGAAGAACGAAAATACAGTAGTGAGAGTCCTGTGGAACCTTAAAGACTAACTAAAATATTGAAGCATAAACTTTCGTGGGCTAATACCCACTTTGAGAACCTCAGTTATGAACACCATGGGAATGGAGGTTGTTTGTAATTCTGAACAAAACATTACGGTTCTTTCACAAATTTACAACTGAACTTTGACTTAATATAGCTTTGAAACTATTCTGCAGAAGAAAAATACTGTTTTTCCTGTATATTTTTAGTAGTTTGTGTTTAAACCTATACTATACTGGCTTTTAAAATTCTGGTTGTGTACTTCCAATCCAAATGAGTTGTTTGCTTGACTGGTCAATTCGTAACTCTGAGGTTATATTGTATGACATTTTGTAAGATTAGGAGCACTGTACCTGGCCCCAACATTGCAACATTTACTTTACTCCATCATAGACCTCCATCTTCTATTATAACATTTGGATGAGACTGCAATTCCATTCAATTGTTTTGATCTAGTGGCCAGTAAACTGCCTGATTCCTCTTTCTCCCTCTATCCTGAAGGGATCCTTCATTCTGAGCTTTCCAAACAGCCACTATTGTCTCAAGCCTATTGTAGCAAGCCTGATCGCAATTGAATACAAAAAATAGCATTTAAACATGATCTATAATTAGACAAGTTCTGCTGGAATAGGTTAAGACTTAATTAAAAGATTAAAAATTGGTAGACATGAATCCAGGTTCTTCAAGGTAATAGCTATGACTTGGGATTATCTGTGACCGCTTGTTCTTTCCTCCTGTAGCATCTCTAAGTAAATCCTTGCTCTTCACTTCAGTCACCTCATTCATGAGGCTTGTCTCTTGTGACTTCGTTAGAAAGCTTATGCATCAGAGGTTAATCAATCCAAGGGCTCCTGAATTACACCCACATCACCACTGCATCCTGGAGAATTTCCACAGCTGCCTCCCAGCAGCTCCATCACAGAAGGGTAGCTTTCTTTGTACTTTAGGATGCAGCAGTTCTGCTCGTGGAAGTTTGCAGGAGTTTCCATCTCCCAGGCATCTTAACATGCCTATCTTTCTCCCTCCACCCCGCCTCCAGCTGTCTCCATCCATATTCTGGCCTGCAGAGAGCAGCTCCAAGACCCCAATGACACAGATATGGCAGGCATCATGCACTTCTGAAACACGCACTTGTGCTTCTCCGTGCCAAACTTTCTACAATGGGATGACAGGTGTTTAGTTCCCATCAGCAAGAGCTGGGAATTAATACATTTGTACTGGCTATTTTTTAAATCTTGAAGGCAAATTACTATTGTTTTGTCCAGTCTGCACGTTATTTAAAGTCAGTATGGCTTGATACTCAATTGTGCAATTTCCTTCAAATGAGCATGGTATAATGGAGCATTTCACAATGATTTCCTTCCATACCCCACTGCTTCAAAAGTTAAAGGCATGTAATAGTATTTCTCACCCATCTATACAGGACTTGAACAAACACCTCAGTGGAAGATAATTTCCTATCCAGGCCAAAAGGAAAAGGAAAGTGCTTCCACCCTAGTCTCCAAACAAAATTACAGTAAAACCTCCATTTAACGGACTAATTCGGGCGAGGGGGTGTCCGTTAAATCAAAAAGTCCGTTATTTAATTAAAAAAAACACGAGCTGTCAGAGCAGCAGCCCGCCTGTTGATGGGACCCGGGCGGCAGCCGGGAACCGTCAGCCAGCCCACCCGCTTGCGGGACTCGGGCAGGAGCCGGCAGCCCGCCCGCGGGCGGGAGCCATCAGCCAGCCACCCGCAGGCGGGACCTGGCAGCCAGCCCGTCCACTTGCGGGACTCGGGCGGGAGCCGGGAGCCTGCCCGCAGGCGGGAGCCATCAGCCAGCCCACCCGCAGGCGGGACCTGGCAGCCAGCCCGTCCACTTGCGGGACTCGGGCGGGAGCCGGGAGCCCGCCCGCAGTCGGGAGCCGGCAGCCAGCCCGCCTGCTGCCTGGACCCGGGCGGCAGCCGGGAGCCAGCAGCCAGCCTGCCTGCTGCTGTGACCCGGGCGGCAGCCGGGAGCCAGCAGCCAGCCCGCGAGAAATGGATTTCAGATGCATCAGACTTGCTCAGAAATTTTGTCCGTTGCATCAGAAGTCCGTTAAATCGAGGTCCGTTAAATCGAGGGTTTACTGTACACAGATACTATATGGAGTGAAACTTCTGGAGCAGTTTTAAAATATAACAGTCAGACAAAGCTATCCATAATTCAAATAGGTACAGTTCTCACATCTGTATATAAAGTTAAAAAAAAAAAAAAAAACCACACGGGAAAGTTCAATACACAGAAATTCTCCCGTTTTCATCTGGCATGAACGTGCCCAGATAGGCATTAAGTAGGTTGAGGGAAGAATTCTTCTGTCAATCCAGCACTTTCTACATAGGTGTTATACACTGGCCAAGCTACATCTCTCAGGATGTGGATTTTTATCTGAGACACATAGCTATGCCTGCATAAGGTTCCAGTGTTGATCTGAAGTCATTTGTAAATCCACTGAGAAGTTTTACTTCCATTTTACAGCAGCTTTTTCACAACACAAGAAGGTTTGTCAATTTTCTCCAGTGTTAACAAATTCATTTCCTAATTATAAAAAGGCTACTCTGTGTTGCGGGAGGCCTTTTGGTTAACATGTTTTCTGTCATTTGCTGTAAGCTGTCAAATTAGTAGTGTTCCCATAAAATTTCTCCCTAATGAAACAGATAGGTATTGTAGGGATTTCTAGAGAGCAGCTAAGTACAGTATTGTGTCTGGCAAGTCATCAATATGAAAAATAATTAGAAGTAGATTACACTACAGTAACTTCAGTTTATATTAATCATTACAAGAAAACAAGCACTATGTTCCTTCTGATGCTACCATTAAGCAGTTCACCGTAGTACTAGCATGGATTGCCTAGAATAGATACTGACAAATCCCAGCTCCCCACAAGGAGTCTCCTTTCACTACTTCATATAAAAAACTCACCTCTTTCCTGACTGCATTGTTAAAAAAAAAAAAAAAAAAAAAGCAGCTTTAATCAAACTGATTAGAGTAAAGTGGTTCTAGGATATTAAATCAGTCTGCAGTTGATAATTCAGCTATAAGTCATTGAGATGGGTCTTCCCCCTTCAAAAATGTTTCTTCAGTAACATTTAATTGCACAAAGATTTTATCGTCATCAACTGAAGGCGTCTTTGAAGGCCACTTCATATCTTATCTTCTGCCATATCCCTCATAGCAGAGCACCAGCTGTGCTGTGGTTAAGCTTAAAACCAGCTCTCTTTAAAGCCCAACTCTAACTCCTAAAATCCAGTTACTCTGCCTGCATTGAAATTGTCTTGTTCTCTTCTTTAAAAGAGTCAACACTATTGCATCTACCTTCAGTAAATACTTACTCGAGAGAGGAGGAATAATAGAAAGGGTTTTACAAAATTAGATAAACGCAGAGAGCTTATCTACATGGTGTTAATTTTCCCCAGTTGGAGTGTAAATTCTAGTGCACACCAGCATGCAGATACTTACTGTATGTGTGGACCCTGCTGGTGTGAACTGAAAGCTCCTTAGTGCATACTGACTTAAACATTAAGAAACTTAAGTGCATGCCAGCAGGGTCCATGCAGACAGCAAGTGTCTGAGGCCATGGTTACACTTACAGGATTATAGTGCTTTTGGTTATAGCTGTCCCTGTATACAGCAATAGGTATAGCGCTATAGTGTGACCACATTTGCGGCACTTGCAGTGGCACAGGGACTGGTGCATTATGGGCAGCTATCCCAGCATTCAGCTGGGTGCAACATGCTTTTCAAACGAGGGGGGTGAGGGGGAACGTGTTGTGTGTATGCGGAGGGAGAGAACTTGGTGCTGAGAGTCTGTCAGTGAGTGTCCTTTGAAATTCAGAGCCTGCTAGTTTTCTTGGTCACACAGCTCCCTCCGTAAACGTTTGCATTGCTTATCTGCCGAGTTAAGAGAGAAACTCTGAAAACTTAACTCTGAAAACGTACTTCCGCATTCCTCCAGCCGAGTTCAAAACAAAGGGAAGATGTGTCAATTGCCTTAAATGCCCCGAGATCACTTAAAATGCTTGAAGTGTTAATACCCATTCATACGCAATAGCTGTTAATCCTCAGGGAAGGGAGGATTACCAAGACCGGTATAACTGGGTTTATAGAGCAATATGTGCCAGACTTGCCAGTGTGGATGGGTAGGGAGTTATAGCGCTCCTGGAGGCTTTATAGCGCTATAAAGTGCCAGTGTAGCCAAGGCCTGACATGCTAGTGAGTATTAGAATTTACTCTTCACCTGGGATGCATTAATACCCCATGTAGACATGTCTTTAGATGGAGTTTTGGAACTTCCAGTCATTTGGTTTACCTGCTAAGCTAATGTAAAGTTTGAAAGGTCATTTTAGTCATTTTTACCATTATATTCTGGAGTCTAAATCTGAGGGTTTTTTTTTTTTAAAGTAAGATAACAGGTGATACTGATAGAGCATTGAGTACAAAAAAGTTTTTCCACTCCTTTAAGGTAGCTTTTTGTGCTACATGACAAAATGCGTTAATATTATTATTTCCACAGAAGCATGAGCTGGACTGAGAGATTAACATGTCTTTAGCATGTGAAAGAATGCACTATAATCCAAACAGTATTTACATATATAAAACTTCTGATTGGCTGTTAGTCACAACCCACAGAGACAGTAACAAGAACAGAGTGACTACAACTGCAGATTTTCTTGTCCTTGATCTGTGTGCAGCTCTGCTAATGACAAGTTGTTTACTGTTCAACAGATAACTCCTAAATGCTCCAATATCCACAGCCAACGGGAGTTTCACCTAAAGAAAGAAGGGCAGGATAGCTATAAATAGGCATGGGAGAATTTGATTAATATAATGTGACTAGTATCAAGTTAAAAATGCTTGTTATCTATTTAAATGTTCAGTTGTGTTAAGCTTTGTTTATAGATTTAAATTTTTAAAACTGCAGAAAATTATGGGGAAGGGGAGGCAGTTATTTGATAGTAGATGCGGAGATTCAAAAATTTACAGCTTTATAACCACTGACCAGTTGTCCAACATCATATGTCAAAATATATAAAGTAAATATCTTTAAGTCAAACTCCAACAGCATTTCTTACTTTGAGAATATTAATCTGTAAATGTCGATCATCAGTGGAACCTTTGTTGGTTTGTGTATACAATGAAATCAATGTTTACCAACATTTATCAAATTAAAAATCTAATCTTTCCAAGCCTGTTTAAGTGTCTGCTGTATTAGCCTGCTTTCCCTCTATGCACAATTGTCTCTTGCATCAGGACTTCCTAAGTCATACCACTTTTTTTAAAAAGTAGTTTTTAAATAAAATCAACCAGTGAAGATGTTTGACAGATTTTTTTTTTAAAAAGCTGCTTGGACACAAATGAAAGGCTATTGAAAATTGCCACACTAAAGTGAGCAATTGATAAAATGGCATAAAGTTTTAAATCGCAGCATTAATGGTTGGCTAGTATTTCAGCCATTTTAAATAACTTTAAAGGGCAATAGGACTATTTTTCCATTTACTGTCCAATCCTTCTGGAAGCTACAAATTGAAAAAGACCCCATCATCCTTCTGAGTCCACTAGTTTGGATTAGATTGCTTAAATCCATTTAAAAACCAGAACTGAAGCTTCTGTTCATTAAGCTACAAATCTTACATGGGTTTTGCAGACAAGGAAAGTGAGCAAACAGACTCTTCACATACTGCCATCTTTTAAAGTCATGGTACAAACTGAAATTAGCGAGAAAACTCATAGGCGAGATTGAGCCAAGTACGTTGTGCAAGAAGGTTACCCTGAATTGTAAATATCATTTACCCACCATTTGAAGCAACTGTCACCCTGTGCCAAAACAGTAGGCAAGAGGACAAAGGTTCAAATTTAATTCTGAATTTGAACATTTCAAAGTTCTCTTTTAAACAGAGGTAACAAAGTCCTGTGGCACCTTAAAGACTAACTATAAAGTTTTGAAGCATGAGCTTTCGTGGGCTAATACTCACTTCGTCGGATGCAGGTAGTGGAACCGACGAAGTGGGTATTAGCCCACGAAAGCTCATGCTTCAAAACTTTATAGTTAGTCTTTAAGGTGCCACAGGACTTTGTTACCTCTGCTATTCCAGACTAACACGGCTACCTCCCTGATTCTTTTAAACAGAACACTAATATTTAAGTACCAGTGCGGTTGGGTTGTCTGCAGACCTTTCCCTATTGAGCCATTACATAGTTAGGTAATAAGCATCAGTGTACGTTAGCCAGAAAGAGGTGGCAAGAATACTCAATTAAGCAACACTTTGGTTAGCTAACAGATTAACTAAGATTAAGCACTATTTGTAACAGAATCACAATGTATCCATGAGAATGCAGCCTCTCAACACTGGGTTTGCCATAGCCGGGTAGCTATTTAAGTAGCACGCACCTTCCTTCCTATGCTGTGTACACAGAGTCAGTGTCATCCTAACTCAATGTAAGGTTCCCCCACTTTGCCAATCCTTAAAGGCATTTTTAGCAGAAAATGAGATTGGTCTTCCAGGGCCACCTTCGGGCCACGCTGCACAGGACGCAGTCTCGGTTTTTCGACTGGGTATAAATCTTTAGTAACCGCTCTCAGCCTGGGATTGCGATTCATGTTTGCAGGTCACCCTAACGCCGCATAGTGCTTGACAGCTCCCGAAACTACCGTCCCCGCGCCGGGAGTCCTACAGCTCCTGGCCCCGCCGAACCGGGGGTCCCGGGAGGGGGCGGGGGAACTACCGAGCAGGGGGCGGGGTCTTGGGGGGGAAGAGGCGGCGCGCGGGCGGGGTCTCGGTTACGGCGCCGGTAGCCGCCCCCCACCCACTTGTAGGGCGCTTCCGCCGCTCCCGTCTGCGCGGGGCCCACCCCGGCTCTGGGCAGTTACGCTCAGGGACCCCCAGCAAGCCCTTCCCGCGCCGCGGGGGCGGTTTCCCGCCTCTGGAGGCGCAGTCCCGGCCGGCCCGCGGCGAGCGGAGCGGCTCTGCCCCGCGGTGCGCCCCGGCGGGAGACTCACAGGTGGGCGATGCCCGCCTTGCGCACGGCGGTGGAGATGGCCTTGACGGCGGTGCAGAGCGCGTTGAGCAGCTGGGTGAGCTCCCCGGTGCCCTGGGCCCGCCTCCCCTCCTCCATCACGAAGCGGGTCAGGGTCACGACGTTGGTGTCGAAGGGGGACTGGTCCGTCATAGTGGCGGCAGCGGCGGGGCCGGGCGGGGCGACTGAGCGAAACGACCGCCACGGAGCCGCAGCGAGACCCACACGCCGCCCCCTGCGCTGCCGCCCGGGAACTTCACCAGCCGCGGGGCGAGGGAGTGTCGCGGCCCGGACCTATCGGCAGGCGGGGCGGGGGAAGCCGGCCCCCGCGATCCGCCCCCAAACCGGGGCTGCTTCCCTGTCACTGTCACCGCTTCCCCACAGCCTCCTCTCAGCCCCGCCCCCTTTACCCCTTAGCCCCGCCCCCAAACCCGGGCTGCTTCCCTGTCACTGTCACCGCTTCCCCACAGCCTCCTCTCAGCCCCGCCCCCTTTACCCCTTAGCCCCGCCCCCAAACCCGGGCTGCTTCCCTGTCACTGTCACCGCTTCCCCACATCCTTCTCTCAGCCCCGCCCCCTTTACCCTTTAGCCCCGCCCCCGGGATCCGCCCCCGAACCCGGGCTGCTTCCCTGTCACCGCTTCCCCACATCCTTCTCAGCCCCGCCCCCTTTACCCCTTAGCCCCGCCCCCGGGATCCGCCCCCAAACCCGGGCTGCTTCCCTGTCACCTCGCTCGTCCCCAAAACCTTCGCTCAGCCCCGCCCCCGCTATCCGCCCCCAAACCTGGTCTGCTTCTCTGTCAGTGTCACCTCTTCCCCACATCCTTCTCTCAGCCCCGCCCCCTTTACCCCTTAGCCCCGCCCCCGCTATCCGCCCCCAAACCTGGTCTGCTTCTCTGTCAGTGTCACCTCTTCCCCACATCCTTCTCTCAGCCCCGCCCCCTTTACCCCTTAGCCCCGCCCCCGCTATCCGCACCCAAACCTGGTCTGCTTCCCTGTCAGTGTCACCTCTTCCCCACATCCTTCTCTCAGCCCCGCCCCCGAACCCATTTTTCCTCCCTTCTTCCCTCTTTAGCCCCCACATGTGCCCCAGCCCCCCCTCATCTCCCTTTGCTGGGTTCTTCCCGCGTCATCCACTCCCCCCACAACGTCTCAGCCTCCCTCCTGTCCCTGGGCCATTGCTTTCTTTGCTCTCCTCCTAGCTCTGAATCGCTGCTGCTCAGTGCCTAGGAGCCCCTAGAGGCGGGGCGGGGGTTGAATATTGAAGATAAACTAATCTCCACTCACTTTCCCCAACAGCACACAGACACATCCGTGGCTGGATATGAGGGAAAGCAATTCGTTAATATATTCAAACTGAAACACTTTTTGGGCTGCGGATATGTGATAGGTTGTTGCTTCATCTTCCCCTACAGAAAACCACCTTTAATTTTAATGGCATTAATAGAGAACAAGTGCAGATGCTTCTACTGCCCCCTCCCCCCCCCCCAAATCTAGATATAGCACATGACTGCCCCAAAATCCCAGATATGGATCCTGCTGGATCTTGGCAGTTTTTAGCTCCAAGCTGTAAATTGTGCAATCTAAACAGAAAACAACTGTAGCCTCTCTTACTTCACTAGGAAAAAATACACTACATTAAATTAAGTTGAGCTGAAACATGCCTATTTCTTCCCCTAGACCTGAAGAAGAGTGAAAGCTCGGAAGCTTGTACCTTGCACCAGCCGAAGTTGGTTCAATAAAAGGTATTACCTCCTCTACCTTGTCTTTCTTAAAATTAAGGACATCTTTAAGTGCTTTGCTAAATAGAGATCTAATTAAACATATGTTTAAATGCTGAATGGGAGCCATCATCTGGGGTGCACACACCTTTCATCTTCAAGCTGTGGGAGCTGACATTCATAGACTAGGACAGGCAGGGAACTTCAGAATCATACAGTATGCAAAAAAGTAATGGTATTCACTGATGGGTTGGGTTTATGGTGTTTTTCCTAATGGCAGTGGTAGCAGTAAAAGGGATTAAGTGGGGGAAGCAATGACTGATTAGGCAGGTGTCAGGTTTGGCTTCCTTTACTGTATAGATAGATGACAGGTTTCAGAGTGGTAGTCGTGTTAGTCTGTATTAGCAAAAAGAACAGGGAGTACTTATGGCACCTTAGAGAATAACATTTATTTGGGCATAAACGTTTGTGGGCTAAACCCACTTCATCAGATAAATGGAGTGGAAGATGTATACAGATAGATATAGATATAACGTACAGAGAACATGAAAAGATGATAGTTGCAAATATCAACTCTAAGAGACTAATCAATTAAGGTGGGCTTTTATCAGCAGGAGAAGAAAAACTTTTGAAGTGATAATAAGGATGGCCCATTTCAAACAGTTGACAAGAAGGTGTGAGTAACAGTAGGGGAAAACTAGCATTGGGAAAATAGTTTTCAGTTTGTGTAATGACCCAGCCATTCCCAATCTTTATTCAAACCTAATTTAATGGTGTCCTGTTTGCAAATTAATTCCAGTTCTGCAGTTCTTTGTTGAAGTCTGTTTTTGAAGTTTGTGTTGTTGAAGTATTGCCACTTCTAGGTCTGTTATTGAGTGACCATAGAGATGGAAGTGTTTTCCTACTGTTTTTTGAATGTTATGATTCCTGGTGTCAGATTTGTTCTTTTGCATAGAGACTATTTGGTTTGTCCAATGTATATGACAGAGGGGCATTGCTGGCACATGATGGCATATATCACATTGGTAGATGTGCAGGTGAACGAACCTCTAATGACGTGGCTGATGTGGTTAGGTCCAGTGATGGTGTCACTTGAGTAGATATGTTGACAGAGTTGGCACCAGACTTTGTTGCAAGGACAGGTTCATGGGTTAGTGTTTTTGTTGTGTGGTATGTGGTGGCTGGTGAATATTTGCTTCAGGTTGGGGGGCTGTATGTAAGCAAGGACTGGCCTGTCTCCCAAGATCTGAGAGAGTGTGGGAAGTTTTTCTTTTTCTTCTTCTATTCCATGAAATGTAATGCCTTAGTTGGCTACCTGTCTAACTTACTTTTAATTATCCTGCTGATAATAGCCCACCTTAATTGATTTGTTTCTTAGAGTTGGTATGGCAACCCCCATCTTTTCATGTTCATATATATATAATCTTCCTACTTTAGCTTCCATTCCATGCATCTGATGAAGTGGGTTTTAGCCCACAAAAGCTTATGCACAAATAAATTTGTTAGTCTCTAAGGTGCCACAAGTATTTCGTGTTCTTTTTCCTGTATAGGTGGCATCTAAAGTGAACTACCTTGACCTGAACAGAAAACACACTGGTTTTCCCTCCTGGCTGGTCTTTAAGGCAAACTGGGCAACCATCCAGGTCACCAACATTTTGGGCTAGCAACATTTTCTGAGAGATCAAACTTTGCCATCAGCCTAACATCTGGTTCACTCACCTGGTTCACTACTTTTATCCCCATTGCTCCATTCCAAGGACACCTTGAGCTTTCATGCTTAAGGGCTATCTGAAATGATTTCAATATAGCTTGAGAGCTAAAATCCTCAACAATTGTAGAGCTGAGTAAAGACAACTATATGGAAATGAAACCATAAAGAAATATGAAGAGTAGATGGGGAGTGGAAGAGACAGGAAGAATGTGTGACAAAAATATTGAGGGTGAAGAAAGGCTTGTGTTCAGCCACTTTTGGGGTGCCAGTATAGTTCAGTGAATAATTTTTTTATTTCCCTCTTTGGAAACAACAAAGCAGGTCTCTCATGTTTGTTGGCCTGGAGCTCTCTTTCCATTTCTCTTTCCTTTGTCCTATTTTCCTTCCTCAACCACTGAGTGGTGTGAAATCTGACTTCTGGCCAGCCACCCTTTCCGTGCTTTGGGGATGGGACCTAGAGAATGGGTTCTTCATGCCAGATGGCTTCTTTGAGCAGTATAACTCCCTTCAGAGTCACAGAACTCTGTGAAATGTAATGCCTTAGTTGGCTACCTGTCTAACTTACTTTTAATTCCATCTCTGGTTTGTTTGAGCTGCAAGGCCTGATATTTGATTGCCAAATATGGTTCTTGATCATAGCCAGAATAAGTTGATCTGATGAATGCTCACTGTTCTGAAAAGGGGGGCCACAGTTCTGAAAAGGGGGGTCTTAAAAATCCTGCCGTGTTGACAGTATAACTCAGGGGTAGCCAACCTGTGGCTCCAGAACCACATGTGGCTCTTCAGAGGTTAATATGTGGCTCTTTGCATAGGCGCTGACTCCGAGGCTGGAACTACAGATGCTAACTTTTTAATGTGCTGTGGGGTGCTCACTGCTCAACCCCCTGCTCTGCCACCACTCCACCCCTTCCCCCAAGGCCTCCTGCCCCTTCCTCCAAGCCTGCCATGCCCTCACTCCTCTCCCCTCCCCACAAGAGCCTTCTGCACACTGAAAAACAGCTGATTGCAGCCAGTGGGAGGTGTGAGGAGGAAAAGGCGCTGCCGGTGGGCAGGAGGTGCTGGCGGATGGGGGGCTGCTGACATATTACCGTGGCTCTTTGGCAATGTTTATTGGTAAATTCTGGTTCCGGCTCAGGTTGGCTACCCCTGGTATAACTTAACAGAGCCGCCACATGCGTTGGAGCTGCATCTGTAACTCAGAAAATAATACTTCCAGCCAGATTAAGAGACTAGTTGGTTCAGTGGGTGAAACAAGCTTTGTTCCCAAATAAACTGCAAAACTAACCTACCGAAATACCATTATTGAAGGTACTTTTGTGCCATCATGATGTCAAATTACTACACAAACTGCTGATACCGAGTAAAAAGGAAACGGTAAGAAATTAAACAGTTTAAGGCTATGTCTACACTAGCACTTTTATTGGTCATGAGTGTGAGCCCCCACCCGCCCCGACTGACAAAAGTTTCACTGAAAAAAGCGCTGGTGTGAAAAGCACTGTGTTGTGGGAGAGCATCTCTCACCGACACACGGTAGTTACACAGAAGACCTTACAGTCGCACAACTGCAGGAGTACAGTTACCTCAAATAATGGGTGATGCGTGTATATAGACATATCAGCCCTAGGCTCAAAGGAGAAATTTTGTATATAGACAGGGTTAACACTATTAACAGTTTTTAAATATCAACAATGCCACCTTAAGATGAATTTGGCATTTTATTATTTATATTGATTGTCTAGAAAGTACTGGAGTGATGTGATTCTATTAGCTCAAGACCATGAGTAAAAATATGCTGCTGCATTCCAAATAAGATGGAAATTATAGAGGAGCTCTGTTGAAAGTCATATTCCAAGAGGAATGGAATGATAATAAGCTAAACTCATCATCAGGAGAGCAAGTGTTGCTGTGGTAAGGTTGTCATAGGCTAAACGGGTTGAACCTATGCAAGTTGCATAACTAGAAAAATTTTTTTTTGAACCACATGTTCTTTATGCCATTGAAAAGGTGTGGTCAGAAGTAATACCAACATTTGTAACCTGACTCATTACTTCCAAACAAATCCCCGTAGTAATCAACAACATGATGCAAAAGAGAGCCTTTTAATAACAAGTCTCTACACAGCAGCAAGATTTCTGGGTTCTATAATGTTCACAGTGACTCTGCAAGCTGGTTCTTTTAATGGGGACTGCATATTGTGTATCAGACTTTAAACTTTTGTTTAACAAAAATAAGTGTCTGGGCCTTATGATTGCAGAGAAAACTCCCCAAAAATAAGTGCAGCCAGGCTGAAACTTTTATTGCAAGAGAGGTGTGAACTGTCCTACTATAGCAAGAGATATCATTTCAAAGGAGTTAATTATGAACCCTGGTGATGACATTTTAAATGTCAACATGAGCTATTTCACTGCTAATCACAGTGCTCAAGAAACATGCTCATATAATACAGAACTGCACAATCTTATTTTTGCATCTCAAGTGGGTGTTATTGGGAAACTAATTTTTCCCCCCAAATCTGATCTCTGTTCATATGTACACTGAATTAACAAAGTGAGAGAGGAAGAGAGAAATCTCTGAGAAATGCTGTTTGGTCACTTCACAGTGATGACAATTATTCATTAACACTATCTGACTGGTATCTAAGGTTTAATGTCAACTGTATTGAAGGGCAATTCCAGACACATCAGTGACATCCTTTTGTCACCAAACCAGCAACCTATGGTCAGTTGTATGAAGAGTTGCTGTGAGAACCAGCATGACACAAATAACCTATTGATCTTGATATAAAACCCTCAGGAAGATCATTCATTACATTGCCAAGCACAGGCTCAAGTCCAAAGTGCAAATCTCATACTGGAATCTCTGCAGGATGCCATTGGTGTTAAGTGCACATAGAATTGAGGGTAAAAATCTTCAAAAGTGGGCACACTTTTATGCGTGAAAAGATTTCATGTGCAAACTTCACCTGGTAGATGCACGTGGGAGTCTTTGGATGCCTAATTTGGGCATAGTCAGAGTGCACATGCACTTGCAAAGTTTGGTCTTTTTATAGCCATTGCCATGATCTCCAGAACGGGATATTTGAAACAGTGGTAATCAGTCAGCATTCTAGTATCAAAAAAAGATTCCTGAAAATAAAGGTGGATCTTAATGTGTTTACAGGTGATTGGTAGCCTCCATTTGCTAAGGGGTTGATTAAAGCCTTGAATTAGTATGTCAGTCACACTACTTGCTTTAAACAACAAAGAAAGTTAAACTTATCATTATGAATATCAAGGATCCCAGAAGATCACAAATAGGCTCCTGAAAGCTGACAGGAGGAATATTCTGGGAACCAGCGAGTCTCAGTAAAAAGGTCCAGAGAAACCACCACCCCATGCAAATGCACCTTATTTGTGACAAATGTAACAAATGCTTCAATAACCAGCTGAAGGTTCTTTCACCAGTGTGATGCAGTCAGGATTAATCAGGCTGTGCATTATCCAAAAAAGGTTTAGACAGCAGTATTATGTGTTAGGATAAATAACTTCTTTTGACCTCATAGGATAGCACTCTGTGTATCCTCCTTAACTCTGAGTTAAATTGTGGCCCCATTGAAGTCAATGGCAAAACTCCCATTACGTCAGTGGGGTCCAGATTTCATCACTTGTACATATGGACATACTGCAGATAGCTCTCCAGTTATCTAATCTCCAATAGTTTCAACTCCCACATCTTATTAGGACAACATAGAAAGAGGGAAAGAAAATGAGCAGGAAAATTAGCAGTAGTACTAAATAAAATGCTTGTCTGTTCTCTTCCAAACCGTCGACATGATGGGTGTGCATCCATCTGACCTTTCATGTTTCACTTAGGTTGTTATTGAACAATATCTTACATATCTATATGTTAAAGTAAAAGAACTCCCAAATTTATAAATGTTATGGGATTATGTGATCGATCTGACAGTCTCTAGACATATCCTGGTCAAGAGAATGAGAAACAGACAGGTCAGCGGTCATCAATTGGTCGATAGCGATCGATTTTTTTGATCTTGGAGACTTTCCCAGTCGATTGTGATCTCTGGCTGTGGCAGGGCTTCCGCTAAGGTGGGCTCCCTGCCTGCTCCAGCCCCATGCTGCTCCCAGAAGCACCCAGCATGCCCCCTGCAGGCCTGGGGAGGGGATGGGTAGGGGTCCCTGTGCACTGCTCCTGCCTGCAAATATCGCCTCCGCAGCTCCCATTGGCTAGGAACAGGGAACTGCAGCCAATGAGAGCTGCAAGGGCAGTGCCTGCAGAGAGGGGCAATGTGCGGATTCACATGGCCCCCCACAGGGGCTGTTGGCCCTCTCTGGGTGTGGTGTGGGGCTGGGACAGGTAGGAAGTATGCCTTAGCCCTGTTGCACCACCTACCCGAAACCACCAGTCTTTATAAATCAGGCTTAAAACTGTATTGAAGACATGCAGTTACACCACTATAAAACCAGTGTAAGTGAGATCAGAACTGGGCACTGTGTGTTCTGAAGAATTCTCTTCAGAAATCAGTAAGTTAAACATTTATTGAAAACAAGCTGTGTTGTTAGGAGAGAAAGGTCAGTTCTGGTTGATCAAACATTGCTGAATGAGTGCACGTCTATATAACCCCCCACCACAATGTTATTTGGGAAGAGATGGTGGGTCAGCAACTGAGGTCATTAGGAAGAGTTATGCATTTACTTATCATATACATTTTGACAGGTTTCTATGCCTCATGTTTGCTTTATGTCCTATCCCACATTTCATTTTTGGACATGGGAATTTTTGGTGCGATTTTGGAAAAAAAAAAAAATTCGTACATTAGATTTAAATGAATCAATATAGCTTTCATTATTTTTCATGATTTTTAGAGGGAAATGTGCTTTTTACATATCTAGTGTCATCTATATATATAAAAGTCAAATGGTGTATGCGTGCGTGCATGTATATATGTATGGGTGTATGCTTACTCCTTCCACACTGTTTGAGCTAGAGACTTGAAATTTGGTACAGTTAGAGGTCTTAGGGTCCTAATCAGGGTAAGAGTCGAAAAATTTTCAAATCTCACCTCTGACGCCCCCCAGGGGTGAAATTCTTTAAAGGCCAATCACATCAGCTGGGCAGCTGCTGTTCTCTGTGACTAAAGTTATGATCTCATAATACCCCCTCCAACAGACACCACATTCGCTCAGTTCTCTGCCCCCTCCCCACTCCGACGGACCCGAGTTGGGTTTGGTCGGAGGGTAAGTGAGGTAGGGGTGTCGGGTTTGGTCGGGGGGTGAGGTAGGGGTGTCGGGTTTGGTCGGGGGGTGAGGTAGGGGTGTCGGGTTTGGTCGGGGGGTGAGGTGGGGGTGTCGGGTTTGATCGGGGGGGTGAGGTTGGGGTGTCGGGTTTGGTCGGGGGGGGTGGGAAGGTGTCTGGGTGGGTGAGGGGTGAGGTGTGGGGGTTGGGGTTGGTCAGGGGGTGTTGGGTTTGGTGGGGGGGTAAGGTGGGGTGTTGGGTTTGGTTGGGGGGGGTGAGGAGGGGGGTCGGGGTTAGTCGAGGGGTAAGTGAGGTGTGGGTGTCGGGTTTGTTTGTGGTGGTAGGTAGGGGTGTCGGATTTGGTTGGGGGGGAAGTGAGGTGGGTGTGTCAGGTTTGGTTTACGGGGGATGAGGTGTGGGTGTTGGTCGGGGGGTGTTGGTAGGGGGATGACGTGGGGGTGTTGGGTTTGGGTGGGGGGGGTGAAAATGTGAGTCGGGGTTGGTCGAGGGGTAAGAGAGGTGGGGGGTGTCGGGTTTGGTCGGGGGGGCGAGGTGGGGGTGTCAGGTTTGCTCTCTGCCCCCTCCCCCCTCCAACGGACCCCGCACTCGCTCAGCTCTCTGCCCCCTCACCACCTCCGACTGACCCGAGAAATGCCGGGTATTTTCGCTAATTCTAAATAAAGTCTAATAAACAGGTGTACAAAGTCTGAATGACAAGAATAAAGTGTTGCATGCATTTTTAGAGAGGAATATTTTTATGGAGTTAATACTTTGCTAAATAAAGGCATTAAATAATCTACAAAATCTTCTTAGTAACAGCAAAATAAAGAAGTGGCAATATATATGTTAACATGAATTTTTAGAGGTAAATATTTTATTTGCAGTTAGTACTTTTCTGAATAAAGCTGATTAAACAATTCCGCAAAGGTCAGAAAGTATTAGTGATAAAAAAACTATAACTATAGATTTAGTTATATATGGCAAGGGACAGTCACCTTTTAAAGCAGCAAGGAAGGTAAAGAAAGGCAGAAGAGTAAAGCATCTCACCTCACAGACTGATACTGGCCAAATGACAGAATCCCCTGTTCTGGTAGCATGAAACAAACCATGAACCAGACAGAAGGTATTTAACCATAGGGTCTTTTGGGGGATCACACATCACAGAACATTAAAATGCATCACATTTTCCTGTGTCATTCTGAACAGAGCTCTTTGTGGTTTTTACTCATTGATATTTAATTTCCCATATTTTCCTGAGTCATTGAACACAGCACACTTTCCCAGAGTCACAGTGAACACTGCACTTTAAAATTAGAGCTAAAATATAAAATAAAAAGAGCATGCATTTCTTTATTAGACTTACGGTATGATAAAACCTATGTAAATTTAGCAGACAACTAAATTCTATACTAGGAATCAAACTCCTGTTGTTACATAACTTTAGCATTTGTCTTTTTAAAAAAAATGGTTGGCAGACCCTTACAAAAGATGTTGTTATAACCTTAATACATATTCTTCACAACTCAGAGAGAGATTTCATTTTTAGAAGATTCACACTATACATTTTTAAACAGTGATTTATTTTGAAAACGTTTCAGTTTAGTTTTACAGCTATATCAGAAAATGAATGATTGTTTGGTTATTTCATTTATCAAAAGTAACTGAAGCAGATATTTATGAAGTCATTTGGAGGTGAATTATTTCTCGTTCAACAGGATAATCATTACTATTTGGAGGATTTTTTTGCCATGCTGTATTAGGAGGAGAACATCACCAGACAGACATTTACATTGTTTTATTTAACTAAAACAACGTTAAGTATTCTGGGTTTTTTTCTCCAACAGAAAACATAGAATATTTTACCAAAAGAAGCATATGCTCCTCACTTCTCACATTTATCTCCAGACTTCTGCTCCTTGTCTAGATCTATTTGGCCTCCCAACAATCTTGTATTCATTGAACTTTTTGAAACTTTGCACTTTTAGAGAGAGGTAAAGGATTGACTCTGCGGACACAGATTTGCAGAGGGACAATAGAATTGAGGTCTGTTATTTCTCACCTCTATTTATTTAAACATTTTTGCTGTTAACAAACACAAACACAAATCCACAGTTTGAGAACTGCAACACTAAGAATCCTAGGTATCTTCTAGACTGAGCACTGAGTCCCATGAGGTAGTTAGAAAGATGAACCTAAATAATCGATACAGGAGCTCCTGGAACCCCATAAGATTGGGTCCCTAATCCATGAACTATTGGAACTCATTTACAAAACTTTTCTTAAACATTACATGAATCTATTGTCTCATACTATCCAATTCGAATTTATAATTCCTATTCCATGATGAGATATCTTTGAGCTATAATGTATCTTAATTAAAACTATCTTTAGATAGATTTTTTTCCTCAAAAAGCATTTTATAAGAAAACCTGATATAAATAAAAAATATCCATTTAAAAAAAATTAATGATTTTTGGTCCCGTATATGATCTGCTGCTACTTATGTGGTACCATGTTAATGGGGGAAGAAGAAATTATTCGAAAGAGCACAACACACCTAAGTGGAGATGCATTTCTTTTGATATATGGAAATGTATTGCCACACCATTAAAAGCTCTATTCTGCCATCATGTGGCACAGTCTCTCCCTCATCCCCTCTTTTTTCTTTCTTTAACATAATTTAAGTTACATGACTCCTTTGGATAAATCACAAAGATTGCATTCTTCTCTCCTAAAGAGAGAGGCATCATTGACAGCTTACGGGGTACAAGGCACATCTCATAAGTGAAGAGAGAAACATACATAATGAGGAACAATTCACCATATCAAGTAATATAGTGACCACAATCTACTGCTCTCATACTTCAGTGAAGGTACTCAGATACTGCAGTGGGGAGCAGTGACATAGATACAAAGGTAAGGCACAAGATTTGGAGTCAAGAGATGTGGGTACTATTCTCACTTCTGTGTCACGCTTGCTGCCAGTCCATGGACAAATTACTTAGAACAAGAAGCCAGGGTTTCAATTTCTCCATTTGTAGTAAAAATAAATAAATAAATAAAAGTATTTCATTAATTTACATAATGGCTATCACAATGGCTGGACACATTGAATAAGCCAACATCAGACATCCAGCACTTATAGTGGTGGTTATATGTAGATCTTAAAACTGTTTTCTCACTTTATAAAGTTATCACTATGAAGACTGTGGGCCAAATTCTGACCTTAGTTACACCCTGTGCAGCTGTATGGAATAGGATTGCCCAGGGTGTGCTTCAGGGCAAAGTTTGACCTGAAGTATCTGTAACTCAGCATGTTTCCCACATGATACGCACCTCTTTCAAAAAGAGGAGTCTGCTAATCATGTAGATTTTCTCCTTCTCCAGCTCCACTCAGTGCTAGTATGAACTTCTTCCCCTCAAAGAACAAGACACAATTTCACAATGGATTCTGATAAAATCATTTTAAAACTATAATATATGAAAAATTAAATTTGGTGTTTATTTATAGGCATTTCCATTTAAACAAAATCTCTTCAATTTAATGTCCTGATTTTCCATTCTGTTATAGAATCGCTTGGTTGCACAAGTTCACCACCAGGTGGCAATGCTCATTTGTTCAAAGTACCCATAACAGTACACCAGCCATCATTTGTCAGGCACACCAGACTGTTCCAAGCAGCCACATTTTTCTTTTTCTTCAAAAGAGTTACCAAACCCTGTACACTAGAGACCTCTTTAATACAGGATGGTCCAAGTAAGTGGAAGAGTGAACATTATTATTTGTATTACTGTAATTCCTAGAATCCATAGTTGTGGATGTGTAGCCCAGTAAAATGTTTGTTCCCTTATGAACATTTAATTTAGAGACATGAGTAACAATTCAAGCATATCAGTGACATAAATTGGTAAATTTCAGATTCCTTCTTCTAGTAGATGTACTAATCTGAAAACATGTGAATGACAATCGCCTGTGCAGTATAGAGAAATGGTTTTTTAAACTGTTACTTGTTTTGTTGAAATGGAACCATATGCACTTCCCAATAAGAACATTCTGTTCACTGTACTCGCTCTTCTGTTCCTTCTTCTTCCTTTATTGGATTCTTATTATGCTCCCACACTTTGCAAAAGATGGTGATGTAGTGGCCCTAATCTTTCCATTTTAGCTTTCCAGAAACAGCCTAAAACAATGGCTTTTAGGCTCTCAGTGTGTTTAAAACTTGTGTTAGTCAACAAGTGTTTGTAGAAAATCGTGATGAAGTGTCATTAATCCTTCCACTTTGGCACACATTGTGGGTAAGTGGGTTTTTCTCAGGGATTTTCTTTCAGGCCAGGGTCTCCAAAGCAGTGGCAACCCAGCACATCTGTGTGTCTATTGCAGTTATGGCCAGTAGCTTCGGTTGTCACTGTGCCCCTCCTATACAGGGAGTTATGGATGTATGAATTCATGTAATCATGAATCTCCTTCTTACACCCTCTCTTCTTGCCAGGCCTGCTGCCAAACCTCCTCCTCCCATCCCCCCTGTATATTGCCCCAGTTGGACCATCCTCTGGTATTCATCTAGGTAGAAGCACATAGGCTGCAGAAGTATAGTGTGAAAATACAAAATTTGTATCTGCATCCAATCTGCAAATATGCATGGATTTGCAGGGCTCTACTGAGCAGCCTGTCACCCTTCCCACAAAAGTGAAACCACATAGTGCAATCAGTCTTTTTATATGTTCCATGAGGAAGGAGGGCAAGACTTGGTCTTTAGTGTATGTGGTTATCTTGTGCTGGACACTGTGATTTGTTTCCCTGTATTCAGGGTCTTGTGTTTTGTGTAGTTCCATCCTATAGAACCTGTACCTTGCTGCAGAATTTTGCTTGAGGATTTAGGTTTTCACATAAAGTCTAGTCTTTTTGGTTGCAAAGAAAATCTTGAAACCATGACCTGAATGTTAACTAATGCACTATCATCTTCCTGAATCTCCAAACAGCCTGAAACAATGCCTCTGAGGCTCTCAGTGTATCTAAAACTTGTGTTAGTCAATAACATTTTAAACACTGCTTAGCAGCTATTATAGATGCATCTCTAACACCCATTAAATGGTGTTAGCTGGTCATGGGCAACCTGAAGTTGACTACTGCAAGCTAAAATAATTTAAGCAATCTAAGGGCTTGTCTCCACTTGGATATTTACCAAAATAGCTATTCTGGAATAATTATTTTGATAAATGTCTAAGTGTAGACAAGCCTTCAGAGCATTAACATTCAGGTTTTGCACTAGACTGATTTTAAATTGATCTGGTTAAACTAGTGCAACTTTTTTCTACTCAAGATAGTTGAGTCCCAAGCAGATTGCAAAGAGCTACAAAAGGATCTCACAGAACTGGGTGACTGGGCAACAAAATGGCAGATGAAAATCAGTGTTGATAAATGCAAAGTAATGCAAATTGGAAAACATAATCCCAACTATACATATAAAATGATGGGGTCTAAATTAGCTGTTACCACTCAAGAAAGAGATTTATGAGTCACTGTGGATAGTTCTCTGAAAACATCCATTTAATGTGCAGCGGGAGTCAAAAAAAGCAAACAGAATGTTGGGAATCATTAAGAAAGGGATAGATAATTAGACAGAAAATACCATATTGCATCTATATAAATCTATGGTACTTCCACGTCTTGAATACTGTGTACAGATGTGGTCACCCCATCTAAAAGAGGATATATCAGAATTGGAAATGGTTCAGAAAAGGCCAACAAAAATTATTAGGGTTTGGAACAGCTTCCATACGAGGATCTATTAATACGAGTTGGACTTTTCAGCTGGGAAAAGACAACTAAGCAGGGTGGGGGGAAGATATAATAGAGGTCTATAAAATCATGACAGGTGCAGAGAAAGTAAATAAGGAAGTGTTATTTACCCCTTCTCATAACACAAGAACTAGGGGTCACCAAATGAAATTAATAGGCAGCAGGTTTAAATTAAATAAAAAGTAGTATTTTTTTTTACACAACACACAGTCAACCTGTGGAACTCCTTGCCAGAGAATGTTCTGAAGCCAAAGACTATAACGGGGTTCAAAAAAGAACTAGATAAGTTCATGGAGGATAGATCCATTAATGGCTATTAGCCAGGATGGGCAGGGATTGTGTTCCTAGCCTGTTTGCTAGAAGCTGGGAAATGGGTGGCAAGGGATGTATGACTTGATTACCTGTTCTGTTCATTCCCTCTTGAGTGCCTGGCAAATTATAACTGGCTGACAAACTTCATACCATTTCCCTTAAGGAGAAAAACTGTAACCAAGCCATAGGCTGCAGAGGGGATGGGAAAACTCCTCTGAGTGCTTTTTTTGGATACTTGCCATTCTGTGAATACTTAATTATACATTTAAAGCAAAACAAATTTCTTTCTCGGATTTAGATCATTTCCCCCCCCACAAATATGGTCTTTTCTTGTCTACAATTTAAAGCCAGTTGTTCTGGAATCAGGAAAGGTCTCTGCCGCTTCATGGTCTTATTTCACCAATAAGCTCTTCATTTTCTACTAATAGCATGCATTTAAATCCCTTTAAATATTAACAGTGATGCCATAGAATACAAGTTCAACACATAAAGGCCTGCCTGAATTAGTACAGAATTTCTGAATAGGTGTGGGCTGTGGTTATTTGACTTTAAGTAAATGAACTTTGCTGCAGTAATATCCCATTACTACAGATTATATGTACTGCTGGAAAATAAGTCAGCTTGGCAGCAAATCTGCGTGTCCTGACTTTACATACATTATACAAATACTTAACATGTGTGCCTTTGCTCTCCACTGTACTACTCTTGCTTGAATGGATTTTATACTAATCTTGCTATCTAAAGTACTGCAAAGTGGCATGAGGAACAGGGTGGCATTGTAAGCCTTTTCATTCAGGGCGAGAGAGTCTGAGGATAGGACTGGGAGCCATGCATTCTCAAATTTTAATGCTGTCTGTGACACTGATTCTGTGGAAGGCCCGTTTTATGGGTTGGTTTGGTGGTCACTCGATGGTGCCATGGCAAGAACAGGGAGGATTTCTTGTGCTTGGAGGCCAGCTCAGGACTCTTGTTTAGAGCAAGTCCTAACCTAGCTCCACTTCTCTTACCTCCATGAATACTTCTCCTTTCTGACCCTGCACTTTCACTATGAACCACCTGTTTCCATTGCAGGTCCCAGTTGCTCTTTCTTGCTGTGAACCAAGGAGCAGAGAGAGACGACCACAGAACCTAAACAATCAGGTACTTGAATTCAGGAACCTTGTCTGTAGCTAGGCGAAGTGGCCTTCCTCTTACGGTGACAGAGAGGAATCACTCCCTGCCCACTGGTGGATAGAGCCAGGTCAGGCCCACCCTTTGCGCCAGAAGCAGAGAGGTGCAACAGGATGTGTAAGATGTGGGGCTTCCAGCTCAGTTGAGGGAAAACCAGGGAAGGAGTTGGATGTTTCTGCCTTGCTGCTGGTCCTTGAGCCAGGGACTGAGCTGTACCAATCCCTACCCCGGAGGAATACCCTAAGGAGCCTGAGGGCCCATGTGTGACAAAGCCTTTTGAACAGATAGTGATAGGAAGTACCCCAGAGAAACCAGACATTAGTCTGGTTGTGTTTGCTCCTGTGTTTCAGGAGGATCCCTGTTGACCCAGGGGAGGATTACTTGCCACTGGTAGGGCTTTGGGCTGGGACTTGGTGGAGTAGGTTGGGCCTGAGTCCTCCTACTCCTGCTGCCAGCCCCACTCCTAGGTGGCAGACTATCCACTTTAGGCCAGATGGCCTCCATTTGTTTGCTGTTTGCCCTACCCAGGGAGCAGGGCCATAGACTGAAGTTGCTCTGCTTTGCCCGGGGGCTTGAGCCTGACTCCATCTGCTCCAAAGACACATCTGGGTTGAAGACTAATAACTACCCTGTTCTGTCCCATTGGCACATATCGTGCTAATTTATTGTCAATTGGCCATCAGCCGATAGGTGGCATAGCAAGGTGGAGTGGCCTCCTTCCGAGGCTGACAGAGAGGAATCACTCCAAGCCACTACAGTGTCAAAGAAGGGACAAGGTCTTTGGTTGTCTGATGTTAGGGCAATGTAAGGGATCTTAATAGAGATGGGAAGGAAGAGGAAGGACCCATAAACATGGTATGAGGAAGGGACTCTCTCAAGCAGAGAAGAGTGTATTTCTCATGCTATTAGTGTGCTAATATATAACCTCTCTAAAATTAATAGAATATTGGAACTTCCACAGCAAACTTCAGGCTTCATTTTCAGTAGTGGCTCTCTATGTAAGTCCCTGCATATGGATCTAGGTACTTAACTGTAAGCATTCAGGTTTGAAAACTTAAGTCTTTGTGTTGTGGATCTGAGTTTTGGTAACTATCAAAACTATAGTGGTACAAGTAGGACAGTACTCACTGACTGTGTTACTAGTCAAATCATAGAACTGGAAGAGACCTTGAGAGGTCATCTAGTCCAGTCCTCTGCACTCATGGCAGGGCTATGTAATAACTAGACCATCCCTGACAGGTGTTTGTCTAGCCTGCTCTTAAAAATCTCCAATGATGGAGATTCCACAACCCGCCTAGGCAATTTATTCCAGTGCTTAAGCACTGTGACAGGAAATTTTTCCTAATGTCCGATCTAAACCGCCCATTGCTTCTTTTTCTATCCTCAGAGGTTAATGAGAACACATTTTCTCCCTCCTGCTTGTAACAATCTTTTATGTACTTGAAAACTAACAAATCCAGTTTTTTCAATCTTCTCTTATAGGTCATGTTTTCTAGACCTTTAATCATTTTTGTTGCTTCTTCTCTGGACTTTCTCCAGTTTGTCCACATCTGTCCTGAAATGTTGCCCCCGGAACTGGACAGAATACTCCAGTTGAGGTCTAATCAGCACAGAGTGGAGCACAATAAGTAATTCTTGCGGTCTTGCTTACAACACTCCTGGTAATACATCCCACAATGATGATTTTTTTTTTCAACAGTGTTACATAGTTAACCCTTTCCTAGCTGGTTTTTCAGCACAGCTGCAGGGAAAACCAACCAACAGTTCACTTCATTTTGTTTCATTGAAATCAATAGACAATTAAAAAGTTCAAGAAAAATGAAGATGTTAAAATAGCATCTTTGAATCCACCACAGTTCTATTCCCTGTTTCTGTGCACAGTCTATTTGCCTACTTTTCTAAGTAAAATTAGTTTTCACTGCTTTTTATTCTTAGCACTGCACACAATTCTTCTCTGGGTGAATGAGCTGGCATCTTTTTTGGCATGTACAATTTACAGAATTGTTAACTAAGTTCCAGCTGTGGAATCTTGGTCATTGGTGATGATCCAGAATTAAAAAGAACCCAGCCAGACCTTTAGAATCCAGGTTGAAATTTCCAGGGCAGATAGTTTAAAAATATTTTTTGAAACAGAATCAATATTTTTGAAACAGTCTCAAGAGACAAAATGAAACCCAAAAGTCTTTTTTTTTTTTTATGTGCTGTGTTACTTTTCAGAGTACAGCTGTAATTTCAGGCTTATGTTGCCTGGTACATTTAACAGAACAGCTCTTTAATCATCAATCAAAGTCATGGCATGTCAGTAGCAAGGCTGCAATTAATAAACAATTCCACTAATGGATATTTGGGGGGAAAATCGGAGGGGGTGTAGGCCACCCAGATAGCATGGAGAAGTTGGATATCATTAGAGAGCATAAATTAGGTATTTTTCCACAAACCATGTGCCTCTCCAACTTTGTCTAAAAGTGCTCTGCAGTTCTCTCTGAGTCACAAGAGAGCACCAGCCATGTAGGCTGGCTGAATAAAAAGTGTTCCTACTGTTTATTCATTTTCCTTTTGTCTGTGTGCTGAATAAAAAGTGTTCCTACTGTTTATTCATTTTCCTTTTGTCTGTGTGCTTGATTTTCCTACTCCATGAAGAATTCTCCTCTCAGGCACAGTTCCTTCCTTCCAGTCTGCAGGGAAGCTGGAGACACCAAACCATGTTGAGATCCAGCCTGTAAAGTACTTCTCCCCACCTAACATTAGTGTGTAGCCTCCCTTAAAAAAGTAAGCAGGTGCTGCGTTCACACTCCTCCCATCCAAGCAAGTGGGCTAGGTGTGGTTGGAAAGAAGATTCCACACCTCAGCATGCCAGCCTGCACTGCTGAGATGGCACACATCAGGTTACTTATTCCCAATATTGTGTCTCTCTGAGAAATCTTCCTCTTCTGCTCCTGGAGCAGTGAAGCTATGCACCATTCATTATGGAAGGCAGACTGTTAAAGTGTCAGAGAGCCCATAAGTAGTAGTTAGGGCAAATTTCTCCAAGGGGGGAACAACATTATGCTTGCAAAAACATGTATAGCCTCTGCTTCTGCAAGAACCTGCATTTGTACATAAAAATAACAGTGATGGGATTGGTATAAGATCCCAAATACCAGAACAGAATGATTAGTAATGGAACAGTTATAGACTTTTTTTTAAAAAAAGTGGTGGTGGGAGGCTTAGATTTTGTTTGTTTAATTTTACATTCCTAAATGAAAGTCACGACAGTAAATTAGTGGCAAAAAGCTCTATCCACATTCTCTAGTAACATAAAATCTCTAGTTCATAGCATGATTGACCATGTACCTGAGCAGCCAGTTTCACATTTAATCTTTCAGTGAAATTAAAAAGGAAAAATAATGGAGGCAACAAATTGCACATGTTGTTGTGCAAATGCCAGTTTTCTTATACAGTTATGAAAGTCAAAAGGTCATTATGTGAAATTCTAAGAACATCCCCATAGCTGATCAGTTAATCCTGGGAATGCATAACAAGGACTGCATAGTCAGTCATTACATTTTAAAGAGCTACGGTAAATCTCTGTGCAAATATTGCCTTCATTTTTACAGTAAAGCAGTTGAGTGATATTCAGAATGATCACTTATCTCTATTCTGTAATCCATTTAACCCCTAATAGGGCACCTTGCTTTATACTTGTATCCTCTCTGCAATGGTCTTTATGAAAGAGAGAAGTAGAAGGGTTAAAAATTAAGATCATAGCCATTAACACAAGTTTACTTCACATCAGCATTGCTCACCACAGGATGAGTAATTGAATCATTCTGTAGTGAAAACATTTATCTGCAGCCCTCTGGTGCAGCTGCTTAACATGCCAGTTTGACATTGTTCAGAGCTCTGTCTCTCAGACCCCATTCCATTCTTGCTGCAGTGCTCAGAAATAATAAGCATGTGCCAAGCAAGAACTGTATTTCCTATAAGCAGTGACACATGAAAATGAAAGCTAAGAGAGGCTAGTTCGTCATTACCTCTTTGAAATATAATGCACATTCAGGCATTCCTTATTCAAACTGCATCTACCAATTACATCTCCAGGAATGGGCAAAAGACTACTTTTTTTTCAGAAATCCTTTAAAACAAGCCATTGCAACTCTAGATAAACATTCCAGAAAGTTTTATTAACCAAATCTCCTGAAGTATGTACTTTTTCTATATTCCTTTCCTGTCATTAACAATTACAAAAATGCTACAGTACTACATAATTAGAAACTTTTTCATTAGCCTCCTTTTGGATGCTCAAATTCAGTGATTAAAAAAAAAAATCTGCTGGGACATTATATTTGTGTGCCACGTGCCTAACAGAATGTAGAGAAGATGATTCCCTGTCCCAGAAAGTTTATAATCGATGTTCCTGATCCTGCAATCTGATCCATACAGATGGATCTTTATACACATGTGGAATCCCATTAAGGTCAACAAGACTCTGCAAAGACACAGAAGTCCATCCCCTTGAATCAGATTGTAGGTTTGGGGCTTACATGAAAACATAATAAAACAAATGATAGAGACATGTAAAATAGACTACAGGTCAAAAAGAGAAAGGAAGTTCAAAGGCACAAAAATAAGGTCATATGATTAAATGTGTAAAAAATAATAATCAGTGGCATACAAATAACTGTGGTATAAGCCACAATGCTTCCTTCACATCAGTGGAAGGTAGCTACAATATATAAAAGAGAGCTAGATGGGGGCAAAACAAAGGGAGTGGCAGCTTTGTGAGATGTACCTCTCTGTTGACCAGACTGTGAACCCCTTATTCCCAATAGTGAGCAGATACTTGCAGGAATAATCCCATTGACAGCAATGCAAATGACTCACTAGTGGAAATAAGGTGTTCACAATATGGCCTCACAATTGTATGGTATGTGGGGGGACTCAGTGAGTAAAAGCAGGTATCTAGTGGAGAAGCAGCGAGCAGCCTGCTAACTATGCCACCAGATGTGGTGGGGGAGCATCTGGAAAGAAATTGCTTTGTAGGTCTGGTTGAGGAACCATAATATGACACAAGTCTGTGCTTCCTGACTATCCTCAACCAAATCAGCCTCACCATTTCCCCTGCCAGGAAGCCTCCATCCCTGTGAAACTGATGGGAATATGTGACCAAAAAAATAATAATTCCCCGAGATTATTTCAGTAACTTTTCCTTTCTCATGAGTGTCATTCCATATGAAGAAAAGATGGGGTATAAAAGTCTAGATTTTGATGATTCCCAAATCAGATATGACGAGCAATTAGAGAGGACACAGTTACCTTTTGTTCACACAGAAACACCTTGCTACTCATCAATAAGGACATGAAAAAAATACATAAGAAAGTATGTGGCAGGTTAATGGAGTTGTAGTGGGGTAACAATTTTTTACCCCGTGCTTTTTTTATCCTTCTGAGGCTCTGCTTACATTCACATCAGCAATGTCATGGATTAATGAAGGAGTTGTTCCATTCTATCTACAGTGCTTATTTTTGGAGAAATTTAATTTATATTAAAGACTAGCAAAAATACCTGGCGTTGCTCGGGGTATTTGTAATTGGAAACTGGGATGTAAAAAGACTACAATGTTTTTTATTAATACAAATTTTGTTCAGAAGTCTCATTTTGTCTAATTAATTTCAGTCTCTTGTATTTAGATATGGGGGAGGGGGGAGAGAGCTGAGCGAGTGCGGGGGCTGTTGGAGGGGGGGAGGGGGGTGAGATTTTAAAAATTTTCGATTCTTACGTGAGGGGGGAGAGAGCTGAGCGAGTGCGGGGGCCGTTGGAGGGGGGAGAGAGCGGAGCGAGTGGGGGGGTCGTTGGAGAGGGGAGAGAGCTGAGTGGGGGGGCAGTTGGAGAGGGGAGAGAGCTGAGCGAGTGTGGGAGCCATTGGAAGGGGGGAGTAGGCAGAGAGCTGAGCGAGTGCGGGGTCCATTGGAGGGGGGTATTATTACATCATAACTGTGTCACAGAGAACAGCAGGTGTTAACCTGCTGCCCAGCTGATGTTAATGGGCTTTAAAGAATTTCACCCCTCGGGGGTGTAAGAGGTGAGATTTGAAAAAGTTTCGATTCTTACCCTGATTAGGACCCTAAAGCCTATAACTGTACCAAATTTCAAGTCTAGCTCAAATGGTGTGGAAGGAGTAAGGGAACATACATACATGCATACACACACGCATACACCATTTGACTTCTATATATATAGATAACTAAATTTACAATTTTAATAATCAGATGACTGCGAATTTGGTAAGGCCCTAATCATTAATTACTGAACACCACCTAAACTCTGGGCCAAATTTATGAGCAAGGACAGATTTTAAAATTCATTTTATATATTCATAAAGTATATTTTAAACAAATATACCTTAGTTTACCAAACATTGATTAAAGATTTTTTCCATGCTTCCCCGTCATTCATAAAATGACCTATATTGGAATGAATCTATAAGACCACTACTCTCTCTTCCTTCAGATATCTCCTTAAGACCGACCTCTGCTCTGATGCATATAAGAAACCAGCCCATTAATGATGGCTCAAGGAGTAGATGGGGGACAATTTAACATGTTGTTATTTTTAATAATAAAGCAAATATATAAAAGTGATATGATTGTCTCTCTCTCCCCCAGATGTTGTTGTATATCACTTGTTATCTTTATGGCCAGATCTTTGGATCAAAGACAGTATCTTTGTAGTGTTTGTAGAGCACCTAGAAAAATGGTCTCAGATCCTTTGTGTGATACTGCAGTATCAATATGTAGAAATTAATGCATTGCTATGATAGCTATTGCCCTTTTCTAGCAAGTGATACTAAAAAGGGTCTGTGATTACTATATGTGTACACTCTTGTGATCGGGTATACAGACCCTACACTGGGCAACAAGCCGTTGACCTGCTTTGGGCTCAGCTAGCCTGGCCCCACCACACTTGTAAAAGATGTACAGACTGGAAGAGGAGTTGAAAAGTAGCAGAAGAGGGTTCTTATGTGCAGACCAGAGAAAAGAAAACACTTCTAGCTTGCAGCTCCTGTGTTTTGTTTATGGACTATCCTGAAAGGGGAGAGACTTGGGACTGACCTGGCCAGAGAGCCAAGATACAAGAGGAGACATTTGCCTTCTCCAAGAGGGAGAGAGCTACCATGCCATGCCTGGCCACAAAGAGATGCCAAGTGGTGATCTGACCCCCTTCACAGCTTCCTGGGGTAGACTATGAACTTTGGACAATAGCTGAGTGGTAGGAAGTGGCCCAGGAAAGGCAGCCTTAACGTGCTTCTGAGTGTCAGACCCTTGCGTCACCCTCATGGAGCCCAGTGCAATGGGAGGGCCCAGGTTCTCCCATCAAAAGCCTTTGCATGTTGAAGGGCCTAAGCCCTGACTGCTAAACAATGCTCCCCATGAGCAAAGACTATCATACTTGCACACAGTATTTGCCATGCATTCATCTAGACTAGGAATAAAAGTATGATGTTAGTACTTGACTAGTTTAGTACATGTTAAAGGTAGAGTGCCATGTCTAGACTAGAGCTGTTAGTTCGTTAGGTTAGCAAGTGGCAACTAATGTGTGGTAACATTACAACTTAAAGCCTAACCTAGGAAAAGACCACGTCATGCAAAGCACTGAAATTAAAGTAGCAGGATTCAGTTACAATCCAACATAGAGTGGAAAAAGTATTAATACTTCTGAAGGTTTTTTGCATTCAGATATGGTAGATTGGACTCCTACTGCACTGTCTAATACTTTGAGGTCATGTTAAATAGTAATTTGGGGCTTTGAATCTTTTAGATACGTAGTTTTGTAGATTTCATTTATTTGACTGTTTACGTTTGCTTGAACTAAATATTTGAAATAGTCTTAAAGTGTGTGTACATTTGCTGAAGTGAGGGAATGTTAGTTTTGTATATAAAAGACAGAAGAATAATTAAACTTTAAAATAGAAAAGATGGGAACCTTTTTTACAAAATGTTACAGTATAATAGTAAAAGGGAGGGAAGGCCAGAAAACTTACAACTGGTAAATGGGAATGGAACAGTAAGCAACTTGTACAGTCATCCTCAATGAATGAAATAAACAGTTTTCACCACTCTGCTTTATAGCCTGTTTTATTTGTATCACATAAAATCTTTCCTTTTTCCTTTCATTTTTTATTGATTTCTTTCTGATCCTGGAACAGCTCAGTCTAATAAATTGAAAAGCTGTTTGACTATGCTATGTTCAAATAAAAATGTTAGTCCTTACTTTTATTTGTGAGTGGAATTGTGTCATGTTAGCATTTGTTATGGTTGACTACACTACAGAGGGGAAAAGTGTTGTAAATGTTGATGCAGTGCAGTTGTATAAACCATTATGTAAGTGTCAATTTTTAATTGTCTGTCTCTGCTCTTTTCCCCTCTAGATCTATCTGAATGTTAGGAAATCATGTTGTGGTGGCATATGGTACAGTGTATATCGATATACACTTACCATATGGGTGTTTATATGTCAATATTGTTCTTAGCTACAGTATATATCTTTATATTGTAAATAAGATAGTCCAGTGGGTCGACAGGTTTTATCACATGCACACGTTGTGTATAATATATACCAAATCACCTCAATTCATGTCACTTTTTGGTGGTTAGATGTCACAATGGATTATTCACCGGTCTTTCATCTCGGTAGATCTAGGACCAAGTTCAGCTCTGAACTGGGTAGAAATCCAATGAAAACTCCTGTTTAGTCTAGGATTGAATTTGGCCCATAATCTCAAATTTTGTTTTTGTTAGATCATAAATGAAGATTAGCTTGGTGGTCTCCTCACTGTCTTCAGTGGGTCTTTGTCTGCATCATACATGAGGCAGGTAAGCAATGTGGCCATACTTTCTCGTTTGATCTCAAATGCAAGAAGAGTCCCAGTTTGAAAATTAAGTCATCTGAATGTACAGGAAAAAATAAACACAAAAATATGTACAGATATACAGATAACCTGGTGAGAAATCCAATGAAGGCCAGTGAGATTCATGGAAGAAACAGCAGAGCCCCTATTTAATGTCATAATGGCCTTCTAAAGATTCATTGTCCTGAGAGACCTGATCATCCACATAGACAACATATCTAACAGTGTAGTTCGCTATATCCTACTTACCCTAGATTTTTCTCAAGTTACCTTCAGCATCACCCTCAAAACTAAACACACACTAGAGCTCATCTTTAGCTTTGGATCAGATAGAGTGGACAACAGTATGTCCTTTTGCAGAGACCCTCACCATCTCATGATAAAGATTAAACGAATCAATCATTTCCACTTCAGTGAATGAAGCTTCTAGAAAATGTCCAGAAGGAGTTGACAAACTAGCAGAACACTACAACCAACTATTGACTAAAGCCACTGATTGCTCCCCAAAGCCCCTTCCCTCATACCACCTCTGTAAATTACTGTGATTTTTCTGATAAACTCTTCCTAGTAAAGCAAAAAAACAGCTGAGTGAAATGCGAACGGGGCAAGAGCCGCTTGGCAACACATGAAATTCTCAAGATGCAACTTTATATTATGGCAACACAACTCTTTTATAATAGCAAAACTTAGCATTTCTCCCTCTGGTGTTGGGACTGGAGAAAATCAGTCCTACGATGGAGGTTTAATTTGTAATGTTGCCTTATTTACAGAGCAGGCCCTAGGATTGGCCTAGAGTTAAACAAACAGACACATTTCCTAACTCCCACTGGAGTACTTCCTCTTATGCTAGCTACCAATCTCCAGCAATCCTCTCTAACCCACACTACGTTGTGGACCCAGGCTCCTCCGCAAACAAAAATAAACACAAGATTTCCCTTATAGAGAAAAATAACTCTTTATCTAGGAAGAGCCTTTTCCCCTTGTTGCACACAGCAATTTTGCAGCTTGCTTCTCATCCCTCCTTTCCCCTCTCTCTCCTAACTGGGACCAGTTTTTTAGAGATCACATGTTCGACTCTGGTGACCATAATTAACCTAAGGTAACTTCTTTTGGTTCATAGGAAAAGAGGCTTTAAGACTGATATACCTGCCTTCAACCACCCTTTTAGATTTGTCAGATCTGACTTTGTCACAGTATATACTCAACAGCCAAAGGTGAGCAGAAATGTTTCATGCATCTCTAAAACTGACCCCCTGTCCTTCACGAAAAGTGAAGTCCAGTGAGAAACACCTAGTCCCCTTGATAACTGAGATAACCCGTCCCTCCCTCAAAAAGGTAAACTATCAGTTATCCTAAAGAATGCAGTGGTCAGACCTTGGAGAAGCCGACCCTTAAAACAGCCTCGCTAAATGCCACCCACTCTCCAATCCCAATTTCTTTAGTTTATTGAGACCCCAAACTCCAGCAATATTTATCAAAATCTATATATATAAAAGTCAAATGGTGTATGTATGCGTGTATGTATGTATGTATGGGTGTATGCTTACTCCTTCCACACCGTTTGAGCTAGAGACTTGAAATTTGGTACAGTTAGAGGTCTTGGGGTCCTAATCAGGGTAAGAGTTGAAAATTTTTCAAATCTCACCTCTGACGCCCCCCCAGGGGTGAAATTCTTTAAAGCCCATTCACATCAGCTGGGCAGCTGCTGTTCTCTGAGACATAGTTATGATGTCATAATACCCCCTCCAACGGACCCCGCACTCGCTCAGCTCTCTGCCCCCTCTCCACCTCCGACAGACCCGAGTTGGGTTTGGTTGGAGGGTAAGTGAGGTGGGGGTGTCGGGTTTGGTCGGGGGGTGAGGTGGGGGTGTTGGGTTTGGTTCGGGTGGGGTAAGTGAGCCGGAGGTGTCGGGTTTGGTCTGGGGGGGTGGGAAGGTGTCGGGGTGGGTGAGGGGTGAGTGTTGGGGTTGGTCAGGGGGTGTTGGGTTTGGTGGGGGGTAAGGTGGGGGGGTTGGGTTTGGTGGGGGGGCAAGGTGGGGGGGTCGGGGTTGGTCGAGGGGTAAGTGAGGTGTGGGTGTCGGGTTTGTTTGTGGGGGGAAAGTGTCGGGTTTGGTTGGGGGGGAAAGTGAGGTGGGTGTGTCAGGTTTGGTCTACGGAGGTAGGTGTGGGTGTTGGTCAGGGGGTGTTGGTAGGGGGGTGACGTGGGGGTGTTGGGTTTGGGTGGGGGGTGAAAACGTGAGTCGAGGTTGGTCGAGGGGTAAGTGAAGTGGGGGGTGTCGTGTTTGGTTGGGGGGGTGAGGTGGGGGTGTCAGGTTTGCTCTCTGCCCCCTCCCCCCTCCAATGGACCCCGCACTCGCTCAGCTCTCTGCCCCCTCCCCACCTCCGACGGACCCGAGCAACACCGGGTATTTTCGCTAGTCCTATATATATCACAGTCATGTTTCAGACCTGGCAGTGGCACTGAAATGGCCCTGAGGAACACTGATCATTGTTCATGGCACTAAGGGACTACTTTCTTCTGCTCTTAAGCAACAAATCAGATTCTTTGTTGATATCACTCTCTGCATCCTTCAAAAGCATGGGTCATAGATGGTACTGATGACGAGCAAACTAGATCTTGTCTGAGAATGGCTCAGCATTGTTTAGGATACTCTTGTTCCTTTCACATAAGTTTCAGAGAGTCATGATGGGCACCTGTTCCTTGTCAAAACTGTTAAATAGACAAATTATCACCATCATGCACTTCTGCATAACTGACTGTCCCTTTTCGAGAAGCCCAGGACTGGAAAAGCTGAGATGATGTGAATTACAAATAAACCGCATTGCCAAAGCTGTTATTGGCTTAAACAGACCGTGTTGTATCTTCTGGCACTGTGCCCAACTCATGCCATGTTCAAAATCAGTCTCATTAACTAAAGCTCACCCACACAATCTTTAGCAAAAAACATATGATATCTAAAATACATACAAATGACTATTCATGCTAATAGATTAATTGTTGTCAAAGGAAGAAATTTAAATCACCTTTCTAAATTGTTAGTCATACAGTATATAATCTATATATATAAAAGTCAAATGGTGTATGCGTGCGTGCGTGTATGTATGGGTGTATGCTTACTCCTTCCACATTGTTTGAGCTAGAAACTTGAAATTTGGTACAGTTAGAGGTCTTAGGGTCCTAATGACCGTAAGAGTCGAAAATTTTTCAAATCTCACCTCTGACAGCCCCCAGGGGTGAAATTCTTTAAAGGCCAATCACATCAGCTGGGCAGCTGCTGTTCTCTGTGACATAGTTATGATGTCATAATACCCCCTCCAACAGACACCACACTCGCTCAGCTCTCTGCCCCTCCCCCCTCCAACGGAACCCCGGAATCCCTCAGCTCTCTGCCCCCTCCCCACCTCTGACAGACCCCGGAATCCCTCAGCTCTCTGTCCCCTCCCCACCTCCGATGGACCCGAGTTGGGTTTGGTCGGAGGGTAAGTGAGGTAGGGGTGTCGGGTTTGGTCGGGGGGTGAGGTGGGGGTGTCGGGTTTGGTCGGGGGGTAAGTGAGCCGGGGGTGTTGGGTTTGGTCTGGGGGCGTGGGAAGGTGTCTGAGTGGGTGAGGGGTGAGGTGTGGGTGTTGGGGTTGGTCAGGGGGTGTTGGGGTTTGTAGGGGGGTGACGTGGGGGTGTTGGTTTTGGGTGGGGGTGTGAAAATGTGAGTCGGGGTTGGTCGAGGGTTAAGTGAGGTGGGGGTGTCGGGTTTGGTCGGGGGGGTGAGGTGGGGGTGTCAGGTTTGCTCTCTGCCCCCTCCAACGGACCCCGCACTCGCTCAGCTCTCTACCCCCTTCCCACATCCGACTGACCCGAGCAACACTGGGTATTTTCGCTAGTCTATATATATAAAAGTCAAATGGTGTATGCGTGTGTGTATGCGTGCGTGCGTGTATGTATGTTCCCTTACTCCTTCCACACCGTTTGAGCTAGAGACTTGAAATTTGGTACAGTTATAGGCTTTAGGGTCCTACTCAGGGTAAGAATCGAAAATTTTCCAAATCTCACCTCTTACACCCCCTAGGGGTGAAATTCTTTAAAGCCCATTGACATCAGCTGGGTAGCTGGGTAACCTGCTGTTCTCTGTGACATAGTTATGATGTAATAATACCCCCCTCCAAGGGACCCCGCACTCGCTCAGCTCTCTCCCCCCTCCCCCATCCAACGGAGCCAAGCAACGCTGAGACGTCTGAACAAAATTTGTATTAATAAAAAACGTGGTAGTCTTTTTACATCCCAGTTTCCAATTACAAATACCCCAAGCAACGCCGGGTATTTTTGCTAGTTTAGGATAAATCTTTAAAGCCCATATACAATAATCTACCAGTACTATGGCCTTTTAAAATGTATATGAAATAAAAAATGTTGAAATTATTTAAGAACGGAGCTACTGGTAAAGATTTGGTAAATTTGACTTCATAAATAATCTGATAAATCATGGAAACAATGAATTACATTTGTACAGTCAGAAGTGAACTACTTAGGTTAGACTTAATATAATAATGTTGTTCTCAAAGTATAATTATAAACAATACTTTTGTTTTTTATTTCTTTCAGATGGATATAATTAAAAATACATATAGAAGTATGGGGAGGGAGGACAGCATTACTTTATAATGTTGGTGGAACCCTTTCCCTGAAGAAAAGAAATATTCAGTATAAATAGGTAAAGCTTAGAAATCAAATTTAATTGATGTAATTCTTGTAAATTTAATAGAATCAGAGAGGTAGCCATGTTAGTCTGGAATAGCAGAGGTAACAAAGAGTCCTGTGGCACCTTAAAGACTAACTAAAGTACTAAAGCATAAGCTTTCGTGGGCTAATACCCATTTTGTCGGATGCAAGCAAGTTAGTCTTTAAGGTGCCACAGGACTCTTTGTTACCTCTTGTAAATTTAATGTAATTCTAGGAAAGCTTCACAAGAATGATACATTTGTACACTTGTTTGCATGAATATTACCTCTGTGGAGATAATTAACACATTGTAAGAATTTCAGGTATTAGGACAAAACCTAGACCTTGTTGTAAATGCAAGGAAAATTATCTTTATAAGCATTTTCAGCATCTAATAATTTAGGGATTACAGTCTGTTAATTGAGACTCCCCAGATTTTTTATATATTAAATGATATGCCTTTTTTTGTTGTTCCTGTCAACACCTTTTGAAAAAGTGTTATTTCTTGATCATGTGACTTTTATTAGTAAATAGTGAATAATTTGAATCCCTTTAAAAAGTCTTTTCTGAGATGAAAAAGTTCCACATGATGGAATTTCAATTTTTGATATTCCATGTGTTATGGAGGAGACCAGACTAGATTATCCTAATAGTCCTTTCTGGCCTTAATGTCTATGATTCCACAAGATATATGCTAAATCAGGGCTTACACACCATTAAACCTAGTGAAAGAAATGTTACACTTTGAAGGCTTCCCCCCCCCCCCCCTTACTTTAGGAGTTCTTATTCTTTTTAATCTACTTTGGTGTTCAAGGGAGCGAAGGAATGATTACATACAACAGGCAGAGAGTGAGAGGATGCATAGTAAAGACAGTGCGAGCTTTCTCAATACACAATTCTACCAGACTTTGCAAACTTTCCCAATACACAATAAAAGCTTATGGCAGAGTTGTCACAGTCGGTTCAAATTGCTGCTTTAAGTAAACAAAAAAGAAAAAAGAAAACTGCTTTATTTTGGTAAGAACTGTACACACGCTTCCAGCTCTGAGGCCCACAGGGTGTATATCTGACTACCTGGGTTCAGATATGACACTAATTAGCATAATATCTGAGCATCTCATACGTATTTCAGAATTGAATTAATCATCTCTCTCTGTCTTCCCCTTCCCAGCCTGTAGGAGTAAATAGCTTTATTCTATTGGTGTGTGTGGCTCTGTATGGCAAATTTATTGAGGAAAAGCTAAGCCAAAGCAGCAGGCTTTGCATTTAGTTCTCAATGCAGCAAAATTAGTGGTCATTCTTATCTTTTCTGGGAGATCCATCATCTATGTTCAGCTTCTGTGTAAGTTATGACTCCTAAGAATCAATTTTTATACGCTAAGGATTCATTTTTAGGATGAAATTTTCAGTGCTTCACTCTCCCTACCAGCATCACTTTTAAGTTACCTTACATTGTTTCAAATAACTCCTGAGTCCGATGTTTATATTATTTAGGCATTGAGAAAATTGTTTTAATTATTTTTGCTACTATACCATAGTATATCATAATGTTCTAAAGACCTTTTCTGTGTATGCTGTCAAAAGTCTTCTAGAAATCTATAAAATACATCACAAAAGATGCTTGTCATTTCACCACTTTGTTCTCAGAGATATTATTGAACAAAAGGATGGTCTGTACATGATCTCTGTCTAAAACTTGTTTTATTCCCTCCGAGCTGAAGGTCTTTTTGATACGTTCCAGCATAGATGCTTGAACTCGGGGTGCTGGGAATGCTGCACCCTCTGGCTTGAAGTGATTTCCATCTCAACAAAGTTTACAGTTTGGTTCACGGCTCTAAGTACCACCACTGTTGTCAGATGCTACCGGTGTGGTGCTTCTGCTTTCTCCTGTTGATATCACTCGGCTGTGTGCGTGTGTTCCCTCTCTGTGCTGCCCCAGCTCTGCGCAGATAGCTGACACAGCAAACCCGACGAGAACCCCCAATAACCACAGAGTCTAGTAAGGTACAAAGGCACCTCGGCCAGGTTTATTGCGACCCTGACACAATTTCAGTTCCCCGTAGATTACTTAGTCTACCGGGCATACTGCTAGAAAGTGCCTCTCGGCAATGGACTCAGCTCAGTGGCGGGACTTTCCACTACCCCCCTCGGCCGGACAAAGACACCACCCCAGATGGGACACATTCTTATACACAGGTACAAACAAGTTACACATCACTCCTGACGTATTGAGGTGCAACCCCTCTACACAGTAAGGAGCCGCCCCACACCTTGTACCTGTTGGTTCGATCAAAACAACTCTATCCATCATTTTACCCTTTTGCCCCTGTCATTGGGATGGGTCGGTCTGTTCTCTGTTATCTGTGGAATGTTCCGGTATAGTGTATCTTGGTACCATGTTTATACTGTAACTATGCTAAATGAATATGTGTTTCTGCAATATCAGCCCTTTCCTTGCCAACTTCTGTGAGCAGGGCCTGCCTCTTGCTCACAGCTTAACTTTGCTTCTTGACCATTACTTTAGTTCAGGCCTCATACTGGGCCTTCATTAGGCCTTCACTTACTACATTCCTTCACTTACTACACCCACTATAATATTTGTTCCAGCATCCCTGAGTTCCAGGGTGATGTTGCACTTGAGAAATGTGATTCCTCTCTAGTTATTGTAGTTGGTAAGATCACCCTTCTTTGGCAATTTTACTATGTGGTCTGTCTTCCATTGGGTTGGGTTCTTTTCTTCATTCCATATTCAATTCCAAAACACAAGGAAAGTCTGCAGGACTGTTTCGCCATTTGCTTTAAGCATCTCTTGAGTAATGTTTTCCTCTTCAGTGGCATTCCCATATTTCAATTTACTGATGATTTTTCTGACTTCTTCAATTGTAATCAATATCAAGCTTTAGTAGTAGGTCTTTGTCACATATTTCTAATAGTTCACCTGTGCTTGGTCCGTTTAAAAAAACCTGAAAATGTTCTGTCCACCTTTTCTGTTGTTTTTTCTTCTGTACAAAGTCTTTCCATATGCATCTGTAGCAGGGCCTCCAGTACTATTAACTGTTCATCTTATACAAGGTTGTAATGTGAACTTTTTGGCTAGCATCTTCAGCATCTTGACATTTTCTATCTATGTATACCCTTTTATCTCTTCTAGTACCCCTTTTTACCTCTCTAACTAGATCTCTATTTTTGCCACTTGCTTGTCTTTGTGTCTTAGCATTCATGAATTTTTGATTTATACTTTTTTTCCCTGCAGATGCCTAAATAACATTGCTAATCCATTCTTCCTTTTTTGATTTTGTTGTTAGAAAGCAGTTTTCCCACCAATCTTTAGTTTTCTTCAGCTACATACATTAGAACACTGAGCCTGTTCTTCAGTTTAAACTGAAAAGGGCTTTTTGTATTTGGGTCATTTAATTGTGTCGGTTGATGCATGGTCTTTGTTTTAACCTTCTTGATCTTCAGTTTAGTGTTACAAAGGTTCTGATTGCTGCTGACCTCTGCTCCCCTGTATAAATACACATCTGCCAGTGAGCTGGGAAACTTTCTGGAAATGCAGGAAGGATTTGACTGGTTCTGTGTAGTACCATGGGAGAGGGGAGAGTTTCATGTTGCTTTATGAATTTCTTTATGAGGAAATAATATTCCATCCATTAGTAGGTTGTTCTCTGCAAATTTCTACTAATCATTCATCATTTTGCTTCATGTCCAAACCATTCTGCATTTGTCTATAATTTTATCCAATCCATCATTGTTACTTCCACCTTTGTGTTAAAATCAACCCTGGTCACTATATCATTTTTGGGGATCTTGATTAACACATCATGTAACAAATAATAAAAATCCATCAAGAGACTCATGCATATTAGGGTTTCTGCAGCTTTCTTCTACCAGGGTGTATTTTTTGGTGCCAGAGGGGGTTTGCAGACTTCTTTATTTAAATGGAACAGTAGAAGTACCACTTGTTCTCTATTTTAATGCACATTCTCTGGATTTGTGGTAGGATTACAGGAACCAGATACTAGATCTAAGATTTTCAATGGAATATATTGGTGTCTGGATTTTTAAAATGCAGTAGATGAGGCAAAACAGTTTCTCTTTAAACAGTGGAATTTGGGTGATAGGGATTAAAACTTGGCTGAATCCAGCAAGACTCAAGTATAGAGCTGAAGTCTTTTTGTGGCATTGTCATGCCAGCACGTATTGGGATCCAGACATTTTTGGTGCGGTTGGAGCTGTTTCACTTGTCTTGATTTGGACAATGCAATGTGTGATGTGGATCCTTCTCTAGGGAAGTGCTGGATCAGGGATTTTGTGTCATTGTACATATACACCGGACCCTTGTTAGAACACTGGATTTGGGATCTCTAGTGGGGTGGCTGCCCCACTCCAGGAAACTTGGGTTTAAACAGCCCTGCAGAGGGCTGTGGCTGGGGGCAAGCAGCTCCCACGCTGATTGGGCAGAACAGCCACAGCTGTGGCTGGGTCAATTAGGGCCCAGCTGGCCCTGATAAAAAGGGCCCAGAGTTTGGTGCAGATAGTGTCTCCTCTGTGGAGGTAGACAGGCCTGGCTGCCAGGGAGCTTGACAGGGTACCTAGAGCAGAGCAGGGCTGGGGGACGGCAAGAGGAGCTGGGGGAGCTCTGGCCTGGAAACCCCCAGGCTGCAGGGCCTAGGGGACAGCCCAACAAAGGGTACTGGGGTTGCAGAGGGAAGCCCATGGCTACAGAAGCAGCAGGCCAAAGCCTCCTTGCCGGTGATGAGTGGCAATTATATTGCAGTCTGCCCCAGTGAATGGGGGTAAGTGGTGACTGGCAGTTGGCTAGACTGAGGCAAGGTGGCGATAGTGGGTGGGGATTCCCTGAGACTGTGCGGTTACTGGAGGGGTGCAGCACCCCAGGTAAGAGGGCACCGGCGTCCAGGGAGGGTCATGGGGGCCAGTGGCAAGCGGGACATCGGCCTGAAGAGGGCGCTTCGGATGCTGGAAAGAGCTAATTCCCTGGACCTACCAGTGGGAGGTGGCGCAGGGGTGAGTCGCCGCATTATTACAGGATCCGTGCCAAGTACTGCAAGGGACTGCATTAAAATGAAATTATATTTTTGTGACTGAAATTTCAGTACAGGTATATGTAGTTGGGTATTTGCAGGTTATAGCAGGCTAACGACAGCATCAAAACTCAGAACTGTCACGAAAAACAAGTCTACAAGATACCAGGGACATCGGTGGAAATTGCGTTTTGAAACGGAAGCGATTTTAATGAATTCAGTTAAATGATTTGTGTGCTTTGTTTTGATTGTCTGCTTTCAGGCACCATGAACTTCCGTCTTTGGTATGGAATGCCATAGAGAAACTTATGTTTGGGATTCATGGCCGTGACCGTGTTTTATTCTAATTCACTTTGTAAAGATGCGCATTCTAGTGAGGGTCCAGTGTACTTTTCTCTTTTAGGCATCAGAACTTAGGGGAGCAGATGCCAAATATTGGCTGAATGGGGGCTGTACCCAGTCAGTGTTATTGGCGCAGTAAGAGCGGCTCCACATGTCTTCCATTTACATAGGGGAAGCTGAAGGACTGAGGCAAGAAAGTTGCAGGATCTGAAGGAATCCTCAGCCTGTCTTCTGCATGGCTGCCCTCTTGCGGAATAAGATGCGCTACATTGTGACAATCATGCTGTAGTGCAGGGGTGGGGAACCTTTTTTCTGCCAAGGGCCATTTGAATATTTATAACATCATTCAAACATCATACAAAATTATCAACTTAAAAATTAGACTGCTATATTTGGTCAAACATTTAACTAACTCACCCCTAATGTGATGGCTGGAACTGCTTCTCTTTGGTGAGGTGTGTGATGTTAGCTGGTATTGATGATGTTGCTACTCACAACTGCTTTTCCAGGTTTGCGTCGGTCAGTCTGGAGCGCAGTCGACTCCGGGGCACAGACCCCCCCCCTTTTCCTCCGGGCACAGCCCCGCTGCAGGTCAGGGCCACCCCCCCCCCCCCTCCAAGGCCGGGCACAGCCCTGCCTCGAATCAGGGACACCGGGCCCCCCCTCCGGCTCCAAGGCCGGGCACAGCCCTGCTGCGGGTCAGGGACACCGCTCTCCCACCCCCACCTCCAAGGCTGGGCATAGCCCTGCTGCGGGTCAGGGACACAGCTCCCGCTCCCCCCCCCCTCCGAGGCCGGGCACAGCCCTGCTGCGGGTCAGGGACACCGAGACTCCTCCCTCCTCTCCCGGGGCCAGGCAAAGGCAGCCGTGCCGCAGGTCAGGGGCACCTCCTTCCCCTAAACTCCGGGCGCAGCCCCACCGCGGGCTGGGAACCCAGGACCCCGGCTCCCACCTGCAGCCCCCACTGCTTAGCTGGCAGTTCCAGCCTGGCTCCCAGGGTCAGCAGCCGCAGGGGCGGGGGTCTGCACTCCACGTGCTGCCCCAGCCAGAACTACTGGCGCCAGCTGCCATTGGCTGAAAGCTGATTTGGGGGGGGGGGGGGGGTCCCTGCCTGCAGTTCCCATTGGCCACAATGTACCCAATGCTCCTGGTAAGTGCAGCAGGGAGCAGAGACCCTCCTGCTGCTCCTATGCATAGGGGGCTGCAGGGGCCTAGTGTCTGCCTTTTCCTGGAGCAGGGCCAGAGGGCCAGACCAAATGATTTCACGGGCCTTATACGGCCCGTGGGCCGGACGTTTCCCACCCCTGCTCTAGTGCATTGGTTCTCAAACTGATGGTTGGAACCCCAAACTGGCTTGTGATCCCATTTTAATGGAGTCACCAGGGCTGGCTTAGACTTGCTAGGGTCCAGGACCAAAGCCCGAGCCTATCCACGCAGGGCTGAAGCCCATGCTCAGGGCTTTATCCCTGGGCAGTGGGGCTCAGGTTATAGGTCCTTTGCCTGCGGCGGAAGCCCTTGGTCTTTGGCTTTGGCAGTTAGGGCCGGGAGTGGGGCCGTGGCTCCTGGGGGGGAGAGAGGGTCATGGACAGGGGTAAGGAACTTGAGGCAGGGGCTGTGTCTGGGACCAATACAGGGACAGGAATGGAGCCCCAGCCAGGGGCTGCTGCTAGGGGTGAGGGTTATGCTGGGAGCATGGGAAAGGCTGGGGCCAGGGCCAGGAGCAGAGCTGTGGCTGGGGGCTGAGACTGGGTGTGAGGCTGTGGCTAGGGGTGGGGCCGGAACAGAGATGGGGCCGTAGCATAGCTTGGCAGTGCTCTCTCCCTGCCCCTTGTGGTGGCTGGCCGGGACCCTCATTGCCTCCTCAAATGTTTCTTCATGTCTTCCATAGTTTGGGGATCGCTATCCTAGTGCATAAAATGATCAACTTGCTCCTAATATGGTGGCTTTTATACATGATATATTCAGGAGGAGAAATGTTCCCCCACCCTCCGCCCTAAATTGTCATGTACAACATTTTGGATTTAATGAAATGTGCAATTGCTTCTGTGCTAATTTTAGGCACCTAAAGTCAAAGTATTTTTAATTAAGTTATGTATGTTCTTTAAAAAGGTGTTACTGGTTAGTGTATTGTAAATGCCATACACTTTCTAAAGCAAGATCACTTGGGAGGATTATATTTTTTTGTTATTAAAATAGCAGTGCATTGGAAACGTCTGTGCTTTTCGAATCCTATTAATTCTTGCTTTATTACTTCCTATTTTCTACTTGGAAAACACACATCCTTTATATTGCTCAGAAAGGATATATGGATACTATCAATTATTATGCTCTGATGAGAGTTTATGGAGAAATAGGAAATATGCTTTGGTTTGGAAGGATTTTATACAATCTTTACTAACACTAACAAGCGTCTCTTCTTGCTTGTACATGTGACTTTAGTTGTAATCCAAAGTGGATTTGGTTTTCCTATGGCATTTGCCCACACAAAGAATAACACACTAGGTCCACAATAATGTGACCCATGTAAGGTGACCCATTATTGGTACAGGATATATCAGTAGCTGCACCAGAAAACAGTAATAAAACATTGCCAAGCATGAGAGATTCTTATAATGTACAACACTGACAAATATTTTAGGAGAGATTCACAAAAGCTGCTGAATAATAAAGACTTACATATGTATACATATCAATGTAATTAAAATTTACATTTTAATTCAGATTCTTTTGTTCTGGTTATATATAAAAATAATTATGAATTTCTAGGAAATTGCCTTTCTTATTTAGAGTAGTGAATACAAGTATAAGTTGTCACTCTTTTTTCTTTTAATTACTTGATTAAAGAAATTTTTTACTAAATAAATCCAGGCAGGTTGTTGGATTTCTGGTTTCTGAAGTGTACATTTTTTATGGGATAATAAGCTTTAAAAAACTGGTCTTAAGGCAATATTCCCCCTTTCTAGTCCACGCTGTAGACCTTTACTGTGAATTCTATGTATAAAATGAGTACAGAACTCCCACTGTATTACTGGAATTTGTGTGTAATATGAGTTTGGGAAATGCAGGAGAGATCCCTAGTGTAATTTGGGGAGATTTTGCCTTGGATTGGTTGTTAATATATATTAAACATAACAGGTGGTTTCTCCATCTGTAGTTCAAAGACCCATTTCTCAGTTATCCTTTGTGTTCCTGTGTCTTCACTAGTCCTCATTTTAGAGCGTTTTAGAATAATTAGAATGGATAAGCCAACCACAGGATTAACCACACAAACTCCATTAATGGTAGTGGGAGTTGTGTCTAAATCCCCGATAGGCTTTGAAAATCTCAACCATGTAGTTCATGAAACACATTTATGAATGAACTTAGAATAACAAAAACATCCATGCAGACAATATTTTCCTCTAATCATACTAGTTAGCAAATGAACATCTAGAGATCTACTTGGATATGAACTGTTATAATTTTCAGATGGTCAGGGTAGCTACCAAGTAAAAAATGTCATTAAAGTCTGCTTTATTCACTAAAACTCCCAAAATATTTTCATTATAGTCACTTTTTTGGGGGAGGGTGGGAAATTACAATTTAATATCATAGCTATGAAATATACATTGAAACTAAAGACTCTTTAAAAATTAACGACTTCAAACTAAATCTGAATACTTCACACTTCTTGTTGATCTAGGCACTTAGATAGCCCTTATCATTATGGAATCTGAGTTAATTTCTGTAATTGAAATGTAGTAGCCTAAAAGTAGGAAGTACTTGTATGTATTATACACCAATGGTTTTCAAACTTTTTTCTGGGGACCCAGTTGAAGAAAATTGTTGATGCCCATGACCCAACAGAGCTGGGGACAAGGGACTCAGGGTGTGGGAAGGGCTCAGCTGGGGCAGAGGCTTGGGGTGTGGGGGTGAGGGCTGTGGGGTGGGGTCGGGAATGAGGGGTTCAGGATGTGGGAGGGGGCTCTGGGCTGGGTAAGGGGGTTGGAGTGTGGGAGGGGGTTGGGCTTAGGTTGCAAGCTCTGGGGTGGGGCCAGGGATGCAGAGTTTGGGATACAGGAGAGGCTCTGGGTGTGTGTGGGTGGGTCAGGCTGGGGCTGGGGGCAAGGGGATGGGGTGCAGGAGGGGTGCAGGGCTCTGGGCTGAGCGTGCAGGCTCTGGGGGGAGTCAAGGATGAGGGGTTTGGGGTGCAGGAAGGGGTTCAGGGTTTTGGGAAGCCTCAGGACTGGGGTGTGGGAGGGGATCAGAGGTCTGGGCTGGGGGTTCAGGTTTGGTGTGAAGCTGGGGATGAGGAATTTGGGGTGCAGGAAGGGGTTTTTGGGAGGGGCTTAGGGCTGGGATTGGGGCTTGGGGTTCAGGCACTGACTTACCTCCAGAGGCTCCAGGTTGGCAGTGCAGAGGGAGGCTTCCTGCCTGTCCTGGCAACGTGGACCACGCTGCACCCTGGAAACGGCCAGGATCCGGTCCGGCTCCTAGGCGAAAGCATGCAAATGGCATTGAGCAACTCTCGCCCACAGGCACCGCCCCCTACTGAGTTCCCATTGACAGGGCCGGTGCTCAGGGCAGGGGCAGCGCATGGAGTCCTTTGGCCCCTCTGTGTAGAAGCTGGATGCACTGCTGGCTGCTTCCGGGGTGCAGCGTGGTCTTGAAAAAGGTAGGCACTAGCCTGCCTTAGCTGGGCAGCACCACCAACAGGACTTTTAACATTCCGGTTGGCAGTGCTGACCAGAGCAGGGCAACCTAGTGCCTTACATGCCGCCACCCAGTACTGGGTCCACAGTTTGAAAAACAGTTATATGCTATAATGCATCAAATCTTAATTGCTTTAGTAAGTCTAGGCATTTGAAATGTGGCATTAATTGCAAGACTAATGACCAAAATTGGGTTTAAAGACTAAGATTCTGTGATCTTGGTAAAATGTTTGGATAGATTCCTTCCCCCCCCCCCCCAACAAGGTAGCTTTCCTTGTTGGTAATTGATTTTTTCAACTGATTTTTCAAAAATTTTAGAAATATGAATATCAAAGGACATAAGGGGGAAGGAAGTGTTTCTTTTGTTTGCCTTCCCTGATCCTCCCCCCCAACTACAGCACTTGAAGCAGCAGTACACTCTTGCCTCTGTTGCTCCTGCACTGTATGAAGATGATCCCAACATGCACCCCTGTAACTTAATGTATATAGCTTTTCACCAGAGCCATAAAAGAGCAGCTAATGATTTTTTGCTCCTTTCATGAGGCTTTGAGCTGATGGTGTGGGCCAGCTGGTCCAGCAACAAAAGTCTTTCAGTAGCATTTTTTTTTCTCCCCAAAGGTTTTATTGTTGAAATCAAGAGTGAACCACTTGTAACAAAGGAAACAAAAAGGTTTTATTAGTTCAGGCTACAACCCAGGCCTTTGTATGGCAGAGGAGCTCTGCTTCCTCAGAAACCTCTAGTCTAACAGGGAGCTGTTTTTTAGTAGAGAAGGGTGGGAGAGAGTGGTTATAGAAACCACTATTGTGAAGGCTACATGTGTTTCTCTTCTTAACCCCATGCTTCTAAAATTACTTTTGGGGCTGTGATTTTACACCCTTAATTTATTTTTCCCAAGAGAATTACTCTTTATCAATTAAAGCTGTGTTAGTCTGTATCAGCAAAAACAACGAGGAGTCCTTGTGGCACCTTAGAGACTAATAAATTTATTTGGGCATAAGCGTTCGTGGGCTAAAACCCACTTCGTCAGATGCATGGAGTGGAAGATACAGTAAACAGAATAAATATTACAGCACATGAAAAGATAGGAGTTGCCTTACCAAGTGCGGGGTCAGTACTAACGAGGTCAATGTAATCAAGGTGGATGTGGCCCATTCCCAACAGTTGACAAGAAGGTATATCAGCAGAGGGAAAATTACTTTTTGTAGTGACCATCCATTCACTGTCCTTGAGAGAGTCATGCACAGAAAAGAGTGTTTTCTCCAAGAGTGCCCCATGTAGCTGGAACTAACCCATGGAAGATATTGGATGACTCTGAATCTCATAATCTTCAGAACAAAATGTAGAACCTATTTCTTTGACCAGACTTCCTACAATGGCACCATATTTAAAAAACCCAAAGACCCAGAAACCCATACATACCAAATAAACTAAAGCCAGCCCTTGAAAGGAAGATGGAAACTGGGAGTGGGAGTGGGAGATGGGGAAGGAGAGGAGAGGGAGTTTTAATGTACGCACTTTATCATTTTTGGAAGGTGCCCAAACCAGTTGTTCAAGTCATGGGGAGGGGCAAGACAAAAGCAATACACATTCACCTTATTTACTTAGTCTTATAAGAGGAACTATATTAAAATTCGATATAAGATCTTATGCAGAAATATAAGATTTTTGAAATGTGTGATTATATATGTCAACCTCAATTAACAGAAATATCTTAACCTGAATCCCACATTTTACTTTGCTTCATTAAAACATGACTGCCTTGAATCTGAGTCCTAAAATAATAATTCTTGTAAAAATGATTTAAATTGATTTAATTTTCATTCAAATGAACTTTACTCATACATTGAGTTTTACTGTGCAGTACTTTGTTTTCTCCTAACCTTGCTGTAGGTAGTAACTAATTACATAGTTATAAATACATTAATAAATCCTCCAGTTAAATGTTCTCCGAGCATGGGGTTAGATGTAGTTACACGCAGTGTGAAATGAGCTGCCTTTCCATCCTCCCAGGAAAGGAAAAGGCCTTATGTGTTAACTTTGGGTTTCATAGCATGGTAAAAGGTCTGTGCTTAAGGGGATCATGAGACATACAATCAGGGCTTCCACTTGCTCCAGCTGTTCCCCAAAATCTCCCTTGGACATGGGAGAAGACCATGGAAAAGGTAATACAGCCCAACACTGTTACATTGTATTCTGGGTAATCTTCCTGGCGGTAGTGTGGAGGGAAATTTAGTCCCTTCTTGGCCTTCCACTCAGATACCAATCAAATAGAGCAAGTACTCCATGGGCTCCCACAAAAGAGGGAAGGCGTAATAGAGGAATCTGATCCTGATTTCTATTTTGACAGACAGTGGAAGATCCACATACAAATCTTTCTGAGATGTCTGGACTAGTGAGGTATATAAGGCTTTGAAACAATATCACAAGGGATGCCTTAACACTTCATATATTTAAAATAAACTAGACAAATGTTATAGATATTGGCAGAGAATGGGCTAGATGTCCTAATGAGTCCCGCCTTCTCTAATTCCTCAGTTCCAAAATATTTTGTGACTTCTTTCAATTTTTTAAAAGACTGAGGAATAGAGATGTAAAGTAGTCATCTTTTATTTGAAAACAAAGCCAACCAACAAATAGATTTTGATAAATAAGACCTAGAATGCACACAGAAATTTAAAGCTCATACTAAGCAAGTCTGCCCTGGAAAAGCTGCACTAAGAGTTTGAGCTGGGGTTTTCAATTTCTTGTCTCTAAGGTACATATTCAATAAATGGACAGAAATAGAACATTCTAGAAAATATTCAGTTACAACAAAGAAAACATCAGTGAGCTAAATGATTTTGTACAATTTGAATGTTGTCTCAACCACGGTGTTGTAAAAACAAAGTATATATTGGTTTGAAACTTTCATGAAGAACTTCTCTCTTTTATTGCTACAGATGTTGAGGCATTTTATGTTTTTCTCCCTTGTACTGGTATTTGCATATTTTCCAGTGAGAAGACCTTTTGTTTGCCATAAGAAGGCTATTATCCAGAATGTTAATGGATTTCCAGCTATTAAGATGTAATGGTATACCTTGAGTATCTAACTATACATTTGAAAAATCTCCATGAGCGATCTCAAAGGAATACTTAGAATGCACTCTTGGTAAATTGGCTCATTTGCTTGTAATTTACTAGAAGTGCTGATATGAAAGCAGTTGTAATATAAAAAGTACATTAATCCCTGGAGTTACATTGTATATATTAAATTATTACTCTCAAAGTATAAAACATACAAGGCCATTTAGCCTTCTTTCATACTTGTTACTTAAAATCACAGTAGAAAAATAATCACTGTCATTTGAGGCAAAAAATTAGAAATGATATGTTTAGCATCTTTAAAAACAAGATACTTTATTACAGCATAAGTTTGATCTTGCATAAAAATGTATCTTTTTCAAAGAGTTGCCAGTAAAAAACTGTCATTAAGGAGACTGTATCATTAAAGCTCATTTCCTTTAGTTAACAAACTAATATTTTGAGAAATCTGTTAACTTGGACATCTTCTATGATTGTTCTATAGATTAGACTGCTGTTCTAGCTGCCAAATCTTGAAATCTTTTCTTGAGCAATATGCTCACTGCCTCAGTATAAACAAAAGAATTCAATATTTGACCATAGAAATTCTAATAACTACACCACAGTTATTTTTATTAACTTCTAGATACATCCATTTCAGAACACTTGTTTAAAATGTTCTTTGATTGTTTTCCCTTCTACAGAGTAAGAGAGAAGTGGTGGAACTGCAATTCATACACTAACTTATATGAACCAACCGTTATGCCACTGGGAGGCTGTAAGTCCTGGAAACATGTTGTGTAAGAAATGACAGAGAATTTGCAAAGCCGTTGCCTAGCAAATTGGAACATGGAGATGAAGCTAGATCCCGCTAAGGATGACCTGCCCCTAATGGCCAACACACGCCACATGCTCGTAAAGCATTATGTATTGGACTTGGATGTGGATTTTAAAAGCCAAGTTATTGAAGGCACCGTAGTTCTCTTTTTTGAGCCTGGGAGCAGATGCAAAGAAGGAGGCAATGCTGGAGAAGGAGCCTGTCTTTCACAGTCAGATGAAACATGCAAAATTAGGGCATCTGAACCTTGTCACAGTCCTGTGACAAATGTAAGTGCCCGCTCATCTAAAACAGGATATAATGATTTTGCAGTCTGTGCTAAAGGTGAAAAAGATACTTCTGATAAAAATGGTAACCATAGCAACGAGGAACAGGCTTCTGGGATTTCTAGTTCAAAGAACTGCTGTGACATAGAGAATCATGGGAGTGAAGATTTTTTGCTGGTATTGGACTGCTGTGATTTATCTGTGTTAAAGGTCGAGGAGGTAGATGTTGCTGCTGTGCCAGGTATTGAAAAATTTACAAGGTCTGCCAAGCTAACTGATGCTGAAGAGCTGAGAAATCTCAGGAATCAGATTGTACATGAACTTGTGACTTTACCTGCAGATCATTGGAGGGAACAGCTATACTATTACACCCGCTGCAGCCAGGCGCCTGGTTGTGGAGAGCTTCTGTTTTCCACTGGCACTTGGAGCTTGGACATAAGGAAACCAGAGGTTCAAGCACCACAAGACTTTCCTCGTGCAATAAGGATATGGTACAAAACAAAGCCAGAGGGAAGATCAGTTACATGGACCACAGACCAGAGTAGCAGGTATGTAACTAGGCTCTACAGCTGTACACATGTTAATTTTATATGCAGGGAGAGAAGAATTCAGAGTGAGGCATTAAATGGGAGTACCTGTGCAAAGAAGATAAACGTTCATTTTCACTGCTTTCTTTTCATCTTTCGTCTGAATTCTACTGGATCACAGTAAAGCAGGTAAACTGAAGGGCAGACAAAACCCTAACAAGATTACATTCCTTAATCCTGGATCAAATGATTGGCTTTATTTAGTTTGCATATTCAGGACTGGAAGTAATGGATTGTGTTGCATGTCGGGTAAAGGTATATGTGTCGGGGGGGGGGGGAGAGGGCAGACTGTGGGATGAGGTAGTAGTGGGGAAGAGAATGTATAGATGACAGACACTTTCACTTAAATGTTCTGCGTTCTTTTTCTTTCTGAGCATAAGAAACTGACCATATAGTATATTTGTATCTGTAATACTGAATAGAATATCTCACAAACTAGCCTTTTGTCATTTATTAATACTGTACTAAGTTTATAGTTAAATCGTTTCCTGTTTAGTCTCTCTTAACCAACTTTTAGGATCCTCCTTTGTGCATAATATAAAATAAATTGCTGATGGCAGGTAAATTGTGAGTTGCAATTTGAGTGGAGATTTGGTTATTATATAGCATTGTAAAGTACATGATGCTGTACGGAGCACTTAGATTTACAGTCACATGAACTGTAACTTCATTGGATCGTGATATTTAAAATTGGATTTCAATAGCTGATTGGATTCTTCAGTGGAAATAGTTGAGAAATAAGAACAAATCTATGCCATCAAGTTTGATGGTGGTAGGGAACCGGGTTCCGGTAAACTCTTGTCACTCTTCTACAAAACAGAGACTGAGCTGCCATTCAATCTCTGCCACACTAGTGGAAATTGAGTCACTTCACTGAAGTCAGAATTTGGCCCTCTCATTGTGCATAAAGCACTTGCACAATTTTAATACTGAACCTACTCAAGCTTTAAGCAAAGAATGTGTTTGCTCATGTTCATTACTAATCAGTAGATATTTCTGGTCCCAAAGGAATATTCATTTGATGTGGCATCTTTATTCAATGAGGTGAGGTCATGTATTTTTTACCATTATATTGACTGAAGTATGAGGAGGTTGAGTTGCCTGTTATAATATATGTGTGTCAGTGGCTCTTTGTCCTTCATTTTAGCTTTTATAACTTTCTGGACACCAGCTACTTTTTTACAAGTGTTTTTTGGTGTTCCAGGTTAATGTTTTGAATATTTGGGAATTTTTAAGTACTCTTAGTTTTTAATCTTTTTTTCCCCATTTGATTCCTAGGGATAGTACTGATGTTTTTGCTGCTTATATTTAGAAGCAGTTCATGGGAGTTGCACAGAAGTGTGCAGGCTTTTATGCTTCTGTGGAGTGGAAAAGAAAAGACTATGTGGTTATCATTATATCAGAAAGTTGGATGAAATAATCTATTATAGCTTTGTTTTCTGTCTCTTGTAGGTTTATTTTTAGTTGCTGTATTCCAGAAACTATTTCCTATCACAAGTTTTCAAATCACAAACCGTTACTAGAATCTTTATTTTCAAATGTTGTGAAATGACATTTACAGATGATACATATATAAATATAGGGATTAACTCCTTTCCCCACCACATAGAACTTTGTCATTATTTATTTTTTTCTTTCTGTTTTCATTTCAAAAATAAAATCAATTAATAGTATATGGTGTGGAGAGTGATGTTATGGTGTTTTATTACTTCTACAATGCTGTATAGGCAGATAAAATGTCAATCCTTTCTCCAAGGAGTTTACAGTCCAAGGTTCCAATCTTCCCTAAAATTGCTTGAATGAATATGAAGGAACAGACATTCTGTAGTTATTTCAAATGCAGTATCTTCTAGTTTGTACAATGCTTTGAAGATGTAGTATTCAATAAATATTGTATCACATTTTTATTTTTTTAAATACTTCTTTCTATCATGAATCACAAAAATCTATTTAAGCAGTGTGATTAAGATTAGTGGACTGGATTCAGATGAGTGAATGTGCAAGGAAATTAAATACGGGTATAATGGGTTGCATTCCTTGTTTCCAAAGCAAGGCCTGTACACATGGAATTTCAGTGATTCACTGTTTAACCCTTTGATACTAGAAAAGGCATTAATGCTCACAGTAGGAGCTTCCATCCACCCCCTGGACATTGGGTTTATATGTTAAAAACAGATGCCTTTTCGAGGCTTCCTACAAGGGCAATAAATTATGGGGGAAAAAAGAGAAGTGTGGAAAAGCGACCAGGATCCCAACTTAGTGAGGTCTCCCAAACTTTGAGGACTCACATACTTAATGTTATGCTCAAGTATTTTGTAGATTTAGTAAAATGTCATTTTAGATTCCATGCTTCTTGTTTAAGTAAATGATTCCATATTAAATATACTCAGTTTAAAAAGATGGATTTTTCACAACTGCCAGCTTTGCAAATTAAACCCGGAGTTTGAAAGTCCACACAGGTTCCTTCTGCCTTTACTCATCATCCACTATAATAAAGAAATTGCAGTTGGAATTTTACAATTCGGTTGATGTATACCTACAACAGAATTCGCCTTACTTTCTTAGAGAGCTGTTCTAGTAATAAAAGAACCTTACTTTTCATAATAAAGGAGCAAATGGGACTCTGAATACATACAGGTAACATATTTGCTGAGTCAAATGATAGCGTTTTAGTCAGTTCTTCTGTCTATAAAGACCATTTAAAATAAAACAAGGACATTCAGCATAATCTCTAGAACAGGGATTCTCAGACTGTGAGTCAGGCCCCCAAAGTGTGTCATGACTCCATTTTAATGGGGTTGTGAGGACTGGCTTAGACTGGGGTTTGGGGCTAAAGCCAAAGCCTGAGCCCCACTGCCTGGGACCAAAGCCCAAGCCCTGAGCAGCAGGGTTACAGGCCCCCTGCCTGGGGCTGAAACCTTTGGGCTTCGGCTTTGCCCTCTCACCTCAGTGTGGTGGGGCTTGGGTGGGCTCAGGCTTCGTTCCCCTCTCCTGGGGCTGTGTAGTAGTTTTGTTTTGTTTTGTTTTTTTGGTCAGAAAGGGGGTTGCAGTGCAATGAAGTTTGAAAACCCCTGTTCTAGAACCAAGGGGTTCCAGAAGTTTGAAGTATCTGGTCTTATTTGAACCAAATTTCTGGATCTTTTGAGATCGCTTATCACTAATTTTTTTTTATGTAAAGGTATTGGACAAAATGTGTTAAAAGCATTCTACCCCTTTTTTGTCTTTATGCAAGATGTAAAGCTTGTCACTTTCAGCATAAATCTATTATTTTAATAATAATTATTATTGACAAATAATTCAGCAGAGGCTCTTGAGTGCATTACAAATATTAATTGATTTACACAATTCCCCCTTTGATCTAAATAAATTAGTCTTTTCCCTAGTTCACAGGTAAGTAAACAGATGTAGAGGGAGATTAGGCGAGTACCTCGCGGTCACAGAAGAAGGCAGTGGCAGATCTGGGGGAACCTAAGAGTCCTGATTCCCAGTTCTCAGCCCTCATTGTTAGATCATAGTGCATCTACTGTAATAAGAGCCAAAGAATTAGTAGAAAAGTGCCGCAGAACCTTTTCAGAACCGAGCGACGTGCCAGGAGCCTGAGGGCTGCATCTAATTTTAAAATGGATGTACATGTAACTTTAAGCAGAGGTAAATGCATACAGTTTGTTTACAGAGACAGTACATCTGAAGTTACATCGGAAGAAATGTTAAAAGGGAAGAGCAGAGCTGCTTGATATTGTTTTTCTAAAAATGTGGACAAAACAGGTTAAAAATTTCATTGAAAGAAGGAAAAATATCTTTGAGTAAATCGTGGCAGTTTTCCTTTTTGCAAATCTTCTAAACTCTTCCCTATCTTGCAGAATGAGACAGTTCAGTGTTAGTTGAAACCTCAGCTAGTGCCAACCTGTCAACCAGTGAATCTCCAGGCGATCATGCCATGAATATCTAACAAGAAGCTGATATAAGAACAACAATTACGTTACCACTCAAATGTTAACAGGGCTCTGTATGATCTGTTGCTATTTTCATGGCAGACTTTGACATACAGTATTTGAAGAAATTTGGTTTAGGAATGATAAGTTACTCAGTATATCCAGGGCTGTCGGTGTGGGGGAAGGCTCAGGACAAATCAGCCTCCCTGCTAGTCTCCTTGCTGGCACGCGTGGCCACTGCTTCCCCTCTTATGCCCCCCTGTACACCAGTCCACTGCTCCCCTCCTCGCCATCCGTCCAACGTGCCCGCCCTGTCTGCCTTACACATGGCTCTCCTCCTTGCCATCCACCCGCCTGCCTGCCTCCTCAGCCCCTTCCCGCATGCTGCTCATCTTCTCACCTGCCTCCCTGCCGTTCACCACCTCACCCGGCTTGTCTCCCTGCCTCCCACCTTACCTGAATATTGGGACAAATCGCGTCCTGATCATACATCAGTCAGGATGCAGGACAAAGGGCTAAATATTGGGACAGTCCGAATTTTATTGAAGCGCGGGGCCTGAGATGGTTGCCCTGATTCGCCCTACCCAAGGGATGGCTCTGAGTATATCTGAACAGAAATAATATAAAAACAGCTATAGAAAAAATGCAAACCATGGATTTACTAAGTATTATAACCATTCTCTAACTTTTCGACTTTCCTTTGTACGTGGGATCTAATGTATATAATTGTCACTATATTTATGTGCCAATTTAATATATAAAATGCTTTAAAAATGAAGGTAAAAGTATTTGAAAATTAGAAACTGCACATGCACAGTATGCTATTTTGTATTTATTTTCCATATTAGTAGCACAGGACTTGGGAGTTTGGAAATTAGGTTCTATTCCCAGTTCTGTCACTGACCTGCTGATTGACCTTTTTGCAAGCCACTTTACTTCTCTATACCTCTATTCACTTCACTCTAGGGTTTGTTCCCTAAGTTTAGACCCCTTAGTAACTCAGGATCTAGTAGGCTTTTTGTCCTTCAAAAAGAAACACGACACATTTGACAAAAAGATCAGTGGTAGCTTCAGAAAATCTTTCATCTATACTATCACATAGCTCACAGCTTCTGTTCACTTCCTCTGTGCACTTCCTCTGTGCAGGAAGGGCTTGGCTTTTGGGAAGGAATTCAATGAATGAAATTCAAATATATTGAGGTACTACAATGGCCACTGCAAAAGATACTGCACCTTTGCAAACGGCCATCTTTCTAAAGGATTTGGTCACTTTTCAAATTATGACATAAATAGCTGATTCCAGTCTCAAGCATTCTCCAGATATTGCCAGTCTCAAGCATGCAAAAATTATGTGTTAGGCCTCAAACTATGAGATTTGCTTAAAAATCATGAGTTTTTTTAAAAAATATGGGTTCTTTTATTTCTAGAACACTTTAGGGCAGAGGTGGGCAAACTTTTTGGCTTGAGGGCCACATCAGGGTTGCTGTGCCTCCCCCAAACAGCCTGGCCCCCGCCTCCTTCCACTTCCAACCCCCTGGATGCCCCCTTAGAATCTCCCAGCCCCCCCCCCCCCGGCTCCTCGTCCCCTGACTGCCCCCTCCCAGGACCCTGCCCCTAATTGCCCCCAGGACTCCACCCCAGGACTCCACCCCCATCCAACTTTCCCTGTTGCCTGACTGCCCCAACCCCTATCCATACCCCATCCCTCTGACAGGCCCCCTGGGACTCCCATGCCTATCCAACCCCCATCCCCGTTGTTCCCCGTCCCCTGACTGTTCCCCCCCCAGAACCTCCACCCCATCCAACCACCCTCTGCCCCCCTTTGATCCCTCGCCCCTTATCCACTCCCCCAGCTCCCTGCCGCCTTAGCATGCTGCTCAGAGTGGCAGGAGCTCACAGCCCTGTCACACAGCAGGAGCCAGCCCCGCCACTGCACTGCACAGGAGCGGAGGGCTGAGCACTGGTAACGCAGTGAGCTGATGCTGAAGAGGAGAGGGGACAGCAGAGGAGGGGCCGGGGAGTTAGCCTTCCTGGCCAGGAGCGCAATGGCCGGGCAGGACGGTCCCGCTTGCCAGATGTGGTCCAGGGGCTGTAATTTGCCCACCTCTGCTTTAGGGCACACTTTGATCACATTTTCAAGCTTTACTCTGCAATTATGAGGTTTGTAAATACAAAAAAAAGTGTATGTGACAATCCTGGTTTTCAAATAGTTACTTGATTCTACTAGTTGGCACTTAAAGAAAAACACCAGGGATTGTGAAACTCATGATAAAATAGTGAGAGTTGACAACAGTGTATGAGTGGTCATTCTAAAATACTTACATTGGTCACCTGGGTTAACAATTCGCAGTGGCTGGAGAATTATTGCATGTGGTCCAAAGGTCATGCCATGAGCAAGGAAGCAGAAAGGATGGGAATATCTATGCCATTCTTTTCTCTGCTGCCTCTTACTTATAATTAACCTGTTAGGATGGATAAAAGCAAAACTTCAATGTTTGGTATATTGGTTGGTTTATATCATGTTAGGTTGAAACCCAGGCATAGTCAGATATTGAAAACCAGTAGTAGGTTTGAATTTATTTTTCTAATGGGAAGTTCAACTCAGCCTTCACTATTTCATGTTTTAGAGTAACAATGATGTCACTCTTGTTTTTATCTTTTTTTCCTCCCTATAGGCCATGTGTTTATACAATGGGGTCTCCAATAAACAATAGGGCCCTTTTTCCATGTCAGGAGCCACCAGTTGCCATGTCAACATGGCAAACCACAGTCCGAGCAGATTCTTGCTTTGTTGTCTTAATGAGTGGTGAAAATTCAGCAGAACCAGCACAACTTCAAGAAGGTGCGGTATATATATATTCTTAATCATATGTTGTACAAAATGATGCTAGCAAAGTGCCAGAAAGTAGTTGACAAAGATGGGTACACATTATTATCTCCATTTTACAGAGAAGTAAATTAAGGTGCAGGGAGGCCAAGTGACCTGCCCAAGGCCATGCAGCTGGTGGGAGTACGTAGGTGTTCTAACTTCCTCATCCACTGGAATATAATGGCATCTGTCTTTTTTCAGGTGTAAACTTCACACAGCTCACTAACTGGCTTAGTTTCAGTCAATCTACAGCTAAATATTTGGCAGATCAGCCTACAGCCTGCGGAAGGCATTGATAACAGGATATAGACTTCTGGTTTGAGGTTGCCAATTAGTTTAGCAAGGCTGGTAGTGACAGAGGGTTGTTACCCATATCGTAGCTGCTTGGTGAACAATGTGAAATGAGTTGATGACCTCAGTTTGGTGCCAACTGTCCATAAAAGATCTTCTTTATTTCCACTTCTTTTGGGACCAGTGCCATGGCTCCGAGTGCTCACTACTGCCTGCCTGCTTAGAGTTAAGCAAGGGATGGTCTGAGTGCTGTCTTCCCTTTGTATTCTGCTTCACTTTTTCCATCACAGCCTTGATGCACAGTCTGAAGGAAAAAGCAAATGTAAGGTGGTGCCATGCATGACTGCACAGAGCTCATTTCCCAGGTTTAGTTCTAAGCTCTCTTTGCAGACTCCTAAGATTAGTATTTGTGGGATTAAAAAAATTAATCATGATTAATTGCACTGTTAAACGATAATAGAATACCATTTATTTAAATATTTTGGATGTGTTCTACATTTCTAAATATATTGATTTCAATTACAACACAGAATACAAAGTGTACAGTGCTCACTTTATATTTATTTTTATTACAAATATTTGCACTGTAAAAAACAGAAGAAATAGCTTGTATTAGGTGAATTGAAAAATACTATCTCTTTATCATGAAAGTTGAACTTACAAATGTAGAATTATATTAAAAAAAACTGCATTAAAAATAAAAAAGTAAAACTTTAGATCCTACAAGTCCACTCAGTTCTACTTCATCCAATTGCTCAGACGAACAAGTTTGCTTACAGTTTGCAGGGGATAATGCTGCCTGCTTCTTGTTTACAGTGTCACCTGACAGTGAGAACAGGAGTTTGCATGGCACTGTTGTAACCAGCATTGCGAGATATTTACGTGCCTGTTGTGCTAAGAGTCATATGTCCCTTCATGCTTCAACTACCATTCTAGAGGACAAGTGTCCATGCTGATGATGAGTTCTGCTTGATAACGATCCAAAGCAGAGCAGACTGACGTATGTTCATTTTCATCATCTGAGTCAGATGCCACTAGCAGAAGGTTGATTTTCTTTTTTGATGGTTTGGGTTCTGTAATTTCTGCATCTGAGTGTTGCTCTTTTAAGACTTCTGAAAGCATGCTCCACGCCTCGTCCCTCTCAGATTTTGGACAGCACTTCAGATTCTTAAACTTTGGGTCAAGTGCTATAGCTATTTTTAGAAATCTCACATTGGTATCTCCTTTGCGTTTTGTCAAATCTACTGTAAAAGTGTTCTTAAAACGAACATGTGCTGGATCATCATCCGAGCCTGCTATAACATGAAATATATGGAAGTATGCTAGTAAAACAGAACTGGAGACATACAATTCTCCCCCAAGGAGTTCAGTCACAAATTTTAATTACCGCTTTATTTTTTAAAGGCGCATCATCAGCATGGAAGCATGTAGTCTGGAATGGTGACCGAAGCATGAAGGGGCATACAAATGTTTACATATCTGGCATGTAAATACCTTGCAACGTTGGCTACAGAAATCCCATGCAAATGCCTTTCTCACTTTCAAGTGATGTTGTAAATAAGAAGCAGGCAGCAGTATCTCTTGTAAATGTAAATAAACTTGTTTGTGTTAGCAATTGTCTGAACAAGAAGTAGGACTGATTGTACTTGTAGCTCTAGAGTTTTGCATTGTTTTGTTTTTGAGTGCAGTTATGTAATAAAATACCTACATTTGTAAGTTACAGTTTCACAGTAAAGAGATTGCACTATAGTACAAGTGAATGAGTTGAATTGAAAAATGCTATTTATTTTATCATTTTTAGAGTGAAAATATTTGTAATGGAAATAATAATATGAAGTGACCAGTGTACACTTTGTATTCTGCTTTGTAATTAAAATCAATATATTTGAAAATGTAGAAAAACATCCAAAATATTTAACACATTTCAACTGACATTCTGTTGTTTAACAGTTCAATTAAAACTGCAATTAATCGCAGTTAACTCACGGGATTAACTAAAAAAAAAATTGACAGCCTAGTAAATACCACTTATAGGTCTGAAGAAGCATTTTGATTTGCATATAGACAATCTCAAATCTTTAATAGACATTCAACTTAGCTGGATATACTTAAAAATGGTTAAGTATAAATGAATAACAGACAGCAAGAAAAGCAATAGACATAATATAATAACTTTTTTTAAAGGAAGACTTCAGGTGCATATCTACATTTGTATACATGCAGTTTTCATGGTTACATACAGAGGCTACTTCAGGGGTTCTCAGACTGAGGGTTGGGACCTCTTAGGGGGTTGTGAGGTTACTACATGGCGGGCCGCGAGCTGTCAGCCTCCACACCAAAGCCAGCTTTGCCTCCAGCATTTATAATGGTGTTTAATATATAAAATTTGTTTTTAATGTATAAGGGGGGGCGGGCACACTCAGAGGCTTGCTATGTGAAAGAGATCACCATTACTAAAGTTTGAGAACCACTGGGTAGCTGATTGTGTTTGCAAATGGATAGTTTCCTGAGTAGCAGTTTGGGGAACTGCATATGCAAAAGTGTGCACCCAGTTGAACACACATTTTTTACAGGCCTCCTTTTTGAAAAAATATGCCCACACTATTATCATTTAGAAATATAGATGGGACAGATCAGTTTATCAAACAATGATCATAAATCTCCCAAAATGTTGCACATTTAGGCATACATACATATTAAGGCATTTTAATAAGGTGTGAAAGTGGTAGTACATACTTTATGAAATGTTTGGAATGAAAAGTTTTTCACAAATTTGGTAGATAAATTCCAGATACATTCAAAGTGTTCTGTAAGCCTCCTGATCTCTAGCTTTTTTTTTCAGGGGTGTTGGAGATAGTAAGTCTCCAAGTCATTTAGCCTTGGATGGTGGGAGGATTTATTGTTCAACACTTAGCTACCAACACTGGTTTCTTACATCCCACATGCATGCAGTACATAAACTTCTTTAATCAAAAACCACCTTTTTATCATTTGTATTTATTTTTGAGCATTAGGGCCACTATGATCCAAGGTTCTATACATTGTTCTGTATTCCCCCCCCCCTTTAAACTAGTAAGATTTCCACACTCCCCTTTCATTCACTTAAACCAATGTAGAAATAATTTAATTCAACATTAGTGTTACTACTGAGAACAAATATGATTATGGAGAAACACCTACTTTCCCCTTCATAGCTTGCAACCACAGCATCTTGTTCTGCATTCACGTCTGATTTCACAAGCTAAGCAGTGTTAGGTCAGTTCAGTAGTTGAGTTGGAGATCTCCAACATGCATCTGATGCAAGTGCTGTTGCTGATTCATCAGAATATCTGAGTATTGAACTAATACTCCAGCACTCTGGTGCTAGGGGGAACTCTGCTACTCTGTCTTCCAAATGAGATGTGAAATCAAGGTTCTGATCACTAGAAGTCACTAACAATGTCTTAGAACTTTTCTGATGGGCAAGGCTCTTAGTCCCAATTTCTCAGACAAATAATAGTTTGGGTAGTTACATTTTGTCTTGCTGTAGCTTTGCATCTATGCTATTTTTCACTTTGTTTCTGAAAGTGTTCTGTAATGGTTTTATGCATTACTAAACATAATAGTGTTTCCCATCAGAGATGTCTGAATTTCAGTGGTGGATGAAGTAACCCCTAGTGTTACTTAAACCCCTTAATACGCTAAAGAATTATTTGTGGTGAAAGGTGCTATATAAATGTAAGAAAATTATATGTTTTTATTAGGTTAGACGATAAGATATACTGACACTCATGTTTATTTTAGTTATGATGCATGCATTGGTATTCAAAACTGTTTTTATAATCATTTCAAAGACTGTTATATTCATGAAGAAACGTAGTCATTATCTCATAGTTATTATTTGAAATACAAAAAATAAATTGATTTTTAAAACATTATCTTTTCACACTTATAAATAGATTGCACTTTTTCAGCTTTTTAAACTGAGTCCTAAATAGAAAACATGTGAGTTAGAAAATATCCAATTTTATTTAATAGGATTTTTTTCCCACAATTATGCAGCTATCAGGCATGATACTGTAAATACTTGCCTTACATTTGTGAAGCAAATGTCCAATTTGAAAATGGATCTTCAAAAATAACCTACTGGAAAATTGTTTAAAAGTATCATGGTTTTACAATCTGTTTGTATAGGAACTAAGTAATTGTAAAGCACAGCTGATTTGAGTGATGTGATAACTTGTGTAGGTAATTAGAAATCAAAAATTAAGGGGCAGGTGCTCTTCCTCCAGTTTCTGCAGGAAACAAGCTATTTTTCTTGTCTTGCCAGTGAGCCCTCCTATAGTACAGAAATGTTTCAGTGATGTGGGGTGTTGGACTACAAGGAGGAAGCCCTGTGTGAGTTCATATGCATTGCTTTCCCTTTCCCTATAGGTGGTGCTGTTTCCAAGAGAGTCACATGAAGGCATTGTCATGAGAGAGGAGAGCAACAAAAGGAATCAAGAGAAGGGGAAACACTGAGGATAAGGGAGGCGAAAGATAAGGGAGAAAAAGAAAGCAAGTGCAGGGAAAAGAGGGGAGACAGAAGAATTAGGAGGGACAAAAAGAAAAAGAACAGGTGACAGACATTATCAAAAGTGGGGAGGGGGACAGAAAACATGAGAAACAAATGATCTCTACTACCAATAACAGCTGCTTATGTTGGTTAGTGGCAGGAAGCTCTACCGGCATAAAGGCCAGTTCAGTCATCAGGAACCACAATTGTGAAACCTCATTCACCTCACAGTATGCTCTGAGACTTCTTGTCAAGTCAGTCCATTCTCGGCTGCAAGTACATGAAACCCCTGACAGCCTTGTGAGCAGTGGATGGGCGTTCAGCAGCATCTATAAGCACAATAGAAGCCACAGGGTGGGTGATGGGAATGTCCAGTGCAGGCAAAGTCTCTACAGAACCTGAACAAAGAAAGGGCATGTGGGATAAAGGAGAATAAGGCCTGGGCTATCCTGGGGGGGGGTGGGTTTCAAACTAAGGCCTGTCTTCACTACCACTTTAATTCGATTTTAACGACGTTAGGTCGAATTAAACGTGTACCTGTCTTCACATACATGCCCTTAATGTCGATGTAAAGGGCCCTCAAGATCGAATTTGGAACTCCAGCCTGACGAGATAAATAAGGCTAATCTCGACATTCCAAGCTCGACTGTGGGCTAGTGAAGACGGAACCCGACATTAATAGCCTCCAGAGGCTGTCCCACAATGCTCCATTCTGACCGCTCTGGACTGCCTCACTGCTCCACTGTGACCGCTCTGCACTGCACTCTGAACTCGCTGCTCTGGCCAGGTAGATAAGACCCGGGAACATTTGAATGCCATTTCCTGTTTGGTCAGCGTGGCCAGCTCACCTGAACAGCTCAGTCGCCATTCAGAGCAATCAGCAGCACTAGCCGCCATGCAGAGCTCAGCATCACAAGACTCCATGCAGAGCTCCTCTACCCTGGAGACCAGCCAGAGGAAAAGAGCTCCAGCATGGTCCACTCGTGAGGTGCTGGATCTCATCGCTATCTGGGGAGAGGAATCCGTGATGTTGGAACTACGCAACAACAAACGGAATGCCAACACCTATGGAAGAGTCTCCAAGGCCATGCTAGAAAGGGGCCACAACAGAGACACCACACAGTGCCGCGTGAAAATTAAGGAGCTGAGGCAATCATTCCAGAAAGCCAAAGAGGCAAACGGACGATTGGGGGGCACGCCGCGGACATGCAGGTTCTACAATGAACTAAATCAGATAACGGGGGGCGCCCCCACCACCATCGCGCCGGTCTGCGTGGACTCCACCGATGGGATAATCGTCAGGGAGGAGACTGATTCCGAGGAGGACGACCATGAGGAGGAGGAAAATCTCACGGAGCAGCAGGAGGCCAGCGGAGAACCCGTGTTCCCAGAGAGCCAGGAGCTGTTTATCACCCTGGAGCCAACACCCTCCCAAGCCTCCCAGGGGGGTAAGTGTTTCTTTTTTAAGGGATTACATAACACGTGGTTTTGTAAAGGAAGCATTTATTAATGAGTAACTTGCCCTAAGCCTAAGGTCTTAGCGTGCTTTCATTGCTGGTCAATTTCTACTCAAAGAGTTTGTCAATATACTCCGGGATTGACCATAAGTCCTCCATGGACATTTCAAGGAAGGTATCCAGGAGGTAGCGATGAATCCAGCGCAGCAGATTTCTGGGGAGAGCCGCCTTATGTGGTCTCCCGTGATAGGAGACCATCCCACGCCACGAAAGTAGTAAGTAGTCTGGTATCATTGAGCAGGCTAGCATCGCTGCGAACGGACCAGGACTTTGCCTGGAGGCAAGGAGCATGCGCTCTCTAGCTCTGTGAGAAATTCTCAGCAAAGTGATGTCATTCATGGTTGCCTGTTTGAGATACGGACTGCAATTAGTTGGGAGATAAAGATTCCCAGCTGCAAAGTACTCGTTTCTGCTGAGGGCCGACCAACCTTCCCCCCCCCCCCCCCTCCAGCCCGTAGCAGTAGATAGCAGGGACTCTGAGCAGTCTGCAAGCGGTTGCTTCCGCTTCAGATCCAACGTGTACCCAACCCCCCCCCCCTCCCAAGCCCGTAGCGGTAGCTAGCAGGGAATCTGAGCAGTCTGCAAGCGGTTGCTTCCGCTTCAGATCCAACGTGTACCCAACCCCCCCCCCCCTCCCAAGCCCGTAGCGGTAGCTAGCAGGGAATCTGAGCAGTCTGCAAGCGGTTGCTTCCGCTTCAGATCCAACGCGTACAGAACCACCCCCCCCCCAAGCCCGTAGCGGTAGCTAGCAGGGAATCTGAGCAGTCTGCAAGCGGTTGCTTCCGCTTCAGATCCAACGCGTACCCAACCCTCCCCCCTCCCAAGCCCGTAGCGGTAGCTAGCAGGGAATCTGAACAGTCTGCAAGCGGTCTGAAGAGCCCCAAAAAGACCTTAGCTAGCCCTTAGCGAGAGATTTTTTGGCCTTTGCTTTGCAGTTTGCGGGTCAGTGGGCGCCACGCGGTGGGGGGAAGGAGGTGGGGCTACTCTACAATATGCAAGTGCCACTTCTAACTTACCGTGGTCGGCTGCACGGTGATTTCAGAAGCCGTGTTGGGCTGAGGCACGCATATGTGTCTGAGATGCTCTGACTTTTCTGTGAGCTAGTCAGTCACTTTTAGATGTAGAACATGACCTTGTACAGAAATCATATCAGGCCTCTGAATACTGAGGTTGCAAACGGCATAGTACTCCCATTGTGTACCGTCCGAGACTGCCTCCTAACCTTGAATGTATCTGTCTCATAACTTTCAAACTTTCTTTTCCCACATTCGCCCACAGATGAACAATTATCTCAGAATCCCCCGTCCTGCTCCTCCCGCCGTGCATCGCAGATAAGAAAGCATAAAAAGAAAACGCGAACGCGCGATGATATGTTCACTGAACTCCTGGAGAACTCTCGCGCTGAGGCAGCCCGCCAGACGGAGTGGAGGGAAAGAATGATACAGGCAAGGAATCGAGAGAGGCAGGAATCGAGAGCCGCTGCAGAAAAGAGGGAAGAGCGCGAAGAAAGACGCATGGATGCTTTGCTCCACATAATGGAGGACCAGAGCGACATGCTGCGATCTCTGGTGGAGCTGCAGCATGCCCAAAGACCACCTCTGCAGCCCCTGTGTAACCACCTCCCCCCCTCCCCAACTCCCATAGCTTCCCCACCCAGACGCGGGGTGAGAACACGGGGGGGCAAGCTCCGTGGGCCACTCCACTCTACCCCACAAGCCAGTAGAAGCAGCAGCAGCAGCAGGCTGACGTTCTCAGAAAAGTTTTAAAAGCTGCTGTGTCTTGTCCACCCCTCCTCTCCCCCCTTCCACCCCCCCCCCCCCGTCCACTCCTCCCCCACTGCGACTGCCGGTCTCCCTCCAGGATACCAGGACAGTGATCCCCTGTATTTGTATTTCCAATGCACCAATAAAGGAACCATGATTTTTCAAACAGTGTTTTTATTTCCTCTGCAAGCATGGGGAGGGGGGAGGAAAAGCATGGGGAGGGGGGAGGTAAAGAGGGTTCAAGGGCAGCAGGCTTAGAGCACAGCAAGGGAGCAGATTCTCAAACGCCATGTCGGGCACTCATAAAACTGTCTTTCAAGGCGTCCCTGAGGCGCAGGGCCTCACGGTGGGCTCTTCTACTTTCCCTGCTGTTTGGCTGCTCATAAGTAGCAGAAAGTAAATTTGCCTTTGCCTCCCAGCCCGCCATAAACGTTTCCCCCTTGCTCTCACAGATATTGTGGAGCACAGAGCAAGCAGCAATAACAATGGGGATATTTCTCTCGCTGATGTCTGAGCGAATCAGTAACGAACGCCATCTCCCCTTCAGACGGCCAAATGCACACTCTACGGCCATTCTGCACTTGCTCAGCCTGTAGTTGAACAGCTCCTGACCCCTGTCCAGGGCTCCTGTGTAGGGCTTCATAAGCCAGGGCATTAGGGGGTAGGCTGGGTCCCCAATGATCACGATCGGCATTTCGACCCCCCCCACGGAAATTTTCTGGTCGGGGAAGAAAGTGCCTTGCTGCAGCTGCCTAAAAATCCTAGAGTTCCTGAACACTCAAGCATCATGAAGCTTTCCCGGCCACCCCACGTACAGGTCGGTGAAACGTCCCTTGTGGTCAACCACTGCTTGCATGACCATTGAGTAATATCCCTTCCGGTTTCTGTACTCGGCAGCCTCGTGGTCCGGTGCCAGGATAGGGATATGAGTCCCATCTATAGCCCCACCACAGTTAGGGAATCCCATGGCGGCAAAGCCATCTATTGTGGCTTGCAGGTTTCCGAGGTTTATAACCCAGTGTAGCAGCCGCTCGACTATTGCCCTGCTTACTTGCATCACAGCAAAGCCCACTGTAGACCTACCCACCCCAAACTGATTCGCCACTGACCGGTAGCTGTCTGGCGTTGCAAGCTTCCAGAGGGCCATCGCCACTCGCTTCTCCACTGTAAGGGCCGCTCTCATTTTGGTATTCCTGCGCTGGAGGGCCGGGGACAGCAAGTCACAAAGTTCCATGAAGGTGCCCTTTCGCATGCGGAAGTTTCTGAGCCACTGGGAATCATCCCAGATCTGCAGCACTGTGCGGTCCCACCAGTCTGTGCTTGTTTCCCTGGCCCAGAATCAGCGTTCGATGGCATGAGCCTGCCCCATTGCCACCAAATTTGACAGATTGTCAGTCGCCCTACTTCCAAAAACGGCAGTGTCCATGTCGTCCCCGCTGTGCACGTCCTTGTCCATCTCCTCCTCACTGTCGTCGGGTTCCAGAAAGCGCAGTTCTCCCCGGATCGCATTCCTCCTCTGCAGACGGTGCAGCATGAACTCCGCAACCGTGATCGAGGTCCTCACAACGGCCATTACTGCAGCCGTGGTGTCAGCGGGCTCCATGCTTGCAATGCTATGGCGTTAGCACGGCGCGGAGAAAGGGCGCGAATTATGGGATGCCTACCTACAGTGCACCGCTCGTAATGGGGGTCGGCAGCGCGGAAAAAGGGCGCGAAATTACGAAATGCCTACCCATAGTGCAGCACTCGAAATGGTGCCTGCTGGGGGATCAGGGAACTGTGGGATAGGTACCCAGAGTGCAACGCTCGTCATGTCGACGCTTGCAAAAGTTTTGCGGACAGACACTGTCGACTTGCTGTGCTTAGCTGTGCCTAGTGAAGACACACAAAATCGACTGCATACAGTCGCGTTCACAACATCGAAATAAAGGAAATCGATCTACTGCTGTAGTGAAGACATACCCTAAGGTACGCAACTTCAGCTACGCTATTCGCATAGCTGAAGTTGAAGTGCCTTAGTTCTACTTACCTGGCCGTCCCCACATCCCAGTTTCCTCGTCGACTCCGCTTACTCCTCTTGCGGAGCTGGAGTTCCAGAGTCGAGGGGAGCGCTTTCAGGGATTAATTTATCGCATCTAGGCAAGACACGATAAATCGATACCTGAAACATCAAACACCACCCTATGGTGTTGCATTTTGTAAATATGAATCTATTGGTGTTTCAAAGCTCATGTGAAGAGAGAAACAAGTTTATTTCTGTCCTTCAGTCCCATTTTGGGGCTGGTTTTGAAGCCCCCTGCCCTCTTTCAGGACTTGCTGATGATCCTCTAGCTTGTGAAGTTTGTTAGCCCTCAGACTGTGTCGCCCACTCTGGGCGGTATGCTTTGCTCCCCTCTTGATGTGGAGGGTGGTAGAATAAAACTACAAAAGTCAAAGCTCTTGAGTCTCCAGTATATGCAGAATACTGCTGCCCATCTCCTCTCACATAAGAAGCAACATAAACATATCACCACCACATTAGATTACTAAACTGTCTCCCCTTTCATTTCAGCATTCTGTTTAAATTACCTCTTCTTTTAAAAACACTTCACAGTCTTGCTTACTCGAGTCTACCTCACTGAATTTGTGTCTCACTATGCTCCTCTCCCTTCCTCTCTTTTCTCTTTCACTGGCCTTCTCTCTTTCCTGTTAGAAATTGCCTCACTGTTGTGAGAGCCTTCTTCTTTACAGGAGAAGGAGCCTTCACCCCCGGCCATCTGGAACAGTTTTCTGTCTCCCTGCCTCATTGGCTCTCAGTCTTGTTTCAAAACTCAGCTGAAAACGCATCACTTTCTCCCATTCCTGTATTTCTTCCTTTGCTGCTGTTTGACCTGGAAGTAGCATTCTTTATATGAACTGCATGGAGCATTTTGGACTATTTTTTATGTGACAGCTACTACTCACAGTGAAATATTGTGTTACGCTGCCTCTGGGTCTGCTCTTGTTCCCATTGAAGTCCATGGCAAAAGCTCCCATTGGATTCATTGTGGGCAGGCTTGGCCTTCGGTATAGTTTACATCACTAGAGCTCTCAACATCAGCCTTTCTGAAATAATAAAATAAATGGTACTTCCCTGGATAGCCTCTTCCCATACATGGGCTTGTGCCTGCCATGGCTGGTTTTCAGCTTCCACAGGCTGGGATTTCAAAACATTTTTCCTTTGGCAGTAATAATGTATTTCCTCTGTGTTTCTAATTATGTTGTAGTCTGGCATGGCAGTCCCTGTTCACATATCAATGTTATCTGTGAGGTCAGCAAAGCTCTGGGATTGTTATATGTTTAACCTGTGATTCAGAACCAAAAAGAGCAGCTCCTGTCTTTTTCTGTGGTGAGGACCCCCAGTCTGGCATTTTGAGTGTGCATGCATTTAGGTCAAATCTTGTTCTTTCCTCTGTGGAGGCTTCATGTGAGTGGAACTGATGGAGTTCTACTGCACAAGCAGGTGGGGCAAAATTCCCAGCAGTCACGCAGGGAAGTGCTCATCAGACTAGTGATGCGAAGCCCAGTGGTGGCCTTGCAGCACCATGCAGGACCCAGAGATACACTATAGCACACCATTTCATCCCCCAGCACTCCTGTACAGACATGAGGTTGGGATATTATTATTCATATTTATTACAGCAGTGTCTCTGGGCCAAGCGACAGTGGGATCTCTTGTGCTAGACACTGTACAGTCACAGAATAATAGATGGTCCCTGACTTGAAGTGCTTACAGTCTAAATAAACAGGACAGACACTGGGTGAAGGAAGGGGTAGGATGCACAATCAGAGTGAAAATGTGATGGAGGCAAATGTCACATTAGTTCCATGGTATTTATTTATTTAGGGTGGGTTTACTTAGAAGGGGATAAGGGAATGGAAAGAAAAGTTGGGGAGAAGAGGCTAAGAGGGGTAGGTGTGGAGTGAAGCTGAGGTGAAGAAACTATGAGGGAGGGGAAGGGCTAGAAAAACAGCCAGTCAGCACAGGCCAGAGAAAGTCCAGACAAAAGTAGAAAGTTCTCTGAAAATTCAGTGGTTCCTGCTTTGGCTGCTGCTCCTGCTTACAAATGGAGTCTCTGCAATTCCCCTCTCCCTTTTCCCCAGGCCACAAGGGAGAGGGCACCACTCCTAGTGCTCCCAGAGAGTGTATGGGGGTTTCCCATGCACAGTTCAGGGTGCAGGAGGGTGCTGTAGAGAGGGGTGGCCCTGGCTGGCCCCACTTCTCATTGTCCATTCCTTCCACTGCACCCACTTCTGATTTGGCTGCTAGTGCTTCTGCTTTTGCTGTCTGAAGTCTTTATGCCTTCAGTGGCAGAATTGCCTCTTGTATTTGCTAGTGCCTGGTCTGGCCTAGGACAAGGCAATGGCAGATTATTTCCCCTTAGTTAGGGTTTTCTTACTTTTCTTTTTAAAAAAATGGTAGGGTTCCGTAGTTGCAACCCAAAGACTACTTAAAAAACAAAAAAAGGTTTGAGGTTGGCATGCAGTTGGATGCCTATGCTAGCATTCAAAATTACCATGACTGCTCTTCTCACAAATCAGATACACATGCAGGTATCTAATTAGATGGTTGCATATGCAATCACCCAATGTGTGTGTGCAGCTGTGATAACTACATTTATAAAATGTACGTGAGTCCTTGCATGTGTGCCTAAGGTGCCCTGAACAACAACAGAAAAATAGCTAGGCAAAAGTTAAAAATAAAAAATCCTGTATGTAGGTTTGATCCATAAAAACTTCATGGCTCCCAAAAACAACTTTTCCAAATGGATTCTGCTTAATTGCCCACCTATATCAAGCAGTTCTTCATCTGGTAGGCTCACTTACCTTTTCTGTCTCCATAGCTCCCAACTGGTCCCCTAGGGCCAAATTCAGCACTCACACCAAAACTGAATCTGACTCCTGACTTCTCATTGACGTGCTGATGCACTGGGCTATTTCAGATTGCCAGGCAGAGATCATAAGTGTTACTGGGTTGTTTTTTTTTATTAGACTTTAACAGTGTCCTCTGTGCTGTGCAGAACATACTGCAAACATGGTCCTTCCCCTAAGGAGTTTGCAATCTGAAATAAACAAACCGTACTGTTCAGACAAAAACAGCATTATGCAAGGTCGTTGTTAAAGGACCGCAATAGATTTTTTTTTTAAAGTTAAAATGTTCTTTCTTAGATGCTTTAAGGATCCTGTTTGACTCCACCCATGATGGTAAGATTCAGTGTGTTGGACCATTGGTGTAGAATGTTTTCATGAGATTTACAGTCATAACATTACAATGCTGGATTTAATTTTTTGTAGATGCCTAAAATCTGACGATAGCAGTGTGAATGTAAGTTTTTAGGTCTAAACTATTTGCTAATATTCCTTTCAATCTCCAAGATAAATAAGAAATAACTATCATGTAGTAAACAATGTGACTGAATAAAAACAAGTTATTTCCTTCTAGAACAAAAACACCAGTGTGGAGGTAGGAGGAGTGGTTTGGCTCAAAATCTTAAGTGCAATGAAATTCAAAGTGCTGATTCTGGGAAATTGTTCTCTAACCTAGAAGGTAATTTGCTGTGTTGTGCTTTTTTAACTCATAGGTCTCTTAAGTTGGTACTATTATGTGACCATGCCAATGCCAGCATCAACCTTTACTATTGCTATTGGGTGTTGGACAGAAGTTAAACAGGAATCCCACGCAGCTGACGTCCAGACAAATAATGAGTTTCCCTCTCTGTTTTCAAGAGCCAATTGCAGGTTGGTAATTAGGATATTACTAAAAAATAAACATTTGAGTGAACATTCCATTTATTCTGTGAACCATGAAAGTGAATTGTCTTAGCAGAGGGACCATAGTAGAACATGTCTACTCAGAGCAGAAAGAAATCTTAGGAAAGTAAGTCCAGGGGCAAAGGATGGGCAAGGCTGTGTTGCTTATGAAGAAAAAATTAGGTTAATGGAACATGACAATTAGTTTCTACATGTGTTCAGCCTAGTTAACAGAATTTTTAAACTCTGCACATTATCTCCTCATCTATACCGTCTGCTTTGCAAAATCCTTAAATCCTTTCTGCTTTTATTCAGTTAGGAAATGAATAAAAAGTCTCTTGCCTGTTAGATTGCTTTGTAGGTCACTCTCAAGCTGTTTTGGTTCCAATTACTTCTGTTTCCATATGGATTCTGAATATGTCACTGCTTTAAATACAGTTAATCAGACTCTGCATATTGAGGATAAAATGGTGATTTCTTAAGGGACACTTAGGTTAAGCACTCCCTCTGAGTCAGTACTCTGTTAATTCTAATAGCACTTCCTAGTGAAACTTTAACGATGGAGCCTTTCTCTCTTTCTTTCTTTTATTTTTTTCTTTTGCAAAAGTGAGGTATGAAAATACAGTTTGAAATTTTGAAATGTTATGCATTTAGATCACTTTTAGGGATCATTGCATGTTTACCTTTTTGTAATGTGATCTCTTGTATAGTGCCTCTACAGAAATGAATATGCTGTAATTATATTACATTGTACATTCTGCTCTAATATATAATGCTTTAGGATCTGTAACTGTTGCTCATTTGTGGTAATAAAATGTTATTAGTTGTTGTGACAAAGAAAAATATTCAGTTATTCAAGTACCTTTAAATATGATGATGTTTTTATTTGTTTTTTCCTTTTGATCTAGGAATATCATAGCATTTGAGACATAAATTAAGAGTCACAACAGCCCGGTGTGATAGGTAAACATTACTATCCCCATTTTACAGATGGGTAGACTGAGGCACATAGAATTTAAGTAATTTGCCCAATGTCACATAGTGGCAAGGGAAGGAATAGATCAGAGGACTCTAAATGCTTTAAGGACTACATGAAGCTTTTCTTTTCAGTAAAGTTTTTTGTGTGCAGTAGTCTGCAAGACCAAATACCATATATACTCGTTCATAAGGTGCATTTTTTTAGTAAAAAAGGGAAGCAGCAGAGAAGGGGGTTGGCTTATGAATGGGTATGGAGAGAGGGAGAGTTGGGACACGTCCCTCCCCTAACAGAGGGGGCAAGGAGAGGCATCAGAGCCAGAAAGGAAGAGGCGGGGCCTCTGCAGCTGGCCATGCTGCTCTCCCCCAAGCCTCTGAAGCAGCTTCAGCCCTGGGTCTGGCAGGCTGTGGCCGTGCTGCCGGCCTGCCGGAGCAGCTCTGGCTGGTCCAGAGACGACCTCCCCATCCCACCCCAGGTAAGGTGGGAAGGGGTGACATGGGGAGAGTGTGGGAGTCCCGGGCTAGGGATTGGATGGGAAGGGGTTTCACAGGAAGGGGTCATGTGGGGAGGTCCTAGTTTAGGGGTGGGATCATGTGGGCTGGTGGTCACAGGGGTTACTCCCCTGATCTCCAGGTTCTTCCCCACTCAAAATTTTCCCCACCAGTTGCTGTCCCGGTCTCTGGATAAGCCGCTGATGAGCCAGGACATTTTGTTTACTTAGGTTCACCTCCATGCCTGTGGACACTCGAGATAAACAAATCGTCTCAGCCCACCAGCGGCTTATCTTGATGAACCAGGAGCCAAAGTTTGCCGACCCCTGAATTATAGTCGTTGTCTTATGAATGGGTCATAGAAATTTGCCATTTTTTACTTATTCATCTGGGGGGTGGGGTGGCTTATAAACTAATCGGCTTACAATCAAGTATATATGGTATTTTCCATTTGTAGGTTGTTGTTTTTTTACTCTCCCCCATGGGAGTTCAGTGTTTGTTCTATGTCATTTGGAGGCTGAATCACAGCAATTTAGAAACAAGCAAATTATATATGAGTAATAGAGAAGTTTTTTCACTAATGAAAAATCCTCTGGGGCTTATGTTTGATCTTCTTTATTAAAACAAGCTTTCCTGATGAGAATGTCCATTTCTGGATGCCACATTTCAGGAAGGATGTGGACAAATTGGAGAGAGTCCATAGAAGAGCGACAAAACTGATTAAAGATCTAAAAACATGACCTATGAGGGAAGATTGAAAAAATTGGGTTTGTTTAGTCTGGAAAAGAGAAGGCTGAAAGGGGACATGATAACCTTTTTCAAGTATGTAAAAGGTTGTTACAAGGAGGAGGAGGAAGAATTGTTTTTCTTAACCTCTGAGGATAGAGCAAGAAGCAATACGCTTAAATTGAAGCAAGGGAGATTTAGGTTGGACATTAGGAAAAACTTCCTAACTGTCAGGGTGGTTAAGCTCTGGAATAAATTTCCTAGGGAGGTTGTGGAATCTCCAGTGAAATTTAAGAGCAGGTTAGACAAATACTTGTCAGGAATGGTCTAGATAATACTTAGTCCTGCCACAGGTAGGGAGTTACTAGATAACCTCTCAAGGTCCCTTCCAGTTTTATGATTCTATGGATGTTCTGTGTACTTCCAGACAGTGTCTCATTCCTCACACGGTACATTTGACGTTGCTGAGAATAATATTAGATGTGTTTATCCTATGTCCCCACTGTTCCATCAGTGATCCCGCCACCCTTGATATGCTGTCTGCTTCTCTCACAGCTATCTTCTTGCCATTCTGTCCTCCTTAAACTAGCCTACAGTGTAATTATCCATTTCTGCACTCAGTTTTCTCCTAGAATTCCCACTTTTACTGTGAAACAAGAAACAAACTGGCTAGTCATGGGGCATTTAGCGGTAGCCTGTATACCATATTAAAAATAAACCCAGTTACTTTATTAAAACGTATATTATCAGGATGTAGCCAACCACTTCCTGACTTGCATATTGTACAACTTTTCCCTACCATCTGTATCACTTGTCTTTTTTGTGTTTGTACAGCATGTGGCACATAGTGGGAGCTATCAGACACAAATAATAACTATGATAATGCTGTCCCTATATGTAATGGAACATCAGCTGGCTATTTAGTCAGTTACACTGCTTCTCAATAAAAAAGGGGAAAAGAGGCATAAATATGGCTCCTGTTATTTACAAGCAAATTTATAATCTATATCCTTCTCATCCAAGTCATTAAACTAAAACAGTTCATAACTTTTCTTTCCATTTATTGGTCCACCATTTCAAAAATCTTTAATATTTTTTTTCTATCAAACTTTTTAAAGTGATGTTACTTTAAGGCATTTTGATCGTAGGTAGCATAAAGTGAATATCTCATAAATAACTGGATACAAATGCAAGTTCCAGTTCAGATACCTGCACTTGAAGGAGTTGTTTGTATATATTATTTGCTTTATAAATGATAGAAAGACACAAGGACACTGCCTGAAGGGAGACTGTGTTCACTAGCCAGCCCTCTGTGTAGTAACAATAATTTCCAGGGTGGAGCGCCAAAGGTAGACAAGAGAAACCATGGGACGGTAGGTCAGGTACTGAAGAATGAGCAGAGAATTTGGGTGAGAAGAACTGTAAGGAAGGATTACTTAAAGAAGTGGATTTTAAAATGGGATTTATCTATTCTGATTTTGCTCTCTGGGCATATTGAATTTCAAGTTCTAGACACATTATACAGTACATTAAAATTGAACAAACTCATCTGAAATATAAAATACATCCAATTTATCTTAAAAGCAAACCTCCTAAAAAGAAAATCTTGTAAAATTGCAACTTTACTAATTGTGTTCTGACGTAGGTAAATTAACCAAGTAGATTTAAAAGAATGACATTCTGTATCCCCCTTTGAAAAATGTTGTAACTTTTCTTGCACTGATTAATACGTATTGCATTCTGCACTAGAGATATCTCTGTTTCAATGGTGGGTGAGGTTTTCTTGCGTAGATAATCTTTGAAATGGCTTAAGGTCCATTTCTTTCAGGTAAAAGGCCTTATGTAAATGTAAGGTGGTGGTGTTTCATTGTTAATAACTCAGCTAGCTACATGCCATCAATTCAGCAAAAGTAATCCTAGCCTATAGAAAAGTGCTAGTTTGGAGCTTGATTCTGCAAATACTGGTCCTAGTGCTTACAATAAATCAGCCCCCAAAGTTGCAACTTGAAACCAAAGAGAGGTTTTGTGTTGTACCGAATAAGAATTATCAGGTAAAAAATATGAAGTTGATTTTTCTTTGCTGTGAATTTGGTTGGACTGATAATGCCTCTTAAAAATGTTTGATTCAGTGTTTAGGAAATATAGTTGTTCTCCCTAACCCCAGCTTTGAGGGAAAGCACCCTTCAGAGGTAAAGCGGGTGCGGATTTGGTCATGATATGATTTCTTCAAATGTTTGAAGTGCTCTGACTGAATTGAAATTTCCTATTTTGTGTAATAGGAAAAATTCTTTACAGTTTGTCCTGAAGAATTTTTTATTTAAAAAATTGAACTTTGATTTTAATATAAATATAATCATAAATATATGTTTTCTTTGACAAAACTAAATCTGTCTTTGTAACTTGGTTAAATATTTCAAAATGTTTCAAAAATATTTAGCTTAGGAACCCTCTGAATCTTTCCTTTAGTTTGAGGTGTATCATTTTTTCTTGTCCATTTAGTTTTTTGTATTTTTTTTTTTTAAAAAATGCAAACAGACACAAACATATACATAGTTTTGTTTTGAATAGTGACTTCATTTTGAACACGTGTTCTTTTGACATTTGTGTGTCTGTAAAACAAGCTGTTACCACTTTCATTTATTTTAGATTGGAGTGGTCAAATCAATTCTACCCAAGCGTATCAATAATAATTTTGCTTGCGGTTTTTCACTGCTGCATTGACATGAACAGTGTGAGAATACAGAGGAGCTAACTTTGCATGTGATCCATCTGTAGCTTTATCTCCTTGATGTCTGCAGAAATTCCTCACTTAATTGCACGCATATTTAAGTACATGCATTTGTAATGTCAAACTTAAACCATTGTATTTTGTGGTGTTGTCAGGTTGATTGAAGGAAGCTGTGGCCATGTGGCGTATCCATGCCGTTTCCAAAATGCTGCTGCCAGTTCTCAGCTGGTCATTCCTCATCGAGTCTTTGCTCCATGGTGCCTTAAGGATCGTTGTGCAGAGATCCTTCTTGAGCTGATTCCTCAGTGCCTCTCAGCTGCTCATGCTACATTGGGTACCCACCCCTTTTCCAGGTTTGATGTGTTGATAGTCCCTTCCAACTTTTCCAGTCTGGGAATGGCCAGGTATATAAACTTCTGTAATACAATTATTTTGTTCTCCTGTGTATATAGCTTTCTTATTTTGCTGCATCATTTCACTGTTGTATACTGCACCTTGGGCTCTCTACCAGTCAGACAGGGTATATCTGGGGTGTATCTGTGCAGCCCTTGGAAAAGAGCCTCCCAGCCTGGTTCAACAGATTTTGGCTAGTGGGACTCACCATAGCTCTCTGAAAACAGTTGCACAGTTAGTGCTTTGAGGTTCCCTAGCCTTCACCAGCCCAAGCCACAACTTTAAAGCACTGTCTAGATAGCTATTTTTAAAGCTCTAGAGGAGGGGTGGGCAAACTACGGGCCCGCAGGCTAATATTGTCTTCCCCCCCAAGCTCCCGACTGAGGCTAGCTCCTCCCTCTCCCCCGCTGTCCTCCCCCCCCCCCCCCCGCAATCTCAGCATAGCAGGCAGGGACAGGCTGTTTGGAGAGGCATTGCCTTCCCTACCCAGCGCCCCCATACAATTTTGAACCTTGATGTGGCCCTTGGGCCAAAAGGTTTGCCCACCCCTGCTCTAGAGTCTGTCAGCCCAGGCTGGGGAGTTTGCTTCTGTGGACTGTGGGACATTCCCTTCATGGCCACATCTGTATTTGTCATCTGTGCTATTTCTCAGATAGCATGGACCAGCTGCTCCCCTTTTAGACATTGAAGGATACTCCTCTGGTGTGGTCAGACTCTAATGGTTTGAAAACTGAAAGCTTCCTTATATATTTTGTAGGCTATTAGACCAAATGATAGCAAGCCTTTATTTGTTCCCGCTTGCACTGGTGGAGTTAGTGTAAATAGCAGCAGCTGGACTCCTTTTATCTTGTAGGTAACAATGCCAGCGTCCCATCAGTACTAGCTTGCTGCACTGTTCTTACAGAACTGATGTTGTAGATATAATTTTGTTTCATGTGGTGACAGTTTATTTGCATCTCTTGTTATAATCTTCCGCTTTAATAAGACATGGGGAAAGGAAATATAAGCTCATTGAGCATTTGCCTTTGAGTTTTCCCCCGTTATCCAAATTAAAATTAATTTCTCTTTCCCATTCATTTCTATACTTCGATGCTTCTGTCATTTTAGGTGTTTTCTTCTGGTAATGATTTTCCCATTATTTCTCAGGAAAACAAGGGCATATTAGAAAACTGACTCATAAGCTTTATGCCACTTGTGTTTATCTGGCCAAAACTACTAAGGGCAAACTGTGAAGTCAGATATAAGTTAGTATTTATGGAGTTCATGGATATTTTAAAATTAATTATTTTTATTATATCTACAATATAATTTCAAATGATGTAACTGTATGAAGTGGTTAGCTGTAAAACAAACAAGGGAATACTTAGCAATTCAAATCTTTTACCTTTACATTTTCTAAAGTCTGCTTAAATCAGTAAAGAGGCAGTATTTGCAAACAGCAGAAGATCAAATGCTGGTGCTATTTGTATAGTGTTGACTGTGTCTTAGATGCTTTTAGACCAATATAAAGACAAAGCACATAAGGATAGATATAGAGACGCATGGCTTGGAACAGTGGGTGTATCCAGGTTGCTCTTTTGCTCCAATAATCCCACTATCCAGTGAGACCCATAGGGGCTGTTTGTTGGCCAGGTGTCAGTTAGAACAGGTGTGAATTAGAACAGCTCTCAACCAAACAGCCTCCGGAAATGTGTTTAGTTTATCTCCTTACCCCATATGGGTTTTTAATTTTTTATTTCATTTTTAAAAAAAATTACTGTAGGAAAGTTTAGTTAAGTAGTGAATCTTGCGTTTTGTTCTGTATTTTGCTGAATGAATATCGTAATTAAGTTTCAGATCCCAGAAAAGGCATTTGTTTTTCTGATCAATCAAAAGTATGTGAATTTCCCACACCCACAGGTCAAAACCCAGAAGTAGTGGTGGTACTATAGAAGCCCACAGTTTAGCACTCTTTCTCATGCTGCGTCAAATGCTGTGCCAAGCGTGTGGAACATTTTATAACTGAATTCTGTTTAGTCAGTTTTCAGACTTTTTTTGGTTGAAAAAATGAAAAATGGTTGAAAACCACTGCTGGAAAGGAAATATATAAAGTGAAGGAAGGAAAGGATAGAGGGGAAAGGAAATATAAAAAGGGTAGGAAGGAAAGGATAGAGCGGTAACCCAAAAGGAAGGAATGCTATAGATCAGGAGTGGACAACCTACATCCTGCAGGCCAATTTTGTCCGCCCCCCCGAACTCCCGGATGGGGAGGCTAGCTCTTCCCACCGCAGCCTCAGTGCGCCGTGCGAGCAGCACTCTGGGGGACGGGGCTACGGGGCTGTGCGACAGCGTGTCTGGCTCCGGCAGATCAGCGTGTTAAGGGGGCTAGGGGTGGGGGATTGATTAAGGGCCAAAGGGTTTTGGGGGTCTGTCAGGGGATGGGGATTGGGGGGGTGGGGTGGATAGGGCATGGGAGTCCCAGGAGGCCTGTCAGGGGTGGGAGTTTGGCTAGGGGGCGGAGCAGTCAGGGGACGGGGGGGTCGGATAGGGGTGGGGCCTTGGTTGGGATGGTTAGGGGTGAGGGTCTCGAGGGAGTAGTCAGGGTACAAGGAGCGGGGGGGATAGGTAAGGAGTTCTGAGGGGACAGGAAGTGGAAGGGGGTTAGATAGGGGGCGGGGACTGGTGGTTTGGAGAGGCACCGCCTTCCCTACCCGGCCCGCCATACAATTTTGAATCCCAGTGTGGCCCTTGGGCCAAAACGTTTGCCCACCCCTGCTACAGATGAAAGCCATAGGATGCTTTCGTGGACCTGATAATATCTGTGGGGAAGTCAGAGCCTCCAATGCTAAATATCCCTTCCTTAGGGAAAAGATGCCCTTGGGCTAGTCTGTTGCAAAACCATATATGCTTATTTCGGTCATGTTTGGTATGTTCAAAATATAGGTGTAATCGTGACCTCTTTGTGAGAGAGATGAGAAAGTTTTTGCTAATAATTCCTTATGCTTATTCTATTTCTAATGGTTATCAGTGTCAAGTGATTCATATCCCTGATGCAAGTAAATGATGAAATAGAGGTCATGTGCATTTCTTGACAGTTTTCATTCAAGGGTTTGTCAGGAAAAGGACATTAATATTTTTTTAAATAAATAATTTTCAGTTATTTACATTTCAGACTATATTTGCACAGAAAAAGAAATGATAATAGATTGCTTATTCTGTGTGAGGACTCTGTACATTGCAAGTTGCTTTAATGGTGAATTCCTGCCCATTGCAATCATAATTACCTAAATAACTTATATTTGGGAGTAAAATAAGTGCAAAACCATACTCAGAACCTCATAACAAGTTTGACTATTTCCTAGAGTTCGAAAGGGTGCTGTACTATTAATTTTTTATCTTCTAGCATATCTGTAGTGCTATAAACATGACATAGATTGCCAGCACAAAGAAACTGTTGTTTTGAAAATTCTAATTGTACTCCTGTCTGCCGGGGAAGGAAGCAGTCATAAATTTCAGTCATTATCTTAAGTATCTGGGCTTTACAGAATTTAGTATTTTTCTTTGTCTGTTCCTCATTAGCCTATAGTTACTGGGGTTTTCTACCGAAAGTACTTTATTTTACTTGAGGGGGATGTTACCCTAAATTCCAGAATGGTATGAAATTATAACGATTCTTGCACAGAATGACTTAATTAGGAGCCTTAAGTTGTTCTCTTTCAGCAGACATGGTGCAAATTGAGAAGTATTTTCCATAAAGACCCGCTGATGCCTTATGGGAAAATTTATGTCTGAAAGACCATTTATTTTGCTAATATTTTCTGTTCATGCCTTACCATGTTTTTAATTTACTATGGAGTTTAGTGTGGAAACAGGGTTTTGATTGCTTAGAATAATATTCACAATAAGTGATTCAGTGGCATTTTTCCTGATTTTTATATCAATATGAGAGGCGAATCTGGCCTAGATTCCCTAATTAGTAACATAATCTTAATTCCTATGAAAAAAATTGCAACAAAAAATTATGGGCCTGATTATTATAGGTATTTATAGGTATTTAAAAGCCTAAAAATGATTTTAATGGGAGCTAGACACTTTTGATAATCGCATTAGGTGTCCATCTGCATCTTTTAGCAGCCATGTCTGCAGATTCAGCTACATTTTTCTTAAAGAATTGCTGATGCCTGTTCCCTAATTGATCAGCAATGAAACAACGTTAACCGGGTTGACTTTAAGTGAGGAGTTCCTGTATTAGGAACTGGTGAGGCCTCAGCTGGAGTACTGTGTCCAGTTTTGGGTGCCACACTTTAAGAAAGATGTGGACAAATTAGAGCGAGTCCAGAGAGGAGCAACAAAAATAGTAATAGATGTAATCTCTGAAGAAGGTTAAAATACTGGGCATGTTTTGTCTTGAGAAAAGAAGACTGTGGGGTACCAGATAACAGTCTTCAAATATCATCAGAGCTTTTATAAAGAGAACAGTGATCGATTGTGCTTTATGTTCCAGAAGGCAGAACAAGAAGTAATTGGCAAGGGAGATTTAGGAAAATCTTGCTAACTGTAAGGATTGTTAAGTACTGGAATAGGTTGCCAAGGGAGGTTTTAGAATCCCAATCACTGGGTTTTTAAGAACAAGTTAGACAAACACCTGTCAGGGATGGTCTTGGTATACTTGGTCCTTTCTCAGTACAGGGGGATGGACTAGATGATTTCTGAAGGTCCCATGCTCCCTACATATCTATGATTCGATAATGACCTGCAGGGTTCAGTCTGTACGGAATGACCTCAACCATGTCAGGGCATTTCCATTCTTCCTTGTAGCTTCTTGGGGGCAGGAAAAGAGTATTTGGTGATCACTTGGTATCAAATACCACAGAAGGGTCTTGCACAATAAATATGGTAATACTTCCCTTGTATATGGATAGCTGGAGGTCATCCACCAAAGCAACAGGTGCTTTCTCTCTTGTCCAAGGTCTAAGGTCTGCAGTGTGACTGAGAAGGATCCAGGATACTTATAGCCAAGAGGTGGCCCTGAAGAGGCTTTAGCTAGCTGCTGCTTGATAACTTGATTGCAAAAGTAAATTTATACAGAGGTTGTAGTTGTAAAGTCTCAACAGGTTCAGAGATGGCTTCTTAAGTACTGGTCAGATTGCCATTACTTCTATGATTACTACTTGTGAATATGGATCAGATTCTTGGGATAAAGGTATTTCATTCCTGGCCCTGCTTTTGGATAGTCATTCTCTGTGAAATAAGATGATAATTCCTCCCAGAAAGAAGCGCTGTATTCTGAGATTGAGTGGAGTTGGTCAAAGTTTATAAACAATTAACATTTGAGAAATGGGCTTCTTATTTTGTTTTGTGCCTTTTTCAACTGCCATTGTATATTATGCCCATCACCTCTGCCTGACAGCATGGAACCTGAGCTGCTGTCCAGTTTGGTGTTGAGCGTTATGAACACAATGCAGCTATCCTCCAGTATTTCATGAGCTGAAAAACACAGTGAGTCAGTTATGCCTGCCCTACTGTATTCCCTGGACACAAATAATTCAAGATTGCTGCTGGCATTCACAGAGCAACTTGCCACAGTGAGTTGTCGGTATTGGGCTAGAGAAACAAGTACTGACTGGTGGGATCGTACCATGATGCATGTATGGGATAATGAGCAGTGGCTGCATAACTTTTGGATGCACAAGGCAAATCCCCCTTCATGGAACTGTATGCAGAGCTTGCCCCAGCACTATGGTGCAAAGACCCCAGAATAAGAGCTGCCTTCACTGCAGAAAAGCAAGTGGCAATCGCTGTGTGGAAGCTGGTAACTGCAGACTGCTATTGGGCAGTCACAAATCAGTTTGGGATTAGAAACTCCACCATGGGGATTATGCTGATGCAAATTGCCTTCTGCTACAAAAGACTGTGGTTCTTGGTAAAGCAAGAAATAATTCATGGCTTTGAGGCAATGGTTTCACTAACTGCAGCGGGGTGATAGATGGAATGTGTATTTCAATTTTTGCCCCGGATTATGTTGTAACGGAGAACATCAATCAAAAGGGCTACTGCTCCATGGTCTGGCAGGGGCTGGTGGGTCACTGGAACCATTTCACTGACAGTGCAGGCTGGTCAGAGGAGGGACATGATGCATGCATTTTGCGAAATACTGGACTGCACAGAAAGCTGCAGCTGGGACATTATTTCCAGACCAGAAGATTCCAATGGGGGGATGTCCAAATGCCCCTGAACAGAGACCGTATGGTGAGTGCTCTCACAGCTGTGAATCACAAAAGATACGCAAACCCCTTTCTTACTGTCCCTGGGCAAGCACACAGGTTGGTGCAAGTTCCAAATCTGGTGAGTTTGGGGGTCGGGGGTGGAGTGGCAAGGGGGAAAGGGCAAGATAAGACAAAAGTTGGTTTATGAAGGGGGTTACTACAAGTGGCTAGGGAGACTATTCTGAATATTGGTATCCTTTTCAACAGACTAGGATAATCAAACCTAAGTGTAACCCAGGGTGCAAAAGTGCATCTCCTGCATGCATGTGCCTTCAGACCAGCTCCATGTACTGCTCCCTTGTGTGCTACCCTGTGAGAAATCAAGTGCACTGTCTTTGTTCCTAACGAAGGATTGATTCTGCAAAGATTTAACCATGTCACTTGACTCCTGATGCTGAGTCAATCTAAGTATATTGCAGAAATTTCTGTGCTACTCATCGAGATGGTTTTATTATGTTGGCATAGCAGGGGAGTTTCATTGGTGAGAGCATTTCAGTGTATACACTCCACTGTTTCATCGACAAAAGCTGATTTTGGTCAACTGAACTGTGGGCTTAGTAAGCTTAGTAAGGCTTTTGATACTGTCTCGCGTGACCGTCTCATAAACTAGGGAAAGACAACCTGGATGGGCTTAAATTGCAGAAAGGACAGTTTAGGTTGGACATTAGGAAAATATTCTTACCTGTCAGAGTGGTTAAGCACTGGAATAAATTGCATAGGGAGGTTGTGGAATCTCCATCATTGGAGATTTTTAAGGGAAGGTTAGACAAACATCTGTCAGGGATGGTCTAGTTATTACTTAGTCCTGCCATAAGTGCCATGGGCTGGACTAGATGTCCTCTCGAGGTCCCTTTTAGTCCTTCGATTCTATGATAGAATCCACATGCCCTTGAAAAGTTCCACCCGGGGCTCAAATGCTATAATAAATGGGGTTCATATAAGTACCTAGTAGAATTTTATTTGTGTTCCAGGTATCTGTGTGTGTGAGCGTTTTTTGTGGGTTTTTTCACTGACTTTTTAAAAATGCATCTGGGGTCAAAATGATGCTAAATTTCGTCATCTAGTGGTACTTCCTTTACTGAATGGTAGAATAAGACCATGAAAACACCAGATTTCAGTTTTTCAGACACATAAATGTGAGTGCGGGGAAGCCCATTAAAAACATTTGAATTTATTGGTTCTGCCATAGACCCTAAATACACAAGCTTTGTAATTTTATGAGATGAATAAGGAATCATTCACCCCTCTTAATGTAGGACACCAGAATTGTTGAAAGGAATCTTAGCTGGAGGAATTCGTTTCTGATATTTCTAAAGAGGTAAGACCCTACATTGCAATTAGACCCACACTCAAGAAAATACACATCTTTATTTATTAAACAAACATTCTTTAATTGGCTCTTGTACAAAATGAAATAAACAGTGCATTGTATGGAATGGACCTCCTAATATGTCCTGCTAGTTTAAAGTAAAGTTTCAAGTTGGAACATGAAGCGTTCTTTTTTCCCTTGGCTTCAGTTATAGAAAATGTTATTTCTTCATTTAGTAATTGGATAGTTAATAGGGTTCTTTGTGATACTAGTGTAGAATAGTGGCTGCATTTTATTAAATTCTGAGACTGGAATTATGGCGGCGCCCGCTAGTGCCATTATAGTTAAGGGTGTCTCAACATTTCCAATATAAACTCGTATTTCAGTGGGTTATAACTTGCCAATAAAAAATTTGTTTCCAGCTTAAACTTGGCATAAACCATTATAGCTGCAGAGAAACTTGTATATAACGTGTATAAATACAAAAATAATTTAAATTTATAATTTAAAAAATGTCTTTGCCTTTGTATGTGTCTCAGAGGGATTAAAAAGCAAAAATAGCATCTTTAAACAATAAATAAAAATAACGAAAACAGTAATTTTCCTCAGTGAGGATTAGCTAACATTTTGTGTTGTCTGAAAAAAGAAGGATCGAGGCTGACATGGTGAGACTGAAACTAATTTTGAGTGATATTTTTCCTGCAATATAGATCTGTAATATGATAAAAATGTTTTGTTATGGTTCAGTAGTGAAAATAGCTCATGCTGTTGTTAGTATGTATTCACAGCATACACTTTAACTCACTCTCTCAATCACAGTATGAGACTGTTTTTACTACAATGAGTTGTTTATATCATCTTCCATAAATGGATAAGAATAATATATGAAACATAAAATGACTGGACATAATAAAAGTTTCTTTTGAGAGGGGAAACAAGAAATGCTCAAAGGAACCTCATGCAGTTCCTGTCATGCAGTTGTGTCCTATCATACTTGCCATACCCGATTTTCTTTGCATTCTCTCAGTGCATAATCACCCTCCTCATTGGCAGTCCCATCTTGGAAGCATCTTAACTAAATAGCAGTTTACTGCTTTTATTCACTTAGTGAAGTCTGCAGGATAAATGGTGCTTGTAGAAGCAGCATGGCAATAGAGTAACATTACACACATGCACAGTGCTTTACCATGGTGTCAGCTGCTGATCACCTAATCACAATCTCTTTCACTTTGCAGACATCATCTCAGGTTAAACGAACTGTGCATGTGCACCGTGCTACTCTCTGGTTATTGTTAGTTTTGCTTTGCTATCCATTTTCGTAACATAAAAGGAAAAGGTGGTAACATGAGAACAAAAGAAGTAGAACACAAGAGAGACCAATTCAAAGAGAAGGAAGATAGTGTAGAATCAAAATTGTGGTCCCAGTACTGATGTTCCATATCATTTTTCCATGGATTGAAGTTATTTTGGGGTTCCTGATCCTGAAACCCGTAGCATTGCTTTGCTTGTGTAGATGGGAAGTGAGTGCTTGCTGAAGGCGTAGGTAGAGCTAGGAAAACTGCAATCAAGTGTCCAGCTACCAATCACACAGGCAAAATAATCAGGTCACCAAGCAGCACCTCCCAAAACTCCTTTCTCCAGTCTCCATGGAGAGATGTGTGCCTCTGAACACTGCATTTGTGAGTGTGTGTGTGTGTGTGTGTGTGTGTTTAAATTAAGGTTCAACTGAAAAAAAAGGAGGGGGCTGTGAAACTCCATGATGCTGAAAAATGTCCTGAAATTTTGTTTGTACTATCCACTGTCTGCTCTCCACTTATACTAGACACTATCACATTCTTGTTTTCTTTCTGAATATTTGATAGCGATGTCATATGGATCATGTGGAACCATGGGACCTGTTTACTGTATGTAGATCACACTGTCCAACCAACTTGTGCTCCTCTGAAGATTTGGGGACTGTTGTTCAGAAATCTGTTTTAAATGGTTCAAAGTGGTGAAAAATAACTAAAGTTTACTTCACCTGTTATATAAAACTATAAAATAAGTAAAGGTTGAGAGCAGAAAGACCAGTAGGAATAGGATGTGGTTAAGTTAAAAGCACCGATTAGGGGTCCCCAAGAAAACAACTGTAACAAGTCAAGATGATGCTAGAAATGGAAGGAATGATGCTAGAAATGCCATAATTAGTGTAACTGAATAAGTATTCTGACTGGATAATTTTCAGGGGAAGAGGTTGCTACCCGTTTCTGGACATAGCTATTTTGAGGTTACATGGCAACTTATTTTGGAGCTTGTAGACTAAATAGTTTGAAGGAGAGGGAGAGAGATAGACCATCATAGCCTCTACTACCATCAGGACCTACTATCAGACCATTAAGCATTTGTTTTTCTTGATCCTGAAAGTTGCCCTTACCAGGAAAGGCTAGAGATTGTGAACAGATGACATTACCAGCTCCATCTAGTTTGCCTGAATCCTGAACACCACCTATGATGTGAACTTGAGGGACTACTAACATCCTCTCTCTACTGTGTGGTTTTCCTTCCCCACTTTATTTCTTCTTTTTTTATCTTCCTCTTTTTGCCTCCTGTCTAATAAGAGTCATGTTTAGCCGGCCAAGGAAAATCTAACGTCTGAAAAAGAAAAATTAATGAAAAAGGCAAGATAAACACTTTGCCTTAACATGCTGGTAAACGTTTGCCAGGTTTTGGAGAAGATGATAAAATCATGAACTGTTCCTGTGAGTTTTTCCCCACAGAAGCTATGTTGCAAATGAAAAAGACACAGATAGATTCTATTTCTTTCCATCTCTTCTCTGTGTGTGCGTGTGTGTGTCTGTCTTGTTTTATCTTAAAAACAATCAAACCCAGAATCGATTTTAACAACCACCCAACCTTCTATTTCCCCCTACAAGAATATTTAATATCCTCTCTGAGGGTTTACCTGCATGGCGACACTCAGGAAAATTAATCTTAATTAACAAAAATTGTGAATTTAAAATGGATCAGTGAAACTGCATCAAATCCCTGTATGGACATTCTCATTCAGAACTAAAGCGGTGTTAATTCAGTTTAGAGTAATTAATATTAAGGCCACTTTAATTTTGAATGAGTGTCTCCACACAGATGTTTAAAGCAGTTTATCAAATCCACTTTAAATTCACACCTGTACTTAATTCAGATAAATTTTCCTGAGTGTTTCCATGTAGCAAAGCCCTAAGGATTTCCCCCCATAAAACTACATACAACTAAAAGAACCGGAATAAAGACGATCATTAAAGTGAGGTTTTACTAATTTTAAGTTTCAGATACTTTAATAGTTTTTCTTGTGTTCTGTGTATTTAATGCATAATGCAGTAGGAGGTGTCTTTTACTCAGGGCCATCCCTACCGATACCAAAGTATGCAGCTGCGTAGGGCACCAGGAAATTTGGGGTACCACATTTCCTGGTGTCCTGCATAGCTGCATGTTGCTCCAGCCCCTGCTCTGCCTCTTCCCACCCCTTCCCAAAGCCTCACCCACTCTTCCCCAAAGCCTCCATCCTCACCCCCACCCCTTCCTGCCCCTGCTCTGTCCCAGTCCCAGCTCCACTCCCCTGAGGACTCTGCAGCAGGACCGGGCCTGCATTCACTGGTGGCGGGAAGTGCAGCAACCTGGCCCCACCTGCGCTGCCGGTGAGTGCTGGGGGATTTTTCCCCCTATCCCCACCCAAGCCAGTCCCCCCGTGGATGCCTGCCTCTCCCGTGGTGTGGGGGCATGCAAAGGGCCTCAGAATAGCTAGGGACAGCCCTGCTTTTACTCCACGTGCAATTTATCTAAAGAGGTTTTATCTTAAACAGACTGACTCAAACTGTACGTGTTGCAGATTTCCTGTGGAATGGAAAGCAGGAAGGGATCCTGCTTCCTTCAAAATGTGATCAAATGGTTTGTCATAAGATTCAGCAAATATTTTAACAGGACACAAAATTGCACATGCATGAATACTCATTACATTCCTTTTTGCTTTAGGATGTTAAAATTAGATTGTGGTTAAAAAGATCCTGAACATTCATGAATGATTTCTTAACTCATATGACTTGCCCAAATTAAAACTGACTTTCACCAGGACACCGATAGTCACTCTATTTGTACAGATACTCACAGATTCATAGATTATAAAACCAGAAAAAACCATTATGATCGTCTAATCTGACTTCCTTATGACACAAGCCATAAAATAGAGGAAGTCAATTATTTCTTGGTCAAGGTATAGTCAAGGTCCAGACTCCAGAGACAAAAATAACAACAGTAATGATAATAAGTAAATAAAAAGATTTCACGGACCATTCGAAAGCATATGCTGGTCTGGATTTGGCCTGTGGTATGCCTATAGACTACCCCTGCCATAGGATTTGAATTAATTCCTGTTAGAACTAGAGCATATCTTTTTGAAAAACATTCAGTTTTAATGGATGGTGATGGAGTGATGGAGAGATACCACAACACTTTGTAAGTTGTTCCAAGGACTAATTACCTTCACTCTTAAAAATGTGTACCTTATTTCAAGTGTGAATTTGTCTGGGTTCAACTTCCAGCCATTGGCTCTTGTTATACCAAGTCAACCCTTATCCTTCTCTTTGTTAAAATAAACAGATTGAGCTCCTTCGTGAATCTTTCATTGGACAGTATGTTTTCCAATCCTTTAATCATTTTTGTGACTTTTCTCTGAATGGTCTTCAGTTTATCAACATCCTTCTTGGATTGTGGACACCGGAACTGGACGCAGTATTCTAATAGTGATCACAGTACTGCCAAATACAGAGGTAATATGGCCTTCCTTCTCACCATTCCCCTGTCTATACATCTAAGGATTAAATTAGCTCATTAGTGTCTCATTGGGACTTTGTTAAACTGATTATCCACCATGACCTCCAACTCTTTTTTCAGAGTCATTGCTTCCCAGGATAGAACTCTACATCTGGGGGCGTATGGCCTGCATTCTTTGTTTTTTACATTTGGCCATATTACAACACACATTGTTTGTTTGCTCACCAATTATCAAGTGATCCAGACCGCTTGGTAACAGTGTCCTTTTCTCTTCATTATTTACCATTCCCCCATCTTTGTGTCATATGCAGACTTTATCAGTAAAGATTTTATGTTTTATTTTTAGGTCACTGATAAAAATGCTAAATAGTATAGGGCTATTAACTGATCTCTAAAGGACCCCAATTGAAACACGCTTGCTCAAAGATGATTCTCTATTTGCATTTATGTTTTGAGACCTATCAGTTAGCCAGTTTTTAATCCATTTAATGTGTGCCATGATGACTTTGTATTGTTCTAGTTTCTTAATCAAAATGTTGTGTGGTCCCACATTAAATGACTTCCAAAAGTCTAAGTATATACATCAATGCTTTTATCTTTAGCAGCCAAACCTATGATCTCATCAAAATAAAATATCAAATCCATTTTTTACAGATCTATAAATCCATTTTGATTGACATATATTATTTTTCTTCAGTTCTTTATTAATCATCTCTCTTATCAGCCATTCCATTATTTTTCCTGAGATTGATGTCCGGTTGATAGGCTCATAATTACTTGGGTTGTCCCATTTACTCTTTCAATACTGGGAGAATGTTTACTTTCTTCCAGTACTCTGGAACTTCCTCAGCATTCCACAGCTTCTTAAAAAACAACATTAATGTTCCAGAGAGCTCCCTAGCAAGCTCTTGTAAAACTCTTGGATGTCTGTTATCTGGACCTGTTGATATAAAAATCTCTATCTTTAGTAGCTGCTGTTTAGTTTCCTTCTGAGTTACTGTTGGAATGGAGAGGTAACAAAGTCCTGTGGCACCTTAAAGACTAACTATAAAGTTTTGAAGCATAAGCTTTCGTGGGCTAATACCCACTTCGTTGGATGCAAGCAGTGGAAGTGTCCAGAGGCAGGTATAGAAAAGTAGGCAAGAACCAGGTGGGAGGTAACAAGGTTAGTCCAATTAGGCTGAACCAGCTTGTTATCTCCAATCAGGGAGGGTGGGTTATTCTTCTAGCAGTTGAATGGGGGGTGTGAACATGGAGACACCCCCCATTCAACTGCTAGAAGGATAAGAGAAGCTATTTTTGTAATCAAACTCTGGAAGAATTCCACCATGACTTCAACAGCTTCCACCCCAACATCCACCTCAGTTTGGACCAGTCCACACAGGAAGTCCACTTCCTAGACACCACAGTGCAAATTAATGACGGCCACATCGACACCACCCTATACCGAAAACCTACCGACAGCTATGCCTACCTTCATGCCACCAGCTTCCATCCCGGACATACCACACAATCCATTGTCTACAGCCAAGCACTGAGGTACAATCAGATTTGCTCCAACCCCTCAGACAGAGACCAACACCTACGAGATCTTCACCAAGCTTTCTCAAAACTACAATACCCGCACAAGGAAATAAGGACACAGATCAACAGATCCAGACGTGTACCCAGAAGTCTGCTGCTGCAAGACAAGCCCAAGAAAGAAAACAACAGAACACCACTGGCCATCACCTACAGTCCTCAGTTAAGACCTCTGCAACGCATCATCAGTGACCTACAACCCATCCTGGACAATAATCCCTCACTTTCACAGGCCTTGGGAGGAAGGCCAGTCCTGGCACATAGACAACCTGCCAACCTTAAACAAATTCTCACCAGCAACAGCACACTGCACCACAATAACTCCAACTCAAGAACCAATCCATGCAACAAACCTCGATGCCAACTCTGCCCACATATCTACACTAGCAACACCATCACAGGACCTAACCAGATCAACCATACCATCACTGGTTCATTCACCTGCACATCAACCAATGTCATATATGCCATTATATGCCACCAGTGTCCCTCTGCTATGTACATCGGCCAAACTGGACAGTCCCTACGAAAAAGGATAAATGCACACAAATCAGATATTAGGAATGGCAATATACAAAAACCTGTAGGAGAACACTTCAATCTGCCTGGACACACAATTACAGATTTAAAAGTCACCATACTGCAGCAAAAAAACTTCAAGTCCAGACTGCAAAGGAAAACTGCAGAGCTACAATTCATTTGCAAATTTAACACAAACAAGCTAGGACTGAACAAAGACCTTCAATGGCTTGCTAATTACAAAAATAGCTTCTCCTCTCTCCATGTTCACACCCCCCATTCAACTGCTAGAAGAATAACCCACCCTCCCTGATTGGAGATAACAAGCTGGTTCAGCCTAATTGGACTAGCCTTGTTACCTCCCACCTGGTTCTTGCCTACTTTTCTATACCTGCCTCTGGACACTTCCACTGCTTGCATCCGACGAAGTGGGTATTAGCCCACGAAAGCTTACGCTTCAAAACTTTATAGTTAGTCTTTAAGGTGCCACAGGACTTTGTTGCCTCTGCTATTCCAGACTAACACGGCTACCTCTCTGATTGTTGGAATGGAGTGGAAACTATTTCCATCATAATCATATGATATGAACACATTCTCTTGCCTTTTCCCAAATACAAAGCAGAAATATTTATTGAACACCTCTGCCTTTTTCTGGATTATTATTGACATTCTATCATTTCCATCTAGTAATGGACCAGTACCATTGTTAGGATTCCTTTTGTTCCTAATATACTTTAAAAAACATTCTTATTGTTTTAATTCTGCTGCCTATAGAGTTGTCCTTGTGTCCTTTTGCTTCCTTTATCAATTGACTATAATCCATAGCTTCTGATTTATATTCATTGTTGTCAATTTCCTCTTTCTTATGCTTGTTTTATTTTTATAGCAGCTTTCACTTGTCCTCTAAGCCCTTTTTTAAAAATAATCCAGTGTCTCCTTCCTTGATTATGGAATTGTGGCTTTTTTGACATATAGTAAAAAGTTCATAGAGTTCCCAATTATTCACATCTGTTTAGATTAATTCTCCCATAATTGTTTACAGCTTTGTGAAACTAGTCTTTTTAAAGCACCAAATATATATTACCTATTTGGACTTTATTCTCTTTGCACATAAGAAATGTTATCAAGTCATGATCACTTGTACCTGAACTATGCTAATTTTTAGTTCTGTGATCAATTTGTCATTATCTGTCAAGCTGTGATCTAATACGGAATTTCCTGGTACTTACAACCCTCATCACCCTGGCACCTGTGCACCTTACAATCATCAATAGATTTTATTCTCACAACACTCCTGTGAAGTAGGACACTGATTATTACTATTTCACGGACGAGAAAGTGGGGCTCAGGGTGGATTAAGGTCCGTATATTCAAAGACATAAAGGAGAGATACTAACTCTCCCAAGTTACTTGTCCAAGGATACACACAAAGTCTGTGGCTGAGCCAGGAATTGAATGCATGTCTTTAGTGCCTTATTTATTGGACAGTTATTTCTGCCCTCTCCTTATCTTTGATCTAAGGGGCTATTGCCCTGCCAAGCTTTGAATTTGTCCTCAGTTTCTGGCCTGCTACTAGTGTGTACTTTCTTCTTCTGTCTCTCAAAAAATATACATTTTCCATTTTATATATATATTTACTCTCTTTATTCTCAAGAATATCAAGCTTTGTAAAAAATCACCTTTAGTCTTGGAAAATTTCTTTTCCACAGCTGGAAGTTTGAGCCACAGAAAAATGTTTTCAGAATGAAAATGTTTGGGCAACCTTATTCTATAGAGGACACAACAGGTACACCCTGAAAACTCATGTAACTGCCTGTGTTATCACATTTCTGCAGCATTTTTTACAGTAAGAAATTATTCTGCCTCTTTTGGGGAGCTTGTTTAAAAATGTGGTTAGGTTTTTGGAAAAATATCTGATTTTATCCCATTCAGCCCACATTGTAACATAAACAGTATTAGTTCAGTCCAAGAAGACATTGTTAATTACCACCCAAGTTCAATAGAATATTTTTTCTGGCTGGAGCCAATGGTGCTAGAAGCATTTTCTTATCTAGCAGTGTTAAGTCATGCATCTGGCTGTCTTGGTTCAATGAAAGCAGTTGAGGTGGGTTCCTTAGTTTGTTTTTCAGTTCCTGCTCAGATAGGAATTAATTTAGTTGAGTGAGATACAGTGAAGGAGGACACTTTGGTATTGTGTGCTTGTAGCTGTCTGTCATGAACACTTTTCTAAGTATTTGTTTCTAAAGTTAAGGTTGGAATATAAACTGAGCCCATACTGACAGCAGCAGTGCTAGCATTTGGTGAGACAGAATTTAACACTCTCCAAAAATAATTGCTTGGAGATAAATATTAATCTATAGCTCTTGTAGAGCTTTTGGGTTTTGACCACCTTGGTTCAAGACTAGCTTTGCATCCTATTGTGTTTAATTATTGCAGGGTGTTCTACAGCATCTGATTTACAGTTCATAAGAGTACCTCTAGTGATTTATGTAGATTCAGAATGGTGCCCATCACTATGGTATATAAATGTCTCTCCCAAATGAAGTGGACATAAATATATATTTGTCCCCTCCTCCCACTATCTATGGGGATTAGACTTGCTTTTCAAGCATTCAAATTAAAGCTGAGGTAGAACTGTAGCCTTTCTCTGAATTTCTTTGCATTTGTAGCTTTATATTGGAATCATCTTTATAAAAAGAAACACATGCACTATACTTCTAAGTAGGGCTGTAAAGCAATAAAAAAATTAATCGTGATTTTAAAAATTGTGATTAATTGCACTGTTAATAATATAATACTATACATTCAAATATTTTTGGATGTTTTCTACATTTTCAATATATTGATTTCAATTACAACACAGAATACAAAGTGTACAGTGCTCACTTCATGTTTATTTTTTATTGCAAATATTTGCACGATAAAAAAAAGGATGTTTTTCAGTTGTCCTAATGCAAGTACCGTAGTGTAGTCTCTTTATCATGAAAGTTGAACTTGCAAATGTAGGATTATGTACAAAAAACCTGCATTGAAAAATGTAAAACTTTAGAGCCTGCAAGTCCACTCAAGCCTACTTCTTGTTCAGACAATCACTCAGATAAACAAGTTTATTTACATTTGCAGGAGATAATGCTGCCCGCTTCTTGTTTACTGTGTTACCTGAAAGTGAGAAGAGGTGTTCTTGTGTCACTGTTGTAGCTGGTGTCACAAGATATTTACTTACCAGATGCACTAAAGATTCATATGTTCCTTCATTCTTTAACCGCCATTCCAGGCATAGGCGCCAACTCTGTGCGTGCTCCAGGGCTGGCGCACCCACGGGGAAAACCAACAGTTATAGTACAAGTAGGTAACCTTTTTTTTTTCTTGACCTACGCCTTCATTTGTTATAGAGATTGCATTGACGTCTGGGTAAAGCTTGCAGGTTACATTTGAGAGATCCATTGTCCTTTCAACTTCCTGTTAGGTCACCACTACCAGTGCCCAAATGAAAGAGTTAAGGTGGGGCAAAGACCTAAAATGAAAGCAAAGACAAATTAATCAGGAAGATTAAAATAAAGTGGGATTAATTTCTTTAAAATAAATAAATGTTTATAATTTTAATTTAATTAGGACTGGAAATAGGTGTAAATTTTTAAGAATAAAAATAATTACCATGGGAAAACTTAATAAGAGCTATGCTAGATTCTCTCTGACCATTTTAAAATCAAGATTGAATATTTTTTTTCTAAAAGATTTGCTCAGGAATTATTTTGGGGAAGTTCTATGACCTGTGTTTATACAGGAGGTCACACTAGATGATCACAATGGTCTCTTTTGGCTTTGAAATCTATGAATCTCATAATTCTGTATTTCTAGGTCAGAAAAAGTGAAAACAACCAGTCTATATGGGGTAGTAAATTTGGGTCTAAAATGATAGAAAGGTGAAATATTGTTTCAGAATCACTTTCTGTTCTTTAAAACTGTGTACAAACTCTCTCTCCCGTCCCCCAATATTGTTGTGTCAAACAAACAATTTAAATATCAAGATTGATTGCCTCACATACTTTCATTCATCCCAGCTGACCCCTTTTTGGTGGATCACATTCCATCTGAAGCTGGCAACCTGTTGATTCACAAAAGTTAGTCCAGAATGCACAGAAAGCTAAGGTGGTAGGTCCTTTGAGAAGATGAGCTGACAGGAGCCACTTTTGTAGCCTTTGTGATGTTTGTTGTGGAAGGAACAGGGAGTGCAGAGAGGCACATATGGTTACAAGAGATACCGTATTTTTCGTCCCATAGGACGCTCCGGCATATAAGACGCCCCCGCGTTTTCGGACCAAAAAACAACAACAACAACAAAAAAAAGCGCCACTTTTTTCGCGCCGCTCTCCCGTCCCCGCCGCGCGGGCGGGCTGCTGGGAGCGCGCCGCTCTCCCGTCCCCGCCGCGCGGGCGGGCTGCTGGGAGCGCGCCGCTCTCCCGTCCCCGCCGCGCGGCGGGGACGGGAGAACGGCGCGAAAAAAACGGCGCTTTTTTTTTTTTTTTTGGTCCGGCCGATATTCGGCGTATAAGACGCCCCCCCTAATATTGAAAGTATTTTTGGGGGTTAAAAAGGCGTCTTATACGCCGAAAAATACGGTAAGTGCTCTATTAGTAATACCCTATAAGTAACATAACTAATCACCTGCACACGTATGTTGTGAGACCTATAGTATTAACTGTTAATATTTTCAAATTATACAGACAGTAGAACTTCAGAATTACAGACACCTTGGGAATGAAGGTTGTTCGCAACTCTGAAGCTTTTGTAATTTAGAACAAAATGCAGCTTCAGTTCCAGAGCCATGTTTCAGAGGTAGCTAGGCAGCTTCCCTACAGGCAGCTTCTTTCCCTGGCTCGGGCAAGCTTGGGTCCCCTTCCCAGCCTGTCTTGCAAAGATGCAGATAAACTAGAATAAGTACGTCTCTGGCAATAAAGAATTATTCAATGTATATTTTGTTTGCTGTATTTTTTGGGTGTGACTCTTAGTTGATGGAAACCAGTGGAGCTCTACCAATTTACATGAACTGAAGATTTTAGCCTTCTATGTATAGACAAAACACTAATCTGAATAAAGGGTACGTTTAGTTTTATTTTTGCTCCTCTGCTAAAGAACTCAAAGTACTGGGGTCAAATTCTGCTGCTAGTTACAGTAATATATATATTAACTCTACTTAAGGCAATCAGATTTATATAGGTATAACAGAATAAAATTTGGCCCATAAAATTACTATGTGGACTTGTTCACATAGATGTTTTATTTAGATTGGAAGGTTTTAAGATCACTTTCCAAAAGCTTTGTTTTTATATATTTATATTAATTAAAGCAGCTCATTTCAATCCTGCATTTTTGTTTATACATTGTTAATGTATATTTTCAGAAGCAATTTATTTAAACATGTAAAGGCCATTAAGGCAAAGTTTTCAGGGATGATGAGTATAACAGTATGTCTTCATTAAAAAACATAATTTATAAAACAGAATGTTAATGTTTTATAACTTTTTTTTTTATCTAGGAATTTTTATTTCTCCAATCTTTTTAATTCAGTTGTTCAAATTATGTGAATACATTTTTGTTCTACTATTTGCACTGTATATTCTTGCTTTCTGCAGTTTTTTTTTACAGTTATTGTGTGTTTGATTAGCTTTTCTTTCCTGATCAGTTGATGTTTATTATGCTGAAAATGTTGTCTTTTCAATGCTTCATTAACCTTCACTTGAGTAATGCTGCAGTATCTGTTCTGACAGTTCCATACAAGGCTTATCATCTCTTGTATAACAGGGCATAAAATAATCACAAGTGATTTCAAATTTTATAAAAAGTTCATTAATGTAACAGAACCAAATGGAAAATTTCAAAAAGGGTTTGTTTTTTTGGGGGGGGAGAATCTTGTTATTTTGTCATACTTAATTGGATAATGTAAACTAAAAATGCCAGAGTTAGTCAATAAGCAGTGCATCAGTGCAATGCTATGGTTGTGGTTTGTGTTACGCATTTAGGTATCAGGAAATTTGTATTAGTAATTAGTAACTTGTAAAAAATGAACATTTGCAGTACTATTAATAAAGCACAACTTATTATAGTTATCTTTCTGTGCACCTTAAAATAATTTTGTTTTAAAAATATTTCTTGAACGTAACTGACTTGGGGGAAGTTAAGTGGCAACATTTCAAAGACCTTGAGTTAATAAATGTACCAAACAACTTTTCAGAGTCTACAGTGTAACTTCTTGTTAAAATGGTCAAACCTAGATTGTTGTTTTTTAATGCTTTCCATATGTTTGTTGTTAAGGGTGGATTGTAATTTTTATGCAGCATTCAGCTAAGTACTTTAGACTTCTAAAGATCTGGCATCTCATAACAGAGGAACTTTTTAATTAAGATACTCTGTGTAACTAAACTGAAAGATTGTATTTAATCTCTTGTTTTTGTATTATAAATTACTAATGAATATGGTGCTTAAACAGTTTGAAAGCAAAAACTTAATTATTTTTCTGCAATTTAAAGATAAGTGCTGCATTTTATTTGCATTTCTTCCCTTAAGTCCTATATTTTGTGTTTTAAATATGATCTCTTCTTACCAGAGTGATGGAAGGGTTTGTTCTCCTTTAATTTGTGGCAGCTGCATTTGTTTATAGGCTCTTATTTGTAGGCTTTTGCAGTAATTTGACCTAAAATGGACAGATGTGGTAACTCCTATATAAAAACTCATTCCAAACAGTCTAGCCTACTGCCAGACAGGAATGCCAAACATGTCAAAGCACAATTTTTTCTCAACAATAACCACCTTTGAAAGCAGGGGAAGAAACAGGCCTCCCAGTACTATGTGATGATCTAGAAGAAGTTATCAAGTTTTTGGCATTTTATTTCAATAAAATTATACATAAAATTAAGTTCATGAATGAATCAAATTATCATGACAGTTATGCATTAAAAACTATGCAAACCATGAAAATATATTTTTAATATTCTCTGATTTATTTCTTCTTGTGAATTTGAGCATAGTTTTCTTGTGGGTGAAGCAGAGATTACTTAAAATACAGATGGCATGAAAAATTGAAAAAAACCCTTTGTTAATGAAGAAAACTACTGGTATCTTTTTAGCTCGGTGTATTGATGTTGGCATACTCTCTTTCCTCTCTACATTTCTAATCCACATGCAGAGTTATGGATAATAATATAAGTCTCCTAAAGGACAAAACATTTTTATTCTTGATGTAACATGATTAATATTTGATAATTGTTTTTGTTAAATTCCATGGAAGTTGAAGTGTCTGAACGCAGAATTTGGAAATCAGTTTTTAAAAATATTGTTGCCATGGCCTGATCCTATTGTTTTGCTTAATAGTCTGAGCTTCCATTAGCTTTAGCAGGAGTCAAATGTGCTCAGAATTTTGCAGGACGTGTTCAGCACTCTTCAGATCCCTTTCTTTAATTTGTGGCAAACTAGGAAATTTGATGTACCATGACCAGCTTGGGAAGCTTTGATTATTGAGGTGTCTGTTGTGCTCTCTTGCACTCTATTGACATTAATTGGCATCACATATTCACAGAGAAGAAAAAGTATTCAGTTGTCTGTGATTTAGACCAGTGGTTCTCAACCAGGAGTACATGTACCCCTGGGGGTACGCAGAGGTCTTCCAGCGGGTACATCAACTCATCTAGATATTTGTGTATATAAAAAACAGGCGACATAAAAAGCACTAGCAAAGTCAGTACAAACTGAAATTTCATAGACAATGATTTGTTTATACTGCTCAGTATATTATACACTGAAATGTAAGTACAATATTTATATTACAATTGATTTATTTTATAATTATATGGCAAAATGAGAAAGTAAGCAATTTTTCAATAATAATGTGCTGTGACATTTTTATATTTTTATGTCTGATTTTGTATATTTTTAAATGAGGTGAAACTTGGGGATATAAAAGACAAATCAAACTCTTGAAAGGAGTCCAGTAGTGTGGAAAGGTTAAGAGCCACTGATTTAGACAAGCCCAGTGACATTATTTTTAAAACCTTTAGAGCTGTTGTATTCTGGCTTCAGATTTTCTTCACAGGTTCCCATTGACATCAATGGGAGGTACACTTTTGTACCTGGAAAACATAGCCCTTTGTTTTTACCTATATTACATATGGAATAATGCTTAGATTACCAAGGTTATAGGAGCCACAATAATACCTAAAAAAGAAACAGATGGATTGACAAAAAATATAAGGGGGCTTTATTTAACAGTAATTTTTACCACCTCTGACTCAAATTGCAAGGAATTTTGAGGATGTTGATTTTGTTTCTTAATAAGCTGTCAGAGGTAGTTAGTCCCTGATTAAGTTTGTAGATTCAGTTTTTATTTGGATTAAAAAAAAAACCTTTAAATTTAAGTCTCAATAGATGGATGCATGGATGTGCTAGAAAGCCTGCCTTTTGCACTATATCTTTTGCATACCCAGACATAATCAAGCACAAATTATCCAGATCTGAATGTAATACTGTTGTGCTATAATCTCATTGTGAAGGTAATGACATAATATCACATTAGAAAAATGACTGTATTACATTAGGGTTTTTTTTCAGTCTGTTGGTTGGTTTCTTTTCATTCTGATTAGATTTTGCTTCTACCATTCAAAGTTGATAAGAGAATAAGTCCTTCCTGTTTTTAAAGTATTACCATACAGATTTTTTTCTGGCTATATACTTGGATTGGTTAAAAATGTCAGATCTTTTAAAAATTGTATTCAAGAATATTCTCAAACCATGTTAACCTTTTCTGTGTCTCTTGTTTTTTTCCACATATTTGTAGTACATTGCCTTGTAATTTAGAACAGTCAACTTTAGGCGGTTTTATGCTTGGTCTGGAATGAGCTTAAATTATGGGCTACATAACAGGTGTATGTCTGGGGTTTTTCAGATCAGTGTTATATCTGCCAGACTGCATATTCTGTATGTTGCATGTACAATAAAAGCTACAAATAATATGTAATGGCTAAGTTGACCACTTTGTCAGCTAGCTGAGAGGGCAGAGCAGTGTGCCAGCGGCTGGTGATTTTCAGGGGGATAGATAGGATCTTTCTGTTCATGTTGTGATGGGCATTGTAGAAAAATTCTAAGCATCAGCCTAGGTATTTAAAAAATGTAGGGCCAAATTCTCTCATGGGTGACACATAGTATTACTGAGATCTGGCTGGATGACGCAGCTGAACCTGCTCTAACCTGACAGGGACTTGTTTCTGAATGATTCAAGAGAAGGTGGGTGAGGGAATAAAGATGTGCTCTTTGCATCTGACCTCAGGGATAGGTGGGACCTACTTCCAAATTTGTTTAATTTCGGTGCACCTATCTTGTGTACAAGTTCCCAGGATGAGATTCAACTTGTGATTGTGTTGGTGTTCGACCTCTTCACATCGCATCAAGTTTCCCATCTGAGTTGACTGAGTACTGGTCTGGTGAAGTTAGAGTTATTTAGGCTTATTGTTCTGTGTGACTACATCATATGTCAAGAATCGGAGGGGTAGCCGTGTTAGTCTGGATTTGCAGAAGTTGCAGAGTCCTGTGGCACCTCATTTGCACAGGGATGAGTGAAGGCTCCACACCCTAGACCAGGGGTGGGGAACCTCCGGATGATCCGACGAAGTGGGTATTAGCCCACGAAAGCTTATGCTCCAATACTTTAGTTAGTCTTTAAGGTGCCACAGGACTCTTTGCTACCTCTGTAATATTTTGTGAACCCCCAGGGGTTCACGAACCCCAGTTTCGGAACCAGTGGGATAGAGGATATGTATGTTTGCAAGTGCTTGGGAATCCTCAGATTTAAAAAACCTACTTCATGGATCAGCAAATTAATAAAAAATAATCACCTCCACTGGAAAAAGCAATGCTGCATGACATTCTGAATATGAAAATTGATTAGGATTTCACCTTTTTATTGACATTATATTTAGCCCAAATCCTGTCTTCAAGAGCACACATAGGTCTCATTGATTTCAGGAGGAGATGTAGCTGAGAGAAGATTATGACCCTTAGTAAAGTTTAATATTGATGGTTCTTGACCTCACTCTTCGTGTGTGTCCCTCTGCAGCTATACTTAAACGTGATGCTGTATACGTTTTGTTTTGTTTTACATTAGATTAGCACCTGACATTTCCCAGAGTGTTTCGCTTGATAATTGTCCTTGTGACTCTCAGAACTACATGAAAAAGGAAACTGTTAAAATCTTTTATGGCTTGATTATAGGGGCATCACACTGGCAACCCAATCTACAGCAGCGTTTGCACTGGGAGTCCCAAGGCAATTCTCAGATCTGGACCTTTAATTTAACAAATGTGTGAAAATAGTAATAAATGCAAACACAGGCACTTGTATTGCACTCCGCTCATATACTTCCAACTGCACCTTTTTTTAGGTCTGGTCTAAACTAGAGGGGAGGGTCGACCTAAGATACGCAACTTCAGCTACGTGAATACGGTAGCTGAAGTTGACGCATCTTAGGTCAACTTATCTGCTGTCCTCACGGCGGCAGCGGTCAACAGTGGGCTCCCCCGTCGACTCTGCCTTGTGCCTTTTGGCAAATGGGAGTTCCGGAGTCGATGGGAGTGCCTCTGGGGATTGATTTATTGCATCCTGATGAGACGCAATAAATCGATCCCCAGTAGATCGATCTCTACGTGCCAATCCAGCTGGTAGTGTAGACAAGGCCTTAGATACGGGATCAAGTTGTACAAAAGAAGAGAATTGACAGAGGCAATTGGTAGTTCAGAATTATGTTGCAGATGAAGAGCCAGTTCCTTTGTGTAACTGCTGTTTTTTTCATTGGCTCCCATTTAGCACTAAGATAAGTGAAAGATGGAAGGAGAACCACAGAATTGAAGGTCCATGAAGCTATGTCTATTCTGCCCTGCACTTTGAATGATGGGAGTGTGAATAGCAGTGCACACCAAAATTCTGCACTCCCTTGTGTAGACATGAGCGTGAGCAGAAAGGTTCCTGGTTTGCATTAAAATGATCCGGTTAAGAGGACAGCATTAATGTGAACTGGGAGGCTTTTAGTTCACTCCTGTGGCACTCAACAGTGGAATTATAGCACAGCGCTTTGGTACATTCGGCTATTCACCTCCGTAGGCTGAATTGCAAGGTATTGTAGACAAGCCCAAAATCTCTTTCAAATCTGGGTCTTCAGGCAGGGGACTGGGCAATGGTTCACTGAAATATTAACTGTTGTTCAATGTTAGATCTTACATATTTTCCCCACAAGTGTACTTTCTCTGCTGCCTAATTTGAAGCTGTTCAACAACTCTGGGTTGGGGTTCTAACTCTGAAACATTGTTTAGTATCAAAATTCTGTGCTAAGTCTCTTTGACAACACTTTGTAGTAACTATTAGGAACTGGCAACTTTGATTTTTCTTTTACTTGCTTAAAAAGAATGCAGTATTCCTGCTGCACAGGAATATATTGATGACATTGTGAAAATCCCACTGTTAAAAAGAATTCCTTCTCTCCCTCACTACCCTACTCAGGGAAATAAATGACTGTGCTCAGTATTTACCCATTAAACTTGAATGCACTGTGAGAACATAAAGACACCTGTGCTGACACCATAATTCTAGCTATGTGTCAGTGAGCTGGCTCACTTCTGCTAATATGGTATTTTCAGATGACCTTGGTTCATATTGCTATCTTTACCTTTGCTATCTTAAGCTGTGGGAAAAGTTGTCATATTGCTATTGTAATACATGTGAACCTGATCCTACTCCCATTGAACTCAATAGGGACAATGGCATTGACTTCAATGAGAGCAGGATCAGTTCCTTATTATGTAATTCTTTTGATGTTTTTCAGTCTTTGTTTTAAACCTGTCCTTTATTTATCATCCACCTAGAAACCATTCTTTCTTGATCACATAACTTTCAAACTTCTTAACGTAAGAAACATAAGAATGGCCAATGGCCATACTAGGTCAGACCAAAGATCCATCTAGCCCAGCATCCCGTCTTCTGACAGTGGCCAATGCCAGGTGCCCCAGAGGGAATGAACAGAACAGATAATCACCAAGTGACCCATCCCCTGTCGCTCATTCCCACTTCTGGCAAACAGAGGCTAGGGATACCATCCCTGTCCATCCTGGCTAATAGCCACTGATGGACCTATCCTCCATGAACTTATCTAATTCTTTTTTTAATCCTGTTATAGTCTTCACCTTTATAACATCCTCTGGAAAGGAGTTCCACAGGTTGACTGAGTGTTGTGTGAAAAAAATACTTCCTTTTGTTTGTGTTAAACCTGCTGCCTATTGCTTTCATTTGGTGACCCCTAGTTTTTGTTTTATGAGAAGGAGTAAATAATTCTTCCTTATTTACTTTGTCCACACCAATCATTTTAGAGGTCTGATTTTATAGACCTCTATCATATTCCTCCTTAGTCGTCTCTTTTCCAAGCTGAAAAGCCCAGTCTTATTAATCTCTGTTCATATGGCAGCCATTCCATATCCCTAATCATTTTTGTTGCCCTTTTCTGAACCTTTTCCAATTCCAATATATCTTTTTTGAGATGGGACAACCACAGCTGCATGCACTATTCAAGATGTTGGTGTACCATGCATTTATATCAAGAGTCTTGATATCTGAATGTGATGCATGCACACAGTTCTTAGTGGTGACGGATTTTAATCTTAACAGTGACAATAAATCTGACACATACCTCAGGCAGTGACATCCAGTTCTGTATATTTTGATCCCTTCTTATTCATTGCAGAGATTGCTTGATTTAAGAATGTAGAGCTGGTGTCTATTGTTATCACTAATGCTCAAATGTCAAGTCAGAATTCTGACCAACTTTGCCATTCTCTTTCAGCTAATCTTCATAGTCTGCTTATTCAGGCTTTAACCAGTGTTAGGCCTCCTTGGCAATAGATCATCTCTTGTTCATGTTATATTGAAAACTATTCAGATTTTCATTATTTTTTCCTTTATATTTATTCATCAAAGAGAGAAGACTATTTGGAGTTGACTTATTTGCAATGCACTAACATGTCCGTGATGTGATCAACATTTAGCTGCTTGGTAGTATACATGAAGAGTATTCATTATACATTTGACTAAAGAATGTGCTAGGGGAAAAAAGAAAACTTTAAAAAGCTCCAGGGTAAGCTTCACTGGCTAGTAACAACAGTACTGTAGTGGTGAAGCTTTTGGTTTGATTCCCTGGTTTGGATTCACTTTTGCTGTGGAGGCAGTAATAAAGCAGATAAAATGGGAGGGATTCTGAGGGTTTTTCCAGGCCTGAGAGAGATCACTTAACCTTAAAATAAAGGTGGTAATATTTCCCTCTCAAATTAGATTAATTCATATTTTGTAGAGCAATTTGGAGATAAAAGGGGCTATTTGCAATAGTGGTTGTTTTTTATTTGATTTTTGGTTTGTTTCTTTAGGAAAGATTTTTTTTTTCATGTCTGAAAGAAATAAACCATTCTTAATAACTTTCTTCATGGATATTCATAGTACGGTAACATTTATTTAGAAGAGTTCATATATTACACATCCTTCATGATGATGTCTGAGCTTCTAACAAAATTAAAAATACCTCTGTTACCCTCTAAAAATAATCCTCTTTCACTTGAACTCCCCTTGTTTTTGAATTCTTGTGGTTTAATGTCAGTTTGCTGTATTTTTATACTTATTATTTTCCTATATTCTATTGCAATTAAGGCTGCTGTTTAATTGTAGTTAACAGAAAGAAATCACTTACAATTAAAAAAAATTGCAATTACCCTGACATAAGTAATAGAATACCAATTGAAATTTATTAAATATTTTTGGATGTTTTTCTACATGTTGAAATATATTGATTTCAATTACAACAGAGAATACAAAGTGTACAGTGCTAATTTTATATTCTTTTTATTACAAATATTTGCACTATAAAAATAAGATAATATTTTTCAATTCGCCTCTTCAATATTTCATATTATAGCAGTCTTGGATGATGACCTAGCACATGTTGTTCATTTTAAGAACACTTTCACTGCAAATTTGTCAAAATGCAAAGAAGATACCAATGTGAAATTTCTAAAGATAGCTATAGCACTTGACTCAAGATTTAAGAAACTGAAGTATCTTCCAAATCTGAGAGGGGTGAAGTGTGGAGCATGCTTTCATAAGTCTTAAAAGAGCAACACACTGACTACATCTACACTACAGCCAGGATCAACACTCTGAGATCGATCTACCAGGCGTCGATTTAGCAGCTCTAGTGAAGACCCACAAAATTGACAGCAGGTCACTCTCCAGTTGACCCCGGCACTCTACTCCCCAATAAGAAGGGTAAGGTAAGTAAGGTAAGTGTAGACCCTGTGGTAACTTCACCTAAGGTCCGTTGACTCCAGCTATGTTGTTTACACAGCTGGAGTTGCGTAGCATAGGTCAACTTACTGTGTTAGTGCAGACATAGCCTCTGATGTGGAAACTACAGAACCCAAACCACCAAAAAAAGAAAATTGATCTTCTGCTGGTCACATCTGACTCAGATTATGAAAATGAACCTGCGTCGGTCCGCACTGCTTTGGATCATTATCGAGCAGAATCCTTTTTGAGGGTGGGTGGTGGAATTAGTTGGACAGTTAAGAAGCAGCCCCTTTTGCTTTGCTTCCTGAATTTTCTTTGCCTCCTAGGTGATAAAGGGGAGTAGTTGATTTAATTTCCTTCACTAGTTAGATTTGTCCATTTCCTGGCCTGATGGTGGGGTCCAGATTGTGATGGCTGCCTATTGGCCTCCAACTCTAGTTTGTGTTGAAGTTGACTGGTAAAGCCCTGTCTACCTGAGGAACGGCCTTTCTCCCTGTGTGATGCTGGCATATCTGAGACTAATAGAGGGGCTCAATCTGGAGGCCTCTTGGTATGTAAGAAGAATGGCAGGAAATTCCCTTTGATTGTTCTTCAACTGTGGAATTCACTCCCCAGAATGGTTAGAAATAACTTGATTTTGTTGACCACTATTGCATGCTGCAAATCCCATCTTTTGAACAGCTAATGGATGAAGAGTGAGCAGTGGAACATTGGGGCTTTTGCATTAATTTGATGGATGGGGAGATTTTACAGTAATTTTCTTGCTGACTGGTTGTTTTATATAGATGGGTTTATTGGTATTTTAGTTTAGATGGATTGTACTTTTAATTGATGGCAAATCAGCTAGGACCTTTGGTAGGTCTATTTTATGTTGTTTAAACCAATATAAATGAGAGCTCATTTTGTATTCTTGGTTAAATGAATTTGCACCCATATCAGAATAGTCTAAAAATTTTAAGGTAACAGAGTCCTGTGGCACCTTAAAGACTAACTAAAGTATTGAAGCATAAGCTTTCGTGGGCTAATACCCGTGTGCATCCGACGAAGTGCCTTATTGGGAGTCTTTTCACTAATTTCAGTGGATTGAACCCAAAGTTAGCAATTGATTTTCTTGTGACTTCATTTCCAAGGGGCCCAGTGCAACAAAAATCTTGGATGAAAAAAAAATTAGGATGTTTTTTCGGGTCCCAGAAAGTTATTTTAAACATCTTGTACAAGTTGTCCAAAGTCCTGGAAGCCAAATTTATTGTGCATAATTACATGTTAATATGTATCTATTTCTAAAATTACCATTCTTTATTATCAATAACCTAACAGTATTTAATATTTTGTCAATCGCTTATTATTTCTCATCTCACCTATATATTGAATTCTTGCCTAAGAAGTCTTTGAACAGTTCTTACTTGAAACATTTTAGCTCTGACTGTATGTTAAATTTCTTTGTTAGCTGTTTGGGTATTTTTTTCTCCAGATTCCAATTTCTTCAGTTGTTAAAAACACCGAGGTTTATTTCTTAGTCCACATTATGAAACTGTTTCAAGTGTCTTTGGTCTTGCATGGACATAATTAGCAATTTCTGCTCAGAATAGCTCCCAGGCTATATTCAGGTTATTGTTGAAACTTGAGCAGAGAAATTGATGGAATTTACTACAATTTCCTTTCTTACTTGCAGCATGCATAGCCTTTTTGGAGAGAGGGATGGTTAATTAGTTTAATACACACTACAGTATCAGGAGTACGTCTTTGGTATGAGCACCAGCTCAGGAGTAGTGGGTACGATGCATTGACATTATATCTGTGACATAATTCTGAATAGTTCTGTTATTTCTAGTATAGATAAAATGATGTTCTTTATCCATGAAATATATCTAATCTCTGAATTATATATTAAGGTATTACAAATCATTTAACTACCTACGTAATGTATTTAAGCTGTACCTTTACTGCATTTACCCTATTAATCTCCCCTCTTTACCTACTGTTCTTTTTTGTGGTTTTTGTAGGGAAAAACTCCTAGTGAAACTCTTCAGTCATCAGGAAAACTAGCCTCCTTAGTCATCAGGTCTCCCTAATTCTCAAAGGTTAGCACAAGATGGTACTTAGCAAAATCAGAGAATTTCAGGTGAATGACTCATTCTTGAAAAAAGACATTTTCTGTGAAAGCATAAAGAATTTCCCCAAATTTCTCTGTCTGGGATTACAAAGTTCTATCATAAGCTTTTTGAGTGGAATAAAGTAACATGCATTGAAGTTGAGTGGTTCCTTAGAGGTGCCCAAAGAACTCTCAAGATTGCTTTATTAATCCTGAAAGAGAAAATAGTTGGCTTCCCCACTTTGCGTGAGAACTGTAATTCACTTTTGCTACCTCTACCACATGTAGCAGGAGGGCTTACAATCTGTTATTAAGAATTAAAAGCCCCTTATTTGTCTTTCTAGGTATAGAGGAGTAAAATCAAGAATGGCGAGAGAATGTGAGCTATGATGAAGAAGTTGATTGCTGTAAAATGGAGATGGAGTGGGGAAAGTGTCAGGAAAATGTGGCAGGGGGAAAAGTGTCAGGAAAATTCAGCAGCTTGATGAGAACAGAAGATAGACCAGAGGGGGACTTCAGAGCATTCAGAGCAACCCGAAACATTTGCAGGATCAGATATTATTCCATGTGTGGTGTGTAGTACTGTGATTAGGAGTTCATTGTAGTAAGCACCACGTCTTGTAGAATTGACAGTTGGGCCCCAAATTTATATATCTTCATTCTATAGCTTGTGTTAACATCCTTCTTAAAAAGAAGCGCTGCTTAAAGGGTTGATGTGTTGTTTTTATTGATTGGTGGGATAGGTCCAAATTGCCATTTAATATGGACATACCAATTTGTAAGTAGGAAAGATTGGGCATTAGATAAAGTTTTGATTTATATTTTCATTTTGTTGTTATGTAGCCACTGGAACAACTCAAGTGCTATTGTACTGCCCTTATCGTTCTTAGAATTTATCATTATTATTGTTTTTAGAATATTAGTATCTAGCATACATCAAAATTATGTAATAGTTTATGCTGTATATTTTACTGTTGTTAGCTATTTTAACCTTTCTTAATCTCAGTGGATGGTCAAAGAACAAATAAATCTAGTAGCTATAAACATTTGAGGTAAAAGTAATTGACATTGATGCAAAATATGTTAGTTATGTTCTGGATTATCTGTGACTCGTAGCAGTAGAAGATGAAGAAAAATGGGCACCCAAAGATGAGACTGAAATGATAGCTACCTTACCTTTGATCAAAACTTTAAATCCATGTTGAAGTCTCTTGATAACATTTTGTGGAGACTAAATACAGTGATAACGGCATTTTTGCTGCTTCTTAGAAATATAAAAAGTTATTTGTAAAAGTACAGTTTGGGAACAGAAAATAAGTGATCATGTGGGCAAAATCTTCCATAAGCCATAAGGATAAATAGAACACTTACATTTCTCGTGTACATACTTACTGTAGGAAAAATGTAAATAGCGGAAAGTGGCTGGGAGAAATATGCATACTCTTGTAGGTAGCTATTTCAGTTAGTCTTGTATACTTTGCTTTAAAATATTGAAGGCTGTTAATTTGCCTCTGGCTTGAGGGTGATACTTTTCACATATACTAAGAGTGGATGTTAATTGTTGCAAAAGGAAGCAATTTTATTTTGGTCACCCCAGGATAATCAGTAAGAACTTGTGTGAGGTTGCCAGCCCACATGGCTTCCAGCAACCTGTGTGTCTCATGTCTCAGACTTCACCTGTGTGGCAAGCAAAGGTGGTTAAAGTCTGTGCAATGGGCAAGCACTCAAAAGCTATGTCTAGTCTACAAGCTAGGGGTATGTTTCCCAGCTTGTGCAGACATACTGTACTCATGCTAGCTCTCATCTGGGCTAGCATGCTGAAAATAGTAGAGTAGCCATGGTAGTATGGGCAGCAGCAGCAGCGGCCTGCACCAGCAGTACTGAAGAGAAACTCACCTGAATTTCATGGGTATGTATTTGAGGCTGCTGGCATAAGCTGCTGCTGCTGCCCATACTACCGTGGCTACACTGCTATTTTTATTGTGCTGGGTCAAATGAAAGTTAGCATGAGTATGTCTACACAAGCTGGGAATTGCACTCCTACTTCGTGGTGTAGATCCAGCCACAGAAGAAGAAACAGTTACTTATTTTACAGTAGCTGTGGCTCTTTGAGATGTGTGGTGTCTATGTTCCACAACCTGCTTCTCATCCCTGCTATTATGGAGTCATCAAGATTCAGTAGTGAAGGACCTGAGGGGCAGTTGGGGTAGCTGTGCCTGTTATGTGCTTAGTTGAGGGCATGAGGACACATGCAGGGCACAGACGTGACACTGCTAACCAAATAATCCATACGGATTACAATGGGTGTATGAACACTAGTAGTGGAATATCTGTAGATCTGTTTTTAGAGGGACAGCTACCATTAACCAAATTACAAATACTGAAAATACAACAGAAAAACATATTAAAATACCAGCAAACTCCATTATAGTTATTTAGATTTTTATTTTAATCATTTTTTATTAGACCTATAGACTTGAGTTTTGCTGAGCTGAGAACATGCTTATGTGGTTTTAAAAGTGAGCTGCCAGGATTTTTGTGTATTTTTTTTTTTAAGTTTCTGATCACAAATCTTTAAAGACATCCTTTCCTTGCCTGTGTGTTGTGTAGGATCTTCAGCCAGTGGAACTGTGCCATTAGTCTTCCAAAGGTAGGCACAGTATTCTGTGCATCTGCAGATAAGTTATGCACCTCGCAATGCAGTTTGGCTCTCAGCGAAACTCTACAGAGGGCCCTGCACGGCAGAGAAGAAAAAGAAAGGCCAAGCGTGTGAGTGAAGTACTTCCCTGGATGGAACATGTTGAGTCCAAAGAGGCTACTGCCTGGGAAAGATTCCTGTTTTCCACTGCCTTGCAGAACCAGTACTTAGGACATAGTACTCTTGACTGGTGTTTCTGCTCATGTATTTGATTTAACAGAATTTATGTGTAATCTTAAAAAATAACACATACATTTTATATTTATACCAAAATATTTACAGAGAAGCAGCTCCTCTATTCAGCAGCCAAGAGCTCAGTTCAGAATTCGGTGATTCCTTTGTAATTGATGAAGACATTATAGCTACTCTAAAACCGTGCAGGGAGGGCTGTTTAATTTAGTTACAATGTCAGCAGCTATTGCAAAGCAAACATGGAATCCTGTACTAAGTTTCTGCCAAATAAGTTAAAGGGAAACTGATTTAAAACTATTTAATACCGTATTTTTCGCCCTATAAGACGCACTTTTTCTTCCCCAAAACGGGGGGGGAAAAGTTGGTGCATCTTATAGGGCGAATGTCTTATAGGGCAAAAAAAAAAAAAAAAAAAGCGCCTCCCTCTCCCGTCCCCGCCACGCGGGCGGGCTGCCGAGGTTCCCCCCTCCCCGCCGCGGGCTGGGAGCATCCCGGTTCCCCCCTCCCCGCCGCGGGCGGGCTGCTGAGGTTCCCCCCTCCCCGCCGGACCAAAAAAAAAATGTGCGCCCCGGTTCCCCCCCTCCCCGCCGGACCAAAAAAAAAAAAAAAAAAAAAAAAAGCGCCTCGCTCCCCCGTCCCCGCCGCGGGCGGGCTGCCGAGGTTCCCCCCTCCCCGCCGCGGGCGGGCTGCCAGGAGCGCTCCCGGCAGCCCGCCCGCGGCGGGGAGGGGGGAACTGGGACGCTCCCGGCAGCCCGCCCGCGCGGCGGGGACGGGAGAGCGAGGCGCTTTTTTTTTTTTTGTCCGGCGGGGAGGGGGGGAACCGGGGCGCACATTTTTTTTTTGGTCCGGCGGGGAGGGGGGAACCTCGGCAGCCCGCCCGCGGCGGGGAGGGGGGAACCGGGACGCTCCCGGCAGCCCGCCCGCGGCGGGGAGAGGGGAACCTCGGCAGCCCGCCCGCGCGGCGGGGACGGGAGAGCGAGGCGCTTTTTTTTTTTTTTTTTTGTCCGGATTTTTTATTAAAAAACGAGGGGGCGTCTTATAGGCCGGAGCGTCCTATAAGACGAAAAATACGGTAACTATTTTTGCTGGTGATCTAGTAGTAAGTAGAAAGGAGGAACAGGATCAGATGAACATTATACTGTAAGTCTGTTGTGTTACATATTGCATTATTTTCTGAAGAGGGGGCCATGGGCATTGAAGATAGGACTCTTAACAAAATTATGTTTATGCACTGAGCAGTTATTTCATTGAGGGGAAAAGCGTACTAGATGCAGAACAATTGTTAATTCAAGTGTTTTAAATCCTAGACCAAATAGAATCAAAGGTTACTGCTTATATTTGCTGTTGACTGTTTCCTTACAGTGTTCTAGGAATGGGTTTTAAGTTTACTACATGTCCTGTAGTTGTCTGTCTTCATAATAACAAAATATTTCCAGTGGTGCCAGATTACAGATATTTGTTACTTTGAAAGGCAACTAAGTCTAAACCTGAGGCATGCAGTATGTCTCTCTGGTGCTAATAAAGCCAAGTGCATTAGATTTACACCAGTGTAATTGAGGGATGAATTTGACTCCACAATGCATATGTATTCTGTCAATGATTTGAAAACACACACACTTACTTTTTTTTTTAAAATCACTCACCAATAAATTCCACACAAAAATACATCTTCTGTCTTCAAGGCCACTCATCCAAATATGATATAAATGTGTATGGAGTCACATTAGTTTAAATAGCTTCATATTATAAATGTTCAAAATATGACTAGTAGAGAAACAAAATTTCAGGGCTTGATAAAAATGAGATCCAATGTAATGATTTATTTTCTGGATGGAAAATATGCAACAGATTTTATCAGTTAGACAGCCAGTATTTACCTTCCCTATTCGCAGTTGATGATGCTTTTGGAAAATGTTCCGTATGTTTTTCTAGTGAACTTTTACAAGTGGTTCTTAATCCCTACACAGCTATAAGTGAGATAGGAATGGGGAGAGAGAGAGGCTCTTGGGTGTGGGCTGAGCAGTCCTCAGAAAGGAACGTTGGGAAAGGTCAAGTGTGGGGAGATTTTTTTTTATTGTTTTATTTTGAATTCTTTGATGAATAAACCCAAACTACAGAAAGTGGTAACAATCCCTCTCAAATACATGTTAATACAATTTTTATTCTAATCTGTCATTTGCCAGATATAGAATCTGGCATTTAAAAAAACTACTCATCAACTTCAAAGTTCTTCTTTACTTTCATAGTTTTATTATAGCAATTCACAGAACACTAAATTACAGAATGCTGTTTGAAATGTGCAAAAGATTTGTTCACAGGCAACAGGCAGTATTTTAGTACAATGGGATGAAACAGCTGAAAAATGCAGGTAAATGTAATCTGCATAATATACTATAAAGCAGGTAAAGGAATTGCTCAGTCATTAAGTGATTGATGCAGGTTTGAAGATGCATGCAAAACTAAATTAGATTAAAAAATGAAACAAAATAAACTAATAGCAGTTGACACTCACTAGACAGACAGGTAAACAGTTTCTTTAGACATCTACTGCCTTAGACATCTACAGTTTAACTGCTCTTAGTGATATAATCAGAGAACGGTGGCTAGAGCTCTTGTATGATACATACAGTAATTCACATGCACACAGCCACTTTGCTTTCACTGGTTATAATTCATAATGTCATTTAATCTTATTTTTCCATCAACATAATAAATGAAACCCTGTCCCAAATAGAATCTTCATTTCTATTTATTTTCTTTTTTTACTTTAAAAGAAATCTTCCTAAAAAGAGGAAAAATGGCTACATTTGTTTACAGTTTTGTTGAACTATTAAGTATTTCTTCTATGGAGAGTATATTGTTCTAGCTTTAGTCTTTATAATACTGTTCTATTTAATATTGTATGATCTGTGGGCTGCCATAAAGTTGTTACAAATTAGAAGGCAGATATAACATGAAGTGAAGCACCTCTCCTGAATGTTGCTTTTGTTCTGTATTAAACAAATTAGTATGTTGACATTTATCACTGATGGATTTCATTATTTGCTGAAAGGGTTTTAGAAGGGTTGACACCATGAATGGTTTGTCCTACAGACTTTTGAGAATTGATAAAGACATCTTTGTTCTTTGTGCAGAAAGCACAACAGATATCTTATTGACTGACACACACAAAAAAGGAAGGCTTGCATAGCTGCTGCATAAAGTAAGCTAAGAAAATAATTTTGGGGCCATTACTTATTCTTCTATGTTGTTCTCTCTCTTTTTTGTTGTACCTTATTAATCAAAATAATAAGTAGTAGTGGATGCTTATTCAGTAAATTGAAAGCATCCATTTCACACAATATGCAGTTCACATATTGTTTGTAGAAGTGGATAAAAATAAGAAAAACAAACAACAATACATGTTACCAGGATTGTGTGTTACAAAAATAGGCTCTGGCAACAGATCTAAGATAAGAAATATAGTTTGTTATTAAATCTGTAACTACTTCCAAAGGGTAAACGTCTAACAGAATTAGTATTTTCTGAATGGAGTATTGAATGTCAAAATGGATTTAGACAGCATTAAAGTCAGGCCCTTTGTGGTTTTCTTAATGTGGAAGAAGAGGGCTAAAAAGCAGATTCTTAGCCCCTGGGTCTCAAAAGCCTGTAGTTGTGGGTGCTATTACATATGAACAAAAATGTATACCTCAGATGCGATAGACAGACAGCTTCATCCCACCATTTGTGTCCACAATTATTTGTGTTTGTTTTATTTAAAAATATTAGGAATGTAAACCCATGTTTTTCCTTTTATTGTTGGATGGCTTCTTGAATGATGCAAAGTATTTTTGGAGCTTTTTCAGTCCTCAGTTGAGATGATAATGCTACGACAATGAGAGCTTTTCTCCCAAACTTTTAGTTAAATAAGTATTAACAAAAACAAATAATTTGAAACAGTCAGAATAAACATTATTTCACCTTCAACCAAGTTTCACTTCCTTGATTCTTATGACGTAATAATCCTAGAAGTTCTTCAGTCAACCATGGGATCTTTAAGGGTAAAAAACAAGCAGAATCTTTCCTCTTGGCTGTTTTTGTGTTAGTGTATTGGTGGGGGATGGATGGGGAGAAGCTTTCAGACATTTTCTTCCTTATCATAAAGAAGCAAATAATGGCATAGGTTCTATTCCCCCCCCCCCATGCAGGTTACCTTTGAGACTCCTTTCATAAATTTTCACTGAATATGGAGAAGCAGATACATTTTGCTACTGTTGTCTGGCTATTTATCTTACTAAATTATTTACACTTTGGCTCTCAGCTCTGTTAATATTTGTCAGAAGCTCCACAATGTAACCAGGAAATCCAGGGCTTCCAGTAACATCCACGGTGGAAAGCTACAAATAATGAAATCCATCCATGATCAAGTAACATTAATCAATGACAAACATCAGCATTAACACTGGAAAGGAGAAACACCATTAGAGACTGTTCATCATATTTATCATCTTAGCAAGAGTAGAAAGAATAGTTTGAAGACTCTGTGAAGGTACAAGTGCAATGTGTGCATTTCAAGTATGAGATTTCTAGTTTGTGCAAAGCTAGAGCATGTCTGTTCATCCAGTCTGGGAAGTACGCTCGCAGCTGAAGTGTAGACATACTCTTAAGAAGCGATCTTTGGCTTTACTTCGGTATGATTAACTTTACAAGTTACATAAATGAATGAGAAGGAATATTAATGGATAATATTAACTGAGAATTTCCAAACTGTTCGTTTTGCAGCTTGTATGTTCTTTACCAGCTGTGTGTGGAATAATGTAGCAATCTACACCCCTTTTTGGTTTGGAAATAATGTTAACTTAATATCAGCAATATGTATGGTAGTCATTCCACATGAAATCTGGCAGAAAGTTCTGTCCTCAAGAGGATGGACCTAATCCTGCCCTTAGATGTGTGCATACAATTCACAGTGGAGTCAGTGGGAACAGTATACATTCATCTCAGGGAAGAATTTGCCTCTGCGCCTCAGATGGGATACTTCTGCTTCTGGAGACCCTTAGTGCTACTTCTTGTGTCAGCCAGAGCAGAGGTGTTTCAAGTTCAGTCATACTCTGCATAGAAGGCCTGGAATTACTTCAAGCAAAAGTCGCAGAAACTATCAGAAGCCTGCATCCCAAGAAAGGGGAAAAAATTCATAGGCAGGAGTTGTAGACCAAGCTGGATGAGCAAGTATCTCAGAGAGGTGATTAAGAAAAAAGCAGAAAGCCTACAAGGAGTGGAAGATGGGAGGGATCATCAAAGAAAGCTACCTTTATTGAGGTCAGAACGTGTAGGGATAAAGTGAGAAAGGCCATTAGAGTTGGACCTTGCAAAGACAATTAAAACCAATAGTAAAAGGTTCTATAGCAGGGGTGGGCAAACTACGGTCCGCGGGCCACATCCAGGCTGCAGGCCCGTCCTCTGAGCTCCTGGCTGGGGAGCACCTTGCCCACTCCCCTGGAGCCTCAGCGTGCTGCATGGGCAGCGCTCTGAGGGGAGGGACAGCATGCTCCTGAGGATCAGTGGCATGTCTGGCTCTGGCCGGGCAGCTGCCAGACACACATGACATCAATAGCTAAGTTATAATGTATGTGCTATGATTATAATAAAACTTACAGAAAGCTTTTTGCTGGTACCATCAATATGTGGGAGAGAACTTTTGAAAGAAATGAGTAGCCCTATTATGGGTCCAATTGTTCTAAGATATTGTTTTTTGTCTAAGGCATATGAGGTCAGGGCCTAAGAGTGGCCTAGAAAGACTTCTGTGTGAAAGAATTTTGAGAGCTCCTGCCTTGCTATTGTACATTGTCCAGACAGTAGGAGAAGCCAGAATTGATCCTTGAAAGGAGGCTGGAGCATCAAAACTGAATGCATATTTAAGAAGAAGAAAGAAAAATGTTTCATTTCTGGTAAGACTGGTGCATGACTTAAATGCCCTAGGATTTTGCTAAGTGTAGTTTACTTGGATATTTAAAGACTGCTCTTGTTTTAGTCACCCTTAACAGTACTTTTTACATTTACAGTCTTGAGATAAAGGACCCATTTTCAAATATTGACTCCTTACCTAAAAAAATGGTGTGTTAAATGAAGCAAGGCGTGTTAAATTCAAGAGGACTAGCTTGATTGTATAGGATGTTTCAGTTCTCTTTTGTGCATCTATTTTATTGCTCTTCTGAAAATGCATCTACATTTATTTTATCAAATGAGACTTTGTGTCCATTTCAGCTAAAGATAATCTGATTAGTCCTTCTGTGGGCATTAGGAGAGCTTTATGGCATATGAAAATTGTATTTTGTCAGCTCTCCTAATGCCCAAAATTGTATTTTGTCAGCTCTCGAATATGTCTTGGTTTATTACTGTTAATCAGGGGGTTCCTGAATTACCCCTGTTCCTGAAGAAAAATTGCAGAATTCTTTGTATAAATAATGTTTGGAAGAATCAAACCCATGGCTGATTTGTAAAACAAAAGACATTTTAAACTCAGATTAAAACCATTCAAGTTATACATATACAGCAACTGCTGTATGACTATAGAGTCACACAAACAGTGACTTCTCCTTTAAGCAAGGATTTACCTTTAGTCTGCTCATTGAGTATCCAAGGAAAACGGATAATCTGGCTGTTACTGAAAGGGAGTAAACAGAAACCTCCTGCAAACACTTCAGAGAGTAAGACCTGAAAAATCAGCATTTAGATTCACATCTCCTTTTCCTTTCCACTTGTTCATTTTCTCCAAAGCTTCATGCCAAATATCTAATTTATACCATATTTAGCAATAAGAAAGGAAGCCTGTTTTGAGTAAGGTTACCCAGACGTAGGGCGACCATATTTCCCTATGCTAACTATGGGACACCTTGTAAAATTGCTCGTATTAAACAGCAGTCAATCAGAACTATGCAGTAGCCCCCCCAACATGCTATAAAAACTCCGGAGCCCAGCAGGGAAAGGGGGGACTCGGTTTTGGGGGTGGGGAGGGGAAGGCCAGCCTCCGGGATACCCTTTCACATGCACTGCAGTTTGGGATGGTGACATTTGCGGTTCCCCCCAACTCTGCCGATGGGTTCAGGGGACTTCTGCCCCATGGAGAGCACTAGGTATCTAAGATTCAGCCCCGCAGCTCCTGTCTTCAGCCTCACTGAGGTCGCCAGGTATCAGGCATTCAGCCCCGTGGCTCCAGTTTCAGCCCCGTGACTGGTGCTAGAAATCAGTCCCCTCTGTGGCTCTGGCTTCAGGCCTGCAGCAGGCGCTGGGAACTCAGGGTTTTAACACATATCCCGTGGCTCCGGCTTCAGTCCGGGAATCAGAGGTGTCAGCCTCCCTACAGCTCTGGCTTCAGCTCCGTGGCGGGCACTGGGGATGGGGACTTCAGTCCCCCGGTGACTCCAGTTTCAGCCCCGTGGAGGGTGCCGGGGATTGGGGTTGCAGTCCCCGGGGTGTGCTGGGTTTCAGTATCGGCACTCAGTGATCTCCCTGAAAGCCCTTGCAGACCCCAATTGAGAACCCCTGCTTAAGGTTTCACATGGCGAGGGGTGACACACGCCTAGCCCCTCACACACGGGATTGCCTCTCATCCTGCCTGACATGTCATCTTCCTGCCTCTCCACCCGGCCTGAGGCCACCACATGCTCTCACTGAGGAGCCACGCTTGCCCACACTCACTCACCAGTCACAGATATGACGCAGCTGGGGCTGCGCTGACTGACCAGCAGGGGGAACAGAAAATATGGCACAATGTGCCCATTTTGTAAAAAAAGGCAGGACACCGGCAATAGGGCTTAAATACAGGACTCAAGATAGTTGAATCCAAAAATGGGATGGATGGTCACCCTACCCAGACCTGTATAAAAGCTTAAATAATCTGATTTTGTTCAGGGAACTAAGTGAGGATGGAATTCACACTTGACAATCTCTGGGCAGGCTGCCCCTCCATGGTGTGGGGTTTGAATGCTGGATCCATTCAGTCATGGAGCCTGTGGCCATACTGCCAGCCTAAAATGCACACACCCTTGGCATGCAAGGGTTGCAGAGAGCATTCTTCCGTCTAGCGTCTGGCTTGCTCCGTTCTTGCACAACACCACAATGTGGTTTATGTGGTGCAGAGAGATGTGTCCGCCGGCTGCACCAGGGTGACTTTCACCCATAAAATGAGTGACTTGTTGGTTCCATGGTTTGAATTTCTGGTAAGAAACCTGTTTCGTGTAGTCAGTTTTTGATTATATTCCCAGTCGGATGTTTCTAATGTTCTAAAAGCCACTGCCTGCCTATACAATGTCTCATTTGACAACACTATATGTCCTTAGGCTTTGGGCAAAGGGGGTGGAGTACAGCGTAAATGCTTGCAGATCAAGAAAGGGGAGAATTGTTCTCATCAGTAGTTGTTTAACACACTGTGTAAAATGTATGGGTAACACAGGAGATTGTAGGTACTGGTAAAATACCATGTTACTCTATGATACTAGAAAGGTGAATCACAACAGCAAACTGACAGTCAAAGACAGACTTGAATAAAAATAACACTGGAACAAGACTGTTCCCTGTATCACTTACCTAGGAAATTGTAGGTTAGATACAGTGATATTCAAAACCTAATGAGAAGTTGGACTTTCTTACAGATTACATTTAAAGAGATGCTTTCACTTAACTGAATTTCTAATGGACTAATTTTTACAAATTCCAGTTTCTGGTAGAGCAATCATTAAAAACATTCTGATGATTTTAAAAAATATTCCTTTAAAAAGATTTTAAAGCGATTAATTTTATTCCTCTGATGATTTTTAATAAGGGTTTTCTATGAAACGATAAACTAACTAGTTCATTAAATAGGAGAGAATGAAGCTGACTGTACAGAAGATGCTGAACAATTTTTTTTATTCTTTAACTTCTTTCAATTATAGTGATTGTGGGTGTTCATTTGAACTATAGAATGTGCAAAATTTTCAAGTAGAGATGTTATTTTCCAGTTGACAGGAGTGGAGGGTCCTCTTTAAGGATCTGTTCTGTTATCTTGATAAATAAGTGAGAAGTTACTCCTATAACTGTATATTACATGAGAATTTTTCTCTTAATCCCATCTATTCAAGCTTCGAAACGGGTGGGACAAATCTGTTAGAAATGTGCTTTGCATACTGTCAGATCACTAACTAAAGAGCTACTCATTAAGTGTACATGTGCAGTAAGCTAGAGTCCATGTTTGCTCTTTTCCTGTTGACTAAAAATTACATGAGAATGGTCAGTGATGGTACATTTCTGCAGCTATGTTCTAATGGGCACCTGTATATAATTACCGTAGTCTGGAGACAAAGTTGTACAGAATTGCTGACTGAGAGATGGCTTCTCAGCTAGTTAGACTACTGTTCTGATCTCTGCCCCGCTTGGAAACCTTTTATTTGTTGAAGAAAAAGTAAGCATTTGTTAAGGAAATCCAAGTGGGTAAAATTTGATGACTTCGGTACACAACAAGCACAATCAAGTCTAATGAAGGAACGTGTATCTCTGCTGATCAGACCAAATGAAAAATAATTCTTTCCCTTTGGGGTCCAATTCTCTACTCCTATGTGTTATACTCATCCCTTCATACAATATTGTTTGTATTCATATTTCACATACTTTACTTAGTTGGGAGAGGCACTTTAGACCTCATTCAATCAAATTAAGTGGAAATCAAACTTCCGAGGCTTGTAATTCTGGTCAGAATAAAGCCCTTTTTCTTAGAAAAGTGTACCCAAGTATGTACTTGTTGAAAACAAGTCATTAATTTCTTTTTCTATAATGGGTATTAGGAACCACTCCAGCTTTCTGGGAAGGATTGCTGTATTTTTTGTTAACTAGGCCTGGCTTCCAGTGCTTCCACACCCGTGCGACCTGTTCAGGCCTGCTGTCAGAAGTTACTTGCAAATTGGACCAACAAGTTTTCAAGTGAAACTTGAAAAAACAGCGCCTTCCGGCTCTGTATAGGTTGGGCACAGTGGGTCAGGTCTTAATGTAATTGCAGAAGTGAATTAACTGTTCTCATCCCCAACTCAGATCAAGTTTTTCTTTTCCACATAAGGGAAGAGAAAGTTAAATTCCTGTAACTGTTGGATGTTGAGGAATGGCCATGACTTTCTCTTCTCTGTTAAATGCATATTTTAGATTGACATATGACAGCACAATTATGTATGTTGTAGAAGTAACAGCACAGGTCAGGAATAATGTATATCTCTTTTACTCAACAAATTTCCCTAAAAGAAAAACAACTGAGTTGGAGATAGCCTTCAGAAAATGAACTGACTGCAAGTACTTAAGGCATGATAGTAGTTAAGATGACATGATGTTGCTGACAAAGTTGGTGCTGGAACATTTCAGGTGAAGAAGTCCAGCATATTAGTAGAATTGGTGGCAAATGTGAAGATCACACTCATTTGGGAATGTAGTGTTCACATACACTGCACCTCATAGGCTAAAATGCTGGATTGTACTTAGAAAATTGACATCAAGAGCTCCTGACAACAGGTACTAAATCTTGAGCTTAGTATCAGTAAATCATGTTGATGACAAGGGGACAACATTCATATCCTTGATGGAAAATTCTGTTGGACTACTAGATGTCACAACTTTGTCATCATCCCTGTTATCCTAGGCTTCACATGGAGCATTGTTATATTTATCAAGCCCTTTGGGAATGATACTGGTAGTAAAAAAATGTAGATAATGTTAATGAGTACAGCTGACATCCCACATAATCTGACAGAACGTAGTGTCTTGTGAAAATAAGGGGACCTAAATATATGGTCTTCAAATATATGCTGGAAAGCTAGAATTTCTATAAAGTAAATACATGGGACTACAGTTGAAGATTCAAACTTCTTCCTGGATAAGTAGGCACTGGAAGTTCTGTGGAGGCTACATGTTCAGCCCTTTAAAAAGTTGAGGTTAGGATAAATAAGCACCCTACATTGCTCTATGGTGGCACCTCTGACAGTCTCAGGAGTGGGGTTGATAAGCAGTAAAGGGGAATTATGTGTTGCCCTAAGATGGAGGAACAGCCGGCATGATGAGAGTGAGCAAAATAAAGGGGAGCATTTGAGGTATTTTCAGGGAAAGGGGGGCAAGGTGAGCACAAATACTCTAAAATGAAAATCTGCTTCTACGTGCCTTTATTTTCCATTCGTTTAGAAAGCTTCACATTTTCATTTTGGACTGAATATGCCTTGAATACATTTCCTAACTAAAAAACTAAATATTTTTTTCCACAAAAGATGCATATTGCCAAAGTGTGATCTTCCTGTTATTTAAGTAACTTAGAATAGAAACGGTGACAGTGGGAAATACAAGTTCTACCTTTATTTCACTATATATGTTTAGTAGGTACTTAAAATGCATACCCTAATCTGAGCCTGTTTATAAGGCATGAAGTTACCCTTGTTTTGTTTAGCCAAGTGGTGGAAACGCTGCCAACAGTATGTCTGGAATGTTATTTACTTGATACATTTCTGTGGTTTTTCTTTGTAGCACTGTACATGCCACAGCTAGGGATCCATTTACTTAAAAATGACCAAAGCAATACCCCTGAGTTGCAGTTATTCTTCTCAACAGTGCCTTGGTAATCAAATGGAGAGTCTCATCATGTTCAGCAGCTTCTGTGCTTTCTTCTTCTTGTTGTTCTTGATAATCTGAGTTGATTTTTGTAGAGATTTGGAGAAGTGCTATTTATTCTTGCTCTTTGTTCTCTGTAACTTGAGTCCTTTACTAGTGCTTCAGATGTGTTTTTTGCGATGTGTATTGTGATACTAGCTGATTTAAGTGCATTTAGCCTGCTTTTCTGAACTATTATTATTTTATAAGAAGATGGTTATTGTATGGGTCTTTTGTTGTTGTTGTTTAACCACAAGCCATTGTGTTTTAAATTAAGATGTCAGATCCAGACATGTAGACTAAGTTGCAAGAGAACTGTGGGTGTTTTAACATTTCTAACGAAAGGATAGTACGGGTTGGAGAAAATCTTTGATGAATAGAATCTGCTTCTTGGAAATGTTCTAAGGCCATGTGGCCCTTGTTCAGGAGGTGAGACTTGCCTCTAAAACTTGCTGTTCTTTACCATTATCCTGCATTACCTCAGACTGTGTGGATCTTGGAAAACGTTTTGGATATGGATTAGGTGGAGGCAGAGGACACCAGATATTAGAAGGGAAATACTGGATGTTGATCCATATGTCTAGGGTGGCCAACCCTCATGGTTTTACCAGGAGTCTCTCGGAATTTGGCTCTATCTCCCTGAGGCCACTGAAGCCAAAATGAGAGATTTTCTGGCCGCTAAAAGTCTGGCTGCGCAGCAGGGCTAAGGCAGGCTCCCTACCTGACTGGGTCCTACACCATTCCCGGAAGGGGCTGGCACGACCCTGAGGCCCCTGGCGGGGGGGTCAGGGAGCTCTGCGCGCTGCCCCTGGAGCTTCCATTGGCCACAGTTCCCATTGCTGTGGAGTCAGCGCTCAGGGAGTGGGCAGCGTCCAGAGACCCCTGCCTCCCCACCAGGGCCGCAAGGACTTTCTTGCCACTTCCAGGAGCGATGCAGGGCCAGGCCAGGCAGGGAGCCTACCTTAGTCTGGCTGCACCGCTGACGAGGAGCCACCTGAGGTAAGCGCCGCCCGGTCACAGCCCTCACTCCCTCCTACACCCCTGTCCCAGCCCTGAGCCCCCTCCCAGAGCCTATACCCTGCACCCCAGGCCCCCAGCCTTGAACCCCCTCCAGCACCAAACTCCCTCCCATAGCCCATACCCCCTCCCACACCCAGAGCTTGCACCCCACATCTCCTCCTGCATCCCAATCCCCTGCCCCAGACTCAGCCTAGAGGCCCTTCTCACACTCTAAACCCCTGCCCCAGCCTGGTGAAAGTGACTGAGGGTGGGGGAGAGTGAGCAATGAAGGGAGGGGGTTGAGGTCTCAGAGAAAGGGCAGGGGAGGAGCTTTGGGAATGGATGGGACAGGACAGGAGCGGGGCAAGGATGTTTGGGTTTGTATGATTACTGTTGGCGACCTGTAGCAGGGTGCTGGTGCAACTAACGAGCCCCTGCTCAGCCAGCCCCAATCAGGGGAAATGGATTGGGGCTGGGGAAAGCCTGATGCCTGGCCTAAGGATTGGCTGCACCTGCTGGCCTGAGAACTGTAAAGGCTGTGAGGAGGCCAGAAGACAGGGGGGAATGGTCAGGGAAAGGTTTGTCTGCTGACTGGGGGCCTGACTCTGTGGCTAGAAGAAGCCAACTTGGCTGGTAAGCGTTGTATATAGCTGGACACTGGTGGTGGGACAATGCTGTAAATAAAGACATGGGTGCTGCACATTCAAAGCCTTTCTGAGCTGTATTGGGATGGCCCCAGAGGCCCCAGGAAGTGGGGCAGCAGGCGGACCCTGTTACACAAATCTGTATATGTATGAAAGGACCCTAGCTCTGTCCCTTTTCCAGTCCCATTTGTGGCACTGGCAACACTGTGCTGGTACTGCTCCTTTAATCCCTTGTCTAGTGACCACCTAGAGCCAAATTCTGCCACCCTTACTCACACCAAGAAGCATCTTATTACAAGAGTAGTTAAGTAACTTTACTGGAGCATTGAATTTCTACTTGACAAAGTGTAAAGGAAGCGGCCTGAGAAAGCAGAGCACAGCAGGCATAATTTGCAATACAATTAAAGCATTTTCCTTAGTGAATTATACCACATATAGCATGTTTCCCCAATTCCTCCCACTATCAGACCAGACCGCCCCTTAGTACAGGGGTTCTATTATATTCATTGGGGTGTGGTAGTGACTATGCAGAGAGGGGAAGAACATGCCGTGTATCCACATTTCCCCTCTGCCTTCCCCCGACTGTATCCATGTGGTAAAGGGCTTTCTGTTTCCCCATGCACCTCATAGAGTGATTGAAGCATATGGTTCTTAGACTGTCTCATATTTGTTAACTTGTCTGGATTGTAACAAATCAAATATGGCTTGTGGGTGTGTGCTTTATCCTACATGCTTTTTTGTTGCCTTTGGATGGCAACTTGTTTTCTTTTGAAACCATTTTTGCTGTATTTATTTTCTACTTTGATCATTTTACTGATAAATACCTCCTGTCTGTATTCACACCTGCTCTTCTTTTATTATCCTAGATTAAATATAAATGCTTCCACTGAAATAAATCAGCCTTGTAATTTGAAAAATGTAAAATTTTGGCTTACATTACTTATTACAGGTAATATATGTTTGACGGTTGAATATAAAAAAACTGCTTGGCAGAATTTTAGCTTGAATATCTGCCAGACAACATTAAAGTGCAACCTAATTCCTAAAAACGCCCAAGCTGTCATGACCTAACATGCATATAGTAATAGTAATAACAGGCTGACAAGGCTAATAAAGTCTACATATTACTATAGCCACACAATGCATGCTGTAACAGGACTATAATGTGTTTTGTCCTTCATATTATGCAGCCCACACATCATCTTCCTGTCACAGAGCATATTAACGGGAGGCAGCCATCTCTGTGGAACACGTCTGTGCCATGAAATTGCTCATGCTTGGTTTGGACTGGCCATTGGTGCTCGTGATTGGACTGAAGAGTGGATAAGTGAAGGGTTTGCTACTTACTTGGAAGATGTATTTTGGGCAGTAGCACAACAGGTATGAAGACAGATCAACACTCTGTTTTATAATGTACTAGCGAAAATACCCGGCGTTGCTCGGGTCCATCGGAGGTGGGGAGGGGGCAGAGAGCTGAGCGAGTGCGGGGTCCGTTGGAGGGGGGAGGGGGCAGAGAGCAAACCTGACACCCCCACCTCACCCCCCCGACCAAACCCGACACCCCCACCTCACTTACCCCTTGACCAACTCCGACTCACATTTTCACCCCCCCACCCAAACCCAACACCACCACGTCACCCCCTACCAACACTCCCTGACCAACACCCACACCTCACCCCCCCGTAGACCAAACCTGACACACCCATCTCACTTTCCCCCCCAACCAAACCCGACACCCCTACCTACCACCACAAACAAACCCGACACCCACACCTCACTTACCTCTCGACCAACCCCGACCCCCCTCCTCACTCCCCCAAACAAACCCAACACCCCCTGACCAACCCCAACACCTCACCCCTCACCCACCCCGACACCTTCCCACCCCCCAGACCAAACCCAACACTTACCCCCCGACCAAACCCGACACCCCCACCTCACCCCCCGACCAAACCCGACACCCCCACCTCACTTACCCTCCGACCAAACCCAACTCGGGTCCGTCGGAGGTGGGGAGGAGCAGAGAGCTGAGCGAGTGCGGGGTCCGTTGGAGGGGGCAGAGAGCTGAGCGAATGCAGGGTCCGTTGGAGGGGGTATTATGACATCATAACTATGTCACAGAGAACAGCAGCTGCCCAGCTGATGTGATTGGCCTTTAAATAATTTCACCCCTGGGGGGCGTCAGAGGTGAGATTTGAAAAATTTTCGACTCTTACCCTGATTAGGACCCTAAGACCTATAACTGTACCAAATTTCAAGTCTCTAGCTCAAACGGTGTGGAAGGAGTAAGTGCACGTGCACGCACACATACACGCATACATACACGCATACACCATTTGACTTTTATATATATAGATGAATTAAGACACTCTCTAACTGAATGCCTTAATATTAAATGGAAGGAAATTGCTATAAATCTGTATTTTAAAATAGTATGTTCTAAGGCCATGTCTGTTAGAATGCAGATTCCAGGATTGTTATAAATTGGTTTAAAATTCCTTACTTCCACACCTATTCACACTGAACATGAACCTTTTCAAAGATATAAGTCATTGCATATAGGAACTGAAATATATTTTCTCAATGATCATCCACCCAAAGACCCACTACTCAAAATCACCCCATTGCTCCCAATCCATTGCTCTTATTTGTCCTTTCCTCCCATCTAATCATCTTTTCCATATCTGAACACCACAGAAGTCAACAGCATCATGTGGTCACAGGAGTCCATCTGTGTCCAAGAACTCTTCCGGGCTGGGACTCTATTTTTGTTTGTTTTGTAAAGTAACAGGCACATATATGGCGCTATATAAAATCATTACCACCACCATATCTAGATTTCTGGAGAGAGAAAGAAAGATACAGCGACTGCCAAACTGCCTTCCCTTCCCATCCTCAAACTCTTCTCTGATTCTCATCTTTACTATCAAGTCCTCTGTTTATAAGCTGCTTCTACTCTGTTCTGAGCCAGATGAAAGCATTTGCTCTGTAGCAAATCTTGCACAACTGGCAGGGAATGGGCAACAAAAATCACAACTGGATGATTTTATTCCTACTAATTTACAAGGCTATAAAAAGTATTTCTTTTTTAATCATTGGGTAATTTTGTTGCTGTATATTAATGTGGTTATAAATATACTCTCTATTACATCACAGTAACTGCAGCTCCGACTGAAAGAGTAGTTCAAGAGAATGCCAAATTTTATTTCCATAAGGAGAAGTCAGAAGTTAGTTCATTTGTACCCAACAAATTGGCATATATACCATTAGCAGCCATCACTGTAAATATGTTTTTGGTAGGGGGGAGATACAACAGGGAGTTTTCACCAGCATAGCAGAAATAGTAGGAAGAGGAGTGATATCAGGACACAAAACAGCTTTCTGCTTTCAAGGCTGGGAAGAATAAAGATGCAGCCAGAACTGATATGCCAGGTATCTGTACTCTATGTCCAGTTCACTTATTGTCAATCTCTGAGGGGAAAACAACCTGCCTATCTCCCTCCTCAGGCAGAAATATTTAACTGACTATTGATTTGATGCTCCCAGCGAGGCTCCTGTTTTCCCTGTGCTGATCTTAACCCTTTGCAGAGCTTGCATTTTTCAACAAGGGTGCGGATGTTTGTGGCATCCTCTGCTCTTCCTACATGTTAAAGGGAAACAAAACAAATCTTTCCATCAGAAAATTATTGACCATTAGGGAAAACAACAAACAATGACGTATGTATTTGTATACTAAGCAGCTGCCACATGATGAAGCAAGAGAGCAGCAAGAGTTGAAAGCTTTGCTGCGCTGGCGACGTCTCAGAGATGAGGTGCAGAACTCTGAAGAAGAGCTGCAAGTATTAAGGTAAAAATACAATGGCACATTCTTTTCCTTTGCATGTGTGCTCTTTCCCTCCCCCCCCCCATTTCCCTCCCTGCATCCATCCATCCATTCCCCTCCAAAGGAAATACATCCAAATAATCTAATTACATCTACTGCATTTCTTTATTTCCTTCTGAAGAAAAAAAATACCCTAATTAAATTGAACTAGGTTTCTCCTCTTCTGCATTATGTGAATTTTTTAAAGGCTTCAAAAATGTGAGTTTGTGTTTGATAGAAAATGTTTCTAAACATTTTCTATCAAGTGCTTCTGTTCAGGAAAATAGCAAGAGTTCCTTGTTTGAAGCCATAATAGTTGTTTTACATTGTGGTTGAAGACCAGCACAAAGATGCGGTACAGTATCTAACTCAGTAGTTTTCAACATTTTTTTTCTGGCGACCTAGTTGATGAAAATTGTTGATGCCCACAACCCAATGGTGCTGGGAATGAGGGGTTTTGGATGTGGGAGGGGCTCAGGGCTGAGGCAGATGATTGGGGTGCGGGGGTGAGGGCTACAGGGTGGAGCCGGGAATGAGGGGTTCACAATGTGGGAGGGGGCTCATGGCTGGGGCAGGAGGTTGGGGTACGGGAAGGTGTCAGGGCTGTGGGCTGGGGATGCAGGCTCTGTGGTGGAGCTGAGGATGAGGAGTTTGGGGTGCAGGAGGGTGCTCTGGGTTTTGGGGAGGCTCAGGGTTGGGTCAGGGAATTGGGGCATCTCCTAGTCAGCAGTGCAGCGGGGGAGCAGAGGTAGGCCTCCTGCTTCTCCTGGCACCACGGATCGCGCTGCACCCTGGAAGTAGCCAGCAGCAGGTCTGGCTCCTAGGAGGAGGCATGCAAGCGGCTCTGCGCAGCTCTTGCCTGCAGGCACCTCCCTCCACCCAGTTCCCACTGGCCGGGTACTGTGCTGAGCCGGTGCATGGGGCTGAGGCAGTGCATAGAGCCTGATGGGCCCCCCCTCCTAGGAGCTGTACCTGCTGCTAGCCGCTACTGGGGCATAGTGTGGTGTCAGAACAGGTAGGAACTAGCCTGTATTAGCCGGGCAGCGCCACCAATGGGACTTTTAATGTCTCGGTCGCCAGTGCTGACCAGAGCCACCAGGACCCAGTGCCTTCCACTCTGCGACCCAGTTCTGGGTTGAGACCCACGGTTTGAAAACCGCTGATCTAACACACAAGCTGAATAAAGTCTTAAAAACCAAAGGACAACGCTTAATAAAATATATATCTATAGATATAGATATCCTTTGTGTAGTAATAACTGAGATTATGTGGGTTTTGTCCCAGGCATTGAAGCCAACAACAGACACATCAAAGAAGGGGGCTCTTGCCTTACTAACAATGGCACAAAAACCATGAGGTTGTTGCAATGGGTTTCTTGGGGGGGTTGTGATGTTTTTACCTTGGGATAACTGGAGGAGTTATCTAATTTTCCACAGTGCGCAGCTTTTCTCAGCAAACCCTGTAGCCAGGAAAATAAGGCTTGCCAGTTCCACCTCCCATTAGCCCTATGCTGCCCCATATATCAGCTTGTAGGATATGATTCAGAATATTGTAAACACACCTTTTCACTAGGACCTGAAAGCTTTTCCCTCTTGGACTCCTGCAGTTCACAAGAAGCAGAAAACGTTCTACCTTATGAACTCATGTTGTCCCAGTCAGTGTTATGCTCCAGACTGTGTCACCAGCTCTGCATTACTGTACTCTTTAATAGCTGCTTTGATTCTTATTGATGAATTGTCCATTGGACTTGTAAGCAGGGTCAGACAAGTTACACATTTGCAAGTATGCACTTTGATGATAGGTGCAAACACAAAAGCAAGCCTTATCACTAGCTACCATACAGCTACCAACACAGCTGCTGATTAACAGTTTATATTTTTAGACTAGGAACCTGGCTTCTGGTGATTGTGACTTATCTGGATATTTGCATTCCTTTGTTTCAGTGTTAAGGAATCATTTTTGTCTTGTTTTACATTAATTATACAAGCTTTTTAAAAATGTGGGGTTGGGGGAGGGAGGTTGACGTACAGGTGTAGTGTAACCAACCAATTTTTTTTGTAGGGCCAGAATGCTGTCTCCCATTTGACACTGACTGGTGAAGAGTTTATTTGTCTTGTATTTTGCCCTCTGCTCCCCTCTCACCCCCACTCCCCTCAGATATCCTGGACTCTCTATATCTTCCATTCTGCTTGCCTTTCACAGAGTGGTATTCCCATATGAATGTGAAACGATCATTAATCATTTCTCCTCACGGTCTCTGTCACTATTACATGTTACAGAATAGGTGCCATAAAGGCAAGTCATTGGTCTGGTGATCACTCCTGTCTCTCTGATTTCTATGGCTCATTTTAACTGCTGTCAAGGACATTTTAGTGGACACAGCAGGATTTAAATGTTTGCTGCTGCTTACTTTATAGCCTGAAGTAGGTCTCTATTGCTTTTTTATTGTTTATACTGTACTAGTGTAAAAGCCCGTGTACACGGGCCAACGGTAACGGCTCACGGCCCCCCCACTTGCTCAGCTCTCTCCCCCTCCCCCCCTCCAACGCCCCCCCACTCGCTCAGCTCTCTCCCCCTCCCCCCTCCAACGCCCCCCACTCGCTCAGCTCTCTCCCCCGTCCCCCCCTCCAACAGCCCCCCACTCGCTCAGCTCTTTCCCCCCTCCAACGCCCCCCCCACTCGCTCAGCTCTCTCCCCCCTCCCCCCTCCAACAGACCCCCCACTTGCTCAGCTCTCTCCCCCCTCCAACGGCCCCCCACTCGCTCAGCTCTCTCCCCCCTCCAACGCCCCCCCCACTCGCTCAGCTCTCTCCCCCCTCCAATGGCCCTCCCCACTCGCTCAGCTCTCTCCCCCCTCCAACGGCCCCCCCACTCGCTCAGCTCTCTCCCCCCTCCAACGCCCCCTCCACTCGCTCAGCTCTCTCTCCCCCCTCTCCAACAGCCCCCCCACTCGCTCAGCTCTCTCTCCCCCCTCCCCCCCTCCAACTTCCCCTCAACCCCTCGTCATGCACCCGACAGCCCAGCCCGCTCCCTCCCATCCCCCCAGCAGCATGGGGAAGGTGGCCCACTCCGGCTAGGTTGGATGCAGCTGGCCGGGCCATGCCCGGGCGCCTCTGCCCTGCTGGCCCAGCGCCCCCTTCCCCCACCTGGCCAGAGCCCCCTGCCTGCACCTCCTGCACCCAGCCATCCTCCTGCCCGCGCTCCCCGAGCCCCCTGATCCAGACCCTGCTTCCCTCGCGGCGGCGCACACGCGGCGGCCATGTTGTGCTGGCGAACTACACCTCCCAGCATGCCGTTCGTCCGGGCCGTCTCTACTGCGCATGACGGCTTCGGACAAACTTCCTTAGCCTTTTATTCTATAGGATTGTCCCTTTCTCAAAGTATCTGTGTAGATCCCACTGTAAGTGTGCATTTGACTTACGTGTACAAGATCAGAGTCTTTTGAAACATGCATGTGCCCTCTGCTTCCTTGTGTTCCTGTGTGAGGACATAACAGAGAGTGACCGCAACCTCCCAGTTCCCTCTTACTGCCCATGTTATTGAGATGAAATCCAGCAGTGTCCAAACTGCTGCTCCTTCAAGTTAGCAGATTCTTCTACTGGATTGTCATCTGCCTTACTGGTAGGGAATTGCTTCAAAACCCCTAATGTGATGAATTTGAAGCCATTCCTATCCCAGAAAAAAACATTCCCCCTGTACTTACTCACCTATACCATGTGGTTAAGTGTTCGGCAGTCTCTTCTGTTATGCAGGCTTCAAACTCTGTCCATCATACAAAGCCTGATCCTGCTGACTGGCGGCCACACCGTATGCTGGTTCTGTGTGGACAAAAGCCACATGCCAGATTGGTGCATGATATGCCCATCATAAATTCCACTTGCTGGAGCAGCTGATAAAGGTCTCTTTGAACTCTGATTAAGCAAATATTGAGGTTGATCAGGTACCAAAGAAATCAATATCCGTCAGGGACCCCCACTGCAGGCATGTGACACTGAAAGCTGGTGCTGACAGACCCTCAATATTGAGAAAAGAACTGGAGATCTATACCCCACCCCGTACTAGGAACACTGAAACCCATGGCAGTGAAGTTTAGTGCTGATAGAGGATGTTCTGAGCATAGGAGATGAGACTCTAGGCACAGCATGGTGTCATCCCTCAAAGGGGCAAAAGCAAACCTTTAGGGATAAGCCCACTAAGTGTCATACAAAAATAAGAGCTAGTGAAGTGGAATTGGTTATACTTGCAATACTGGCAAAACATGCCTCAGGAACTGACTCCATGAGCAATGATGACCCCACAGAAACTGATGTGAACTCCATTAGAGTCACTCATGGTACTGGCAGACATCCTAGTGGAGGAGCCACATATACCCCAATGATGAACCTGGAACTGAGACCACTGACAACACTGGAATAGAACCCTGTACCAAGAACATCATATGCCTTAGTACTGTCTTGGGAGAAAGAATATTCCTCTTTCCTGTCACCAGGTCACATTTTCTGACCATCATCAAACAGAAATCCATCTCCCTCAAGATCATCAGGAACCCAGTGGAAAGACCTGGAATCTCTTCTTTCAGGGCTCTGTCACAGCTTTACTTTGATTGGCAATGGACTGGCGACAACCATGCAAGCCAACCATACTTTTATGGTTTGCCACCATGGCCCTATTGAAGGCATATTGAAAATTGTCGTCTCAGGCTTCCAGGAGGTTGAGCCCCTTCTCAATTCAGGAAACTGAGACGATCACATTCTCCAGCAGCATCCCTAGACCGACCACCAACATTGGGCAAGGAGGAATGTTGGGCATCATCAGACATAGCTTTGGGACGGCAACACCATCCCCTTAGCCTCCCAAGAACTTCACTTCATTGTTGCCAGATGAAGCAGTAACTAGCTTTCCAAGAGCTGTTAATGAGGATAGCAGACATTTTGAACATTCAGTCTTCACTGATACTGGAGAAGTCCCATAAATTTGATATCCTGATTGCACTGGATCCTGCTGAAATTGGTCTCCCAATAAAAAAAAAAAGGATACTCAACCCTGCTAAAGCCTTCTTGGCAGACACCTACCATCATTCATGCCACAGCAAAAAGACTTGTAAAATGGTACCAAGTCCCACAGAAAGGATTTGAACATTATTAGGTTCAACCCAGCCTGGGCTTGTGAGTTGTGTCTGCAGGGCAAAGAAATCTAGTTCCTTGTTGGAGCACCCAAGGGAGAAAGAAAAAAATAAAATTAACCTTTCTGGAATGAAAGCTTACTCCTCCACTTCCCTGGAATTCTATATAAGTACAACTTTTTAACATGGGACAGTGTCATCCTTCTTATACCAGATAGTAGGGAAGAGTTTCAGGACATAATCAGCGAGGACCATTTAGAAGCTAAAACTGCTCTGCAGGCGGCCATGGACACCTCAGACACTAGTCAGATGCATGGCTAGAGCCTCATAAAGTATGCTGGTCTTCCTTCTTCTCAGTATCACACTCCCATCCAGCTGCAAGACAGCAGATTTGATGGGATTGCTGGGAGCCATACTCAAATCAGTCCAGGATAGAATGTATTATTTGGAAGTCACCTTGTCTGCTTCCACCAGGCTTGGTCTTCCATCACATCTGAGAGATGGATGTTAGAGATCATTATTCAGGTCTATCCCATCCAATTCCAGTCCTTATCCCCCAGCCATCTCCTTTCAGGGATACTTTTCTACAAACAGAATTTGCTTTGTTGCTTCGTCTAGAAGCCACAGATGAGATGCTGCAGGATTGGAGGGCAAGAAGCTTCTGAGGGTCCTGATATTTCCATATTCTGAAGAAGTAAGAGGCTGGGAAAAAATGAACAAATGCAAATGCTGTCTCAGAATCAGCATAGTAATCCTTGCCTCCATTATTCCACCCCTTCAGGCTCAGGACTGGTTCATGGCTCTTGCCTAATAGGATGTGTATCACTCAATCCACAGGAAATACCTGAGGTTCACAGTATGGCCCAACCATTACCAGTATAACGTACTGTCATTCAGAGACTCCATAGAATGAATGGTAAGATAAAATGACCTACCTAAAAAGGAGAGGCATCCACAACTGCTTGTATCTAGGCAACTGGCTGATCAGAGGCAGGAGAGAGCACCACATCTCTGGAATACATCCTCTCCCAGTTTGCCCAGCTGGCACTCTTGGTGAACTATAAGAAGTCATCTCTCAACTCCATGAGAGAGAATAGAATTAATAGGAGCCATGATCAACTCCCAGTCAGTAGAAGTATAGCTACTTGAGTACTGGTCCCTGTCCGTTCAGTCAATACTGAACTAAATAATATCAGACCCAACCAGGTTGGTATGGACTTGCCTCAGAATGCTAGGTCATATGTCAGCATGCACATGTGACATCACTTGCCAGACTTCACAGATGGCCTCTGTAACTCTGGCTGAGGTAAAACCATTTCCCATCAAGACATCAGATGAATGCTAAGGTCATAGTCCCACCTTATGTCATCTTGGAACTGAATTGGTAGCTACACCCCAAGAATGTATGAAAAGGAATACCATTCTCTGCCCCTCCTCCCACAATGACACTAATCATGACACCATCTCCAGATGCAAGGGACTGATGACATGAAATTTGACGTAAACATCTTGGAACTCAGAGCTATCAACCTTCTTGCATGACATTTATCTTTGTTCTGTGAAATTCCGCAATGCAGATCTTTACAGAAAATACATCTAAACTGTACTACATTAACAAGCAAGGAGAAACCTGATCATTACCCCTGCGCCAAGAAGCTATCAAGCTATGGGCGGGGTGTCTCTAGCATGGAATAACCCCAATGACTCTTCACCTTCCAGGAGTCAGCAATAACCTGGTGGATTTCTCGCAGACAATCGATCATTAACCAGGAATCCACATTGACTGCAACATGTCGAAAAACCACAGTTACTATGAAATAAGTAATCATTCTTTTTCTTTTATTTTCCTCTCATTGTTAAAGTGGAACTTTCACACTGAAAAACTGCTAAAACATAGAACACTGGTGGACATTTCAGAGATACAACTGGAACCAGGATCAGGATCTACATTTTACAGGCTATCCCTGTCTCTGTAATTGGCCAATACAAAATCCTCAGTCTGAGTACCCACAGATTCCACAGATTCCAGATCATGGTAGAATCTTACAATTATGATACATTTTCTTGGGCAGCCAAACTTCGACATGATTTTCTGCAGAATCTCATGGCTGATGGAGTCAAAGGCTTTGGCCAGATCAATAAAGGCCATATATACCGCTCCTGGTGGTGTTTTGACATTTTTCCTGGATCTGCCTGGCTAATCCACTGATGCCTCGGGAAGATCTGAAGCCATACTGGGACTCTGGAAGTACTTTCTCTGCAAGAGGCAGGAGGTGATTCAGTAAGAATCTAGAAGAATCTTCCCAATCTAGAAGAGACCTCCCCAGAATAGCCCATGATTACCTTGGATGTAAAGGACCAAGGTTGAAGCCCTGCTCAGGATCGGGGGAGCAAGGACTTGAGCCTCCATCTCCCAAAGGGGTGAGGAGGGCAATACTTAGATAGTTGCCACAGCCATGTCCCTTTTTGAAAATGGTAATGATGTCCGCATTACATAAGTCGGCGGAGAATTCTTCGGTGCACCAGATTTTGAGGAGAAGCAAATGAAGCTTGTTAGTCAGTGTTTCTCCCCCTACTTTCAGTACTTCTGCTGGTACGCCATCAGGACCTGGTGCTTTTTTTGTTCTTCATTTGTTTAATTGCTTTGCGGACCACCTCAGGTGTTTGTGGGTTGGCAAGAGTTTCCTAGATTGGGTGCTGTGAATGGAGTCAATGGTGTCATCATTTTACCACATGTATCACTAGTAAAATGAGTGTTTTCCAGCATAGGCACTGACTCTGCGGGTGCCCCATGAGGTGAAGCACCCATGAAAAAAAAGATTAGCAGGTGGCACCACCAGCAGCCAAGCTCCCCCACTTCCCACCCACCAGCAGCCCCTGCCAATCAAGCTCAGGGTAGGAGCTGAGAAGTAGAGTCTGTCTCTACCTTCAGCCAAGAAGGGGGAGGGGGAGGGGAAACAGCCTCCAAGTGTCTGGCTCTCAGGGAGGGAGACAGAGTTAGGGTTTTGGGGAGTCTGAGTACCCCACTCCGGGACCTTGGAGATTTACTCAGATGGTGGCAGCCGGGAGTCCCCAAGTTCCCAGCTGGTAAAGTGTGGGAGTCTGGGGATGTAGAGAATTAACTTAAGCTGGGGAGCAGCTAAAGTTGGTTGGTCTGGCATACGAGAGTCCCTTTCTCTGTACTCAAGAGCACAGAGACTGGGTAGCACACTCTTACAGTATGCATGCTCTTCTTCAGAAAAAAGGAGCTCCGGTGATGTGGCATAGGGCTTTGCAAGTTTTCCTCATGGCTTGAGCTGTGCAATGTGGCACAAGCAGAAGGCCTGGCTCAGTAGAAATCCAACTCACCGTGCACTGGATCAAAGCACAGTACCCATCTGCACAGCCAGTGCATAACACACCGCTAATAAAACTACTGTGCCAGCATTGTTGGTGAATGTTTTTCACCATTCTGGCTAAAATCATCCACACACATTCACTTTGTTTCACAGCCACTTTTGGCAAGCTGCAGCTCATGCAAACACTGTTGATTTGAAACTGAACAATTTCTTTTCAAGAATGTCTGGCATACCACTTACAATACTCATGTACCACAGTTTGGGAATCACTGAGATAGGCTGTACTAAGTGAATTATGGAATGTGGATTAAGTTCAGTTTGTTTAATTGTTCTTAAATACACATGCACATGCTTTATGGGAGGGAATGGCCTAGAGGACTAGTAATGAGACACTGTATGTCCCTTTCATCCTTTAGATGAATAATGATGGGTTATTAGTAACCAAAAATATTTGTTGTCTGTTCATTGATTAAGTAAAATTAGCTGCTTGTATTAATCTTTCTTAGCAATCAAAGCAGAGACCAAGGTTTAAATGGGTATCGAGACTTGACTCTTAGAGTTGGTCCCTCAGAGACATATTAATGGTGTTTAAAAGGAAGCTTAGACTGCTGCTGTCTGTGCTGTCACTGTTTTGTGGAATGGAAAAATAGGTCTTAAGTTTCCAGAACTGCTAGTTTGCCACCTTTCGCTCATACTAAAACTATATTTAAAGTCTCCAGAATTTTTTTTAGTCATGTTGATAGACTCCTAAAGAAGTGCTGTCTAGTCCTCCTTAGCCACCCAGTAGCTTCACAGTTGGACCTCTTGGAAAGAAGTTTGAAGACAAAGAAGAATTAGTGCTTCATTACTGTGGCTTTGGTGTGGAATACCCCATTTACGGAGGAGGGGAATTTTTTTGCATAATTTGTCTTTTTAGTTTTTCTTCTCTGTGATTAAATGAATAGGACTGCTAGGCACTAAGAACGGGTAGATGCTTCTGTTATGCCTATTGAGGCTTGGCAATCTGAAAACCCAGTGTGAAAGAGTTAACTTAGTTTGAATTTGTTCTGGATATTACTCTCTGTCTGACTGAGAATCCCCAAGGCTCTGTGTGGCGGGCTCTCTCTTTCGAAGCTCTGGTTGTTTTTTTGCTGACACGCACACAAAATGACAAACCAAAGAAGAAAAAGAATGGCAGGCTTATACTTTTTTGTAGCGTATTAAATGTAGATGAAAGAGGCCATTCATTCTTGCAGGTGTAGTCTTGTGAGCTGTTAAGCTGTGTTCAGGTATGAAAAGTGAAATATGTAGCTGCGTGTAATGAGTGCAATATCCTTCCTTCCCATATACCTTCATCTCAAATATCTGTCTTTTTTTGTCTGCCTTTGTTCATAATGTAACACTGCTGTCTACGTAGTATCTCTTAATTAAATGCCATGTAATATGATGTCATGTCTGGGAGGGAAGAGCAAGTACTATATCCCAGCTTAGTGTTGGCTTTCAGTTTAACCTCAGCTGGTTGTGCAGCCACACACAAAGTCACATTAAAGGGATACATTTCTTGTTATTTCTATTTCTTTTCACATTAGCTAAGCTATTTCAGGGATTCTCAACCGTTTCCTTTCAAAGGCCCCCTTCCCAACATGCAATAAAAACTCCAGAGCTGGAAGGGGGGAAGTGGAAGCTCCGGCCTTCAGCCTCATGGGGGTGCTTCTGTCCTGCAGGGCTGGGTGGGGGGGATGCTCAGGAACCCCGTGGGACTGAAGGTTTGAGGGTTTTGCCCTACAGGGTGGGTTCTCGGAGCTTTAGCACCTTGGGGCGGGGGGTGGCTTGGGGCTTTAGCTCTGTGGGGGCAGCTTAGGGTTTCAGTCCTATGGGGCAACTTTTGTCAGGGCTCAGGGCACCAGAGCTCAGGCTTCAGTCCTATGGGGTGCCTGGGCTCAGGGCTTCAGCTCCATGGGGCATCTGAGCTCAGGGCTTCCTCCCTGCAGGGCACCAGAACTCCAAGTTCAGATCCTGGGCTTCAAGTGGCCCTGCTTGGTGAACCCCCTGAAATGGCTCATAGTCCCTCATTGGGCTGTGGACCCCCAGCTGAGAACCGCTAAATTACTTAGCACAAATTTAGTTCCAGAGCAGAACGGAAACTAATGCACTGACTAGTGATTAGTGTCTGAAGATACCAACCTATCGTCATCATTTTGAGCAATGAAAATTTTTAATGCATTAATTCTTTACTCACTTATCAAAAATTTAATTGATTTGCAATCATTTTAGGCCGAACAAAGAGAACACAGGAGAAGTGAGTGAGTCTGGAACATGCATAATCAAACACGGTCTTAATGCAGAAAAAATCTTCATGCAGGTTCATTACTTGAAGGTAAGAGTGTGAAACTGACCTAACTGAAGCCAATGTTACCAACACATTCTATAAACACTTATTTTTGTGTATCCTTTAATTAACAGCTTCATCTTTGTCTTTGGTACTGATTTCTTCCAGGGCTATTTCCTTCTGCAATCCCTAGCCAAGAGAATTGGAGAGGCTACATATTTTGAATTTTTAAGAAAGTTTGTGCATAAGTTTCATGGACAACTGATCCTTTCTCAGGTACTCTGCTGGTGCTTGTTGCCCAGTTTGTTTAAAAACAAGTGACTTTTATTTGTTGTTTGACTATTGAAATCACTGTGTTTGGAAATTTAAAATGTGGATAGGACATAGGACGCTGAGTCGGGAAACTTGGGATTCTGGCTTAATCTCCAACACGAGCTCTCTTTTTCCTAATGCAAGTCACACCTCACTTCTGTGCCACATTTGCACCTCTGTAAAATGGAGATGATATTTACTGTCCTTTATAAAGCACTTGGAACCTTGCATAAAAAGTGCTCTACAAGTGATATGTATGTATGTATTAGTATTATTCAGCACTTCATGGCAACAGGGGGTAAAAAGTGAGATCATTCTTCTCCAGAAGTACAGACCTCTATAACTTGAATGAAACATAAATTCCCATTAGCTGTTAGCAATATAAACAAAATACTATGTATATACTGGAAGGATGCATTCCTACTCCCTTGAGGTCAGTGGCAAATATTCCATTGAAATCAATGGAAACAGAAATCAGTTCTTAGTGTAATTGATATGAGATACTGCATCTGATCTTATAATAGCATATGCTGTATTGTGTAGTCATCACTGTGGAGTTTTCTGAGTGCCTTGAAGTTGCATTGCTGTCGGACTGACTCATGTGCACTCATTTATTCAGGTACGAGTACCTGTATCAGACTTTGATATGATAAAGATAATTTCATCTAAATACACTGAAGGTGGCATGGGAACAGAACCTGAATTTATATTTGTAGCATTGGACTTTCAGGATTCTGGACCTGTATATGTATTTGGAACATTGCAAACACATTGCAGCAGTTATGTGCTGAGTTAAACTGGGTAATCAGCAAGTGAAGGAAAAATAGTGACTGCTAAAGGTGGCCTTAAGATCCACTCTGAAAGGAGATGATTCTTTTTAAAGCCAGACCTGAAGAAGAGAAGAGGCTTGCTGCTTAACTACTAACTATTTCTCTGCAGAGTTACCAAGGGCTTGATTACATTGGCACTTTATAGCGCTATAAAGCCTCCAGGAGCGCTATAACTCCCTACCTGTCCAGACTGACGAGGCACGTAGAACACTGTAAACCCACAATTATACTGGTCCTGGTAATCCTCCCTTCCTCGAGGATTAACAGCTATTGCGTATTCACTGCTCCGTATTATCACCAGTGTGAATGGGTATTAATGCTACAAGCACTTTGAGTGATCTCTGGAGATGCCCCTGAACCGTTTAAAGCAACTGATGTCTCTTCCCTTTGTTTTGAACTCGACTGGAGGAATGTGGAAGTACCTTTTTAGAGTTTCTCTAAACTCAGCTAATCAGCAATGCAAATGTTTACGGAGTGAGCCTGTGTGAAAGAGAAAACTCGCAGGCTCTGTAATTTGTCTCAGCAGCCAAAAATCCACTCGCTCTCTCCATCCACGCATACACAACACGTTCCCCCTCATCCCTCGTTTGAAAAGCACGTTGCACTCAGCTGAATGCTGGGATAGCTGCCCATAATGCACCACTCCCCGTGCCGCTGGAACTGCTGAAAATGTGGCCACGCTATACCGCTGGCGGGTCTCAGTGTGGACACGCTATAGCGCTGTCCTTATAGCTGTATATGAGGGCAGTATGGGCTGGTCCCCACTACGGCTTAACGTCGACTTTAGCGACGTTAAGTTGATATAAACATGTACCCGTCCTCACATGCATGCCATTTGAGTCGATTTAAAGGGACCTCAAAAGCGACTTCTGTACTCCTCCCTAATGAGAGTAGCACTGATATCGACCTCTCTGGGTTGATTGTGAACTAGTGAGGATGCATGTGACATTACTAGCCTCCGATGTTCCACAATGCCCTTTTGCTCCCCAGGGGACCAGCCACCACTCCCAGCAACTCCGCGGTCCCCTGTGCCGCCCGAGCAGCTAGCTCCGCACCGGACCCCCCCCCCCCCCGCCTGCCCGAGCAGCTAGCTCCGCGGTCCCCCCATGCCCGCCCAAGCAGCTCCGCGCCGGACACCCCCCCCTCCCGCCCAAGCAGCTAGCTCCACGGTCCCCCCGTGCCCGCCCGAGCAGCTCCACGCCAGCTTCCCCCTCACACCCGAGCAGCTAGCTCCGCGGCCCGCCCGAGCAGCTCCGCGGCCCCCCCTTCATGCCTGCCCAAGCAGCTCCGCGGGGCCCCCCCCGTGCCTGCCCGAGCAGCTCCGTGGTCCCCCCCATGCCCACCCAAGCAGCTCCGCGCCGGCCTCCCCCCATGCCCAGCTGCCCTGAAATGGTGCCTGCTGGGGACTCCCGGAACGGTGGGATATCTGCCCACAGTGCAACACTCCCTATGTCGACGCTTGCCACAGTTGTGGGGACAGACACTGCCGACTTGCTGTCCTTAGTGGGGACACACAAAATCGACTCTATACAGTCTGCTTTAAAAAATCAACTTAAGGGAAATCGACCTACTGCTGTAGTGAAGACATACCCTATAACCAAAACCGCTATAAAGCTGTAAGAGTAACCAAGCCCCAAGTCTCATATTGTACCTTGCTGCAGTCAAAGAAGAAACCTGGGGAAAGCTATTCCAGGACTCTAACTGCTCCAATAAAAGAATAAGCTAGTATTCTTTAGTCTTGTGTACACTAGTGCAGCTCTACCACTTGAGGAAACATTGGGTGCTGTAAAGTAGATAAGGTTCCCACTGCTTACAGCTGTTTTGAATGTCAGGTCAGTTAGATTTCCTTGGAGGAGTTTTAATTGACACAGAGTAAAAAATACCAATCACTGTGGGAGACTTGTCTACACTAGGGCTCCAAAGTTGTGAACAACAGTGCTCTAGTGTTAGCACCAGCTGGAAGCTTTTTTTGAAAATTATAGCAAGAAAGCAAGAGGCTGGCTAATGCCCTTAATTTGACTGCAGGAAAAGTATTGGATTGAGGTAGAAAAAGTTAGCTTGTTGCAGTTAGATCTACTAGCCGGACAGGAAATCAATTAAATTAGTGGATTACATAAATATTGCACAATGTTGGAAGGTCCCAAAGCATTAAGCTATTAGTCATCCTAGCTGGATCATATTGCAGTGGTATTACTAATCTACTAGTAATCTCCCCTCTCACTCCAATGCTCTGCTGTAAAATGTGAATTTGTAGTGTATCCAGCTGTTCTCTCACAAATTGAAAGATTTCATGCTTGTTCTCATCCCAGAAGCAAATATTTGTTGTAGTTTTATAGAATTTTTTGAGCCTTTTTGAAGTTGACAATATATGTAATTTTTCACCTAAGATTTCTCAAGACTCATTTTTTGAATATAATTAACTCGAAGACTTGTTTTAAAACTTCAGACTAGGCCATGTGATTAGTTAAGATTGAAAAACGAGCTTTCCTTTGTTTGAAGATATTTGATTTTGCAATAATAAGGTTTGGGATGTTTTCTTAAAATGAATCAATCATAGTGTATTTTCTTACACCAAAAAGAGACACTAAAGTTTAATGCTTTGAACAGTCAAAATGTTTATTTTTGGGACCAGCGGTGGCTAGAATGAGCCACAATGCCATTGCAACACTTCTGGTACTTTCTCAGCAGTTCTTTGGGGGCCAAATCCAAAGTTACTGGAAGGATTGATTAGGAGTTAGATCTTACCCTTAGGTAGCAATTGGTGTACATTTCTAGACACACATAAATAGTATTTTCTATTGGTCCATCTGTTGCATAAACTATGTAATAAAAATGCAAGGAGGCAGAGTTATGGTTAATTCTGCATTTCTTGATTCTGTGTATTGAGAATCTCAACTTTAATGTAGGTAGGTATTTGGCATTTAATTGTAGCTAGGCATACATATTAGAAGTAAGTAATTAAAACTTTCTACCAACTTTTCTTATTCAGGTTCCTTCTTAATAAGTATTCTGTCACCAGAAGTTTAAAATAAAGGCAGAAGTGGTAAATTTAAATTTTGTGGTATTATACTTACCTTGTCAAAAACAATTGTAAGAATTAAGAGTTCTGAGGAGGAGAGAAAGTAAAAACTCAGTGCAAATAATTATCTACTTTCTGAATACAAGTCTTGTTTTCAGTTGTATTTGTAGTATTTTTCCTAGATGAGAGCTGCAGGTGCAAGGAAATGACTTCAGATGTGAAACATTAATCAGTTTGCTTTTTTCCCTTCATTTTGATTGCCAGTGCTTAGTACATTTTTAATCGTAGTTTTTGTTTATATTAGTTGAAGTGGCAACAGATGAGTAAAGCAAGTCTGGAATCTTTTAGCCGGATTTAAAAATAAATCTTCTGTTTTTATTTCCATGGGAGAATTCGTTTAGTAACTGCTTTGAATTAAAATGTTATTATGAATGGAGTGATATAGAAATGAGTACAAGTTCCTGATTTCACTAGTGCAGTTAATTCTACTGTTTAATTTGATGGTGGAAAAAGAACACACTAGGAATCAAGTTGTTTGCAAAGTTTCATTTTCATAGAGTTCCATCTGCTATAATAATAGCGAGGACCTGTATTGCTCCCCCATTCTACTTAGATTCTAATTTGATGTGGCACAAAACAGTCTTGCTTAAAACCAAACAAATACAGTAAAACCTCGATATATCGGACTAATTCTGTCGAGGGGGTGTCCGTTAAAGCCGAAAGACTTTCGGCTTTAACGGACACCCCCTCGCCCGAATTAGTCCGTTATATCGAGGTTTTACTTATCACGGCAGCTGGGAGCCGTGAGTCAGCCCGCCCGGGTCCCGGCTGCTGGGACCCGGGCGGGCTGGCAGCGGGGAGCCGGCAGGCAGCCCGCCCGCTGCCTGAACCCAGGAGGCAGTGGGGAGCCGGCAGCCAGCCCGCCCGCTGCCTGGAAGGGGGGGGGCTCGGAACAAGGGGGGGCTGGGGGGTGGGAAGGGGGGGCTCGGAACAAGGGGGGGTTGGGGGGGGGCGGGAAGGGGGGGCTCAGAACAAGGGGGGGAGCTGGGGGAGTACAGAGTGGGGGGGGGAGACTGGAGAGCTGGGAGTGGGGGAGATCTGGGAGGCAGTGGGGAGTCAGCAGCCAGCCCGCCAGCTGCGGGGAGCTGGCAGCCCGCCCGCTGCCTGGACCTGGGCGGCAGCCGGGAGCCGGCAGCCAGCACGACCGCCCAGCTCCCGCCCGCAGCTGCAACCCCGGCGGCCGCAGGGAGCCCACAGCCAGCCCTCCACAAACGGATTTCGGATGCATCAGACTTTCTGAAAAATTTTGTCCGTTGCATCCGAAGTCTGTTAAATGGAGGTCTGTTAAATTGAGGTTTCACTGTAACACTTTTAAAATCCCAGATTCTGTTATTACAAAGTTTTAAAAGGCAAACTTTCAGTGACTAGAGGCCTAGGTGTACATACACACATATGCACACACACATGCAAACTTAAGTATACATAAACAAAATTGTGGTAATTGTATAAGTGGGTTTCTACACCTGCAAGTTGTGTGTGTCTTGTTCATTTGCTCATACAAATGTGGAAGCTGGAGTTGGAAATGCGGACATGCTGGTGTCTGAGCATTTTTGTGCATGGACACTTCTGGATTGCTTTTTAAAGAAATCGGGGTCTGAAATATATTTATACTCTTTGGCCCCAGTCCTGAAAGCTTTTCCATGTTTGAAGACCCTGAGACTGAGTGAATATCCCTTGATGTCAGTGGGGCTCGATTTAGGCTCAGGAGACCCCCTGTTGAGAGCAGATTGCAGGATTGTAACCTTTGTTTGCTTTTTGCATTTTATACAGGTTGGACCACAGAAGTAGATGTCAGTTTCACTTCAGTCCAGTTAGTTTCAGATTCTGATTCTCACCACATTCACTAACACATTGTTGCCATTTTGATTGCTAATACTGTGAAGGGAATGTTTATATTCAAGCAAAACCTCCTGTCCTCATTGACTGCTTCCGCTGCCACTCTGCTTTCCTGCTCTTGCCGCGTTACCGAATTTCTCATGTTGTCTGTCCAGGGATCCCGCCTCCTTGAAAACTACGAAAGACGACCATTTCCCCCCTTTTTTCAGCTATCGTGAACCGAACAGCACCGCTTCCGCTTCCACTCTGCTCTCCTTCGTTTTGCGCTTTCAAACTGCCAGGCCCCCTTTCCCATATGAAGCAATGCCTGGTTCTCTCTGGGATGATCGCTTCATTCCCCTCCCCCGCACCCTTTAGGGCAAATGACGACCCTGCAACGTGAATAGATTCTGCCCCCCCATCCCATCCCACGCATGGGTTCTGATCAGGGAGGAGCCCTTTAAACCAAATGCGAGCACCCCAGTGGGAACGGACACCTCTGATTTTTCCCTTAAACAGATTCCCCTATTTCAACCAGGTGCCCATGAATGATATCACTCTCATGATGCTAACACACAGAGAGAAAGAACGAATGTTGCTTTAATGCGACCAAACCCCAGCACCATTTGCTGCCATGCTCTGTGCTTCAGTGATTCCAGATTACTTACTACTGGCCTGGCGGGGTAAAGTGTCCTACCATGAAGGACATGGATCAATAAAAAAACCAGTTTGTTTGAAACCCTGCATCATATTTACAGAGGTATACTCACCGGAAGTGCCTTCTTCAGCGTCATGGTCTGGGAGCCCGCCTTGGGAGGGGGTTGAGTGTATTGACTCCAGGGTTAGCAACAGTGCCTGGCTCCCAGGGAGAACGGATTGACCACTTGCCATCTGGGCAGTGTCTTCCTCCTCATCCTCCAAAAACCCATCCTCTCCACTCCGCGTGCGACTCCTCCCTTGCCCGAGCTCCTTGATTTTCACAGGGCACTGCTCTGTGTCCCTGGAGTAGCTTCTGTCCATCATGCCTCTGGAGATTTTGGCATACATTTTTGTGTTCCTTTTTTTGGAACAGAGTTCTGCTTGAAGAGATTTTTCTCCAGTACTTCCCGTTCAGTCCATGCTGGAGATCACCTGCGATTCAGCATGGCCAACTGTGATGGTGGGCTCTGCATGGCCAACTGTGATGGTGTGCTCTTCAGGGTCACCATGCTGATGAGCTCGCCGTGCTGGCCAAACAGGAAATGAAATTCAAAAGTTCCTGAGCTTTTCCTGTCTACCTGGCCAGTGCATCTGGGTTGAGAGTGCTGTCCAGAATGGTCACAATGGAGCATTGTCGGATAGCTCCTGGAGGCCCATAGCATCAAATTATATCCACAGTACCTCAAATCTGAAACAGCAATGCCGAGTTTAGCGCTAGTCCCCTTGCCAAGGTGGAGTATAGAAATCAGATTTAAGAGCCATTAATTTCGACATAATAAGGTTGGTTGTGTGAATGGATTCACTTTTAATTCGGTATAATGTGGCTAATTCTGAATTAATCACGTAGTGTAGACCAGGCCTGAGACTATAATACATACAATGTGACAACACTAGTAGGATAAGAGATATCAGCCAATAATCTCTCTATATAAAAGTCAAATGGTGTATGCGTGTGTGTGTGTGTGTGTGTGTATGTGTGTGCGTGCGTATATGTATGCTGCCTTACTCCTTCCACACCGTTTGAGCTAGAGACTTGAAATTTGGTACAGTTATAGGCTTTAGGGTCCTAATCAGGGTAATTGTCGAAAATTTTTCAAATCTCACCTCTGATGCCCCACAGGGGTGAAATTCTTTAAAGCCCATTCACATCAGCTGGGCAGCAGGTTAACACCTGCTGTTCTCTGTGACATAGTTATGATGTAATAATACCCCCCTCCAACAGACCCCGCACTCGCTCAGCTCTCTCCCCCCTCCCCTCCTCCAATGCCCCCCCTCACTCAGCTCTCTCCCCCCTCAGGTAAGAATCAAACATTTTTAAAATCTCACCCCCCCCAACAGCCCCCGCACTCACTCAGCTCTCTCCCCCCTCAGGTAAGAATAGAAAATTTTTAAAATCTCACCCCCATCCCCCCACTCCAAAGGCCCCACCACTCGCTCAGCTCTCTCCCCCCTCTCCCCTCCAACGGCCCCCACACTCACTCAGCTCTCTCCTCCCTCAGGTAAGAATCAAAATTTTTTAAAATGCCCCCCTCCCCCACTCCAAAGGCCCCCCCACTCGCTCAGCTCTCTCCCCCCTCCCCAGACCCCGCACTCTCAGCTCTCTCCCCCTCTCCCCCCCCCCCCCCCGACGGACCCGAGCAATGCCGGGTATTTTTGCTAGTAGGTTATAAAACACTGATGAGAGAAGATCAAGGGATCTGGCTAGATTAACATTTGAAGTTACTCAGTGCTGTTTATATAGAATGAATACTTTCAGTCAGATTTGTATCATCCCTGTCACAGCTGTAACAATGCCAACAAATGGTAAAATCTTTTGGACAGCAGTACTGACCTGGCCTGAATTTGTCCTGATTTAAAGTGAATTTACTGACACTTTGAACTGGTAAACCCCCTCCTTTAACAATGTGATCAGTATTCAGCAAAACAGGGTCATTATTGAATACCCCCATTCCCAACCCACTGCCTTCAATACAACACTCTTTGCTCAGGAAGCAAGAGCTCACTTTCAGGAATCATACTAAGCAATGTGTGCTTCAATGCACAGCATCACTAGGCTAATAGACCTGTCCCCAGTAAGATACTTTTAGTATTAACAAACTTGATTTATTGCTAGTTAAAAATAGATGGTAAAAATGGAGAGTTATTTTTAATAATGTTTCTCTCCTGAAAGCTGCTTGTGGGAGCCCAGGTACTTAGTGTGTTGTATCAAAGTGCTTCTGTATCAAAGTGATTGTTATAAAAGAATGAGATTATGTTTAAAGTGATGAGTGCCAGAATACCTCTGGTATGCCAGGGGTAACTTTATAAAGAGATTGAACTGTATTATTCTAGGCAGAGCTGTTTGCATCACCTATTATTAAGGTTGCCTGACACTTCAAGAATGTGCCTTTTTGAGGGAGGGGGTATGTGAATGTGTAATGAAAGACTATATCATAATGCTACACACTAGGAAGCCAAAGTAAAGTTGTACAGGCATCCTTAATTTCAGCATTTCTTAACTTTTCCTAAGTTTGGGGTTCTAGAATTTGCAACCTTAATTAAAGTTCTTTTAATGTAATTTTGTTTTTGTATGTAATAGATTCAATAAAGACTGAATGTAGAATTTGTTAAAACAGTGAGCAGTGTTTTCTTTTAACTTGTAAAACCTTTCAGCTTGACTGGGTTGGAAAACTGACAGACAAAATATATGTTGTTTAAACAATTGAACAAAGTAATAATATAGATGAGACATAAATTTCTTTCTGGTCATTCTCATATCTGCAGCTGTTTAAATTCTATTGCTAGTGACATAGACACAGTGTAATCTTTTGATAGAGATATTAATTGTGGTGCTTTTGTTCCTTTTCCAGGATTTTCTTTACATGCTGTTGGAGGACATCCCAGAACAAAAAGGGTATGTGAGAATCAGGTTAGAAAAGATAGAGAGCTGATTTCTACTCCCCTTTCTTTAAGAGTTGTGTCAACCGGAGAAGTCAGTGTGGGAGTTCTAATATTATACACACACACACACACACACACTGACAGAAAGGTAAGCATAAAAATATTTAATAGTGTTGTTAATAATGAGGATACATCACACTTACGTAGCACCTAAACGTTAAAGAATTAGGTACCTGACTGCCTTTTGCACCCTTGAACATTTCCCCCCAATTGACTTGCCCAAGGTTACACAAGGAAGTCTGTAGCAGAGCTTTGATTAACCCTGTTCTGTACTTTAGCTACAAAATCACCCATCCCTAGAACCATATAACTGCTATTGTACAAATACTGGGTCAAATTTTTCTATCCTTACTCAAGTAGAAGTAGTTTATTTCACGAGTAATCCCCATTGTCTCCAGTGGGACTTCTTGAGGAATAAGTGTGCTAGGGGATGAGAATCTGTCTCATAGTTGTATAATGAATAACGGCAGTTCTGCCTACAACAAACAAAAAATTGATCTTGTGAAAAGTAAGCAGAAGATATTGCTTGGTATTTTAAAAAGTCAAAGGAAAAACAGAAATGGAAGAAATATTGTTGCCTATAGCTGGTAAAGTCTATTGGCCAAGGTAGCTCTCTAAGATATTTGCACAAATCTCACTGTTCTCAGTGAAAGTTGGATACATGTGTCTGAATGTCAGTGTCCCTTCATACGGTCAATTATTTTTTCCATTTATAAACTGTCATAACTGCTTGGTTCACAGTTTAATCAGAAGATCTGGAATTCTTAATTCTAATTTCTTGCACTCTTGTTCTTGTATATTCAGCTGCTAAAAGTATCTGAGAATCTTCAGACTAAATCCGCCTCATAATGAGCAGTATGTTAGATCCAGTATCAAAATTACAAAGTCTCTCAGGACTTTTATACCTTTTATATGGTAGGGGGAGTAATAATTTGATAACTAATGTGTCTTTCCAATTGCCAACTCTCAACCCTTGCTGAGAACACAAGTTAGAAATATTGCCAGGTTTTATCAAGTTTGAAGTGTTTTCTAAAAAATGGTTACATTTCAGCCAAGAAAAATATTACCAAGCACTCTTTTCCCCCTTTTTGGTGTCACTGCCTTATTTTCCATGGTCATAAATATGGAGAGGAGAGAACAATGTATTTTATTGTAAAAAGTTTAATTATTCCATAAGGTCCTGTTAAATATTTGGGAGGTGGTTTGACCATAAACTGCTTTGCTTTTTGCAAGATGGTCAAAATTAAATGTGTTTGAATCATTTTACTGATCACAGTTCTGCTGTATATTGGAAATAAAGTGCCAATACACTCTGCATGCTGGATGACAAATATGACTTTCACCAGTCTGTTCCACCCCCTACCATATTTTCATGGCCCAGGATCCTTGGAGATAATAGAGTGAGGGAGATAAAGGGGATATCCCCCGTTGACCACCAACAAACATTTACATTAGCATCTTGACAATTGTCATATTTTCAGTTGAATGCAAGTCTGCTACCAAAGAAGTATGTGTAGTAAATGTAGTGTATGGGGATATGCAGGGCTGGCGACAGAAATTTGGGGGCCCCCTACTTTGATAGTTTGGGGGGCCCCCCAGCCCAGCCGGGGCCTCCCCCAGCCGACAGCGGATGGGCCCCCCCCAGCCCAGCCGCCCCCCCCCCCAGCCCAGCTGACAGTGGCTGGGCCCCCCCCAGCCCAGCCCAGCCCAACCGACAGCGGATGGGCCCCCCCCCAGCCCAGCCGCCCCCCCCCCCCCCCCCAGCCCAGCCCAGCCCAGCCGGCGCTCCCCCCCCCCTTCCCCGGGCAGCAAGAGCTGCGTGAGCCGCCCTTTCTCCCCTCCCCTCCCCCGGACAGCGCTGCTGCCGCCGGCCGGGCTCTCAGCTCCTGCTGGGGCCAGGCTCGCTTGTCCGGGGGAGAGCCGCGCCGCCTCCCCGCTCTCCAGGTCCCGCGACAACGGGTACAGCTGTGTACCGGGGCCCCCCTAAAGTTGGCCCCCTGTCGCCGGCCCTGGGGATATGTGTTCTTAAATGTGGACATTTTGTAGATACTGGCTTTTCAAAAGGTTATGTAATGGACTCTCCAACGTGTGAAGCAAAGAAAAGTTGATGGAAATGAAACTTTCCATTTCTACTATGCTTTCGTATCTCAGAACTTGTGAGCTACTGAGCACCCTCATTTCCCACGTAAGTCAGGATGTTTTAAGTACCTTGTAAGGTGGGCTCCCAAAAGCATTGTGAACGTTCTACTTTTCTGTTACCCAGGGATTAAATATTAGCTATTTAAAAATTGTCTGTAACGAGAGTATTTGTTATGTGGCATCATGAGTTTAGTATCTAGCAGAAATAGATATGACATGATCCAATAGGGAAGCTTGACAAATTCAGATTGGAAATCAAGTATACATTTTAAACAGTGAGAATAAGTAACGATTGGAGGATCTTGCCAAAGGTCATGGTGGATTCTCCATCTCTGACAATTTTTAAAACAAGATTGGATGTTTTTCTAAAAGATCTGCACTAGCAATTTGAGGGAGTTCTATGGCCTGTACTATACAGTAGGTCAGACTAGATGATCATAGTGGTCTGGTTTTGCAATCTACGAATTTAGCCCAGGCTTTTTTTAAAAAAAACCTTTCCAAAATACCTCAGTTATATAACATTATATAAACAATACTTGTTTATATAATGAGAAGTGGTTTTTTAGTTCAAAAATCGTCAGGAAAAACAAGAATTCTAGTTAGAGAAGTTCATTTTAATAACATTAATATACCCAGTTTTCTCGTTTAAACCTCTTTTTTCCATTTCTCACTTTTTCTATTCTTAGACTTGGTACAAAGCATTATTTGAACAAGGAAACCAATTTTCAATGTAGATATGTGCCAAGATATTTTCACTTTTAGTAAGATCACTGCAAAGAAGTATGGCTCCAGTTGCTCTTGCATACCCCTGTGGAATGTAAAGGCAAAATTTCCTGGTAATCTATTTTATAATCAGACATATGATATACTTGAATTTGTCTACTGCCAAAATCACACTAGGTGCAGAGATCAGTGGTAACGCCAAGAATAACAAAAGGTCATCTGTACATAGAGCAGGCTTTTATTCCTTCTGTGTTCTAATGATGCTTTTCTATTACTGGACATTCTCTATTATGATTTGTATATACCTTAATAATTAGGGTAAAAAAGCAAGGGCAGAAAGGGATTGATTGTTCTTCCAAAATTAAATTTGTCTGAACATCTTCCATTGATGAATGTTTCATCACACCTGATTTCCTGGATTGGAATGAAACGCATTTAAACATAAGAGCTAAATCTAAAAAGCCTCTTTGCACAAAAATGACAGATCAATCCAATCAAATATAATTTCAATACTAAGAGAAGCCGATTATTTGGATGGTATTAAATACCTCTAAGATGTGGCTTTTGCTGCAGTAATCTACATGTAATCTGTTTTTCTGGCCTGATACAAAGCCCATGAAGTCAGTGGGAATCTTTCCATTGACTTCACAGGGCTTTTGGTCAGACTCTTTGTCAGGCCCAGAATGGATCTTTGCAACATGCTCTGGACAGGGGGTAACACTTGAAGACAACTGGGTTATGTCTAGGCTAGTATAAAATAGATTGTTTTTAAAAAAACGTTATATGAAATGTCCCAGCTAATATGTTCTAAAACTAGTGGAGACAAGGCATGTTCTACTTTAATATGTCCTAGCTGGATTAGTTGAAATGTTGGGAGAGCCCAAATCAAAAGGATCAGTAACGTTTAAAAATAGGCAGCATTAGAATTTCAATACAATCTGAGCAACTTCTTAGCTTCATTTTTTCCTAGATTACTATGATGGCTGAACAGTGTCATAAAACTCATTTCAAAGATAGTGTTTTGAAATGTCCTGCTGCTGTCTCTGAACTCAGAAAAAGCTAAACTAAGACTTGGGCATTGTAAAGCTGCTGCAAATGAAATGTCATTATTTTGCATTGATTTTTATTAGAAAATCTTACCCTTATAGTATGACTGTTCTCTTAAAGCAGCTGTAAAATTGTCATCATGGGGTTCTGTGTTTATTGTCTCTTAATGAAAACCAGATCAAATTTACAAGTAAGAGGTTTTTTTCCCCCTAGCTGTTAGATTTACAAACTCAGTTTAGAATCTAAAAGTCAATATGTACTCTTTCTGACTTTTGCAACAGCGGTAATAAAGATTCTGCATTTGGAATGTTGTCAGTAATTCTGATGATGATGCATGAGACAACAGTATCTGGCTCACTTTCTTTGAGTGCTGTGTTGATTCTGCAGTGTTAAGAAGATTAAGGAAAAATAAAATTTTTAATTCAGTCTTTAAAAATAAAGACAATAGATTTGATCCATAATATATATATGGAAGGCAAATCTGTTCAGTTAGAAGGTACAATTTTACAGTCACTTTTCTCATCACAACTGTACTTGGCTCATCATCTTAGAAACAGAAAAAAAGTAAATGGGCATGAAATGAAATGAAATGAAATCAATATGTAAAATTATAAATAACATAATAGGGTATCTTCAACCTTCGCAATTAACCAGCCTGAACTTGAAGTTGTTAATTGTATACGGTGTAATTTCTTTAATAAACTGTATTGCTTCCCACTTACTTCAATGTTCTGAATTTCTGTCTCAGAATAGTATTTATTATTTAATTTTTCATTATATAACATTTGTACTATATTACATCCTAAATTTCTATGTAATGCAAGAATATAGCATCATGTGGGTATACATAATTGCAAACCATAGTTCTGATTATTGTGGATTATCCAAACCACAGGAGTTAAAGATGAGATCTAAATGCTGGAATCACATTAACACCAGTGACAGACAGAAAGGGCATGCTGAGTCTAAGGGACCTAACAGTTAAATGCTCTAAACCCAAAAGATGTGAACAAATAGCCAGGGACCTTTAAAAGCTGGTCAAATCTGGTTTTAAATAATTAACCTAAGTGTAGAATGCTACCTTGTACAAATGTAGTGCCTATGTTTAATGTACTCTTGGTTATCTGTAAAAAAAATAATCAATTTCCATAATGATCAGACATGCAGAATTGTAATTTCCTGAAAGTTCAGGATCCTGGCTAACTGGAAATGCTTCTGTTTGACTCCTGTGATTATTTGAACCACATGATCAGAGGAAAAAATATCTGTTCATAGCATAGTCTGTTGTTTTATAAGTTAAAAGAAAATTTGAGTACAGGTAAGCAATACTGTTATTGATTTGGGGGGATTTCTTTGCCTGTGCTTGAGTTCATCCCTCTGTTTAATACTGCTAAACCATTCTGCCTTGGGGTGAATTTATCCCTGAACTTTTGAAGAAAATGGTGTTGTTTTTTTTTTGCCTGTGGAATGTACCAGATTGCTCTCACTAGCATGTATTATCAAAACATTTTCTCAGGAGTGGATGGACCTGGACTCCCACCACAAAAGGCTTCATCCCCCTTCACTATCCTGTGCAAATAACTAAAGTATTGCAGACAAACTTTCAAATAGTATGGCATGAAAAAGAAATACATCTATACTTCTTTAATTCCATCCTCCTTGCTCCCCTTTTCCCTAGTTCCTTCCCTTTAATTTCTACAAATGATTAGCATGTTGAGATATCCCAGGTATTGACAAATTGACAAGTGACAAATCCGAGGAAGGATTCTCTTACGGGTAAGGCATTAGGGGATCCGGGTTCAATTCCTGGCTCTGCCATAGACTTCCTGTGTGACAGTGAGGATGTTAGTCAGAATCAGCTTGTGAACCTCTTATTCATATTGTTGAATGGTTACATACCTGAGTAGTCCATTGACTGCCCCTTTGGGACAGAATCTGCCACCCTTAGTCACAAAGAACAGTACTCTAGTCCTCAAAATAACTTGTTGCAGAATAGCGTATTATGCATTGTGAGTAAGGGGGGCAAAATCTCATCTGGATTCTCAGAGTGTGTCTACGGTAATACTTTCATACTTCACAGGGGTGTTGTGAGAGTAAATTCATACATATTTGGGAGCACCAACTTTCTAATGTGCTGAGGGGTGCTTGACACCCTGGCTCTGCCCCAGACCCTGCTTCCACTCCACCCCTTCCCCCAAGACCCTTGCTCACCCCGCCTGCCCCCTGCCCTGCCCCCACTCCATCCCTTCCCCATAAACCCTACCCCACCCCACTTCTTCCTGCTCTATTTCACCCCCTGCTCCTAGCACACCCTACCCTCACTCCTCCCGTTACTCCCAGCATCTCCTGCACACTGCGGAACAGTTAATCTGCAGTGGGCAGGAGGCCCTGGGAGAGGTAGGGAGGTTCTGATCAGCGGTATGGGAGGGGAAGGGGTGAACTGACTCACCCACCATTTTTTTCCCTCCTATGCTTGGAAGGCACTGAGATGTGATGGTGCGCAGCTGAAATCATGTAAGACAGAAATTCTAAAAGCAAAGTCTTTCCTCTTACATTTACAGTAAAACCCCGATTTAACGGACCCCGATTTAACGGACCCCGATTTAACGGACTTCGGATGCAACGGACCAAATTTATGAGCAAGTCTGATGCATCCGAAATCCGTTTTTTCGGGGCCTGGCTGCCGGCTCCCGGCTGCCGCCCGGGTCCAGGCAGGAGAAGGGCTGCCTGCCGGCTCCCCGCTGCCTCCCCGTTCCAGGCAGCAGACGGGCTGCCTGCCGGCTTCCCGCTGACTCCCCGGTCCAGGCAGCGGGCGGGCTGCCTGCCGGCTCCCCGCTGCCAGCCCGCCCGGGTCCCGGCTGCTGGGACCCGGGCGGGAGCCGTCAGCCAGCCCGCCCGGGTCCCGGCTGCTGGCTGCCGCCCGGGTCCCAGCAGGCGGGACCCGGGCGGGCAGGCGAGTTGATGGCTCCTACCTGGGTCCCAGCAGCCGGGACCCAGGCAGGCGGGCGGGCTGACGGCTCCCGCCCGGGTCCCAGCAGCGGGGACCCGGGCGGGCGGGCGGGCTGATGGCTCCCGCCTGGGTCCCAGCAGCCGGGGACCCGGGCGGGCGGGTTGACGGCTCCCGCCCGGGTCCCAGCAGCGGAGACCTGGGCGGGCGGGCTGACGGCTCCCGCCTGGGTCCCAGCAGCCGGGGACCCGGTCGGGCGGGTTGACGGCTCCCGCCCTGGTCCCAGCAGCGGAGACCCGGGCGGGCGGGCGGGCTGACGGCTCCCGCCCAGGTCCCAGCAGCCGGGACCCGAGCGGGCGGGCTGACGGATCCCGCCTGGGTCCCAGCAGCCGGGGACCCGGGCGGGCGGGCTGACGGCTCCCGCCCGGGTCCCAGCAGCCAGGGACCCGGGGTGTCTGGCGGGCAGGCTGACGGCTCCTGCCCAAGTCCCAGCAGCCGGGGACCCGGGGTGGCTGGCGGGCGGGCTGACGGCTCCCGCCCTCGTCCCAGCAGCCAGGGACCCGGGGTGTCTGGCGGGCAGGCTGACGGCTCCTGCCCAAGTCCCAGCAGCCGGGGACCCGGGCGGGCGGGCTGACGGCTCCCGCCCGGGTCTCAGCAGCCGGGACCTGAGCGGGCGGGCTGATGGCTCCCGCCCGGGTCCCAGCAGCCGGGACCCGAGCGGGCGGGCTGACGGCTCCCGCCCGGGTCCCAGCAGCCAGGGACCCGGGCTGGCTGGCGGGCGGGCTGACGGCTCCCGCCCGGGTCCCAGCAGCCGGGGACCCGGGCGGGCGGGCTGACGGGTCCCGCCCTGGTCCCGGCAGCCGGGACCCGGGCGGGCTGACTCCCGGCTCCCGGCTGCCGTGATAAGTAAAACCTCGATATAACGGACTAATTCAGGCGAGGGGGTGTCCGTCAAAGCTGAAAGTCCTGTTATTTAATAATTTTAAAAAATTATTAAATAACGGACTTTCGGCTTTAACGGACACCCCCTCGCCCGAATTAGTCCGTTATATCAAGGTTTTACTGTACTTTTGTTTGTTGCATCTAACTCAAGAAGTAAACTATGTGTCTGGAAAAGTGCTACAGTTAAAAAAAACCCCATCAACAACTAAAGCCTTTGGGCATTCCAAGATTTCTTTTTCTTTTTAACTTGGCTTGTTACTTAAATATTTATGAGCAGTCAAGGTGTTTCCCTTATGCTGCAAAACAGTTAAAGTTCAGACTGTGAATCACAGCTCCTTGGATCTATTTCAGTCTCTGCCTCCAACTTATTTCTTGACTTTGTCTAAGTCATAAGAACAGCCATAATGGATCAGACCAATAGTCCATGTAGTACAGTATCATGTCTTCTGACAGTGTCCAGTATCAGATACATCAGAAGGAATTAATGGACGTTCCCCATGACGTTATTTAAATAATTTTTCAACTCAGTTATACTTTTGGCCTTCTCAACATCCCACAGCAATAAGTTCCACAGACTGACTGCATTGTGTGAAGAAATACTTCCTTGTGTTTGTTTTAAACCTGCTGCCTATTAATTTCATAGGGTGACACCTAGTTCTTGTATTAAGGAGAAGAACAACACTTCTTCTCCACACCACTTTTATAAACCTTTATCATATCTCCCTGCTGAACAATCCCATTCATTTTCATCTCTTGTATGGAAGCTGTTCCATTTTTTTGCATTCTCAGTATTTCCAATTTTAATATATCTTTTTTGAGATGAGGTGAACTGCATGCAGTATTCAAGGGTGGCCATACCATTTAAGTAGTGGCATTGTTTTTTTCTTTTTTGTTATCCATTCCTTTCCTAGTGGTTCCTAACCTTCTGTTAGCTTTTTTTTAACTCCCAATGCACATTGAGTGGATGTTTTCAGAGAAATGTCCACTATGAGTTTCTTAAGTGATAACAGGTCATTTAGACCCCATCCATTTTGTACATTTAATTGGGATTACATGCATTACTTTGCATTTATCAACATTGAATTTCATCTTCCATTTTGTTGCCTAAGCACGAACTTTAGTGAGATCCCTTTGTAACTCTTCACAGTCAGCTTTGGGCTTAACTATCTTAAATAATTTTGTATTGTTTGCAAACTTTGCTGCCTCACTCCTTACCCCTTTTTCTAGATAATTTATGAATATGTTGTACAGCACTGGTTAAAGTATATATTTTTGGGAGACCTTGCTATTTAACTCTCTTCATTGTGGAAACTGATAATTTATTCTTACTCTCTGTTGCCTATCTTTTAACCAGTTAGTGATCCATGAGATGATCTTCCCACTTATCCCAGGACTGCTTACTTTGCTTAAGACCTTTGGTGAAGGACCTAGTCAGAGGCTTTCTGAAAGTCCGAGTACATTTTATTGACTTTATCCACTTGCTTGTTGGCACTCTCAAAGAATTCTAATAGATTGGTGAGATCAATCTACAAAGGCCATGTCAATTCTTCCCCGATGTATTGTGTTTATCTAATAATAAATGTATCTAATAATTCTGTGCTAGATTGTTTCCTTTCTTAATAGTTATGGTTTCAGAGTGCAATGTGAATGCTATCAGGGGGGAAAAAAGGTGTAGAAAAGCTGATATCTAAATATATTGGATACTTACCAACTTAAGGAGGAATTAAATCCAGCAGTGCATTTTAAAGTCCATAAATTTAAGGCAGTTCAGACTTTGTCAGTTTTAATTCTGGCATTTTTCCTTTAATTTTGGTTGCTCTCTCAATGAAATACTAATTTTGACAATCTCCAGTTAATTTTGCTCCCTTTGTTTTTTTCTCTCAGAAAAGAAAAAACAGAAAAGCCACACAAACAGAACCATAGAGCACCTGCTCATGCTTATGTGTTTCATAAATGCAGCTTAGCTTCTAATACGTTTTCTGTCAGCTTTCATAATCACTGAATTAATCATTGTAGTTTGAAAAACATAAAACCAGATCTGTCTTAATTTGCAAGTGTCATCTCTGGTAATGTTATTAATTAAAAAGAACAAGAACTGGATTATAAACTACTACTTAATCTACAAGGCTTTTATTCTCTTTTCACACAACATGTTTTTTCTCTGGAAAATGTACATATTTGTGCATGTATATTCCATGAAACAAATTTTATTTTATTTTAAAGGTATGGACTATCTGTTGAAAATATCATTGGGGCCTGGCTTGACACTTCTGGGATACCAAAGGTAAATACAAAGTATCTTTTCTCAATAGATTTCAGACAATGACTTTTTGTTCAAATCTCTGCCCCTCCTATTACAGGAATGGCACAAAATAAATTTCTGTTTTGATTACATCTGCTCTGCATGCCTTTACACTGTATAGAATGGGGCTCATCTTTTTATCAGTTACAATTTTATCAGTTGCAAATAAACTGCCAAAAGGAAAACCTTTGAAAACTTATTTTTTATTAAACATTCTGATCATTGGAAAGTGTGCTGCAAGGTATTGTAATGAGATCCACTACATGTAAAGAGCACTGTTTGCCAGTGTGAATTTGTGAATTACTGTGACAGCCAAACTGAGAGCAGTAATGTCAATAAATATGAAATTATCTGAACTTTGATATTTCATGAATATTTAGTATTGATCACAGATCTTCCCAATCTGTTACATGAATTATGTGTGTTATAGAGAAGTTCCACCTCTGCTCTAGTCAAGGCTGATCATCACTTTCTGTTGAAAGGTTGACTATTGTAAATTCTCTAAAATCTGCATGATTATTCAGATAGAATTTGCTGTGACTTTTGAGGATGGTTGTGTTAGTGGTCCAAATTTGTGGTCATTTGGGCCAGGGTCTCCCGAGAGTCCTCCTAAAAAAACATTTTAGAAAATCTTCTAATTCTTTTTGTGCACACTTCAGGCTCAAACTATGGCTCTGATTCTTCCCCAACTGACCTCAGTTGCTTGGGATTTATCTCGACTAGTTCATGGTACCCATTATCCCCTTGGCGAAGCAATATTGAAAAAGGCTTTAAAGGTAAAGTTTGTAACACCAGGTCAACACATGCCAAACTGAAGTGCCTACAAAAAATGAAATGTGTGTGTACAGCAAGATTAGGGCTCTGTGGAAGCCAGAAGGTTTCCGGGCAATTTGGTATCTCAGTAATTAGGTGGCTTACAGTGACTATCACTGTTCATTGAACATGAGCTACACCCATGGACCATCAATTTGAGCCCTATCATTGGCAGCTTTGAGAAAATGTATTATCCACGTTTCCTGCCCTTTTGTCTGTATTCTGCAGCGGGTGCATTTTGTAAGTTCTGTCCTGGTTTAAGTGTGACATTATAAACTACTCTAAAATCCACATGCAGATTCTGATTTTACTTTAGAAGTACTGTCCAGGAAATCCGCATTAATTAAATAGAGGAAAGATGAAGGACTATAGTAATCAATTAGGGTAATGTAATCATCATTCATACTCTTCTTGGGTTTCTTGAACAATGGAACTGAGTGTGATCAAAGGAAAGCAAATTGTTGGCTCATTTTTTCCAAAGTGTGTCTGATAGATAGGTCCCCTAACATGAGCTGCTCATAACATTTCAGATTATATCACCTTTTTGGTCCTGACCTAGGGAATATTGGATGTAGTGGTGATTTTGGAGCAGTGGGGAGGGGGAGAAATGCAGGGGTGCTAGAGCGGTGCAGGAGGCGTGAGGTGTGAGGGTTGGGAAGGTGTAGGGCGGTGTTGCAATCTTCCCTCATAGGTCATGTTTTCTAGACCTTTAATAATTGTTGTTGCTTTTCTCTGGATTTTCTCCAATTTGTCCACATCTTTCCTGAAACATGGTGCCCTGAACCAGACATAATACTCCAGTTGAAGCCTAATCAGTGTATAGTTGATCATAAGAATTACTTCTTGTGTCTTGCTTACAACACTTCTGCTAATACATCCCAGAATGAAGTTGACTCATATTTAACCTGTGATCCACTATGACCCCCAGATCCCTTCCCACAGTACTCTTTCCTTGACATTTTGTGAAACTGATTGTCCAGATCATTTTGAATTTTAATTCTGTCCTCCAAAGCACTAGAAACCACTCTCAGGTTGGTATAATCTGCATACTTTAAAAATGTATTCTATGCCATTATCTAAATCATTGGTGAAGATATTGAACAGAACCAGACCCAGAACTAGTCTTTGCAGGACCCCACTTGATAGGCTCTTGTACCTTGACTGTAAACCACTGATAACTACTCCCTGGGAATGATTTTCTAACCAGTTATGCACCCACCTTATAGTAGCTCTGTCTAGGTTTATTTCGCTAGTTTGTTTATGAGACAGTATCAAAAGCCTTCCTAAAGTCAAGATCTACCACAACTACCACTTCACCCTAATCTACAAGGCTTGTTACCCTGACAAATAAAGCTATTAGATGGCTATGACAGATTTGTTCTTGACAAATCCATGCTGCCTGTTATTTATCACGTTATTATCTTATAGATGTTTGCAAATTGGTTGCTTAATTATTTGCTCCATTATCTTTCTGGGTACTGAAGTTAAGCTCACTGATCTGTAATTCTCTCGGTTGTCATTATGACCCTTTTTATACATTGGCACTATATTTGTCCTTTCTCAGTCCTCTGGAATCTCTCTAGCATTTTCCATGGCTTTTCAAAGATAATCACTAATGGCTCAGGTATCTCCTTAGTCATCTCCTTGAGTATTCTAGCATGTATTTCAGCAGGCCCTGATGACTTGAAGACCTCTAACTTGTCTAAGGATATGTCTATACTACCCACCAGATCGGCGGGTAGTGATGAATCCAGCGGGTGTCGCTTTATCGCGACCCCTAGTCTAGATGCAATAAATTGACCCCTGAGCACTCTCCCATTGACTCCTGTACTCCATTGCCATCTGAGGCACTGGCGAAGTCATCGTGGGAGTGACAGCAGTTGACTCGCTGCAATGAAGATGTGGTGAGTAGATCTAAGTACGTCGACTTCAGCTATGGTTATTCACGTAGCTGAAGTTGCATAACTTAGATAAATCTCCCCCGCTCCCCCCGCCATTGTAGACCAAGGGTTAGTAACTTTTAACTTGTTCTTTCCCTATTTTAGCTTCTGATCCTACCTCATTTTCAATGGCATTCACTGTTAGACATTCAGTCGCTACTAGTCTTTTTGGTGAAAACTTAAACCAAAAAGTCACTTAGCCTTTCTGCTATTTCCACATTTTCTGTTGTTGTTTTGTGACAACTCTTCCAACCTGCTGTAAGTAATCCCTCTAACTCTCAGTAAAACTCTACCTAATGTGAATACAGCTGGAGAGCATGCAAATACATACTGGAATTCAAATTTGTCAAACACAATGCAAACAGCACATTCTCTTTGTTTCTTCGTGTCAACTTATGACAGTAGCTTTATGAACTATGCCCAGTGGCTAATGCCAGCTCCAGGGGGCAAAGTTAAGGTTGCATTGTGGAGGTGGCACATAACTTTAAGTCTTCATTTCCTGGTTTTCAGAGCTGAAATTAATGTACTGGAAGGGTAAGAGGCACCACCAGGTATGTTTAAATCTGCATTAACTGAGTTTCTTGTCAGGGAATTTAGAGAGCATTATGTAGAAACTTTAGGCAAGGTACCAAGCCATTGACTTTTGTGGCAGGGTCCTGGCCAGGAGTGTCTGAGCCAGCCCTGCCGGCCCTTTAAGAGGGAGAAAAGCCCTCTGCAAACCTCCCTTGCAGGAAGGCTAATCAGCCACCTGGGCTGCAGGGCAATCAGCCTGGATGAGTGGCACCTGGCAGCCTCCTCAGGGGGATAAAAGGCCTGCCAGGAAGCAAGCCCAGTGTGGTGGGGATGGTATAGAGTGAGGTGGTGGTTGGAGCTAGTCAGAGCTGTGTGTTGGAGTTGTAGACTGTAAGCTGGACTATATAGAGTCTGAAGAGCTGTAAGCTGAAGACTGGATTGTATAAAGCTGTATATATTGGTGGTGGGGTCCTGCACTGTGATTAAAGAGCACTGTTTGAAGCAAAGGAGGGTTTCCTGCCTGTGTTCCTGAGAGGGGTGAGAGAGCGGTCTGTCACACATGGTGTCAGAGGTGGGATCGCTACACCAGTAACCCAACTGGTGGCCCAAAGATGGAGGGAACCCTGCAGTGGCTCGTGGAGAACTAAAAGCAGACCCAGCAGGCCATTCATGCCTTGCAACAAACCCACCTGGAGATGCAGCAGGCTCAAGCTGAGCAGCAGAAGACGCTGCAGGACTTTATGAAGGAGCAAGCGAAGACCCAGGCAACTCTCCTGCAACACCTGGTGAGTCAAGGGGCAGGAGAGGGCATGCGGCCGCCGGCCTGGGGACTCTGTAAGATGAGCCCGGCGGATGACCCCGATGCCTTCCTGGGCACGTTTGAGAGGGTGGCCACCACAGCCGGGTGGGAGCGGACCACCTGGGCCCTCCGGCTTGCTCCATACCTCGTGGGCGAGGCCCAGGCGGCCTATATGGCCCTAGGCACTGTAGAGGCACGGGACTTTGAGACTGTAAGAGTGGCCATTTTGGACCGGGTCGGCTTATCACCGGAGAAATACCGCCAGAAGTTGCGGGCGGCCCGCTGGACGCAGGCGGTGCGGCCCCGGGCGTTTGCCCAGAGGCTGAGAGACTGGGCTACGCGTTGGCTGAGGCCGGAGGCCCGGTCTGGGGAAGAAATCATGGACTCCCTGATCATGGAGCAGTTTTTGCTCAGCCTCCCCGAGACTGTTCGTACCTGGGTCAGGAGGCACCAGCCGGAGACGGTGGAGTCTGCGGTGCGCCTGACCGAGGAGTACGTGGAGGCAGAAGGACCTCGGGGAGAAGACAGACCACGACGGGTCCGGGATTTGGGGCGTCGGCCCATGTACTCCCCCCCCAGCAAAAGGCAAAGGGACTGATGGGGAGCTCAGGGGGGTGCCCGAGAGAGAGGCCCGGCTTACCTGCTGGCAGTGTGGGAAGCCAGGGCATATTAAGAGAGACTGCCCAGCCATGGAGTGCGACTACTCTAACTGGTGTGGGTGGACCGAGGTTTGGGGGCGGAAACCACGAAAGGGGATACCCACTCTGCGGGTGCAGGTGGGGAGGAAGTTCCAACCGGGGGTAGTGGACTCAGCCTCCCCCTGCACGCTCGTCCGCAGAGCGTTGGTCCGCCCCGAGTGGCTGATCCCAGGGGCTAAAATGGACCTGCAGTGTGTCCATGGGGACAGGAAGACCTGTCGGGTGGCCCAGGTCCCCCTAGAGATTGGCGGACGATTCCGCTGGAAGCGGGTCGGGGTGCCAGAGGGGTTGCCGTGCCCCGTAATCATTGGGCGGGACTGGGGCCCGGTGGGAGGAATGAGGCCCCGGGCTGCCCCAAGGCAGGGCGTGAGAACCCATACGGGGAGCTCGGTCAAGCGAAGGGGCGGGTCTCAGCCCACTAACCCAGCGAAGGACTTAGACAGCCAGGAAGGGCTGAGGCCAGAGCAGGAGGTAAGCTCCACAGAGGAGGCCCTGAGCCCCTGTGAGAGCCTGGAGGAAACTGAGGCAGAGGGACGGTCAGTTTCACCCTACTGCCTGCAGTGTGAGGAGTGGACAAGGCTCCCCCCTGAAAAGCAGGGGGGCAAAGTACCACAACCCCCTGCCCAGGTGGCGCCTGTGAAAGAGGCGAGGGCAGAAAGTAAAAAGGCAGTGGGACTCTCCGCCACAGCCGGGCGTGACACCTCAAAGCCTAGGGACCATGCGGCTATGGTGAAGGAGATGAGGAACAGAGGTTCAAGGGCCCTGTTGGATCTAATTGGGAAGTATTGAGGGGTCCGAGCCAGCCCGATGGGGCTAGGCTAAGGGGGGAGGTGTGTGGCAGGGTCCTGGCCAGGAGTGTCTGAGCCAGCCCTGCCGGCCCTTTAAGAGGGAGAAAAGCCCTCTGCAAACCTCCCTTGCAGGAAGGCTAATCAGCCACCTGGGCTGCAGGGCAATCAGCCTGGATGAGTGGCACCTGGCAGCCTCCTCAGGGGGATAAAAGGCCTGCCAGGAAGCAAGCCCAGTGTGGTGGGGATGGTATAGAGTGAGGTGGTGGTTGGAGCTAGTCAGAGCTGTGTGTTGGAGTTGTAGACTGTAAGCTGGACTATATAGAGTCTGAAGAGCTGTAAGCTGAAGACTGGATTGTATAAAGCTGTATATATTGGTGGTGGGGTCCTGCACTGTGATTAAAGAGCACTGTTTGAAGCAAAGGAGGGTTTCCTGCCTGTGTTCCTGAGAGGGGTGAGAGAGCGGTCTGTCACACTTTGCAGACTCTTCTACAAAGTTTGCTTAAAGGATTATGACTTGATCTTTAGGTTAGGAATAACAGCAGGCATATTTAGCTGAGTTTCGTATTCCATGTAGCAAACAAGAAAGCTGCTTTTTAAAGTTATCCTGATAGGAGAAAAAAGTATTGTGTCAGCACACCAATAATCAGCCACTAAATGGTTTGTAGAAATTTTACTTCTATCCATCACTGTAAGGGATCATTCTGAGTATGACACTAAAAATTATAGAAAAAGTGGTAAAAATGTTTACAAATCCAGCAGTCTAAATTACTATAGATTGTCTTTAAAAACCAAAGATATTTCAGATGTTCTGTAAAAAACAACAGCATCAGCTAAAATGATACTGGTTTACTATTCTTTCTTCCTTTGAGAACAGCAGACTGACGCCTTCCCACTCTCATTCTTTTCCATCAATAACTTTTTTGATGATTTACCCTTTTTGCCTTCAGCAATTCTCACGCTCTTTCAGGAGCTGGTTTCCACTTTAGTGAAAGAAACTGGAGTTTCTGTCATTCAGTGAATGGGATACCTTATTTATTGTGAGGTCAGTTTTGCAAATTAAGGATCCTGAACTTAAGTTAAGGGATCTGAGGGTGATTTTTTAGCATTTCACAATATGTTTGTAGTTTGTATTATGAGTTGCTTTTGATTATAATTTATATGATATTCGAACTGATTTAGTAGTAGTTTAGACAGTTTTCATTTTGGGGCAAATTTTAGCATGGTTAGTGTGCTAGCACATGGTTGTAAGGGGGGACAAATCACCCCCGTAGGTGTTGGCTACATGCATCACGAGTAGCAGCACAGAAGTGGAAGTGGGCTCTGTAGAATTATGTTGCCTTCCATATGGATGGGGGGAACTAAAGTTCCATTCCCACCAGCCCCAATCGACTGAGTGACAATGCTGCTCCAAACTGTCAGGCCATGTGTACTGCTGGAATGGGTATAGGCTCAGAGCAGTTTAATCCCTCCCATGAGCACTAAAGGGATCAAGAGGGAGTTTGTGACTCTTACCACCATGACATGCCAATTGCCCCCAATTCTGGCTATGTAATTATCTCACAATCTGGCCCATTCTGCTTTTAATTTTTATTTTGCAAACACAATATAAAAAACCCTGAAATACAGTGTAATATTTTGGCATTCATAAACCTGATAATCTGAGAGCTCCCACGAAGTTCTGAGTGCCCGAGCTCCAAGTTCCCACTGCAAGCACAAAAAAGCCAGCAGTGCTGCTGATAATATTAAACAAATTATATTAGAGGGTTTGACATCACCCAGGATAAAACATATAATGCATCTGTAGATATTTATTTGGAGGAAACATAAACTGGGAATGCCCATATGCAAATATGGGGAAAACTTTTCCGGCAACATTGGGCACATCTTCCTATTTCAGTAGTCATGGGGCAGTTTTTGTCCTACTGCTTATTCTGAATTAGTAAACTGGCTCCTTCATCTTTCTTCCATGTGCTTATAATTTTTATAATGGATCTAGTTGTTGCCAGTTTATTTGATTTTTATCTTTTGTTGGTTTCCATTCAGCAAACCCACATCAGCCACAGATTACAGAGAAGATTACAAAAAGACTTCACTGTCCCAGGTAGTTTATAGCAGTGTTCCCCAACCTTTTTATCACCGCGGACCGGTCGCCGCGGACCAGTCAATGCTTGCGGCCCGGGGGGGGAGGGGTGGTTTGTACTATTGAGAGCCGCGACCCCTTTGTACTTTTTCCCTCAGCGCGGCGGACTCTTGTATGTCCGCCGAAAAGACGCCGAATACAGCTGACATGCCAATGCAGAAGTGAAGGCGTGTCAGCTGACATGCCGCTGCGGAAGGGAAGGCGGACGATGTGGAAGGGAAGGCGGCCGCGGCCCGGTACCAGTTGATCCACGGACCGGTACCGGTCCACGGCCCGGGGGTTGGGGACCACTGGTTTATAGTATCAACTAAAATGGATTTAAGATTTTTCTTCCAGGATTATCCTAACATATAAACTGTAGGCACTTGATATTCTATGGAGTTTGTTATTACATGTCCAACAAGCACCTCCAGAGATTACTTTTTTTTTTTGCTATTCAAAATCTTCACGCCAGTGTCCATTTTAAGAAACTCAGTTGGATAGTTCTGCAAATAGTGGAGAGGGATGAATACCAGGCCATGGATGTGGCCCTCTTGAGTTGTCTTCATCCCACTGGAAGAATTAGCCTCGTGTATCCTTTACAAGTCTCTGCCATGAAGCAGAGGACTGGAAATCTGTGTAGTGGAAGACTCTCTATTTCTGCCATTGATGTACAACCAGCATCCTATCCCAAATCCTGCACCGACACTCTGCACAGAACCACAGAGATATGACACTATATTCATGTAAATTATAACTAGCAAAACTTGAATACTAGTAAATCTCCATTAGTATTACATCCATAAGAAAACCCGAAGAAGAGCTCTGTGTAAGCTCAAAACTTGTAGCTCTCACTAACAGATGGTGGTCCAATAAAATATATTACCTCAATGACCTTGTCTCACCCATAATAAAGTCATTCTGTGGTTCCTCCAATTTGTAACCACTATTTTCTAATCTCACATGCACTTGTGTAACTCAAGAGTCTTATAACAGAGGATGTGTTGTAATGACTGGCCTATCTTTTCTGATGTGGAAGAATTCCACAGAATAGCATGACTATCTTCTGGCTACAAAACAACATAATAAAGTACATGTGATGAATGTACATATTTCTGCAGCACCCACTCATTTTCTCAATAATTTTTTTCCAGAAACGTACCATGGCTATGTTAAATATTGTCAAATGTATTGCATTATTGAATTTGCCACTTATCAGATCAAGCATCAGCAGCCTTCAGAATGTATTGAAGTTTCAGAAGTGACTCACCACAGAACCATGGCAGCTTTTCATCCTGTGCTAGGCTAATAATGACTTATTAGCCTACTACAGGATGAACACCCATAACTTTGGTCAATGTGTTAAGCTGACATAGTGAAATGAGAGACACTCAGCAGCTTTTGGAGCTGGAAAGCACTTATAAGTCCACTCAACATCCTCCACTATCTCTGCCACTACTGGATTGCTCTCTTAAAGCATATTTTCTTGTGTTTTTATTTTGTCTAGTTTTAAATGTCTTAGGTGATGGGGCCTCCACACCTTTCTTAGGACCACAGTCTAATAGAGGTTGTTGTTGATGAAGATTTCCCTATGGTTGTCACATTTTTTCTCTATAATCTGATTACTCTACTTAGAAATTCTTATTCCTCCCTAAATAAGTAATGTTTTTAAACAATCCATTTTGCATCAAATACATCTTAGTTATGCCATATTCATATCATAAGCATATTTCTATAAAGAATATGGGGCGTAACATCACGGAGGGTGTTTGGGTTAATACACAGAATCTAACTAATGGTTAGAACACCTGACCTGAGCAATCACTTAGGCTAAAATTTTCAAATATGGTGGCTAAGGTTAGGCATCTAAACTCATTTAGATTAATAAATGAGTTTGCCTCACCTGGGAAAATCAAGTGCCTAATATAGATTTAGGAGTTCAGCCTTAGGCGCCATGTTTGAAAATGTTGGCCTTAACCTCTTTGTGCCTTAGTTTCCATATCCTTAATTAGAAAGTGCTAGAGAAGTAAGAAGTAGTATTAGTTATTATGCCAAAAAATTCACATCCATGAATACTAAATGAGACTCTTGAGTATAAATCACTTGCTTCAGTTTAGTGACCAACTAAAAACGTCAAGTATTGTTTAATCCAGGGATCGGCAACCTTTGGTGCGCAGCCCATCAGGATAAGCCCGTGGTGGGCCAGTCTGGTTTGTTTACCTGCAGCATCTGCAGGTTCAGCCAATGGTAGCTCCCACTGGTCATGATTTGCCGTCCTAGGCCAATGGGGGCTGTGGGATGGGCAGTCAGCACATCTTTCAGCCCGTGCTGCTTCCTGCATCCCCATGGGCCTGGGATGGCGAACCACAGTCAGTGGGAGCTGCGATCGGCCGAACCTAGAGACGCTGCAGGTAAACAAACCGGCCCAGCCCACGAGGGGCCAAAGGTTGCTGATCCCCGCTCTAACATAAATCAGAAACAGCAAGATTCTTGTCTCTCCCTTTAACCTGAACAAGTAATTGCAAAAGGGCTGAAGGGGAAGTTTATTATAAATATTTTTTTCATTTCTAATATAAATGTGAACTGAATTCCTAGGTTTGTGCATTAGAATATGTTATTTATGACAAGTTTAATAACATTCTAAAAACTCTTTGTGGTTCCCTTTTCTGTTAATCGCACTGCTGAGCACAAAAGCTGTGTTATGTGCAGAATGACTGGGCTTATCCCTAGTTATGTTTGGTATCTAAAGAACAATAAGAGTTTGCTGCCTGGCTGATCAGTGCTGGATCAAATTCACATTCCCAAGCTCCCACTCTCCCACCTACATATGCAGGAGGTACAAACATAGCAAAGAGAGGGAGGACAGGTCCTTTTTGGCAGAGATTTTTAGCTGAGGCTCTCCTAATATGGATGCAGCTGGGACTGTATAGCATTAAACACTGATTTTAATCCATTGCTTGCAAAAACATCCTAAGAAAAACAAAGAGATTAGCAGCCAATTAATTCTTACTTTGCCCATTGTTTCCCTTGGCCAACTGAAACAATTCATAGAAGACTTAAATAGTGTGTGAGTTACCTTGCAAACAAACAGCTTTTCTTTTAGGATAATTATAGCAGCAGCCCTCCAAACATAGCCCAAATCTTTCATGTTTGGAATAACTCAAGTGTTTCCATCTCTTTTGACATTTGTTTCAGCATATAAAATAATAAAAATCAAGAGCTGCTTTAGAAAATGTCAGCTATTTTTAGTGTAGAATTGGAAGGTGTGGAAAATAAAATACTACCTTTCCAAAACTGTGGGCATCCATCCCCACTGAGCCAGGGTACTTAAAAGGTGTGTTTTTGTGTCTATTTTTCAGGATTTAACCCTGAGGGAAATGCCCAATATTCCAAGTTTTTAAAAAGGTATACTTGTAAGTGGAAGAAATTAAGACACAGGGGAAGGATATCTAATGCACAAACTCACACGTATACCATGTCTCTTGTGGTGATGTCCATGCAGTTCCAGCCAGCTGCTAACTTACCTGTCCCTCTCAGTGCAGTGCACCACTGAGAGACCAACTGTTGAGTTCTACCTGCTATTGCATTTGGGCTTTCTGTACTTAATATAAATGGGAGACCTAGCAATTTATACTCTTGCTGACTCATTCAGAGTTTCCAACAGAAACTGATAATCTTGGCATTGAGGTCAATTAACCTGCCACTATTCAGAGCTCTCAATAAAGAGAGTCCCTTCTAATGCTCTGGCCAATGGAGGAGTTGCCTTGAAGTTCTCAATGTCCATTCTGATGCTTGGTTCACACTCTGTGCCAAGATACCTCAGAATCATGATGAAGTTGGAATGGGGTTGTGCTGAGGATGGTGTCTGCTTCTTGAGAGTGAACTCCTTCTGTGTATAATTCACTGGCCTTGACACTAGTCTTCTCAATGTCCCTGATGCCAACAGTTTTGATGCAGTCAGTGTCAAGATCTTTCCAGGTTTAGATTTAGCCCCAGGCTTCCCCTTAGGCACTACTTTGTACAGTGTTCTATAGTCAGGCTGGTGGTTCAGAGGATGACAACTTCTATTCATATAGAAAACATGGGATTCTTCTAATGCTAACTAGATCTCCACAGGAGACAGTGACTCCCTGTATGATGGGATATTCTCCCCAAGAGGCTGCTAGCAGTTCTCCCCCATCTCTCTCATTTTGTGGTGTGTAGAGAGAAAACAGATGTTTTGCACATGCTGTGTTATATTACCCTGAACTTTTTTTTGCTAGTTTACATTTTTTATGAATGGCTTTACCAGCCCTGGTTGTACCCTTAACATGTGGGCTAGCAGGTCTTTGTGGCCACAAAGCTAGTTGAGTTGTGGAAGGAGGCTTCTGTCTGGACCAAGTTTCTTTATGACAACCATTGCCAGGTCTCTGAACTCCTTCAAGAGATGATCAGGTCCTATCTTATACCAAAAAGAACCTCTTAGTGTAGCATGTGTAGGCATCTTTGCAGACAGTGAAAGAGATGGAGACCACTTCATATTTTTCCAATTACAGACTTGGGGTGAAATCCTGACTCCACTGACATAAATGGGAAAACACCTACTGACTTAATTGAAACCAGGATTTCACTCTTTGAAGGCAGTCAGGACAGTAAAGTTCTACTTCCACAGAACTTGAACTAAACTAGAAGTTCAATGATGTCGTGGTATTATATGGTGAATCCTACTGAGGGATGCAAAATTTTTGGAGGATGAAGTCAAATATCTTCCAAGCTTACGGGGCATCTTACCAAGATCCTCTTGGAAGTATAAATGCCATTGCAGAATTGTTACTCTAAAACCTTTACAGCTCTCTGTCTCTTTTGTATGTGTGCTACAGCTTTGTCTATTTACCTTTTTATAACTATATGTATAATGTACTTCTGAGCATTTGTAATGCTGATAAAGAATTGGGGGTAATTGAGAGGATAATCAGACCTCAGGTCTCCAGAGATGAGGCTGGAAGGTTGGACTCAAATGGTCTACTTGTCCCTTTCTTCCACTTTGCGAAACATCTTCTGAAATTCATTTACAGGAAACAGTTTTACACTTCCCTCTTCAGTTCTTTTCCTCCCCACGTCTTCTAGTCTCTGAAGACTATTGTCAGAGAACATTTAAATGGAGTTCATCTTAGATAGGATGACCTTTTTAGTTTATCAATATTGAATGGTTTCCACATCAGAGATCCTAGACAAGTGGAAGCTGGAGACGATGTGGTTACAATATGTAAAGGGAAGTACATGTCAATGAAAGTCTTCTATTGATCCAGAAAATGTTATTAGTACCAATCACATCTTGAACAGTTCAAAGCAAGTTGCTTCATCTCCATTTAAAGTTAAGCAAACCTCTGCTATCCTATAGTGTTCTAAACCACCCTGAATGTACATTTTATGTATGGGTTCAAGCTTGGTTTTAAGCACTGGTTTTTAAGCTAAGTCACCAGATGTAAGGAGGCTTCAGAATATTAGGGATGTTCAGCACCCAGTTGATTTAATGCTGCATCTCTGCCCATATATATAGCAAAATCCAATTATGCTTTCATCATACTGCTGAAAGTGCAAAGGATTCTAGCGTGCTTTTAGATGGGTGGATAATTGTGTCAAATCTTGTCATTGTGTAGGACAGGTCTGCCTGGGATCCGAGAATATTTCCTTCAAATTGAAAAATAAAACATAGGACTGGATTGTCTCCTTCATGTGTGGTGCTAGACGGGCTTCAGATCTTGCAGGTCAGTTTTGTGAGGCACAGCAAAGGAGTAGGTGGAAATCTGAAGAACCAATCTGTCTTTGGGGCAGGAGAGTGTTTAATTTGTGCCAGGGCTGAGCCTGGAGAGCTCTAAGCTTGGCAGTTCATCGCCGCAGCACCTTGGGGCTTGCAGCATCATTTATGAAAGTTTAAAAAATTGCTTGAGCCCTGGTACCGCTTTCATTACAAATTAAGTGCTGGGGAGGAACTGTCTTTTTTTTGTACTGTGTTTGTAACAGAACCTACTTGGACCCAGGTCCATGACTGGGACTCCTGTGGTCTACCACAATAAAAATAATAATTCTCCTTCCTTGGGATTTTGTGGAAGCTCTTCCACTGGAGCTACATGGGATTGTGGGGGTATGAAGGAGAGAGCAGGTGGCAAGCTGTTCTCCACTGCACTATCTTTTACTATATCTATGGATTTCGAAGTCTGATAAGGAGTTAAATCTGCCTGAAGCACCATTACGTCTTGGTAATGGTTGACTGGACAGCTAGTGTGCTGTGACCATTGCTTATTTCTCTCATCATAATCCTCTCATTGTTACCTTGTGCTTGTCCTTCTGTTTGTTATATTGACGTGTTGTCTCTTGTCTTATGCTTAGATTGCAGGCTTGTTAGGGTAAGGGCTACTTGAGTTATGGTGTGTACAGCACCTAGCACAACAGGACCACAACTTCTTATTCGGCCCTCCAGGTACTAGTGCAATACAAACAATAACAATAATTCCTGTTGAGTTCCCCTCAGTGCAGCCATTAGGGGGCAGAGGAAAGCCAGCCTGTATGCCTCTGCATGTATGGGGTTTTTCCTTCTGGTATTTCAGGGATCTACGCAATTGGGAGATTGTCTCCTCTGGAAACATGGGTTCTCAACTAGGGGTCAGAACCCTTTAGGGGGTCGCAGGGTTATTACATGGGGGGGGGGATCGTGAGCTGTCAGCCTCCATTCCAAATCCCGCTTAGCCACCAGCATTTATAATGGTGTTAAAATATATTTTAAAGGGTTTTTAATTTATAAGGGGGAGTCGCACTCGGGGGGTTGCTATGTCAGAGGCGTCACTGGTACAAAAGTTTGAGAACCACTGCTTTAGAACCTCTCTTATATGGTGAGGAAGAAGGTGTGTTTGTTTTTGTTAGTCTCTAAGGTGCCACAAATATTCCTTGTTCTTTTTGATCAGTTTCTTGATGCCTGTGATGCCTTGATGCCTGATCTTCCCACAACTTTCTCTGTGGGAGGGGGATGATCTAACTTAGAAACTGATCTAAGGGTTGCTGAATTTTTTTAAGTGGTTGCACTTACTCCAGGAAAGTATTTTCTTTCGTTTACATTTACATTTTTGATCATTCTCTTTTGAATCATGATGTAATATTCTTTCTCCATTTGAATGCACAGGAAGCTAAAGAGTTACTTTATGGCAGCTTTCAGAGTGACAGACCTGTTGTATTTTTACAAAACAGAAATGCTACCTCAATGCAGTTTTTAAGGAGCCCTGTTGTGAGTGTGAAAAAAAGGGCTGAAATAAGATTTTCCACTGAGATATCTCTTCTAAGAAGTTTTTCTTTGTGTAATACTTCATGGTAAAGTTGCTTCTATTTAAAGTAAGGAGTTTGATCTTGGCTTTGATCTGAAGCTTTTGATCTTGAAAGAAGGATGTGTGGCAATAAAGCAAAAGGGGTAGGACAGAGGTTTTTTTTGTTTAAAGGAAAGTGATAAAGTTAAAGGGATACTGTCAAGATTTAGTAGGCACTAATTTGACCTGCGTTACTTTACTTACATCTGTTTGCAGAGTCTAGATGTGGGAGGGTTTGCTATAACAAATGCTTTGATGCTCCTTTTTCTTTTCAGAAAGCACAGATTTCTATTTCAAGCTTTCAAGGAATTGTTATACATATCACTAAGTAAAAATTATTTTTAAAAGATTGAAAATATCCTTCCAAGATCTTTTTGATTAAACCAGATGTGATTAATTTACAGATTTGCCCTTTTGTGCTTGTTGCATTTAACACTGAAAATTATGAAAGCATAAATAAAATCCCAATATGTGAATTTTCAATGTTCTACTTTACTCTGGACCAAGTTGCTTGATTTTGCCTTTACTCGGAATTCGCGTTGGACTTAAAGGTACAAGTTCAGCCGAGCATTTAAATATGTGCTTAACACCTAAATATGTGGTTAAATTCTATGCATAATTTAACCATCTGTTTGAGATCTTTGCTGAGGTATAGATGATTTACTGAACTGGGACTTAAATGAGGAGTTTGCTGTTTGCTATGCTGTGATATGACTAATACTATGGAAGGATGGTAAGCAAAAGGGAATTCAGATCTTGCTTTAAAAATGCATTTCAGAGTCTCCAAGGGAGTCACCTGACATAATTTTGGATTCCTTTGAGGTCAAAGAAAACTATTAAAAATTATCTTCAATACTTACTAGAGTCCTAATCTGTTCCTTGAGATGAGGCCACTAGAAAGTTTCTTTATCTATAAGAACAATGTTTGAGGACTTTAATGTTTGACATTACATTTCTAAATGTTGAAATTGTGGCCTGTGGTAGGCAGAGAAGGAGAAAATGCCTGAAAACCTTCCTCTGGAATAGGATAGGAAGCAGTCCAAACTGAAGCACTGCATCTGAGATTCCTCCACCCCCAAAAAATGTTGAGGTAGTTCAGATCTGGGTCCAAATGTGTGGGAAAGTTGGGTCTGTCTCACTAATGGGCTGAACTACAATACCCATTCTGAATGCCAGAGAATGCTGGGATATTTTGGATCTGGATCCAGAAATCCTGACTCAGATTGCCCCTTGTAAATAGGCTCCATTTTTTATGGAGGGAGAGGTTTCCATAGGGAAAAATCAAATTGTGGCGCCACAGTGCTGGACAAATTAAGAGCTGTGATCTCTCCACACCTTTGTGTGATGGATTAAGGGCGCACTCCAGTCTCTATACCTTTAAGGGAGGCTCCTCCTCTCTGTCTCGGCTCTCGGAGGCTGGGGGAGGAGGGGCAGGGGCACCCCTTTAGGTGTTTCATTTCCTAAGGAGGTCTCTAGTGCTGCTCTGCTAGAAGAAGCAGGCAGGGCTCACTCCCCTCAGCCTGGGGATGCCTCGCAGAGAGGAGAGGGACAGTACAAAATACATGCAAAACAGACTGGCCAGTGCTACTCACCAAACCGACAGCAGCCTCAGCAAGATAACAAATGCCGGCCGCGTGTGCCGTGGGAAGCAGCAAGCGGAGCGTGCTGGGGATCTCAGTGCAGATCTCAAATCAAGGTAAACCCCCACTCTGAGCCCCGACCCTCCCCCCCCCCCCCCGAAAAAGGATTAGGAATTTTGTAAGTGGCTGGGAGGAAAAAGTCCGTGTTTTGCCATGTAGAGGGAAATCTGAGATACCAAAGTTTTGCTTCAGATCAGGGAGGCTGTGTTTGGAGGGGAGGGAGCAGGAAAAAGCGGAGCCTATTTACAAGAGGCAATCTGAATAAACATGCACTTTGTTTCCCTTTTAGCCTTTGCTGGAAATGTGTCAGTCTTGGGACCAATGTCGATTAGTCCAGCAAGTGAATGATGAGGTGAGGAGAAGGCTTTCATTTTGCATCTCTTAATTATTCTTGTTTACTGTTGTCTCTTCTCACCTCTGTCCTTGCAAAGCTACCTCCTGCCAGGTTTCTCACCTGATTCCCTCTTCCTGTGTTACTTTTAAAATAATTAGTTTGTTTATAAAAGGAGAATTTAAACGTGTTTATAAATATCTAGGGTGTATTATTATTTATTAATACACCTGGTCATTTAAAACATGCATTGCTGTTCAGGAACAACAGTTGAATGGGTGGCTGTTGTTTGAAACCAGGTTGTAAGAAATAGAGATTTTCCCTAGATTTTTGCGCACACACTGATAACTTTCCACTTGGCATCAACCATGCTTTCTTTATGCTAAAAAAAACTTAAGCTGAACAAAGCTTGTTTAAATAGAGAGCAAAAAGGAAAATATGCTGCATACGATGACGGGAAAACCCCGCTTTGATATGCACAAGTGTCTAACTGGATTACTTAAGAGCATGTCATTCTAGACTGGAAAAGTGTTTTTTTTCTTTTCTTTTTCTTTCCAGTGAAGCAATGGAAAAATAGGTCTTCAATCTGTTTATAGTTTCTTACTCATGCTGGGTAGCTGCACTCAGGTCGCATCTTCCTCTTTAAAAAGCACTATGGTTTTGAACTGCAGGTCACAAAATGGATTGAGGTAAACCAGAGAGCCAGAAAAAGGAGCAAAAAGAAACGAAGACAGGATGAAGTGACTTTCCAAAAGGTAGGAGTTTGTGATGGAATAAAAGGAAGCACATCCTAAACATTTTCAAAGAACATGCTTTGAAACATTCAAAGAACCATATTCTTCTACTGTGCTGACTACACAGAAAAGAACATCATGAATTGGAAAAGTTTGAACGTCTGTGTGTTTGCTATGTAGAGAAACTACATTCATATTTAATAAAGAGAGGAAAAGACATTTTGAGGAAGAAAGATAAGAACACTTTACTTAGAAAATTCTATAGTACTTGAAAGGTTATCGAGAGTTACTGTGATTTTTTTTGCCAATGAAAAGACATGTTAAACTACAGTTAACTGACAAACATAGTTTTTCTCTCTTGAGAGCAGGTTAATAGAAAATGTCGTGGGTGTCACTGGTCAATTAGACAAATACAAGGTGCATAGAAATAAATGTTATGGCTGCATTGCTGACACACATGTATTTAATGTGTGGTTTGAAAGCGTCTTTCATTTGTAGTGCAGAGGGATTCCTGAAAACATGATTGTACTGGCTTGGTGTTTACTCCTAAAAATTCTTTAGAAAAGGGTGGGTTGTTTTTGTTTTGTTAACTTAGTATAGTCTAAATTAATTTAAAAGATTCTTAACCCTGTGATTTTGGTTAAATTATTTTGCTGTAAGGCTACTATAATTTTAAACATTTAATTTACAGTGTAGTAAGATAAGTAACAAGCAGACTTTTCTATTCAATAGCTCTTTGCTGTTTTTTTAATTGCTATCTAGAACACAAAACAATAATGAATAAAAATTCATTTAGAAATGAGTAACGAGAACCAGGAAAAATGTTTTTTTTTCTCACTTTGGATTTACTGTCTGTTTTTAGTTTTAATACTATTTTTAAATTTTTGTTAGCTTTAACAAAGGATTAAAATAGCAGTGTGTTACTTTGCTTCTACACTGCTTCTAGAATGTATGATGAATCATTGGTGATGCTGTAGCCAAATTCTTGTTGATAGCATGGCTGCCAACTACTGGGATATGTTGCCTTAGTATGGGCATTGCTGTATTTGACAAATGTCTTCAAAGTACATTATTGTGCATGTTAATATGCCAGCTTCATGGTGAACTAAAGGATGCAATTTGGTCATTTCAAAATGAATTGGAGAAAAATGAATAAATTAATGTATTTTGTAGCTGGGTATTCACCATATAGTAAAGGAATAATGCTTCCATTTGTATGGATTAGTCTGTGAGCCTATAATTTACAAGCTTTACAAGATCTAAAAGGAAATGTCAGTAAGTTGTTCTACCAAATATTGAATTTCCTTTCATACTGCATGTGTACATGAGGGGTGTGTGTGTGTGTGTGTGTATACACACACATATATATCTGAAAAAATGTGCATATTTAGAGTGGTTTTGTGTGTTCCAGGTATGCTGGAGGTTTACATGATGCTGGTGACTTTTTTTATTAGAGTAAAAAGTTATAAAATGATATAACATGATGTGAAAGTACTAACTTGAGTATAACCATGATTTCCAGGTAGAGTTGTGTAGAAAATTTTACACTGTTATAACTATTTTGATTAGGGGTGGGGAGGTGTTGGTTTTTTAAAAAAACAAAATAGTAAAACTGATACAAATCCTAGCAAGACACATATCTCAGTATAAATGAAACTGTACCGGTATTAGCTTTATCAATATAAACACATTTATATCGGTATATTTCCAGTAACACAAGGGAGCTTGTTCTGCTTTAACAATACATATGTAGTTAAGCGGTACAACATTTGTGTGTAAACAAGCCCTTAGGAATGCAAGAAGTGCTGTGTAAAAATCAAGCACCACTTCAAAATAGTAGATATAAAAATAATCTAAAGAATTGCTGGTTTTGTTTTGGTTTTGAATGGTCGTCGTAAGTAAGAGCGAATAGACATTTGAAACAAAAGTAATTGAAATGTACATATTCTCATCCTCTGTACATAAATATTAGGGATTCCTGGTCCATCCCTTCCATGGCCAGCAGAGATTCCAAGTGCTGTAGAGTCAGCATGCTCGGCCCTAGAAGTGCTTTTCAGTGATCCTCCGTTCGATTAAAGAACAAACTCCACAAGGCCTGGAGGGTGGAGTCCCATCTGCTTTTCAGCCAGAAGCATGGTAGTTGAGCATTGAAATGAGGCTGCAAATTTAAAGAGGGCAAAAGGCATTTTTTGAGTCTCTGGTCCCAACTATACTATACTAAGAAACAGAGTTTAAACTTGTTTCAAGCTAAATTAGTTTCCAACAAAATTTGGCCAAACTATATTAAAACAGTGTTGTAGACTTTTGACAGTGTCCATGCTGGCATGCCAAACCATATTAGAAACTGTTTCAAATGAGTTTAAATAATATTTCCTACAATGGGTAAAAGTTCATTGTGGGGGGAGGAGGGGATGTAATGAGCCTGGAATGGAGGGAGATGAGGAGAAGGGCTGGTTATGTATGTGACAAGTGTAGTTAAAACAAGGTTACCGAATGTATTTCACCAGAGCTTGAAAATGAACTACATATTGATCTTGCATATCTGTCAGAGCATACAGCTAAACTTTTAATGTAACTTTTAAATTTTTAATTCTATGCTGACTGACTGTCCCCTGCCCGTCACTTTTATTTCTTTATAATTGTGATCGGATAATCACATTTCCTCTACTAGGATGAGTTACTTTATCATTACCAAACCATATATGACACTACAAAATCAAAGCAGCTGCCTGTTCTTATGATCTAAAAGTTATGGAGTTGTTGAAAACTGGCGGTGAGTTGCAGTAATTAGGCACCAAGCTGCATTTTTAAGAGCTAAGTTTTCAGGCACTGGCTATAAATATTTTTTTAAATGAATGTGTGAAGATAACAAATGCTGGACAGGGACTGTAGAAACCAGTAGTGCTAACTGAAATTAAGTGGACTGCAGAACAGTGGGGAAGCTTGTCTTGAACTGTGGTGCTGCTCTCCACAGTGAAACAACTCACAATGGATCAAGGCAACATAATGAGTTACCCTAGGTGAGCGCCAGCTCCCAGAGTAGTAATTAAAAGTTCTCTCCTCCTTGCCCACCTTCTTGTACTATGTTAATGTTACCTTTCATTTGTTTTCCTCCTGGACTTCTTGCATCCTTTTTGTTTCCTTCTTGTACTAGGTCGGGGTTGGCAACCTTTGAGAAGTGGTGTGCCACGTCTTCATTAATTTAAGGTTTCGCGTGGTACTAATACATTTTACATTTACAGGGGCTGGCGGAGAGAACCCCAGACTGGCAGTGTGAGGGACAGATGGAACCCCAGACCGGCAGTGGACTGAGCCACTCAGCCCGCTGCCCATCTAGGGTTCCGGCCCCGCTCAGCCCGCTGCCCGCCTGGGGTTCCGGCCACCAGCTATTGGCAGCTGGGGTCCTGGCTGCCAGCCCCACTTAGCCCTCCCTGCCATCCTAGGGTTCCGTTCACCCAGGCTGACAGTGGGCTGAGCAGGGCCAATGGCCAGGTGCCCGGCTGGCAGCAGAATGCCTTTGGCATGTGTGCTGCAGGCTGCCAACCCATGTTCTAGCTCTTCTCTTTGCTCAGAGACCCTTTTGTCTAATGTTTTGCCATTTGTGCAATATTTTTACTTCCTCTAGTTCTTTTTATCCTCCATTTTTTCCTCATCTCTTTTCTCTTCTTTCTTTTCAATGTACTGTGCCACTTTTTATATTTTCCCCATTTACTTTTAGTCCCCTTTTTTGCCTTTTTATGTCTCATCTTGAGTTCTTTACTTTTCTTCCACCTTTTTCCCCGATCAGTGCTAGTCCACTGCCACACCCCTTTGGTTCTGTGATGTCTTCTTTCTCCTTCAGTTTCCTCCTCCTATTTGTTCTGACACTCTTCCTCCCCTTCTCCCATTAAATCTTACTATTTTGCTGTCTGTTATTCTAATCAATGGGCAGTGGAACAAATCCAGCAGATCAGTAGTGTGGATGTGTATAGGCATGTGCACAGTAGAGCAGTATTTTTGTGGGAAGGTGGTGGGATGAAAGAGGGTGAGACAGGACTCCCAAAAAATAAAAGTTGATAATTAGTTAATATTGTAATGTGCTTTGAATTTGAAACATCTGGTGGAAGTGGTAAATATTATTTTGGGCTGTGCCTATTTAGAGAAGAAGTCCACTACTCTTGCCACTTCAAAGTACTACACAAAAGAAAATAGCATTGTAGTCCGACTAGTAGAGTCAGCATGTGTGTGTGATCTGCATCTACAGGCGTATTGAAAGGGAAAAATACTCATCAGTAGGCTAGTCAAATTCTGCATGTACATTGCCCCTAAATTTCAGCATCAGTGGTACTACTGATAGCTGGAATTTAATATTGAAAATGAGGTATGTAAACTCCTTTTGGAAAGCAGTGAACAGCTTATGAATAGGAGAATCAGTGCACTAAAATGGAATAAATAAGCAATGATTTTTGAAGGGCACCGAAATAAAAATATATTTACAATATGTAAAGGAGGCTTAATTATCTCAATTGTCTAAGTTGAGTTTCCCTTGTTCTTTCATAGTGTTTTTAATTTTTCTTCTGTTGAGACTGAGAGGAGTCAACTTCTGCAAAATAATTTCAGCTGTTTTCTTATAAATTCTTGTTTTTAATCTGTGTAAAGCAATTCCTGCTGGTTACTAAGTACATTAAGGTCTTATTTTTTGTTATTTTTATTTTATTGATCTTTCACTCTTTTTGCTCTAATAATGATCAGCAACATTTCAAACCTTGATAATAATCTGAGCAAAACTGACTGTGTTGAAACAGTTGGTTAAGTTTCTAATAAAAGCAAAACCCAAATATGTGCTGATGGTGGTAACCATTGTAGCTTTCTCATCCTTCACTCAATTTTGCATTTGTTGTTAATGGCTGAAAGAGAAGAAATGAGTCCCTTAACTGTTTTAATATACGAGTTGTGGTTTTAAGTTTAAGTGCAAAGGAGTTACAAAACCTCTCAAATAAAACAAAAATGTGTTGAAAGAGGCACAATATCAATAAAGCATTTACCAAGGATCACACGTATATATCTTTCTCTCTCAGCGCACACACACAATACTCATTATGAAATAGCGTATGTGTATATCTATTTATAAAGTGTTCAATGTTAAGGAACTTAATTGACTCCACAAAAATAGAAGTTCAGAATTAAGCCTGAAATTCTGCTCTGAACTTGGATACCCATACAGTGCTGTTATCCCCCTCCCCACTTCCACTCAAGAGTGTGTAAAGGACATACACAGTAAACTCCACAGAATACTTATACAGAAGAAATAGTACCATACAAAATTATGCCATTATTACAGAACCCTGGATCTGCAAAGACTAGCAGGCTTTCATTGGTTACGTACAATATTTCATTCACTAGCAAAACAGAGAAAGATAACTGAGGTGTGAGATTTCTGTAATACCTCATACTCATTAACTGTGTTACAGAGAATGCTGTGAAGATGCTTTTATGTATCAGTTTTCCAGCATAGTCATAACTCTCATATCTCTTTCTCTGTACTACACATGCATGGATGTAATTACTGCTCATTAAAATTATTTTGGTATTTCACTTCCTGTCTTGTTAAAAAAAATACTCATTTTAATGGACTAGTTTGCAAAATTTAGTTTGAAAAAATAATGCCTTTTTTGGAATTATAATAAAAACAATATCAAAATGGTCTTCTGCTTCTTTACAGTGACTCTAATAGCATCAAAATGGGCAAGATACCATGTGTTTTATATATGTATTTTTAAATTTGAATAGAACTATTAATGGAGCCTTTAACAAAAATAGGGCCTGATTCTGACTTCAGTTGAACCTTATATGGAATAGTGTTGATATTAGAATGTATTTTTTTTAATAGTGGACCTCATTATTAGAGTCTGAGCATGATCACATAGGATAAATCAGTGTCACAAATTTTCATAGACATCTTTATTACTGATGATGTCTGTGAGTGAATAATTCCCACTAGTCACATTTTTGGATCTTTGAAAACAGCTCTTCACTGTGCTCATGATGCAGTACTTCTCCTCCCCAGTCTGAGATTACCATTACTAAATTAGGAGAATGCAGGCCAGCATGGCCATGTGTTGAAAATACTTTACAGATAATTACATCCTTGGTAATTACAGAAGTTCATTGCTAACAGTCTTCCCTCCTGTGCAGTGAAAGATTAAGGCCACTTTAATGTAAAACACAAGGTTTGTGTAGTTTTTTTTTTAAAAAAGCCATTTTAGAAGTTATTTATTTCATTTATAGAAATTAGTTGCACTTTTGTGGCAGCACACTTTATTTGGCAATAATTCTCATTAGAGGCATTTTAGTGAGCTAACATTTGTGTCCATTATAGGATACTAATAGGATGCATTATTTTAGTAGCACACACTAATGCTATAGTATGTATAGCTTAAGGTCTGTCAGTATTTCCATGTATAAATCCTTGTTTTAGGTGGCTGATATTTGGCAAGCCTTTTTTTTTTTTAATAAAATGTGGAAGGAAAAAATGTGGAAAAAACATTTGTTCTTTCCAAAATGTAGAAGAAAAAGCATTTGACTGTTTTCAGTGCCTTTCAAGCAGGGTGGATTTGATTTAAATCATTATTTAAATCCCTCGTCAGGAATACTTGATTTAATCATGGATTTATACATAAAAGTACATTCTTGTTGGTTGTTATAACCTTAATACATATTCTCACAACTCAGAGATAGATTTAGGTTTCATTTTTAGAAGGTACATACTATACATTTTTAAGTGACTTATTTTGAAAACTTTTCAGATTAGTTTTACAGCTATATCAGAAAATGTATGACTGGTTATTTCATTTACCAAAGGTAATTGAAGCAGATATTTATGAAGTCATTTGGAGGTGAAGTATTCAGTTCAAGAGGTTAATCATTAATATTTGAAGGATTTTCTGCTGTATTAGAAGAACATCACCAGACAGACATTTAAATTGTTTTATTTAATGAAAACAACAACATTATGTATTCTGGATTTTTTTCTTCAACAACAAACTTACAATATTTTAACAAAACAAGCATATGAATTTGAATTTAAACATTCAAGTATTTTAAAATCAGGTTTGTTTGTTAAAATTGTTTAACTAAAATTAGTTAAATGAAATATTAAAAAACAACAACAAATTAAATAGATTGTCAGGCAGGTAAACATGATAAATTTAAAATATTTGTTTCTGCAGCTAACTCAGTCATCTTCACCTTCATTTTCCTGTTTGTTCATAATCTGGAAAAGAAAAACAAACTTCCTGCTTTTTCAGGTCCCAAAGTATTTTTCAATTTGGAGTGAAGTAGTCCAAAGGAAGAAAATATTCTTTCTAAGCTGGCGGAAGCAGCTATGGCTGCTAAAAGTGAAATTATCACTTAAGCACTTGCATTCAGAGACTGTTGAAGTGACTTCCACCAGTTCACTGGTTTGACTTCCTTTAAAACAGGGGTCAGCAACCTTTCAGAAGTTGTGTGCCGAGTCTTCATTTAGTCACTCTAATTTAAGGTTTCATTTGCCAGTAATACATTTTAATGTTTTTAGAAGGTTTCTTTCTACAAGTTTATAATATGTAACTAAACTATTGTATGTAAAGTAAATAAGGTTTTTAAAATGTTTAAGAAGTTTCATTTAAAATTAAATTAAAATGCAGCACCCCACAGACTGGTGGCCAGGACCCGGCCAATTTGAGTGCCACTAAAAATCAGCTCCCGTGCCACCTTTGGTGCACGTGCCATAGGTTGCCTACCCTTGCTTTAAAACATCATCAGCAAACATATTTCTCGAATGGTTCTGTAACAGGTCGGGGACTCACCACTGTGCACCTCCTGCCGGACAGTCTGGGAATTAGCTCAGTTCTCGGTGGAGGACCCTCCTCAGGTGGTGTCCCATCCTTCTCTTCCTCTCCGTATGCCCTCTGTTCGCGCCTGGACTCACGCTGCTTCTTGCATGCAGCATCCTCTTCAGGGCACTGCCCTCCAGCAGTACCCCCAAGTCCACACTCACCCCCTTCGGGGGGGGGGGGGGGAGTGGATTCAGTGGTCCTTCAGCCATCCAACTGCGGTGGCCAGCCACCCCCAAGTCAAGCCCCTTCTGGCAGGGGTCGGGTGTAGGCTGTAGAGGCCACTCCCACAGCCAGGTGCAATCTAAGGGGGAAAGGGGGGCACCCAGGCCCACCCTCTGCTTTGGGTCCTGGCCCAGGGACCCTTTGGTGGCAGCCATCCTGCCCTCCTTCTGTTCTCCAGTCCCTTGTACTCTCCCTGGGCCACTTCCCCTGCAGCCCCTCTGTACCAGATGGCCCCTCTCTCAGGGCCAGCAGCCTGGCAGGTAACCAGGGCAGAGTTCCCTTCCCCCCCGGGCCTGCCCAGCACTTCACGGTCCCTGGTGCTGCAGCTCCTCTCCCAGGAGCCAGACCTTCCCCCTTGACGGTCCAGGAGAGACTGACTGCCCCTCTCCTGGGGCAGCCTTCTTATAGGGCCTAGCTAGCTCCTGATTGGCTGGCTACAAGCTTGGCCCTGATTGCTCCACAGTAGGCCCTTTTCTTATTGGCTGACAGCCTGCACAGCCTCTCTGGCCTACTCTTGCCCCCCTCTGGCTGGGGAGTGGGGCAGCTGCCCCACTACAGGTTCATCCTTAGCTCTGAAGTTTATTATAGTTGGCATTATGGAGGGATGATTGCTGGATGTCCATGTCATAGCCAACTCCTCTTCTTCAGCAGTTAAGGTTTGGCCCTGATACCAAGTAATGAGAATATTTGCAAAAAAATAAGCTGGAGATAGTGTTTTTCCTATTTGTTTTTTTAATGCTTATAATTAACTCTGTCATTGCATAGTTCTCTTTTTAAGATCTCACTCTGTTCCTTTCAAATTTCAACAGCATCAGCAATAAAACAGCTGTTTCCCTGCATTTTGTACAAGGCTATAGAAATAGGGTTCAGGATACAGTAGACTCTCGATTATCCATGATTGGGTTAACCAGGATGTGGATTAACCAGAATGTCAAAAAAAATATGCATAACTTTCAGGGCTGGCTCTGGCTTTGTTGCCGCCCCAAGCGCACACACACAAAAAAAACCCCACCAGGGCACAGGGCAGCCAGTGAACCAACACCTCCTCCCCCCAGCTCAGGGTGGATGGTGACCCAACACCTTCCTCCCCATATTTCCTATGGATGGTGATTATCCGGGATTTTATTAACCAGGATTAATTTTTTCCCTATCATCCTGGATAATTGAGTCTACTGTACTCAGCATGCCTTCAACATTTCTCTTAAGCCCAGTGTTGAGAACTTTGGCTTTGATAGTGCCATCTATTTTTTCATGGTTTTGTTCACAAAAGTCATTAGATTAGGCCAATTCCTTATATAGTGCTCAAAACAGTCCAGTATTGAGTTCCATCGCACCTTTTGTGAGAGAGTTAGCTTGGTTCCTTTCACTTTTTTCAGACCAACTGCTACAAAATGGTTGTTACAGAAGTATTTTGCAATTTCAGCAACAGTTGCCTTTATTTCTGGAACACTGAAGTCTTTGGATAGGGGGTGCATCAAATGAGCACTGCAACTCTATGTTGTTAGCTTGGAACTCTTTACTCTCTCCTAAATTTCTTCTCATCTTGGATACTTCTGCAGCATTGTCTGTGACCAAGCTGCATACTAGACATTTGAATTTTTTTTCACAGTTTGTGATAGCTTTTACTGCTACATCTTGTAAGTATTCTGCTGTGTGTACAATTCCTGATGTATTCATTGTTTCTGTAAGGAAAACATCCCCTTCTTTTGTTGTCACCACAAGCATATACAACAGGATCATTGTGGACATTGCTCCACCCATCAAGACTCACATTAACAATGACACTCTCTAGACCTTTCGCACACTACTCTATTTCTCTTTCATATACTATATCCAACAATTTGCTTATGACATCTGCTCTGTTGGGTGGACTGTATACTGGCCTTAATGGCTGTACCATGTTAATGAAGTGTGGGTTTTCACTCCAATGGAAAGGAGAGTTTGTTGCATAACCAAACAGGGCAAGTTTTTCATCAATTACCTCTTTGTGTAATCTGCTGATTCTTATCACAAATTTATCTATGGTTGTTTCTGGATGATGGAGATCTCCCCCTCTCCCCCTTTTGCTACAGGTGATATACTGTGGCTATGTGACATACATGATGTGACTGAAACACTATCATCAGCAGATAACTCTGAAACTATAGAAAATGATGGTGATCTTGAAGGTGGATAGTCTTCAGAATCCTGTATGTTGATGGATTCTCCTAAACAAAATAAGTCAATGCAGTTATTTAATTATTATTACCATACTGCTCATTTAGTATTACTCATTGCATTCACTGACACTCAGTACTACTTTAAAGGTGAAATTGTAAAAGGAAGATCTGCCTATTTCAGCTATCTATTTTTTATCACAACTGCATCTACCATTGAGTAACAAGTATATTTTTTGCTCAAACATGAGATTTCAAGAATAGTCCAGAAGTAAGACAGTCAGTCCTTAAGAAAGAATTATGAAATAAAAAAGTTTACCAACCCGAAGGTTCTGCATGTTCAGACATGTTCCCTTCATCTTCTTAAATGCAACTTCCTCCTGAGAAGGACCACATCTCATTATATTGTTTCATTCGGGCAACCAAGCCTTGCATTTCTTTGTTGCACTGTTTGCATTTTGCATGCGTGCCTTACCCACAGGTAGAGGAACTTCATTAAAATATTCCCAAACTGGGTCTCTCTTATGGCCTGCTGCCATTATAGGTTTTCTCTTCTAGTGAGAGATTGGTTTGGTATATCTCAAACCAATGAAGGCTACACTCAGAAAGACCTCAAGACTTCTGGAATATGCTGCTCAAACATTTTCACTTTTGTTTCTATTGCCTGTCCCTCCCTACTTACATTTATGTCCAGATCTGTTCCGCCCCTACAATCTTCTACTCATAGGACTTTTTGAAACTTTACACTTTTAGAGAGAGGTAAGGGATTGACCCTGTGTACACAAATGTGCAGAGGGACAATAGGGCTGAGGTCTGTTATTTCTCGCCTCTATGTTTGTTTATTTATTTATTTATTTATTTTATTTTTAAACATTGCTGTTAACAAGCATGTTATCTCTGGAGACACAAATCCACAGTTTGAGAACTGCAAAACTAAGCATCTCTGATGGTATCTTCTAGACTGAGCAGTGTGTTCTAATGGGTAGGTAGAAAAATTAACCTAAATATCTGTACAGAAGCCCCTGAAACTCCATAAAATTGGGTCCCTAATCCATGAACTATTGGAAACTCATTTACAAAACTTTTCTTAAACATTACATGAATATACTGTCTCATACTATAGAATTAGAATTTATAATCCCTATTTCATGATGAGATATCTTTGAGCTATAATTATCATAATTAAAACTAACTTTAGGTTGTTTTTTTTCAAAAAGCATTTGATCAAAAAAAATCCAATTTAAATTTAAAAAATCTGATTTAATTTTTTTTTTTTAATCATTGATTTTTATCCACCCTGCTTTCAAGCTTCTCCTTTCCCTCCAGTGTTTTTATAATTAATTCGGAGTAGAAATTTAGCTGGCCAGAGGTCTTAAAGGAAACTGTTACTTTTGGTACATTTTGGAAACTAGAATGACATACCTATTACATTTGGGAAACATTTGGTGAGCTACATTCTCACATTCCATAATTTTTCTTTCCCCGAAACATCATAAGAAGTTATAAAATGCAGACTCATACATGACAGATGAATAATCCACATGATTTAAATGTCCCTGAGTTCTTATTGAGCTGATTGACTGTAATGACTCCAAAGGAGTCTTAATGGTCTGTTGGCTCAGAAGTATGCTTTATTTTAGTATATTTAATACATATTGTCAGAAATAGGCTTAACCTTTTTATGATTGTTTTAGCTGTTCCCCTCATTCTCTGTCTCTCATCTGTTTATATTCTGTTCACATATTGTAAAAATACATGTATAATAGTTTGGAAGGATGGGTATTATTTTAAATGTATGAGCACAGAAGGCAGAGTACAAAGCTTTTAATAAAGACACTCAAAAGACTTTGGAATTTCTTAAATCTGCCTTTTGATGGTTATAGTCTTAGGAATAGATAATGATACCAAACATAACATGACAAAATATCATGGCCAAAGCAAAATTGTTTAAAAATAAACAAACAAACAAAAACAATTGCATTCACATAAGGCAGCTGTGAAGTGTTCTGGTGACATCATATAATTTTAGTTCAAATAACTCATTAATATCAAGAGAGAACCTCCCCCCCATAGATTTACAGCTTTCCGTTCACAATTTTAAGAGACCTGGGGGTTCAGTTTTAAAATGCAGGAACCTATACTAGGCATACCAAATTTGTGAGCAGCTCATATACATGTAGAGTCTGGATAACTGTGGATGCCACTGGTGACTACCTGAGCAATCCTACAATCTGCATCAACAAAAGCAAGATATGTGGAGGAAAGTGTATGCACAAATTACAAAATTGGGTACTCACATTTAAGAATTTGACCCAGTGTGTTTAATACACAGCATTCACTAACAAAGAACATGGTTTTATTCTGTCTTACAATTAAATCATCTTCTCCTCTAGTAGATTTTTTTTTTTTTTTTTTAACAGTTCTTATTTGGCCATGATATTGGTGGTCATGGTGGTCTTCGGAGTGAGGTGGGGGTTGCCCTCGAGTATCATGTCTGGCTCTTTGTAGAAATGGCAGATCATGGGGGCAGCACTGGAGCAGTGGTTTGCCTCCCGTGCTTTGTGTTAGGCATTCCACAGCTCCTTGACCTTTAACCCTGCACAGCACTGCATTGCTTTCAGGTCATTGCCTCTTTCCATCATGGCCCTTGATATCTACCTGTAGGTATCATAATTCCTATGGCTGGAGCGCAGCTTGGATTGGACAGCTTCCTCCCCCCAAACACTGATGAGGTCCAGCACCTCACCATTGCTCCATACTGGGGATCGCCTGGCCAGTGGAGGCATGGTCACCTGGAAAGATGCGCTGAGAGCACCCCAAACCTGGCTGAGCAAACAGGAAGGGGATTTTCAAAAATCCCAGAGAATTTAAAGGGCAGGTCTGATGGTTGGTCACCTGTGGGCAGGCAGTAGAGTTCAAAGTGATGACCAGAGTGGCTAGAACAGGCCTTGTGGAACGCTTCTGGAGGCCGATCAGAGCACATTAACAGACCAGGGCATTCACACTGGCGCCGCGGCGCTCCAGCCAGGGTGCAGCAAGCTTTATGCTTCTCACGGATATGGATTAGTTTATGGATTTTATGGATGTGGATTAGCTCAGCTGCGGAGTCCAGCAACTCTGTGCCTTGCCAGTGAGGACACCTCAGGAGTTAGGGAGCCCCAGGGCTGATTTAATGTGCTCTAACTTGCAAGTGTATACAAGGCCTAACTGCATGTGAATGGACTGGGACTGGGCATAGAAGGGAGGTGTAAGAGGAAGAGTCATGACATGCCAAATAAGGGGGGGGGGGGAAGCTAAGGGAGGGAAGGATAGATACATTTTAATAATCCTGTACTGTATAAAATTATATATTTCTCCCAAGTAGTGGCTTGTCTCTTGTAAATTCATAACATAGAAATATACATGTTGGGATTTTGGTAACGTGAATGTCTTGCAATTTTATGTAACTCCTTCCTCAGTTAATTTTGCAGCTTTATAGTAAGATGGAGGCATATATTATTCCTTTTTTAAATCATCAGAGGGTTAAAATTAATCCTAAGTAGTTGGACAAACTATTAGACTTTCTTTTAGTTTCTTGTACAGTTTGTTAGAGACCTAGAGAGGGCTGAAAATAAGCCCTCCTTTTTCATTTTTTTTCTTCCAGGGTGTCTTTCATATCTTGCACTTGTTTTCAATCAGTTATAGCCTGTGAGCATCCTGTGTAGGAATTTGTTTGAAGTATGTTTTTTAAAAGGGAGGTTGTGTAATACCACTGACCTAGATGGCGTGTATAAGTCTTTTCATTTGTTTTCTCTTGTCCAAAGCATTGAGACAGGAAGCATTCTTAGAATTATTTTTAGATTTTTAAAAAGTCAACCTTGATTTCCTCACTTAACAGTAATCCTTTGGTCAGCCATAAAATAAATAGTGTTTACTTGGATTGCTCTTCGTATGGCATACTATGCGTATATTTTTAGCTGGGTCTAGGGTGAGGTGGGGCGGTTTGTCTTTTGAGTAGGTATTGTGTTACTTTATTTCAGTCCTGTCACATTTCAACTGGTATGGTATCAGTCATCTTTCTCATTCTGGGTCTAAATCAAACACAATATGTGGTTTGGATCATTGTAGTCCAGTAGGGTGACTGTTGTTAAAACTCCACATCACTTGCTTGCTCTGTAATCAAATGCCATTTTCCCTGGAAACTGCACCTTGAGGTGGTGTGAAGAAATGTGTGTTCCAATGACCACAAGAGTTAGGCCAGTTTGAGTTTTAATTGCTGCTAGGCCCAGACAGGTAAACAGTAAGGATCAGACAAAAAGCAGTCCATGGTCTTCTAGGTCGGCGTTGAGCGATAGGCAAATAACCTATTGTCATAAAAAATAATAATAAACATTTTTTTAGAGACACCCTCTAAGGTAGCCATTCCTGCAAACAGCATGAGAACCAGGAGTGGGGGAGATGTCTTTGTTCCCTATTGACATGTGATGGTACAGAAAAAAATCCGATTCAGAATCCTCCTCTGCATGCGTTACTTCACTTTTGTTGTGTAGAAAAGATGGCCTAAGGTTGAAACACAGGACAGGGAGTTCCAAATTCTATTCTTGGCTTTTGCCACTTCATTTCCTTTGTAATCTTGGCCAAATGTGATCCCAGCTTGTGGCCTGAGTCAGTGAACCATGTGAAGGTGTACTGTGGGGACTGAACTGCATTTTATACAGAGGCAGTGGGACTGCTGCTGCTTTAGCTGATGTGTCCCACCCCTTCAACCCCTTTGTGGATCTGTGTTGCTCTGCAGCCGCCTTCCCCCAAATCCATCTCTTGCATTGTAGCACAGTGAGCCTTCACAGACCTGTACTCTGTGATGTTCACAGAGTTCAGATTAACTGAATCAGGTTCTTCTTTCCTCTCTATCCCATGCAGCAGAACCACACCAGGCTCTCAGAAGGAGAAGCAGTGTTTGATTTTTGTGCCTCAGTTTCTGCCTTTTTAAAATGAGAAGAATGGTTAACTACCTGTGAGGCTAAACGAGTGTTTATAAAGCATGGCAAGATTGATGGATTGAAAGATCTGTATGAGTCCAGAGCATTGCTTTTTGCTCAAAAAGATAAGTGGTTAGAGGATACAGGAAAACATTACTTGATTGTAGTCCCAAAGTCCATTGTTTTAATAGTTCATTCAAATTGTTCTGCAGTGCAATCAATTATTTCCAAATCATGAAATTACCAGTGTTTGATTGCATCTCCTAGAACCATTGCACACTACAGTGTGTCAACGCCCCTCCTCCAAATTATCTGAAATCCTATTTATCTGAAGATTTTTTTTAATATTCCTGAATAAGACTGGGCTTGTATCATATTTGATTGAGTGACAAAAAGTGAACACTAGCCCACAGAGTCTGCCATGAAAAAAGTTGCTTTTGGAGAGTATTTTGTGTACCGAGTTTTAATTTCCCATAACACTTTGAGTGCGTCTGTGAAGAGCTTATGAAAACCTGATTATGGACATAGCGATGTGAACTCTGGGTTGTTCACATGCAGGTTAAAAAATAAAGTAGTTCAGCATTCAGCATGGAATAAAGAAAGAACTGGAAAACTCAGAGAGGTTGGACAAAGGTATGGTAGCATTGATTATTATATTTACAGATACACCAGTTTGTTGGGAAAACACAATTAAGTGAAAAAGTAGAGCGTGCCTAAACCAATGGTTTTCAAACTGTGGTCCACAGACCCTGGAGGGTCCCACAGACTGTCTAAGATTTCCAAAGGAGTCTGCACCTCCATTTGAAATTTTTTAGGGGTTTGCAGATGAAAAAAGGTTGAAATGAGTGGCCTAAACAATGAAACCATCACCAGCATGAATAACTTATTTAACAACTCTTGCTAATCCATTCAGTGTCTTGGCTAAGGAAAAGAGAATAGGAGGTGAGTGGGGGGTGGGGAGAAGGAATTGCAAAAAAGAAAAGTTGAAGGATTTTTTTGTTTGTTTTTGATCAGATGCCTTCCTATTCCACTGGGAAGTTTTCTGGTTTCGTCTGGGAGTATTACAACTGGCCCTGTTGTTGGCCTACTGAATGCTCCAAAGTAGGGCATACAAGTGTACTAGCTTCGGGTTACAGGTAAGAAGAATTTGGCAGCTTAATGATGTTGTTTTTGTTGTTAATGATAAGTGATTGGGTGTGGGGAGAGGATAAAGAGAAAATATGTAAAGCTAAAGATGCCCTTACAAGGATGTCCTTGATATCTTATAAACTAGTACAGTGCAAATGGCTTTTTTCCAGATTATTGAATTTATTACCATCTTGGTTTAGTTAGGCCTATGGGAGTGGATGGGGTGGTTTGTTGCAACCCTGTCTCTTTCCAAAGTACTGGCAAAGATTTAACAGTTATCCAGCTGAGTGCCCCCAAGGGTTTGAGTTGAAATTCTGACTTTCATATTAAATTAGGCACGGTTACAAGACAAGAATTATTTGAAGTTTTTATGAAGCATATGACTGAACAAGCAGCTGGGATACAAAACATTCTCATGTATGTTTTCTTTGTTGGGTCCAAAATGTAGCCAGGCTACAGAAAGTTTTATTTGTGGAATGAGTTAAAGGGGCTCTGCCAAGATGATATTGTTCAACTCTTTAAAAAAAACCAAAAAAACCTCTTATTTTCTTTGTAATTACTTGCAGCACTTTACACACACACAAACACACACATACACACTCTCTCTCTCTCTCTCTCTCTCTCTCTCTCTCTCTCTCTCTCTCTCTCTCTCTCTCTCTCTCTCTCTCTCACATGCACTCCCCCCCTTCCCTCCCCCCCCCCGATGTGCTATATATCTGGGTCATATTTTGTGTGGACTTGCTGGCTACTGCATTTTAAAATGCTATGGCCAATTTCTTCCTTTGTGGCATTGGGGGTGGCTATCTCATACCAGCAAAAATGGAGTGTGTGTTTGTACTCTGTATATCCTGAAAATTGTGTTACTGTTTATGGAATCCTTTCTGCCAACATGGTAAGTTCCACTGGATTTTTTGCATTACTGAAAATCCTGGTGTGAAATGATACTTCTGCTGTACATTGGGCACAACGTTCGATAACATTTGGAAATGATCCATTATCTTACTACTGCTCTTTTTTTTTATTTAGCACCAAAAATATGCTCTGCATTAGAGGTGTTTACATGAGACAATGGTTGACATTAGACAGCATGAGGTTGTTAGAAAAAACAGTGGTAAAAATGCTGACCGCCACTAGTACAGAATTTACATTGATGCTATGGCCACCAGAGCGGCTCCACCAGTGTTCTCCAGAGTCAGTAACTTTGGGGATTGAAAGCTGGAGTGTATGCAACCCATTGACTCGCAGCTTCTTCATTGTGCTGTACTAGTGTTAGCAGTAGTGGGTAATTCTGAGACCTAACCTTTAAGCCTATCCATTGCGCTGCACTGCTCATCGCGTTCAGTCGTCTTGTCCTTGCTTTCAAGTCTGTACATCCCCTGACTGTATTTCTGACTCGAGCCCCTTCCATATTTCCCTCCCTCCCCTTCTCTGCCCCGTCTCAATACCCTGTGTGTGTCCTTTTCTCAGAAAGGGTCACGTGAGGGGGGAAAAAATCCACTATTGATTGGGAGGTGCTCAGATTTAAAACTTTTATTAAAACTAATGTTAAAATTATATAATACACAGGCTAAGGAAAGTGTGTGTGTACATCTGGGTATAGTGCTTAGGTTATTCACAAATACAAAGTTAAGTTTAAAAATAATAAGATACATATAGTACATAATCTGCAATAACTCAAATTTAGGTGAATAAATGAATAAATACTGTTTAGATATTAGCATCCAAGTATTCAAGTACATCACTCATGAAAAGTTATGCAGAGTTGGATGTGGAAAGCACATATATATCAATGAGTGAGGACCGTCCCTCAGTAATTGAGAATTTAGAATAGGTTGTCCGTTAGAAAATACAATCCATCATGGAAGCTTTTCCTTTACTTTCCAACTGCAGTGCTGAAGACCATGTAATTAACATACAGTTAAGCTGTGTCCCTTGCCTGATTCATATCTCTTCCAAGCACTCACTTCTACTGACTTGCATCTGAGAAGAGATGGAGTAAAGAGATTGATTGGTTTGTTTGTTATATAGGACCATCAAGGTGTGGACATGTCTTTCTCAGCTAAATAGGCATGTGCTGTTGTTGTAACCCATGTCCTTCCTCTTCTTTTCCGTCCCTCTGACCTCATTCCTGTCTGGTTTTGATCCACATTTGTCATGTATTGTCAGATCTAGAAAGTTTCCATCCCTCAGTAGCAACCAAAGTTAGTCACTTCAGATGCCAAAAGGTCTGTCAAATTATCTTTTGGTGAAATAGGTGGCCTTAAAATTGGACCTATCCTGAGTGAAATAAAAGATGGGGCAAGGCATAAACTATGATGGATCTCTCAGGATGGCTTGTGTAGTGCAAAGGACCCCATTGAAGAAAGAGCCGCTCTCTTGAATGTAATCTGTTTCCAGTCTAAATATTTTCAAAGTATACTAGCAGTTCTGATAACAGGACTGATTGGCTGAAAGGCATGATATGACAAAAACCTTTCATCTCTTGGTTTGAAAACAGCCAAGGCTGGTAATGGCCAAAAGTAATTGCATCTGATGGCTGTTCATCTGTGTAAAATAAGTCACTTGTCTTCATCCAGTTCTTAATAGACCAAGTTACAAAAAGTCGCAATCAGAGATGGTATTAATTGGAATCCTTGTTGGCTGTTTCAGCGAAGACCTACAATAGGATAGATATGAAGATATCTAAATGTTACCCTGTGTTTCAGGGTTAGTTTGTGTGTTGTCACCTGTGATGTAGATATTGGTGTTCTGTAGATAAGAGATCTAGGTCTTTTTGTGAGCATTAAATTCACTCCCATTGAAAAGAAAAAAGTTATAATAATTTCTCTGCTTTTTTAATTTAGTTTTTATTCTCCTAATGTAACTAGAAATCTGCATTTCAAACTGGAAGCAAAGGTACGCTTTAATTCACAAATGCATCATGGCTGAGCACATAGTATGGAAACCACTTCAATTTGAGTGGTGACCAGGAGAGTTGTTATCTCAAGAGTGAATCCAGTGAAGAGCCATTAACATTGCAGCTGACAGACAGAAGGGTTGTTTCACTTGGAGCAAGTGTTGAAATAATGATTTCTGAATCTAATTAAAATGTACACAAGAAATAGTGGGAACCCACTAAGCCTAACAGATAATGAAAGTTTACAATCAAACTAAGAGGTAGCTAAGAGCTGGTAAGAGCAGCCAACCATTACCTCTGAGAGGATGGAGGACAGGTCAGAAAAGTTTAAATAAAAAAACCCCACAATATACTTTGTGCTCATGCGCTCGCGCTCTCTCTCTTTCTCTCCCCACTCCCCTCCTCCCTCTAGCATCCTGGAGTTACATGTGTTTAGATGAGTATTGAGTTGTAAGTTTTAAGAAGTAAAGTGCCCATCCTTTGTAACAAGGCTCTTGCTCCTTCAGAGTCCTGAGTTCTGTCCTCTCCCCGTTCTTCACTTGGAGTTGGGAGAGTTCAGCGCTTTTGAGGAGCACTCAGCATTCACAGGACAGAACACTGTTTCCTACCTGCATTCCTAAAACCTATTAGCTAGTTTTCAGTAATAAGATTTATTTTGTTTGCATGTTCCATCTATCATGTTTGCCCTTCTTCATAAATACTGTATCTGTAGTCCTCTTTAACAGCACTGTTTGAAGGTGTTCACTCAGGGCTCCTCTTGTAGACACATTACCCGGCCACGTTCCTTATAGTCCGATCTATTTGCTCCTCAGATGAAAGAAGCAGGAAAGCATTTGAACCTCAGGCTGAGCACCCACCGAAAATACACAAGCTTTTAAGTCACAGCAAGCCTGGGATTTTTCATCATTTGCACCTCCATTAAAATTTTCTGGCTACATTATAAGGCAACCAGGTATGGGATTTAGGTGCCTTGGGGAAAGAAGGCTATGACAGTGTCAAAATCCAATGAACATTTTGAAGGAATTACTGTAATTAAGACAAAAGTCATGCTCCATTTAACGGTGGATTTGATTTAAATCAAATTGATTTAAATCATGATTTAAATCACTAGTCAGGAAGACTGGATTTAATCATGGATTTCTACATAAAAGTACATTCTTGTTGGTTGTTATAACCTTAATACATATGCTTCACAACTCAGAGATAGATGCAGGTGTCATTTTTAGAAGGTACATACTATACATTTTAAGTGATTTTATTTTGAAAACTTTTCAGATTAGTTTTACAGCAGGGGTGGGCAAACTTTTTGGCCCGAGAGCCACATCAGGGTTGAAAACTTGTACGGAGGGACGGGTCAGGGAAGGCGGTGCCTCCCCAAACAGCCTGTCCCTGTCCCCTATCCGACCCCCTCCCACTTCCCGCCCAGATCCCAGATCCATCCAACCCCCTCTGCTCCTTATCTCCTGATGACCCCATCCAGAGACCCCCTTGCCCCTAACAACCCCCCAGGACCCCACCCCCTCTCCTAAGCCCCTCTGCTCCTTGTCCCCTGACAGACCCCTCACCCTAACTGCCCCCCCCCAGGAACCCACCCCCTTCCGAATCCCTCCTCCAACCTATCCCCTGACTGCCCTAACCCTTAGTTGCACCCCCACCCCAACAGACCCCTGAGACTGCCAAGCCCTATCCAACCTCCCCGCCTATTCCCCGTGTTTTTTGCTGTTAACAAGCATGTTATCTCTGGAGTCACAAATCCATAGTTTGAGAACTGAAGAACTTAGTATCTCTGATGGTATCTTCTATCTAGAGTGAGCATTGTATCCCATTGGGTAGATAGAAAAATTAACCTAAATAATATATACAGAGCCCCTGGATTGGGTCCCTAATCCATGAACGATTGGAACTTATTTACAAAGCTTTTCTTAAACATCACATGAATATATTGTCTCATACTATTGAATTAAAATTTATAATCCATATTCTGTAATGAGATATCTTTGAGTTGTAATGTATCTTTTCCCTCAAAAAGCATTTTATCAAAAAATCCAATTTTAATTTTAAAAAATTGTGGTTTTTTTAAATGATTTTTATCTACCCTTCCTTTTAAACAATTTAAAAAGTTTTTTTAATTGTTTTCCTGAGTGCTCCAAGACTAACTAACTTATAACGTACAGCAAAAAGCAGACTTGAGAAACTGGGAAATCCCATTATTAATGTAATTAAATGGGAAAGACATTAAAAACAAACTGCACAGCCTGATTGTGACTAGGCAGTTTCAGTAGCCCTGTGTTTATGTAACTGACATTCAATTCTGAGATCACTGAGCAAGTAGAGGACTCATGACTCTAAACGACAGTGCTTTTTAGTGTGATCATACCAGTATGGAAGCTTCTAGGAGGAGTTGGTTAACATTTAAGAATGAAGCGAAGAAATGAAGTTACTATGTGAAATAATGCGTTTCTGATATGGTAGATTTCAAAAGGACTTTATTTTATGTGGCGATAAGTGAGACTTCACATTATATTGTCACCATAGTTTTAAAAATCTTTTTTTTCATCAGATGTTAAATTTGGTAGTCTGCTAAATTAGTGCAGTGGAGTCTGTTCCAAGTTACTGAACTTGTCTTATGCCCCAAATGAATTAACAAACCAATATTTTTGGGAACTAAGGATGTGCTTCAGGGACATAATGAACTGTTAAATGTTCAGTGCATCATCGGAATTGTGTTCTTTGTTGACCATTTAAAGTAGAACTATTAAGAAAATTCCTTCTTGGAATCTATAGAGAAGCAGATATGCCTGCCTCCTTCAGCACGGACATTTCAGCCTAGAGAACAATTTGTGTTCACAATCCTTGCCTATTGTATGAATGCCGATGACAGTCGGACTGACTCCAAGAAGCTAGAGATTGCACCATAAATTCTGTAATACATCAGAGTGTATTAATTACATGTTTGAAATGCATATTTTTTTCCTAGCTACTTGTACTGAGCCTTTGAAAGTCATGGATGTAATTTTCAATACACCACCCAATCTGTTTAAGAGGACAATGTTTTGTTTTTTGGTTAGGCTGACCATACGTCCCGTTTTGAACGGGACAGTCCCGTTTTTTTAATGTTTTTAACTGTCCCGTCTTTTTGTCCAAAATATCAATTTTGTCCCGTTTTTGGGGCAGGACTCATAAAACATGGAGTCATAAAACGTCCCCCCACCCCCCCCCCCGCCGCTGGCGCCGGTGCGCTCGGCCCCCCGGCTGCGGCTCCGGACAGCTCCGATCTGCCGCCTCCTCCAGCCCGCCGCCCGCTGCCGCCGCCTCCTCTCTATTCCTCCTTCCCTCCCTTCCCTCCATCCCCCTTCTCCATCCCTCCCTTCCTCCCTGCTCTCTCCCTCCGTCCACTGCCTTCTCTCACTCCCTCCATCCCTTCTCTCTTCATAAAACCTGGCCGGCAGCCCCCCCGCCGGCGCGCTCGGCCCCCGGCTGCGGCTCCAGACAGCTCCGATCTGCCGCCTCCTCCAGCCCGCCGCCCGCTGCCGCCTCCTCCTCTCTATTCCTCCTTCCCTCCTTCTCTCCATCCCTCCCTTCTCTCCATCCCCCTTCTCCATCCCTCCCTTCCTCCCTGCTCTCTCCCTCCGTCCACTGCCTCCTCTCACTCCCTCCATCCCTTCTCTCTATCCCCTTCTCCATCCCTCCCTTCCTCCCTTCTCTCTATCCCTCCATCCCTCTCTTCCTTCTCTCTATCCCCCTTCTCCATCCCTCCCTTCCTCCCTTCTCTCTCTCCGTCCACTTCCTCCTCTTCCATCTCCCTTCTCTCCATCCCTCCTTCTTGCTGTCCCTTGCTTCCTCCATCCCCCCTGCTCCCTACCCCCATCTCTTCTCTCATCCATCCATCCTCTCCCTTCTCACCTTCGTGCCTTCTCTCCCTCCGTCCCCTCCATCATCTTCATCCCTCATCCCCCCTTCTCTCTCTCCCTCCATCCTCTTCATCCCCCATCCCTGTTCTGCTTATTCCTCCATCCATCCCCCCAACCCCCCTCCGCCTCTCCCCCGCCCGGCGCTGGGGGGCCCAGGTGGGGCCATGCCCCCCCACACACACTCCCTGTCCCGTTTTTGCCATCCCAATGTCCCGTTTTTGTCTAAAGGAAATATGGTCAGCCTATTTTTGGTGTTACGTGCCCATCAGTATTTAGGGGAGGAAGATTTGGGGCTGAAGTCAGTTTATAGAGGAAAAATACAAGTCCTAGGCTTTATTGTTTGAGAAGTCAGAATGTTTAGGCTACAGCAGAATGCTTAAGGATCTAAGGAAAACCTGCAAGATAAGGAAAAACATTAGCTTCTTAAAAGACACAGCATTATTATTACTAATTATTTGAATTATGGGAGCTCCTAAGAGCCCCAGTCAAGAATCATGCCTCCATTGTACCACGTTCTATACAGAGAAGTAGTAGAGAAGAGTCCCTTTCGCATAGACTGTATAGTCTAGCATAGTCCTCAAATTTAAGAGAAGCTCTCTTATTTTTGAAATTTCTGATGGGTTTTTTAATTATGGAGTAAAAATCTATATAGATTGCATTTTTATGCAATAAAAATCCTAAATGAAAATGCTATAATTTAAGGACAGTATTTTAAGAAAAAGCTTATTTGTGATCTAAACATTGAAATGGTAACTGTTCTTTTAACTTGTTTTAATAAAAATAAAAAAGGAACGGCTTTGGTGCTGTTTTTTTATTCTGTCAAGTGTTACCATTTAAAAATGTTTTCAAAGGATTATAATTTGATGGCTGCTAAAAGGTGGCATAAAGAGAAAAATGAATATGGTTTTTTTTCTTTATTATTGTCTGGTATTGCCTACCCAGCTTAAGACCTTGCCTACTGTCTGCTGGCACCCCTTCAGACTTACTCTCTTTAGGCGAAACTTTCTTTTTTTCTTTCTCCAGCCCATTTTTGTCCAGAGCAACTAACCCGGGGTAAGAAAACACACATGTACACACATGTCTTGGGCTTGGGGCAGTGAAGCATGCCTTTAATTCTAAACTTCCAAGAGGAACAATTTTGCCCATAATCAACCTACTTGCATGTTCCCGCAGAGGACTTGCCAATGATTTCCATGATGAGATGATTTCCTTTCCAGCCTTCTTGCCACACTACTCTCAGGTGGTCACACCCAAACTTCACATGACACTGCGGACATAATGTAGACAGAGCTTTCTTTGACGCTTGACCTTTGTTTCTCAAAAAGAATACTAGGGGTTATTGCCACAGCAAAATGAGCCCTTCTTTGAAGAGTCAAGCATCGCCCCACACTCGAGCTTTGAGGGCCAAATCATCAGATACACTGGAACAGCACTTCGCCCTCCTGCGAGCATGGCATAGGTTCCTTTCTGCTATCTTTCCATCCTCCTGATCCTGAAGTCATATGGTGCCAAACCAGTACAGCCCCCTGGATCAGGGTTTCTCTACCCTGTGTTAGTGGTGATAGTCCCCCAGAGACCATTCCTACAACCCAGGATCTCCAGAGGGTAGTATGCTTCAGGGGACCAGGAGTGTGTAGCACAGAGGAAATGGCCAGATCCTGAAGTCTTTACTCAGGTTTTTATTCTTTACTGAATATTTGGACCAAATATATTGCTGGTTTCAATTCCCTTCTCTCCCTTTCCTGTAACTTAGGCCTTGTCTACACCAGCGGGGTAAGTCTACCTAAGTTACACAACTCCAGCTATGTGAATAATGTCGATGGAGTTGACGTAGCTTAGGTTGACTTACTGTGGTGTCTACACACTGCGGTGCTACACATTCACTTACCTTACGTTTTTTGTTCCCGTGGAGTACTGGAGTTGAGAGAAGAGCGATCTGCCGTTGTTTTAGTGCCATCAGCTCCCAGTGACGTTAGTGGGAAATTCACAGTGATTAGAAGAATGCGTATCACGTATATATCACATATAGCTATTAGCTCATGTAAATGCAAGTTTTTGCAAGCAAGTGGATGCATGTTCATACGTCTGGAGATGCAGCTACAGAACGTATGTTTGCATATTTTACATTTTTTTTGGGTGGCTTACGTTTGCTTGTTTTGGAGTTAAATGCGAGGATGTCAGTGGACTAGGTCTGTAAAATACAGCAGTGTTGTACCATCTGTATTGTTTGAGCACTGCGCCAGGGACTTTGTGTCATCTGTGATTTTGCTGCAATGATTCAGTGCTCTATAAACCATTGAAATGTACTGCTTTGTATAAGCCAATATATAGTACTTTATGTGACAAATAGCTCCCTGTGCTGTCAGGATATCATGGCAATATGGTAGCAGTAAATGTATTTAATTCAAAGTAAATATTTTCAGAATAATCATTTTCAGTTTATAAAATATTACTCAACTAGTGCTTCATACAAACTCTAGGCTGACACTTCTGTGACGTTGCACAGAGTTTGAGTGTAGAAATTGGCCCTCTACATGTATTGATAAGGAACACTTGTCATTTTGTGATCATTTTACTCATTGAATCAATTTATGGTGCCCATAGTGTTGTATCTTGGCACAGGCAAAACAAATAATTTTCTAAATTACATGGCCACATGACTGCCCTACAGAGCAGTAAACTAATTTTTTTTAAAGTCCTACGATATTTTTTTCTTAGGAAAATTTGTTCAGCAAGTGAATAGCATAGAACAGGAATGTGACTGAAAGTCAGTCACCGCTGGTTCTTTATTTGTGTCCTGCATAGTATAATGCCTGAATGTTAAGTATGGATTTCGTGTCATTACATCCCACTGAAAAGTCAAAGGAAAGAGACAGTTACTAATGCAAAGGGCGGAAGTAATGGGTGGGACAAGACCTTATCTGAACTGATTGTGGATGCCTTTATGGTAGTCAAAGCATAGTGGAAGATCTGGGTTCAAATGGGGATTAGAGAAGAGTAAAATAACTTTGCCTCAGGTTAGTGGATGTTCATCCACATCACAGAACTATCGCTTAATTTGGCAGTATTGGAAGTACCTGCTCAGGAGAGGCTAGAACAGTATGAGGGTAATGCTAATGTGGCAGGCCCAGAAGTGCTTTGGCAGAGCTGTTCGATTATCCTCACTTTTTGTGATTCTTGAAGGCATTTTCAGTTCCTCACTTTCATAAAAGCAATTCTGTGCAGGTCAGACCACCAGTAGAAGAGGGGAAAAGATAAAAGGCCAAGTCACCCAGTAAACCACAGTCCAAAGTCAAATGAATTCTGGTATCTGGCTGGCTAACACATACAAGATCAAACATCTGTGTGCCAGATATACACGATTCTGTGTGCGCCGCTGCTGAGATGTCTGCACAAGATGCTATTTTCTTTATTTAAGGCAGATTTGGAAGGGGATCTATTGGGCGGGGGGAGTCAATATTACATTTCAGACTCAATATGTTTTTTCACAGTGCTCTCCCCCTCCCCTTTTCTTCTAGGGGCTTTCCCCCACTCATTATTCATTATGATGTGGTTCTGAACTCTGTCCTCTAGAGCTTTTTAATTAGGTAGCCTGGACAGCCCAATGGATAGAATATCATTGCAATTAAGTAGCTTTCCTTTTAGTCTTGCAGAGGCCCCAGTGGTGTTTGCAGTCTTCATTGTAAACTGGGCAGTGTTTATAAGCTCTGCAAGGGCAACTGTTGCGCTTCCACGCTGTGTTCCAGGCTCTGCAGAGCTGAGCCCCAGGATGACTCCAGAGCCTCAGCAAAGCAGGCAACTCCCTCCACAGCCCTTTTTCTCTAGCAGCCTTCCTCACAAATGTCTGAATGAGCAATGGCTGCTCCCTGGGTCTTGAACAAGAGCAAGTGTGAGAGAGGTTGGGAAAGGCAGAAATGGAGTTTAAAATTTCTTCAGAATTTCCAGTCCCAGTGACATTCTGAATCTCCATGAGCCTCACTAAAGCCATGCCCTACATAGGATAAGCCTCACTAAAGCCATGCCCTACATTCTGAATCTCCATTCTGCCCTACATTCTGAATCTCCATGAGCCTCACTAAAGCCAGGCCCTTACCTCAGGATAAGTGTCAACAGTTTTTCCCCTTGAAAATCTTTAGTTAGTGAAATGACTCCTTAGTATACACCCGAAATGTAACGGACGCTTCACAAATCTGCCTCTTACTTAATTATTCCACCCATGTCCCTTCCCAATCACCCAATAATACCACCTACCCCAGCCCGGTTGACTGTATGTTAAATCCCTTCCCCACCTTTCCCAATTGGGACTCTTCATTTGTCATTATCCTCTTAAGAGGCAGGCTTAGCAGAAAAGCTGACGAGATTCAAGGCTATGCTGACAGGCATGACATGAAGAATTTCTATGATGCCCTGAAAGAAGTGTACACACCTACATCCTCAGGATCATGCCCTCTCCTTAGCGCTGACGGAAACATTTTGATTACTGACAAGGATAAGATTCTTGTAAGGTGGGCTGAACACTTCGACAGCGTTCTGAACCGTCCCTCGTCCATCAATGATGAAGCCATTGATCGTCTCCCGCAAGTGCCCATCAACGAGGCACTGGATGACCCGCCTACTTTATTAGAGACGCAGAAAGCGATCCATCTCCTCTCCAGTGGCAAAGCTCCAGGCTCAGACTCCATTCCAGCTGAGATTTATAAGGAAGACGGTACTGCCTTGACTGAAAGGCTCCATCAACTGTTCCTACTTATGTGGCAAAAGGAGACAATCCCGCAGGAGTTTAAAGATGCTTTCATTGTACGCCTGTACAAGAGGAAAGGGAACAGCCAGCTCTGTGATAACCACAGAGGTATATCCCTACTCTCCATTGCAGGCAAGATACTCGCCAGGATCCTGCTGAACCGCCTAACAGCACATCTGGAACAGGGACTTCTGCCAGAAAGTCAGTGCGGATTTCGGAAAGAGCGTGGGACCATTGACATGGTGTTTGCTGCGAGACAACTGCAAGAGAAGTGTCAGGAGCAGAGGTGCGACCTGTTCTCCACCTATGTTGACCTGACCAAGGCTTTCGATACTGTTTGTAGAGAGGGCCTGTGGAAGATCATGGCCAAGTATGGATGCCCAAGGAAGTTCATCTCCATGGTCCAATAGTTTCATGAGGGCATGCAGGCACGAGTCCAGGACAAAGGCGAATCATCTGAGCCATTTCCCGTTACAAATGGTGTGAAGCAGGGCTGTGTCCTGGCACCTACACTCTTTAGCATCATATTTTCCGCTATGTTGACCGATGCTTTCAGAGATGGAGACGTTGGAATTGGCATTAGGTACCGCACTGACTGTAAGCTGTACAACCTAAGGAGGCTTCAGGCGAAAACCAAGGTCATGACAGACATCATCCGAGACTTTCTGTTTGCTGATGACTGTGCTCTTAATGCTGGCTCAGAAGCTGATATGCAACGCAGCGTAGATAAGTTTTCTAACGCTTGTGCAAACTTCGGTCTAATCATCAGTACAAAGAAGACTGAAGTCTTGCATCAGCCGGCCCTAGGGAAGCCCTATGTTGAGCCCAACATTACTATTAATGGCCAGAGACTCAATGCAGTGAACAGATTCACATACCTTGGCAGCACACTGTCCCAAAATGCCACCATAGATGATGAGGTGAATATCAGGATCGCTAGAGCCAGTGCAACTTTCGGCAGATTAAACTCCAACGTCTGGAATAGAAGAGGCATCACCACCCAGACCAAGCTGAAAGTATACAGGGCGGTTGTTCTCCCTACACTGCTCTATGCCAGTGAAACCTGGACTGTGTATCAGCGCCATGCCAAGAAGCTGAACCACTTCCACACAACAAGCCTCAGGAAAATCCTCAACATCAAGTGGCAGGATAAGATCCCAGACACTGAAGTACTCGCCCCAGCAAACCTGCCCAGCATCTTTACCATCTTGATGCAGTCGCAGCTACGCTGGGTAGGGCATGTAGTCCGTATGTCAGATCATTGGCTACCAAAGCGACTTTTCTATGGCGAGTTGCAACAAGGACAGCGGTACCATGGGGGTCAGAAGAAGCGCTTCAAAGACACTCTCAAAGTTGCCCTTAAAGCGTTTGACATCAATCCTGACTCTTGGGAACAGAGCGCAATGAATTGGACTACATGGCGCTCCTTTGTCTATAAAGGTGCCGAATCATGTGAGGCCAAAAGGACGGCTGCAGCAGAACAAAAGAGGCAAGCCAGAAAAGCCCGTGCCAGTAATCCTGCTGGAGATGTCCTCCTCATCCCCTGTGCTATCTGTCATCGGACCTTTCGTGCAAGGATCGGCCTCATCAGCCATCTGCGCACACACAGACAGAATCAGCCCCAGCAATTCACGGATGACTGAGTGGTCCTCGTCGAATCGACGGACGAACACACAGGAGGCAGGGATTTATTTCTTTGTGCATAGACAGTGCCTAGCATATTGAGTGCTCCCATGATAGCAACAATACATAAAAAATAATTTATATAAAGCAATGTGTATGTGCGAGGAGGGGTTGGTGTCATTAGATGCAGGAGAAGTGGAGCCCAGTGTTTGCATTGGAGCCTGTGAATAGTTGCTAATGTTCAGAAGCTGGCAATGTCCAAATAAAGGTGAGGTGTTTGGGAGTTTGCTGGTGACTTGTGTACATTATGGTGAGGACTTTACCAAACATTCAGCCACTGTTATCTAGAGCAGAGTGGAAAATGGCTCTCCTGTCCTGTGAGAATTTTTGATATTTTGAAAAGTTTTCCCATTCTGAATTGGGATGAAAAGTCAAAATGTCAAAACTTAAACTTTACCAAGCTGATAAAATTTTCAGATTTTCATTTTTTTTAAAACCTTTTAAACATTCCCTCCTCCCCCTTTTAGTATATGTTAACTAAAATTTCTGAATTAAAAGTAATTTCAAATAAAAAAAGCTAACCTTTTTCTTTCTAACTTGTCAAAGCGGCTGTTTCAAAATGGCCAAGTTAGGAAGGAGGGGGCTCAATTTTTTTTTTCCAAATCAGGAGAGATTTGTTGAAACCAGCCTGTGAATAGTTTAAATTTTCATGAATTGGCATTTTCTGATTTAAAAAAATGTTTTGTTAGAAAATTCCGACCAGCTCTTCTATCCCCCTAGTACAGATGTGAAAACTGAAGCTCAGAGAGGTGAATGACAAAGTTTTAAAATTTGGATGTCTAAAATTAGCCACCAAAATCCATATCTAGCCACCTGTATAACATTTCCAAAGGTTCTGAGCACTCCACACCTTTTATTGAAGCTAACAGGTGCAGTGGGTGCTCAACATCTCTGGATTAACATGCCTAGAAAACTGTTTTAAAAGTTTTCACTTGTGCAATTTGAGTAAGACTACAGAAAAAAACCTGAGAGCGCGCTAGGATTAGTTTCTTCCTCTTAACCTATTAGGTACTGTTGCTTCTTATGCTATGCTGACCACTCACCAGAGGAGTTGGTTCAGCTGTAGTTAGCTGGCTGGTAGGAGTTCATTATGTTGCCATCAGCAGTAGCTTAGGTGGCACTGCCCTCTACAGCTATAAATTAAATTGGTTTCTTTACAGAAAGTAAGGGACCTGTAGTTATAGGATTTCTAGACCCCAGAAATCAGACCTGCATCTCTGTTAGGGAGCTGGAAATAACTTGTGATCTTCAGGAAAAAAAACAGTGGAAAGCTTTCAACCCTAGTGATTCATATCACTTTATGGTCTCAAGGTTTTCTTTACAAAGGAAAGAACTAGAAACGTTTCTTTTCCAGTGAAAGTTTAGATTCTCCTATACATTACTTGATTTCTCAATTTTGGGGGTGGAGGGGTGTCTTAGCTGTGGACTTTGGGCCATCACTGCTGAAATATCATGTTTCCCACTTACACACGAGATGCTTGGGAAGAAATGAGTGGCCTGGTGAGAGCAGATTTGAATTTTTTTGGCTCTAACATTTGTGCCATTGTGAAATTGTGTGCATGCTCTCTTCTCACAAGCGCTCTCTCTCTCTTTTGTTGCCTCCCATGTAATTTCTCTGTGGACAGGACCACGAAAGTTTCATTGATTAAAAAATAAAGATTTTATTAAGATTCACAGTTGGAAAAATATTTTTGTTGTTTTATTTAAAGGACAATTATGCGTTAGCACTAACATTCCAAAGGTCACTGCTCCTAAAAGTCAAACCATACTAACTAAATAGCATAAATGAATTGTCTAAAATCAGTCTAGAGGTAGCAGATATCCTATGGTGATTCTTTTACTTTCCAAGGGAATTAAAACCATTTGGATTCTGTTTGTGGCTTTGTTAATTTATAGACTTGTATTTGCCTTTCATTTACTCTGAAGTTACTAGCCTCTTTCTCTGGCTTTTGCTGTTTCTTGAGAAAAAAGAATACTGAACACGGGGAATAACTGAGGGGTTAGTATCCCTACAACTTCTGCTATGGATTGGCATAATGATGATGACAATAGAAATACTTTGCACATATTATTATAATTACTATTATGAAACATTTTCAGCTTCAAAATGCTGTACAAACATCAACTAACTAATCCTTTACCTGCCATTGCCAAGATTTTCATTAGCTAAATAGTGTTGTCATTTGAAACTTCAGGTTCGTTAACCCACTTTCCTGTGTTCTGTGACTTTTTTTCTTCTTCTTCTCACAAGCTGGTGAATACTACTTGCCTTTTTATTTCCCAGGTTCCATTTTTATTTCCAGGGAGGAGGGTGTTCTTTGTGTACTACTAGAGTCCTGTGAACTGCAGATCTATCAATGGGCTTACCACTCTCAAGCTTTGTGTCATGCTGTCCTCCTTTCTACAGACTTGATGCCCTTGCCTTAGAACTATCCTACACATGGAACTTTCCTGCCTACATCACTGTCACTCTGACATGGATGTGAGAAGTCACTGTAGAGCTGTGCAGGCTGCTTCCTGATCTTACATTGCAGTGTAGACATACCCCGAGACTCACTGCAGTGCAGACATATCCATAGCGGTCATATCTGTGCTGCACACTAAGACCAAATCGGCGGAACCTGGGCTTGTAGACAGTGTTTCCAAGGCCATGCTTCAGTGTTCACACTTCCCTCTAAGCCTGGGTTTACAATTGCTGAACCCATGTCACTCAGCCTTGCTAATGCATCCATACTGCTTATGCACCCCTTTTGACTCAGGTCTGCCGCTTCACCTGCATCCACATTGCAAAGTGACAGGGTTGGGACTCAAATCTCAGCTCTGACCGCTACTAGAGCCTTAGGACCCAGGTCCACATTGCTTGCTGACCTAAGTCCGATGGATTTGTGTGTGGAGGGAAGACAGGCTTAGACTCAAACCTGAGTCAGAGCCCCGTGTTAGCGTGCAGTGCAGACATTTTCAGAGTGTATGTCTGTAATTGAGTAGAGGGGGGATCCATTGATCTCAGAGGGAGAAAACTTTGCTTATTGAAGGGTAGTAACTTTGTACTCCTACCATCACTGCATGGTGTTTCAAAAACTGATGAGCAAGACAATCCCCTGATCATATACTTGGTTTTTTGCATCTTTACTTAGAAGAAGGTAATAAGAGAAAGTAGTAAGAACAGCAGATGCCAATATGTTTGTGAAAGTTTCACAAATGGTGATCAGACTCCAATCAGGGCGTTAGCTGAAGAGAAGCTCTGTGACTCACTGTTACAGTAAATATAGCTTGAGAGGGCAGAAGGGAAAGGACACTCAATTCTTCCCAGCACTTAGCTGCTATTTGGAATGAAGTTATAGCGGAAGTAAGATTCAGCGCCCTGTCTTGATTTATCTATCAAGCATGGTATTCCATAATTAATAGGTTAGTAAATTCAGTTTTTTAAATTTAGGATATATTGAATCAGATATATTGGACCTATTTGAAAGAATTGAGAGTAAGATCCACTCTGTCCCATGCTGTCTGTTTTTTAAACTGAAAATAGTCTACATAGTGGGATTCTGTAGAATTCTGAAAGAAATTAGAAGTATGATATTTGTGTGGGTGTAATATAGAGCCAGGATTGCTGTTCAGACTGTCTTGTACTTCTAGTTAAAACACAGGTGGTGTTACCTACCAGTTGGTTTAGGTACAATACTTGTCCCATAGTCTGGTAATTTGCATCTTTAATGTGTGCACATCATTAGTTAAGACTGATTATTCTTAGTAATGAAAAGGAACCTATTCATTTAATTTACATAAATGTAACAAAATTTTATTTTAAATTTATTTTTACCCTATCTGATGTGCAACTGTTATGATTATAATGCAGTGATAAGTGTAGCATGATTTACTTAATTAAATCAGGGCAACCTACAGCTAGTTTTCTGTTTGAGAAAACCTTATCAGGCATGGCTTTTAATACATTTTGTTACTGTATTTTATCAGTCATCTGTTCCACTATGTGCTCCAACATATGGAGAGGGACACAGTATGATATTTTTAGAGACTATGAACAAACTAGAAATTTTTTGATGGCAGCTCAGCACTGCAAGAACCTAAATGTCTGTCTCTATCAGAGGATCGTTTTCAGGACTAAATATATATGCAATGTCTCTTCTGCTCCACTGGTAACAAGTTTAGCTCAGCCAGTATGCATCATTCAAGGACAGAGGAATCTTCATTGTCTTAACTCACTTACATTGATAAATTAAATTTTAGGATTTGTTTAATGTACCAATATTCCTCCATCCCTGACATCATAGGAGAAGAGAAAATATAATCTTTCTGCCATCCATCCGTCCATCCAATGTGTCCATCAAATTAATTAAAATCTGTACCCAAGCATTTTTGTTTTGATTCAACATACTTTGGATCTTCAGCTGGTGTTGCAGCTATAACTGTTTATACCAGCTGAGGATCTGCCCCCAGCGAATTTCAGTTTTTTTTACAGTTTTTTAGAAATTGTGGCAGAGTTTAGAAGCTTCGATGTCTCAAAAGATTTTTATTTTTTTTAATTCTAGTGTCTTACATGATTCAGCCAGAAGTGTATATATTTCAGAACCAAAGAGTGATTTGAGCACCCACCAATCCCATTGTTTTCATTTTGCTTGGTAACTAATCATTATTCATTATAGCTGGTCAAAACTTTTTCATTAAAAAAAAATGTTTTGCTCTCTTTCAGAATTCCTGAAAATACCATTTTACAAGCAGCTCTACAAATCATGGCGTGGCATGTTTAGACAGAAGCCACATGTAGCTAGTCATGTCAGAAGCATGCATCAGAGAATAGCATTCAGCCTGGTAGCAACAGCAAAAACATAAACTTTTTCCTGTTGTTCTCAGAGGATCTTATTCTCTAGGATGCTGAGAACCTCCCCAAAGAGGCTGAGAGTTCTTGACTCTTAATAATTTCACTAGAAGTGAAAAACTCTCAGCACCATGCTGATCTGGACTCAACAATTACTTAGGCAGCATTAAGATTTTCTGCCATGAAGTGATGATTTCTTAGAGAAGGCAAGAGAGCAGGGAGAATACAATTTCTTTTGATTTATTAATGGCTCAAGAAACTTTTTTATATAGTCTGTTCTGTCTATATTCAAATGAACGTGGACTGCGGCTTTTTGGGGATAGATGGACGGACATTAAACATTTAAAAGTATGTTAATGAACAATGAAGGAGGATAGACAAATATTCAAATACACTCACAGTTCTTACCAACTCTTAAATGTGAAAGAGTAAAATAAAAATGTGGAGCATAGAAGTGTCACAGAATCCTCATTCGCCCACCCCACCCCACCCCTTCCACTGCACTCCACTCCACCTATAAGGAAAAGCCTGGGAACAGTCAGTTATTTTTAGTTTCCTTCCTGATTCTCTGCCTTCCTTCTGGCAGCTTCTTACAGCATCTAGATTCGTTCCTTAGTTATTTTTTGTAATAATCTAGACTGTGACTTGCAACTTTTAGAGATTCTACATATGGCTGCAGTCTGAATGTTAACCAACTTATTAAAAATATAAACACAATTTTTCCTCAAGGCTCTTTTCCCAGTTAAAGTGCAATGAGATTTCACAATACAGACTTATTACAGTTGTCAGTTTTTCCATATCTCCATCACAATATAATAAGAGGTGCTACACAAACTAAGGTACTTAAAGTGCATTACAAATAAGGCCAGGGTAAAAAGAAACTCTATCCAATTAAAATAATAAGGGGAATTTATAGTGGCAGATTGTCATTACCCAGACTGGATTTTGGTAAGGATGTTGTCAGGCATAAGAACCCTACTTTTGCAAATAGTGCATAGAGATCTTAAATGAACATGAATTGTTAGACCCCTCATATTTTTGTTTCTTTTGAAAACATGGCAAGCATGTCCAAGTGCAGAGTACAAAGTGCCCATGCTGGGGCATAGGGTCACTATTGGTCCAAAGGTTATTAGCGATATAATTTTAGCTTACTTAGGCCTTGTTTACCGTGCTGATTTTATATAATATGGTAGATCTTTTGTAATCTGTATACCAGACACTTGGTGATCACTCTTGTCATCTAAAATTATTATCTTGTTTATGGGCTATGAATAAATAAGTGTTTTAAGCAGCTGAAACTCTTGAGTTTCTGATTTTCAAGAAATGTTGATATTTTCGAATGTAGATTCATTTTGATTGGACCAATTTTTTTTTAATTCCTCTTGGACTGGAAATTAAAAAAAACAACACATTTTGGAAATAATGACACATGATGTTTCCAAGATGAAATATGCTTCCCAGGACTGGCAGATGCTGATTGAAATTGACAGTGGTGAAACTGACAATGTCGATTTCAGTCAGTATCTATCAGGGATCCCAGATTCCGTAGCCACCTGATTCCCAAGCTGTCTGCTCAGGAGTTGGGGAGCCCTGCTGATTGGGAAGACCTGGGGTTGACCGTCTGGGGGAGTCTACATAGTGGAGCTGCCCTAGAGACTAAGACACAACTTCCTGACTCTGTGGTTGGTAGCCTGGAAGACTACTCAAGTTGGAGTTCTCAGGGCTTCCAGACTCCCTGTAGCGAAGCTGGGAGCCCAGACTCTGAGATTAACAGGTGATAGGCTCCATGGCCAGGGGCCTGGAAGCCCTGAGAATCCACAGGGTTTCCTGACTCCACAGCAGAGACCCTGGAATCCCTGGCATGGTAGAGCTGCCATGGAGCCTGAAAGCCTGGGATCTCCAGTCATGGGGCAAGCTGCATGGCGGGACTGTCCAGTGACCAGGAGAATGCACTTGATGGGGTTGCTCCAGAATCAGGGACCCTGGAAGTCTGGGGATGCTAGCGGCCTACCAGGTGAGCTGAAAGGGAACCAGACAGGGTTCTGATGGATACCCTGCCTTTGATTTGGCAAAAGTTTATTGGACCAGACTACCCTTTTGGGGACGTTTCAGGCTCAACTACAGTAGACTCTCGATTATCTGTGGATTAACCAGGATGTTAAAAAAAATATGTGTAATTCGCAGGGCCGGCTCTGGCTTTGTTGCCGCCCCAAGCACACAAAAAAAAACCAACCCATCAGGGCGCAGGGCAGCAACACCCTCTCCCCCCCTGCCGCAGGGTGGCTGGTGAACCAATCCCCCCCCCCACCATCATAGTTCCTATGGATGGTGATTATCTGGGATTTTATTAACAAGGATTAATTTTTTCCCTATCATCCTGGATAATCGAGAGTCTACTGTAATTGGCATTTTCTGACCGGCTCATGTTGTGGACCATAGTAAAGAAGTTATTTTTTTCCCCTTCAAAAGTGCAAGGTATGAACTACTCTGTAATCTTAATATACTGAGTGAATTTGCAGGGTGTTTCCATTTTTGTTATGGCTAAACAGTATGAACCTCCAGGAATATGCTCTAGAAGTCCTTGTGAGAATACTTACCTTGAAACAAATGAAGATATATCAAGTTCAGTTGCTGTGTTGTTGAAAACCCCTGGAGCTGTTCCCCTCCCCTATTTAAATGTTTTGGTTTAGCTAGTGCGTATTATTTCAAATTTCCCTTTGAATCATTTCTTTGTTCTGCTTTGTAGTGTTGACATACAGTAACATTTTGTCAGTAGCCCTAGTATCAGTGATGACTTTAAGAAACAGTTCCTGATTATTTCTTCTCCTTGTTCCAAACAATGTGCTAGGATCCCCATCAGTTTCTCCCTTTAGTTCACTTCCATGATCCTTTGCGACGTGATCTGTCTTCTGAACCTTCCAGTGTCGTGTCTTACGTGGGCAAATGGGAGTTTCTGCTTATTGGAAGATTCCCTGGCCTGTTACACTCTTATTCCTTTGGCAAGAGAGGCTAACTTTGGAGCTTAAACCTCAGCACACCTAGATAACGGGGCAAGCCACTAGAATAACTATCTGAAATTATTCTGTAACTTCTGTACTCTTTCTGTTCTGTTCTGAATTGTTTTACAGAGGTGGCTGCATTTTGGAAGTGGGTAAAATGATACAATGAAACTTGTGCAAAGTGAAGCGCCACTGTATTCTTTTGGGTTTATTTTAAAATCCCTGCTGGATGAAAGGATCTGGAGAATTAGTTAAAGGATAACATGGAGCCTTCCATCTCTAGGTTGTTAGCTGGAAGAGAGCATGGACCAAACATTATCGTCATCTTATTGCTATTTGGTGTCCTGTGTGAAATGAACTTTGTGGACATCTCACGAGTCATCACCGTAACTAGCGCCCTCGTGGCAGTCTGTGGAGAAGCCAAGAAATAAAGCAGTTGGATGAGGTGGTGTGAGGGCTTCTTACTCTATGGGTATGTCTTCACTACAGCAGTAGGTCGATTTGTTTTAATTCGATTTTGTGAAGCAGACTGTATACAGTCGATTTTGTGTGTCTTCACTAAGCACAGCAAAGCACAGCAAGTCGACAGTGTCTGTCCGCACAACTTTTGCAAGCGTCGACATAACAAGCGTTGCACTGTGGGTACCTATCCCACAGTTCCCGGATCCCCCAGCAGGCACCATTTCGAGTGCTGCACTATGGGTAGGCATTTCCAAATTTCGCGCCCTTTTTCCGCGCCGCCGACTGCCATTACGAGCGGTGCACTGTAGGTAGGCATCCCATAATTCGCACCCTTTCTCCGCGCCGCGCTAACGCCATAGCACTGCAAGCATGGAGCCCGCTGACACCACGGAAACAGTAATGACCGTTGTGAAGACCTCGATCACGGTTGCGGATTTCATGCTGAACTGTCTGCAGAGGAATGCGATCCGGGGACAACTGCGCTTTCTGGAACCCGACGACAGTGAGGAGGAGATGGACAAGGACGTGCACAGCAGGGACGACAGGGACACTGCCGTTTTTGGAAGTAGGGCGACTGACAATCTGTCAAATTTGGTGGCAATGGGGCAGGCTCATGCCATCGAACGCCGATTCTGGGCCAGGGAAACAAGCACGGACTGGTGGGATCGCATAGTGCTGCGGGTCTGGGATGACTCCCAGTGGCTCAGAAACTTCCGCATGCGAAAGGGCACGTTCATGGAACTTTGTGACTTGCTGTCCCCGGCCCTCTGGCGCGAGAATACCAAAATGAGAGCAGCCCTTACAGTTGAGAAGCGAGTGGCGATAGCCCTCTGGAAGCTTGCAACGCCAGACAGCTACCGGTCAGTGGCGAATCAGTTTGGGGTGGGTAGGTCTACAGTGGGCTTTGCTGTGATGCAAGTAAGCAGGGCAATCGTCGATCAGCTGCTACGCCGGGTTATAAACCTCGGAAACCTGCAAGCTACAATAGATGGCTTTGCCGCCGTGGGATTCCCTAACTGTGGTGGGGCTATAGATGGGACTCGTATCCCTATCCTGGCACCGGACTACGAGGCCGCCGAGTACAGAAACCGGAAGGGATATTACTCAATGGTCATGCAAGCAGTGGTTGACCACAAGGGACGTTTCACCGACCTGTACGTGGGGTTGCTGGGAAAGCTTCATGACGCTCGTGTTTTCAGGAACTCTAGGATTTTTAGATAGCTGCAGCAAGGCACTTTCTTCCCCGACCAGAAAATTTCCGTGGGGGGGGTGGGGGTGGAAATGCCGATCATTATCATTGGGGACCCAGCCTACCCCCTAATGCCCTGGCTTATGAAGCCCTACACAGGAGCCCTGGACAGGGGTCAGGAGCTGTTCAATTACAGGCTGAGCAAGTGCAGAATGGCCGTAGAGTGTGCATTTGGCCGTCTGAAGGGGCGATGGCGTTCGTTACTGATTCGCTCAGACATCAGCGAGAGAAATATCCCCATTGTTATTGCTGCTTGCTCTGTGCTCCACAATCTCTGTGAGAGCAAGGGGGAAATGTTTATGGCGGGCTGGGAGGCAGAGGCAAATTTACTGTCTGCTACTTACCAGCAGCCAGACAGCAGGGAAAGTAGAAGAGCGCACCATGAGGCCCTGCGCCTCAGGGACGCCTTGAAAGACAGTTTTATGAGTGCCCAACATGGCGTTTGAGAACCTGCTCCCTTGCTGTGCTCTAAGCCTGCTGTCCTTGAACCCTCTTCCCCTCCCCCCTCCCCATGCTTGCAGAGGAAATAAATTCACTGTTTGAAAAATCATGGTTCCTTTATTGGTTAATCAGAAATACAAATACAGGGGATCACTGTCATGGTAGCCTGGAGGGAAACCAGAAGTCGCAGTGGGGGAGGAGCGGTCAGAGGAGGGAGGGGGAAGGGGGGAGAGGAGGGGTGGGCAAGACACATCAGCTTTTAAAAGTTTTCCGAGAACGTCAGCCTGCTGCTGCTGCTGCTTCTGCTGGCTTGTGGGGTGGAGTGGGTCGGTCCACGGAGCTTGCCCCCCCGGGTTCTCACCCCGCGTTTGGGTGGGGAAGCTATGGGACTTGGGGAGGGGGGAAGGTGGTTAGACAGGGGCTGCAGAGGTGATCTTTGGCCCTGCTGCAGCTCCACCAGAGATCGCAGCATGTTGCTTTGGTCCTCCATTATACGGATCAAAGCATCCATGCGTCTTCGCGGTCCTGTCGCTGCAGCCACTGTTCTTCCCTCTTTTCTGCCGCGGCTCTCGATTCCTGCCTGTCTCGATTCCTTGCCTGTATCTCTCCATTCCTTGCCTGTATCAATCTTTCCCTCCATTCCGTCTGGCAGGCTGCCTCAGCGCGCGAGTTCTCCAGGAGTTCACTGAACATATCATCGCGCGTTCACGTTTTCTTTTTACGCTTTCATATCTACGATGCACGGCGGGAGGAGCAGGATGGGGGATTCTGAGATAATTGTTCATCTGTGGGCGAATGTGGGCAAAGAAAGTTTGAAAGTTATGAGACAGATACATTCAAGGTTAGGAGGCAGATGCAGTCTCGGACGGTACACAATGGGAGTACTATGCCATTAAAAACCTCAGTATTCACAGGCCTGATATGATTTCTGTACAAGGTCATGTTCTACACCTAAAAGTGACTGAATAGCTCACAGAAAAGTCACAGCATCTCAGACACATATGCGTGCCTCAGCCCAACACGGCTTCTGAAAGCACCGTGCAGCCGGCCATGGTAAGTTAAAAGCAGCACTTGCATATTGTAGCGTAACCCCACCCTCTTCCCCCCACCGCGTGGCTCCCACTGAACCGCAAACTGCAAAACAAAGGCCAAAAAATCTCTCCCTAAGGGCTGGTTGGGGCTCTTCAGACCGCTTGCACACTGTTCAGATTCCCTGCTAGCTACCGCTACGGGCTGGAAGGGGGGGGGGGGTTGGGTGCGCGTTGGATCTGAAGCGGAAGCAACCGCTTGCAGACTGTTCAGATTCCCTGCTAGCTACCGCTACGGGCTGGCGGGGGGTGAGCGTTTGGGTGGGTGGGGGTGGGGGGGCGGTTGGTCGGTCCTCAGCAGAAAAGAGTACTTTGCAGCTGGGAATCTTTATCTCCCTACTAATTGCAGTCCGTATTTCAAACAGGCAACCATGAATGACATCACTTTGCTGAGAATTTCTCAGAGAGATAGAGAGCACATGCTCCTTGCCTCCATGCAAAGTCCTGGTCCCTTCGCCGCAATGCTAGCCTGCTCAATGATACCAGACTACTTAGTACTTTCGTGGCGTGGGATGGTCTCCTATCACGGGGGACCACATAAGGCGGCTCTCCCCAGAAATCTGCTGCGGAAGATTCATCGCTACCTCCGGGATAGCTTCATTGAGATGTCCGCGGAGGACTTCCGGTCAATCCCGGAGTATATTGACAAACTCTTTGAGTAGAAATTGACCAGCAATGAAAGCACGCTAAGTCCTTAGTGCAAGTTACTCATTAATAAATGCTTCCTTTAAAAAATCACGCGTCATGTAATCCCTTAAAAAGAAACACTTACCCCCCTGGGAGGCTTGGGAGGGTGCTGGCTGCAGGGTGATAAACATTTCCTGGCTGTCTGGTAACACAGTTTCTCCGCTGGCCTCCTGCTGCTCCGTGAAATTTCCCTCCTCCTCATGGTCATCCTCATCGGAATCAGTCTCCTCCCTGACGATTATCCCATCGGTGGAGTCCACGCAGACCGGTGCGATGGTGGTGGGGGCGCCCCCCATTATCTGACTTAGTTCATTGTAGAACCTTCATGTCCGCGGCGCCCCCGCCCCCCCCCCTCCCCCCCGATCGTCCGTTTGCCTCCTTGGCTTTCTGGAACGCTTGCCTCAGCTCCTTAATTTTCACGCAGCATTGCTGGGCGTCCCTGTTGTGGTCCCTTTCCATCATGGCCTTGGAGACTCTTCCATACGTGTTGGCATTCCGTTTGTTGTTGCGTAGTTCCAACATCACGGATTCCTCTCCCCAGATAGCGATGAGATCCAACACCTCACGAGTGGACCATGCTGGAGCTCTTTTCCTCTGGCTGGTCTCCAGGGCAGCTGAGCTCTGCATGGAGTCTTGTGATGCTGAGGTCTGCATGGCGGCTTGTGCTGCTGATTGCTCTGAATGGCGACTGAGCTGTTCAGGTGAGCTGGCCACGCTGACCAAACAGGAAATGGTATTCAAATGTTCCCGGGTCTTATCTACCTGGCCAGAGCAGCGAGTTCAGAGTGCTGTCCAGAGCGGTCAGAATGGAGCATTGTGGGACAGCCTCTGGAGGCTATTAATGTCGGTTGCGTCTTCACTAGCCCACAATCGAGCTTGGAATGTCGATTTTAGCCTTACTTCTCTCGTCAGGCAGGAGTTACAAATTCAATTTTGAGGGCCCTTTAAATCGACTTTAAGAGCATGTATGTGAAGACAGGTACACGTTTAATTCGACTTAACGTCGTTAAAGTCTAATTAAAGTCGTAGTGAAGACATGCCCTATGATTGCCCCAGCTTCACCTCTACTGAGGGTAAGCAGTCTTCAAGGCTGTCAGTCTGGCACCTATATTTAATTTATGACAATATCCTCTGAGTCGTCATAAGCCTACGTTGATAGTATTTTAAAATAGCTTAAAAATAAGCTTTCAGTTCTGGTTTTATGGAGATCGCTATTTACAAGTGACTCCGTTCACCAGCAGCAGGTTTAACCTCTACTGCCTTCAGAGAGGGAGCCTTTGATTGGATAGTAAAGAAGGAGAGAAGTCAAAAATGCATATGTGGCAAGGAGGAATGTTGCCCCCCTGTTCTGTTCTCTGTTTAGCCATTGGCTGGGCAAAGGGAAATGGGCCCAAATGATTGGCTGCTGGGTGTCCCTGCCCATTGCCCATGTAAGTTAAGTCTGGGTTTTTCCAAAGCCTCTTACAATATGTCTACCCTGGTTTCAAACCTGCAGCAGACAGTCGCAGATCCCCAATTCTCCAGACTCGGTCTTGGGGGTTGCACAATGGTTCTAAAAATAGGAGGGGGAGGACTTCAGAGTCCAAGCTCCAGCCCAACACTGTTTTGTTAATCGCCGTTGATTATTCTCCAGGTGTAATTCTGGAAACAAATCACTTTCAAATGTCAGAAGTAGCTTTCAGTGTTTCCCAGATAGTTGAATTTCACAACATTGTGCTGGTTTTTTGAAGGCGAGGGACTGAGGTCACATTTTGATTGCTTGGCTTTAAGGAATACTTGTTTCCTCCCATTGAAAGGTGTGAACTACATACATTTAAATATTTGCTTTAAAGTAAATCCATCATTTTACTTGCCTCATGCTCCATTTAGGTCTGTAGTAAATTATGCATGGAAATTAATTTCCTGATGTGCATTTAAACTGTTGCATTTAAAAGAAAAGTCAAATCAGTATGTTGTTGAAGTAGACCAGTCCACTTCTTTTTTCCTTATTAAGAAAATAATCATGGAAGTTGACCTCATATTGGGTAAAGTTAGGTAAGTAGTGCCCTTTATCTAGCTCTTGAAAAGAGGATTGAGACATTATGGTAAAAAATCCAAAGTGGACTCCTTTTTACTGCTGCTGTTTTGAGAATAGAAAAAAGTGATTTCCTCACTAGTACTGCAGCTGTTTCTGTGTGGGACAGAGCTTCATTGAATTCCCGGGGGGCTCTGCGTGGCTGCAGGGGTGTGGCCACTTGGTTCTCTGTGTGGGTTTGGAGCCTAAGAAAGGATTTACATTCTGCATGCAGTTGGGTCAAACTCTTTGCAAGGTCAGCTCTTCCTTTGGGAGATGACTGGAAAGAAAAGAATGGTTTTGAATGCTGCTGACTCAGAAAAATCACTACTGCATAGTGACAGGTAGGCGAAATGTACACATGTAAATTGAATTCCACAGTTGTATTGCAGGGTGGAATCTGAGTTCATGAGGATACAGATTGGCCAGTGGTACTTCAGCTGAGAACAGGCGAGGCTCTCTGAGCTGTCTAATATCTGCCTCTTGAACACTCCTGTCCTTGCTGACCAATCTAATTACATATAAATGTAAATATACATTGTCTGCATTTTATCCTGGCTTCAGATTGTCAGCTGCAAAGAGCCAGGAGTCTGGCTTTTTATTGGGTGTTGAGCCACTCCAGCAAATAGCATTTGTCATTTGTGAAGAGACAACAAAAATAGAACTTAGCAACAGCTAGTAAGCTTCTGGCACTTCAGAGTTTTATGGGGAGCATTTGTCTGCTAAAAAAACCCTTCTATAAGGCTGCCTCTTGCCCCATAACACACACTAGGAAAGACTGTTTCATAACTTAGAGGCATAAAATAATTATGATAATTGTCTGAAACTGGGGATTATTTGGAGGTGGGGGACAATATTTTTGTTAGGCTATTGTAGAATGCCTAGGCCGCCTCTTGGAGTTTCTCACTAACAGTTCTTTTGAATTTCATGTTAAGGCAGTTGACAAAATTGGAAATGGATAGTCTGCTGTTGTGTATAAAAAGATCCTGGATATTTAAAAATTATTCTCCTAATTAGTTGGTGTTATGTTTTTAAACTTTTAGTTAATTTTTAACCCCAGAGTGTTTACTGCTAATAAAATATAAAAATTTGAAGCCATTTCACTCCATAAATCACAGAAATAGAAATGACTGCTTTGAGGTGTGGAAGGACCTGAAACAATGAAACTTTGTTCCCATGGCTGTCTGCTATACAGACCTGTCACACAGTACAGCAGAACTCACTATAATGTGAAGCGAGATACAAGTGTCATCAGTTTCAATATTGTTTACACTTTATAAAAAGTGCATAACATTCTGTGGCATATTGTTTAATATGTTTTTTATTAGTTGAAAAATGGAAGAGTACCAGACAAAGTTGGCTTTCTTTTAAGATTAAAAAGATTACAGACACTTAACTTCTCATTCAGTAATTTCTGGCTTTATCTATTGAAAATACCATGTCTGTATTTTGTGGGGGAATATAGACCGTTGTAGTACAGTAATTGTTATGATGCCTTGATAACATATGTATGAACCTATAGGTTTAGTGAATAATTAGATTTAAGAACTTTGGCTGCACATTTTCGCTACATAAAGGATTTAAACATTTGAGTTCTGTATATTTGTCTAATTGAATCTACACATTGCACATTTTATATTTGTAGCTATTTTTTTGTTATGGTTGTCAGTTGTCTTTGGATAAATATGTAGGCCAAAATTCAGCAATGATATCTATGATGGTTTTTGATTTGCTGGTGTAAACTGGTCAGAAGAATAGATGTGAGTGGTGGCTTTTCAGTGCTATGATGATTAAAAAATAAAGAAAGAAAGAACTTAACTTACAAACCTTGAGAGGGAGTTGCAGGAAAAGCAACTAACATCTGGGAGTAAGATAAGAGGGAGAGAAATGCTTTAATTTATGCCATCCTGTTGTTTGCTTTTTTGTTGCTAAATTATACCTACATTTTTATCACTGCTGAATTTGGTTTATAATACGTATATAATTTAAATGTTTGCCTTAAATTCACTTGAGTCCATTTTCTGCTGTTATATATGACTTTACCAACAGATTTTGTTTTCCATTTCTATTGAATTGCAATCTAATGAATGAAATGCAATCTAGCATAAAGTAATAAGTGAGGCTTCTAGGAGATATAATAGGTCTCTGATAACAACTGTGTAAAAGGTAAGTACTTAAATGCCTTTTTTTTTTTTTTGAAACCATAAATCATTTCCTTTACATTTTCTTTTTGTTGTGTCCCAGGAGGACCTGTGAGGATCTAGTCACTTATTGTAAAAAGACAATAGTTCTTTTGAACAGACGGGATTGTTTGTTCTTGTTGGCCTGCTTTTATTCTTTGGTTTATAGTATGGATACCTAGTTCTAAATGCAATGGCAAATAAGTTTCAACCCTGTATAGCTCATGTGAAGTGAGAGTTCCTCTCACTACCGATGCCTGAATCCATCAATTTGCTGTCCGCCTGGCCCCAGGTTTAGCAAACTTTTGCTGCCTGTTTGTGTGGCTCTGTGGCCAATGGTAACCCCCCCCCCCCCCCCCCCGCGATGGATTGGGAAAGCTGGGGAAAGAAACTAAAGAGTTTCTTTCCAGGTTGGAGTGGGTAGGGAGCAGTTAATGGCTTAGCCATGACTTGCTGGCACTGATATTTGAGAATTGGGAATGGTCCTCTGACTAGTGGCTCAAGAATGTACGGCTGCTTTATGCTTCCTGTAAGAACAGGGCTCTCTGTGGTAACATAGGCTACTGTTGTGTAAAAGTGTTCCTGAGGGCAACGGTCCTTAAATCCTGCAGTATACTTCGAGAAAGAGGGTCGTAATGTGTTTCACTATTGCTTAAGGCTTGTGTGTGTCTCCTTCTTTGAACTGAAACAGTTCTTTTGTGACATGAAGCTTCTTGACACTGCTTTACTCTGACCACCGTTCTAAATTATCCTGGTTTGCATTCCTGAGAGGAAAACAGTTATTTACGTCAAATGTTACGAAGCATGGCATAGCTTTGATGTTGAGGGAAAGCTGTAGCCATGAAAGCAATAGCCTAGTTTCATAGGCACTGTGCGTAATGTCACTCGGGTGGGACTATGCCTTTTTATAGTTCTTTTGATCTTGTCTGTCTCTTGGACTCACCACAAACATTGCATTTACAGTCATAACTACATGAATTATCCCCAAAACGATGTGATTGTCATGGGATTAAATCACCACTGCGATTAGCAGTTTATGAATTCTGAATGCTTCTCTCACAGACAAAAGTAGTTCTTTCAAAATATGCTTGGAAGTATGAAGGGCGTGATGTTACTTCAAGTGAATGAATATGCATAGCTGTCTTAATCAGAGATCGTAAAATGTTAGGGGATCATGCTAGAAATTGCTGTAGCATGCCCTCTGTGTAAACAGGGTGCATAGTTCTGTCTTGTTAAGCATATTTTCTGCTAATTAGATGGCCCATGTGAAAAATAATATTCACCTTATTTGGAAAAAAAAATACAACTATCAGAAAGGTATGTGTGAAAAATATTACAAAAATATTCTGTACTCTACATTATAAATATAGAAAACAGTATTGATTCATCTCACTTGTAGCATTTTCCATGAATTAATTTGTTCTATGAATTTTCAGACATTAGGTAATACAACCTTTTCCTGTATTTTAATGTGTAATTTACAGAGAGACTAGATTTTTACATTGTTTCTAGGAGTGCAGTTAGCTTCACCTTAGAATATTTCCTGAACTTGTGTTCATTTGTTATTTTAATAGGAAAATTCTAAAAAAAAAAAAATTCTGCAATTTTGTCATTCGTGGACAGTAGCAAGTTTGTATGAATAGCCACTGAAATGACACTGTCAAATCACTGAGTAAAAAGCAACAAAGTTGAGTGTTCTTGGGATAGTTTGGGATTTGGGTAATGATTAGTATTAAAGTAGAGGCCGTGCAGATAATTACACTTTTTTTAAATGGAAGCCATTCCTTACCAGCCTTCTTGCATAAAAACAACTGTCTACCCGTGTCATGGTAGCAGTTTGTTTATACATAGACTATCTCCCCACTTACTACTCCAGAGGGAGTAGTAGCACACATCCAACAGCAGAACTTTGCCACTGGATGAAATTTCTTACTGATCTAACTTTATTGGTGGTTCTCTCCCCCCCTCCCCCCTTTGCAATGAATTTGGCCTACTCTGTTTTAGTTCTTTAATGTTTTACCTTTGGTTTTGAAATGGTAATATTGGGGAGAATCCTTAAGTTAAGAAGTCTCATGCAAAGAGACTCAGTTCTGTATAATTCAGTTAGTTTTAGCTAACCTGGCAGTATTCCCTTCTAAATGGAACAGTTACCTTTGTATTATTGATATTGACACAAGTTCATGTGAAGTAGTAGGGCAGATTCATGTAATGTTTTCATATTTTAGTTCATATTTAGTAATGAGAGAATAATATTCAGCTTCTTATTTTTTGTGAATTTTTAGGTGTATTTTTGTTCTCTACCGTCTGTTATCTCTGTGTGTTCTTGATCAAAAGATCCTCTTCTGTTTAGAGGAGTAGGTAGCAAACTAGTTTTCTGAAGTAAAAAACACAGTCAATCACTCCTACACTGAACATGTTTTCCGGTTTTCACACAGTCATACTAAGAGAACTGACAATAACAAAACTCACTGGAAAACCAGACAGCAATTAAACTTGTAATGTTGGGGTCCACCAGCAGCAAGCTCTAATCAGACTGTAGCATGGGGAACATGCCAAGGATTTTCCAGCAGCTGGTAGTTTAGCATTCATAAGGATCTGAATTCTTTCAGTGCTTTAGTTTCTAGGCAATATGAACAAATTTGAAAATTTAATGAAATGGATAATAACATCATAGAATAAATTCCTTGTGTAATGGTAGCTTAAGTAAACAAATTTTCAACATAACCAGACTATGTTGTGAATCTGGTTGTTGAACCTTAAGGCCAGTAGTCGTGAGCAACTAGATACTTCATCTTTCTGTACACAGTTCAGGAACAGCTAAGTTAATTTAAACTTCCTGAGTGGAAACAAAATCATGCTTAAATCAGATTAGTAGAAGCCTGCAATGAGAGTTCTTATTGCAAATGTTCTAGACATTTATTTTAAATTACTGTTTTCAAAAAGAGATTTTAAAAAAAAATCTATTTAGCGCTCTTGAATAGTGCCATATTCAAAGAGCTGGAGTCTGAAGCGCTCTATCCACAGAATGGATAGCTCAAGAACAGCAGCAGTGAAAGCTTCCAGCACACTCCCCCTTACACTGATCTATAAGGACCACCTTTAGGGAGAGGTGGTGGAATTCGATGTCCATGCCCATTCAATCCTGATGACCTCAACGATGCCAATTGTGATATGGACACCTTTTTCTAGGAACTAGACTGAGACAACCAACTCATTTCACATAGCTAGAGGGTTTTTTTGTTTGTTTGTTTTGTTGTTTGTTTTTAGTGTTCCATTCCTGCAGAATGGAAGGGTATGTACGGTAAGCTCCATTGTAAATGTTTAAACCTCTCCTTTCCATTTGGTAAATCTTTTTTTGTACACAAAAGTATATGCCAAAAGTACACTCATGCTTTTTATAAAGTTGGAAATACATTGACACAATGGATGCGCTTCCTGCAAATCAGAAGCAAAGATTTCCACAACATACAGCTTCTAAATCTCACTTAGTTAATTTCAGCGAAGAATGGTGGAAAACAATGCAATAAAGGACCCCATCCTGCCATTGCTACATGAGAAAAATTGAAGTTAATGGAGATTTGATGGAATAGAAACTTCAGAATTGGGTCCAAAATTTGTATATAATGGGACAACTTATTTCATTTGTCAGTAGTGCTGAATTATTATAAAAACATGTTTTGTTTCAATATTTTGAAAAAAAAGGAACTTGCAAGTTTTCTGCACTGTTAATCAATGGCCTGTTGGCATTTGTGCTCTAAAGCTCTGTTTTCAAGGCTCACCCATTCATATCTGGCTGTTTTAAATCACAAAAGCTGAAACATGGAGCACATATTTGCCAATCCTACAAATTGTTTTTACAAAATAGTTAGAGCGGATAGCCTGGTTTCCAGTTACTAGAAACATTCTTATAATATAGAACTTTCCATGTCAAATTTTATATCAAAAATGTTTTAAAAATAAATTTCCATAGAACATTGGTTCTTCATGTTGACTATATAGTTACCTCTTGCTACTTTCAAGAAATCTTGGCAGTTCTATGTAGGCTTAGAAAATAAACCTGTGTATGTGGTACAAAATGTCTTTTGTATGTTTGCATTTGTAAATGTGATTCAGCATCATTTTGTACTGATCTGCACATATGTTGTGTATTGAAGATCATTTTTCTGTATTTAATAAAGACTTGTAGCCCTTGTAGGTAAATTCAATATCCCTAAAAGCAGTAATGGACCAAATGGTTTCAGCTGTCCGCAACAATAAAAGCCACGAAAAAGATGGTTTGGGTATATTCCATGTTAACTTGAATAGATTTGAACAAGACACAGTTGTTCATGGCACTTTGTTTTATGTTTATGCTCTGTAATGTTTACATGCTTGGGCTTGCTCTGAAACTCTAAAACCAAAGGAAGAATATAAAATGTCAAAACAAATTGAAATGATCATAAACTGTGTTTGTTAAAATATTTATTCATTATCAGGTACTTTGTGACCAACCCTGTGGTCCTTATGCAGACAACAATGTCATTCAAGGAATTTTGCCTGAGTGCAGACTACAGAATCAGGCTTATTATATCTTTTATATTTACTGTATAAATCTGATGTAAAGTACTTATAATCTAATTAAAAATAGTGATATGTATTATTTAGACTTTGTTTTTTCCAACCAGTAACTAATTTACTAGATATTCCATTTAATGTAATGAGAAATTATAACAGCATGTCTACTAATCAGTTTACTTACTCCAAATTTTTTTAGGAACAAACAACTTGGGTGTGTCTGCCTTTTCTGTATAATTGGTTTCTATTATATATTATTGCCAGAAGGTGAATTCACTGAAGTTTTTCCTACAAGATTTTAGCTTTAAATCAGTTCTATTCAGGAGATTACAGTGTTAGAGTTTCATAATAATCTATATAAGGGATTACTTTGAAAAAGTTGTCTTCCTTGTTCTTTTAGGGTTTAAACGTAATGGTTTTCTTTTTCTCAATAATGGCGTATCATTTTTTACACCAGTTACATACGTAATGCAAATCTGTCTGTTTTTTACATTGGTCTTCACTATTTTCCTCCTTAAAAATATTTCCGACTGAGACTTGTGAAGGGGAAATGCCAAGTACTAAGCAGAAATTATACATCGTAGATTGACCTAAACAGTCATTTTTTTTGTTACACTATTTAGATAATTTTTACAGTTATATATTTGAATTATTATTATGCTGCCAGTTAATTTACCCCTAGATTTTCAGAGTTGTATAATCTGTGAAATTTAATTTATAGTCAATCTCTTTAGCAATAGGAATGTTGCCTTCCTCCTCAGTAGCAGCAGCTATGGAACATGCAAATAATAGAACACAAATGTAGCCAGCCTTTCTAATGCTAAAATAAAGCTGTCCATTAGTTTGCCTAATATTATCATGTTATGCAGTATAAAGAATTAGATTGTGAAAAACACACATGATGAATTAATATAGTTGTAAAATTAAACCCTGTTACCATGAGTAATAGTATTCTGTCCTTGATTTGGCTATGTTGTTTTCGTGTTTGACCTTCCTGCTAGTATTTTTTCTTGATCCATGGTAAGGTAATTCTACATCTGTCTATTTAATCTCATTTTATCTCTCTACAGTATCTAGGTACTTATATGCCAATTGTCCCAGTAATATCTGACAATACAATACCTCCTGGTAGAATATTTGATACATCGTTTCATATGGGAAGTAGGAGTAAATGGATTTTTCATAGTGTGATGGGGTGAAGTACTACCATTTTTATTTGTATCTATTGCTATTTAATGACTTTAATATCCACTGTGAATTTGAAACTTGAGAAAGCTTATTAATTTCTTTAGCTTCTAAAATGCAGAGCTCTGACTTGTGACTAAGACAGTGACTCAGAATGGACAGCAAGGTCTTTTCTTGGTTTTGAATACTGCAGGATAGCTCTGTTTAAAATGTATTTTTCTTGTGTTAAAATTATCTGAGCAAAGCCTCATTTGTGCATCAAAATCTCAATATAGTTTATTAAATAACTTTATAGAATGCATGGCGATTGTATCAGACACTGAATTCTTCGTTACTAAACTTTTAATTGCAAATAGCACTAATCAGTTTTGGGGGGGTTTCTTTCTCCTGTTTCCATTTATGTCAGTTTAACCTGTACCAATGTCCTTCCACTGGAATCCATTATATGCTCTGTGGAGTGGCAAAGAGAATTTGACTCCAGAACTGAAATAGAAATGTAATTTGTTGATATCAAAGTGCTACATGATAGTGTATCAAACATTGGGTGCATGTGAGTCTGTCATTTACATATGTAGTTATGTACATTCTCAAATATGCACTTTAAGTTCCAAATGTAACTTTCTCAGGGAAGTATTCAGTTAAATTTGTATTAATAAAATAGCAAATCCTGAAAATGCAAGGAAAAGGAAAAAACAGAAGTGAGTTTCAGCTTTAGCTACACTGAAATGGTGGGGAAAAAATACTACAGCTTTGAAATCTGGTAAAAGGGTAGAATGTGTAAAGACTTTGTGGGCAGAAAATGTCATATTATCAATGGATGTTTTTGCCCTCTTCAGCATTTTTTTTTTGCCTTTTGTTGAATTTCATACAGCACAAGAAAACCTCTTTGTTCCCCTCAAACCCTTGTCAAAGTCCACTTTTTCAAGAAAACTTTATTTCAAAATAAATGTTTCTTGCTTTTTTTCTTCTCTTTTTTTAAAAAGGTCAACATGAAATCTAGTCAACTTCAAAACATAAGTTAACCTGCAACATTCTCATAAAAATATCCAGCAACTTTTGATTTATTGCCCTTAACAGTAGCAAGTTATGACCAAAGGAGAGATGGGGCATTCAGGAAATAATTTGCTAAAAGCCAACAGTATATTTCCCCATGATTTTCAGGACCCATCATCGAGACTCACCAGCTGCTGGTCTATGTGAATGTGAAAAAGGTTTTTCAAATTTGTGTAATGTAACTAAAGCTAGTCCTTCTTACTGCATGTCCCCTACAGACCTGCTCCACGTTCGTTCTCATATGCTTCTGTGATCTGTATGCCTATATCATTATGATACATACTGAGTGTCATGCAGAGGAGATGCTGGTGAGTTTGGACATCAGGACTTGTAAAAGGGGGTGGGGGGATATAAGTTTTAAAACACACTCAATCTGAACTCCCCATTCTATCTAGTGCATACAGTAGAAAATGGTAGTTACTGGATTGTTTCTTAAGCATGTACAGATTACAGTAGGGATCCAGAACTATAGACTATGGTAGTCTTGGTATATAAAGTAAGCCATTTAAATGCGGTAAAGATCACACTTGCCTTTTAAAAAAATATATATATGCACATCTGCATTAGCTTCTTTACTCTCCCAACTCCTCCACTCATGGAGAACTAAGAAAATAGTGAGGGCTTGACTGAAAGGAATATAGTGTGGAATGGATAAAAAGGAAAATAAATCTTTCCAGAAAGAACCAATCTCTAACACTACATTGGACTCCAGGAGCTTCATGTAACTCAAAATGCATGATTCTGTAACACTGCATATGCCCCCCTCCCCCCCCCCCCCCAACCCACTCCATCCCAACCTACCCGGGTTCTTTTTGTAGAGATAAGTATTTAAGAGCTCTGGATCATTGTTATTTTAGCCTACATAGGAAAATTCCATGGCAGCCAGCAAAACAGTCATTCTAATTATTTTTGTTTTTATTTTATTTGGGCCAATTATTTTTCTCCAGGAAGATTTATTTAGAACTGTAACACTGGAAATGAAAGGGCAGGTTATTCACATGTGCTACGTTAATGATACCGACTTGATTTGGTTAAAGCCTGTTGTTTTATTCACTCTTCCATGCTGACTCCCTCTGAGCAGAGATTGATACTGTGCATCAGTCTGTTGAGAAGCCATGCAGATTAATCCTTCTGGTTTTAGTGTAAACACATGGGAGTTGGTATACTGCTGGCACTCTGTCAGCACTAAATTACAAAATACATTTCACTGGCATGCCATGGTTTTTTGGGTTTTTTTTGTTGTTGTTCAGATTGAAATTATACATACATCTTGGCACAATTATTCAAAATTATAAAGAATATGTGCTACAACTACCAGCCCAACAATGGTAAACTTCACTGTCTTTACAAAACAAAGCAAATTTTAAAATGAAGGGTTAAATTTATTCTGTGTGAATTTCCTTGAAGGCAATAGAATTGCACCTGGAAGTAATTTAGCTCAAAATCTCCACGAATGAACAATATCTTTTTGTCACAGTGGACACGGCAGTATTTTTTTTCCTTGTGAATGGTAATGTTTTAGTTAAAGATTCATATGCGTTTGTGCCTCCTTTAGTGTGCTGAGCAGTGGACAAAGTCTTTACTCTTTGTTGTTATTGCCACTAGAATTGAAGAATGTGTTGAAACTAGCTTGTACACTATTTAAACACTGAAATTAAACCTTCTAATTAACGTAATTACTGGGTAAGAGATGATTGTCCTGAGAGAGAACTGAATATGGAGGGTGTGGAGGGGAAGGAGGGAAAGGGAGAGGTGGAATTTGATCACCAGCAGCAATCCGTCATTTCAAGGGTGGAGCAACTACAGGACTTATTTTGAATTGGTTTTAAATCGAGAAGACGGGCTTATGCATTTAATATGAATAGAGTATTATCAGGCACACAAGGTGTTCTCAGGTGAATGGATTCTAAGCCAGCCAGCTGACTGGAATGCTAAGCATTAGTAAGTAAGACTTTTTTTCCCCCCCACAGGCTTTTGGTGGTGGTATTTTTTAAACCCGCATGTCTACTGTATCACATACCATACTGATACCTGCTTTTCCTTATTACAGAACCTGTTTTGAATATCAGTAAACTTCCATTCACATCCTCTTTCTTCTCTTCCACTTCCCCAAAGCAATTATTAGGAGTAAAATATTAGTTTGACTATCAGTTGTTTGTTTCAATAGCATTTGCTTTGTTTATGAGAGAAAACCCCAAATCATAAGGAGTCTAAGAGTAATATTAAAGTAATAAAATTTAAACTTGGATATATGCTCTTCCCTCACTCCTTTTCCCCATTCCCAATAATTTTTAATATGAGCAGCTTGATTGTAAAGCATTTGAAAGATATTTATAAACAGCTTCAAAATTAAGTGTATATTGAAATTGCTGGTACCATCTTGGGTATCCATAGCACAGTTAAGGTTCATTTCACAAATTATTTTGGGTACACATTTTATATGCAACTTTCTTAAGAAGACTGCAGAAATTCATCTCTGGTTAACTTTTTAATAGATAAGATCTCTAAATACATATGTAAATATCCCTACATATCTAAATGGATCTCTTTCAAGGGCTGGTTAGGTGGTCTTGGCATAATCTAAGACAGTTTCCATTTTGTTCTTCATTAAAGTGAACACCATTTTTTATGTAGAGGTATATTTGACCGGTATCTCAATCTGTAACAAATATTCACAGACAATGACCAACACCAGAAATAGCATTTGACAATTGATTTAGATAGCTGATCTGAAAGAGAAGCTAATTTCCTATTAATATGCTTGCCAAAGGCAGAAAATTGGTCTGATACCAACCCAGAAGTGTTCAAAAATGTTTTGAAAATGTATAAAGCATAAAAATCTCTGGCCAAATAATGAGATTGCCAAGTAAACAGAGGAAAAGTTAGAGAACTCCGCTTTCCCCATAGAATTATGGTACAAATCTTTGTGATTATTGTGGACCTAACTTTCATAGGTACGGAGTACCTGCAGTTCCTATTTACTTCTGTAAGTTTTGTAAGTGCTCAGCTCATTTGACCACTAGCCCTGTGTGTATACTACAATGCTTCACGGAGTTTGATATTGATTTCAATGAGAGCAGTGCATAAAATGGCTTCAAGCTCTAATATACTGTTATATGTATAGGAAGTTAAGAATGAGGAGTTATAATAGACTTTTTAGTTGCTGGCATTTATAATATTTTGCATCAATGTACAGAAGAGACACTGTTGTAAACTTGTATAGAAGTTAATAAATCCAGTAAAGTTCCACAGAAATTAAGCACAGCTTTATAGAAATTACTCTAAAAATCTAATTGAATAGAAAATAGCCTTTCTATAACATTTTAAGCCAGTTTGTAGAGATAATTATATCCATACTGTAATATTCTACTATAGGAATTATGGGCACTGGAAATGTTTATATTCGTGTAGTTCCATTGCCTTCAGTTGAACTACTCGTGTACATAAAGTCAATCATAAAGTAAGCATTTGCAGGATTGTGCGATAGTTTCTAGTGTCTTTGGTTTGGTTCTTTTTATTCTTTTTATTTCTTTGTTTGGTTTTATTAACACAAATAAACAAAAACTAAAAGCAGCTAATTAATTTGATATTACCAAAAAAACATTTCAGCTTCCTAACTTACCATGTATTTCCCAGTTTAAAAAAACCCACATAAATATGTATGTGCTAAGTACATATATTTGATTTTTAAAATATTTGTTTAAAATGTATTTACAATATCACTATACATATTAAAGGTGCACTGGGAAACATTGCTTTGTGAAGTAAATACAGTGCATATATCTTACCAGGGCCATTTTCAAAGTTTAGTGCCTTTAACAGTCTTTATTTTTCAATATTCTAAAAATAATTAGACGAATCACATAGTAATAATTTTCTAAATTTGAATCTTTATAAATTAGATTTTTGGTTATACATGCTCAGAAAATCCATCTTAAACCAGTGTGCTTTCATGGATGTTTTCAATAATGTTTTAAAAAAGAATCACTCTGAGGCTGAAAATTTTTATGCCAAGTTTCTTCTTGGATGGAATTTTTATAGTTGAGTTATTAACACCTGAGAATTGACGTTTGTAATGGAAATTTCAACTCTGTTTTAACCATAGCTGCACAAGTGCATCTGCAAAGGAACGTATGAGGCCTTCCTTCATTTCTGTCACTAGTTGCTAAAGATATGTCAACACCACAAAAACACACAAGCAAGAAATAAATAAAAATCAACCCTGCAACAGCAAGTCTTAGAGCCAGGGTCCGCAGACTCAGGCTCACGCTACACGCTAAAAATAGCAGTGGAGATGTAGACATTCCCACTTGGGCTGAAGCCAGTTTAGAGGAGCGCTCTTATTTGCTTTTTGAGACATAAATCTGTTGAATGATTTTGAGCACTCGGACTTGGGAAATAGAGAACGTGCTTGTACAGAAAATAAGGCTTCATTTCAGATGTTTGGCTTCAGGCATTATCAACGATAGGACGAGTTTAAGATGAACACGTTAATAAATTGCTCGGATTACAGTGTTTAAGCTTTTCTCTGACTGAATTCCATGCTTTGTCACTGTGCACAATGTTTTTAATTCCTTCTAAAAATCTAGTGTTCAATCAGCTTTTTCCATTAGTAGTTAAGCTTCTGAATTACCAATGAAATACAGTACTTAATTCACGGGCTAGTCAGCCAATAGTACAGAAATAATGTTCAACTAATGTGCAATCAGACTGCTGTTCTCTGCATTGTCTGCTCATCTTTGAATGTTTTGTTTTTACATTTGTGTGTAAGTTGAGCACTTAAGGGCCTGATCATATTACTCCCTATAAAAGTAAGTTTCCCTTTGAAGTTAATGGGAAGGTTTTTTTGCATAAGGAGCATGGATTTGGGCTATAAATCAGCAATTTCTCCCCCTACGTATTCGTTTATTACGGTCAGGAAACAACATTATTTGGAGGCGTTTCAGTCGTAGCAAGCGATCTTAAAAATAAATAAAATCTTCATCATGTTGATGGAATCTCCCGTGTTTTAATGATATGATTTGCTAGTACTTGCTTACTTACCATGAGTTTAGAGGGTGGCCCATAGTAATTTAATGCCTCATCCTGTTCCACATAAAACTTTTCTGAGCTAAGCCAGGGTATAAAATGTCTGGAATGGGATCCAAAGGTACATAGAGTAGGAGTGGTATACAGGACACTTTAAGTTTTACACATATTACATCATTGCACTGAATGGAAAATAGTGTGAGGGAGTGAAGGGCAGGCAGTGAATTTAATTATTTTCGTATGCATTTTGCAGAATAAATAACTTTAATATTAAGGGGGGGGTTGTATGTAGTTGTTTTTCTCAGCCAGAATTCCATCCTGCACTTCTGTGTTCAGTTTGTGGTCATTTATGATATTCTGGGCAATCATCCTGAGTAATCCCATACTAAAAATTCTCTAACAAAGGAAGGACATAACAGATGTTCTGGCATTTGACTTAGAAAGGCTTGGTGAGAAAACTATTGAGAGGGCGTACTTGAAACAGAATGAACTAGAACCTGAGTCCATTTCAGCTGGAATTTTTAATTTTATTTTTTAACCTCGATCTGGACATGCAATTGCAAGGGTTTTTACTTGATGTAAATATGCCCAAAGATAAGTGATAGAGGTGTAAATGAATGTAAGGTATACGTCTTAATAAAGGGAAAGAAAAATAATTCTGGAAGAAGATTCACTTGATAGATATAGTGCTTTAAAATGAAAGATATAGTGCTTTAAAATGAAAGCGTATAGACTGTTTTGATAAGTGGGGGGGGTGTGCAAATGCAAGAGAGACTTGCAGGAATTTATTGGATATATTTTTGAAATATGAAAAATTAAACTTGTCTGTGTGTGTTCATTTGCCTATATACTAAATATGGGGAATAAATAATAATCTCTGTTTTATAAGTACTTTAATAGACTTCAGAGCTCTGTTGATATCCCAACCCTGAGAGTGAAAATAGAGTAGATTTTGACATCTCAAGTGGCATGTGTTCTGTGGAATCTTCATGATCAAATTTATCAGGTTTTAATGTAATCTGTCACACTTTAAAATGCATTTCCTGCTGCTATCTCTTCTCTTTCCCTTGCTCCCAAGTCCTTTTCTGTGTTTCCTTACTTTCATTGCTACTATCACTAAAACTTCCTGTAAAGTGTGTGTTTCCAGAGTCTCAAAAAAGTGTTGATTTTTAACTACATGTCACTAAAAACAATTCAGAAGCGGATTCTCTAGTGTCATTCCATTGACGTTAATGGAGTAGCAGCAGTGTAAAGCTGCATTAATGGGCAAAGCATCATGTCCACTATCAGGAACTAAAAGTAATGATTAAAGGCATATCTCTGTGGAGAAACTGCTATTGAAATCTGTCGTCTAACCCATAAAAAGCCAACTCCTGCACACCTTTAATATTGAAGAGATTTTCATCTGAGTCAGGTGAGCAGAACTGGGCTCAGTGTCCCATTTCTTGTCTATTACTTGATACCCAGTAACGGCTGTTTTTAAAACCTGAGGGTTCCAAATGTCTTACCTTTAGTACTTAAAAAATAAAAACAAATTCTAGCCCTCCTCAGAGACTAACAATGTATAAAACCCAACTCAAACTGTTAAATTTCTCTTTGCACTAAGGTAATTTAAAAATAGCCAAGTCAAATCACATTTTGGTCTAGAAAATTTCAGCCTGGATTAAATGTTTATGGCTGAATTATTAAACCTTAAAAATAGGGGTGTGTAGCAGAGATTCTGGCAGATATACCCTTGCAGTAACAATGTTAAAATTAGCCACTCCCATTGTATTTAATGGCACGGGGCCTGATAAGAATATTACATAACACTTGCCAAAATGTCCTCTGATCCACCACAATGAGTAAGTACCAAATATGTTTATCTCCCATAATGGGTTTAAATCAAATCTCTTCTATTCTCCATATGTTTTTAATCATGAATAAAAAGTAATGGATCTGCCTACACATACAGTAAGTATGTGATATACAGAATAATCCGTGTGAAATTTATATGTATAGAATAGACATTAAAAGTTTAGCCTATTGTCTTTGAAATGGAATTACTATGCTCAAGGGTAAAGTTATGATGAAACGTTTCTTTGTGGAAAATAGGGCTGGGGAAAAAACGCCATATAACCTGACTGAACCTGCATTAGAAGCCACCTGGTTTCCATTTTGCTGGCTCAGCACTTTGTTAGATCATATAGGTTTAATCATTTATGACATTTCAATGCACTTAGATTAGACTGCAGATGTTGAATTTCTACTTAAATAGATCTTCCCTCCATTAGGTAAATTATTGAAAAATATTTTGTACCGTGGCTTAAGAAGAAGGTATTGAAGCTTACAAGCTGATAGCAACTGCTGGCCTTTTAAAAACATTATGGGTCATGCCTAGTGACGATATCAGCAAGCTGTACCAAACTAGGGACTGTAAAAATGTATTTACGTTGCTAATTCTAACCAGTTCAAAGTACTGGTAAGATGAAATCCTTGTGTTCTCATCTTTCTGTAGACTACCACATCCACTACGCTCTCTTTTTTTCCCCTCTCTGTTGCTTTAGTTCTACTCTTAAAAATACTTTTTTGCAATGTTTAAGAAAAATAACTTTAATATTTCAGATGTGAATATCAGTTGATTTTCTTGCGGTGGGGAGGGAGAAATGGATCTTTACAACGAATTAATGTAAATTATATACAAAAAAATGTTAAGACCTTGATTCTGTGGAGCACATCTGTATGTACTTACCTTTAAGGATATGAGTAGTCCCAGTAGCCTTGTATCAGGACCTAAGACGTTTAAAAGATGTACAGCACTGGTTATGGAAGTGCAAACTGATTAATCAAGATAAGAATTTAGGGCCAGATTTTCAAAAGAGCACAGTTCCCATTTAGGATTCTCCATGAAGTGGGCACATTTTGAAAAGGGCTCATCACCCAGCAGCTCCCCATTGACTCAGTGGGAATGGTGGGGCTGATCTTTTGAAAATCTGGCCCTTACATGTTGCTCTTTTTAAAATGTCAAATAATTTCCTTTAATATGGTTACTAGGGTTACATTGCTAATACCGATGCACACTTGAGATAAAATTGTAATTGAAAAAACCTTTCCAGGCACACCAATGGCCACCATAAAATGCAACTGAAAGGTTTTTGGTTGCTTGTATATTGACAATTGCACTATGTTTTACATCCAACATGCTTTATCCTCTTCATCGCAAAGGGAGCACTGAAAGTCTTTGAGATCAAGGTTATTGTGTTTGTGTTGAATACATAATTTTATACTATTTGTACTATTCTTCTGGTTGCAAGCCCTTCACCCAGCAATATGTTCATATGGATAAAAGAGACAGAATAAATCATATCGAATTGTTTTGACAGATAATACCTTTAGAACAATAAATTATGTAAGACTTCTCCTTCAAAAAATGAAAACTTTGATGTTACAGATCTGAAAGTAATTGGAAAACTCATGCAAATGTATTCTTAGTCAAATAAATTACCTCAATGCCAAATTTGTCATATTTACTTGTAGATAGTGATAGAAGATCTTTTAGTTGTAACAAAATTGATATTTCTAAATGCATCACAAACATTGATTTTTGATGGTGTACATTTCATAGTTGTCTTCAAGGAGTTTGACAATAAATTTTGGATATTAATATTTTATGGGAACAACAACAAATATTTCAGTAATTCCCCATTTAAAAAAAATTGGAGTAACATAAAAAACCTGTTTGTTAAACAAAGGTCAAGTTACTCTGAGAAATGCTTGAGCCACCCACGATGGGGAGATCTATTCCATCAGAGCTAGTTTTCAGATAGACGAGGCTATGCTATAGAGACAAATATTTATCATATTTCTTAATGGCAGTTAAGAACATTAACAATATATAATATTAAAATTACTTTATAGAGGTGGGAAGCATTGTCTAGTTATATTTTAAGATGTTCTGAATTATAATCAAACTGATTTTTCTACATCAGGCATTCTGTAACCAGTGACCTAAATTGTGCGCTTCTTCAATTTTGTTAGTCTTTGAAATAGGCCTTTTTTTTATTTTGTGATTCAGTTCAAAGCATTTTTTTGGTCAGCTGTAGATATCATATATGTTTCTGTGCATTAATCCAACTGCAGACTAGCTCTCTCAGAATTAGAATTTCTTAAGTTACGTTGTACCACAGCATACTAGTTTAACAGCTGTTTGTGTGTGTGTGGGGAGGTTTTTATTGAATTTGCATGCTATTTGATATTGAGCATTTTTAGTCCCTGAAGGAAAATGGCCTGTTTTCATTTAAAAGAAGTGACTGCACAGACAAACAACAGCATTGAAGAGTATTGTTTAAGGTAAATCGTGACCAGGTCTGTCTAAATTTGTTTGTTAAACAGGTATTAATATCTAGAATTCTCAGGATTATTTCTTCTGGACATTGTGAGGAGGGAGAGATTTGTTTTAAGAAAGTTTTTTGTTTAATTACAACCAGCAGAAAACAACCCTGAAGGCAAATTGTCCATACTTTGCTACTTGAGAGTCTTGCTTTTTTTTTTTTTTTTTGGGTTGGTTGGCGGGTTCAGAGTAGAGGCTGAGAGAGGCTCTATAAATCTTTTCTGTTGGAGCAGTAGCAGTGCTTTCTTATCTGTGTTTAATGAGGAAACTCCATTCACCAACAAAGCTCTGGATTGGGATTTTTCTTATGCGAAGGATAGGGAGGAATTGTGTTTGACTTTGGGAAATCTTAAAAAAAATAATAATGTAAAGACATTTTCTGGGACTGCCTTCAACCAAGGAAACGCTGCTGCATTCTGTTGCATTTCTGAAACGAAAAACCTTCTCCATATAATTTTCAAAGGTCACATAGCTTTAATTCTGTTTTGGCCGTGTTTGTGTTGAATTTCAGCCAGCATTCTCCACTGTACAGTAGTGACTTTTTTTTCCTTTCCCCCTTGTTTTCGCTCAGTATAAACAGTTCCTTGCTGTAGTAACATAGACAAATATAGCAGAAGACTCTTTTCTGGGAGAAGCATCTCCCCATGCATTTCTTAACCATTTTTGGGAAGAATTGATCTATCTGTGTATGAGAGAGGGAGGCAGTAGCTGTAAATTGAAGTGACATCATATGTATTACTTCCATTGATCTGCTTTTAGACTCCAGCCAGGATAAAAGGAAATGGCATCAGGGAGGAAGTATGCTCATTTAGGCACGGATCCCAGTGTGATAATGGAGTAATAATAGAAATCACGCCACTGTCAATCGGTTGCTGCATTAGTCCGAGGCACATTTCCACTCCGAGGAGGCGTTCAATGACTTCATTCAAGTGTAGGCTGAAGCAAACTGGATATTCAGCATACCAGCTGTACTACTTTAGTGATTTGTGTCCTGGCTTAGGGGTGCAGCGCAAGCAGTGGTGCTGTGGATGTTCAGATGCATATATCTTTGTCACATTTCATGGCTGTGAAAGGTCAGTAGTCAAATGTTTCAATGACATTTTTCTAGTATAAATGGTGAATCTGGCATTTATTGCATTATTCTAATGGGGGAATTGACAAATAGTCTTTTTAGTGTGGGTGGTCTTCTGGGATGTGGGGCTGCTGACCTTACAACTACACTGAGCGAGCTTGAAGAGGGAAGATTCATTGTCATTTTTACAGGCTATGGGTGGCGTTCAGAAAATTCATTTTTTATTCCAAGATCCTTTGTGGAAACTTTCTAAAAACTATTAAAAGTTCTGAGATTTACTCGTAGCACCATATCCTATTTGGAGGATTACTGAATTATAGTTTGCTGTGGATAAAATAGAAGATAGCTGTTATCCCTTATCCCCAGATGTTTAGTAAACATTGAATCTCAGTACTAGAGCAGGAGCACATGTGTGAGCTACTTCAGTGACAACCTACAGTTTTCTGGACGAATATTGTTTTTTTCCATTTGATTGTGTTCCTTTTTTCCACTTTGGTCACTTTCAAATACAAAATCAGTTTTGGTGTGCCACATCTTTTCAAAATTGTGTTTTAAAGTTAAAGGTCTAATTGTACAAACTTAAAAGCCACTGCACCAGTCCACAAACAGGAAGCAATATTTAATACACTCTATCTGAAAAGCAAAGCAAAGGAAACATATTCGGTACCTTGGTAGAGGTAGTATAGTCAGCAACTTCTAAAGCAAGACAAGCAAAATAAGATTCACAGCATTGGGAAAATGACCTTCTAGCTGGGATATTGTTTAATTGTGTGGAACATTACAAAAAAGCTCCAGTGTGCTTGATCACAACATATTAATTCATTCTCTTTTTGTAGTTTTTTTACAGTGAAGTACAATCAGCCAAAAATCCCTGGGAAAATAACTTGATTTCTAAGGGGCTTGGAGGGGTGGAGGGGTTGGGATTAGAACTGTCTGCTTTAAAATATATGTACATGACGTTGTATCTGTCATCGCCATACTACCACTTCACCAACTGGTAGCATTAGATTCACATTGTAAATAGTGTTTTAATTCTGACCACATTTTCTGGTGTAAGATTTCTCCTTTAACAATCACATCAAACTGAGCATTTTTTTTGTGACCTATATTTCCTTATTTGTCAGAGAATTTTCGCTTTTTAATGCAGAAAACTGTTTTTATTTTTTTCTAGGTAGAAAAAAGTTTGCCTTCCCAAGCTTTGCTGTTGCTATATCGTATAGTTTTACGGATGATGATGATGTACTCTATATATAGTCAGAGAATTCAGTTTCTCTGAAGTTAAAATGTTTTACTGGTACTTAAAAGTACAATTTGTCACTACTGTTATTTAACATTTATATTTTGTTAGCACCAAGAAGCCAGCCAGGCCAGGGTCCCATTGTACTAAGTGCTGTACAAACATATGGAAAATAACAGTTCCTCTCCCAAAAAGCTCACAGCCTAAAACACAAGACAAACAGGTGGATGAGACGAACATTTGGGTTAGGGTTGGGGAAAAGGGAAACAAGGTAACAAACAATAATAGGATGTTTGCAGCTGATTAGACATCTATATATTTATTTACCAAGTTTGAGGATTTCTGAAATTATAAAAAGGTCTTTAAAAGAAAAAAGAGAGAAAATAGTTGGTTTACAAAACAATGTAATTCATGCCATTCTATCTGGGAATTAAACAAGGAATCTATAGACACATTGGGGATTTTTGTAATAGTTTTTGAAATGAAGCTTTGTGACGCTTTCCTCAACTTGATGCAAACTACATGTCATGTTACGGAGAGTCCTTTTATTAAGGAGGAAAAAAAACCTGAGGGAATATGTTTGCGCTCCCAGCATTTTAGTTAAAATGAATTAGACAGGACAAAATGTTGTAGCTGTGCCCACTTAGTGCCTCTTTAGTTGGGTCTGTCAGCATTTCCTCCGTTAGTGCCTCTACCTGCTGCTCCAAACACTCTGTTTAGTATCTCATAATGTGGCCTTAAATTATTCTGTGAGCTGTAACTTGGCATACAGGGTCCCATCTCAGGGACTTAGAACATCGGGAAAAGAGGAAGTTACAAGTTTCAGTTGTTTTTTTCTGTGTGCTCAAATGTAATATAGATTATAAACTGTAATCCTCAAAATGCAGCACAACATTGGACATAGTGAAGTAAATTAAGGACATGATTATTGCCTTACCTCTGTATTTCTTTGCTTCTGTTGGCCTAAATCAGATCCCCCAACATTATTTTAAATAACAACATTTTGAGTGTGAATTCATATTACAGATATGGTGAAGAACCTTATAAAATAAAACAAACCACAACTACCTGTAGTTTCTAAAATCTAAGGGTGGCCTTATTATCCTTCTGTTTAGCAGAGAAAGCTTTCTAAATAAGCGCATGGTGTTCTGCAGCATTTCAAGTTTTATTAGAATTCAAAATAAATTCAGTTTCCAAGCGGAGCCAATTCTTTCCTGTCTGTCGTGTCCCTCATCCCCACCCCCAACCACTTGAAGCAGCTGCTCTTGAACTAAACAATAAACATTTCAGTGGGCATTTTAGTGGGGGACTTTAAATGGAAATATTAATATTTATTTTCATTTATTACTATTTTTAACTTTCGGTTTTCCTTGCAGTTGGCAGGTTTGAGTGTTACTTTGAAAATGTTCCAATTAGAACAAGTGAGTAGGTTGTGGCTTTTTTCAAACCCCGAGAATACTGCTTTAATAATAAAAGAATGCATTGTAAGGAAAACAAATTGCTAAAATGCTAGTGATTTATGTCCCTTCTTATTAGCATCTGATTTATGTGCTAATGCCAAGCGAGTCAGTCTGAGAGTGAAGATAATGTCTCATTGCTTGTTTAGCTGGTGATATCTGCCAAAGCTTTACAGGTTAAGATTTGAGCAGAAAATTCTCGATTGCTTCATGGTCTTTAAGCAGAAAATTCTCGATTGCTTCATGGTCTTGTTGCTGGAGTGCTGATTTTTGGTATGCAAGGGGCTGTCATTAAAATAATAAAAAAACCATTTAGGAATTCTCTGATACTTGCATCCCTCCAGGGGGTCCAAAGCAAAGTGAGAGGGAACCTTTTTTCATCTCAGGCTAATTGTAAGGTAAGGGCTTGTGTAGTCCAAGCGATCAACCTTGGTTGCAATGTCTTTCATGAGTAGAGGATGAAAGTGTCTGCCTTTGTCTGGCACTTGGGAAGTTTGAGAAGGCAGGGTGGAGTGGTGGGCAGCGCAGGAGGAGGAGAAGGCCTTAGACCGAAAGAGAGACCCTCACAGGGCTCCAGAATATGACCTTAAATTGGGACAAAAGTGTAATTAGGGTGGAAGCAGTATGATTTTGTCATTTAATAATCTGCAAAATGTTAGAACCGAATAACGCTGGGTTTGTATTTTGCATGCAAGAATTAAAGTTGTTAATGTGGTTTTTTTTTCCCTTTGGTGTCCCAGAATGGGGAAAATTGGGTTATGGGGGTGGAGGGAAGCATTTGCGTGAATTAGGATCCTGTGATAGGACTTTTAGAACCCTGAATTTCCCGTATATTTCCTGGCAGCTAGTGTGTATTCTTACTTTGTGCTTTCTGTGAATTATTTATTTGTTCATCCGATAAGCCTGTTAAATGGAGCACTTAGGCACTCACTACATCAGACGTCTTGCACTTTTTCTCTTCAACCTGTAGTTCATCTAAAAAATGTTACATTTTGGAAACAGGAGCAACTACTCTCTCTCTCTCTCTCTCTCTCTCTCTCTCTCTCTCTGTGTACACAATAGGTGCATAGATCTTGTATTTTCCCTTCTTTTTGGTATGAGAATGGGTAACTTATGATTCTTTGCACTAGAAATGTGCTTTCACAGTCTTAATTTTGCTGCATGCTACTTATTTATATCATGTTTCTTTGTACGCTGCAGGAATACAGTGAAATTGTTAATATAATAAATCAACAGACCCCTGATGTAGTTAAACATTCATATGTCTGGTGGCCTCCTGAAGTGATGCACTATAAATTATCCTTTTGTTTCTACCCCCACCAAGCCTCAACAAAATGGAATTACTTAGCATATGTATTCAATAAAGAACAGAGCCTATTAAGCCAAGATAATGTTTGAATAAGAAAACATGATTTTGATCTGATCTAAATATAGAAATGAAAAGCCATGGAAAATGAGTGTTAACTAGGCCCCGAACAGTCTTTCAAAATGCAGACAACAGGAACCTTGAGGTTTTTCTGAAATCAGCTAGCTCTTCATCAATGAGGTCAACATTTTAAACACATGCTAGAATTACACAGGTTATCCTAGCCTTGTCTTCTTTGGTCTGTGTCAGTTTAATTGCTTAGTAAGAAAAGTTTTATTCTGACGATACATGTATTTCACTCTTAGCTTCTCCCGGACCAGCTGGTCTTACTTCTGGAATCTCTGTTGGAGGAGAAGACGTTATGTCTCAGAACTCTGCAGTGCTTAGAGAAAATATACCACCTTGATGAGCAGGATGCAGAGGTAATTCATTAACAGTCCCACTGCAATATTAAAAAGAGTCATCGTGTTATTGACTAGGAATACTGATATTCCATTAGGCCCAGGGCTATTCAAGCTCCTTTTTCCATTAGAGAATTCTAAAATTGTGTGTGTGTGTGTACTACCAAATAAGCCGCAGGAACAGTATGCCCACCTTACTTCATTTCTGTGTGTGAATATGTATGATATTGGTGTATACTGTGTATATGCTAATATGTTTGCATACTATAGTTAGACTCTCTCAAATAATTAGTACAGCCAGTTTGCATAGCCTCCACTATGTGTGTACATGTGAACAGTACACACGTCTTTAAGAGGTATGCGCGCACAAATGTTAAAACTGCTTACTTCATATTATATACTGAAACTTGTATGATTTTGATAAGGTGTCAGAACTCAGAATGAGACCATGCATGTTTGTTTTTATCTAAATTTTTTGTTCTACTTGATCAGCTCATTGTTTGCCTTTAGCTAGCACTCAGACCTCACTTACATAATACAAATTTGTGCTTTTATGAGAGAGTAAAATGATTACTGTGTTCATGGGATATGAGTTCCAAGGAGCAACTAGATTTTTACAGCTGCATCTGTTAATTGCAGTATGTGTTTTACAGTCATGGGAGAAGTTCTTATTTACATGACATAGATACGCATAGCACTTGACAGACAATATAAGGACACAATCCTTGCTCCAAGGGCTTGTAAATTTAGGAGCCTGATCCTGCAAACACGTATTACTGGGCATGATGTTAACTGTGAGGTCAGCGATCACTTAGTGCTTAAGGTTTTTGCAAGAGCTGTGCTTTATTCTGTGTCCAGTTTCAACTGGCTCTGCATAACAAGATGTTCACAGTGCCTCACCCAGACACTCTGTCTGGGAACCACAGTCATTAAAGCACAATTCCCATACCATATATTCCCTTCTAATCCAAAACTTAATAACACTTACTACTACTGTGCAATAGTCCCATTGATTTATCAGACTGAGAGAATTTAAGTCAATAGGACTGCTCATGGCAAGCAGTAAGCATGTGTAAGCAGTATTCACCGTAGTAAATGTTCACAGGCTGTGGACCCCAAGTAGACAGTATTCAGAGAAAGGACATTTGAGAGAAGATGGAGGAAATGAAACCAATCCAGGAAATATGATTTGTGTAGATGCTGGTTAGATGTTCAGAAACAAAAAATGGTTAGTTATTGAGAATATATTCATACCAGTATAATGAAGGAGCACTGTTAAACTTATTTGACTCCTATTTAATTAAATACTACTGTGAACACCACAGATTGTCACTGTGCATGGTTTATCACATATAATTGAAATTTCATAGTGGTAATTAAAATGGAAGGAAAAAGTGAAATCGACTCATGTTTGTGACTACAATGTCTACCTATCCATTTTACTGTATGTTTTAGAGCCCTGTATAAATCCAAAAATCAATTTAAAAACTCCAAACTGCAGTATATCCCATTTCAAAAAAAACTTTGCCAGGTGACATTTCAACTGTTGCTATTTATTTCAGCTTTTTATTTTTTGTTTATCAGAGTTTCCAAGTGCCAGACTTATTTTTAATTAGTATTCAACCAGACTTTTCTATTTATAGGAATTAGGATATATTTTAATCACAGATGAATACCAATGAAATGTCAGGAGCTCTATAATGGGAAGAGGAATAACTAGGGAGTAGGATCAAAGCGGGAGCTCTAGTGTTTCTATTTCATGCCAGTGAATTGTGAGTTACTAGACCTTGCGTTTAGGGTTGTTTTGTTTGTTTTTCCTCAAACTACAGAAATTTAGGGAGGTTGGGTTTTTTGGTAGCTTTAGTCAACTGCACACCAATGATCTTTCATATTTATTCTCTCTTTGCAATAAAATTATGACCTCAACAAAAGAAGCATAATCTCTGTTTTATTGTACAAGGTGAAACCAAGGTCTTAACAGACCTTTAAGAAGTACAACTAAGATAACATTACCATTAGAGTTTTACCAGTCATCAGATCAGAGACATGTACAGTCCTTTAAAGGGAATGTTAGTTTACACACTGTCACATACCTAAGGAAGGGACCTTTCATGTTTCAGACTACAGTAAGTGCAGAGCAGAGTTTCTTTATAAAGACACTGGGACATGGAATTGCAGGATTCCAATCCAAACTTTTAGCTGAGCTGTTAGTGTCTACATTTGATTAGCTGGGACATTAATCTGTTATAGTTAAACCTACATAGTAAAAGGATCTCAAATACTTTTATTAACTTTTATTTTCAAAATGTTTGTATTAGAAATGTAAGCATTCAAAATTGCAGGCATAGAAGTAAAAAGAAAGCTGTTAATATCAGTTTTTATTGAGGATCTTTTTTGTATGTAGAACATTGTCATTTCCTGTCTAGCTCAGACAACTCAGTAAAATACACTAATGTCTTCATTATTAAGAAGTAATTATTTCCAGTTACATTAATTCTTGTGCTGGAGATTAGCCACAATCAGACCAACAATGTGCTAAACTGGTATAATTCTTTAAAACAAGCATAGCATATGGATCCTACTGTTAGCAGAAATTGTCAATGGAACATCCAGCACACCTTTCTTAGTACTGTAGGTAGCAAAGTGACCTCACTCTAGCAACAGAAGGAATATAAAAATATTAATTTCTCCTGCTAGTAAACTAATGCCATATCTACACTTCCAAGTTTACAGTGGCACAGCTGTACTAATACAGCTGTGCTTCTGTAAGAGTGCTCATGTAGTCACATTATACCTTTGGGAGAGAGCTCTCCCACTGACATCATAAAACCAGCTTAATGAGCGCTGGTAGCTATGTCGGCAGGAGAGCGTCTCCCACTGGCATAGCATTGTACAAACAAGTGCTTATGCCAGTGAAATTTGTCACTGGGGGGGGGGGTATTTTTTCACACCCCTGAGTGACAAAAGTTTTGCCAACATAAGTGCTAATGTAGACATAGCCTTATGTGAATGTGTGTATCCATTTCAGATTTTGTATTGCTGAGGCAAGGAGTCTGAATAATCTCACCTCAGTCAGCATTGTGGAGAGATGGGTAACGGGGGGAGAACAGAGAAGACAAAATGCCTCTGTCAACTTCATCACTCTGGGCAGATTGAGATAAGACACATTTTTCTCAGTCTCTCTCTCTCTCTCTCTCTGTCTCTCTCTCTTTTAAAGACTTTGGTGTTCTTTATAAAGATTGGTGCTTTGATACTTCAGCACAGCAGCATCAATGTACCACTGAAACCAGTACAGAAGGTCTTGAGTTCAGCATGTATGGAGATTGGGTGTGCATGTATTAAGCCTGTTTTGGCCCTGAACTACTCTGTAGCTCACTCACATGTATGATACAGACTTCCCTGTCCTATATCTCACTGGAGATGTAAATCTCTTTCCTGAATTTCAGAAACACTGCAAGTGAACTGATGACTATTGTTCAGCCTCACCATATATGAGTACAGCACAGACCATTCCTTCTCGCTTCTGTTTCTTAAAACCTTTATACACATTTTGTGAAGCATTAACCTTCCTCTTTCCAGCATGCCTTTCTGTTCTAGCCAACATTTCTCTTCTGAACATACCTGCATTTGCACACTGCACTTTATAGAATCAGAGAAGTGTGGAACTGGAAGGGACCTCAATCCAGTCCAGTCACCTGAACTCAAGGCAGGACTAAGTAATAACTTGACCATGCCTGACAGGTGTTTCTCTAACCTATTGTTAAAAACCTCCAATATTATGTCTAAGTATGTTCCTGTGAGAGAGAAACTGCTATGAAATGGGTCATTGCCTTGTGCAGTATTGTTCTCTCCTCCCCACTGTGCAGCACTTGGGTGTCTGGTGTTTTCAGCCTTGAGGTCAAACATAATTTCAAAAAGACCAAGGGACCAGAATCAGTACTTCCCAGGGAACCCCAACCCTTGACTCAGTGGCTACTACAAGTCATCATCTAGCCCCCACTCACTGGGGCAGATTGCCATCTGTAATGACCATCATTGGCAAAGAGGGGTTAGGACCTGCTGCCTAAGCCTAGCCCTGGGCTGCACCTTTGCAACCCCACTATCGGTTTTAGGCCTTGTTCAAAGCCTGCAGCCTGGGGGGTTGTCAGGCTGGAGCTCCCCAGCTCCTCCTGTCTTCCCCCAGGCCTGCTCTACCGTAGGTACTCTGAGCTCCCAGGCAGCCAGTTCCTTCTCTCTCCACAGCCAGAGAGAGACTGACTTAGCTCCTGGCCACCAGCCCTTTTATCAGACCCAGCTGTGGCCTGATTGGGGTATGGCTCACCTGTGGCTGCTTCCCCAATCAGCCTTTCCCTGCCACAGCCCTCTCCAAGGCTGCTTTTAACCCCTTCAGGTAGGAGTGGAGTGATTACCCCCTATGCCCTCCCATCCCAGCCCCCTGCACTCCCATCCACCTGTCACTACATCCCTCCCCATCCTGTCCTGTCCCCCACACCTACCCATCCCAGCCCTCTACCCCTTACTGTACTGTCCCACTCATTCTCTCCATCTCCCAGAGCTGCCACCCCCATGTCCCTTACCCACCACAGCCCTGCACTCCATTCAACTCCATACACTGCTGCACTCCCATTATATCCCTGTACACCCCTATGCCCCCCACGTCCTAATGCACCTGTAGCCTTCTGCCTCCCCCTGAATGCCCATCCACCTCCCATCCACATACTCCCCCCCCCTCCTTTCTTTCTCCTTAACTCTCACTCACCCCCATCCTGGCCTCTTTCCCTCCCCACCCTCTCTCCTCCTCCCTCTCCCCCATCTTTTCCCCTTCAGCCTATCCTCCTCCCTTCCCTGCTGATTTAGGCACCCCTGGAAAAATATATGAAAAAGTCTCTGTGTAGGCAAGTGTGTCCATGCATGGATTGTATGTGTGTAAGAGACTGTGTGTCTTTGTGTAGGGAGGTGAGTGTGTATAGCCGCATGTGTGTATACCTGTGTGAATAAAATTTGCAGCCTAGCTCTTTGACTTTTATTCTTTTTGCTGGCTTGCACAAAAAATTGATGACAATGTATATGTGTATGTGTATGTGTATGTGTATGTGTATGCATTTCATAACAAGTTCTTAAAAGAGAAGGGAACTCTAAAATAAACATATTATTTCTTAAAAAGTGAATGTTGAAGACTAGTAATTGCAGAAGAGCGAATGTATCATTCATTTCTCCCCACCTTTGTCTGGATACATTATCACTCTTTGTTGCAAACTCTCTTTGTGTATGTCCCGCACCTAACACTCTGGGGCCAGGATCTTAGTTGGGGTCTCTAGGCATTAAACAACAATTGTAATAGTAAATAATGTGGAAGTATGTGTTAGTGCGCGCTAGATGTGTACGTATAAATACCCATGCACAAATACTTATATGTGTATCTGCCTATAGGTGCGGGAGTCAGTTTCTGCATATTTATTTATATAAGTATATGGACTGGTGTGCATTTCTGTGGTTGTCTTCTATGGATTTGTATTTGGGCCTCAGGAGTGGGCCTTTAATGGACCCATTGCAGCTGTGATCATGTGTGGACCTAATTCCACAGATAAAATTACAGTAACTTTAGTGAACAAAAGACATGGAGCCGATTACAAAAAATGAGAAGAGGGTAGGGAAAGAATGATGAAAACCTTTGAGAAATTTCTTTCTTTTTTTTTTAATTACACTTTGACTATTTTTATGCCAGCTCTAGCATCCTGTCACAAATAAAACCTGAATTTAGCATAATACATCTGTCAAAACAATAAATATGCCTGATTGGGCCTTGCAGTGAAAATGAGCATGTAAGAGATTGTGGGGGAAAGCAAGGAATGGAGTGAGTGGGGGGTGGGCTTGTCCTCAGGAAAGAGACGAGGCAGCGGACGGGGCAAGGGTATTCGATTTTCTGGAATTAGAAAGTTGCCACTCCAAATTGAGACAATAGAAAAAGCTTACAGCTGTGTGACAAGTAGTGGTAATCAGTAATAAGCAGTCTTCTTGTTAAGCTATTTCTACAATTAGCTTTCTTGGTTCTTTATTCTAGATGGGGACAGGGATGGTCTTTAAAACCAAAAGATCAGAGGCCACGGAAACAAGAACAGTAGCAAAGGTGATGAGACAGAGATCTGTCTACAAAACCATTTACGTAGGCTACAGAACAGGGGAAATGGATAGGTGGGTTTCTGTCAGTTCTATTTGATGCTGAACTGATACGTCTAGAACTGTATTTTATGTCGTGGTGAATCATGGTAGACTGGGTAATACAAAAAGTGGAATTTAGACTAAACCAACAGTTTTATGCTATGTTTTCCCACTACCTTCACTGGAGAGTTTGTTTTTCTTTCCTTCCTGCCTACAGAACTGGCTTAGATTTTTGTAATGTATGCTGCCTGCGTAGCAGATGGAAATTGTTTTGTTAGTTTTTCTTGCCTCAGCAAATTGGTTGAAATGCAATTCAGCGTATAACTCTTCCTCTTTATTTCAAGATCATAAGGTGGTAGATTTTGGGAAGAAGAGAAAGGAGTGAGACTGTAACTGTTTTTATAGAAAATGTGAGTGTAATGAGTTACGATCATCTCATACGTCATGTGGGTGGCATATTGCCATTTTTATACAACTGCTTCATTGTACATGAAGTCTGCCTATGAAACCAAGGCCTAAAGTGGTGGCATCCTATTTCACTGACAGAGATCCAGTCATGCTAATATAAACCATACAAGGTGTTTGGTGTCCTAAAAATAGTGAGAATTATGTTTAGAACAAAATAATTTCAACCCATTGATCTTTCTAAATCATAAAGTACTGACAGATGTAAAAGTCCAGATGAACTACAATGCAATATCTATCTCTTTACTTCCCTCCCGATGATTAAGTTAAGCCCATTCTTGTACTGTATTATCCAGCTGTCCTACAGGTTGTCATTAAGCCTTGTTAGAAAGCACCCTTATGGAACACAGCTCTGTACAGTATACTGGAAAACTTCTTGGAGAATAGGAATTGGTCAGGAAAGGTCTGACCATGTTGCTAGACTAATGAACGAGGGAATTAGCATGCTTTCTTTGCAGAATAGTTCCCCGGCTAACTCTCTGTCTCTGAGTATGCTAGGGGCTTTGGCAAAAATAGTTCTGTAGACCTCTGCACCACACATTTGTACCTTTTAATACTATATATAAAACTTGTAGGTTTCTGTCATCTGGTTGCAAATATCTCCACAGAGCCTGCTTAAGGACGAGAAGTCTCAGTTCCTCCTTCTCTTAACTGGGCCAAGGTCATGTTGGACTGCAGAGCAAAACACTGGAGTGTTTTGTATTGTATCATTGCAAATAACTGGGGAAATATTTATACAACACTTGTACTGAGCCTGACTCTTATTGAGAGGAGATCCACACATTGAATTGAGGCAGAGGAGGGGAATATGCAGTTGATCCTAATGCCTATATTGCCTACATTTTCTTTCTCTTTTTAAAACGGGAGGCAAAATAAAATCTGGTGTTTAAATTAGTTCCATTAGATTAAAGCAGCTTTCTTTTTTTTATTCTGTATTTAAACATACGGGACCAAATTAATCTCTGGGGTAATTCCAATTGAAATCAGTGGAGTTGTCTGGTCTTCTGGAGGGTGCAGTGAGTGGGAAAAGAAAATTGAAAGAGTAGTTTCTGATAACACCCTTCACTTCCCAAAGATGAAGCTCAGGACATCGCAGAACTGGGTGTGAGGCGAGAGAATTGAAACAGGATGAAGAAAAAGGCTTCCAGTAATGATAGTGGTAGTAGTAGTCCCTTGGGTTGACTGGCTCTTGTGTCTGCCACAATGGAGTTGATGTGTTGGGATGAATTTGTAAGCTTGCCCAAAGGATAATCGTTACCAGTAGCTATTATTTGGGCTTGTTTTGTTAGTGCATGAAAAGTATGGGGGCTTTTCCAGCCACTTCAGAAACAGAGAAAATTCTAGAATCAGCGTTCGCTCTCCTACATGTTTAGAGTGCAAGATTTATTGGGTGCTCAAAATAGCATTTCCCCAATCAGCAGCCTTCTCTCATTCCCTAACAGCTCCAGGAGCCAACAAGTGATTTCATTTGCTGCTGGGTGGCATTAGTGAAATGTTCTAGGCTCCTTATTGGCACATTATACTATATCATCCACTATTGTTCTAATTGTTTTGAGCTCTTAATTTGCTCCTCCTCTGGCAGCCAACAGCACAGTGAGATTTGGAAAGTGGGGCGCAGATTGAAAGAGAGATCTAAATATGGAATTGTTTTCTATGTGTTCTTTATGCAAAGCAGCAAAGAAAGAGAATGTTGGTGCTGAAATTGTAAAATTTGTCCTGTATTTTTTTTTATTAGGTGCTTTTGCTATATGTGACTGTTTATACAAAGCTGAGGGGCAGTAAAGGAAGAAATAGCGCTGTAATACAAACCGCCTAGCCTTGTCATAAAATCTAAAAGGTTATACTATTTGTATATATGTGATGGCCTTTGCACATTTGCCAGGAAGTTAAGGAGGATGTGGTGTTTAAAACACAAACAGTCTGGATTTGTGTTTTCTGATTTTTGCAGCTTAAGACTGTAGCCGTATTTGTGCTTTTAATGGAACACTCTCTTAATGCAGTAATTGACACAACTCTTTACTTGGAGAAATTTCTAAAGATAAATATTAGAAATTACTATTTTTAATATTAGATGGCTTGCTTTGTGCTTTTTTTCATGTCAACATTTTAAATGTTGTCGGTAGATCCTGGTTATCTCTGGACAATACCACAGAGCAAGGAAATCTATCACACTCAAAGAACATAAGATCTAGATGGAATGGGTCAGATCAAAATTGCTAATCACAGTCCTGACGTCATTACTTTAGCCACAAATAAACCACTCACATCCCCTACTCCGTATTGCTTAGTAACTGACTAGCTTCCTAATATGTGGGTACAGTTTTGTCCCCATTAGGGTTTTGCTACATCTATTTCCCCATCCAAAAGAATTTAAATGGTGGGGTTGCCATGCCTCCGAGAGGAATTTTTGTGTATTCTACCTGGGGTAGGTCTTTGGAAATATCAAATGTGAGCGATGCAAAACTTGAAACCTCTGAATAAAACCCTGTTGTTCTGACTTGAGTACAGGGTGTATGTGTCTACTAAGTTTTACAGCATAAAGTGCTATTACCCTTATGGTTGATTTCCTAACAGTGAGTGTATATGAGAGGTGTTACATTGACATGCCTGGACACTGAAGTCCTCTGTCAACCAGACACAAACCTGGACAGTGAGAGAGCAAGTCTCTCTGTACAGTCCTACTGATATGCCTCCGCCTTTAGTCAGAGGAGCCATCCCTAGCTTAGTTCAGCCTCCATAGGCCATTCACTCTGGCCACTCAGCTCAGTTGAGATTGTCCAATTCCTAGTTGGAAAGTGCATATTAAAAAGGCACCATTGTTGGCAAACACTGTCTAGCGCTGGTAATGTCAGTACAACTTGATCCGATTCTGATCCATCTTTTCCTGGATTTTAGGATGCCAAAACTGGTAGAATCCACTCCTGCTCCCAAAAGGGGTTCAGAAAAAGCATAGTTAAGGCATATGGATCCCACGGTGATGGGCATGATCAAGCAGCCTGCAGAGTATCTGAACGGTTACAGTCAGGAGAGAGGGTTGTGTGTATATTTTTTTGAGTGGAATTGAATTATGTATATCTTTGATGGAATATATGGTACTTAGGTTTCTGAGGAGAAAATCCCTATATAATGCATATTATTCATATTTACATATTATGGTGAGAAACAAATCTTTTTCTTCCATGATCAGCAGCTCATTCATCTGAAACACTTTCCTGTTTGATCCTTTTTAAGTCAGTTGTCTATTTTACAGTTTTATACTGCAAATCATCACCACTGTATCTAGCATGTTCCATGTAAAATCAATAGCAAAGACCCTGTTGGACTTTATGGAGTGTCTGGCTTTCCCTTTTTGGAGTAGAGTACTTGATTTTTATGATTTTATTTTATTTGGTAGGGTTATGAGATGGAAGGGGTGACAGTGTCGAGAGTATCATTTTTACAGCGGAAATCCTTTTGGAAGAGAGAGGTTATGCAGTATTTCCTAAAGGTGGTCAGACTCTGGAATCACCTGATCTCTTCTGAAGATTGTTCCATAGCCGGATCCCCAAGATGGAGAAAGCGTTGCCCCCAGCTCATTGTTCCAGAGGAGCACAGTTGTCGTGTTGGTTCATAGATCAGAATTTGATTTTTAATGTAGCTGGAGCTTGATCAGTCCTAATTTTCAAAATGGAATGCAAGTCTTAAACTAGGAGCTAGTGGAGGGACATGAGATAGGCCGCCACATTCTTTATTGGCTATAGTTTGTGCATTCTCTTCATGTTTCACTTCCAATTCAGTGAATTATAGAAATGAAGCCAGAAGTGACACATGCAAGGACCAAGCTTCTTGTCTGGGAAGAAGGGACAAAGTTTCCTAGCAAAGTGGAGGTGAAAGAAGGTATTTTTAGATACTGATACTACCTAGTCATCAAACCTACACGTTGGCATAATCAAAGCGATGACATGCTAGCCAGTTGGTACTTGAAGTCGTTTTTCTCTTTATTGAATGGGACATAAAACTCCTATTTGCAGTTTTTAAAAACTTGAATAATAATTAGAGAGTACATGGTGAGTGAGATAATATCTTTACTGGGCCAAGTTATGTTGATGAAAGACAAGCTTTCAAGCTACACATGTTCTTCAGGTCTGGGAATGGTATTTGTAAAGACAGCTAAATACAAGGTGGAACAGAATGTTTAGCATAAAGTAGTTAGCACATATTCCATGGAACCATTCAAAATGAAGTGGCCCGTGAATACCTCTGCAGTCATAAGACAAAAAAGGGGGGCCAGTGGCTTACAGATGATTGTTAGAAGCCATAAGTCCAGGCTCTTTATTAAGACCATTATTTTTAATGTCTAGCAAAGTTAGGAATTTAAGTTATCAGGCTCATCTTATGAAGGTGTTGTGCAAGTTTCCTCAGGATGAGGACTGAGGTCAGATATAGAGTGATCATTTTGTGAAAAGTGTTTGCCCGTAGGTGATAGTGTTTTTGTTGTACCATTTTCTGTGTGAGTTCATTTGAGAGCATAGTGATTGTCTTGTTTTGCCAACATAGTTGTTATTGAGGCATTTCGTGCACTGAATAACGTACACCACACATGTGATAGGCATGTGTAGGATCCATGGATCTTCAAAAGTGTGTTGTGGGGGCATTGATTATAGTAGCAGTGGAAATATGTCAACAGATTTTTGCACCTGTTGTATTGGTAGGGTCTGATGCTACTTTGAGTTGGTGGGTTCTGATGTATGAGGAGCTTGGTGAGTTGTTTGAAGCCAGAAGAGGAGAAAGATTTCTTTCAGAATGTGATGCCCATCTAGTATAGGTTGTAATTGTTTAATTATACCCTATAGGTTCTAATGTGGGGTGGTGCATGACAACTAGGGGTGTGCAATACAATGTTTTTCCCCCTGTATTGATGCATATTCTCTCGGTATTTGGGTCGCCCATTCCATGATGTGATCTATTTCTCTGGTTGTGTCCTTTTTTTTGACAAAGGTGGTTTTGAGTGTGTTAAGGTGTGTACCCCGGACTTTCTCCTCAGAGCATATTATGCAGTATCTAAGGACCTAGCTGTAGATAAGATTTCTTCTTAGTGGTGATCCAGGGGTTTGGTGATCCAGGGGATTCTGGTATATAGTTGTCTGTAGCGTTCCATTGTTGAAGCTCATCATGGTGTCCAGGAAGTTGATGCTGGTGCAGGCGTGTCCTAGAGAGTTTGGTAGATGGGTGATGGGTGTCGAAGTTGTAGTGGAAATCTGTGGGAGTTTAGTTTCATCTTCATCCATCAAGAGGATGAAAATTTTATCGCTGTATCTTGGGTATATCTTTGATTTCAGAAATTCTTCCTCAAAGTGGCCCCGGAAGATGTTGACGTATTAGAGAGCCATCCTACTATCCATGGCTGTTCTGATAATTTGGAGAGGATGTTTGTTCTTGAATGTAAAATTGTTATGGGTGAAGATGAAATGGATGAGTTTAGTGATATGTTTGGGGGGATATCTGAATGTTGTCCATGTGTTGTAGATATCGGAGACAGGCAGCTATTCATCACAGTTGTTGTTGTATAGGGAGGTGTTCCATGGTGGCAAGGATTGTGTTCATATTGAGGTTGTTAATGTTGCAGAGTTTCTGGAGGAGGTCGGTTGTGTCCTGGTGAAAGCTGGCCCTTTGTGTGGTGAGTGGTTCGAGGATGGTTTCAATGAGTTCTGTTATTCCTTCAGTAAGATAGTTGTGGTCTGATATGATGGGTCTTCCTGGGTTTCCTTGTTTTATGTATTTTGAGAAGCATGTAGAAAATTCCTGGGGTGGCTTCTTGAAGCATGAGCTTGTATTTAGATTTGTTTGGGCAAGGATTTGATGATATCCTTAAATTTTGGAATGAATTGTAGTGTGGGGTCGTTTTTGGTTTCTTTATAGTAGGTGGTGTCAGTTGTTGGTTCCACCTTGTATTTAGCTGTAATGCTGTGAGTACCTTTCTGCTGTAATGCTGTGAGACCTGGAGAAGATCTCGGTGTGGCTTGTCTCTTTTGTCAACAGGGGTTGGTCTAACAAAATATGTTACCTCACCCATTTTGTGTCTCTAATATCCTGGGACCATGGACATTACTCCATATGTTGGAGAATTAGACAATGGGTACCGGCTTCAGATATAATCTGTCCCACTGCAGCATATATATATATATACACACACACATGTTCAGAAGTTGGAGACATCACCAGACTTGGTCAGACTTACTGTGGCTGAGAAATTGAGCCCTGGGCAGTTTCAGCTATAGTGGTAAAATCAGAGAGGGGAGATGGAGATTAGATTAGTGTTTTCATTCTCTGTTGGCCAAATCGGGCACGGTTTTTGCCCAGAATCTACAATGTGATGTGTAGGAGCAGAGGAAGTCTTTGGTCTGCAGTGGTGCATGAAGGACCACTATGTAGAAGTGACTCCAAAAGCCAATGGAACTGCAGCAAAACAAGATTAAACAAATATTTCCAGAATAGCTGTAGAAGGTGGAACTGATTACATCTTTTCAGCCATCTCCAGCCTGTTGCCAATTACACACAAACATCCTGAACAAGCAAGACTGAAAACGAGAGAGGGAGGAAAGCGTTTAGGTCAAGTACAAGAAGAGTATTTGTTTTTAACTAAAGTTTATTTTAAAAAAAAACATTTTTCAATTTGCATGCTGTGTTAAACATTTTGTGATATCACAGGCATTGTGCTATAGAAGACTTGCTCTGTATGAGGGAGATTATAGCCCCATAAATGGAAACACAATGGGAAAAGCCTTTACGCATAGCAGTGGAACTGTCTCTTCCCGCAGTTGTTGAAGCTTCTGCACTAATCAGTGTTTGTACTGTTTTTTTGCCCATTTTTCTCTGAGCTTGCTATAAATCACTAGCCTATCATCACATTATCTGTGTATAATGAAAGATGAACAAAAGCATTGCAGTCATGTCCTGTTGTTTGTCAGAATTTAATGAAACACAGAGAATAGGCAGACTGAAAGGACATACGGGGATTACAGAATTACATGTTTTAACTTAGTCACTTACTTACAACAAAAGCTTTGACACCATAAGGCGTAGTCTGTGCCACAGGAAGGCTTAGGCGCAGCTTCTTAATTCCTATTACCTTTCCCACCCTCCTTTTCAAACCTTCTTTTATTAACACAAATGTCATTGATTACAGATAAAACATCCCTAAGGAAGGAGCATCTGACCATATAACTTGGTGTTTTCTTTGTCTGAACCATACTATTTACTCAAATGCAAAGAAGGTGGGGTTTACATAAGAACATAAGAAGGTTTGCTTTATTTAAAATCCGTCCCACAGCTCCTAGTATGTGCTTTATTGCCATGGTAGAAGGGATGGCAAGGTTGTCCTGAAATGCTTTCTGCTGCTAGGCAGTGTGGTCAACCCTCCTTTCTGGGTGGGTTTAAAACAAATAAAAGGAAGTTCTTCTTCACACAGCGCACAGTCAACCTGTGGAACTCCTTACCTGAGGAGGCTGTGAAGGCTAGGACTATAACAGGGTTTAAAAGAGAGCTGGATAAATTCATGGAGGCTAAGTCCATAAATGGCTATTAGCCGGGATGGGTAATGAATGGTGTCCCTAGCCTCTGTCTGTCAGAGGGGGGTGATGGATGGCAGGAGAGAGATCGCTTGATCATACCTGTTAGGTTCACTCACTCCGGGGCACCTGGCATTGGCCACTGTCGGTAGACAGGATGCTGGGCTAGATGGACCTTTGGTCTGACCCAGTATGGCCGTTCTTATGTTCTTATGGGTGTATCGTAGCTGAAGAGATGAAAGCAGTGACTCACTCAACTCCTCAAACTTTCTGGGTTTTTACAAGTGTCATTTGGTTCAATTTCTAGGTTTCCTGGTTTTATTGGGAGGAAAGCAAGTACCATATTGGGGGGGGGGGGCTTTCGTACATGCACAAAGACAGCACTAGAACTGAAATATTATGTACAGAGTGGAGAGTTCCCTTAAGTAACTTAATACAGTTTCTGTTAAACCAATGACTGACCAGTTCTATGACTATCTTTCACCTGGTAAGATTCTATTGTATTAACTGGAAGTGGCAGAAGACAAAAATCAACTTGGTGAGGCAGAAGGATAGGAAATAAATCTATATTTATGGGACCAAATATTTAAAGAGGCCTCAACCCTGCTGCTCTTTGCAGGCACAATGAATTGTGTGAGCAAGCAATCGCATTTAGTTGAACAACCTGATTTTTGGGTCCCATTGCAAAGTTAGATGTCTCAGCGCTTTCAGTTGTGCCCACGACCTGCAGTTGACTAAGGGTGAAAATCCACAATTTGTTTTTGAAAAGTTTGCCTATAAAATGCCTCTGGATATTTTCATTTGATTTTTTTTTTAAATCGAGCATTGTGAGGAAAGCTGCTGCCACCCACACTTTAGCTGCTCAGTAGAGAGGCCTTCAGTATCTAGGGCTGTCTCAATCCCACACCTGTCAGCAGCATTTAATTTGCTTAGGAAGACAAATCAAAAAGGATTCAGGCACCTAAAGAAATAAGTAAGAGTGCTGATTAGCACATTTATTATTAGTAATGTTAGTTAGCTGAATCTGTTGAGATTCTGTCTTCAGTGTGTGAGCATTCTCTTCTAACAACTTTTATATATTTAAGGTCTTAATACTACGTAGTTCTCTAGCTCTCTTTAAATTTGGAAATCAAAGAAGGATGCATGTTCGATTGGTAAAAACTGTATTGGCACAGTACTTCATTAATAACCACATTGTGATTTGCTGGGTTATCCCCGTATAATGTCTGCTTATTGCAAGATTCTGGAAAAATTGTGCAGTAATCCAAGTTGAAAATGAATGAAGTGTGACAACTGAGCAGCACAATCCACATTTCAAGCTCAGTCTGAGTGCAAAACACTTTGGTGCATTCTTTGAGGGCCCAGTTCTGCCAACCCTACTCTCAAGGCACTCTCATTGATCGAGGGACTATTTAGCATGAGTAAAGTGAGCAGAATCGGGCTCTAAAGAAAAAAAAACCTACATCTGTCAAGGGAACTGCCCAGGCCCTGAGATCACCTTTTCTACCACCACTACTGCAGGCAGAGTTATCTTGGATTCTATGTCCCTGCAGCACGTGGCCTTAGAAACACTGCTGGAGGGGAGAGGGGACAATTGGTTATGTCTACCAAGCTACATTATTCTCATCCCAGGCCTTCAGAACAAGTGATGCCTTGGTCCACACTCCTCTAATGAGGAGGAGGCCTGGGATGGGAGACAGGAAGCTGGAGCTCTTGTGGGAAGGGAGGGCTATTGCAAGGGAGCTGGAGCATCTGCTGGGTTCCAAGAGATTGGTGATGAGATGTATGTGCATCTAAGGCTTAATATTGTAATGAATTTCACCCATTAATCTAACTGTGGGAAAAGCAGCCTTAACATGGTAGAGCCCTGTTGTAGCCAGTGGATTCACTAACACTGCTGCCTCGTAAGGGCAAAGGGTGTCATGAGGTACCATCACAAGGGATACCATGTGTGTTTTTTCCTGGAAATATCTGGCTTTTGGGGGGTTTAAATCGCTGTCCAAGAGGACTTTTTAAATAGTTGCAAATGTCTCCCTCCCCACCCAGTTAAAGAGGCAGCGGCTGCTATAGAGCTGCTCTCATCCCGGGAGCCTCCAGCAGCCAGACCAGGGCTGTCCTTATACACCATTGGGTCTTAGTGTCCACCCTTCTGACTTTCCTATCCCTTTTCTGACTGTTCCTGCAGGCTCTCAGCTAGCTGCTGGTGATCAAGTAGTTAAAAGTGAAAAAGTCTCCAGCTTGCCAGACATATTAGTACACCATTGAAACTGTTAAAGAGCCATTCAAGAGTTAATGTAGCCATTTAATAGGCATTTGCCAACCCCAAGGTATATACTGTCAGTTTCTGAATTTACTGACAAAAACAGTTGTTGGGCATTACTCTAATATTTACTCAGATCATGTCAGTCTATGGGACCTTAGTTTAAAATTTGCTTTTCAAATATTTAATTAGTGGGTTGGTGAAGATTATAAAATCACATCTCTAAAAAATCCTTGAATAGATGTTTAGATACACAATCATCTTTAGCCTTAAATGCTTGGATCTTCAAACATTTATTTTTAAAAATAAATCTTTCAAAAGACCACCCTTATTGAGCAGCATGGTAAGGGGGTAGGGAGTCCTGGGGGCACTCAGGGGACAGGGAGCAGGGGACATTTGGATGGGGTGGAAGTTCGGGGTGGGGGGGGCTGTCAGGTGGCGGGGGTGTGGAGCATGGTCGGGTAGTCGGGACAGGGAGCTTAGATGGGGATTGGGTGGGGTCCCGGGGAAGTGGTTGGGGGGTCCCAGGAGGGGGTGCTCAAGGGACAAGAAGGGGGGTTTGGATGGGTTCTGAGGGGGGGCAGAAAGTGGGAGGGAGCAGATGGGGTGGGGCCAGGCTGTTTGGGGAGGCAAGCCCTCCCCTCCCCCCCACCCCCGGTGGAGTGTCCTCTTTTTTTTTAATGTTGAAATATGGTAGCCCTAAAGGATGTTTTGGGAGCTAGTCTAAGCCAATGAGATCTTTTCCATGGTCCTGTATTTGTGCCAGGACTGTAATATTTGGAACAATGAAAGGCATTATTGATAATGAAGCTATGGTCTTTTCTACATCCCTGTCATTAGAAAGTGTGGTTGTGCTTTAAGGAAAGGAAATGGAGACTGACAGTATTAACTGAGCTTTACTGGCATTGAGGTCCCCGGGGATAGACCCCTATCAAACACTATATTGCTGCTGAGATGTATTTGGCCCTGACGTGTCATCAGTGAGAGTGTTATGATTCAGAGAAATAATTACCAGCACTATGCAGAGTCCAAGAGTCTTTTGTCCAAAATACACGATGACTGAAACTACTAGGTTGTTTCCCTGCTTGTACTTCTTAATGACACACTCGGGCGCACATAGTATTTTCCAACTGCAGAATCACTGACAAAAAGAACGATGAATACAATACATTCTGGTCACATTTAACAGGATTTTGTCTAGTAAGAATATTGAGCACATTGCTGAGCTGATACACTGTCAATGTAATTGTAGCACACACATGATCCGTACATTATTACCAACACCCCTCCTTCAGAGCTGATTCAGCATCGCTGAAAATCTTACTGAGAAGGACATTTCCACTGAAATGGGATTTGCATGCTGGGTACCAAATACTAATGTTTATTTGAAAATCCCAAACATTACAGCATGAAACCTAGTGGATGCAACTACTTAGTTTCAGTTTAAAATAGTAGCCATCCCAGGTATTTTAAAATGTAAGTGGATACATGGATATAGAAAAATTATTAAGAATATTTTGTTATTATAATAGGGCAAAGTGTGGGCAGTTTTCTAAACCATAAGTTTCCTGCCCTATAACCAATTGTAAAATCTACTTTTAAATCCAAAATTTTAGTCAGTGACACTCAGCAGTGTTCACTAATTATCCCTGAAGATCATATAGCTGAATCCAATTTATGAGGCACTAGGAAGAGAGAATTGTGCTGAGAGGAAATAAATAATTTCAGATGGAAGAAGTCTGTGATGATCTAATCAACAGACCAGCATTCCAGGGCTCCAGAGATATCCAGCTTCCTCCTCATTAATTAAAAATAATCCATTATTTGATTGCTTGCAAAAGTTTCTTTGTATTTTGCCTTCTGCAAGAAGATTGAAGTCTGCAAAGACTCTCTAGCTCCAGTTGACCATTATATTTACAGTAGATTTATCTGTGGTTAGTTTCTGTAGTATTGATAGTTTTTATTAACTTTTCATCTTCCACGTGTTTAGTTTCAATAGTGTAGTTGAACACATGGTTGGTAAATATCTTATTAGTCTTTTTGGTCCAAGTTATGTTGTTTGGAAGTTTAGTTGGACAATAATACTTACTAAAAGCATACTCAGGTTTAAAAAACCCTCTGTTTTCTCAGAACATGTTTTTCTTCTGAGATTTAGATTTGTTGCCTCCTGGAGCTTTTTTAATTGGATCCAGCTATTAGCAATATTTACTCATTTCCCCCGAAGCAAGTCTCCCTTCTGCAGACCAAAGGCTTAGTACAAACTTTTTAGATTTTGTTGTTTTTAATAAAACGCATGGTCTAAATTACTTGCTTTCTAAATCTTATTTGCAAGCCTCAGAGGTAAAATATTTTCTGCATGTATGTTTCCTTGTTTGCATGTGTATGATGGAGCTCTCAGTGACCTTGGTCATTACGATATATTGTATAAGCTGTGTGTGTTTTAACTATGCCTGGCTGGCCATAATTTGATTTTGGTAATCATTTGGAGAGTAGGTGGATTTCAAATACTAAAAGTGATTGCTTCATTTCAAGGACTGTTTAAAATGGTCTAAAAAATGTCTTCAAAATAAAGATACGTCATTGGGAAGCTGCTGGGCATTTAGCATTCTTGAAAAACTGGGCACTTAAGTATAGAATTAGTATTCCAGCTTTAAGTATCCATTTAAATAAATGTTGGCTCATATTTGTAAAAACAAATTTTCTTACTATATTTATATTAGTAATAACTTTGATTTAAGAATTTAATTTTATGTTAATTTAAAAAAAAATTATGGGATTGAAAATAAACTAATCCGTGTCACTGGTTTCTAATCAGTTTTACTTTCAAATTAATTTGCACTAGCAAAATGCTAGTGTTTGGGTTGTGAACAGCACTGCAGGGCCGTATCCATTTGTCTAAAAATTAGAATTTTTAAATAAACTGAACATTTCTATTGGTGTTAGGTTTTTTAAGCTCTTTTTCTTTTTTTCTTTTTTTTAACAAAGCTTTAAATTTGGGGCTCAATGCAACCTGACAGCAACATCCATTTAAGACTTTAGTCTTCAGGCTAGTAAAACAAAACAAAACAGCCCTCCACTCTGATAACTTTGTTTGATTACTAAATTGAAATGGCAGGTTTTCAAATGACATATCTGTAACCGTCCATGAATCCAAATCGTGCTGACAAAATTTTGGTATGCTTTGCAAAGTTCATATACTGTATAGTTACAGGAAATTTTCAGCTATTGAATGGAAAATTGGTAAACGCTACAGCATAATCCAGAATACCAATTGGAAGGGAAGAACATTTTTAGTAGCTCAAGATGATCCATCAGGAACCTGACCTCCTATGAGACCTACAAACAGTTCTAGAGCTCCCAAACCACATTTCCTCCCTCCTCCTGAGCATTAGGTAGCAATTGAGAGTTAGTCAAAAGAACAACCATAAACTTAGATTCTGAGACTGAAAAAATAAATTACCATATATACTCGAGTATAAGCCGAGTTTTTCAGCCCACTTTTTGGGCTGAAAAAAGCCGCCTCGGCTTATACTCGAGTCAGTGAAAATTTTGGCCGAAATGGAGGAGAAAAAGGGGCAGGGCCATACCGCTGGGTGACGCTCGTGAATGGCCTCATGATGCTGATGTCCCGTGCAGCCGCGGGAGCGATGTCCCGCCTCCTCTGGTACAGTGATCCTCCTCTGGTACAGTGATCCGCCGTCCTCCCCTTCCCTCATGATGCCTCATGATGCTGATGTCCCGTGCAGCCGCGGGAGCGATGTCCCGCCTCCTCTGGTACAGTGATCCGCCGTCCTCCCCCTCCTCTTCAGCGCGCCGGCTCCGGACTGCGCGTGCGCGGCCGCTTCCTGCGTACACCCAGAAGCGGCCGGCGCAGCTTCAGTCCAGCCTGGCGAGCGGCCGCTTCCGGGTGTATAGAGGGAGCCGGCGCGCTGAAGAGGAAGGCGGCAATCAACTACCGGTATAACGGCAGAACGGATCGGGCAATCAAACAGCAGGAGCCAGGTATTTACTCAGCATAAACCGCACTACCAGCCTGGGCCACTGGTTAGTGCGGTTATGCTTACCGTATGTGAGCTAAGGTTTTTGTATTTTTTTTTGTACTTTTGTACTTTTTTTGTACTTTTTTGTACTTTTTTGTACTTTTAAAGTTATTGTTGATACCATATTGTTTTTATTGACCCTCTTTTCCACTTACAGAGCTAGTTTACTGTTTTTCTTTGAAATAAATACGGTATTCAAAAACATTATTGGTATCTATTTTTATTAACTTTTTTTAATAGTTTTTAAAAGTTATTTTTATTAACTTTTCCAGCTTTTTGTGGTAAAATTAGGTGCATCGGCTTATATTCGGGTCGACCTATACTCGAGTATATACGGTACATTCCAGAGTTTGGCATGTAGATTCTGCAACTGCCAAAACTAGACCCAGTTTGTGCATGGTTACTGGTGTTATCTCAGAGCTGAAGTACATAAAAGAGCCTGACAAAGTTAAGCACAACCAGTTCTGCCAGCAGCAACAGGAAGAGTTGCTATATATTACTTTTCAGATTCAGTTTGTGCTGAATATGATATAACTAGCAAAAAACATATGGTGCATCTCTCTGAGCCAAGCAGAAGAGCACAGAGAAATGTGTAGAGTCAGAAGGGAGAGTCTGACATAGCTCTCAATATGAGAAAAAGAATAGTAAATTCTTATCTTCACCCATGAGTCTTTGCTTCCCCTTTCCCTCTTCCTTTGCATCAGGGAGGGATGGATACAGAAGAGCCAACACAGGACAGAGTACAGTTACTGCTGTCCCCCCACAAACTACTTAGTTTTCAATATTTCCTTGTATGTATGTTCATCAAAGTGTAAAGTGTTCATTAAACATGACACATTAATTATGCAGTACAGCGGTGGTGCCTGCTTTATTGGATGGAAAGCAAGGAACCGAAGGATTTTTTTTCTCTCCTTCATATGTGCCTAAAACTCTTGAGGGATTAGTGCAGGGATGGGCAAACTTTTTCGCCTGAGGACCACATTGGGGTTCAAACTTGTATGGAGGGCCAGGTAGGGAAGGCTGTGCCTGCCCCCATCAGACCCCCTTTCCACTTCCCACCCCGACTACCCCCCTCAGGACCTCTGACACATCCAACCCCCCCCCCTGCTTGTCCCGACTACCCCCTCCCAAGACCCCCCAACCCCTAACCACCCCCCAAAACCCCTCCCACATCTAAGCCCCCTGCTCCTTGTCCCCTGACCATCCCCTCCAGAGACCTCCTTGTCTCTAATCACCCCCCAGGACTCCACCCCCTTCCAACCCCCGTTCCCTGACTGCCCCACCCCGTAGTAACACCCCTGCTCCGATAGGCCCCCTGAAATTCCCATGCCCTATCCAACCCTCCCCCCCATTTCCTGTACCCTGATCACCTCTCTATGCCCCTTATGCAACCCCCCGCCCCGGCCCCCTTACCGCGCTGCCAGACATGCTGCTGCGATTATCTGCCGGAGCGCACAACCCAGCCCCCCAGGGCGCTGCTTGCGTGGCATGCTGAGGCTGCGGGGGGAGGAGGGCAGAAAGAGGAGGAGGGAGGAGCTAGCCTCCCCAGCCGGGAGCTCAGGACAGGTAGTTTGCCCACCCCTGGATTGGCATGTGATCTATAGTAGAAAAATTACCTGTTGCTGTGTTGAAAGCATGTGTATTTGAACTGGTGCTGAATATGGTTTAGCTGCAATGTGGTTTAGGACAAACTACAGTTGGTGCTGTTATGAAAAGACTTGATCAGTACATGCTTAAAGCAAGCCTTAATTCCTCTTGCAACTAAACCAATTTCAGCTGCACCCACTGTTCACTGGTGTCCACTACATATGATGGATTAGAAAGCAGGTGGGAATGATTGACATACTGTATTTGAAAAAGTACTAATAATGACTGGTTCTCCTGCAGTTTGTTGCATTGAAAGTGACTTTTTCACCTTTCTGAAAATAGGAAGCGATTTGGGGTACATGTTGCTTCTACCCCACCTGGTGATTCTCTGCACCTCAATTTTGGAAAACGGTCATAATTTCATCCTGAGAATGAAAGAAAAAGATGTGTGCTGTCCCTATTCTCACACAGCTAATATCTTTTTTTCTAAATATATTAACTGAAGCTTAGTGCTAAGAGCAAGAACCCTAGGTAGGAAGCAATAGTATAAGGAAACAGACACAATTTAATTGTTCCAAGTTTTTTTCAGATGTGGAGTATCATCAGATAATCAAATGATAAATATACACTAGCAAGAGATACATATAACATACAACATGGTTAATATAGTATGTAAGATGCACAAAATACATATCACAATAAGAACCTCTTTTCTTTCATACTGCCAGAGAGTTTGTCCTGCATGTAAGAGTCTAATACTTTTAGCTTGCCAGCAGTAACTTTTAAGAAACAGACTACATCGCATCATACAATTAGTCTTTTTATTTCTTTTATATATTTATTACTAGCGAAAATACCCGGTGTTGCTCGGGTCCATCGGAGGTGGGGAGGGGCAGAGAGCTGAGCGAGAGCGGGGTCCGTTGGAGGGGGGAGTGGGCAGAGAGCAAACCTGACACCCCCACCTCACTTACCCCTCGACCAACCCCAACTCACATTTTCACCCCCCCACCCAAACCCAACACCCCGTCACCCCCCTACCAACACCCCCTGACCAACACCCACACCTCACCCCCCGTAGACCAAACCTGACACACCCACCTCACTTCCCCCCCCCAACCAAACCCGACACCTACCCCTACCTACCACCACAAACAAACCCAACACCCACACCTCACTTACCCCTCGACCAACCCCGACCCCCCTCCTCACCCCCCCAACCAAACCCAACCCCCTCACCAAACCCAACACCCCCTGACCAACCCCAACACCCACACCTCACCCCTCACCCACCCAGACAGCTTCCCACCCCCCCCAGACCAAACCCAACACCCCCGGCTCACTTACCCCCCGACCAAACCCGACACCCCCTCCTCACCCCGCGACCAAACCCGACACTCCTACCTCACTTACCCTCCGACCAAACCCAACTCGGGTCCATCGGAGGTGGGGAGGGGGCAGAGAGCTGAGCGAGTGCGGAGTCCGTTGGAGGGGGGAGGGGGCACAGAGCTGAGCGAATGCAGGGTCCTTTAGAGGGGGTATTATGACATCATAACTATGTCACAGAGAACAGCAGCTGCCCAGCTGATGTGTTTGGCCTTTAAATAATTTCACCCCTGGGGGGCGCCAGAGGTGAGATTTGAAAAATTTTCGACTCTTACCCTGATTAGGACCCTAAGACCTATAACTGTACCAAATTTCAAGTCTCTAGCTCAAACGGTGTGAAAGGAGTAAGTGCACATACATACACACACACATACACCATTTGACTTTTATATATATAACTTGTTTAAGAAAGGAGCCCAAACACATACCCCCAACCCTGAGTTTCCTAGGTCCCCTATAGTCAAAAGCTGCATTCCTGCAATTTTATGGAAGAAGCCACACAGTGAAGAAATCAAGGACACAAGGAGAATTTTTCCAAAGCCTGTGACCATTCATCACTTGTTAATGATTTTAATGAGACTGTCAATTCAGTTATATAAGCCTCTGAAATTCCTCCCTCTGATGTAAAGCTGATGATGGCTGACTGCCGAATCCTTAGAAGTTAAAAATTGTATCCCTTGTTGTAATGATAAAGGGTGAACAAAGAGTTGTGGGGATTGTAGGCTTTAAGAAATAGCCTGCATCAACTTGAAATTGACTAAAGCATCCTCTTCTACCTCCAACTTGTTCCCAGTAAAGACCTGTTTCCAGCTTTCATTTTCCCTGGTTTTTTAATCAGCAAATCTGTCTTTAAGAAGTGATTTGTGCTAGATTAGTAGATGATAATATAATTTAGACTCAACCTGCCAAAAATATAGAAACTACTTACATTTTATTATGCAAAAACGGATTGTTATAGTGTGCCTCTCCCTTGAAAGGCAGTAAAAGCAAGCAGTAATACAAGTAGTTTTTTAATGCACTTAACAGCTTTCTTTTTGAGCGAATGCTATGCCAATAATAGAATATAAAATGTTTGACTGCTCCTTGAGTATAATTGAAGAAGCCGTGAGGCAGTGTAAGATGCCACTTAAAGCCAAAGAAGTGAATGATTAAAAACAAATCAAAAAGGCATAAAAATGCAAGGAAATATAAAGCACGCCAAAGCTTTGTAAATAAGCTTCATTCGAAAGCTGTACTGCCCATATTGCCCATTTTAGTAGCAATATTATTCACTAACAGTTTGCATAAGCAGTAACTACTTTAACTGAAGTGCATTCGGTGCAGCAAATCAGCAACTTGAGCATGAATCGATGTTAGACACATTCTGCAAGATGTATTGGCAAAACTTTGGTTTACTGAAATGTAAAATGTTTCATGTTTTCTCATTTTATCCTTTTCATCCCAGGATAGATGCAGCACTTGTCCCCCGGATACAATTTGTACAAAAATATGTTTTAGCCTCATGCCCCTGGGTTCCCAAACTTTAACAATCCGTGAACCCCTTTCACTAAAATGTCAAGTCTCGCAAACCCCCTCCTAAAAATGAGTATTTCCATGGATTTTCTCCCTTATCTCGGCATAAATTATAAAAGCAGTGATCTTGGAAATATAAAATTTGTTTTATGACATGTTTAGTACACACTATTTATGAATTATTATTTATCATTACACTATTTTTATTACATTATGAAAATGGCAACACTCTTCCAAGAACTCACTTTTGTAGCTTGTATCACTTTTGATTAAGCCTGTTAAAAGACAAGGCTCCTAGCAGAGGTGCCAGTAGAAAAAAGAGGTTGGGGGGCACCTCCGGAAAAGGGGGTCCATGGGGAAGAAAGGGGGAGGGATGAGGTTGTGCTGATGCAAGGGTGGCACATTTTATTTTTTTTATCAGATGAGTATTAATGATCTAATGCTTTATAGAGGCACAAGACTCAATGCTCTAAACTGTATCTGCCCTTAAAAATAGGAACTTCATTTGTGGCCATACTTAGGAATACACAGAGACTTTTAAGCAAGATTAGCAAACCCTATTGAAGTACTTGAAAATGTTTCACAAACTGCCATTCCTCCAAAAAACTTGAAAAAATTGTAATTGAGTGACATTGTATCAAGCGCATATTTACATCGACACAGTATCCATGTTTAATATTTATTTTACTTTTCCAAAGGTTCGACATCGGTGGTGTGAGCTTGTTGTTAAACACAAATATACATCAAGGTATTCTGAGGTTGAGAAATTCCTCAAGGAAGATCAGGTCAGTTGTTTAATTTATTAACATTTTCAAAATAATCACCCGGTGTTGTCAGAGTATAAAGTGAGTTTAACTTACTTTCTAGCTGTGAATTGTCTGAAATATGACTCACAGAGTAATTGCTTTGCATCTGAGACCTACACTAAAAGACTTTTATAATATTCAAAAGTAGTTTCCAAAGTCTTTCTAGGCAAAAGATGCTGGTTTAACAATAGGTTAAACAATTTAAACTGTTTCAGCCAAACTACATTAACAGGAGTTGACCAATGAATGTGGATGGAGCAAAACCTTGTTATAATCAAGTTAACAGTCCAGGTTATATCTCAGGTAGAGATTTAGGCTAGAACATAGTTTTATAACTAGATTAAGCCTCAACTACATTTAATTCATGCCTAACCATAGTTGAAAACTCTTGCTCAGCTGTTGATGAGATCAAAGAATCCTACCTCTTGTATATATAACATATGTGCAGTAGGGCCTAAATCACACTGTTTTGACAAGATCACTCATTTATTTTTACTCACAATTTTTAAATATGTACATGCATCCTACACACACACACTCACACTCACTCTGCAATTTCAGATACATGGAAGATGTCATATCAGCCCCTGGTAGGCAAACAAAACACAACTATGTTCTTCAGCTCTCTATTCAAAGCCAAGTTGAACAGCAATATATTTAGAACAGTGATTATGCCAAATAAGGATCAACATTTTTCTGCTTTGTAAGGAAAGAATTTTTGAAATCATAACTGCAGCGTTTTTAAGCTGCTATCTTTGAGTCCCTTCTTTTAATTTACTCCAGCAGAGTGTACAATTTGTGGCACAACTAAGTTCTGGACTGATTACATGTGAAATCAAAGCACTTTCTTGGCCTTACTGATCATGAAAGAACATTATTATTTTAAAAGTCTGCAGAAATGCAAATGTGACTAATCTAATTTAGGATAACAGAAACTGTGTATACTGCATTTTAATGTTTGAGATTTGGGTGAAATTATTACAGCTGTGCAAAAAAAGGGATATTTCATTTTGTGGAGGATTTTGATATTTCAGAATTGGATTTCATTCTGATATGGAACCCAACCCAAATATTTAGAAATTCTCTGGGAAAAGGAATGGAACTCTGGCTCCACGATACTCTGCTTGCTAAGGCGTGAAGCCCAGAGATGCTCTACGCTCTTCAGTTCCAAAGCAAACAACTGTCCACAAACACTTTTTTAAATTCTGCCAAATTGACTGATTCTGATGGTAAAATCCTGGGGGTAATTTCTAGAACTGGTTGAGAAAAAAATGTTTCAAGAAATATTAAATGAAAGTATATATTTTCTAGTGGGAACTTTATTCTTTCTGGCACTAGATGGTATGTTACATTGTATGAAATTACATTAACTCGACATTTGTAAAAACTCCAGTCAACATAAGAGAACTGAGTTTGCAAACCCACACTTCTATTTGCAGTCCATGTTTATGGCAGTAGATACATTGTGATCAGGTCAGGTTGCAAGATCAGGGCCAGTGTCAATCTAGCTCAAGTGATTTGCATCTTCAGAAAAGGACATGGTAACCAAGGGTGAAATCTTGCGTCCATTCACTTCAGGATTTCATCCCATAATTTTCTTTCCTGATTGAGTCTCAAAATCAGCATTACGGAGAGCTTTGCTTTTCCTACCACTCCAGAGTTGTAACTAACTGCTATATGTACATCCCATAATTTTCAATTGATTTCAGTTAACAAAATGAAGTAGGCATCTCAGAATGGATTGTTTCAGTTGATATATACCAGTGACCATTCTCCATCCCTACATTTGTAAAAGTCTCATCTGGGAAAGAAAATCATAAAAACATAAGAATGGCCGTATTGGGTCAGACCAAAGGTCCATCCAGCCCAGTATCCTGCCTACTGACAGTGGCCAATGCCAGGTGCCCTAGAGTGAGTGAACCTAAGAGGTAATGATCAAGGGATCTCTCTCCTGCCATCCATCACCCCCCTCTGACAAACGGAGGATAGGGACACCATTCCTTGCCCATCCTGGCTAATAGCCATTAATGAACTTAACCTCCAGGAATTTATCAGGTTCTCTTTTAAACCCTGTTATATTCCTAGCCTTCACAACCTCCTCAGGCAAGGAGTTCCATAGGTTGACTGTGTGCTATGTGAAGAATAACTTCCTTTTACTTGTTTTAAACCTGCTGCCCATTAATTTCATTTGGTGGCCCCTAGTTCTTATATTATGGGAACAAGTAAATAACTTATCCTTATTCACTTTTTCCATGCCACTAATCATTTTATATACCTCTATTCTATCCCCCCTTAGTCTCCTCCTTTCCAAGCTGAAAAGTCCTAGCCTCTTTAATCTCTCCTCATATAGGACCTGTTCCAAACCCCTAATCATTTTAGTTGCCCTTCTCTGAACCATTTCTAATGCCAGTATATATTTTTTTTGAGATAGACCACATCTGTATGCAGTTTTCAAGATGTGGGCACTCCATGGATTTATATAAGAGCAATAAGATATTCTCTGCCTTATTCTCTATCCCTTTTAAAATGAGTCCTAAAATCCTGTTTGCTTTTTTTGACTGCCGCTGAACACTAAAGACCATTCAAATTTCTGTCATCTTAGAGAAAAGGCAAATTGCCCTCTCATGAGACATTTGGAAACAGCTGAGAGAACCTGGACATCAACCTGAAAAGCAGAGGAAGAAACAGCAGAAAAGCATTTTCCTGACATAAGATACTGACTAACTAATTATCAATCTCCAGAGTAAATGTGCTTTTGGTAATATACTTAATGCAACACTGAAAATCCTCCTCCGATTGAATTGTCTCCAGGAGAGATGGATAGACAGAGAACTGTATTTTGGAGAAAAAAATATGTACCTGTTAAAGGAAAAACAGCTTTGTACATGAAGTGAGATTTGGTCCTGTGTGTGTTGTGTTGGGAGCTGTGTGAAACAAGCTTGTCTTTAAACACAAGCCAGCTAGCTGTAATGGTTATGGAATGAACGGGTGTTTTCTTCCTCTTGCAGGCTATGGGTGTTTATCTGTATGGAGAATTAATGGTGAATGAAGATGCAAAACAACAGAAACTTGCCTATAAATGCTTTGCTGCAACACAAAAACAAATGGATGTGTCTTCAGCCAAAGTGGTGGCAGAGATGTTATTCTGAAGAGGTGATTTTTCTTGATTAAAATATTTAATCCTCAACCTGCTGTTTAGTGAGAGAATAAACTCTGGCACAATGTAGAATTTGCTGACATTCAGCTCGAAGAATCACTCATTAAATTTCTTGCATATTTTTTCCCACACTATTGCTGGAGCACATTGATGCACATAGATCTGCTAGCTGAGGAGCATGGAGAAGAGGTTTTTGCACTAAGACACATCTACATTTACAACACTTCTCAAATATGGCTGCACTCACAGCCATATTTGAACTTGCTAGGCGATGGCAATTAGTAAAGTTTAACAAAATTTGTGTCCACAAGAGACACTGAAATTACACGTTGTCCAGCTTGTTCTGGCATGATTCAAATTAGTGTGGCTTACATGCTTTTGAGTATTTTGAGTGAGGTAGTTAAGATTAGTGTTGGTTATGCCAGGAAGTACCTGTTTCTAAAGGTATTCTGTCATATAAAGATAAACATTTTATAGCTTTATTTTGATTTGCTTCTGGTTCTGCTTGAAATTAGTGGCTAAGGAGCCAAAGTAGAAGCCACTCACTAAACATGGGTGGGGAAAAAAGCAAAATTGCAAGTAAAGTATAAACACACAGAATAAAGACATTTTTTTACTGGTTATAAACTGTACTTTTACACGAAATACTATGAAGATCACATATTCCCTTCTTTCAACTTATTCGAATACCCTGAGGTTACCTTATGTTGTTTGTACATCCATGTTTAACCCATAGTCAATTAGGTTTGGTATGAAGATCCTTTCCAGTACAGCATACCTCAGATTTTTGCGTAATGATATAAGCCATCTGACAGACTGTTTTCCTTGGTTGTTCACATAACTTTACAGTTGATTTGTGGTAACAAAATTCAGACAGCTAGTTAGCAAAAACATTGCTCAGTATTTGGTACTGAACAGTACCCCTTGATTTGTCTTCCCTTCAAGTCTGTATAGGTAGACAGTGCGTGAAATTAGGCTCCATTGGAGCTTGTGGCATTTATTTTATTTATGGGGAGTAGGAGAGTGGTTCTCAGCTGGGGGAGGGGGGAGGGAGGTGGCTATGGCCCTCTGGTGGTTTGTGAGCTTTTTCAGGTAAGCTGCAGAGCTCCATGGCTGAAACCCAGGGCCTCAGTGCTGAAGCCAGCAGCCCCTCCACCCCCATCAGGAGTGGTGCAGGGATGAAGCCGGTGCCCTCCCCAGCCCCACAAGCCAGCTCCCAAGCTCTCGAAGGCAGGAGTGGTGCTGCACCCATCCAAGCCAGAAGCCCCCAGCGTACTTCCTCCCTTCAGCTGACTGGAAGCCACACTGGGAGCCCTCCTCCCCAGTTCCCCCTTGCTACTCCCCTGCCTGCCCACAGCCCTGAGATAGCCCCACCCCTGTACCCTGAGAGGTTTTCAAACTTTGAACTGAGTTCTCCCCCCTTTGTTGTTTTTTTTGTTGTGTCCCCAGGCAGGCGGGGATTCTTCCTCCCTGGTCCCTGCCAGCCCTCGCCCCCCCTAAATAGAAGTAAATGTATGCCTATGGGGAGCCACAAGTTCCCCCCACCAGTCCACAGGTTCAACCTTTTTCTTGCTGAGGTTCCCATCAACGTGCTATAGAAACAAGTTAGTTATGAATAGCACGTTCTTCCAGTACATAGTGACTATGTGCCTAACCTCTGGTGGGTTTGGAATAGGCTTAGCTTGCCAGCATACCAGTTGGGGGAAGGGAAGTGTCTTTCTTTATAAAACAAGTAGGTGACCAAGTACACAATGTTTGCATGCAAAGTCATGCTCACATCATATATGCTGACAACCTCCTACCGAACCCCAAACAAAAATGTCTGAGCCTATTTGTAATGGTTTCAAATGTTTTTAACTGCACCAAAGACAGAAATGTGCAGTTAGAATGGTTTGGTCTGCTGCAATATATGGTGGTCACTACCAACAGTCTTTTAAATACCATGGGAAGTTTTATTAAGGTTAAAAAGGTTAAAATTATTATAACTCCACTGGTGATTGCCTTTGTGTAACTTCCCTATGCTAGTTAGTGCATGTGTCTGAAGTGTCAAACAGGTGATTAAAATTATTTTATCAGCTACCTGAAGGAGATGATGAGATCTTAAAGATATTTTCACAGAATATAAATCTGATATCTTAAGCAATATCATCGTTTTAAACCTGATCATGTGATGGGAGCGAGACTACACCATTGTCCCTTGTTGTGGCTGTTTGGGTTCCTGGCATGCTGATTTGTGATTTAAGATTAAAATCACATTGCCAGGGATTACCACATAGCCATGACCTTGCCTCCTATTATGAAAATCCTATCTCAGACATGCACTGGAATCCTCTACAAAAAAAATTCAAACAGAAGAAAATGCACCATTGAAGCCCCTCATCTGATCTTTCGTTATGCTGAGACGACAACCTCCCTAACAAGGTGCAGAGCTTAGCTGATTGGTGAACAGTGATTGATTTCCTCTTTGTTCACAGTGGCTAAGTTCTGCACCTGAAGAGGTGGTGAGATGGGAAACTTCTTAAAAGTCAAAGTCAACCTGCCGAGGGCGAAGTCACTTGCTGGCTGAGGTACATGGTTGGTTGAGATATAGTTTTATAGTATGTGTGAAATCTAGTTTGCAGAAGATAGTAGCGACTTGGAAAAAAACATACTTTTCCTGTCAGGAACGTAAGAAATGCACTGTAAACTATTAAGTTTGGCTCCAAGCAAAGAAGCAGTCAATAGGTCTGAAAGATTTATACATATTGTAATGTAATCTCAATGTTTTTCTAAAAGTTGGAGACATATGTTTTGTTCTAGGCCAACTTAAGTATGTAACACTATGCTTTTTAAAGTTGTAGTTGGTGATTTCTCTATGCTTATTGCTTAGCAATGTGTATTGTTTGCAGGATATAATTGTTTATGGCTGCTGCTGTTCCAGATTGTTGATGGACCCGTCCTCCGGTGCCTACTGAGCTGATATCAGTTCTGATTTTACATACTGGCTCAGTTCAGCAGGAACAGGAGTCGAGCCCTAAAGCAAAAAGATGTGCCTATGAAAAATGTAACTTCTTCTGTCTAGTACAAATTGTGATACTGTGCTTTTGAACACACATGGTGTTCTAAGGAAGAAAAGCTTCCTCACTATTGTGTAGAGAACTCCTGGGTGTTTTTTCTTTTAATAGAACACACAAAAGATATGCAGTTACACAGTCTGCTTGTATCACTATTTTCACAAGCCTTGCTAACATTTTAAATTGGGGGAGCTTGTTTTCACTTCAGCTCTTCCCAACAAATTATTTTGTCCCCTTGGACAGATATTCTAATGGCCATAGCACCAAAGTAGGATGAAACTGTAGGCATCTACAGTCTCTCTCGTCTATGCACCAATGTGACTCTGCCTTATGGTAATAATAGGAGTATCTTTGCTTATGCATTGTGGGAAGACTAGTTAACACACCACTTCTAAATTACACTGGGAAACCTATGACAGAACACATGACATTCACATGACTGTTAAGTAATTCCATTCATAACTGTATTAGTATAAATACCAGGCCAGATGATCAGATGAGTAATTCAGCTCTATTGAGCTATGTGGAGTTACACCAGCTAAGTATCTGGCCCCTAATACTGTTTGTATTATACTATGCATATGTATGTATAATACTGTTTGTAACCTAAGAGGGACACCCCCCCGTTTTGAAAAAAATTGGACAGTTAAGACTATCATAAATTTTACTCCTGCTTCCATTGCAGGAGAGATCACAGAAAAAATCTTAATATATCTATAACCAAATCCTGGTAATACTGTATTAGGATTTCATTGAACCTGGTAGACATCAAAGGAAGGATTGTGTGCCTGCTAAAACAGTTGACAAACATTTACCTCTGAGCATTTATCTTTTCAAGAGGCTTTTTGCTACCAAGTGTGTAAGAAGAAAGCACCAACTGATTCCTTCCCTGCCTTCCTTCCCCCCCCTCCCCAAAAAGACATTATTGTGGTTCCGACTAGTAACCTAGCACAAGCCCCTTGCTGACCCTTGTTGTTGTTAAAATTGCCATAACACCATACAATCAATTTGTTTTAATATTTGCAATACAAAATTTAAGTCCACATACAAAAAGGGGTTGAGACAAGAACTGTTGACTTGAAGGAACACTTCATACACATTTTAGTGAATGGGCCAAAAGGGGCTTCACTGAAATTAGTTTAAGTTTCTCACTAAACACAGTAACCAATAGCAAACTGCATGAAAGTATCTGCCATTCCACTCTCCTTTAAGGGAAATTAAGTGGATTTCTTAGAGAGACTTCTTTGCTGGTCTACTCTACCCTCCCAGCGGAGGTTTAGGTCAAGGGTGAGGGTTGTTTTTAATGTATTATTTGGTATAGAGATCCTAATCTGAAAGACTAGAAGAAATTCAGTTATTTTGGCCCTGGAGTAGACTGGATTAAAAACAATTGCCACTAGAGCTGGATTGGTTTTCTTTACAACTAGATATACTTACAGTGTAAAAAGGGCATACTTTCCCTCATTGAAAACTTTCTTTTTTCTCCCCATGTGATGCTTCATTTGTATCAGAGGCATCAAATGTAGCTCCTCTCAATGCAAAGGCTACTGGAGTCATCCCTGGGCACTTCCAAAATTGATCTGGGGGGAGGAGGGAGGTTGCGCAAATATTTACCTTGTAAAATGTTTTCCCACAATTAATTTTTATAAAAATAAATTGTGTGATTTAACTATTTCCATTGCTTAGCAGTTAGGTACATTAGTACATTTATAAAGATAAAATAATCTGTCTTTTACTGTAAAGAAGAAATTAAACTAACTTAAAAATGTTAATTAATGAGTATTGATGGAAATGAATTCAACACAGGAGGGGAGGGGAGGGGGGTAAAAAAACCCTCTTGCACAAAGCCCATAAATAGTCCTTTGCAGGATTCAGTGGGAATTTTGTGGATCCTAATGGAGCCAAAACTGGGACCTAGGTACATAAACTCAAGGTTCAGATTCTTAAGTGCTTTTGTGGATCTGGACCTTTACGTTTATAATGTTACTACATATATAAGTAACTAGAAAAAAAAGAGAATTTTGGAATCTCTCTGAATTGAGCAGTAACGAGGTGCCAATCTATTGGAAATCTTAATAAACTACATTAACATTTTGGAGACATTCTACCCCTAAGTTCTCTTCACAGCGGGGATCTCCAGACCCTCCCTTTCTCTTCCCTAGCCTGAGCAAGCTCTCACCTGCTTTTTTCTCCCTCAACAAGAATCTTCCCACTTCACTAGCCTCCCAACTAACAGACAGTGCTTGTAGCCTGACCATTGTCAGTGGGTTGTCACTGGCAGTCTAGTGTTGTTCACACTGTCCTTACCACTACCCATCAGCACCACATAAACACATTGAAGGCTCTACGTTGATTTTCTCCCCAAACTTCACACCATCCGCAAATTTTGGCCTGACCTTCCCAGTCAGACCTGTCTTCCCTTCATAGTTTCTTAGGAATTAAATACACAATTGGTCTTTTATCCTCAGAGAGACAGCCAAGCTGAGAATCTATTGCTGAGAGGAAGAGCTATTTTATCAAAATTCAAAGGGTGGAAAAGCAGGAACAGGTGATTAATTGCACATTGACAATATATTTGTGTAGGTAAATCGGATTACATTCCTAACTGCAAGCCCACGATTAAACAGATTGTCAAAATCAAGATTAGGCAGTGGTTAACATTGATTCTTCCCACCTTCTATATAGACAAACATTCTGTTGCCTAAAAGGGCCAAGGAGATGCCACTTCTTGGATGCATATCAAAGGTCTATTGAACAGCCCTCGTGTTTTTCTTTTCAACGAAGGAAATTTATGTAGAAACTTCATGTAACATTAAATTTCTCAGAGATGTAAGAAAATTCAGGATTTGGGTCTGAAACACCATCCTTAACTAGTACTATTATGCCTGGCTGTTGCAGGGGGATATTTGAACCATGGGTGTTGGCACATCCCATATGTGCTCAAATACTGTTGTATAATGGGAGCAAGCTAATCCTTTTGTGTTGAGAGAGGTATTTTCCTGGGGCATAATATTACTGCCATGAAGCCGCCAAAGTTGCTAGTGCCAAAATAAAGTATTTCCATACAGTATTGCATGTATGGTTTAAAAGACAGGAATAGATGTACATGAAATCAACACTGTACCCAAAACATATACATTGTGATGTACATTAAATATATAAATACCAAATGGAAAAAATCTTACCATCTTTAGATTAGAAACCCTAATCTTTCTGCTAGCATCTCCCACAAGACATCTGGGCTGTTCCTCTCCACACTGCAGCTCTCAGGAGGGGGTCCAAAGTTGCAGTGCTGCATGCGCTGGCCACCCCTCTCCCCCGTTTGTTGCCAGATGAGTCATTTCAATGCTGCCTTGAACTCGGAGAAGGATATTAGTAACTTCAATGGGAACACAACTATGTATAAATGGTATGTGGCCAACAGCTCCAGATAGATTACCTATTAAGCCAATGAAATCTGACGAGGGGAGGGGAAGAAAGGGTTAAGAAAAAGATCTGATTGCCATTGCTGAAAACAGGTGGGAAAAACAGCCAGGGGAACAAAAGGAATAGTAACAGCAAAACTCACCAATTGACTACTGCCAGGGAGGCAGAGAATCTGGCAGCCAGGAGGAGCACTGCAACTCTGGCCAGCCTCTGTGAGCTGCAGCATGGAGAGGAGCAGCCCAGATGTCTCAGACTTGTGAGAGCCTCTAGACTACAGAAAATATGTCTGCTGAAGCTCTGACTTATTTAAACAAAATTTAAAATCACCTCAATATGTAAGAGCTTTACATTGTCTCAAACTTAACTGTAACCTCCGCCTCATTTGAACAAAATACAGTAGACTCTCGATTATCCAGGATAGGGAAAAAAATAATTCTGGTTAATAAAATCCTGGATAATCACCATCCATAGGAAATATGTGGAGTGGTGGTTGATTCACCAGCCATCCTGTGCTGGGAGGAGGGGGTGTCGGTTCACTGGCTGCCCTGTGCCCTGTTAGGGGTTTTTTGTGTGTGTGCTTGGGGCGGCAGCAAAGCCAGAGCCGGCCCTGCGAGTTGTGTGTATTTTTTTTGACATCCTGGTTAATCCAATCCTGGATAATCGAGAGTCTACTGTATCCTGTTTTGGCGATTTTAAAGGATGGGACTATCATTCTACCCAAACAAACACTAACATGCAAGATACGGACTCTTTTTTTTACTCACATGATTTCCTCTATAAAGATGGGCCTTGACATTGAAAATCACATTCAATTAATATACTTTTAATTTTTAATCATTATTTCATAAAATAATTATAAAATATCAACCACAGTCCTGCAATTTCCAGCATTCATGATGGAGTTCCCTACCAACAGGCAAAATTTTATATACTAATTGCGAGACTGTTAGTTTCCGGAGACGGGATGTGCCAACACCCACTGTTCAAATATCCCGCTGCAACAACCAGGCATAATAGTGCTAGTTAAGGATGGTGTTTCAGACTCCAAGCCTGAATTTTCTTACATCTCTGAGAACTTTAATGTTACATTTATCTACACCCCTCCCCTCAGCAGCACCATATGAGTATATGGTATAAGAGAGAAGAGAATTAGGCCTAGAGTTTTAAACTTGGGGTTAAATATAATAAAAACAAAACAGGCTACCAAAATAATTACTGAAACATCAAAATGTTGACAGGCCTAAGCTGAGTCTTGTTGAAATTTAGTCCCAAATCCAGCTAAGACTTTAGCATGTGCATAAATTACTCATGTGACTAGTCCCTATTGAAACCTCTGGGACTATGAGTGAGTGAGCTAATGCACATGCATAAAACCTTACAAGATTGGGGTTTTAAATGATAATTTTCTGGCTCAAGGACCATATCTTTTTATTAGATTGTGTCCCTAGTTAAACCTATGCAACTTTTAATAAAGAGATGCTTCTAAGTGGATTTATTTAAATCAGCATCCCCTCCCCTGCACTGTAGACCAGGCCTAAGAGTCTATCAATGCCCATCTGTTCTAAAACCATCATCTCATCACTTCCTTTGACTCCTCAGCTTGACTATTACAAGGCTCCTTTTTATGGTCTTCCTCATTTTCAAGTTCTGTAAAAGGCGGGAACGAATAAGATATTAGGAAACCACCATTCTTGGAAAACTATAAAAACAAATGTTATTAACCTACTTGGCTCTTTTGCTCAGAGTGCACCACACCAACTAGTGCCAGTAATAGTGCAATTGCATTGAAAAGCAATTGCCGTCCAGCAAGCAGTGGGGTTCAGTACCACAATCCCGTATGCAACTGATATTATGACGGCAAGAGCATCCAGTACCAGGACCACAGTATCCTAGCTGGTAAAATCACCAGCTTAATCAGGCATTTCACCCCCACCCCCACCACACACACGCACTGCCGCTTATTACCCCGAAACACTGTCAGCACAATAATTAGTTTAGCAATGAAAGGCTCGGGGCATAGTTTGCAGAGGTGCTGAGAACTCCCATTACTCCACAGGAGTTAATCTATATATATAAAAGTCAAATGGTGTATGCGTGTATGTATGTATGTGTGTATGTATGTTTACTCCTTCCACACCGTTTGAGCTAGAGACTTGAAATTTGGTACAGTTAGAGGTCTTGGGGTCCTAATGACCGTAAGAGTCGAAAAATTTTCAAATCTCACCTCTGGCGCCCCCCAGGGGTGAAATTATTTAAAGGCCAATCACATCAGCTGGGCAGCTGCTGTTCTCTGTGACATAGTTATGTCAGAATACCCCCTCCAACAGACACCGCACTCGCTCAGCTCTCTGCCCCTCCCCCCTCCAACGGACCCCGGAATCCCTCAGCTCTCTGCCCCCTCCCCACCTCCGACAGACCCGAGTTGGGTTTGGTCGGAGGGTAAGTGAGGTGGGGGTGTCGGGTTTGGTTGGGGGGTAAGTGAGCCGGGGGTGTTGGTTTTGGTCTGGGGGGGTGGGAAGGTGTCTGGGTGGGTGAGGTATGGGTGTTGGGGTTGGTCAGGGGGTGTTGAGGTTGGTAGGGGGGTGACGTGGGGGTGTTGGGTTTGGGGGTGAAAATGTGAGTCGGGGTTGGTCGAGGGGTAAGTGAGGTGGGGGTGCCGGCTTTGGTCAGGGGGGGTGAGGTGGGGGTGTCAGGTTTGCTCTCTGCCCCCTCCAACGGCCCCCGTACTCGCTCAGCTCTCTGCCCCCTCCCCGCCTCCGACTGACCCGAGCAACGCCGGGTATTTTCGCTAGTGCTTAATACGCAGCACCTCTGAAATATCAAGAGATTTGCCCTTATGTCTGATGGAAGGAAAATATGGCTGATTGATCAGGACAAGTGAGAGAAAGAATAACTCTACAGAAAGGCCGTCATCATTTCTTCCCCCATCCCATGTCCATTACTGTATTTTGAAATAGTTGGGGAACTAACAAACAAATCTTCCTCAAGTACAGCTCATACCGGAGTGATTTACCATTACTGGGATGCCCTAACATTTAATCTTTAAACAAAGGGAAAGCAGTTTAGGCATAACTACCCAAATTATTTCCCTCAAACATTTCATAGAGATTTTTACGAGAGAGTTAAATTTTTCAGGCATCTGAGGAAAATCCTGCTAGAGGCCTGAAGTGAAGTTGAATTAAAAACAGACTGTGTGGGTGGAATTTTATGAGAGGAAAATCTAGGCCTGAGTCTCAACCCATGTTTATTTTTGTATATAAACCCTTTGGTTTTATTCTGCTGTGTTTGTATGACTGTTGTATTTTATCTGTAAAATAAATGATCATATTTAAAGTGACTGGATCTATTGTTGGTGCAAACAAGCAGGCCAATCCACAGAGAAGCGTTATCAAAGGAAATCCTGTCTCTATCCCATCAGCCAGGGAGGCAGACAGAACCGGTTGTAGTAACAACCTCGTCCTAGGTTCTCAAGGATCTAAGAAATAGCTGGATACGTGCAATATATTTGTCTTGGGAGTGTTCTTTGTATGGGAGTAGTGCCTAGCAGGCCCCATCATGGACTTGGACCCCACTGCATTGGGCACTGAACAAACACAGAATCAAGAGCTTGCAGTTAAGTAAATGTCTGGGGTCTCCCTGTGTTAACATGATGTGGAGGTGAGATGCTGGGGCGAGACACAGATCAAGAAATGTTTGTGACAAATTTTTAACAGTGAGGGTAATTAACTGCTAGAACAATTTACCTGGGATTGTGGTGTATTCTCCATCACTTGAAGTCTTTAAACCAAGACTGGACATCTTTGCTGTAACTCAATCAGAAGCTATGGGCTTCAGGCAGAAATTACTGGGTAAGGTTCTAAGGTCTACATTTTGGCATTAAAATCTATGAGATATTAAATATCAGCGAGCACTGATATCTCACAGAAATAGTACCTTAAAGAACAAAGGAATCACAGGCAAGGAAAGCTGAAACATGATGCTATTATTTTCTTTGCATCAAATTTGAAGGAGAGACTTAATGGTCTCTATGAAGACAAAGCCTATATTTTTCCCTGTCTTCAGAAGAGATGATAATTTTATGACTAGCCAGAAACTTGCAATTAATGCTTTGGTTTGCCTGTGTCCAGCAGTAGTTTCCATCTTCAGCAATAACGCCAGACTGTATCCAAGTACCCGTTTCAGCTCTTTCGCTAATGGAATTTGATAGTAGCTTTTCCATACTCTAGACAACTCATGCTAGTATGGAAGTGATGCACAACAACAGGATTAAGCATGAAAAACACTAGTAATCTCTTCAGAAAACTATAATACAGACAGGAGATATCTGATCCTCAGATTTAGTTATAAATTAGATTGGAATAGGAGGCAGCAGTCAGATTTTTGGACAGTATATGAATAGAGAGTTTACAGAATCATTAGCTAGAGAGCCCCGAGCCACTGCACAGAAGAGAAACCCATTGCTCATACATGACTCAAAATTCATTTTAAATAATTTTTTACAGATAATGCATGGAAGAAGCAAAAGATAAGTGTAAATGAACCTGTTTTCTTGGTTCATAATGAACCTACAGGTTCAGAAGATAAAGGGAAAACAATGCACAGTGAACAAGTTTCGAATCTATATTTCACTAGCACAGGTTGACCCGTTAGGTACAAATGAGATGTTCAATGAAACTGTAAGCATGGTGGTTTGAGACGTAGGAGGCCAACAAAGTGGGAGAAGTCATTAGGCTCAAGACACAAGGAGAGCTCAGTTTACATCAAGCTGGAAATGTTTGCCTACAAAAACGGCCAAACATTTTGGTGCATGAACTTATTGTCCTATCTGACGCAATATCTGAGTGTTGTGGTGGGCATTTGCAAGGAAGATATAGCCAGATTAGTTAAAAATGCACAGGACTATTCAAGGACAAAATAATATAGGATTTTTCCCACTCATTGAGGCTGTGGTTAATTGTCTAATAAGGAGTTATTTTCCAGTCAGATATCAGTGCTATGATTATACATTTGGCAACCAGCCAAATCTCAGGCAATAATGAAACTACCAAGTTTTATTTGGGGTTGTTTTTTTACTCTCTCCCCATATATAACATTATTTAAGGAAAAAAATCTGTCCTTGGTAGGACTAACTACATTACTGAAACTTTCTGCCAGATGACAATAGTCCAATTTTTTTTCTGAGGTTGATAGTGATCCAGTGCTATGCCTGCTTGGCTCTGGGACCTTGGCCATTAAAAGGACCAGTCACTCTGAACACACTTAAGCCCTTCAAAAGGGGTTCATGAGGTTTAGTCCTTTCCTATAGTCAGACAGATGGTTAAAGGAAGATGGCCAATGCAAGCAAGGGAAACTCCTTTCTGGCATTTGCTGTTGAACAGACCACCTACAGCAATTTCCCAGAATCAGATACTCCCTGCTAAGGCAGCAATGGAAACTTCAACCATGACCGTATCTTTTGAAAGTTCAGACCAGCAGTCGGAGGAAAAAATACATCAGAGGGTACAAATGCTAGCCAGATAGGTAGGTGGACTTAAACAGGCCCACATATGAATGTTGTTATGAATCATGGGTAAGATGAAGCCTCAAGCACCTGGCAGTGTAGCTACAGATTCTCTGATTTCTTCCCCCACCCACCAAATAAAAAAATGCCATCTTTGTAACCCAACTAGCAATTGCAGACTGCATGGAAGAGGTAAAGATGTACAGTATGCCTCTAAATTCAAGAATACCGCTAGCATTAGGAACAGCAGCGTGAGAATGCTGTATTTGTACCTTATCTCTAGATTAGGCACTGCAGTACTCACAGCCTTATACAGACCCGGGGAGTAGAAGAGGACTAAGACTTAGTTAGGGTTTCTCATCTTGCTGCATTTTAGTTGAGCCACATGAATCAATAAATGCTTGGTTCTTTATGTAGCATTATTTAGTGATCCATAGGTCATCAGCATTTTACTTGCTCATTTGAAAATATGCTTGTGAAATAGTGAAATAGCTTAAAAATCGGGCTGATTTTCACAGGTTTTGTGATAAAGTTGCCTGGTCTCTTCTGCTGAGAATTTCATCCTAAACTTGTAAAATTCTGCAAAATTCTTTTGGCTTATAGCTAAATAAAACAAAAATGGTATAAGTCTCACAGATTCCTTTTCCATCTCTCCTGCTGCAATGTCCATTCACTGCCCACTCATGCTATGCAGCTTTAAGAGCTAATGGACACACATTTTCTTCTATAGTAGTTTCTCTGGCTTGTCTTGAAAAGAGATGCTTTCTCTATATGTTCCGGGACCTGTAACTCAAATGCTCTACCATCTGCCCAGCTAAAAAGGTCAGAACAACTCCTTATATAACAAACTATGTATACAATTAACAGGACATACATTAGATGGAATGAAAATTAGCCCACTGATAGGTCTCAAAATTAGTTGTTCATGGGGAGATATCAATGAGTGGGGCCATTTCTAGTTGAATTGCTTAGGGATTGGTCCTTAGTCTAAGCTATTAATTTTTTTATCAGCAATGTAGACTGATATAAAAATTTTGCTGGTAAAGTCTGCAGATGATCGATGGGATAACAGGTTACTGTTACAGTGTAACCTGAGTCATCTGGTTTAATGGTCACAATCCAACAAAATATGTTTTAATACAGCCAAATGCAAGGTATTACACCTGGGAACAAAGAATGCAAGCTGTACCTACTGGATGGGAAACTGTCTTAGAAAACAGTGATTCAGAGAAGGACTCCACAATGCAAAGTGGGCAGATAGGGTGCGTCTCAAAGTGCTTGCTACATGAGCATTGTCCTATACTCCAGCTGAGTACAGTTGCATGGGCATAATGCACATTTATACACGTTTAAGAGTTTTAAGTGTGTGGGGATTGGTGGGTAGTTTGGGCAACATGTGGCAGTGTAGCGATACCCTGTAACAGCTACATGAGGCTACATCATGCCCCCAAATCAAAGCTGATCTTGAAAGTTAGATCATATGGAAACAGTATGAATGAGCAGTAAAAATATCATAACAGCCATGCTGACTAAAGCACAAGGAATGCAAGTGCAGAGGTCTCCTTTTAAAGTCACAGATGGCACTCAGGGATTTTCCCCCCTCTCCTAACGTTTTAAAGGTCTATTGGACTTCAACGTGAACGACAATATAAATCACAATTTTCATGCCAAACCTTCATACCTTAAGTATTCTCAAAGTAGGATGAGGTAAATCTTTCTGCACTGGTTTTATCATCCTACCTGTTATGGTTTTTGTGTAGCAAAAAAAGTCACTAAAAAGGTAATGGGAGCAGTTAGACCCCCCTCAATGTTAGTCAATGGGAAATATGAACATACTACACTTCCCAGGTCTTTGGGGCTCTCTTGTACAGCAAACACATTAAAAAAAATTAAACAAAACATGACAGGCAAACCACTGCCTCTTCTTTCTTTACGTACTCTCAACCTACGATGATGACAATCTGTTACCTCTGGTTTTGTCTGCAGACCTGTTGTGGTATAGTATAGGTCACTCAAAAGTTATTCGGGCCAGTTAGATCCCAAATCAATTATGCCAGAATTCAATATCAGATTGTTTTTATTCTGAGGAAACAGTTGTGATATATGACTCTCTCAGCATTTTTCATAGCTAAGGCTATGTTTTAGTCACGGAGTATTTTTAGTAAAAGCCACAGGCAGGTCACCAACAGTAAACAAAAATTCACACCTGTCTATGACTTTTACTATATACCCCTAACTAAAATTTGGGCTGGGAGACTGCAGGTGCTCTGGGGAGGCCGGCCATGGGTGCTGAGTTCTGCATGGGGGGATCCCCCAGTAAGGGGACTCCAATCCCCTGTCCCAAACCAGAGCCCTGTCCCAGCCCAGAGCCCCCTCCCACCCAAACTGCTGCTGCTTCCCCAGGGGCTGCCCAGCTCGGGCAGCTCCTAAGCCAGAACCGGCCACTGCAGAAGTCACCATGGAGGTCACATAAAGTCACAGAATCCATGATCTCCATGACAGACATGCAGCTTTATTCATAGCATCATAGTTTCAGCAGTTTTTGCTTTTCAAATAGTGCAGACACTGTGTTCCTTACACAGATTGTTGGCTGTCTTGTCAATTTCACGGCTTCTGCCATGCAATTGACAAGAAAGCTGGGCAGCTAGAGCCCAGTTCCCCTCACTCCCCTTACCTCCCCCCCTCCCCCGCTCCCTTGGAGAGCAGGGTGGCTGGACCTCACTCCTGGCTGGGAACCAGGGCGAGAAGCCCAGTTGCTTCCCCCTCTTCCACTGGGACCCAGGCAGCGTGGCACATGACAGGGTTGGGAAGCTAGGGCAGCTGGACCCTGCTCCCCAGGACTTAGAAGTCCTGGGCAGCTTTCCCCCGACTCCCCATGGGGAACAGGGCCTGACTCCTTGTGGGAAATGGGGAGGTGAGAAGCCCCAGGCAGCTTCCCCCCCCCCCCCCAGTGAGGTGAGAAGACTCAGGTGGCTTCCTCCCTGCTCCTGGTGGGGAATGGGGAGCAGAGGGGGATGATAGCCCACTGGGGGCTTGAGGAGCTTTCAGCTCCCCACACTATCCCTCTTAGGTCAGTGAAACTGCTCCTTGGGAGGATGTGCACCACTGACACAAGGAAGGTGGGGTGGACATGTACCAGCACAGTAATGACTGTAGTGGCTGTAGATCGACCTAATATAGACAGGCTTATGTTCTAGTCTTACATACCCTTTGTAACCTCTGTAACTCTTTCCTTTATGATTTACAATAGGTATTAATATAAGAAATTCCTAAACTGTATTTCAGCAAATAGTTCTGCTATGAAAAAAACATGATACTCACAAAACTGATAATCAGGGTAACTGTAGCACATGCAAACACACAAAGTCTTAGTGCACATAAAGTACAGACCTTGAAACTAGACAACATACGACAACGAAGGACTGAATATAGTAGTATCCTCCTTCACCAGATGCTACCCACATATTTTTTCCAGATAATGGTAAGTGTAAATACAGGCATGTCCTGTCTTAGGGGAGGGTTAGGTTCCGTGATTACCGTGTAAAGCGGAAATCGCGTATAGCCCAAACCCATTGAGTTTAATGGCGGAGGGGTTTTTTCTTTTTTTCCCCCTTTTTTTTTTCTTTTTGCCGATCATATAAAGCTGAAATCGCGCGTAAGATGTGACTTGCCTGTAGTTTCACAAACTTTTTGGATCGTTTTCAAAAGATGGCACAGTTGATCATCTACAATTCCTCCTCATACCCCTGGCATTACAGAAAAATAGCATTTTGCATACTTGCCTTCACTGTGTACCTGTTTGTACACAGAAATGTGGGGATTTGCAGGTGCACCCATTATGTGGTCCTCTGAAAAATTTCCCTTTAAATCTGAAACAACTTTCCTTAACCCTATACTGTGCTTATCCTTCTTTAGCCAAAATGGGGTAAAGAATTTCTTCCTGACATAGAGAATCTCCAGAATTAAAGCGAGATACATTTACAATCTGCACCAAATCCTCTCTGTGATATTCCTGGCATTGCTAAAAGTCCTGTGGTACAAACTATAGAGAACATTACCTTGGAAGAACACACTTGCTGATAAATGCCATATACTAAATCTGAGGTGAGTTTCATTTTGTAAAATCAGTTATAAGAATTTAAGGAGTTGATTGGTCTTTCAATTTCATGCAACTGTATTTCATGGAAGCACATATTCAGAAGGAACCAATAATGATCACTTATTTGTGATCAGGCTTAGACTCACCAAAGCAGAATTTCAGGATCAAATTGTTAAATTACTCCCAAACAGCTAGAAATAATTGACTAGTAAATAACATATTTTTTCTGAACTTTCTCTCTTCCTTGTAACATTCAAACAGTAGTTTTGATTTATCAGTAATTATTTTACAGAAGAAAAGGCCTCTTCCTATTATTATAGCTTTTGTTTCCACCACTAACTGCTGCATTTGCTGGACTAAGAATTTACAGAAAATCTAGAACACAACTAGGACATAACATGGGCAACAATGAGGTGGTGAATAAACAGTGTTTAGATGACACAGGTCCCTTGTAAAATAAAACATTCCAAACAACATTTTCAATCATCTTTAAAGATTGCTGCTATATTCTAACAATGACACTTCCAAACATTTTCTATTTTCATACATGGGGAAAAGGGGAATATCAATAAAAAAACCTGAGTTCCCTTTCATACTTTAACGTAGTAAGATTTGATCAGCAGGTCTAGTCACTGGGTTGATCTGGACAACAATACAAAACTAATCCATAAATTTTAGTTCTTGAAGAAGTTCATTCATCAGCTTCATAGCCCTTTGGTTTTTTAATCCAAGTCGGTTAAATCTGTAGGCAGTACGCATAAGAAGGCCAAAAACTTCATTGGTTGTACTGCTTGCCAGAATCACCTGAAGGAAAAACAGAATGGATGAAGAGAGGAAATAATCTAATTTAGATATATTATTCCAAGTGCAATAATTTCTAGCTGTGTACTACATGCTACATGTTTTCTTCTAGCTCCCCCCCACCCCGTCATTGGTGCAATCTGAAAAGCAACTAAATTCCAGAAAGAAAGAAAGAAAGAAAGAAAGAAAGAAAGAAAGAAAGAAAGAAAGAAAGAAAGAAAGAAAGAAAGAAAGAAAGAAAGAAAGAAAGAAAGAAAGAAAGAAAGGCAAGGCAAGGCAAGGCAAGGCAAGGCAAGGCAAGGCTCAGGACTAGATCTTGAAGTGTAACAGAACAGCATGTAGTGCACCGGGGAGGTTTATTCCACCTCTCTAGCCTCCTGAGCCCTGAGGGCTGCTCTGCACTCTGCAGCCCATTCTGGTTCCAACTTGTGCCTCTCATATGTCTTCAGCCCACCCTGGAAAGCCCCCTATGCCAGGATGAGGGAAATGTAGGAGGGGCTGGCATAGCCTCTGCTACGCTAGCTCAGGACTCCTTTGCACTAGCGAAATGCTAAGCTGTTGCCTTAAGGCAACTTTAAATTCTCTACTATTTTAACAGGACCCAGGATCTCGTCTTACGTCTTTCAATAAGGGGTTGCTATAGCAGAATAAGGTGCTGCAGCCTAAAGGGTTTCACTGATCTATAAAGGGAAGACAGCACATATGACTTGGAAAATAAATAGACCCAAATGAAAAGTTAGGTATGCTTCCAAACAACTTTAAAATACATTTTTATGTTAATGAATAATCAACCCAAGATTTCTAACATATCCTAGCAGTCCTTAAAGAAAGTAACGTTATATTTGTTTATTCTAACTAACAACAGCTAGAAGGAATAATCAACAACAGTAATGTCCCAGTTCCACTCACTGCAAAATGAATTTTCTCATGTGTTACAGGCCTTATAAAAGATAAACGGAGTACAGTACTTTGACACTGAAAGGAAGAATTTCCAGACAAAGTGCTAAAGCAAAACAATGATGTGAAGTCTGCTTGCATCAGAGGGTTTGACTTCTTATTGTAAAACATGACCTATAAATATATGTAACAACTGTAGTAGCTAAATAACAATATAATAATCTAACATTTATGTAGCACAATTAATCTTAAAAGGATCCCAGAGCACTTCACAGTATACAATATGTCTGCAAATTGGTTCATCCATCAATGAAATGCAGTCACTTCTGGGATGAAACATAACAGTTATTTAACAGTTCCCAGCAAACAGCACTACATAACAGAATAAAAAAATTAAAGAATACTGGGATTTCTTGGTAGTCTATCAGCTATACAATATGAGAATCAAAATTCAGAACTGAAGATAAGTCCCTTGTTGCTGGGTTAACATGGACTCGAATGCTGTTAAGGAGCATTCAGTCCCCAATACAAGGATAACCTTATATTACTATGTAGCAAAACTTTTAGACTACCACTGGGCTCCATAGAGAACTGTGTCCAGCACTCCTTGCTCAAATGAGTATTATTTAATCACAAGACTTAAGAGTTGGAGTATTTAAATATGGACCATTATAACTGTGTTCCACACTAATTTAGAAAGAGAATAGTTAATGATGTGAAGGACTAATTGAATTAGTTCATCTTGTCCATTCTTCGGCAAGTGTACGGTTATATAAATGCAGATCTTAGAATGGATCCCAGTGCTGGAGCACGCATTCCCCCACGTGTGTAACAATCAGATTATTTTGACCACCAGTATCCAACTGAGGCCCTCCTCATGTCCTGAATGTTCTCATATGCCTCCTCCATCCAAGGACATAAAGGGCAGAGTGGGTCCAACTGTCCCACAGTTCCTTTGTTAATAGAGAATTCCAGAGCTATAGAACTCCGTATAAATGGGGAAGAAGAGTGGGTCGTGGGAGTCACATGGACAATACATCTCAATGGACCACAGTTAACTTAAGGTAAGTAACTTGTTTTCTGCAGAACACACTGATATTTTTGTCAAAAAAACTAATGCCCAAAAGTGAAATATTCCAATTCAAATGATGCTAGAGTGTCTGTCTTACCTCTGTAAGGGAAGTAACTGCTCTTTCTTTTTCAATTATTTGTCCACATGGATCCCATTCCTGGTGACTAGTACCCCCTGCTGTGGAGGTGGAGGACAGGAGTCCTATTTAAATGAGGATTGCAGGACAGCTCTACCAAAGCATCCAATATGCAAGACTCAATTAAGAAATAGTCTTGAGAGAATATGTGGACAGATCACCATGTAGTGTCCTGCAAATTTCTAAGAACATACTAAGGGTCATTACTGGGTCAGATCAACGGTGCACCTAGCCCAGAGTCCTGTCTTCTAACAGTGGCCAGTGCCAGATATTTCAGGGGGATGAACAGGCAATTTTCAAGTAATCCATCTTCTGCCATCCAGCTTCTGGCAGTCAGAGGGTTAGGGACACCCACAGCCATCTTTTCTAATTGCCACTGATGGACCTATACTCCTTGAATTTATCAAATTCTTTTTTTAAATGCACTTATACTTTTGGCTTCATAACATGAGTTCCACAATGAGTTCCACAGGTTGACTGTGCATTGTGACGAAGTATTTATGTTTGTTTTAAACCTGCTGTCTATTAATTTCTTTGAGTGACTTCTGGTTGAGATGGGGAAACCAGAACCACATGCAGTATTCAAAGTGTGGATGTACCATGGATTCATATAATGGCATTATGATATTTTCTGTCTTATTAGCTCCCTTTTTCCTAATGCACGTTAGTTTTTTTTGACTGCAACTGAAAATTGAGTAGATGTTTTTCAGAGAACTACCCACGATGACTCCAAAATCTCTTTCTTGAGTGATAACATTTAGACCCCATCATTTTGTACGTATAGTTGGGATTAGGTTTTCAACGTGCATTATTTTGTATTTATCCACATTGAATTTCATCTGCCATTTTATTGCCCACTTTCCCAGTTTTATGAGATCCTTTTAGAACTCTTCACAGCTGACCCGATGCAGCCACAATGCAGCTGCTTTCATGTAGCTGCTCTGTGCTGAAGGGAGAGAGCTCTCCTGTTGACATAATTAAACCAGCCACAAGGAGTGGTGGCAGCTGTCAGTGGGAGAAGCTCTCCTACCGACATAGTGTTGTACACACTACCACTTATGCCATCAAAACTTATGTCGCTCAAGGGTGTGTTTTTTCACACTTCTTCCCCCGAGCAACATCAGTTTTGCTGACTTAAGTGATAGTATAGATGTGGTCTAAATCTATAGAATGTAAGGTACTACATACACCCCTGTACTGTTAGCTACTATTCAATACATTTCTGTGGCTTCATAGCTTAGGCAATGACTTCTCCAATGGGACCCTGTGGAAGCACTGCCAAGGAGGAGGATATTTTGGCTGTACTTATTTAGGTTGCATGATTTTCTTTAATTCTCTGTGATCAACTTTTTTGTAAGAAGGAGAAATTTTCAACATGTGAATAATACAAAAAAAATAATTAAAAAAGCTTGTTGAAAAACATGGAAACACTTACATGCAAAATAAACTCTTGGGCAATCTTGTGTCCACCAGAAGAAAAGAGCAAAAAACTAATAAGAAGATGCCTGACAAGGGGTTTGGCGCAAGGTTGTCTTTTATCTGTTTTAATGTTAGCTGCAGCCTGCAGATCTGTGATGGAGAGGGTTGTACAGCTGAAGAGCATCATCAGACGATCATATACTGCTCTAGCTTCTACCTGTAGGGAACAATTTCAAAAGATAAAGGATCAGAGAAGAGTAAAAGTTGTGTTTATGGGCTTGGGGTTTTTTTGGGTTGTTGTTTTTGCAATTTGTCCACCAAAAGCCACCTGAAACCTTGGAAGAAATCCAAAAATATTTGTCAAGCGCTTGAGTTTAAGAGGCAATGAAGAACAGGGAAGGAAGGGGAGTGCACATAAATGGACAAAATGGAAAATTCTTTACTTTCTTTGGTCTTGCAAACTAAGCAGCCAAGGCATGGAGCCAAGTTTTGACCTTTTTCGCAATGAAAGGAAATGGAGAAAATCCCTCAGTAGAATGCAGTAAGTTTTTACATTGTGGGAAAAAGAACAGAAAGCTCCTTGAAGGCTGACTTCAATATAGCAGCTACAAATCAATTAAACTCCCATGCAATCTGACCTCAACTGATAAAACATTCTGATAAGAATGACGGGTTTTGGCTTCTTCCTGTATTACTTGCAACATTTATTTCCTTTGCCTCTTGGAGCAGCCAATATAAATGTACCATCAAAACAGAATGAAGATATTGGTGTCTACATAATAGAAGTTGTTAGTTCATCATAAGCAGCTATTAAAAACCATATTTCATTGTAGTAATACTGTTCATTACATAAAAAACAGGAAAAATAAGGACAAAAACAGGAGAGTAGGACACCAGCCCCACCAGTGTTCTTGAGTTCATTTTGGTTTTAGCTATTTGTTTCCTTGCACTTACAGATTTTTTTCACATTAACAATCCTATCAAGGCTATCTTGAAAGAGTTTGCTTTACTGGAAAGGTAATTTCTCATTGAAGTCTGTCCCAGGTTACACTAGGGATGCTACATGGCACTAATGAGATTAGAATAAAAGTTTATGAGACATAATGAAATGTTATTGTTCCAGTGAGATTGGATTGCCTCCAAACATGTGCACACGAATCTTACTCCTTCCCATTTCATTACACCTGCACTGATTCCCACATTCAACCATTCCTGAGCTGAATCAATAAAGAGGAATGGCTACAATATATCTAGACCTCTTTAATGGTAAAAATATTTTGGATTTTAAATCGTGCCTCACTACTACATGATATTCAAAGCAGATGTTATGCTTTCAGCTTCCATCTAGTGCTACATATGTTAATGTGTGTCTGGTTGCAGTGTTTCAATCTCTCCTTCCCGTAACTAGGTACTACAAAGCCCTCGTCTTCTTCCTCTTGGCTGAAATGACTACAGGCGCCCATATCTATCAGTCTTCACATTCTTTTATCTCTATCTTCTCATTCTCCTGAACTAGTATAAACCCTTAAAAACAAACTTTTATAATGGAAGTATCTATTAGCCTAACTAAGACACCTGAGCACACCTTCTTATATTATTCAAAGTAAAATAAAACCTATTTCCCCATGTATATTTAACCAGAGTTATTAGTTAAATAGTGTCTTCTGATATCCCCCAAACAGCTCTGTACCATACATGCCCCCACTGTCCATATGTAAGGATAGGGTGTGTGGTCAGCTGCACTCCAACTATTCCTGCCCACTGCAATAGTCCCTATAGTCATAGGTAGCTAAGGGCAAATTAGTGCAGTTCTTAGGCTGCTTTAACTTACTCAGGGTATCCAATAGGTCTCACGCTGGCTCCAATATAAAGAAGTGCAAAGCCAGCATTAGGCCCACCTTTGTCCTACTCCCTTCTGTTCCTATGCTTAGTGGAATAGAGAATCAGACCACTAGTGTTTTAAACAAAACTCAGTAGCCATGACACAAGTTAATATAAGACTGAATTACATCATCAGATCACTGCCTAGATTCTATGATGACAGGTGCAACAGAAATCAAATTAGACAGATAATGTTAGATCAGATTCACTGCTGCTGAATGTGAATGAAGAATGCTGCATTATTATTATTAATGTTCTCACTTTTAAAGCATGGCTGTCTTACAAGACACTACCTCACAGGAGCTCTAAACCCTGCCACACAGAGATTCAAAAGGAGCAGTTACAGGTGTACCAATCAACCTGATTTGATACAGTCATATTTTTCAGAAGAAAAGTAAATAAAGGCATTCTGGCCTACAGTACACAAACCCAGTTTCTAAATGTTCACAGTTGAAAGAGCCACAAAAATTATCTTGGATCCCCTCTACTGCAGAACTTTACAATTCCAGGAGGACCCTGCAAACCCTAGCCACTTTCCCACATAAATGCCTCAATTTTCAGGTATACATTTGGCTAACCACTCTCAGCCATGGCTAAACCACCCACCAGAATCTGAGTCCTCTTCTCTTTATCATTGTGTGGATTGTAGTAAAATGCCAGCAGCCACAGAAAAGTATCTGAGGATTCATCGTGAGACTTCAGCAACTGCTCTACAGCGATATCCGCCCATTCTCCAAAATGAACAAACAAAAACCAGCTCTCAAAGAAGCTATCATAAGACCTGCAAAAGAATCAAAATACATTTCAGATTTGCTGGCTATTCATGATCTTGTGGGATGCATAAAGGTTCCAAGCAGGGGTTCCCCATTGGTGAGGAATTGTGCAGTTCCCACTTGTGGTCAGTGCTAAAGTGCCTGCTGAGGTTGTCCACCCATGAACTGTGAACAGCTGAGAGCTACCGTATTTTTCGCCCTATAAGACGCACTTTTTCTTCCCCAAAACGGGGGGGGGGGGGGGAAGTTGGTGCGTCTTATAGGGCGAATGTGCGCCCCGGTTCCCCCCTCCCCGCCGCGGGCGGGCTGCCGGGGGCCCGGGGACTCTGTGGGGGTCCTAGGACTAGGGAGGCAGCTGCCCGAGGGAAGAGAGCGGCCCAATGTCCCCTCAGCTCCGGGCTGCTGTTTTCTGGCTGTGCGCTCTGTGTGTGTGGGGAAGGTCACCTCGCGATCAAGAAGAAAGCGGCTCCCGCTTTGCAGGCTGGAAAGGGAGTTTTAATGGGGGGGGGGGGCGGGGGCGTGGATCGTGTTCACCCCAGAGCACAGATCCAGACGCTTGCTCGGCAGCAGCCCGAGCCAAGGGCAGGCGGTTTATTTGGGGGTCACCCGCCCAACGCCGGCGGAGAGAAATGGGGAGAGCGTGAAACGGGGGGCATCGATCTGCGCCGGAAGGATGGAGCGCTGCAGCCATCTGTCCTGCGGGCAGCGTCTGCAACCCGCCAGGCTGAGCCCGCTCCCTCGACTCCCCTTCAGCCTGAGACGCGGAGAGGGGGGAGCTCACAGGACAGCCCGCAGCAGTTGCAGCTGCCACTGATACAAGAACCGGGAGCGCTGGGGACTGGATTTGGGGGGCGGCTGGGGGGAGGGCTGCGGGGCGCCTCCCAGGCTCTGTTCTCCTCCCCAGGCATGCCCTTCTCTAGTGCGGCTGCAGCTTTGTCTCGTGCCCATTAGTCGAGTCTCTGCCTCTGCTCCCCCGTGGACCGCAGGGCGGAAGTTTGCCCCCGGCAACCCGCCCGCGGCGGGGAGGGGGGAACCAGGACGCTCCCGGCAGCCCGCCCGCGGCGGGGAGGGGGGAGGGGCGGCGGCGCAGACGGCGGGGGGGGGGGAGGGGGGTAGGCGGACCCGGCAGCCTGCCCGCAGCGGGGAGGGGGGGGGTGCAGCTGCGGGGACTAGGGCAGGGGTGCAGCCGGCAGGGGGGGGGGGGTCGGCGCTTTTAAAAAAATCTGCGGCTTTTCGGCGGAGGGGGTACAGAATCTTTTTTTTCTAGATTTTCCGCCTTTAAAATTAGGTGCGTCTTATATGCCGGAGCGTCTTATATGGCGAAAAATACGGTATACGGCTGACATGGTAATGTGGCTGTGACACTTTCTTAAAGTGTCAGGACTGTAAGTCACTGTGTTACCCCCCTGTCTCAGTGAGAGGGAGTCTTTGTTGTGGTAGACTTTGTGGGGTGACAGCCTCCTGACACTACCAACCCCTTCAGCTCTCTCCTTTGGGCTCTACCCACCACTACTTTGCTTTTCAGGTAAAACATTAGGTGTTCCTCAGAAGCATCCCCTCTGTAGCCTCCAGCTTCTGTCCCTGGACACACATAGTAATTACCAGGTTCACTACTCCCAAGGGAATAGTATATAAACACCAACTTGTTTGAGTCAACTGAATATCAGCTCCAGTATAACAACACAGCACTTTAATCTATTTATAATAAACACTTATTAATATATGTAGAGATTTAAAAGATAGTGAGCACAGATAACAACAACAGGTTATAAATAGAACAAAAAGCAATAACAGGCTTCTATTAGACCAAGACTTACTTTTAGCAGGCTACAAACATTTGTCTAAAACAATCTCTCAGCTGATCTTTTTCTTCAAAACTTGCTGGGGTTTTCAGTCAAACCAGGATCCACAACACTCATGAATCATTCCTCCCACACCAACTGCCCAGGAGGTTTCTCATTTAAATGGATAATAAAATGCCTTTTGCTTTTCTTTATATTTCCCAGAGTTCATTGTCTTTATTTCCAGAGTCATAATTACTCTCCTCTGTAAAGGAGACTTACAATGCTTTAGTTACAAATGAACCTAGGTAGACAGGTAAACCAACATTCCTTTTTCTAGGAAAAACTTGATAGTCAACCCTGCCTGGGATACAGATTCTGAAATATATTTTTCAATACATACATACATGCATACAATTGTCTATAAACATTCTTAAATATCATCCATACATAAATCTCACAATGCTTATGTGTCACCAGTTTTCATTTGCTACCTTACAAGATACTATTTATGGCTAAAACCATGAAAACAGCATATAGTAAGTTTTTCAGGCTTAATAGGAGTTGCTGTTACAGAACAATGAACCCTTTGCAGTTGACACCGAGGGGGTCTTAGGATCACAGTGGTGTTGGATGCATGAGTTCCATAAGTTAATGGTCTCCATGCACAGAAGGATGGATTTAGCCCTCTCTGTTTGTTAATATATAGCATGGACATTACTAGGACATGTTGGAATCATGAGTGGTATGATGCCTTGCAGGCTTCCCAGACAGCTCTCAGCTCCAGGAGATTTTTTTGCATTCTAGTCTCTTGAGGCATCCAGGTGCCTTGTGCTGTGGGCTCCCCAATACAGATGGGAGGCATCCGTAACTAGCTTTTTCTCAGGAATGAGAGGGAAGAGGGGAACTTCCATGAAGGTCTTTCCAGCACATCAAGGGAGAATAATCATTATTGCGTAGATACTGTTGTCTTGGCACAAACACCACACAGCTCTTACCCTGACCGAGTCTAGAGTCGCTTCTATGGATTCTGTAGTGTCACATTTAGACTAGACTAATCCATGTTTATACCAATTCCCAGGACCACTAGGAGATGGAGCAGCAATGATGTCAATATCAAAACTTGTAGACAGGACCTTCCTGTCAGGAGTCAGTCATCTAGATATGATTGGCAACGGAGCCATTGCAACAGGCCTCTGCTGCTACAATTGCAAACCTCTTTGTAAATAGCTTGAGTTCTGATGATAAGCCAAATGGAAGAACCCTTATTAGTAGTGGTTGGGACCTGCCACTAACCTAAGGAAACACACATAGAGACCTGGATGGAGGGACAAGTGAGGAAGAAGGAGCATCCTGAGTTTCAGAGAGAGTGGCAACAGATTATGCAGCAGAAGGGGGCCCCGGATCTGGAAGACGCTAATCCCCAGATTGGCTAGGAGAAGGTGCCCTTAGTAATGAGTGGATCCTATCACATGGTGTAACTACAAGGCCTGATTTTCTGAAGTGCTCAGTGACTTGAACTGTGGGTGCTTGAGGCCTCTGAAAATCAGGTTCATAGTTTAGCAGGCCTCCTTATATTCTACGATATCCTTTTTTCCTATCCTTAACAGAGGTTGAATTTGAGAACTAATAAGAAAATGGCAACTAAAGATAACTAAACATTAAATCAACCAAGATAATGAAACATGAGACTTTTCACAAAGTAATAGAAGAACAAGAACAAATGATGAGAGATAGTCTAAGTATTTTTATTTACCTAATGTTTTTATCTTCTATTACTGCTTTAAGCATATCAGTAATGTATTTCAGGTGCTGAGACCAGAGAGTAACTGGCAAATCTGGAAAACAATAAGAAGAAAAGTTGTACCTAATGAAACATACTAAAGCAGAACAATATTTGGTATGGCATCAAGCTAGAACTAGAACTTGCTAGACACATGATTCAGTCTTCAGTAATTGCTTCTCATTTTTAAACTTTCCCATAGTTTTCAACCACGTCTATAATATATTACTTTATGTTCTTAGGACAAAAATTCATTTCCAAAATACAGGACTAAAGTTTAGACTATTAATCAAATTAGGCATAAGTGTGTGTGTGTGCATACATACGTACGTACACACACACACACACACACACACACACAGTTTCTCATCAGTACTAATCTAGTATCTCTCTGTTATCCCAGTCAAGTGCCCCTGTCTTTAGCAGAAATTACCAATCATGCAGAACTGCATCACATGAAACATTAGTGTTCTGATATGCATAAACAGAGACAAGGGAGACCCAACTTATTTTCATTTGTGACTTTAACTGAAATCAGATTTCCAGATTTCAGATAGGAGAAAGGCAACATGTCTTAAATTTGAATATGGGAGTTTTCACAATGATCATTATTGGGCTAACAAGACATGAACATTGAATACCTTTCCAGTCCTTGATAACTGTGTTTTAATTCCTAGCATTGGCTTTATTATATTAAAAATAATTTGCCTTTCTTCTATTACTCTGATTTGATTTTGGTTTTAATTTTGTTTAAATCTATGACATTGTATATAATAGTTACATAAAACCGATGTTAAAAGAACATTACAAAAGTGGCAAAGTCAAGCACTCAGAATTAAGGTAATCCTTATTTTTGAGGTGATCTATTGTGCAGAAATGAAAATGCAGATACCATTAATGCTGCAAACAATTCAAGACAGAACTTACCAAAAGGTTGTTTGAGTAAGGCTATTACAAGATGCTGCTGATGATGAGGAAAGTAGGCCTTCAGAGGAAATTTATGCTAAAACAAAAAGTCAGTATTTTAAAAGAGCTTTGTGGTCAGCTTCTGAGAACATTAAATGTAAAGATCTTATAGGTTATTATTATAACCTAATGTAATAACCACATATAACAACAGTGCTGTCTGGCATAAAAGAACATTTAATTAGTTTTAGACCTAACATTTAAGATTGTGTATGAAGGAGGAGGGAATAGAAAAGAAAGGGAAGGAGGCTTACAAAACCTAGTTATTTATGTTACTGGAATTATTTTATTTCAGTGAAAACAGGCTTTTGGGGATGGTGAAAGTAAAAAGCAATTTTGTTCTAATGTATAGGAACCAGAAAGAGTAATTGACTAATGTAATTTAATTCCAACAGATGAATAGTTCAAAAAGTAAACAAACATTTTATTATTATTTGTGAAAATTAAGGGACTGGTAGCAGTGGAACCCAAACTATTTTATTTTACAATCACCTGTTGGGTATACTGAGGACAACACAGTGAGTTATCTCACTAGCTACCCTAATCTTGCCTGGAGGGACTGAATTCTCTAGATGAAGGGACTATTCAGCCTCCACACCAGCTCTTGAACACACACAGCAAATTATGCCAAATTACATGACAGATCTAAGTATCAGAGGGGTAGCCGTGTTAGTCTGTATCCACAAAAACGAGGAGTCCAGTGGCCCTTTAAAGAATAATAGATTTATTTGGGCATAAGCTCTTGTGGGTAAAACCAGGTTTTTTACCCACGGAAGCTTAAGCCCAAATAAATCTGTTAGTCTTCAAAGTGCCACCTAACTCCTCATTGTTGATGACAGGTCTGTAATTCCAAACTCTATCCAGTGAGGACTGTGCTTAGACTACCAAGCCCATTTCCCTTGGATTTTGTGATGTACACTCAGATACTATGGTGATGTGCATTTTATAAATATATGTAATGATATTCTTTCCCTTCACTTTAATGTGTTTTTCTTTTTGTCCCCATTCCCCCTTTTTTGTAAACAGCAATTTAAAGGAAAATGATCATAAAACAAAAGTATGACACGGTGCATATCATTGGTATAAGACTGGCAAAATTCCAATGGCCTATATTGGTCAACTGGAGTTATAGGAATTAATTCTTAATTAAAATACTAAATTTACATGCAGTCAATTAATATGCACACCAAAAACCCAAGAAAAAGCAGCACTGAGTATGCTTAGTAGACAAGACACAACCCACATTTTGAATTAACTTGACCTGCAACATTGATTTCATTTTTTAAATCAAAGCCGGTTTTCAGCACAAAAAGAATTTAAGCAAAATAAAGATGTTTGCCTTCCTAGAACTTGAATGCAGGAAAACAAATTTGTTATAGGCAATTTCTACATCACTCTTTATACAAGGCATCAAAATAGCTAAACAAGGCAACATTAGGAAAAACAAGTTTAGACTTGACTGGATCTAATAACTGACATAAAAGTACAATTGTAAGTCAAAGTTTAGTTTTTATACAAAAAGATACTTGTTCAACTAATGATTAAAAATAAAAATCAGACATACATTTAATGAACATTCCCAGGCAAAAAATGGTTGTTAACTTCATGTTACTGTTGAAACACTCACTTACTTAGGGGAGGGGGAGCGGACGGACAACAAGAGAAAAGTTTAGCTTTCTCCAAAAACACAGGTTCAAAGTTTAAATTTCCCAAACTAATGTCACCCGGACAACCCTAAGTCTGAGCTGAACATTGTTACAAACTTTGAAACAGTTTTATTCGGACATAATACATGGGTTCATCTCTCCGGGCTCTCAGGGCCAAGACTTTCAACAAAGGGTGCCTAACAATAGGTTCCTACGTTCCCACTTAAGAGCCTACCTAAGTAGCCTGATTTACAAACATGGGTCCCTCCTATTATCTTCAATAAGCTCCCACTGCTTCCTACCCTAAACAGCATTCCTCTATTAGGGGTCGGCAACCTTTCAGAAGTGATGTGCCGAGTCTTCATTTATTCACTCTAATTTAAGGTTTGCGTGCCAGTAATACATTTTTAGACCTTTTTAGAAGGTTTCTTTCTATAAGTCTACAATACATAACTAAACTATTGTTGTATGTAAAATAAATAAGTTTTTTTAAATGTTTAAGAAGCTTCATTTAAAATTAAATTAAAATGCAGAGCCTCCTGGACTGGTGGCCAAGACCCTGGCAGTGTGAGTACCACTGAAAATCAGCTTGCGTGCCGCCTTCGGCACCTGTGCCATAGGTTGCCACACCCTGCTTTACATGGAAGCTATGTCACGCCCTTCCTCACCCATTCTAAGTGATCTAGAAAGATATTAGAAGGGATTGTAATTGTGGGCAGCCATTATATTGGGGGGAATACAGGGTTTTCTGCGAATTCTCTCCTACCCTGCACAATTCTGTGGACACAACCTGGTTCTTAGAAAGATTTGCAAAATACATCTGTTTGCCTAGCCTTTTTTTCAATTAGCTGAACTATAAATCCCTGGGGTCTCAAAAAACAGGCCAGATCCTTCATCATTCTCAGTCTTATTTAAATGTTAATGGAGCCATTTATGTCCCATTAAATATATGCACAGGCAGAGATGGGTACCTTATAAATGCATGTAATAACTGTTAGGCCTTATCTATAGTACACTACCAGATGGATCGACACATAGAGATCGATCTATCGTGTCTCGTCAGGACATGATAAATCGATCCCCAGAGGCACTTCCGTTGACTCCGGAACTCCAGCTTGCCAAAAGGTGCAAGGCAGAGTCGACGTGGGAGCCCGCTGTCGACTGCTGCCGCCATGAGGACGGCAGGTAAGTCGACCTAAGATGCATCAACTTCAGCTACCGTATTCACATAGCTGAAGTTGCATATCCTAGGTCGACCCTCCCCACTAGCGTAGATCAGGCCTTACACTTTCAGGATAACTGTATTTGCAACCTCCCCACTCCCATAGTCCACTTTCAGGAGCACCCAGTCAGGTTTTGGTTCTCCGGGCATCACCTGTCTCTGGGTAGAGGCCCTTGTACTACTCCCTTCTGACCAGGGGATTCAAGGCTGCACAGCCACCTACCATACGCTATGATAACTCCAGCGAGCCAGCCTACCTAATGACCAGCATCTGTGACTTGCTTTCTCTCTGAGGGCTATAAACAGTGTATTGCCAGCAGTTACCACACAGATCTTTCTAAACAAGTACATTTATTCTTAGGGCAGAAACATTACAAAGAAAACATATTAAAAAATCAACACAAGTTCCTACAAGATTACTAAAAGCCTATCAGAGGTCACTCCTAACCCTTCCCCTGGGGGGAGAAGAGGGTGGTACCTCTCTGAGGTTGTTTACAGTTTCAGCAACTTGCCTTAATCACGACCCCTGTTTTTAGTTCCTGTAGGGGCTATGGAAACTTGTCCTCATGAATTTATAAACCATTCACAAACTTAATACTATAGTTCCCAATGATACTGCATGGAGTTGCAATGTCTACAACAATAATAATATTCAGAAAGCAAACACAATACAGTCAAATTGATTTAAACCAAATTTATTATAGGATGTATTCCTATAATAACAGCTGATTTATAAACACGAAGAAAAAAAAAAGAATCATAATGGAAATGTTCACAGGCACCACCTTAATTGTAGCAGTGCTAATATACACACATAAATTGCATAAAGAAGGTCTATTTCACATTTAAAGCCAGCTTCACATAAAAAAGTGGCAATAATCCATGACATGATGTCATCAAGTGAAGGATTTTCACTATAAAACACATGCAGAGCCCCCAGCAAGTTGAAGACTGCAGAATTTCTACCACCCCTGCCTCCCTAGGGCTGCACAATGTACTGCTAACATGCAACCAGGGTGGAATAAAATTAATGTGTGTGGCATTTATTTGTATTAAATAAGACAGCTGCAGTTTCATCCCCAATCCATACTACCTGAAGCTAGAAGACAGATTTAATCACAATGCTAATTAGAGGCAAGTATATCACGGATTCCAAGACCCACTCGTTCACTAACCATTATCTCCCCAAAAGATGTGGAAATCAAAGAAAGTAGAAATTCTCTGGAGTTTGTTTAGTGGTTAAATATATTCAGTAGAAGAATAGCTTCCCAACCCAGTGTTTCTGCCATGTCACACTGGACTGAAAAAATTAATGAAATGATTAGGGTGAGAAATTTTGGTATGGGCTAGGAACCTAAAGAAAGCTTGTGACCTATAAATATAATTATAGTTTTCAAGTGTTGTGTTCTTGAATTTTAAATTCTGAGGGGCTGATTCTCCTCTCAGTTAAGCCTTTGAAAAACACAAGTAATTTCAATGCAGTCAATTGAGTAAGAGTGCTGTATAATTACTATGAGAGGAGAATAAGAACCTGAGGGGAAATTTTAAGCTTCAGCTGAACTCTTGGATGGTCAAACCCTATTTTGTATCGCTGTATGTATTTTTCTTTGGGTTTTTTTCCTTATTATGTTCAGCACACTGTTCAGCAGGCTCACTGCTGCTGCAAAAGAAATACTTGCCTACGGTCTCCCTCATTCTTTCAGTCCAAGATTGAGGATCATGCTGTAATTCGGCATGCAGGCAAATGCTGCGGGGCCAGAATAAAAATACAATGCTTAATTTGTGCCAGGGCTTAGCCCTGGCACCTCTAGGCTTAGCAATTCATAGCCCTGGCACCGCTGGGCTTGCTGCATCAGTTATGAACGGAAAAACATTGCTTGAGCCCTGGCACCTAATTCCTTCAGCTCTGGAACCTCTTTCATTACAAATTAAGCACTGAATATATGGGGATAGCTAATGTGGGTGAAATGCTACAGCATAACAACAAATAAATTACTCCTGTTTTGCAAAAGGCATATTGGTTTTGCATCTCTGTGTCTGATGCCAGTTAAAGTGCCTCAACTATGTGTTGGCATCCATTTATAGCAGCAATGTGAGACGATTATTTGGCTCATTTTATTCCATCAGCATTCTCAATTTTAAAATTGTTCTTTTCATGCTAAATCTGATAGCCTCTCATTAAAAAGTTATTAAAAATAGAGCTTGACTAACCTGCTTGTTATCCTTCTGGTGAGCTTGAACAAAACACTGTGTAAACATCTGTATTATGGTCATTACTTCTGGAGTACCACCAGTTTCCAGTAGTGCATTCCTAAACATGAAAAAGTTAAATTACAACCGGTCAGATTATTAGTCTGTTAATCACAGAGTTTTAACTGAAAGAAGATAGAGAGGAAGAGAGAGTGTGTGCATTTTTTCTGTATTGTAGCCTTGAGCTTTGTCTGAACTCATCAGGCTATAATGCCAGCATGAAAACTGAAGAAACTAACTTCACTTTGAAATTTTTTTTAAAGAATGAACACACACATACCCCCTTTGTGATAAATATTTGTCAAAGGACAATGTTTGAACTTAATTTTTAAAGGAGGACAGACCCGGACTCCTCTATTTTTTATTTTTAAATTTTTTTTGGGGGGGGACAGCTGCCACCCATGCATTTAGAGGTCTGAATGGGGCAGCTGTGTACTTAGGTGTCTACATGTTAGGGTTTGCATTTGCAACAAACTGGGCAGGAAAAAAAGGGAAAAATGAAAAAGCGGGATAGCATTAAAAATGGCTTTTTAACACTCCAAAGCACTTAAGCACAAACTTAACTTTAAGCTTCAATTGAACTACTCACATATCCATTTAGATAGTCTATGCTTGGAGATGGTTTGGCTCTGGGAATGTTCTGTTGTGGATACAAATAGTCTGGATGATTTTCTAACTGTTTTGTTCTTTTTATATAGAACGCTAGCTCTCTGCAGATGTCCAGCATGTGTAGGGAGGCCTCCCTGTTGTCAGCATGCAGTTTGGGGAAAAACACACGTAAGTAAATGGACTGGTTGAGTTGGAAGGGGGAGGTGACGTTGGGTATGAATTTATGATGTGGTTGTAGGATTGTCTTTAAGGAATGTGGTAGGTGGGTGTGCCATTAGGGCACCCAGCTCTACCACCCTTCTTGCTGACTTGATAGCTACTAGGAAGGTGACCTTCATAGATAGGTGCAACAATAAACAGGTCACTAGTGGTTCAAAGGGTTTGCTTATGAGGGCACAGAGAACAAGACTGAGATCCCACATGTCTTTCATGAGTCAGTGACACATCATGTAAGGCCCATATGAAGAAGCATTCCCAGTTACTAAGGTAAGCCAATCTTGTGGAAGGTTTTCGACTATGAAGGAGAACATTCTGGACTGACATTGGACAGTGAATCTCCTGTGCATTTAATCACTGATGAACCGTGCTCTCGTATACAGCACCTGAGGATTTGGGTGTAGCACTCACCCATGATTCTGAATTAGGAGATTTGTGGTTAGTGGCATGAGTAAGTGTCCCCAAGTAGATAGACTGTATAAATCAGAATATTGTGGCTCCCTCTCCTGGGGCAGTGACTTGCCCTGTCACAGAAATGAAGATACTTCGTTTTGCCAAGTCAGAAACAGATCCACTTTTGGAAACTCCACATGATATACCACAGCTCAGGTGATTACACTGAGAGACCATTCATTGCCCACATTGACAGATCTGCTCAAACAATCTACCAGGCCACTTTGAACACCTACCAGGTGAGACTCCCTAAGGATGACCAAGCTCTGTATGCATAAATTCCACAGCTTGATTGCCTCTTGACACATGCTGTCCGGCCTGGAACCCTATTGTTTGTTCACATAAAAAAATGCTGTGATGTTGTCACCTGAATAGTCTTGCTTTGAAAGTAAAACAGGAGCTGTTAACGTGCATGGAATACTCCACGCATCTCTAGAATGTTTATGTGTAACTGGGCCTCATGGGTAGACCACAACCCTTGAACCTGAAGATCACCCAAAGGCACTCCCCACACCATAGCTGAAGCATAAATTACAAAAGTAATGGAAGGGAGAGGTGGAGAGAATGGGACTTCCTGACATACATTGTCTTGGCTCATCCGCTTCTGTGGATTGGTCCAGGCTGAGATTGATGGTGATGGAAATTGTTGAAATCATGGTGGAATTTCTCAAGGGCTTCTTTTCAATGGGTCCAGATGATGAAGATGTCATCAATGTAGCACAAGTAGAGTAAGAGTGTTAGGAGACGAGAACTAAGGAAGTGTTGTTCTAAGTCAGCCATAAAAATGTTGGTATACTATGTGACAATGCGGGTACTCATAGCAGACTTGAAGGTATATATTGTCTCAAAATGTGAAATAGTTGTGGTTGAGGACAAAGGCACAAAGTTTGGCCACCAGGTTTGCCATGACATTATCGGGAATACGGTTCCTGATGACTTGTAATCTGTCTTTGTACGGAATGTTGGTGTAGAGGGCTTCTACATCCATAGTGGCCAGGATGGTGTTTTCTGGAAGATCATCAATGGATTGTAGTTTCCTCAGGAAGTCAGTGGTGTCTTGAAGATAGCTGGGAGTGCTGGTAGCATAGGGCCGAGGAGAGAATCTACATAGCCAGACAATCCTGCTTCTAGGGTGCCAATGCCTGAGATGATGGTGTGTCCAGGATTTCCAGGTTTATGGATCTTGGGTAGCAAATAGAATTCCCCTGGTCAGGGTACACACACGCAGCTGACTGTTATCCGACTGTAAATATTGACTAGAGCAGTGCACCACACTGCTGATGTCCGATGACAGATCTTGTAATCAGACAGATACTGCATGCTGTAAAAGGAATTTAAATTTTCTGCAAAGTTTTAGGCCACAAAAATCAGGATCCTTGTTGCAGAATTTAGGTCCAGTATATGTCACAGAACCTACAGGTCCCTGATTATAATTTACTATTATTCTAAGACAACAAACCACTGAAAACTAAGTGATTCCCAAATGTATATGAAATAGCATCTCACCTGCATCTTAATCAAGGAACTCATTAATCAGAGATGTTCTATAATTATAACCAAGGAGATCCCTCAATATTTAAATAATTGTGAAAGAAACTTTTGCCCTTCCTGAGGACAGGTCAACTTTAAGATTCTGTGACTAAAAAAAGCAAATCCGATGCCAGTGAACACCTCACATCTGAGCTATAAATCCAATCTAATGCAATTCCCAGGAAACAAATATATCCCTAAAAGCTGCTTTTCCTTATGAAGGAGAACATTTGATGAGCTGTGGCTCATAAATGTCTAGTTTACGCTAAATATACCATCATATATTTAAAACTGCTACTTCATCTGTGTGAAATACGCTATTTGCCTTTTTAAAAGAATGATATAAATAAATGAGTGCAAGTGATAGTCAAGTAAAGGAAAAAAGAAAACACTGAAAACCCACTAGAAAGCATTGGAAGCCCTCATGTGGTGAACTGTGTATAATGCTTTAGGTTATTTTTACTGCATTGAAAAACCAGCATTCCTTATCTTCTGGTTGTTCGATACCTTACTAATATAAAGATCAGATTCAGTGTCATAGTTGAAGATAGCCAGCAGACTTATGCGATGTCTTATAAACAGGGGCAAATATTTTAGTTAATCCTCAAATCTTTACGCTGCCAACAGAACAATAATTATTGTGTGTTTAAATTTTTAATATACTATATTTCAACCATAAGTTTGTATTGAAATATAAAACAAATTCAGTTTTGAGGACCACAGTATAACCTAGTCAGTTGTATCAACAGTAGTTCTTGGGTCCAGATTCACAAAGGAACTTACATGCCTAAAGCACAGATGTATGCACCTAAATCCCAGTTTAAGGCATCACTGCAATCCACAAAAGATCTACGTGGGTTTAGGTTCCTAACTCTGTCATCAGCATCTCCCATTGGCTAGGTAGACAGCTCTCTGCCTAGTGTGCTGGCTTGTGGATCCCATTGTTGTTCCAATGATATGCTATGTACCTAAAAATTAGGAATTGCAATGCCTGAGTCACCTTTGTGGGTCTGAGCCATAATGCCCTTTATATGAGGATCTCAAGGTGCTCCACATTCATTAGGTTTTACAATACTACATGACACAGGTATTATACTCATTTTACAGAACAATAAACTAAGGTACAGAGTTTATCACAGATCACATATCTAAACAGTGACACAGTTAAGCCCCACAATCCTCTATGTTTATAACCAAATATACCCTTATATCAACATTCAGTCTAAAAGCTAAAAATGTAAAATCTTTACTGTAAAAGTTACCAAAACTTACTTTAAAATTTCATCAACAATTCTGAAGATGGCAGGATGACACGCTGCTTGTGGCTATCAAAAAAGAAATGGAAGAAAATTAGACACTAGTTAAGATGCTACTCGTACACAATTAGCTTTCACTGTACAACATACAGCATTGCCAGTGGACACTACTATGCTGCAGTTACTAAACTAAAAATCTTGGACAAAACCCAGGATTAGACTCCTTAGAAACAACAAGGAAGATATGAGACTGACAGTTATATTAGGCAGACTACACAGGTCATAAATGCACATATCTTGGATCTAGAAATGTGTATGACAAGTATCACTAAAAAATATTAATGGTGGCAGACAGATGAAAAGAGGGTTTAATGCATGTAATTCCTGCAGCCAAAAGAAAGGAACAGATGAGAACTTTTTTTTTTCTGTTCTCTGTATGCTATCCCTTTTGGATGCAATTTGATGTTCTGGTTACATCAACAAAACCAATGACAAAAAATGAATTTGACTTATTTTCTCTACCATGGTTCAGCAACTACAGTTTACACTTTGGTCTGACACATTTTTTCATAATCCCGTAATCCCATTTTTTCATAAACCCTTCTATGTATCTTGGCATTTCTAATGTGACTTAAAAACATTTACTGCATCTTAGAGACCAAAAATATGTTTTCAAATTAGTGATATGATATAACATATGCCATGATATAACAGCACACATAAGACCATCACATTTTATGGCAGTTATTATACGAGATGGCATATTAGTAAATGTAAGCCACAAAATAAACCCATATTTTTCACTTATAAGATTTAGGATCTTCTACAACACTCATAACAGTGGCAACAAAATAAACCCTTGCATAAACCCTGATTTTAATTTTTATAAAACAAAAAAGAGTGACAGACATAATTTTTTGCTAAGGAAAACACCTAAAGATCGGTAAGAAAGCAAGTCCTGAAGAATTCTTCCTTTTTTTTTTTAAAGTGTCTAATAAAATGCTTTTTATAGACTTCAGGATCCAGGGATGGTATAATGTGTTTCCATGTGGTATTTATTGTCATGGCCCTTACCCAAAGTGCCTGAAGCACCAGTTTAAAATAAAGTTCTGTGCATCTAGTTCAAGCTGCAAAGCATCTTGCACCTTAAAAAAAGATTTATTTTTTTTTTTTAAAAAAAACAGCTTTTAGGTAAATGGAGAGTTTACCAGACATCTTTTTTTTAATATAATTTTTTTTTTAAAAAAAAGATAGCCATTAGTATAAACCGTCAAGGAAAGCTCTGGAAAGGACAGCTCCTTGTTTCTCGCAGCTGTCTTTACCATACTGGAAATATTAGATGGCACCTCATTTTCATGTTTTAACTCTCATTTTTTCTGTCAGACAGCTGTAGACATGTTGTCATACTGAACGTATGCCACCTAGTGTTCAAGAGTATTCACAGCCGGCTCTTTAGGCATGTGTGAAAAACAGCATGCAGCTTGTTGCAAGGCTGAGGTCTCCCAAACATCCAGTGCTTGGAAGAAAACTAGGTGGACAAGTTAGGTGGATGTGATTTTTTACAGGAAAATATTGTTATTTTAAGATACTTTACAAAATATATTGATACCTTTTACTTTTTTAGGGTAACTAATCAAAATGATCCATCTTTGTTTTATTTTATTTTTTCATCTACAGCATGTATATCTTTTTAAATAACTTCATTTCTATACTTAATTTTTAAAAAAGACCAATTTTTACATACATTTTAGAGCAAGCACCACAAAAGTTTTATGAAATTTTCACTTTATGATACTTTCATGTTCTATCCCATAGATATAATTAGAGTTAATTATAATTTTTTACCTTTGTTTAATTAAGTAACCCAAGGAATAGTGTACTGGTTGTATCATTAGTTTTCATATTTAATTCAATACAAACATCCATATTTAATGCATTTGAAATTGACATTCTTTACTTGAATTCCATAGGCCTTGAGTCCCTTGCTGCAGAATTTAGGTCAAATTTGATACAGAACTCACAGGGCCTTGACAATACCTGTTGCTAGTGCTTTGCCTGTAGTAGTACAGTGGTAGTAAAGTGACTGTATAAGAAAATAAGCCATTTACTTGCTTGTGGCATCGACAGTGGTTACACTGCCAGTGGATACTGGAGGTTGTTTTAAAGAGGACCAAATCCTGTTCTTGGAGCCAAGTCCAACCTCATGCGCTTTGTACAAGGAACAGAACTTTTCCATCCAATTCAGTGGCAGAGTGCAGCGAATAGCACAGTCATTACCAAAGCCCATGGCTTATTGTTATTTATTATTCATATTATCGTAGTCTCCAGGAACCGTAGTAATGGATCAAGACCTCATTGTGCTAGGCACTGTACAAACAGAACAAAAAGATGGTTCCTACCTCAAGGAGCTTTTCAATCTAAGGATAAGACATGAGAGAGTAGATGGATAGAGACAGATCAGGGAGGATAAAGAAACGAGTCAATATTGGCGACTTTCAAAGAAAGTTACTTACCTTACCTGACAGGAGATTCTTTTAGATGTGTGGTCCCGATCTGTATTCCACTGAGGACACACATGTACTCCATCTACCTAGAGTTGGAGAATTTGGAAAGCAGTGTCCATTGGTCCGCACATGCACCCTGGCTCATCTTGTCCCTCCAACTGAGGAGATAAAGGGCAGGACGAACTGATCGTCTCTCCAGTTCCTTCTCCATTGTGAATCAGAGAAGACCCGAAGAAGAGGGAAAGAAGAGAAGATAGTGAAATACAGATAGGGACCATACATCTCAAAGAATCTCCACTTACTATAAGATAAGTAGCTTTCTCTTCTTCTTTGAATTGTGGTCCTTTTGTATATTCCACTGTGGTTGATTGATAAACAGTACTCATACAGGAGTACGATGAACGATCACAGATGGCAGAGCTGAACAAAGGATGCTGTTTCAAAAGATGCATCAGTGGAGGAATCCTGTACCAAGGTATATATTTAGCAAATATGTGGATTGAGCTCCACGTAGCTGCCTTACAAATATCAAATAGAGGCACATCTTGAAGCGATGCCATAGATATTGCTTGAGCTCTTACCCCATGAGGAGGGGGAAGATTAGACAGCTGCCAAAGATTAGCCTCTCTGCTCCCTTCCTCGTCCATGTGGGGTTTATACTCTATCACAGACCTTCACACACACACTTTCAGAGAGCATATTCACCAGTCCAGAGATGACAAAACTAACACCAGTACTTGAGCTACTTAGGACATACACTGAAGCCAGCCAGCCGTGCAACTTTCTGAGATGTAGTGTGGCGTGCTCCACTACATAGGTACATACTGCCATGTGCCCCAGGAATCTGAGGCAGCTGTGAACTGTGGTGATAGGATTTGCTTTTCGTTCCTGAACTAAAAGCAGTGTTTCAAAACTTGATTTTGGCAGAAGAGCCTTGGCCTTCGTAGAGTCTAAGCGTGTTCCAATAAATTCTATTATTTGTAGTGGTTTCAGGATTGATTTGTCCCAATTGACTAGAAGCCCAGTGTGTCGAATGCACACAGGCTGATGGACAGAACAGTACTTGAGCTTTAGCCTTGCCTCTCACCGGCCAGTTGTCCAGAACACATGGACCCCTGATTTTTAAAGATACGCTACCACCATGGCCATGCACTTTGCAAAAACAAGTGGAGCAGCTGACAAGCTGAATGGAACCACTGTGAATTGGTAACGGGCTCCATTCACCACGAATCTGAGAAATTCCGAGTGGTTGTTGCATATTGCCACATGGAAGTAAGCATTTTTTAAGCTGAGGGCAACATATTAGTCCTCTTTTTTCATGGAGGGAATCATGGAAGCCAAGGTGACCATATGGAACTTTATCTCCTTCAGAAATCTGTTTAATTCTCTTATATCTAAAATAGGCCTAAGATGATCTTTTGCTCTGGGAATAAGAAAGTAGAGGGAATAGAAACCCTTCCCGTGAAGCACAACAGAACTTTCTCTTCTTTGTTAATGGAAGCCTTTAATCATGTCAAGTAACCAGGTGCCAAATCATTATACATTTCTAAATACATTGGATGGAATTGGTGCACTGTATAATAAAATATTTCTAGAAAGAATCTAAATTGATTATAGGGTAACAAATATTTTAAATTACCTTTTTGCTCATGATTTTTCATGAAAAAACAAGTAAATGAGTATTCCCATAGTGCATTAATTCATAAGGACATAGTTTAGCAATTTGAACATTGCCTTTTAAATACTTTAATTACATGACGCTCTAGATACAAATCCAGACAGATTTGAATCTGTCCCCCAAAAGGGAAATTTTTCTTTAAATTCCAAAGGGAGAAGTGGGTGCTCAGCACCTCTGACAATCAGGGCCCATTTCTGTTTATCTTCTGATGATTTATGGGTCATCATGTTTTGAGGTTTTTAATTTTAACATATTTTATTAGAGTAGGGATTTGCCATGGTGTTCTGCACAAATATTTCTCCACTTTCCACTACTGTTATTACGCTACACACCAACTGACAGCTACTCTTCCTCATAGAGTTTGCTGGATGTTGGTGATGCTGTATAAGAGAGAAGTATTTGGCAATCCTTCAGCATAAAAGATGCAATGCTTTAATTGTGGTACATACCAGTAATGAATCTTTTATGATACACACTACCTCTTCCAGTGAACTTTTCTGAGTGGAAATCAACCTTTCAAAAAGATGCAGTGTTGCTTTTTCAAGGCTAGGCAGATGACGAAGCCACAAGTTCAGGATAGCTGATTCAGACAGGGCAATCTTCTTCCTGAGTTAATGGGAAAATTACTGTTTTCTACAGACTGAGCCATGAAGTGAAATATTTAAAATAATTGCATATCCAAGAAAAATGATCGATCTACATATGCATACTTATACAGTTTTAGGAGAAAGTGCATTTCTAATTATTACCTACCTTTTACAGATGGGAAAACTGAGACACTAAGAGATAAGTGGCTTCTCCCAAAGCCAAACAGCAAATAAGTGGGAGTGCAAGAATTAGAACTAAGCCGCCACCGGCTCTTTAGTCCTCTATTCATGTTGCATCTTAAAATGTGATTACAACCTTAATCGAAAAGTTGAGAATTTATACTGTGTAATGGTAATTGCCTATCAACTGACTTACAGAAGTTCAGTTAAGTGAACCTCACAGCATATCTTGTAAGTCAACAAATCCAGGCTCTGTCAGCTCATGGAAAGAGTAGCTTTCCACTATAACTCAGCTAAAATATGCTATTACATAATAAGAAAATAAGATACCAAGAAAGCATAGGTTTGCAGCGGGACAACACCATAATATGGGTAAGCTATGCATGAGGCCAAAAGAAGAGCACAGCAACCACCCAAGAAGAGGAAACATCTCACCACAACACACACTGGAATAGGTTTACAGCTATTATAAAATTGGCATTAGGTTAGTTTCAGATTAATTTTTTTTTTTAATATAACAAAAATTACATATTTTAATGTAACACCCAATTATGCAGAATTAAACAGAACTAAGGTTAGGATCTGTCCTCTGGTGTCCATGCCTGGTCGTAGTGGGACAGTTTGCGTGCTCAAACAATCCCCAGAGTCTGAGTCGGCAGGAGCTTTTTGCTTCTGGTAGGTTCAGCCAAGCTTGATTGGTCTTTGGGTGAGGGACCAGACAAGACAGACACCTGGTCCTCCAGGTTGGGGGTTAGGCACAGGGCTAACAACCCTATCCCGTAAAAACCAAAATATGCTATGGAAAACGCAATGGAGAATCATCGATGATCGATCCGATCATCTGATCCATTTGATGATCACTGTGTAATGGCCTTCAGGAGTCAATGACCCGTATCACTGCCAGTGAAAGCCAAAAGGAAGCCACTGGCATGAAGTGCTCAACACCAAGACAAAAACCAAACTTGGTATTTGGAACATATGGACAAGGTACGAAACAGGGAAGCTAGCTCTTGTCACAGCAGAGACGAGACACTATAGCTTACACATCCTGCAAGAGCAGATTGATGGGAACAGGAAGATTAACAACAGCCTTGGGAGAAACATTGCTGTTTCCTGGACATGATGATGGATAACACCTTGAGAGTGTTGCCAATCTTTTGAAGAAGGGAGAGGAGAATTGCCTGCTTGAATGGAAATCTATCAGCAGCAGACTTATGAGAGCCAGACTGAAAAGGAAATATATCAGCCTGATTCAGTGCTATGCCCCCAACAAATGACAGTGATGAAGACGTAAAGGACAAATTCTACCTTACATTACAGGTGGAGTTAGAAAGAGTATCACACCACAAACTACTGTCATGGGAAACATGAATGCCAAGGTCGGTAAGGACAACACAAACAACAACAGAGCAGTGGAAGACATGAGTGTGGCACCATGAATGAAAATGGAGAAAGGCTTGTTGATTTCTGTAATATGAATGACCTAGTCCTAGGCGGAACCCTATTTGAACATCCGGAAATTCACAAGCTGACATGGTATTCTCCAAATAGCAGAGATAAGAACCAGATTGACCATACTATGATCAATGGCAAATGGTGATGCTCACTGACAGATGTGAAAGTGAGAAGGGGTGCAGGTGTTGGTAGCAACCACCACCTTGTCTCCATCAAGCTAAAACTGTGAAGTGAAGGTCCACCAAACAAGGGACATAGACATTATGATATTGACAAGCTAAAGTCACTTGAAATACAGAAAGCCTTTGTTCTTCACAGATTTCAAGCACTTGAAGACCTGGATGAAGAGGAGGGGAATGCAGGATTCTCATGGTGGTTGAAAAATTGTATATTTTCTGTCCACAACTATTGCCTGCATAGCTGCTTCACGTAAGATTGTGTGTCTCCAGATAAATATTATTTTGGAAGTTTTCTTCTAACACATGTGCAGTACTTCACATTTTCAAAACACCATTTGAACATTAAATTCATGTGTATATAATATATGCACTGTACTACAACATCTTGGTTCAGCAGGGTAAATTAAGAAGAGTGCCAGATTAGATTAACATTAATTTTATCTAGTTTTTTGTGGTTTGACATGTATTATTATTTCAAGCTTTCTTTCTGAATTTAAATCATTTATATAGTGAAAAATGGACACTCCTTTTGTATTTTTGAAAAAGCATAAATACAAAGTCCACACAGAGAAACTTTAACTCATAGACAGGAAAATATTTCTAATACTGGCAGCAAACTATCCTCTTTGCCCTTGCGCCAGAGGAACTTGGGCATGCTTCACAGGGGACAACATTGGGTTCTCTGGTAGGTTACTAGTCACACTACTTTTCTAGCATTTACTAATAACTAATTAAAGGAGAAATCTTCTTGGATATCCAAAACAAAGCCAAGTAAGGCTCATAATTTGAGGTCAGGGGCTGTAAAGGGCAAACAGAGAGAGGTGGAGAATGGGGAGGTAAATTATAAAAGGTGACTGAAGTGGAAAAATGTAACTAAGTCCCTCTGACGGTTACAAGAACCTCCATAGAAGATCAAGAACCCACCATACAAAGAATAATGAGCTCACCACATCTATGCATTGGAATACCCTGACAAGTACTTTCAGAGGCCCTCAATGAATAAAGTGGCCAACAACAATACAAACCGAATTCCTTTAGCTTGTTGTGATAAACAAGCACTGGAAAAGATTAAACACAGGTCAGAGTATTTGATTCAGAAAAATCCTCTACGACCACAGAAAAACCCTCTATCACCACAGAAAATGTTCAGATTCACATTAAGGAGCGACAAAAATATTTGTAATGATTTATTGCCTGTTGACTCAAGTGATATTGACTCAGTTTGGACAGGCTATCCTAGGGCTGTTTTCCTGGGAAAGCATCCAGAATTTTTACCACTACTTGTGGAAAGAGCGGATCTGAAGCCACAGGAAATGGACAAGTCAAAGACCACCCACTCCTTTTAGATTTTCAGATAAAGTTTCACTACAACTAAATGCCTTCATTAGTTTCTGATGGATTATTTATCTAGTACAGGGGTGGGCAAACTTTTTGGCCCGAAGGGCACATTGGAGTTCAAAATTGTGCAGCGGGCCGGGTAGGGAAGGCTGTGCCTCTCCAAACAGCCTGGCCCCGCCCCCATCCAACCCCCACCGACTTCCCGCCCCCTGACTGCCCCCATCAGAACCTCCGACCCATCCAGCCCCCACCACTTCCTTGTCCCCTGATCACTCCCTCCAGAGACCCCCCCGCACACTAACTGCCCCCCAGGACCCAACCTACTATCAAAGCCCCCCTGCTCTTTGTTCCCTGACTGACCTATTTGATCAAGAGCAAAAATCTGTTGAATGATTTAATTGGGGATTGGTCCTGCTTTGAGCAGGGAGTTGGCCTAGATGATCTCCTGGGGTCCCTTCCAACCCTAATATTCTATGTGGCTATAAATTTCCCATGTGCTTTTTCTCTGCTCACCATCATCTCTGTCTCGCTAATGTTCACCTTCAATCACCTGTTCTTCATCTATGAACTAATCTCATCCACCCACTGGACCTCCTTGATGGAAGAGGTATAAGCAAATCTACATATCATTAATTGTATTCAAGTGCTTAGTTAAAAATAATCTGCTGGGAAATATAAGACTTGAAAACATGGAAAACCAAGTTCTCAATAGAAATAGGAGAACTGTCAGACAACATAAAGACAAGAATATAACCCCAGTATTTTTTCGGTATGCAAGGACACAAAATTAAATCTGGATCTCCAATAGCAAAAATTAGGAAAGATCCAGTTTATTTATGGCAAAGAGATACAAAAATCTCAGTAAAAGGCAAAAATCCAAAAAATAATTACAGTGACGCTGTCTCAAATATCATAGGGAAGTGAAATAAAAAATAAAACTGAAATAGCACATCAGTAATCTAGAATCCTTGTTTTCATTCCAACTTTAGGTCTGCTATTCAGGTAAAAAGAAAATATTGTTACAATACAGTAGACATTCAATGTTTCCAGCATGCAAGTTGACCAAATAGAAATTCCAACTGAACACAGTTAATATTCTTTTTGGTGAGGCGGCATAATCTGTATATTCTATGTTACTTACTTTAAAAATGTCTCATTCACAGCTTCTAAAAACTCTGAGCTGAGAACCTCTTGCGATCTACCTCCATGATAGGTAAGTAGTGCTTCCAGTAGAGGAATTACATCAGGCAAAGTGATAAGAGGGACACAGAAAAGGGACACTACATTTACATGATCATCCGAAACTCTGGAGAAATAAAAAAAGATTCTTAATTTATGGAAAGAAAACACTCAAAAGTCTTATCTTCTAAAGTTAAGGAAACAATTATTTATTGTAGCAAATGCTGAAGTATTCACAAATGGAGATTCTTAAAACAATCAGAATTTCCGTATGTTGGCACTGAGGACTATGGTAAACATGCTGCAGTAGAGACCTCAAAACAATTTTAAAATGCTGGCAGGTGTTCAATAACTATGTATGCTTTGCTAGCAATGAATAGTTTGCCTTTCTTGGTTTGATAAAGAGCAAAGCAGTCCCTCGGAGGAAGATTACAGTTTCACAGCTCCCACATGGGTATCTTAGGTTCTCACAGGAAACAACCAACTTGGCTTTGAGATCCCTTGGTTTCCTTGGCTTTTCTCATTCCAGCAGGAATTACTCCAATGCACACCATAATATAAATCCTGCTACCTTCAAGTGCTCAGGCATAAAATATGATGATTTGTCTTAAAGATCTACAACTGAAGGGATGTAGAGTAGAGAAGAGTAATTGACCCTGCCTAACAAGATTGCACTTTTGGAAAATATTAATGATGATGCAATCTAAACTGTACTAGTGTGGAGGATAATTTAATATTTAAAGCCAAATTTAAAAAATACTGACTTCTTCGCATATGCATGAGGTGCTAACCTGGCAGCCAAAATAAGCAATTACATATGCAAAAGTACCGTATTTTTCGTCCCATAGGACGCTCCGGCGTATAAGACTCCCCCGCGTTTTCGGACAAAAAAAAAAAAAAAAAAAAAGCGCCGCTTTTTTCGCGCCGCTCTCCCGTCCCCGCCACGCGGGCGGACTGCTGGCGGGGACGGGAGAGAGGCGCGAAAAAAGCGGCGCTTTTTTTTTTTTTTGGGTCCGGCCGATATTCGGCGTATAAGACGCCCCCCCTAATATTGAAAGTATTTTTGGGGGTTAAAAAGGCGTCTTATACGCCGAAAAATACGGTAAGTATTTCCCAGTTTATGTAGAAAATTACTTGTTGGTACCCATGCATATGAACTTTAGAGGTAAAATTTAACAAGTTATATTTTGAAAATGTGGCCCTTCTTTTGATGAGAGACATCCTTCAGAAGTTTCCTGGAAAAGGGGTACTGATGGATAAAATCAGTATAATTTCTAACAGCCTCATTGACGAGGACATTCATGAAAACTACAGTTATTTATAGAGGTAACAAAGTCCTGTGGCACCTTAAAGACTAACTATAAAGTTTTGAAGCATGAGCTTTCGTGGGCTAATACCCACTTCGTCGGATGCAAGCAGTGGAAGTGTCCAGAGGTAGGTATAGAAAAGTAGGCAAGAACCAGGTGGGAGGTAACAAGGTTAGTCCAATTAGGCTGAACCAGCTTGTTATCTCCGATCAGGGAGGGTGGGTTATTCTTCTAGCATTTGAATGGGAGGTGTGGACATGGAGAGAGGAGAAAGTATTTCTGTAATTAGCGAGCCATTGTAGGTCTTTGTTCAATCCGAGATTGTTTGTGTTGAATTTGCAAATGAATTGTAGCTCTGCAGTTTCCCTTTGCAGTCTGGACTTGAAGTTTTTTTGCTGCAGTATGGTGACTTTTAAATCTGTAATTGTGTGTCCAGGCAGGTTGAAGTGTTCCCCTACAGGTTTTTGTATATTGCCATTCCTAATATCTGATTTGTGTGCATTTATCCTTTTTCTTAGGGACTGTCCAGTTTGGCCGATGTACATAGCAGAGGGACACTGGTGGCATATAATGGCATATAAGACATTGGTTGATGTGTAGGTGAATGAACCAGTGATGTATGGTTGATCTGGTTAGGTCCTGTGATGGTGTTGCTGGTGTAGATATGTGGGCAGAGTTGGCATTGAGGTTTGTTGCATGGATTGGTTCCTGAGTTGGAGTTATTGTGGTGCAGTGTGCTGTTGCTGGTGAGAATTTGTTTAAGGTTGTCAGGTTGTCTGTGTGCCAGGACTGGCCTTCCTCCCAAGGCCTGTGAAAGTGAGGGATTATTGTCCAGGATGGGTTGTAGGTCACTGATGATGCGTTGCAGAGGTTTTAACTGAGGACTGTAGGTGATGGCCAGTGGTGTTCTGTTGTTTTCTTTCTTGGGCTTGTCTTGCAACAGCAGGCTTCTGGGTACACGTCTGGCTCTATTGATCTGTGTCCTTATTTACTTGTGCGGGTATTGTAGTTTTGGGAAAGCTTGGTGAAGATCTCATAGGTGTTGGTCTCTGTCTGAGGGGTTGGAGCAAATCCGGTTATACCTCAGTGCTTGGCTGTAGACAATGGATCGTGTGGTATGTCCGGGATTGAAGCTGGTGGCATGAAGGTAGGCATAGCTGTCGGTAGGTTTTTGGTATAGGGTGGTGTCGATGTGGCCGTCATTAATTTGCACTGTGGTGTCTAGGAAGTGGATTTCCTGTGTGGACTGGTCCAGACTGAGGTGGATGTTGGGGTGGAAGCTGTTGAAGTCATGGTGGAATTCTTCCAGAGTTTCTTTCCCATCGGTCCAGATAATGAAGATGTCATCAATGTAGCGTAGATAGAGAAGGGGTGTGAGTGGACGAGAGTTAAGGAAGCGTTGTTCCAGGTCAGCCATAAAGATGTTGGCATACTGTGGGGCCATGCGGGTGCCCATAGCAGTGCCGCTGGTCTGGAGGTATATATTGTCACCAAATTTGAAATAGTTGTGTGTGAGGATAAAGTCACAGAGCTCAGCAACCACCTGTGCTGTGGCATCATCAGGGATACTGTTCCGGACAGCTTGTATTCCATCTTTGTGTGGGATGTTTGTGTAGAGAGCCTCTACATCCATGGTGGCTAGGATGGTGTTTTCTGGAAGGTCACCAATGCATTATAGTTTCCTCAGGAAGTCAGTGGTATCACGGAGATAGCTGGGAGTGCTGGTGGCATAGGGTCTGAGTAGAGAGTCTACATATCCAGACAGTCCTTCAGTGAGAGTGCCAATGCCCGAGATGATGGGGCGTCCAGGGTTTCCAGGTTTGTGGATCTTGGGTAGTAGATAGAATAACCCCGGTCGGGGCTCTAAGGGTATATTAATTTGTTCCTGTGTTAGTGCAGGGAGAGTCCTGAGTAGATGGTGCAGTTTCTTAGTATATTCCTCAGTGGGATCGTAGGGAAGTGGCCTGTAGAAATTGGTATTGGAGAGTTGTCTGGTAGCCTCCTTTTGGTAGTCTGACCTATCCATGACGACAACAGCACCTCCTTTATCAGCCTCTTTGATAATGATGTCAGGGTTGTTTCTGACGCTGTGGGTAGCATTGCGTTCTGCACGATTTAGGTTGTGAGGCAGGCGATGTTGTTTTTCCACAATTTCTGCCTGTGCACGTTGGCGGAAGCATTCTATGTATAGGTCCAGACTGTCATTTCGACCCTCAGGAGGAGTCCATGTGGAGTTCTTCTTCTTGCTAGCTACAATTCATTTGCAAATTCAACACAAACAATCTCGGATTGAACAAAGACCTACAATGGCTCGCTAATTACAGAAATACTTTCTCCTCTCTCCATGTCCACACCTCCCATTCAAATGCTAGAAGAATAACCCACCCTCCCTGATCGGAGATAACAAGCTGGTTCAGCCTAATTGGACTAACCTTTTTACCTCCCACCTGGTTCTTGCCTACTTTTCTATACCTGCCTCTGGACACTTCCACTGCTTGCATCTGACGAAGTGGGTATTAGCCCACAAAAGCTCATGCTTCAAAACTTTATAGTTAGTCTTTAAGGTGCCACAGGACTTTGTTACCTCTGCTATTCCAGACTAACACGGCTACCTCTCTGATTCTAGTTATTTATAGGGTTCTACTAGGCAATAAGAACTGAACGTATTTTGATTTGTTAACATGGAGAGTCCTTCTGATTTTTACATTGGTGAAATGCTACATGATATATTTTCAAAGCTTCCTAAATTTCTGATTAAATATCTCCAGTTTAAAAATGAATATGGAAATAGGTGTGGACATTCAGGCTCGGGCTGTAGCCTGGGCTCTAGGACCCTGTAAGGTGGAAGGGTCCCAGAGCTGCTCCTGATCCTCAACGTCTACACCTCAATTAAACAATCCCTAAACCAGAGCCCCACAAGCCTGTATCAACTAGCAAAGGTCAGCCACATGAATCTAAATGCAGTGCAGACATACCCTTGGACATCCCTCTATGAACCTTAGGGTAGGTCTTCAGGTAGCGATCACTCTTCTAGCGATCGATTTCTCAGTCTCATTAAGACGCGAGAAATCGATTGCTCACGGCACCCCCGTCGACTCCTGTAACTCCAGCTTGACGCAAGGCGCAAGCTGGAGTCGATGGGGGAGCGTGCCGCCGCCTGCCGCCACCATGAGGACAGCAGGTAAGTCGGTTGAAGATATGCCGACTTCAGCTACATTATTAACATAGCTGAAGTTGCATATTTTCAGTCGATCCCCCCCACCAGTGAAGACCAGCCCTGAGGGGGGGGGTTGGGGAGGGAGAGGGAGAGGGAGAGGGAGAGGGAGAGGGAGAAGCATGTCTGTGTGTGAGAGAGAGAGAGAGAGAGAGAGAGAGAGAGAGACATGAGGCAGAATCAGACAAGGGAGTCTAAGGTAGTCTAGCTCTTTGCAGGAAACTGAAGGGTGCAGGTAGGTTGCCCCAGAGCTAATACAAAGACTCAGGGTTTCTGTGCAAATGACCAACTTCCCTCCTGTCTCCTGGCCTCCTATTGCAGGTTTTTCTAGGACTGGACTATCAAGTCCTTAACTATTCTGCTGACAATACACAAGAAGAAATATAATCCTGCTCTCTCTCCCACCGCTATATAAACCTTGCAGTATTAGCACAAGTAGTAAAAATGTATTTTGTTACTGGAGTGAGCACTATGACAGAATGTACACAGTGTGCACATCTGAGTAAAATGGAGCCGTATTCACAAAGGCTTTTCACGTAATAACCACACTTTAATTGAATACATATGGTATGTATCCCTCTGTTTTATTTTTGCTTTCATTTTTGCTGACATATACTTTGATTCAGATGTAATCTAAGGTTCTGCTGGTGTATTCTGAAAATAATTTTTTTAAATATTTATTTAAAGGTTATGGTCTTCATTTCATAAAGCTTCACTCAGTACCAGGTATACTCAAAAGGGACGGACTCATTCAAAGTGGTGAGGAAAGCAAGAACTAAGCAAATATAATTGTTCTTTTTTACCAAAGAAAGACTGCCACTCGGTCACCTCAAACAGCACTTCTATCACCCAATTCCATGTATTTAAACAGTGGGTCCACTGTGAGAGTCAGGACTCCTCAGCATGAATAAGGACTACAAATTTGGATTCTTGCTAATTGTACACTAGTGGTGACATCTGCCCTTCTGACGTTACATAATAAGCATACAATAATACTGCACTGTTCACTGATATGAACAACAAAGAATGGAAATACATAGTTAGTTAAGAGGGGCATGTAAGAGCACTGCAGACATGCTGCCCTATACCCCAAGGCTGTGATTATCTGGTAAGTAAAAGGTTTTGTGTGTCATTTTGCTTGACTAGCTTGTCCATTGCCAAAGCTATATGGTAATTCTAAATATTACCATGATTCTACATATATTTTTAAGTCTAAATACTTGTTTCAATTTTTTTTAAAAGGACCTCTCAGAACTTCAAATATCCATACTACGACCTATTGAAATGAAATTTAGATAACACCTACCTCTCTGGAATGTTAAGTCCATTAAAGTGATTTCCTCTGAGTTCTGTCACTAATGATAAGACTATCTGTTAAACAAAATCAGTGACATTAAAAACATACATTTCAGAGAGGGAAAGAAACACACACACAGAGCAAATAGAATGACATCAGTTGTATTTTTCTCTGTGAGACGTTTCAATGGTGGTAAGTAGCCTTCTCTGTAGACTCCTCACCCCCCTTTTTCCTCCTCCAGTTTTAAATCAAAGTGTTCAAAACAATTACATGTACTAAAATTAAATGCCCATCATATATCATTCCCATTATACAATTAGCAAGCAAATAAGTGAAATATTACAGATCTGCATCCCAAGACTTTAGAGAAAACTAACTTTTAAAAAAGCATTACAATAGGTAAAAATTCCAAAATAAGTAGTACATTTTCATTTTATGAAATATTATTCCTATAATTTTACAGGGCAAATGAAAAATCACTCATTTCTCCAAAATAAGGGTTTCAACTAGCATTGTAAACACAGTGTGCACAGTCAAGAAAACACAAATCAAAAAGTTACTTTCTTGCAAATAAATGTCATATAAAATATTTTCCCTAAATTTCATAATATTACAAAACATAGTTTAGCTAATATTCATTTCTGTGATGCATGAACAAGGATTTTCTTTAAAAAAAGCCATACACTTTGGTATAAGCCTCCCTTTTTTGTCTCTTGTCGTCTCCCATTTTATCTTTCTTCCTTCAAAGGCTGTAAGAATAACCAAGGTATGAAAAGATAACAGTCATTCAGTTCATTTTTCTTATAACAATGACATTTTCATATACACTCTTACCGACTGTGATTTATTATTAATAAAACCTTCATTACACAAAATACTCACATTTTTAAGCAGTTTAGAATAGTAATCTGCAGACGTGTAGCCAAGAGCAGAAATAAAAGTACCAGTATCAACTTCGTTAGCTCCCCATTCAGAAGAAGAAAGGAGATGGCACAGCAAACTCTTGATGAAATCAATAGCGAGGGAGAAACAATAAAATAAAATATGTATTAGTGTCTGATATCGATGATGTTATACCTAGATTGTGGACCAGATCCTTAGAGGGATTGCGACTACTTTGAATCACACCACCAATATGCTTTGGTCACAAAAGTCAAGAGTTGCTTGGGTGAAGAGCATTCTAGAGTAGGGATGATGCTGAAGTGGCTTATAGCGAAAAGAAGGATTCAGATGTCACATGCTTTTGTTAGTGTTACTGTAGCAAGAAACGGGCCTGCCCACAATGGCCCCATACTACACGGATCCTGAGCTAGCTTTTAGGATCTTGGATGCCATTCCAGGCTGATGTAACTTCAAAGTATCTCTCAGACCACTCTAACACTGTGCACAAGGAAAGAAGTTCACAGAGCAACATCAGAGTACGGTATAGTATAGTCAGTATGGTGGTAAAGGGAATTTTACACTGGAGCTTCACATCACTTCCTCAATGATGCTTAGAGTATTTAGGATGTACTCAAAGATCTGCCCCCCCTCTTTTTTTTAGCTGGCTCACTAGGGAGTTAATGGCAGCATTTATGGTTTAATGTTCACATTTACTTTTTGTTAATTATTTCACTACTAAATTCTTTACACACCAAATTTCAAAACCATTAGAAAACATATAGTTGGTATTATATTTGCTGTAAGTTGAAATTGAATTAATTTTTAAAAAGCACAGAACAATGATTGCAGGAAGTGCCATTAATGATTCTGTAGGTAGCACTCTTCCTTCTGAGTTAGTACCAAACCAACACACCAGCATGTTAGTAAGGCACTGCGCTGAAAGAGATGCTGGCTTTTGGATAAACCAAGGTATCACCCACTTCAACATCTCAGCACTTTTCATAAAGAACGGGGCTGTTCATCCTATCACAACTACATTAGTATTCTGCTTAGCTGAAAAATTACATCTTTTCAGTTGAATATAGTTTTCTTAATTTCCAGTTGTCAATTGTTATATTCTAATGCAGGGGTGGGGAACCTCCGGCCCGCGGGCCTTATACGGCCCGCCAAAGCATTCCGGCCGGCCCGCGCGCATTCCTGGCCGGCGGCTCCCCCAGGCGCTTCCCGGCCCCTTCGCCGAACGCGGAGCCGCCCCCACCTGGCGGCCCGGGAGGGCTCCGCGCTCGGCGAAGAGGCCGGGAAGCGCCTCAGGGAGCCGTCGGCCAGGGACGCGCACGGACCGCCAGGCGGGGGTGACTCCCCCAGGCGCTTCCCGGCCCCTTCGCCAAACGCGGAGCCGCCCCCACTTGGCGGCCCGGGGCGGCTCCGCGCTCGGCGAAGGGGCCGGGAAGCGCCTTGGGGAGCCGCCGGCCAGGGACGCATGCGGGCTGCCAGGCGGGGACAGCTCCGTGCTCGGCGAAGGGGCCGGGAAGCGCCTGGGGGAGCCGCCGGCGCTGCATGGCCACCATTAGCCGGGCGGGGTAAGGAGGAGCCGCGGGGAGCCGACGGTCAAGGGGGGGTGTGGGGGAGGCTGGACTGGGGGGCAGGCAAGGGGGCGGGGTGGGGAGGCCAGGCTGGGCGGGCGGGGAGGGGGGCAGGAGACTAGGCTGGATGGGGTGGGCGAGGCGTGGGTGCAGGAGGGAAGGAGGTTTGGTGGGGGGAAGGCTGGGCTGGGCGGGTCAGGCATGGTGGGCAGGAGGCTGGGTTGGGAGTGGGAGGAGGTTAGGTTCGGTGGGATGGGCCGGGCCAGGCAGGGGTGGGGGAGGAAAGGTGGTTAGATGGGGGGAGGTTGGGTGGGGGTAAAGGAAGATCACCCCCTAGACCCAGGCTGATAGCGGGAGCTGACTGGGGCAGGCAGCAGGACCCCGGCTGGCAAGGGGCCAGTGGGGGAAACCCCAAAGCAGTGCAGGGCTAAGCACTCCGCCTGCCACTGCTTTGGGGTTTCCCCCGCTGGCCCCTTGCCAGCTGGGGTCTCAACTCCCATTGCCAGCCTGGGCTTCCTCGGGGGGAGAGGGGGGGGGGAAGAGGACCGGCCCGCAAATGATATTATAAATGTCCAAATGGCCCTTCGCAGAAAAAAGGTTCCCCACCCCTGTTCTAATGGAATGTATTACTAGACAGTTGTTATATTCCACCTCAATGGTTCATTTCAGGTGCATGTTGAATCAGGACCTTATGTGTTATAGCTGCCTAAACAACATAGAAATTCAACATGATTAATCAGATGGAAATGTGTATGAAAGTTAGGTTATTGTGACTGAGGGAATCAAGATTAGCAAACACTGAATAAGAAGGCATCTGAAGAAGATGCTTCTTCAAAATATGTATTTGGAAGGCAAATTGAGACCAAAGTCCCATGACCTCAATGGTAATGGGAGTCCTTGATCTACTTTATTTATTTTTGAATGGAGAGCCTCATCTAAACTTCTCAACTAAAAAGAATGAAGCAGTTTGTTAATTCCTGCTTTCAGAACCCAAATCCAAATATTTATATATGCTTTGTTGGATGTCTTTAATTAACTGGTTCACTGGTCCTGGAATTAAAATATGCCCAGTTCAATGTACTGTATGTGAGATATAACAAACTAGCAACAGAAATGCAATAAAGTCTAAAGACAATTATGAAATATCAAGAAATGTGCATCCCAAACTCTTGTATATTTTTGTATTCTTTCCTACAGGATTATTTTATACTGCTGAAGATTTATGGTAATGCCTGAATTCTAGTTTTTAAAAAAAGATTTATTTTATAACTTTCAGCAAAAGAATAGCTGTTCTACTGCCATCTAGTGGCAACCGTTCTAAAAACTGAAAATGAAGGAAAATATTGTAGCAATTATTTTTATATAGCAGTTTGATAAAAGGAATTTTAAAGCAGGAAAAATCAGCATTAAAAAGGGAACTTTTCATGGCGCGCGAGCTTCCAAATATAATCAAAACAGAAAGTTTAATCTATTCACCTTCACATTTTCCCTCTATTTTTCCCCATACTTAAATTACTAATTACTCTGGTAATTGCTATTTGTGTTTATATTAACTCTTAGACTGTTATCAGATGGATGGCACCTGGAAACTGGGAGGGTTCAGCAGCTGTAAGGAGGCAATGGGACGGATTGCTGGTCTGAATGCAAGCTGAAAGATTCAGGGAGATGGCAGCACTGAAGATGCCCTGTCCAAGCATGGAGCTGGAGGAACCAGTGTGTCACTACACACAATGGGTGCTGTGCACCATTACAGTCACAGACATTCTGTCATCATTACATACAAACTAGGAGGCCTTGTAGATGAGCCGAAGCCTTCTTAACTTTTCGAGGATTGTTTAGCTGAGAGTCAATCACTACGACAAGGTCTTGAATCTACAAAAATATCTTCTGGGACAGATTTTTTTCCTCTCTCTCTTCTAACTATTGTTTCCCTTTCTAGACCTATTTCTATTATACTGTTTTTAAGATTGGGTGAACAAAAGTGAACAGGGTATTCAAAATGAGGGCATAACATTGGTTTATATAGTAGTACAGTAAAACCCCGATTTAACGGACCCCGATTTAACGGACTTCGGATGCAACGGACAAAATTTATGAGCAAGTCCCATGCATCCCAAATCCGTTTTTCGGGGGCTGGCTGCCGGCGAGCTGCCTGCCGGCTCCCCGCTGCCGCCCGGGTCCAGGCAGCGGGCGGGCTGCCTGCCAGCTCCCCGCTGCCGCTCGGGTCCAGGCAGCGGGCGGGCTGCCTGCCAGCTCCAGGGCCGGTGACAGAAATTTTGGGGGCCCCCTACTGTGATCGGTGGGGCCTCCCCAGCCTATTCTGCCCCAGTCAGCTCCCGCTGCCAGCCTGGTTGTAGGGAACCCAGGCTGACAGTGGGAGCTCAGACCCCGGCTAGCAGGAGCTTGCAGGGAAACTCTAAAGTGGCAGCCGGTTGAGCGCTCAGCCGGTTGAGCGCTCAGACTGCCGCCGCTTTGGGGTTTTCCCCCCAGGCTCCTGCCAGCCTGGGTCTCAGCCCGCTGCCAGCCTGGGCTTCCTACAGCCAGGCTGGCAGCAAGTTGAGACCCCGGCTGGCAAGGATCCACTGGGGGAAACCCCAAAGCAGCGGCAGGCTGACTGCTAAGCCCGCCGCGGCTTTGGGCTCTCTCCTCAGGCTCCTGCCACCTGCCCCACTCAGCTCCCGCTGACAGCCTGGGTGCGGGGAACCAGACTGACAGCGGGAGCAGACTGGGGCAGGAGGCAGGACCCTGGCTGACAAGGGGCCAGCGAGGGGAAACCCCAAAGTGGCAGCGGTCTGAGCGCTAAATCTGCCGCTGCTTTGGGGTCTCAGCTCCCACTGCCAGCCTGGGCTTCCTACACCCAGGCTGGCAGCAGGAGCTGACTGGGGCAGGCAGCAGAACCCCAGCTGGCAGGAGCCTGGGGGGAGAGCCCAAAGCGGCGGCGGGTTGAGCAGTCAACCTGCCGCCGCTTTGGGGTTTCCCCCGGTGGATCCCTTGCCAGCCGGGGTCTCAACTTGCTGCCAGCCTGGCTGTAGGAAGCCCAGGCTGGCAGCGGGAGCTGAGACCCCCGCTGACAGGAGCCTGCAGGGAAAGTCTAAAGCGGCAGAGAGCTGAGCAGCGGCGGCACCGGCCAAGCTCTCAACCTGCTGCTGCTGTAGAGTTTCCCCGCAGGCTCCTGCTAGCTGGGGTCTCAGCTCCCGCTGCCAGCCTGAGCTTCCTACACCCAAGCTGGCTGCAGGCTGAGACCCCAGCTGGCAGGAGCCTGGGGGGAAAACCCCAAAGCGGCGGCAGTCTGAGCGCTCAACCGGCTGAGCGCTCAACCGGCTGCCACTTTAGAGTTTCCTTGCAAGCTCCTGCTAGCCGGGGTCTGAGCTCCCACTGCCAGCCTGGGTTCCCTACAACCAGGCTGGCAGCGGGAGCTGACTGGGGCAGAATAGGCTGGGGGGCCCCCAACGATCACAGTAGGGGGCCCCAAAATTTCTGTCACCGGCCCTGCCCTGTGGCGGGCGGGCTGCTGCTCCCACAGTTCGGTTTTTTTTATTATTATTAAATAACGGACTTTTGGATTTAACGGACAACCCCTCGCCCGAATTAGTCCATTAAATGGAGGTTTTACTGTATAGTATTTCCAGTATTTTTCTTTACCCCTTTCTTAATATCATCTAACATTATTTGCTTTGTGGTGGTCATGCACTATGAACCGTTCACAATGACACGAGTCCTTTTCCTCAGAGTTTATAGTTAAGTTCAACACTTTCAGGAGTCTGTAACAAAGTGGCTAAGGCACTCTCCTGGGAAGGTTTCACAAAATAAGCTGGGTAAAAATGTCCCTGCAGTCTAAGTGATTGTAGTCCTTGAA